>JAECWT010000228.1:2607500-3827500 GCA_018150885.1 Drosophila tristis
GTGGTGCTGGCGTGCTGCAGCGCCTGGCTGAGGCGTCGTCTTGCCCGAGACAAATCGGGGCAGCGCCTCCGACGAAGATGCTGGCAGTATCCCAGACGAAGAGCCCTGCGGACAGCCTGGGTACATGGGCCAACTCTGTGTCGAGCAGCGGGAACTATGTTTGGCACGTGACACGAGCTTGTGCTTGTGCTTGTGGGTGTGGCTGTGAGCATGAGCCTGAGCGTGGCTCATGCTCTGGTTCGGGGCCTCAGTCTGGTTCGAGGAGGGCTCAGTCTGGTTGGGGGGCTCAGTCTGGTTCGGGGACTCAGTCTGGTGCTTATTCTTCTTCGGACTGTGGGCCTTGGCTTGATTCGGGGCTGGAGTGTCGGCCTTGTTCGGCTCCTTCTCCTTCTGCTGCTTCGGCTGCTTCTGCTGCTGGGCTTGAGTCTGAGTGTGAGCCTTCTTGGGCTCCTTCTCCTTCTCCTTGTGCTGCTTCTGCTTCTGGGTGCCCTCTGTCTGAGTCGGATTCTTGCTTGGTTTGTGCTTCTTCTGCGGATTCTTGGCCAACCACTCAAATATGGCCTTGTGACGCACCTCGAGCAGCTCGCAGAACTTACGCTCGGCCACGAGATGCTGCCCGATGATCTCCTGCTGGAAGAGCTGGCGCTGCATGTGCGTGGGCAGCGCCTCTCTGATGTACTGCGCCAGCTTGCAGCTGCGCTTCTGGATCTTCACCAGATCGTTGTAGAGTATCTCGTTGGTGTACTCGAGCTGCTTGCCATTGGGCGGCTCCAGGCCGGACTTCATTGGCCGCCCGCTGGTCGCTTTTCGTGGAATTTCCGTGGCATTCGAGCCAACGCGTTGCTTCTTCTGCTTTTCCTTCTTTTCAGGCTTTTCCTGCTTTTCCTGCTTTGGCTGTGTGGGCTGATCGGGCTGAGCGGGCTGCTCGGCCTGTGCGGGCTTGTCGGGCTGTGCGGGCTGCTCCTCGTCCTTGCTAATGGCCTCTGCATTCGGCTGTGTGCTGTGCGTGCTGTCCTGTGCCGGACACTCTGGCTTCAATGTGGACTCGTCGCTGCTGGACGATGCTTTTTTCTTCGCTTCTTCCTTCTGTTTGTGGCGCTTTGCTGGCGCGGCGTCTCGCACATCCGCCAGTGGTGGGACGAACGTCAGTTTGGTGGCCTTGAAGTACGTCTTGTAGGGACGGCCCCACTCGGGTGTGAGCTCGGCGGAGCCGGCCGTGTGGCCCTCGCCAGTTGTTGTGCGCAACTTCTGGTTCAGCGTGTTCAATGTCCGCATGCGGATGGACCGCTCCGCCCCGATGGGCAGCAGGTGCGGCTTGTTACCCGTGGCGCCTCTGTACATTTTTTGTTTGTTGAAAAACTGAACTGCAAAAATATTTCCAAAAAAAAATTTTTTTTTTTCAATTATTTGACACAATTAAATTTTTATTTGATTTTTGATTTTTTTTTTCACCTTTTTTACGAACTGCACTGTTTCCTCAACTATGAACAACTGAACACTGAGACGAAAACTGGGAGCCGTGTGGGCAGGTAAACGGCAGCCCAAGTCAAGGCCTACTCAGTCGGCAAATGCAAAATGCATGGCCTGCTAAGGCATCAGAAATTAATCGACCGCCTGCTGAGGCTCCATTTTCGATTTTTAAATTTTTAAATACTCCGTTTTAACGGTAACATTTTGGTTTATTTTGTTTAATATTATGTTGTTTAATTTCTTATATTTACTGGCTTTTGTACTTATTTTTTAATTGCTATTTTTTAGCTATTTATTTGCTATTTATTAGCTAATCTTCCCTATTGTTGTGTTGTCTTAATTAGTTAATATTCAAATGAAACAAAACATAAATTGAAATAGGAAAAAGAACATTTTTTCTCTCATCTATTTTTGCATTTTAAATATTTGATCCAACGAGCTTTGGGTTAGGGGCGCATAGTTTTTCGATTCCGAATGTGCAGCGTGCCGCTCCAGTCACCTTGCACCTGTCCACCTGTCCACGCAGTCCACGCAGTCTATGAGGAATCGCCCTGCTGGATATAATCATGGCACGCTGGTGCCTGCCCTTTTTTAATAATCTTCAAGCAGCCACGCAAAATGCTTGGGCCACAGAGCTCCAATCAAAGCAGAGAGAGAACCGAACCAAATCTTCAGACCAAATCTTCAGGGCAACATTCACCCAAAATGCAATGAAGAGCACAGCAAACAAATATATGTAGTTGTCCAGCAAAGTTCGGTGTACTTTGTGTATTTTGCAACCACCCGCGACAAAATTCACTGCAAGTAAAAATTAGGCTTAGGGAAATTCCCAGAGGAATACATACATACATATGTACATGTGCATGTACATACATTTTCGTGCTTTAAGCGCTTTGGTCTTGTGATCTGTTCAAATCGTTTTAGTGTGGGCCCTGCGCCCTTCCTTTGGCATTTTCAATTGTCCAAATGAATTTCAAGTCTAAATCTCATTCCGCTCCCTTTACAGCACCGCCCCCCGACGCCGCACGGCCATGCAGAGTGGCCAGGCAGGAACTTTGATCTTTGCATTATGCAATATATGTATTGAAATTTGAAGCGCGTTGATGTCTGGCTATATTGGCCAGGAATTGCCAGCAGCTGCCGGCGAAGGACATTCAATGACTTGTGACTGACGCAGACGTGTGGGCAGGGGCAGGGGCAGGGGCTGGGACAGGGGATTGGCATTGTAGGGGTGGGGGGTGGAGTGATGCTGCTGGGGTGCCCTGCCACACACACACACACACACGCACGCATGAATTTTTTACGCAGAACTCTCTCTCGCTCTCCTTCCATGTGGCAGCTTTCTCGTTTCTTGTTTTCGTTTTTCGCTTTTCGTTGTTCGTTTTCGTTTTTTCGTTGTGTGTGTGTGCGTGTGTGTGTGTGTTTTTTTTGCATTTTTTACTGGACGTCGGGACTTACGTGCGATTACGTTCTTTAGCTTCTGCCACATGTGTGGCACGCGTTCGTGTATGGGAGTGGGAGAGTGTGTGTGGTGTGTGTGTGTGTGCGTGTCTGTTGCTACCCCCATTTGACATTCACTTTCGTCTGGACTTTGCCTTTGCCTTTGCCCCTTTCCTTGTGTGTGTGTGTGTCCACCTCCCACTTTCTTGGCCCCCCCCTCCCGTGCACTTTCACTTCTTCCCAATGCCCAAAACTAAAAACGAAACAAAATTGAGAAAGAAAGTCCACGAATGGCAGGCACAGCTTTCGCAGATACTCTTGCAGATCCCCCCATGGTATTTCTGTGGCATCCAACTGATTTAGTCAGACGATTTTCTCATTAATTTTTTTGGATGACATAAAACGCTTTTTTTTGACATTTTGTTTTTAGACATTTTGATTTTATTTTTGATGGTTAATTTACTGCTTTTGGAAAGCAGCTTTAGCAGAAGGAGGTTTGAGGGTTGCTTATCGGGAAATTGTGGAAGGGTTTCCGGCACCGACAAGCGTGTCCGTTCTTGTGGCAGCTTAGCTGTTGCAATTCTGTAAAAAAAACAACGAAAAAATTATTAACGTTTTCGGGGGCACTTGCCTAAGAAAATACACCAGAAACATTTCTGCAGCTTTAAAGTTGTCATGGACGTGTTCCTGCAGATATCTGCTATATGTATATTCCGATTTATTTGCATATCTATTTGGCACACAGGCGCTCGCTCTGTGCACACATCTCGCTGCACATACCCTACAAAAAGAGTATTCAAAAGAAGGCAAAGTGGAGCGAAAAACATGCGAATCGTTTTGTCTGTCTGTCCGTCTGTCTGTCTGTCTGTCCCTCTATTTTGTTTATTTGACAACATTTTTGCATGCATGTGTGGTGTGTGTGTGTGTATGTTATTTATGCTTGTGTGTGTGTTCTGTGCTGGCTTTTAAATTTTTCATTCACTTGCTCACAGCCCCCCTGCTCACAGCTGCCTACAGCCCGCCCAAAAAGCCGCAATCGCTTCGACCGCTCCTGCTCCTGGATGCCCGGATTCAATTGAAAAGTTTTCCTTCTACAATTCAATGTCAACTGTCGGTTGCCACTGCCACTGCCACTGCCGCTGCCGCTGCCTGCCACTGTCCCAACACATGGCCTTTTTTTCGTGTTTTGGGTTGGGGGGTAATTAAGAGAAATAAGTACCAAGCCTGCTTGGAGGGGGCTGGGGGCGCAACTCAACTCTTTTTGTGATCAACTGTACTTTTTGTTGGACGATAGATTTTCGTGGCTGGCATTCGCGTTCGCGTTCGCGTTGCGCATTAGTCGTAAATGACATTGAAATATTACGAAATTTAAAAACCATTAGAAACAGACCGAAATGCAGGGGCCACGGCCAGCCACTGCCAGCACCAAGCATCCCATTAGCCCCCTCCCCCTCACACAACCCGCTGCCAATCTTATTTAGATCTCCCCCTTTATATACCATGTAGAGCCCAGCCTATGTATTCCACAAGACCAAAATCTTAGCGGCGAAAATTGCTCGCGAATAAAACCAACGAACGAAAAAAAAAAAACTGAAAAAAAGGAATAAATAAATAAAGAAAAATCATCCACTTTTCCTCTTTTTGTTTTGTCCTTGCCGACGGTTGGTCCGAAGCTGGACTCCAGTGGGTGGGTGTTGGTGGATGCTTGTGGCAGGGGGCCCAGCAGTGGCTCTGTTGTTGTTGTTGTTGTTGTACGTCGTACTACCAATTTGCTAGTGACCATAATCAACCCCTTTTTTATTTCCCCCACTCCCCACACCCCACTCCGCACTTTTTTTCTTTTTGTATGCAAAATAAATAAGAGAAAGTGCGTAAGGAAGAAAGGATGCGTACGTAGGGTAATGCAGGGCAGTTGGGGGGCAGCGAAGAGGGTACAGAGACAGGGTCGTCGTCTAGGAGGGGTCTCAGCAAAAGGCAGGAGACCAGGATCACTGATTTCAGCTGCTCGTACGAGTACCATTATTATGCCCACGATTTACAACTGTTTTTATTTCGCTTTACACAATCGAATTATAAAAAATCCCTCTTAAGGGATTCTTCTCGGAAATAAATAAATATTCTGATATTTTGGTGATGTTTATGGCATGTTTTGATCGTTCCTAATGTATTCTGAGTATTCATTAAATTATTTTACCTCCAATTTGTAGCTGCAAATGGATCGGAGTACCCTAAACGATTTGTTTGTCTCCTCTTAGTACCAATTAAAATGCATTTCGGCAGCGTACTGATCGCATTCTCCGTTCCCAAGTCCCCTGCCCCCTCTCTTGCTCTCTCTCTCTCTCTCTCTCTCTCTTGTCCATCTACGCACGTGTCATCCATCAAAGCTATGGGCCAAGCTCCACCCAACACCCAGCGTTTTGGGACGGACAGAGCGCCGTCTCATGCATATTCAAATGACGACCGTCCAAAGGGAAAATCACAGCAACGAAAATCAAGCCAACGCACTTAAGGGGAGCAGCAGCAACACCCCCTGAACCCAACCCAACCCACACCCACACCCACACCACATTCATTCCCATTCCCATGCCCACTGACAATGCCACACCTCCCCCAAAATGCTTACAGGCCATAAAACGCGACAAATACCAAGGAAAAAAAGGAGAAAGAAAAATATTCCAACTTAAGAAAAGTGTAGCCATCAGAGGTCGAAGCTTTGGACACACTTCTCGGAATCGCTTCTGTGGCAGCTACACATTATAGGGGGCTATCCAGGGCTTGGAATCTGCAGCAGCATGGGACTATTTTTATCGAAATGGAAAATATTTTGTATAATTATGATCTTGGCTGCGCTTTAATTTGGGATTTTTGTTTTGGCTTTTCTTTAGCAACAAATGCGATCAACTTGAGTGCAACTATAAATTGGAATTACTTTTTATTAAATCTTCTGCAGGCTGTGCCAATAGTTTGCATAGAAAAAGACAGCAGCACAAATGAAATGATCTGCTCCCAATTTGCCCAATATAAGGAATATATAAACTCTTGCTCCGTTCAAAGCCTGAAAACGATTGCTTATCGTCATTACGAAAATCTGTTAAGAATCCCAAGTACCCTGATTGAAGGGTGTTGAAGGAAGGCGAGAGAAGAACTGAGGCCGCAAAAAACGGCCGAGAAACGCGAAGAAAAATTAAAATACGCACAAAGTTTTGACAGCTGAATTGGCATAATGATGGGGTTAGTGACGCCCATGATGGGGTTGGGTGGCTGGTAGGGGTGGCATGGGGTGGCGGCCATAGGCTTACCGCATTGTCACTGGCCTTCTCCTGGTTCTGGTCCTTGGTCCTTGGTTCTTTGTCCTCTGTGTCTGTCGCACAGGGCTTCCTTTGCCCACTGATGATTTTTCCCTTATTTTTTCCCATTTCCTTTCTTCGTTTTTTTTTGTTTTCTGTTCTGTTTGTCGGAGCATTGCCATCATCGTTAATTTTATCTACGCAAATGCAAAATAATTACTTTACTTTTTCTTTGGTTTTCCCGCAACGGCACCCCCCTCCCAGCCCCGCTGTGTCCCTTCCCAGGGCACTGGCTTACCCCCTTTTTTTTTTTTTTTTTTTTGGGACAACGGCTGTCGAAATTTATGTACTTTTTTTGGGTTCATTCTTCTCTGCTTCTCTGCTTCTCTGCTTCTTTTTTGTTGCTTTGCTTTTTTTTTGTTTTTGTATTGAAAAGCATTTTAAAATTCTGCGCCAGCTGTCCTGCTCTGTCCTGCTCTGTCCTGTCCTGCTCTGTCCTGTTCTGTCCTTTCCTTGCCTTTGCCTCTACCCCCTTGCCACGCGTGCTTCCTCTTCTTTGGCATTCATCGTCTTCTTCTACATCTCCAAGGGTTTTCCCACTCGCATTTTCCCGATTTCTCTTCATTTTTTTTGTTTTGCTGCGTTCGTTTTCTGTGTTTTTTAATTAAACAAAAGGGTTAAAAAGTTTCGCCAGCGGACGAGCGAATTCTATGCGGATGGTGAGACAGGGAGAATGAGGGCGAGAAAGGGTATAAAAAACCGAAATGAGTGAAATGGGGGTAAAATCAAATTGTTAGACCTCCCTCCCTCCCCTTTTTGCTGGCCTTTGGTCTATTCGGTTTTTGCGTCTCTCTTTCAGTTTTCTATTTAGTTTTCATTTATTTTTAAAAGGAAAAATTTTAATAACCCAAGGGTTGGCCCGATAGCCGGGCCAAGGGTTGGCAGTGGCTCGGCCGGGGGGTGTGGTGGCTGCGCTGTGCCGTGCCGTGCTGGCTGCTGGCTCTCACAAATAAATTACATTAATGTAATTTTTTACATTTTTCTCTTTTTTCTCTAATATTTTGGCAACAGCAACAGCAGCAGCAGCAGCAGCGAGAAAGCAGGAAGAAATGGAAATTGGAATGAGGGGGTGGTGGGTGGTGGGGGATGTAATGTTGGGGGTGGATGATATACCCCTTTTTCCTAATGCCCAAATGTCCGGTTTTTCCTGTTACCAGCCCTCGCTCCACCACTCATGTGTCCGATGTTGTCCGATGATTTTTTCCCCAGCCCTTCTTGGACTGCAAAACGACTAGAAAATGGCTAAATTGTATAAATCTTTCATTATGTTAATTTGCTGTGAGCTTTGATGTGAAAATACTCGCAGTAGTTGGCAAAACTTTTGCCCAAATTGAATGGAAGGTTAAAGAAGGAGCCAGGGGGGGATTCTAGGCCCGCTCTTAAGCGAAGTTCCAGAAGTTTGAGAAGGCAAGTAGTGCCAGAAGTGAAGGACAATCGTTGAAGCGTATCGGAAATGGTAACGACACTTTTTGGTGCCTCTGAAACTGTGCCAGAGAACTGCAAACAGAAACACATAGAAAACAGGGCGGCTCTGATATTAGATATCAGAACAGCGATTCCAAATTAGCTGCTAGTCGAAGCCAACTATGGGGCAATCAGTCGTCTAGAATATTAAGCAACAGGTGCAAGAATATGGCATTTAAAAACAACAAAGAATGCGAAGAAAAACGTGCTAAGCGATAGGAACAGCTATGGGGGATATAATCTGCTGAAACATTTACGAAATGTTGTTTAAGAAAATCGGAAATAAATGAAACCCATCAAGAGATTTTGGTACATTAATAAAGATAATAATTTAAGCAAAAGAAAAACCTAAAACAAAGAAAAAGTGTGAAAATGGTGACAGATACTTAGGGCTGAGATGACAGGCACAGCAACCGATACATATCGGCATACGGATATCTGATTAAAATGTGAAATGTGTGAGGAAAACACCCAGTGCCCAGTACCCAACACTCAGCACTCAAACAGCCAAAACTCAGTGCGGAAATCAAAGAAATGTTTTACGAAATACAATCACATAGTACAAGTTAATTATTTAATATTAATTAATCAATATTAATTAATTTAATATTTTAATGCAATAATTTCTGCATGATGTTGCAGATGCCAGTGGATTCGGCGGCTTTTCATAGCTGAATTCATATGGGCTTGCCACAGCCTCCCCCCATCCCGTGCGTTGGGCCATCCCCTGTCCAGTTCTCTGGCCTTGGTCCCTCGACATTTGCAGGGCTCGTTAGAGCCTGCCCCGTTGCTGGCAACAAGTTTCTTAGTACTAGCATTAGCCGCCCAACCTCCTGATGCCTACTGAGGCCTCCTGTTATATGTATGTATTCGAGCCATCCCTCGCTGGCATGCTGCGGCCCCTGGCTGTGGCGCAAACTTGGCCAAAATTTAAACTCACATGAAGTCGCATTTATTTCTATTCAATTTGATAATAACCCAAAGGATAGCCGGAGCAGGAGCAGGAGCCAGCTCTGCGAGGGACTGACATAGGGGGCAGGCAAGCAGGCAGGCAGGCAGGCAGCAGCAGCTGTTTGGGGCGGCCGCAGTGGGGCATTTAGAGTGGACCCAATGTATCAACGGCTGCTCCGGGCGGCTCTTGCCCCATGACTCTACTGCTCCTGCTGTTTCCCTCGGCTCTCACTTTCACTTTCGCCCCCACACCCCACACCCCCCTTCCACCGTGTACTCTTTCTCCCATCCCGCACATTTCGTTCTTCCTTTGGACAGCAAAGAAAGAAAAAAAAACTCATTTTCCCCCTTTAGTCGGGCATTTTCTTTCACTTTTTTGTGCGTTGGCCAAAAAAAAAAAAGGAATAAGGTGGTGGGGGAGGAGAAGCGAACGGGGCGGACAGCGAGAGAAAAACTGTGAAAGAGTGGTTGAGGGGGTAGGGGGGTGGGTAGGTGGGGTGGGGTGGGCAGTCCAGGGGTAAACAGTGAAAAAGAGAAAGGAGGGGTTGGGTGGTTGGGGGCATACCCCCTTGAGTTTATAACTTAAAAATTCAAAGCACGAACAAAGTTCTAATTTAAACACCAAAAAAAAAATAAAAATAAAAAAAATAAAGCTCAAGACCAAAGAGAAGGCGAAAACGCACAAGAAGTAGAAGAAGAAGAAGCCGTCAAAGAAGAGGCCCACAGTGGAGGAACCAGAACCAAGTAGAGGCTGAAAAAAATTGCTTGCGAATATATATGCTGAGTGAAAAAAAGGAGGCAGAAAAGAGGCGAAAAAATGGTGAAATTCCCGTCGCTCGGACATAAAGTGCACGCTCCGAGGCGAGTAAATAAAAAACGAAAGCTCAGGACGCAGGCCGAAGGACCCTTTTCCCTTTTTTGTCGTTGTTGGTTGGACAACACAAGTAAAGGGGTGGCACGAGCACACGAGCCAAAGCCAGAGTGGGGGAAAATAGAAAGTAAGTAAATATGTGTGGGCAGGGGCAGGGGCAGGGGCAGAGAGAGAGAGAGGTACCGTACCAAAGGCAAAACTATGCAGCACCAATGCCAAAATACTCTCAACCAATGTGACTTAATGGATATCCGCTTTATCCAGCTTCAAATATAAAGCATAGAGCAGGGAAAACCAGTTACTTGTGAAATTATTACAGACAAAATTAATCAGCATTAACTAAAATTTGGAACTCCCATCTTGGGCATTTTGCATATGCGCCTAGAAGGGTATCTATCATTAGATATGGACACACCGTATATGCTGTGAGCGACGCAACATCTGAAGATCCCAAGGATCCTCTGCGCAATGCTCCTGACAGATTTAAAAATGTCAACATATGCCTGCCTGCATGTATATTAATATTAATTTATTAATGCAGAGGAGTGGTAGTGATCCGATGATCCAAGCTGAAAAATAATTACACTGAGAGTTGCAGACTCTTTCAAGGAAATGTCATTGCTATACTTAGGTTGACTCTTAGTTCAGCTTCCTCTATAGATGATATGTTTATGCCCATATCCCTACCCGCAAAATGTTTCAATTGTGGATCAAGATGTTGGAGCATGGCGAAGAAGCCCGACAATTGAGACATATGTACTTAAAGGCTATGGCAACGCAAAGATGTCGAAGACTTGGGAGATTTGCAAGAGGAACGTATTCCAGGATCGACTGGAGATCGCTGCAAATGGAGTTGCTGTCGTTTTCGTACTTTTCCTGGCTGCTGCAGCCCTGCTTGAGGTTGGTGCGAGTATTTCCTTACATTGGGCAGATTGATTATCTTAATGGGCTCTCTGCCTCCATCGCATTACATCTGACACTCGTTACGTACTTATGTACATGCATATATACTCGCACGTATGTATGCCACTCCGCTCAGCCGCTCAGCCGCCCAGCCTGCCGGACTCGTTTCTTTTTTTCACTTTCCCTCTTATTATTTTCCCTTTTTCTTTGGCATCTCACTTTGCATTTTGAATTTATATAAATGCCAATTTTCATTTACCCAGTTTGACTGGACCAACCCTTCCCTGCAGACGCGATGTAACGCTCGTCGCTCGTCGCCTGACACACACCCACCCACCCCCACCCCAATGCTGGCACAGTCCGAGGGTCTGGTCGCTCCATTATGTACTGGACCAAGCAGCACGAGCACGAGGCAGTGCGTAATCGCAGCCTTCACTTTTGGGGCATCATCATTTCCCTCAACTTCTTTTTTTGTTTGCTTCTTCTCTTTTTTGTTGGTTCTTTTGTTCTCCATCTTTTCAAATTTGTGCTCGCTGCTTTTTTTGCAGAGGGGTTAGGCTGATGTGGGAGGTCGGCAATTATGTTTAATTGGACCTGGTGGGCCAGCCTCTCAAAATATTTGTGCGGCAGGTACTTAGCCCCAAACGAAAAGAACCTCTAAGGCCAGCCCAACTTTGTCCTGTCTTGAGAAACCCGAATGGAATCAGTGCGTCCACCCAACCCGATTTAGGGCTTAAGAGTCATAACAACTGGGGGACTAAACTGATTTATGGCGAGCAATGGCAAAGAAAAAGAGCAAATAATATTTTAAAAATATTTATTTATTTATTTTCAGCTGAGGAATATCATTAATCAATCAAATGCTAATCAAATCAGCACTTAAATTATTTAATTCAGTTCGTTGTTTTGTGATTGCAATTAATAGAATTAAAGTGATGGCAAACACTTTGCGGAGAGTTTTTATTTCTGTGCTTCAGACATGTATCCATCTCTCTACACCGATAGAAAAAAGCCCTGAAATTTTAATATTTTCACTTAGATTTTAATATTTATGCCATTGATTTTCATCCAAGAGTGGTTGTATTACAATTGAATATTTTTCACTTAAATTTTGATTTTAATATAGAAATATTTAAATTTAATACAAATGTTTCATATTTAAATTTAATATATTTCATATTTAAATTGAAAATGTTTCATATTTAAATTTAATATGTTTCATGTTTAAATTTTATATATTTAATATTTAAATTTAATATATTTCATATTTAAATCTAATATGTTTCATATTTATATTTATATTCATTTGTAACTAATTGGTTATTATTTTGCGTACGCAAATTACATTTCAAATCCTCATGGTGTGAATTGGTTAAAGTTGTCAACTAGAAATAATCGCAATATGCGTAGAACTGCATTGGTTGTGATTATACCCCTGCGCTAAGACAATTTTACTGTGTATTCAAGGCGGCAGCAGCTAGAACTGGTTGGGAATTCGAGGGACATAAAAAATAATATAAACATAGTTAAAATAAATACAACAAATTTTTGATTTCATTTAATATGGAATATTTAAAATAAAAAGTTTTTCCTTTGGATTTTAAAACAACAATTTTTAATTCAAGTCATAATAATATTAAATTTAAATATGAAACATATTAAACTACAAATTTAATATTTTATAGTCATTTTGAAGTGTTTTGTATTTAGATTAAATATGACCATATTAAAAAAGCATTTTGAATACATTTATATTTTAATCAAAGTGAATTCTATTAAATTTTACTATGTTTGTATTTAAAAACCGCATTTTAAATTCAAATATGATTGTAGTTATTTTTACTATGGCTTTTTTCTATCAGTATACTGATTTGTCTATAGTTGATTTATGGCAATTATTGGCTAAAGACATTCATTGTTCTCTCCCACTGGAAGAACTGAAAGAGTATATTTTTTTATGGGCAAAATAACTAGCGTTCTCAAAAATAATTTGAAAACACTTACTTTTATGTTCCCCAGCCAATGAAAGAGGCAAGATCCTCAGTGAAAGTTCTCTCTCCCTAGAGTTGATGGAGCCTCTAATCGAAATACAGATACCAGCAAATTATCGTCTTAGTTTTAAGTTCAAATGATCTCTTAGAACACGGCAAACAAAAAAAAAAACAAAAAACTACTCAAAATTCTACAGCTGCAAAATATGTATTTTATCATTCATTTCGCCAACATATATAGTATACATATAATACATGAGGATAGCTTTTTATAATACTACACCTTTGTTTCCTGACTATTTAACCCAATTTATCCCAGCGAATGTGGTGCTACAGTAGCTCCCACTCCCACAGCCATAGTTTCCAATGCCAGTCCCAAGGCACTGCATGGAGCGAACTATCAAATAAATTGTGACAACCATCAAACGGGAAAAGTTGGCCAATTCCTTCCGAACAGTTATGGTTATTGTTTGAGCACAGCAACGGGGCAATCAAAGAGTGGCACAGAGAGTGTGGCGTGGAGAGTGGTAGACAATCAAAAGTGCGAAAATGTTTGGAGAAAGAACGAAAGTTTTTGCTTGATGCCTTCATCCTTCATCCTGCTGCTGTCCCGAAAAAGGGCCATCGGCAATAAAGCTGGCAAATGCTACATTTGCGTCACTTAAGCTGCCATTTAGTAGCAGCAAACGCGCACACACACAGGCAGCCACGCAGATAGCCACACACACACACACACGGACACGGACACGGACACACGGACACATAGCCATATAAATTAAGTTATTTTGATAATCAAAACTGAAAAGCAAAATGTTTTCGCTTAGACAACACAACACAACACAACACAACGCCACCAACTGTTTTAGTGGGCGTACACCCAGGAGGGGGGCTGGGGGTGTGCCCAAAATGGAGCCACATTCGGTGGGCATTTATTTGTAGTTTTAGTTACGAATAGAAGTAGGCGTTGGGCGTTGGGCGTTGGGCGGGCTGCAGGGGTTGCCTCTCATGCCCCAAAATGCTGTGGCATCTTCTGTGTGTTTTCCCCCACCCCCCACCAATGTTACTGGCCATGTTCTCTTGGACATTGTTTTGTGGCTCGTTCCTAACCCCTTTACCTCTGCTGTTGCTATCCCCCTACCCCCTACCACTACCACGCATTACATAAATCAAGCAGGCAGCCAACATAGTTAGCACAATTGTGTTGCATACTTTGTTGGGCATGCGTCTGAAGAACATGCGAATATTTGCCTATGTATGAGTGGGTCTCTCTCTGTCTCTCTCTCTCACTCTCACTCACTCTATACTATAGAGTCTATAGCTATCTCTCTCTGTGTGTGTTTGTCCAAGCTGTGCCCCCTCCCACCCCAAATTGTCCTCTAACCCACACAGGCACACACACACACACGCATAAACTTACAGTTTTAAAGGGACTTTTGCAGCAGAGGCTGTACGAGTAGGGGCTGGGGGAGTGCGTTCGATAAGAAGGCACACCACCTTTCCACCCACACACACACACACACACACACACACCACACACACACATAGAGCAACTAATTTACCTACGCCAGCAGTTTCTGTGCGCACACAGAGCCACACTGAAAGGGACACGGACATGGACACGGACACGGACATGGACATGGACACACATATGCAAATTTTCAATGCTTTTTTGAGGGTTGCTACACGTGTGTGTGTGTGTGTGTGTGAGCAGAAGGTAACTGTAATGTGGAAGGAGGCGATGGTGTGTGGTTTAAGCGCCTTCGTCATTGTCCTGCCTCCCCAACCAACTACAACACCCCCCACCCCCACCACAGCCTCCACAGCCCACAGCCCACACCCTGCCAGCATCATACAACGTCGTTAGGCTGCCTTTGGGCCATTGTTGGACTTATGTTTCCCTTTCACTTTCACTTTCGCTTTGCCCCCATCCACCATCCCCCAAGCCACATGCCACATACCCCTTCTACAGCTCTGGCCATGACCATTACCAAAAATGATGGTAGACGGTGGAGGGAGGAGGGGTGGGTGGCTAGCAAGGGATATATGTACATGCTGCACATATACATACATACAAATACATATATATTTTATATGAAAATATATATTTTAATCTTTAATTTATGGCTTATTCAAAACTAATGACACTGAAAGCGTCCAGCCAACGGAGTTTGGGCACCAACATGTGGCTGGGTAAGAGGGAAGCGTAGTGGTGGGCAGGGGCAGGGGCAGAGCAACACAATGCCACTAGCTTGGGGCAGGGCTGGAGACTGAAAGTGTCAGAGTGGTGTGGGAAATCCACATGCCCTTCCACCCCCCTCCCGCTACTGACCATACATCCAATTGTTGGTGGCCGTTGATGAATGGCGCTGAGACAGCGACGGTACACGGACGGGTCAACCGGTGGGGCTACACACCTCAAGCCTCAAGCCTCAACCCTTTAACTCCATCTATTTTCGCCTAGTCGCTCCGGTCAGAGAACTCAGCTCCCAGTTGAGAAACCATTTAATGCAGGCAGAAATTATTGCTCATCTCGTCTGTTTTGTCCCTTGGAAGTTTCTACAGATGCGTTTCCCTTCGCTTTCAATGGAGGAGCTGTGGTTAAAGTTTGATTTTTTATACAGAATAAATGGGAATATTCATGGAGTGGATTATTCCTTCTATCCATCAGCAGATACAGTTTCTATCTTCATGCCAATGCAACCTATTGATCTTGTAGCTTTAAGGATATTCCCTCATCCTGGGCATCCTCTTCGGGCTTTTCCCATTTTCCCCATCGCTTTGCTGGATCGATCTTTGCTGGCCCCAAATACTGGAAGCTTCCTCCTAAAAATCTGCTGCCAATAATGGTAATATTCATGGATGATGCTCTGCCATTATTTCCCATTGATATTCCAGTGAATCTCCTTTGTTCAGGATCGTAGCTTAGCTTATTCAGTGCCCATATATTATTCCATTTGGCCAATCCCTTAGCTTGGATTTATGTATAACCATTTCCCACTATTTCCACACTATGTGCCAGCATTTCTCCCATTTTCCAATTCATTTCTACAACGTTCCATTTCTCCCATTTCGCGTTTCGGCTTTGCTCAGTTGACCGCCTCATTGCGATTCCTGGAGGTATTTATAACAAGATGCCAAAGCTCGTGGCCTGGCAACCCTTGAACGTTCCCTGCCTCTGCTGTAACCATGTGTGTGGCTGTGTGTGTGTGTGTGTGTCCATGCATGCGTGTGTGTGTTGCTGAGTGAGTCTCAAATTGTTTGCCATTTGTAAGCGCTGTGTGTTGTAGGCCTTGCCCCGCTCTGCTGTTGTTTTAAAATTAAAATGAATGCCCGCAAGCAATAACTACGACAAGACCAAGCCACCCACTCCCACTCCCACCCACTCCCACTCAACCCATCTACCCACACCACCCACTCTGCGCACTCTACCCACTCTGTGCACCGGGCGCCTTCTGGGCTGGCCAAGACAAGCCAACATCATTATGCGTGGCTGTGTGTCCATGTTTCTCTCTCTCTCTCTCTCGCTCTCGCTCTTGCCAAAGCACACACACATTCTCCGCCTACGTCTATGTGTGTGCGAAATAATCTCGTAAATTACGCAAAAAAGGAAACACGCCAACAGGAAGGACGAAGAACCAGAAGCAGCAGCAGCAGCAGCAGCAGAGCCGAAGCTGTGGCCGGTGGTTGGCTTTGATGCCAGACGACGACGCCGACGACGACGCACCACGTGCACTTGGACACACACAGATCTGCATATGTATGAGTGTGTCTTGGTCCGGCTTAGACTTCGACTCTGTGTATGTGTGTGTGTGGCCATGCGAGAAACTAGCAACCACCGAAGGCAACCAGCTGGCGAGGGCAGCTCGTGTAGTTCCAAAAACAGCTGCGACTTCCAAGCGCACCAAAAATGTATCTCAGATCTCTCCTTATCAAAGATGCTTTCCACATATAAATCATTGAAATTTTATATTCTCGTTTAATTATGCTTTCCCCGGTATGTCGACATCCGTCGTTTACTATGTGACTGGCATTTTTTCAGTATTTTGGTTGTATTTTATCTATGAATTCCAAGCATTTACGAACAAATAAATAAATAATAATAAATAACAAATAAAATAAATAAATAATTTGCAATAAATTTGGAAAGTTTTCAGCTGTTTTTAGTGTATTTATCGAAATCTGTTCATGGTTTTATTTTTTGTTTTTTTTATTGTATTTTATTTTACAAATTCGGCACTCGCTCATTGCGAGGCGCCTCTCGTTAGCGAACGAGGAGTCGTGTCGCTTATGGGAAATTTGAGCAGCGAATGCACATAAACGAATAAGTTCCTGATTGTGGCCCAAAGGAAACGTTTTCTAACTTTTATATAATTTAATCTAATCCACCTTCAGCTGCCATTAAGAAATGGTTCATTGAGCATTAATGTTTTTTTTGCTTTGGGAACTCTGCTGTACGAGAACTCTGCTCGCAGCCCTCGCGGCGAATTCATATGTATGTAGACACACGCATATGTACTCGTGCCCACTCTTGGAGCAGAGCCCACAACAGTAGCGGCAGAAACGCAAAATTGTAAAATCCGTTCGTGCTCCCATTGCCCAACCCCCAACCCCCCAACACCGCCCCTTTAACATCCATCTCCGCCCCACAACTGGCATGATGTCCATTCACAACACTTGCGACGCATAATGTCCGCCTACTTCCTGCCACTGCGCCCTCTCCCATCGATACAGCGACGTCAACGATGTCTGCTTAAGGTCTATTTGGACCACACACCCACACTGGCGAACACTTTCACTCTCTCTTTCTGTCCCACACACCCATACATACATACATACATACATACATACATAGATGCAGATACACTCTCTGGTCCACTTATGATGAGTTTACATTTTCGAAAACTGGGCAAAGCAGCAACAACAACATTCAGGAGCAGGAGCAGCAGCAGCAGCAGCAGAAGATGAGGATGAGGAAGCAGCAGCAGCAGCAGAAGCAGCAGCAGCAGCAGAAGCAGCAGCAGCAGCTTTACCTACCTCACCTCCATCATCCATCCACTGTGATAGTTGTGGAGGCGTGTGGAAAACTGAAGCTGCACTGAGACAAAATCATAGCTCAAAATTATCGTAATAAGTATACGCAGGAACAAATTGCAGCTGGAAATTAACACATTATTCATATCATTCATTTAAGGCATTCATTATATGGATAAACTCATAATTAATAACATACAAAATAGTGCCCAAAGCAGAGTTTTTTTAGACTTATATTTTTGGCATTTCTTAGACAGTTCCTCACATTAAGTAGTTAAAATATTTACAAAATTCCCTGAAAGAAATTATCTAAACATTTTCGATCATCAGGCGCGTACTTGTGCATTACGATTTTGTTGAGTGTATATGGAGGTGGGAGTAGAAGTACAAGAGGAAGAAGCTGAAGAGGAGACGTCGCAGGCGGCTGTCACACATTCAAAACAGTTCAGGAAGCAGTTGGCCCAAAAAAGCTGGAGTGGGAATGGCATGAAATGGGGGAGGAGGAGGAGGAGGAGCAAGGAGGTGGAATTGGATGGGGCAGCACAGACATACACAGGAAGCCAAATGTGTGTGTCGTCGTCGTCTATCGTCCGTCCAACTTTTAAGTCCAACCCAAAAACCAACCACTCTCCATAGCCCCATCCACCCATCCTCCCATCCTTCCATCCGTCCATCAACCCACACCCCTCCGCCACTGTCCGTTACGTATGCATATTTTGTGTATTGGCTATAGGAGTGGGGCGAAGCAGATGGGAGGGCAGAGAGGCTGTGGCACTGTCAGTCACGACTGAGCGGAGGACGAGGCCGATATACAAATGAGTTTGGGGCAAGGACGTCGAGCCGAAGATGTATGTGTATGGTCTGAAGTTGAAGCCGCGCCATATGTGGGGCGGGGAAAGAGCGACAACAGGAGAGGGGCGGATACCAAATTAAACACAGAGCGAAAATTCCATGACCCCTTTGCGTACATCAAATAAATATACTAAATAATGTTTAATTCTATTAAATGATGTCTCAACGAGAATGGAAGACATTGCACCATATAATGGCGGATAAATGGGTAAATGGATCGCGATTATGTAATTAGTACAACACAAAACATTATCACAGTGTAAATTTTGTTAAATTTTGTATGGAATGGGAGTGAGAGTGGAATCCTGGTAGAGCCTTTGCGGACGTTGGCGATGCTGACTTTGAATGTCCATGGTAGAAATTTTGCAATTTTCAAATACATGTGCTCACACACACATAAACACACTCCATATATACATATATAGAGAAAGAAGAAGACAGAACCACAGAGACAGAGGGAGAGAGGGAGAGAGAGTGAGAGAGAGAGAGCGAAATGCTTTTAACAATTTCTTAGATTCAAATTTCGTAAATTATCCCTTTGTGAGTTGTGTGCGCGTGTGTTTGGGGTCTGGTGGGGGCAGCTCATGTTGCTGGACCATTATGAAACTACGCTCTGGGTGGAGGCATAGGAACAGGCACAGGCCCCAGTGGCAAAGTGGCATCCATCGTTTTCTTAGAGTCGGGGGGAGCCTGGGGAAATGGAAAATCCTCGCGGGCTGCGTAATTTCCGCTTGTGCCAAGTGCTCTCAATCGCCATAGTATTTTGAGTGATCTGCGTGTGTATGTATAGTGTGTGGTGTGCACATACATACATACATACACGCTCCATGTGTTCACGAGTATTAGTGGGATGCCACATGGCGTATGGGCAATGTGGCAACTTTGAATGTTGAAAAGTAAAAAGTTAATTGTTCGGGAAAATCGAATATAAATGGAAAAAGTATCAAATCAAATGCTACATACATATGTATCTCTTAATTTGCAACTGATTGATCGCAATGATTCATATTTCATTCGTGCATTGATGGATTGATTGCTGGCTTTAGGAATGAAGGATTTTGAATCGATTAAGGGTGATGGGATCAGTGCAGCTCTCGATGGATGGGATTGAGTGGATTCTAGAATTTATGCAGTGTGCTGCAGCAGGATTAATTTTAGGTACGAATGAAATGAAAGGTCAATCCTTTCACAAGTGTGTTTGAGGCACGTTTTGTGGAACTGATCGCATTTAGAACCCAAAATGAATTCGATATTCATACACAAGTTAGTTCAAGTAATTGTTAAATTGTGCGGTGGCCAGTTGTGACTCTGAAACCGCATCGAACATACTGAGAGTCATTGTCTTTACTTTTTCAATGATTCGAAGTGATTCCCAAACTGTAAGGCCGAATATTTCGTCTGTGCAGGGACTAATTATAGTTGAAGAGCAATTGGACTAAGTAAAACTGTAATTTTTTGTATTTAAATTTTGAGACAGGAGCGGGTCCAGAATCCTCAGTGCTCCCATGCTAAAGTGTAAGTGTAAAGTGTACCCATCAGCAATTGTTGATTGCCTGCACATGAGTCCCCCGCCTCATTCATCAAGCGTATTTTCGGCTGCAACGGTATTTTTTGACATTAACAAAATTCGCTATCGACATGAATAATTTTTGATTTTCTATGGTTGCTTAAAATGAAACGATCACCACGGCAAAAGCACATTTCTGCGATCATTAGCGAATTTTTGCATTTAATTCTGTTCTTTTGGTCCTGTTCCTTCCAGTCTATCCAGGTAATACCGTATGTAACCATCTCCATCTCCATCTGCAATGCCTTTCTCAGTTCTGGCCAACAGCTCCCTGATTTTGGTATCTGTATCCCCCCATGTGTGCGTTTGTGTGTAGTTGAAATTGTATTTGTTGTGCTCCCTGGGTTTACATTTGAAATTAATTTATTTGTGCTCACAGACACACACAAACACACAGAGATACACACACACCCACACACGCATAGAGAGGCACAGACATTTGCAAGTGAAAGTGTCGGCCGTTGGGTCCGCGACTGCCTCCTGCCTCCTGCCTCCTCCCTCTCCTCACTCTCCTGGCCCCACCCTCCACGCTGCCGCAGTGTCCGCGCATTTTGGTTGGCTGCCATTGGTGCGTGTGCGTGTGCGTGGGTGCGAGTGTGTGCGTTTGCGTGTATCTGTGTGTGTAGTTGCCATGCGGTTAAAAAGGTATCTCAAAGATACTAAATACTTTATGCATGAATGTGCCAAATAGATTTACGAACAGCGTGGACAGTTCTCTATACGAGAACACTGAACAAAATCATCTTTATTTAATATCAAATAAATTAGGCCCTCGCGGACACTATGGTCTAAAAGAAGAACCAAAAGTAGAGATGAGCTAAAGAAACTTTGCAAAGTTTTGAAGCTCTTTGAAAAGTTTGCGGCTCTGATTTCAGATATGCCCAATTGATTTGTTGGACAACTCTTTAACCCTCTACCCCAGAACAGACACCCACAAGACGATCCAAAGAAACGCAAAAGGCTTTTGGCTTTTCGCTCTTGCTGCAATCTTCATGGTGCAACCAAGTTTTCTTTCAGTGTACGTGTGGACATGTATGTACGTGTGCCTGTTGGTGGTGGATTGCCCATGCGTCGATATTAAATTTAAATTGGCGCTCGGATATTTTAGAGTCAGCTCAAATGAATGTGTAGACGGATGAGGGGGCGTAGCAGGCTGATGAATATAAGGATGATAAGCGGGGGGGTGTGAGGGTGAAGGTTGTGGGGCAGTGTTGTGTGTGTGTCAAGGGGGTTGGTGATGGGAGATGGACAAAACCATGGCCATGTGGGGGGCAGGCAGGCAGGCGGCGGACACGATGGCTTGCAATTAAGCTTTACAACAGTGTATCTGTATGTGTGTGTATATAGAGTGTACATGGACATGGTTAGTTGCCCACATGTGTGTGCCGCCTGCCCTTATGTAGAAGCCTTAAATATTAATAACAGTTACAATTTTTAATGATTAAAACTTGGCGCATGTGTATGCGTACCCGTCCCTGTCCCTGTCCATGGATGGATGAGGATGTGTACATTTGTGTGAGTGGAACGCAAAGTACAGTTGTACACGACAAATGCCAGTCAAGTTTTAACAAGTCCCTGCCGCTTCTTAACCCACTCTCCGTAGCCCTTTACCTCCCTTTTACCTGCCACACTGCCCACGGTAATTTCTGTCTTACCCCAATTCCGATGTCAATTTGCTTTGTCAGTTTTTCAGTTTTCCAGATAGCAATTTTCCTGCTTCCAGGAGTCGGTTACATCTGGCGTGCTGCTGCCTACTTTTGTGGGCAGCGTTTCCGCTGTCAATCAATCAATCCGACAATGGGCATCAATATTTGAAAAATTTTTTAAATATTTTTGAATAACATGTACAAATATCTGTAAGAAATCTGTAGGTTGTGTAAAAACATTAATTTCCAGCAAGCAGTTTTCTAATGGCATCATCAAATAACGGAAGCGGAAACATCCGAATGCAAGCAGTGAACTACTTAACATTAACATGAAAACAAAAAACAGCAACAGCTAAAAACCACAAGGGAACAGAAACGAAAGAGAGGATGCAGGGCAAAAATTAGAGCCTGGCCATCATGTGGCTGCTGTTGTTCGTGTTTTGCAACGTGTTGCACATGCCGCCGGGCGACCAAGTTGCAAAAAACACGTAAAATAAAGACACAGACAAGGATTAGCCATGCACGACGGGATGGCAGTGCAGGAGGCGGGGCGGGCGCATGACGCAGCAGGGGAATGCAGACAGCATTCCGTTTTACAGCATACATAGCGCCCTTTCTCTCCCTCTCCCTCTCCCTTTCCCAACCCAACATCATTCTCTCCCATCGTACTCTCTCTCTCTCTCGCTATGCTCATTTTGCTGCCGTCTGACTCTCATGTTTCATTGCCATTTTGTTGCACTTCTTGGCGGGCAAATGTCTGTGAGTGTGTGCGAGTGTGTGTATGTGCAGCATTGTTTGCATTTCAAATTGAATTCCATTAAAATGCGTGTCTCTCTCTCTCTTCATCTCGCTCTCGTTCACCCTGCTGCCTGACTGACACCCTCCCTCTCCTACTGTTGCTTGCTAGTGTTGGCAGTTCTCCCTCTCCCTTCCCTTACATTCTCTACTGCTTGCGTGTGTTGGCATTTTTGTTGTTGTTGTTGTATGCGTTGTGCATCTGCTGTTTTTTTGTTTTTCCAGCTCGTTCTGTCCTGCTGTCCTTCTGCCTTGTTGCTGCTCTCTCAGAGCTGTTGCTGTTCGTGCTTCTCTTATGGTTATACCCTTGCAGAGGTTGTAATGGTTTCGACCAGATATTTGCAACAGAATAGAGTATACATACGTTTTCATACATAAGCATAAGAAAATACAGTTTAATTAGCAGCCCAGCACTGGGGTAATAAGTGCAAAAATTATTTTTTTAAGAAAAACTATTCTGCTAAACTAACTAAACTATAGCTTAAGAAACTCGGATGACTGGATCATACATATATAGGTATGCCTTAGGAATTAAAGGTTCTCCAAAGGTATTACGTATGTCGTCATCATCTCTTTCCTTTTTGTCATGCTCTTCTTCTTCTTCTTGTTTCTTTCTTCGTCATCTTTTTTCTTGTTGTTTTTGTGGCATGCATTTTTCAATTATGATCGAGCAGCATTTTGTCGCTCGTTTTGTTATTTTGGTTTTGGCTTAGTTTCCCCTTCTTTGTGCGTGTTTTTTTTTTGTTCTTCTGTTTCTCGATATTTTTCTCGCTTTTCACCCTCTTTAGAGAGGCATCTTTTGGCCGTTTGCTGTTGGCATTTCTTCTATTTCGGCCTCTATCTGTGTATCTCCTCTCTCTCCCTCTTTGTCACGCACGTAGTATCTCTGTTTCTTTCTGTTATCTAGCTAGAAATTTGGAAGTGGCAAAATCTTGAGAAATATGCAAATATGAGAGCAGGCATTGGCCGGGCGCCCCCCAAAACCAACTGAAGACAGCATCAGAAGACTTAGATGAAACCTCAGAAGAACAACAATGAGAATATGCGAAAGAAGAATCATAAAAAGACCAACAGATTTAACCAAAAAGTACAATAAGAAAGGAGCCTGAAGCTTTTCACGGCCTTGTTAACATATAGTCGTCAGTTCTTTAAAAAAGTCTATCGTTCTTTGAGTTGGTGGGATTATCCTTAAAGTTATAGAGGAACTGGTCACAAAGATGATGTGAGCATCAGTTGGCATGTACAATACTTTATATTTTAAAGTCCAGGAAATACTTTCTGGATATTTGGATAAAATAATACAGAAAGTGCTGACCAAACAATTGGTAGATCGAATCCCATAAAAGTTGGAAAAAGAAATGATAATAACGAAAACGCAAAGAATGATGTGATGATATTGTGCAAACGAAAGCAGGAGGGTAGAAAGAGATGAGAAACGACGACAATATATTTCTTAAACGAAAACAACACAAAAAATGAGAAAACACAAAAGGAACTACAGAAAAAACAATAGAACGCCGAAAATACATAATAAGAAGTACAAGAAGCGAGAGGAGAACGAGGACAAGTAAATCTTGCTGTGTAATACACAATTGTCGTCGTGTGAAGAGCAAATATCCAAAAATATGCAAATGTATGTATGTATGTATGTACATATATACCACGTACATATGTACATACATGTGTATATCCACAATAGATCAAAGATGTACTGCAAGTAAAATTCGGAATGCCACTTGCCACCCGATGGCGAACACCCCATAGTTCCAGTAATCTTTCCAATTACTTTTATGGCACATATTCATGTTCGTACGTATGTACATACATATGTACATGCATACAAAGTTTACTGCTTACTGATTTTAATATTCATCCTCTAAACATTGTTAGATGAGCAGATCAGCATCACCCATGATTCCGATTTGGAACTACATTTCTTAAACTGATTACCTACAATTTGTTGTTGTTAGAATAGCCACTGAACAGTAGCTATTTGGTATCATCGCTCTGGTATGGATCAGTTTCTGGCCAGAGGCTTACCATAGATAAGTTCACTGCAATTGTGTGGTCCCTTAGTCGAACGGTTCTTGAAGACTCCCCAACCGTGGTATTAGCAGCTCGACTCGTGGGGCCCCGTTACAGGTCATGTGTATGACGAATACTCTATTTGCTCTTGTCCATGTATGTATGTATGTATGTACATATGTACATACATACGTACATACAAATGTGCATATGTGTCTGTGTACTTCGCAGAGACAAAGTCAACAAGTAGAAGAAGAATGTGAGGAGGGGAGAAGGAGAAGAATAACAACAAAGCAAACTTGAAGCCGGCTCCAGGCCACAAGAACAACTCGAACAAGAAGAGAGCGCAAACCGGCGGTATGGGCAGAGAAACCACAACAAACGGCGCAGCCGCCACTGCTCTGCCGGTGGCGATAGGAGCAGCAGTGGTTGGTTGGCCCTGAGGCTCCAATGAGTCATAGGAAGCGCGGTCCGGTCGCCGTTGATGGCGGCGCCAGCGTTACGTTACATAAGCCGAAGTTGAAGCCGAGGCGCAGACTCGGCTTAAGCTTGCCAGAGAGTCACTGGCGGCTCCACGTTCTGGCCAAGGTGTATATTAATACAGGGTAACCATGACGGAAAGAATTCGATAGAGGACGGCCAACAATATTTTTCAGATCGGGAATGCTAACGAAATATTGTCCTCAGCTTAATCATGGTGAGATTCACTGTCACTGGCGGCTTGGCTTGCTTAATACGAGGTAAACCACTGCCCGATTTTTATGGATCTTAGTGTAGTCCAGTAGTTCGAGAGAGCGAAAAAGAGCCAGTAACTGGCGGCGGTTTGCTCTCTCCGCTCCCTCACTCTTTGCTTGCACTTTTCTCTCAAGTAATTAAAAAGTAACGGCGCTGTCAGTGACAGCTGCTATACGCGCTCAATTAAAAAGTCATTAACTGCACACACACACACGTACACATGCTTACACACATGCCTGCAAACAGACACTCACGCACTCTCAGGGAGAGGAATGCGAGAAGGAATTGAGTCCGCCGTGACTGCAACTGTGATGTGATTGACACCAGCACGCAAGTACTCATCCCACCCCCTCGCTCACCATGCAATTAGGAGTTGCAACTGCATGATGCTGGGCCTACCTGCGCGCCCTTTCCTGCCATGCAACTGTTGCGTGTCCATAAATGCGCCATAAAACGGTCTAATCCCAGTGCAGACACTAAGCCGGCTGCAGCGGTTGCATCAGCTGTTGTGCCAAAGCTCTCGCTCTTCTCTCTCTCTCTCTCTCTTTTTCTCTCCCCTTTGCAATGAGAGCCAACAGGCTTGCATGCGGTTTCTGCTTTTGCTTTTGCGTTCGTCTGTTCTTTATTTTGCCATTCTCCGTGCTTTCGCCCTACTTTGCTCTCCCGACATACATATGCAGACAACGTGTGTACTGTGAAGCCTGCCCAAGACGGATGGGAAATACATACACATAGTAACCCTGATATTTCATGATGACACATCTGATAATGTTTTTTGAGCCGTTCACTTAGTTCCTTTGGCTATAACTTCAGCTGCCATATATTTTTAGCAAAATAAAAATAAGTGAAAATTCCCATCGATAGTGAACATCGTAGATGAACCCCCCATAAATCAAACGAACTCTAGCAGGTCCCACTGTACTTTCGAGTTGTCAGCCGTTCTCGAATCCCGCACTCCTCTGCCACTGCGTCTGCTTTTCGTCTTTGCTTCGCTCTCCGTTTTCTTTATTGTTTTATTGTCAGTTTAGGGATTTGACAATTTGCTTGCTGATTTTTTATGACAATCATGTATGTAAATTTTCGGCCTGTCTTTTCTGTCTCTCTCTCCCCCCCTCAGTCTGTCTCGCTCACTCTTTAGTACTCCACTCAACTCTTCCTCAAGGCCTCACACACACAAACACACACAAAAACAATCTCGCATAAATGGGTATCTTTGTGTGTTGACCGCCGCTTGCCTCTAGCCCCCTGTCCATGTCTGTATCCATATCCACATACACATGAACATCCACATCCCCGTGTCCGTTTGTACGAGTATCTGGGCTCCATTAGCTCTTCACATTTTGGCTTGCGAGATTTTTAAATACTTTTGGGCTGAATCCCAGACCAGACCCAAAAGCTAACACGAAAAAAAGCCAGAACCCAACGTGCGTACCGTACCCATGCCGAAACCCTTCCCGCAGCTATTTTTAGTTTGCTCTTTGTTGTCTTTCTTTGCTTTATTTTCGTATGCTGTGCATAATAAAAGTTGGGTTTATTAATTTTTAAAGCGTTGACAACTTTTACGAGACCTGTGACGCGGGCAATCGGCAATCCCGGCCTCAACTCGAGTTGGAAACTAGGCTAGTAGTGTAAGCTTTGCTCTGGACTGGTCCCAGCCTGGCCTGTATTGGGCTGGACTGGACTGGGGCCACTTAGTGTTAGTGTGACTCAATGGCTGACTAATGCGAAATGCTAAGTTTATTAATAGGTTTTCCCTTATCGGAACACGTTAATCATATGCATTGAAACTGTAGCACAGCTGTGGGCTTGTGACGTGGTCAGATTGGGACTTTGAATACTGTGGGAACTATGCCTAGCCCTCATCCGAAAGTCGATTAACTTGTTGAAAGCATCCAAAGGAAAGTCATAGCCAATTGAAAGGTTCTCCAAATACGCTCTTGAAGGCTGCAACTGCAACGTCTGCGTTAATCATCAATGGCAGCGCAGCGATATTTTTGGGATATATCCCAAACGTTGACCTGCAATATTAGCCTGCTTGTAAGTCGAGTTCTTATAGATTGGTTGCAAATTAAGCAAATCCCAAAACTTTAACTTTTCCAGCAGTACAGTCAACATTCATCATCAGCGATTGTTCCAACATACATATGGTATGTATGTATATACCAGCAGAATATATCTATTAATGCGGATATTAAGATGAAACTATGCCGAACCCGATTGCAAAGTTAACTTATTTGTTAAATTTATCCAAAAGCAAGCTGTAGCCACTTGAACGGTTTCTCCAGCTTGCCCAGAAGCTGAGTTGTACAAAAATACGAGTGAGTAGAGAACTATCAAAAGTCTGCAAGATCATCATAATCATTTTCATCGGCAGCAGCGCTGCTGTCGCTTCCCCTATATTTTTCAATATATTTTTTATACAAATAAATAAGTGAATAAAAAACGCAAAATCAAACGCAAAAACACTATGCAAAAGCAAAAGCAAAAACAAATGCAGCAGAGGCAGCAGCAGCAGCAGAGAATGAGAACGAGACAGAAGAAGGTAGCGTCTCACATAAAACCCGGCTTCGTTATATACATAGAGCGCTCGCACACACCCATGCACACACACACACACAAACACATGCAGCCGCGGAGGTAGCAACATTTTGGTGTAGCTCGGCAACATATAGCACGTTGAGAGAGGGAGAGAGAGCGTCGTTCTCTTCGACCCGAAGTCAACCGAAGCTCAGAGTTGAGCGCAAGAGTGAGTAAAAGCCACTCTTTGGTTTGATCGACTCGAAATTCTGGGCTATGGCAAGGTATGGGACAATGAGAAAAAGGACCCAGCAACATTTCAAAAACTCTAGAACCTCACCCCACCGTGTTTGATCAACAATATGCTGTGAAGGCTTACAAAGTATGTTGAAAAGGGGGTGGATTTTACCCTGGCTGCGCTTCAGTTTTCTGACCCGTTGTGCCTGCTGTCCATACCCTTATTTTCCGCAGCAACACGCGAGCAACATTTTAAGCACCAGCAACATCTGAGGGCGGGCGTATTTGAAACAAACGGCCTTGCCGCCCCAATCTTTGAAATTTGTAACGGCACAAGCAAAAAGGCCGCGGCCACCGAAACACACTACTTTTTGTGGAGCTGGAGCTGCTGTTTTAGCTTTTAGCGCCCTTTTTTGTTTAATTTTCTTACACATCAAACAAAAAAATCAACCTCACAAATTTTTGGACAAAAATCTCGGCAATCAAGGAAAAACTAAAACTCTATTTCGGACTTAAACCAAAACCAAAAAAGTTAATAATCATTCAAGTGTTATATATATTGTGTTTGCAAACAATTTTTTTATGTTCCATTCCCCGAAAAGAATAATGACAAAAAAAAAGTGATCTTGTGGAAAATGTAATAAAGAGCGTCGTCGTCGTCGTCGGAGATCGCAGAATACAGCAAGAAGCAGGCGAGCAAAAGAGACGCCGCAGAACACGCTCACTCTCTCTCGCAATCGCACACAAAATACAAAATTCAAAATTTGCATAGTACAGTGAGCAAAAGTTTGAAACGATTTTTTGGTTGTTTCTTCAGTTTATTTTTGCCCCCACCCCCACTTCTGTTGATTTGTGTTAAGAAAGCAGCAGACAAGCAGTAGAAGAAGCAAGAGGATCACCAGCAGCAGCAGCAGCAGGAGCAAAAATGCGCATATAAAGTAAGCAAAAGAAAGAAAGAGGAACCACATGGAGAAGGAGCTGAATATCTTTTTTTTCGAGTGGTGTGAACGAATCTACAAACAAGTTACAAAAAACATTTCTCAAATGTAAAAACCATAATTATATTTATATTTTCTTAAGAATTTTCGCAAAAAAGTGCAATAAAAAGTGCAGCAAAAATGAAAAGAGAACTCGAACCAAAATGAATGCAAAGAACAGTTAGATGATGATTGTCCGTCTGTGTGTGTGTGTACAGATGTGTGTGTGATTGTTTTTTCTTGTTTTTTTTCTGGCCTAAAACAATTAATAATCGAATCAAATAATTTAATTATTTGCAGTTCCAAATACAACAAATGATAACCAAAAATTATTTAAAGCAAAATAACAAACAAAAAGAACGGTAAAACAAATAACCAACGAAAAGCAACAAGCAAAAACAAAATCTAAAGAAGAGGCGGAGGAGGAAAAAGCCAGGCGAGGATGCAAGCCTAGGCCGGAGCCGTACAAGAAGAAGCAGTAGTGTTTAAGCAGTTCAAGCATCAGCACGCACGGCCACATGAGCAGCACACGCAGCCGCAGACCAAGCAGTAGAAGCAGCAGCAGAAGACACAACAGCAACAGCACGAGCACGAGCGATACGCCGTTGACTTATGTAGCGGTACATGGCGAGCATCAAAAGTGAAATGCCGCCACTGCATGCGGCAGAGGCTCTGGCCTCAAGCAGCGCCACAGACAGCGGCGGCGGAGGAGGAGGAGGAACAGCAGCTGGCAGCGGCGGCAGTGGTGGTGCTGGGACAGGAGCAGCCGGCGGCGGTATTAACAGTGCCCCGGCCACCCCAAATGCCACAATAAGCGCCGCAGCCGATTCCAGTGATAACCAGCCCGGCACACCGCAGCCACCCCAGCAGCAGCCGCAACAACAACAGCAGCAGCAGCAACCACAGCAGCAGCAACAAACGCAGCAGCAGCAGCAGAGCATGGCCACGGATCCACAGGTAACGGGCATTACCCACCAGCCCTATGCCACCCATCACATGTACTCCGCCAGCGGCCAGCCCCAGCAGCAGCAACAACAACAACAGCAGCAGCAGCTGTACGGCGGCATCTACGGCGGAGAAATGCAGCAGCAAAGTTACACCAGCAGCTACATCAACAGCTACGAGCAGTTCTACCAGCAGCAACAACAGCAGCAGCAGCAGCAAAGCAGCGACTATAGCTTTGGCGGTGGTCTGGTGGGCGGCAGCGACTTCAGCAAGCATGCGGCACAGAGCTCAGGGGTGCGGTACCATCCGTACCTGCAGACGCCGACATCGGCGCTACCCAGCGCCGCGGAGGAGGCGGTGAGTGCTCCCAGTGCTGTGAGTACCACCACATCGGCGATGAGTCCGCGTGTCGTCAGCAGCAGCAGTCCCACATCGACCTCCTCGCACCTCCAGCTGGGTGGACCACCCGGTTCTCCCAGCGGAGCCGGCGGTGGAGGGGGCTGCAAGTTGCAGTGCAAGAAGTGCGGCATTCTCACCACCAACGAACAGGAGCTGCAGGAGCACATCGCCAACGTGCACGGAGAGTCGCCGTACGGGAGCAGCGGGTATGCCAGTTCGCCGTACATCAAGGAGGAGATGCCCACCCCTCAGCCACCGGGCGGCTCCAATCCCGGAGAGCTGCTCGACCTCGACTCGCAAAAGATGGTCTACCACCAGCAGTTGCTGCAGCAACAGCAGCAGCAGCAGCAACAACAGCACCAGCACGAGGCTGTCGTCGCCGGCCTGCCCCTGTCGCTGCCCGATCCCCTGCACTCCATGCAGTCCATGCAGCAGCGCGCCCTACACAGCTGGGAGCAGCCGCAGACGGGAGTCGGAGTCGAGGGCCTGCCGCCCTACATGCAACAGCAGCCGGGTCTCGGCCTTGGCGTTGGCCTCGGTCTGGGCGTCGGCGTCGGCGTGGACAAGTCGCCGTACTACTCGCCCAAGCAGTCGCCCTACCACCAGGCGGGCGGAGGAGTCGGCGTTGGAGCTACACTCATCAAGCAGGAGTACGGCGGCCACGGGCTGATCAAGTCCGAGTATCCCGACTCGCAGCACTACGTGGACAAGTCGTTCGATCCGACGGCTGGCAGTGGTGGAGGAGTCGATCTGTGCGCCAATGTGGCCACCAGTCCGGCCGAGTTCCCCAGCACTACGACGGGCGGACCGGGCCAGGATGGGGCCCCGCCAGCGGTGGCCGGGGGCCAACAGGCCGCCTACCGTGGCTTCGAGCCGCCCAGCTCAAGCTCCGTACTGCCGGCCAACAGCCTCACGGCCAAGGCGGCCACCTGGAAGTCGAATGAGGCGCGCAGGCCCAAGACTTACAACTGCACGGCGTGCAACAAGTGGTTCACCAGCTCGGGACACCTAAAGCGTCACTACAACACAACGCTGCACAAGAACGCGGTCAAGTCGAGCGGCCAGCCGGACCCGGCCACGCTGCCCATTTCGGCGCACCATCATCCGTCGCGCGATCCCGTAACCAAGCCAAGTCGGCGCGGGAATGCCGCCGCTGCAGCTGCGGCCGCTGCAGCAGCTGCCGCGGCCGCTTCGGCGGTGCCGCAAGTACAACCACCGCCGCCGGCCAATGTGCAACCACCGGAGCCGCCTAGAAGTCCGCCCGATTATGGCGGTGGAGGCGGGGTGGGAGCGGTGGGTGGCGCTGCCATGTCCCAGTACTCGGCCTCGCCATCGCCCACCACGCAGCAGCAGCACCATCAACACCAGCTCCAGCAGCAGCAGCAGCAGCAGGCCAACGGGAACGGGTATCCGGGTAACGGCGGCGCCAATGGCTACGGCTACGGCATGCAGCAACAAGTGCAATCCACGACAAACGCTTCACCACAGCACGCTTCCAGCCATCAGCAGCAGCATCCGCATCCGCATTCGCAGCAGCAGCAGCATCTCCAACAGCAGCAGCAGCAGCAGCAACAGCAGCAGCAGCATAGCAGCAGCAACAACAACAACAACTCCGTTTTGAACGGTCACCCAAACGGGCTAGCAGGTCCCTCCGCCCCACTCAACACCAACAACAACAACATCACACAAATGCCGTCCTCCCAAATGAGGGGCCTGCTGAACGAAACAACAACAACCACCACCCCCAAAACCACCCCAACAACAACCACAACAGCCACAATGCCAATGGAAACGGAAGCAATGGCAGCTATAAAGATCGAGCATCTGGAGGACAGCAACCACACACACAACAGCCACAACAGCCGCAGCAGCAGCAGCAGCTTAATGGCCATGGAGGAGGAGCAGGATCAGGAGCGGGAGCGGGCAGTAGATCACCTACAGCAGCAGCAGCTGGAGCAGCAGGAACAACAGCAGCAGGTCAGCTATCTGCTGGCATCGGCGGCATCCCGTCCCTACAGCTCCAACAGCAACAGCAGCAACACGCCCAACACGGCGGTCAGCAGCAGCAGCAACACCAGCAGCACCAGCAGCAGCAGCAGCAACAGACTCTCGCCCCTTACTATCTACCATCTTCAGCAGCAGCCGCCGCTGCGGCAGGAGCAGCAGCAGCAGCAGGCAATGGATTTCTCGCGCACCACCCCGCCGCCGCAGCTGCTGCCGCCTATGGGAATGGGCCAGCCGCAGCAGTCGCTGCTGCCGCCTATGGGAATGGACTACAACATGCTGGCTTTGGATATGCCCATGCCCATGCACATGCCCATGCCCAGCAGTATGCTGCAGTGCAGCAGCACCAGCACCACGCCGCTAGCTACTATCACCACCACCAGTATGGACACTATGCAGCAGCAGCCGCAGCAGCTGGTGCACCACTACCAGGCGCTGCTCCACCCCCACCACCAACATCAGCAGCAGCAGCAGCAGCAGTTGGAGGAGCAGCAGCAGCAGGAGGAGGAACAACAACAGCAGCAGCAGCAGGAGGAGGAGCATCATCACCAGCACCTACAGCAGCAGCAGCATCAGCAGGATCCGGGGGCACTAATCCTATCTCCGGACAATATGCCACACAGCAGCAGTTCGCCGGTCACCAGCAGCTCTCCGCCGCCGCAGCAGCTGCAGCAGCAGCACACGCACACCACCCTCACCATGCCCATGCCCATGCCGCCCACCATGCACATGCCCATCACCACCACAGCGCCGCAGCTGCTGCCGCTGCAGCTGCAGCCGCCGCCGCCGCACATCACCAACACCATGCCCATGCCGCCCACCATGCACATGCCCATCATGCCGCCGCCGCCGCCATGCTACCAGCAGCTGCAGCCGCTGGATCCCACAACGAGCTATCACACTATTATTGGTAGTTCCGTCGCCGAGTCCGGCTATACCACGAACGGGCATCACCATCCCCACGCCCACGCCCACCCCCACCAGATCACGACCAGCGACGGCCAGATCCTGCAGCTGATGCCCGCCTCCCTGTTTGCCCCCTATGCCCCGCTCTCGCCCTACTCGACGGTGGCGGCCCAGCGATCGCCACAGGAGGGGGACCTGCCGCCGGTGCACACCCTGACGACGGCCCTCCAGGCCCACGCCCAGGCACAGCAAGAGCAAGCGCACACGCCCACGCTTACGGTGCTCAGCACCCCCTACTCGCCGACGGTGAGCAGTTCGCGGGCCACGCCCGCCCTGGAGATGGACATGGCCACCCTGCTGCAGCAGCAACAACAGCAGCAGGACTACGAACTGGAGCAGTACCAGCACCAGATTCAGCAGCATCAGATGGACCAGCTGCATCACCACCAACAGATGGAGCAGCAGCAGGCCCTGGAACAACAGCAGCAGCAACATCAACAGCAACATCAACAGCAGATGCAGCTTGTGCAGATGGAACAGCAGCAACAGCCGACACAAACGGTGGCACAGTCGGTGCCGAAAAAGCGAAGAGGAACGGCCGCCGCCACACCATCCACAACGAAGCGGCGACGCAACAGCAGCGTGAGATCAACATCGCCGCACTCGACAACGCTGCCATCCGGGCGGATCAAGTGTCTGGAGTGCGACAAGGAGTTCACCAAGAACTGCTACCTCACGCAGCACAACAAGAGCTTCCACTCCGGTGAGTACCCTTTCCGCTGCCAGAAGTGCGGCAAGCGCTTCCAGAGCGAGGACGTTTACACTACACACCTGGGCCGGCACCGCACCCAGGACAAGCCGCACAAGTGCGAGCTCTGTCCGAAGCAGTTCCATCACAAGACAGATCTGCGGCGCCACGTGGAGGCCATACACACGGGCCTCAAGCAGCACATGTGCGACATTTGCGAGAAGGGTTTCTGTCGCAAAGATCACCTGCGCAAGCATCTCGAGACCCACAATCGACCCCGGGTTGTGGGCAAGAAATCTGCTGCCGCCGCAGCCGCCGCTGTTGTGGCAGCCGCTGCAGCAGCAACAGCAGCCTCGCAGTCTCAGCAGCAGCAGCAGCAGCAGCAGCAACAGTTGGTGACTACCGTTCTATCCACCCTGCCCGCCTCTGACACGCCCACGGCCATCAATCCGATTAAGGCGGCCTTTGCTCGCTCCCTAACGGTGACGGCCGTGTCCGCATTGTCGCCCCGCACCACTCCCACCTCCAATCCGCATCTGAATGCCAGTCTCAGTCTCAATCTGAAGCGATCCATCGACGATGTGGCCGCCGACGATGACAGCCTGCTGGAGGACGATGAGGATGAGGAGGAGGGGGAGGAGGAGCTGCTGCTGGACGAGGCTGAGGAGGATCAGATGGTAGAGCAAATGGAGGCGCAGCAAATCCTGTTGGTCACAGCTGCCGCAGGGGACAGTCACCATCTGCTGATCAAGGACGAGTTTCCCGAGGAGGAGTACGAGTTGATTGAGAAAGATATTGAATTGTATTGAAAGGTCAGGATCAAAGATCAGCGATCAGGCATCAGGGACTAGGATCAGATCGGATTTGTGGGTTTAGTAAGTTGTTAAATGCTCTGAGCTTTGTGGCAAAGAAAGAGAGAGAGAGACAGTTTGAGCCGCACTGCAGTTGAGGGCTAGCCTAGGCGAAAGCAGTCGCCAGTCCCTACAGCTGCACTGCAGTCCAAGCAAGCAGTACGTACACGAACGACCTACAGTTTTAGTGCCGCTGCACAATTTCAAATTTTAACATGATTTTGTGCTTAAAATGTCATTTAATTCGCGCACTGATATGGTTTGATCATTAAGAAAACACACTTTATTGCCTGGCAGGCAATAATTTGCTGTTTTTTTAAATGTATAATTTATTTAAATTTTGTTTCTGATCACCAAAGCCGCAGCATTTCAATGACTTGACTGCCAATCCTTTGGCTACACTCCCCCCAAAAATCCATTAAAACCCATTAAACACTCCAGAACTCCACAATTCATTCCTGTAATTAGAGATTGCCATATATATAGTGAAAAGTATCTCGCCAGAGAAACGAAAAGAACGAAATGCAGAGAAAAGCAAGAGAATTCCTAATTGTTGTAGCAGCAAATTATTTAATTTTATCCGTATGTTAAATGTTGTATTATTATTTGTACTCTACGCCCTACGCCCTATTATAATTTGTAATTTTAAAAACACTTATGATTTGTATGTGAAATGATAAAAACAAAACCTCCAAGTATACCTCAGCAACACAGCAGCAAACACCGAAATGAAACGCTTACACCAACAGGGCGCCCCAGCGTATATGTGTATATACTCCCAAAACATATACATATAATATATACAAGTATATATAAAACTTGGGATATTCCAATTGTACTTAATTTTAGAGCATATGTATTTTTTTTTTGTCGAATTTTATTTTGTAATGATTGTTTGATAATATATACATAATTTGTCTTTTGATTTGTTTTGTAATCGAGAGATAGAGAGAGGAGGAGAGGAGTATAGAAAGAGAAAGAGAACCACAAATGCCATATACACGATATGTACACTAAAAAGCAGCAACTAAATGCCAATTGATATATATACTATATCTAGATACTAGACATACATACATATACCATATATACCATATGCATATCCATGTGTATTTGTTAGCCTTAAAAACGCCAAATGCGATAAATCAGGGATATTATACCACATAGACAACCACACACACACACACACACACACACACACACACTCAGCACACTCATGTTGAGACGCGTATTATACAGCTATATATATATTTAAATATATATAGACAGATAGATAGATACAAACCTATACATAAACCTATATATTTATTACGTTTAGTTGCCCCTAATTTATGTTTCACGAATAAAACCATTTGTAATTATTTAAACTTTTCATTTACTTGTACCCCTCCCCACAAAGCAGAAACACACACGCATCCCCACATTCCTCATGTCGCCCCCCAACCCGATCCCCCTGCTCGTAGATCTTGTTTATTATTATTATACAATTATTTTTTTTTTTTACATAATTGTTAACCTACTTAACGCTTTCCCTTTTGGCACGCCTTCTAAGTATTTTTTTTAAATGACAAATATAAACGACACAAAAAACAAACAAAAAAAGTGAAAATTACAAAATTTATGTTTTTATTATTTCAATAATTTGGATGGATGGCATTTTGGTTTTCAGTTTGGTTAAACGTCGTTGGAGCTTAACACAAAGGATCTTAAAAACATCTTAAATACATTCCATTGATATATGGATAATATCCGCTTCATCTGCTGGTTAAAATTAAAGGAAATATAGTTTTTTTTTTGGGAAGCAAATTATTTAGGCTATTTTCTTGCCTAAACATTAATTTCCTTCATGGCTTTTTAACTTTAAGCTATACCAGATCTGCTTTACTCTTTCTTTCATTCGGAGCATGCTCTTATTTCCAACTTTACTTCTTTCAAAACTCGAACAATATTCTAATTAAATTTAATTTTTTTTCTCATTTGCTTCTCTTTATTTATTTGTATGCATTTTTTGTTGGATTATTTTTTTTGTAAAATGTAGTTTCAAGGTTTGAAAAATGTCTCCATCTATAGATCTACAGATTAAAGGGTTCTTTGAAACATCAAATTGAGGAAAGGTTTCAATAGTTTCATAAACTAAATAATTAATTCTTGATTCAATCTGAACATATTTTTATTTAATTTGTGTTGCTTTTTATTGAAAGTTTTCTTTTTCTTGAATATAGCGCATGTACCTCAGATGTATATTTAGGATTATTAGAAGTACCCTTAATAATTTATTTTAGTTTCATTTGAGATCTTGCATATATATTTGACTATAATTGTTTATTGAAGGGAACATGTTCTTGGCGATCCCTGGAACCATTCCCTTCTCAACATACTTTAACTTTAAGTAAATGTTTTTTTTTTGTGGCTCTTTTGTTTTTCTTAATTATTTTTGTAGAAATTCGTTGTTGTTGTGGTTTCAGTTTTGTGTGTTCGCCTGCTAGTTCCAAAGAAATTACGTGCGTGTCTTTAATATCTCTTCTCCTTTGCTGTCGCTGCTCTCTCTCTACCTCCCCCTCTCCCTCTCTCTCTCTCTCTCTCTCTCTCTTTGTATGTCTCTATATCTCTGCTCTTGTGTTGTTCTTCAGCTGAGGTTGAGAATCTCTGAGAACTCTGAAGTTCAGGCGGGTTTTGGTTTGAGGCACAACATTTTTGCGAAGAAAGAAGCGAAGAAAAGATGGCGAGAAGTGAGGAGGAAGAAAAACACAAGACACGACATGAAACATGTGTAGATACAAAGATACGGATATATGTATGTAATGTGTATGTATGTATGTGTCTGTGTGTGTGTGTGTGTGTGTTTTTGAGTGCAGGAACTGGCTTCCCTTGCCCGGTGTGCGATCAGCGCACATCCTTGAGGATGTTAGGAGGGACAAAGGACTCCCCGTTCCGCTGGTTTCGCTGCCGATCTTTGTGCCATCCTTGAAAACTGCTTGCGGGAAAAAGCATTTCTATGGCCATGGCCAGGACTTCGCCGATGCTGCGACTCTGCGCCTGAGGCTGGCAAAAACATCTCACGCACACATGTTGCATGTATCTCGACTGCTTTGTGCTTCTCTCCGGCTGTCCCTCAGGCGGCGAGGCAGTAAAAGAAGACCATGCTGAGGGGCAAAGAAGCTGTGGGGAGTAGGCGCGGCAGGCGGCAGGCGGCTAGCAACAACCGAGCAAATTGTATGAAACACACACATAAAATAGACAAGCCACAGTGCGTGCCCGAAGTATACGACCCAAAAACCCATTTATTCAAATGATTTAGCCGCTGCCTGTGTGGGAATGGCTATGGAGCCAGAGATGCTTGAAGAACCGAAATGAATGTTCTGTCCATCCCAAGAATCCGAGTCCAGGCGACAATCGAGCGAGAAAGTGACTAACGGATATGCTTTGGGCAATCTTTAAGCTGGCTAGGACAGGAAAAACCAGCAGGGACCTACAGAGGCATCACTGTACAGTTTTTGTTCGCAGTTCTTGGTATCGCTTATTGTTGGGGGCACGGGGCACCAGCCACCATTCAGTCTAATGCTGGCGAAACGCACTGTAGTTTGTGCTAGTGCCAGTGCCAAGTTGTATCTCGAAGATATACACAATGGACGGAGCGACACGAAGCTGGCGTTGCGCATGTGCGGCAGCCGCAGCAACAGCAGCAGCAGCAGCAGCAGCGGCGGCGTGGCGGCTATGTCATCATAACGCTCTGTCCGTCGTCTTTCTCTTCCTCTTATTCTCCTTTCAGTGTGTGTTTTTGTGTGTGTGTGTGTGTGTGTATCTTCTACACTCGATTCTCGTTCGTGCGTTTTTCTTGGTTTTGTTTGTTGAACATAAAAACTGGTTTCCTGTACATATGCTCATCCAGCAACAAACCATCTGTAATTTTAATTTTTCGGCAACGATGTTGCCCTCTCCGTCTGCCACACACACACACACTCTCCTTCACACTCTCTCTCCCGCTCGCTCTTCTCCTTTGCTGCCTTCTATCTTCCTCTTGCCACCACATTTCGTTTTCGTTTTCTTTTATTTTTATTTATTTTTTTTTGTATTTCGGCAGAGATTTTGATCGGTTGTTGTCCAGGTAGAAATTGTCTACCTCTGTGGCTCGTATCCGTGCATCCGTGTGTGCGGTGTGTGTGCGTGTGTGTGCGTGTGTGTATCTTGTAGATACCTCGAAAAGACAGTAGAGTAGATCCCTTGCTCTCGCTCGCACGCACACATCCCAGTGTGTAATCCTTGAAATGTGCTCTGGCCTCTGCCTCTGGCTCTGGCTCTGCCTTTGTGCGGTTCCTTCTACTTCTCGTATTCCCTTTTCGGGTTTTTCTCTCATGCTGTTTCTCCTTCGATGCGAGTATATACAGCGTTAGCACTTACCATGATTCATAGTTATACACAGGCCCAGGCCCAGGCACAGGCACAGCTACAGATACAAATGCAGATACAGCTACAGCTACAGATACATAAATATATAGCGGAATGGATAGTGGTATGGTATGTATCCGCTAAGGGAAAAGAAAAAGAGTCTTCCTTTGATTCAAGCCAAACAAAAATTTTACCGAAAGACAGAAAAAAAAACCTTCTCGTTCAATAGTTTTATCCTCGCCTTACCAGGCTTTTGTGTCTTACGAGGGGGGGAGGGAGAGAAGAGAGTGGCGAAGAGTTGAGCTAGCAGGAGTGGAGGAAAGAGCAAAGGCAAGAGGTGAGAGGTGAGAAGAGAACAGGAGTAAAAAAGGAGCAGAGAGCAGAGGTAGAGTGGATCTGCCCCACAGGGAAAACAAACAAAAGTTCCATCTTCATCTGTCTCTCTCTCACTCTCTCTCTCTCTCTCTCTCCTTTCGTGCTATATGATCGATGTGCAAATTGGAGTTGTGGAGTTCTCTTCTTCCCCCCCTTTCCCCATAACAAAAGAACTTCCCCGCTCTGCATGTCTCCAGTTCCACAAACATGTGTTAAGATGGTCTCACTTCCTTGCTGCTGTCATTCTCATTCTCTTTCTGTGTGTGTTTTTTGCTGTTGTTGTTGTTTTTTGTGGTTTGTGTTTGCTCTCCGTCCGGGGATTTGGTTCGTATAACGGGTCTTTTGTATTTGGCATTCTCAGGGCCCTGCCCAGGTCCTTCCCCAGATACACAAAATAAAGTTCCATAGTTATCTGCAGCCAAAATCAATTGATTCTGTAATCAGAGTAGAAGTAGATTAGCCTTGGATTCCTGCATGGGTATACGTACCCCACATTATGATCCCGAATCGGGAATATTATGCTTTAAGTTATTCGGTAACTCTTTGCATCTTACAATGGCTGTCAAACTATCTGATAAATAAGTTGTACTGTGCAAAATATTCCAGAATATATGGTGCAAAGAAGTATCTATACAGAATCACTATCTATCCGTAGTACATACATATGTACACATATGCATAAAATTACAAATTTATGTCTATCCATATTCTGCTGAATATTTCCCCATTTGGCTTATTTTTAGTGATACTTTTCAGGATTCCCATCTTACCATTTTAATCGAAAATTTTCCCACTTTCCATTTGCTTTGTGCTGTTTTTTCTCTCTCTCTGCTAATTTAGAGGGGCATATAAATTGTAGAAAATAGAAATTTTCGTGAACATCTTTGGTTACTTATCGAACGAACCCTTGTGAACATTTTCCGAGCGTGAAAATTCCGACGAGTAGCTGATGAAAAAAGGTTAAATTAGAGCTGTCAAAAAGGCTGATGAGCACTGCCTGAATCACAGCTGGGGAAAAATCCTTGACATCTTACACAAGAACTCAATCAAATTAGCCTCAAAAAAAAAAAACAGAACAGAAAACAAAAAAAAAAACGAAATAATTGAAATTAAGCAACCCCCTCGAAACCACTGCTGCTTCCCTACCCCAACCCCAACCCCTACCCATCCTCCCTCTCATCATAGACAGACATCTATGGGATATTGGGATATGGGATTTTCATCTGCTTTCTTTCCCTTGAAAACTGTAAAATTTTCCTCGGTTTCTTCTTATTCTTATTCTTCTTCTTCTTCTTCTGTTGATTTGACTTTCGTTTGGCCCAAGAAATTTCTTTCCCATTACTTTCCCAGCGTTGCCGTTGCCGCCGCCGCCGCTGCTGCTGCTGCTGCTGCTGCCGCTGTTGCTTCTTCTTTTTTAATTACCAAACATTTGACAGCATCCTGAGATGCTTATTGTGTTGCCCCACAAGCACACAAAACACACGCACGCACACAGATACACACAGATGCACTTACGTTCTGGCTCTGGCTCTGCTCTGTTCTGGCTCTGTTCTGTTCTGTTAACCTTTTCTGCTGCCATTTTGGGCATATGTACTACTCGCTTGTGTGTGTGTGTGTGTGTGCTCGTGAGCTGAGAGCTCTGAACAGAATCAGAAACCGAATCAGTAAGAGCTAGAAGAAACCTACCCCCAGGGTTATGGCGTTAGATATTTGATTTCCAAAATTCAATGCCAAACAGCAACAACAACATGACAGGACAGCATGGCGGTCGCATCATCATCAACATCATCATCGGCATCGGCATCGTCATCGTCGTTGTCTTGCTCATCATTATCCTGAGCATCTGCCGCCTCTGGCCAAGATTCTTTGTTACTCCTACCACCGGCCCTCGCAGTTGGTCTCCTCAATGAGGCTTGCTTGGAAAATGGCCACAAAAATATTCAGATGCTCGTAGATTGATGGCCGGAACAGTTTGAGCATTCCGCAACAGAAACCACACAAATTATGATAATACGAATATGAATAAACTAAGAGCTAAATGTATGTAGAGGTATTTGAGCCACCCATTGGCCTGCTCGTATCTATTTCATCGAAGCAAGTATCTTATCATACAAGAGATCTCTTTCCATCCTCTGTTCATGTTCATTTGAGCACAATCTGCACATGAAAGGATCGTTGCATTTCTTTCATTAGATGATGATTGGATCTGTGCAGTTTGGCATGGAGGTACTTATCGGGAGGCATCTGTGTGCACATCTTTCGCTGCACGAAATACGTTTATCCAAAACCAAATGCTAATCCGTTTAATCCTTTTCAAGTACAATCAATCACCTTTCAATCTATTTTGATTACTTTGCACTACTTTACACATCACTCTTTTGGGCTATTTATCCTTCGATCTGTAGGATGTGTCATTTTTTCTTTACTCATCTGATCTTTCTCACTGGCAGTCGTATAAGGAATATAAGGAATTAGAAGGAACAACCATTGAACCATAGCTTTTTAGACAGAGAGACACGCGGAAAGGTGTTAGTCTTATTACGATTTCTTTTTGCCTTGGCTTCTAAAATATCTTTAAAAATCTTTACCTATATTAAATATATTTCCCTTGAAACTTCAAGCCATAATTCCTATACCAATTTCGAACACTCCCATTTTGATCTGTTCTGGCAGATCTTCTGGCATTCAAGTTGCAAGTTGCAAGTTCTGTTCTTTGCAGTTCCCTCTACCTTCTCGCTCTTCTGACCACTGGAATCCCATTTTGTTTAGTCTCTAGTCCATCCTAGAATCTGCATTACAATCCATTCCAATTCCCCTGCAACTGTATTGCCCCAAAGGAAACAAAAGACTTAGGCCACGAACTTGGTCAACATTCATGTTCCAAAATGCTCTGCCCACAGCCAAACCACAATAAATGTGAGACAGAGACAGAAGTGTCCAAGCTTGTGGCATTATAAAATGATATATTTGTGGGTATATATAATACATATGCGGCAGGAGGGGTGGACTGGGTGGGCGGGGCAGCAACAGCAGCAGCAGCAGCGATATGGCAAAAACGAGGAGCGTCGTCGTAGTCGTCGTCAAATGGCGCACAGCTGCGTTGCTGGCCAGAAATTGTTGCTACATTTTGAAGCTTCACTTCATGTGTGTGTCCTAATTCCAATTCAACAGAAATTTTTGTCTCACAATCAGTTAAAAAAAAAGAGAGAAAACAACAAAAACAAAAAACAAAAGTAAAACAAAATAAATCTTTTTGAGCCCCGCAAACGAACCAACGAAAACCAAGCCACGAACGAGTTTCAACAAAAATAGCAACAACATTAAGAAAGAAAGGCCTGCCTTTGCGGGGTCCGGTGCCGAAGCATTAGACACCCTTTTGATTGCCACAAAAAACTATAGCTGATGATATCTTTGCATACTTCTATCAGTGGAAAGTTTCAATAGACCAAGCGACAATCAACAGGCAGTAAAAAATCGAATATTTGCTGAAAATTTTTCAATGTTTGCTTGAAATGAAATTCACTCAACTAAAATCTGCTAGTTCTGCTTTATAGAGTGGCAATTGGCTGACGAATTATGGTGATCATATTTGAAACTCAGCAAGGAGTGGAAATAGCTTGATGCAGGGGGTAGTTTTGATTGGAATACTGAAACCAGTGACACCCAGACGAAGCTTTTTACGCACTGATTACGGGCAAAGCACAACCGACCGAGGGGCGCTGCAGCATGACGCGTGACACGTATCATGATCAGGAATATTTGTGCTGGCCTTTTGCGTGGCAAGCCGCTCCACCAAATGAGCATTGTCCAGTTTTGGCACTAGGGTATCCCAAAATAAAGTTTACGCAAAACTTTGTTGTTTTTTTTTCGGAGCATTAGTTGTTGTTATTGCTGTCGGCGCTTTATCCGATTTTGTGCGCTGCTTGTTGTTGATTTTTGTTGTTGCTTTGTATGTGTGTGTGTGTGTGTGTGTGTCTGTGTGTGTGTTGTTGTATTTTTTATGACGAGTTTCCGCTAATTGCTGATGCGCTGCAGATTAACTGAAGGCCCAGAGATCCAGCAGCAACCAAGATGGATGGCTGGGCAGGATAGAGAGGATGGAGAGAGCGAGAGCGAGGAGGCGTAGAAGCAGCGGCAGTGGCAGGGGCATGATCCGAAAAGTAACACGAAAACCCCAATGGACAGATAGAGAGGGAGGGACTGAAAAATTACAGAGGCAGTGGGCATTGGGCAGGGGGCAGGGGTAAACCAAATTAGAAAAACTAGATTCGCTTTAATTATAAGAATTTCAAATGTTTGAGCGGTTGGGAGGGGGGGAGCGATTAAGATAAACGAAATATTTTCCATTTTATTTCATAACTTCACACGCCCGATCATCGCTCTCCACACCCCCGCGCTATCACTGCTAGCTGGCTATCTTTTTTTTTTTCCTGTTAGCTCCTTCTAAGAAAAATTTATAATTATATTTGCGATCATCTATCTGCGTTTGCATGCCCTGCTAAAGGGGAGGATATTAAATAGCTGGGGAGCTGATATCTAGCTATGTATCAGCTGTATCCAAAATAGGGTTTCATTTCTCCACTTAATATAGATTATTTGGATATACTTTTATATAAATATTTATTTATTACTTTGCTCAGTTTCGATTTAATGCAAAGAGTTCCGCCCCAACATTCATTCAAAATAAACTTCAGATGTTCATTCCATTTAAGGAATTTCTTCACTGATTTCTCTCAGTGTACAATCTAAGCCGCAGCCTGACACACACACACACAGTCAAAATGAGTAGAAGAAAAAGAGATTCGAACTGAAATTAGAAGAGGGAATAAAAATTAAGGCGTTCCCCCCGCGTGGTTGTTGTAGATTGTGGGCCACAGAAAAGAAACCAAAAAAAAATAAAAAAATACAAAAAGAAAAAGAAAAAGACAGCAAACAACAAAACGAAGAAGAAGAATTATACGAATTATAAGAATTACGCTGAAACTGAAGAGCGGCCGAGGAAGAGGAAAAGGGAGAGGGCGAAGGCGAAGGCTAGGGAGGGCCTGTGTGAGGGCGAGCCAGAGGGAGCGACATCTCAGATATCAGATTATGGAGCTCGCTCTCTGGGCCTTAGCCTAAGCTAATAATTCCAACAAAAGGAGAGAGAGAGAGAGTGAGAGACAGAGGGTGGGAGAAGGAGAGGGAGATGGACTGATCGTTTGTGGTACCATGTGTGCATATGGCCATAATGAGTTATAATTGGATTAAAGATTTATTGGATTTGGTTTGCTGTTTGATTTCTTTATATCAACTTTTACACTGAAGCTGAAAGCCGAAACCCGACAACAGCTGCAGATACAGATACATATACCGCTATATACATACAGATATATACAGATTCAGATACAGATACATATATACATGTATTTTTGTAGATACTCTTGCTGATCTGAGCTGTCGCTTGTCATCATCTGTCCAGCTTCAAGCGACATTGACTAATTAGCCAGCTAAGCTTTTGGCTCTGACACTGGAGTCGGTTTTGCGAACACAACTCCTGCTAACATTTGCATTAATCTTTGCTAACCAACCACCCACCCACCCACTTGCCATCCATTCTAACCATCTGTTTTTTTTTTGTTTTCTGTTTTTTGTCTCTCGTTGCAGCACCCAGAAGGCAATCGATGCCACATTACGGCTCCTGGCCAGCGGCGACAAGAAGGCCAAACAAAAATGCCCAGAGACGGAACAAAATTTATGCGAATTGAAATCTTTTCGGACACACACCGTCAGAACGCGGGCGGGGGGGGCAATAAAAAACGATTTATGGCATAACAAATTTGATGTATGAACGGATATGCATATACTAGCCCTATAAGTGTTTACACCCTCCACCCCTGCCCCACCAAAAACACCAAACACCAAGCCCCAACCATTCAAACCATCCAACAGCAACATCTTTAGCATGATATTTAGCAATATCCTTGCGTAGCATCATCATCAACATCCTACCAGCATCCACTCTGAAACTCTACTCAAAGCGTAATTGTTTTTAGGTTAAAGATTATTTTAAAAGAAATGTCAAATCGAGTGCAATCGCGGTACACACAAAAAGGGGGACAAATATTATATTTAATTTTCACTGCTACCCCCCCACACACACACACACACACACACACACACACACAAACACCCATTGCACAGATTTACCCGCTCAATTATGTCGTATTGTATGTGTATTGTGTATGTGTACTAAAACAGGTATATTCGTAATTTTAGTCACTTTTTAGTCACTCGAAAAAACACACACAGCAGCAGAGCACAGACACACGAAAGCACACAGAAAATGGAGGAAAAACCATAACCATAAAAGAAAGCAAATGGCATTTCATTGAGCTGTATATAGGCGTATATAAAATACGATTTAGAACGGGAAAGAAGTAAGAGGGAAGCAGCAGCAGCAGCAGCAGAAGATTGTCTCCTATATCAACATTGTGCATATCATTTATTGGGCAAAACTGAGAGAAAACAAAAACAAAACAATAATTAAACTTAAATAGCAAAAAGGATAAGCAGTAGTAGCAGGAGCAATAATTTTAGTTGAAATTGAAATACGAAATTGAAATTGTTTTTTGTGCCAAAATGCATTTCATCCGTCAAATGGGAGTGTTCACTGTGTGCAATATACATATAAACGAACCAGAGTCAAATACTAAACTTTTTTTTAATCAATTATTTAATGTAAGCAATGCTTAAAAACAAAACAAAAAAACAAAAACAAAAACAAATGAAATGAAATGAAATGGAAAATTACCTCAAAAAAACAGGAGAAGAAGACACAGGCTCAAGACGTAATGGAAATCTACCTCGTTAGAAATAAATGAAACAAAAAACTAATACAAAAAAAAAACAAACAAAAAAAAAAAAAAACAGCAAAGGAAAATATATTCCGTTCGATTCTTCTTCCAAACAACAACAAAAACAAAACAAAAACAAAACAAAAAAAAAAACCAAACGAAAACGAAAATCGCAAGCAAATCGAAGCAAAATGTCAACTAATTATACGTAAAAACTAAAACAAATAACTTTAAATATATAATTGTTTATAATTGTATACACACAAACATATATACATACATCTATATATACATATATAAATTATACTTGTAGGTTTAATGTGCGCCCACTCCCTCCACAGATCATTTCTCTCGCTCTCGGCCACCCCATCCCCCCGCATACCAGAGGTTGTCATCAGTTTAAATTTGAATCTTTACAGTTTTTGGCCATCTACGATAATTTTGTTTCTCATATGACAACCCACTAAAAAAAACCCCACAACGGGGGGGCGGTGACCGAGAGACTGTGCAGCGGAGGGGCCAAGACAGCAGGAGGAGTTGTAGGAGTTGTTCCGAAGATATATCCTGAAACCCCCCATGACCATGCCCAAACAACTATCTCAACAACGAAAACTAATTGAGAATTACATTTAAAACAAAACAAAATTGAAAATCAGAAAGAAGCAACTAAAAAAAAAGAAAAACAAGTGATTTCGATAGCCTTGCAAATGAAGATCATCCGCGAAGCCTACAAAAATCTGCATTTGTCTGCTTCCGAAAACAATCTAAGATAGGTCCAATCCTCAAGCAAACAATCGTTGATTGAACAGCTGTTTGAGGGAATACATTCTGGCGCTTTGAATCCAATCCCAAAAGGGATTGGGACGGCGCATACCCAGAGTGAAAACTTTCTGCAGTTCCCATCGGAAGAGAGCATTCCTGATCCATAACCAGTAAGCGCACAGTACACAAAATGATCGATCGAATCTGCAAGGATATCAAATTGTTTCGGCACTCGCTCGAAACCAGAACTTCCTTCCTCGTTTATCTTCCCATTTTCCCGTTTTTGTTTTGGTTTTCGTTTAGGATTATGCATAAATATACATATACTATATAGAGGTGTTTTTTGTTTGTTTGTTTGTTTGTTTTTTCTTAGAGCAGAACGTCTAAGCAATATATATGAGGCAGGCAACTCTTTGGTTCTTTGAAAATAAAAGTGAAAAATGGTAAACATATTTGAATTATGTAGCAACTACATGTTAAATTTTAGCAATTAATTATTAAATAAAACGAAACGAAATGAAACGAAATGAAATGAAAGCCCCCGAAATGCATTCCAAAAATGATAGCTTAAACGCATTTGTAGATGTATCTAAAGGATTTGCATATATGTACATGCATATATGATCAGGCATAAATGAAAGGAAAGTGAAAACAAGTGAAATTAATCAATCACGCAAAACCGCTCCAAAATGCACGAAAACAAAAGTTAAATAAAAAATCGCAAAGACAAGTCGGAAAAGTTTGATAATGAAAGATCTAGAAGAGTGTGTGTAGTACGTGTAATACTTTGCCTAGGCGTAAAAAGCAAAACAAAACAAAGAAATAAATGAAAAAAGATACAAGGAAAAAATGGAAACAATAAATTTAAAAGGAATCATGTACCTCTTTCTCTCTCCATCCAATGCCAAATAAAAAAAAAAACAGCCCGAAATAAAATCCATCAACTGCATACAATATACATTTGGTGTTATGCTAGGAGGTATTTGTGCATTTTTGCCAACAATACCAAAAGCATCAGCCAACAATCAGAGGCCCCATAATCATAATCAGCAGCCAGCCGACTTGGCATCAGGAATTTTAAATACAATTTTATAGACGAAATGTTGTGTAGGGCAGTAATCCAAACCAGACAGACATATATCCAATATTCCTGAACAATTCTACCTGAATGTAACACCTAGAATTTCCTCAAAACAAAACAAAAACGAATAACGAAAAACAAAACTATAATCTGAGAATTTATGTACAAGTATCAAGGCAGCGACTAATGCTGTCTCTCAGGAGCAAACCAAATTGTCATACAAAAATATTCAAGAACAAAAACACACACAAACACGGACACACGGACAGAATGAAAAAAAAAAACGATGAATTTTTTTTTAACCGAAATAAAGAATGTAAACTACACTCGGTAATTGTTTTTATTACTTGGGGGATTTGGGGCAGGGCAAGGAATTACTTGTATGTAGGTAGAGCTACTCCCTTTACAGGCTCGCTGCAGCATCTGCATCTGCATCTATCGAAGTAGAGATCAGCGAGAGACCAGCCCCTCTCCCGGCTCTCTTCCAACAAGCATAATTACACATAATGATGATGATAATGTTGAACTTGAAACTTGATTTTTCTTTTGATGATGCAACACACGCAACCCACACCAGCATGCATGAACCCTCCCACTCAGACACAGACAGAGCACAGAGCACAGACGGAGACAGAGACGGAGACAGAGACGGAGACGGAGAGATACACGCACTTCAGAACACAGCAGGGGCAGCAGGGCAGCAGGGATAGGGATGTGGATGTGGATGTGGCTCAGGCGCAATCACGCAGACCGTGTCCAATTAAAAGGCGCCGTACATCATTTGGAATGCAGCCAGGGCCGAAATCAAGAAAATCTACAGGTGGTGGCGACGACGACCAGACCAGACCAGACCAGACGATGGGCACACCATACCATGCCACACGGAGTTTCCTGTGCTCGGCAAAATGCACTCAAATCGAATCGAACAGCAAAGAGCAAAGAGCGAGAAACGAGGAACAGGGAACAGGGAACGGGAACGGGAAACGAGTAGAGGGAAACAAGGGAAAAGTGGGCGAGTCGAGGCACTTGCAGTGGCAGTTGCATTGGTGGTTGTTTGTGGCCGGTAGAAAATCAGGTTGCGAGGAAAAGCACCACCGGGGTTTATGCGCAACAGAATACACAAAGCGATGGCGAGGAATATCCTGAATGAATGAATTAGAAACGTTTCTAGGAGCAAGCTCTGGGCGGCAGTTATGAGAATCTTTACTTAAAGATAAGACACAAAAGATATGAGAAAAATATAGGTACTGAAGCTGAAGCTGAATATAGAATAAAAGCACATAATAATAATACAAATCGAATGATAATATCTAAGTACTATAAAGCCTATTCAATTAATTCTAGTATTATTTTCCATTAAATGTATTGCGCTTAATTTTAATAATAATAAATAATACTACTTGCAGGTTATTTGATGAATGCAGCTGCAAGTCGCAATATGTATCGAAATATAAGAAAATTCAACAGCTTAAGACACATAACAAAAGCAGGAAAATGTTAAAAATCAAATTAATTTTGCATGGAATCCTTGAGTTACTGTCACTGACTCACTCCCCTCCCCCAGTACATGGAGGATCATGATCGCTTACCAGCGATTTGGGTGCCGCATAAACGCTGATGGCTCAAGGACGGCTGAGAGAGCAGAAGTTTTTCCATTTTCACGTCCCTCAATGCTGTTTCGTATGTCGAATTGTGGTAATTTATTGTTGCATGCCACGTTAATGAGTGCGTCCTGTGTGTTTGTGTGTGTGTGTGTGTGTGTGTGTGTGCAAGGAACAATGAGCCATAGACAGAATGAGAGAGAGAGAGAGAGAGAAAGAAGGAGAATAAGAAAACGAAATTTTGTTGCACACACAGCAGACAGACAGACAGACACAGAAACGCACCTTTCTGCACTTAATCCAGTGGAAAATCAGAAAAAATAATGGCAGCGCAGGTAGAAAAGACAAAACAACAGAAATCTGAAAACCTATCCATGTTCAGGTCCCACTGTCCCACTGTCCTGCTGTTGTCTGGTGTCCATTGTCCATTGTCCATTATCCAAATGTTGTTTCTCCGATCCGTGATCCGTGATCCATGATCTTGTGATCCCCGATCCGTGTGCGTGTCTATCCCTGTGTGTGGGGGGGTGTGTGCGGGCCTGCCTTTTGATTGAGCAATCCGATTTGGTCTGCGTTCGATGCAGTGCTGGGGAGTGAAGTCCAAGCCAAGCCCTGCTCAAGGGTATCAATGTTGAGGCGGGTCATGATCAGGCCAGATCGCAGTGAAAGTTGTTCCCTCTGCCCCAACCAATGTGGCAGGCGCTGCCAGTGCTTCCCCATTCCCATTTTCAGCTCAGGGACTCAAATTTAAAACCTTTTAAAGCGCTTTGCTCTGTTAGCAGCGCCTAAAAGCGGCTTACACTTATGCCAGGCACACACACACACACACACACACACATGGCTAAATCTGGACACATACAAACACACACACACATAGGCAGAAGGGTAGAAAGTGGGCTTTGGCGACAGGACACTGTTGATGGCTGGGCAAACAAACGGATGAGAAATTTTTTGTTTTTACACCCAGCAATCGATGGGGGCTGATGGGGCTTATTAGCTGGATTACTCGTGCATCATCTAAAACTAATCGAAGGAGATCGAAGCACGCACGAGATCATAGTATTCAGCTGGGAGGCTGCAGTGCTGAGTACTTCCATTATTTATCCACCACTTGCTGGCCCATCTACACTCCCAGTGGGCGCTCCCAAACGTCTGAGTCTGTGGCCGATCCAAGTGGTTTTAGCTATCCGTTTGGCCGTAAGCCAAATCCCACAGAATCTCAACAGAGCTCTGATATTGCAAACAGCTAAGCGGAATTCCATCAAAGGAATATCCGATCAGAGGTACGCCCCAAAGTCGATTCATTTCTGCACAGTTTTCACGCTTTTTGCTTTCCTTTTTTACTTGCTATCTGTGTGTGTGTGTGTGTGTCTCTTTTTTTTTGCATACTGAACGGCGAATGCCCTGGAGAGAAGTTTCCTGTTCACTCGGCCAACCCCCAACAGGGGCCGCACACACACACACTCACGCACATATAATCACATAACTTTCCATTGTGTGTGTGTGTGTGTGTGTTTGAGAATGTGACAATTGGTTTGTCCCCGCCACCCCCCCACCGCCCACAAAAATGTCGCTGTGTGTCTGTGTGTCTGCGAACTACTAAAAGTAGATTGCAAATAGGGAACGTAGGAGGTAAAATATGCCATAGAAGGTTACATGATTGTTAGGGTGGGTGGGGGCTGGGGGGATAGCTTGGAAGGACTTGAGGAGTGCTCTACCAGGATCTACATACATGTACATGCATCTAACTGCTGTACCTGTACCTGTACCTGTTCCATTTTTACTCTATTCAGAAGAAAGAGAAGACAAAGTGAGCGAAGGATTGAATCTATCCATTAGAGAACAAGGCAAGACATGACCAGGCATGGCCTACCCACCCATCCATCCATCCACCCATCCATCCACCACATCCATCCTCTTTCTTGGTCCTTGGTCAGAAGCTGCTGCTTCCGCTTTTCGGTTTAAAACGCATTTTTCAAAAGTGCTCATGTGTGTGCGTTTGTGTGAGTGTGTGTATGAATAATGTAAATACATTTACATACATACGCATATGGGTGGCAGGGGGAGGAGCAGATGTGCGTGTGTAAGTCTGCTTATGTGCTGTCATTGTGGACGTTTTTTGGGCAGTTGGGCAAACACTTTTCACCCACACAGCCTCATTCACATTCGCATCCACACATCCACCCATCCACACATCCTTTGCAGAGCCAATATTGAAACTTTCAACTATACAAAAGCCAGCACACCATTTAAATATTCCCTCTGTTGGGTTGTATGTGTGGACCACTTTCACTTTCACTTTTTCTGGCCTGGTCTGGCCTGGTCCTGGCCGTGGCCATGGCCTGTCTCATGGTCGAAACGATAAAAAAGCTTAGGCTTATGCTTTCTACACATTTTGAAGCTCAGCCCCTACACACAAACACACAAACACAATGCCTAGAGCTGAAAGCATGCGTAATTCACTGATGTGAAGGGGGTAGCAGGGCAGCAGCAGCAGCAGCAGCATAATGGAAGGGGGGATTGATTTGGTAGCAGCAGCCGCGCCACACATGTGGCCCCAGGTCCAGAGCAGGAAGCAGACCAGCACCCATCCTTCGCATCCACCCTGTGGGTGGGCAGAAGCTGCTGCTGTCCAGCCAAGAAATTTCGTTTTGATTTTGCATGGAATTTTCAAAATTTATGCGCTATTTGAAATGTAATGCACGTGTGTGTGTGTGTGACTGTTGTGTGTGTGTGTGCTTGCTTCCAAATGAAATATCCAAAGCTGAAGGAGCCCCCCAGAAAGGCCTTGAAGTTTTATTTGAAACTTCCTTTAGGTAAACTCAAAGCAACATTTAAGTAAAACTGTTCCACAGCAATGTTTCCATGGCATGATCATCTATTTCAAGCATTATAAATTAATTACCAACGATTGAGCTATGCGAAATCTGCCTTTCGGCAAAACGGTTCCTTTTCAAATTCAACTTTTTGCGCGCCTTTGTTCAACCGAACCTGCTAACCTTGTTCAGGCCGGGACCTGCCAACTCGAGCCAAAGTATGTCGCTGTGCTGCGCTGCCAACCTTGGCCCTTAGGGATGCTTTTGCACATATCGATACATGATACTCGCTCAGAAACGCTATCGATACTACTAGCGCGAAGCGATTACACACTTTCGAAATAAACAATTTTTTGTTGAAGAAAAAATTTCGAGTGCGCGTATTGTTGGCGACAAAATGTCTTCGCTTAGGAATCCCCCAGTGGCCACTAACAGCAATGGCAGCAGCACCATCGGCAACAACATCAACAACAACAACGAGTCGCCGCCGCAGCAGCAGCACTCAACGCTGGCACACCAGGACGCAGGAGTGACAGAGGCCATTGCATATATGCGAGAATTCAGCACCCAGGCAACCGCCTACCACCAGCTAAAGTCCGAAGAGTCGCTGGTGTATCTGCACCGCAGCATCGCTCTGCTGGGAACGAAGGTGCAGCCGCATTATTATGCACCGACTCCTGGAAATGTGCAGCTGGCGCGGTTCTTTATGGATCTGCATGCGCTGATGAGTGCGCTGGACGGCGAGTGCGAGGTGCTGTGGGCATGCGTGGGGCTGGTGCAGCACTGCAGCCGGAATCTGGATGCGCGTGGGGCCATTGTCGAGAAGTTTTGCTTTGTGCCGCTGCTGAGTTTTCTACTGAAGAAAACGGAGCGCGAGGAGCGGGTCTATCGTCTGCTATTGCTGCTGCAGGACCTAACCTATGGCATACACATCGCCTGGGAGGAGCCGTATTTGCCAGTGCTGCTCGAGCATCTGGTGGACATTGTCCACAATGTGGAGGGCGAAAGTGACGACGGTGCACAGCCGCCAGCGCACGCCCTGCTGGCCCTCTCGATACTGGTGAATCTTTGCTATAAGAACTTCGTGGTGCTGTTCCTCTTCCTGCGCTGCGTGAACATATCCAGCTTCTGCAAGCGCATCATTAACTACGGCCTGCTCGCCTACAAAATGCTCATCATCCTCTCCGAGGATGTGCACGCCTTTGAGCAGCGCGAGCTGCACACCTTCCTGCGCACATGCTTTGCGGGCATCGAGGACTGCCTCAAGAACTGGAATGTCGCCCAGTTGCGTCACATTGTGGACTATCTGCTGGACTCCAAGGGCCATGCGGGCCTCCATCAGGCGATGCTCTCCCACAGCCACTACTGCGAGGATGTGGAAAAGCTACTGGATGTAAGCATGCGCAGATCATATATTATACTCTCTCATCTTTGCCACTCACAAATGTTTCAGCAAATCGACTCGCGCAACACCATGGACGACTCGCACGAGGATACGCGAAAGCATCAGCAGATCTGCCTTGACCTGATCTTCCGCCTCATCAGCTACATTCTGGATCTATCCGAGGAGCAGAACAGTGTCATCAGCCTGGACGCCATCACACCGCGTCTTTACGAGATGATCAGCGAATGGCTGGTCTCCGATGTGTGCGGAGTGGCGGCCATTGAGCTGCTCTCCACTCTGTTGCGTCGGGGCAAGGGTGCGGTCGTGGCGCAGCAGATAGCACGCGAACCCACCAATCTTGTCAGCCTGGTGGCCAGTGCTGAGCGGCCCGAAACGAAGCCAGCGCATGTCGTGGCCATTCTCCGGCTGCTGTTGGATCTGCTGTGCGAGGCCAAGACGGAAAAGTTAGTGCTATCGAAAATATCTGAGTCGTATTTTGACAAAATCCTGGCCGCTCCGCTCGCCCTGACGCCACAATCCCTGAGCAATCAGTCGCTGGGACAGGCCGAGGTGGAGAAGGCGATATTCTGCCTGCTGCTGCTCATCAATTTTGCCAGCATTGCGAAGAAGGCGTACTTCGAGAAGTGCTGCTCCCTGTTGGACCAGCCCCAGCTGCAGTATTCCCTAGCCCGGGGCATGGCCAGTGGCAACGAGCAGGTGGTGAAGGCCGTTCTACAGATTTCTCGATTCGAACGCTTCCCCGAGTCAGCGGTGGCCAAGGTGAGTGTCACTACCAATCCCCAATTCGCTTCTTGTGTTCAATTCGCATCTCTTCCAAAGCATTTGGCCAGCATCAACAGTGGACGACTCAATTGCTCGTCGGTCGGTCCGGCCGCTGCTGGCTGCAGCAGTGAAGCACCGCAGCAGTGGTATACACTCAGCTCAATCCTCAAATGCCATCGCACCTTCATCAACAAGGAGCTGTCGCAGCGCATCGGGTCGCTGGTCGACAACATAAGCGGCATTGTCAGGCGAAACGAACTGCAGTCGGCGCCCGTCTCGCAAGTGATCGAACTGTACAACCATCGCATCGACAGCCTCAACAGCGGCATGCTGAACGTTCAGCAGCGGCTGGAGCAGGCCAACAACCAATTGATTGGCAGCACACAGCTGGCCAATGTCCATAATGCCGAACTGGAGCAGTTTCAGACCAAGAACTTTGAGCTGCTCATCAGCCAGGAACGGTAGGTAGCATGCACAAATGATGAATGAATTGTTTCCCAAGCACATTTTGCCCCGCTTCTGTTTAGACTGCAAACACAGTGCAAGGATCTCAAACAGCAGACACACAAGCTGAAGAGCAACATGAGCAACTTGCTGAAGCAGCTGTCCGAGAACGAGGATCATCTGAAGGCCAGCGAGCGCCGTCTGGCCGTTAAGCGATCGGAGGTGTCCGGCCTCCAAAAGGACTGCGAAGATCTGAAAACCAAGCTGAGTTCAAAGTGCGAAGAACTCATTAAATTGGAGTGCCTCAGCAAGGATAGCGTAAGATCCCAAAAACCGTATTCCCGGTGAACGATTTCCAAGTTGTTGCTTCGTTTTCTTTTTGTAGATTACACGCATCGATAAGCTTAAGAAATCCGTGTTGGCCTATGAGCAGGACATCAAGGAGAAGATGCGCAGCATTGAGGAGCGCGATCGTGAACTGGCCAAAACGCACAAGAGCCTCGAGGAGCAGCGTGAGGGTCGCAAAAAGTGTGAAGATCTCGTATCCGTGCTGGAGACACAGCTGCAGGAAAAGAAGGAGCAGGTCGAGCATCTGGAGACGGAGCTTAAGGAAACGGAGGACATGCGCAAGACCATCATGAGTCTGATGGAAAGCAAAAAGCCCAAGCGAAAGAATTGACCCTGACCCTAGAGATCGATTCCGATATTGGACTGGACATCTTAGCTTAGTGTCGCCCTAAGTAAGCAATTTAATTTACACTCGTCTTTTTTTTGTTTTTGTATTATTTTATATATTTATATACACAATTTTATTGCATTTCGCACTGACACAAACACAAAAAAAAAAAAAATTATAATGCTCCAATTTAAACCGAGAAATACAAAATACAAAAAGCAAAAGGATATAAAAGGATAATCGAATGTGTAATTTACAAATTACTAGGGGGGCACACACATTTGTGTGCGCCATCTATATATATAGGTATATATATAGTAGGTATATATATGCATGTATGTATGTATTTATATTGTGTATATTTGTCGTATAAATTTACTAAAAAGTGTTTTTTTGTTGTTTGTTTTTGCTATACAGACTCTCTCTGTGGATCATAATTTGTCATCCTATTGGGTGGGTGAAGGAAGGAGGAGGGGGGGTGTGTGTATTACTTTACGCTTAAATCTCTAATCACCAATATCTCTGCTGTTCTCTGCTCTCTCGCACAATACAACTAAAAGCCGACTAAGCCCAGAATTAAGCTATGGAATAGAATGAGGCCAGGGAACAAAACAAACAAATAATAAAATCACACACACACACACACATCACACAATCGAAGCAAGAAACGGTAGAGGTAGAAGTAGACACAGGGCCAAGAGGTGGAGGCGGATGAGGCGGAATAGGAGCAAGGATTTTTGCCAGCACCAAACAAAAGTTACAGCCTAAAATGAAGCAGAAATTGCACACAGCTTGCCTGCTCTCGATCATTGGGCATTGGGCCATTGCGCCATTGGGTTTGGGGTTCGTAATGGACAAAAAACGGAAGCGTAATTAATGGAAGGTTTTGGCTAATTAGGAGCCAAAATGCTCCTTGTCCTGGTCAATCGGCTCAAACTCGTAGCTGCCTCGTCCATCGAACTGCAGATAGTAGTCGTGATGGACCCAAAGCGATTTACGATGCGAGACAGTGAAGAGCGTGATGCCCACCTCTCGGCAATAGCTGTACATTTTGCCCTCAACATCCACGGACACGGCGCTGGTGCACTCATCGAGAATGGCAAACTGTGGCCGATGGTAGAAGAGTCGCGCCATGGCCACGCGCTGCTTCTCACCACCCGATAGCACATCGATCCAGTCCTCGATGGCATCCAGCCCATTCTCGCGCTGCTCCAGATACGTCAGCTGAACAATGTCCAAATAGTGCATGAGATCCTCGTCCGATTGGCCCATTCGTCGCATATCCTCACGCGTGTGTGGATAGATGATCTAGGGGGCAAAAGAGAAGAGTTTGACTGAATGTCATCAAGGGGGCATTGCAATCGATTGCAGTACCTGATCGCGCAATGTGCCCAGCGTCATGTAGGGCCTCTGAGGTATGTAGAAGAGCTTGCCTCTTGATGGCTTTGTCACCTTGCCACCCCACGTGGGCCACAGCTCGCCAAGGATGCGGAACAGCGAGGATTTGCCGCAGCCATTGGGGCCGCAAACGAGAACATTGGTGCCAGATCTGCAAGAGCACACAGAATAGAGAGATTTTTCGATGAAAGGCGAGCAGCGCAGCCACTTACTTGACTTCGAAGGTCAGCTCCTTGAGCAGCACATCGCCATTGGGCGTGACCAGAGGCACTTGCTCGAACCGAATGATTTTGTCCTCGAAGCACATGATCCCCTTGTTTGGCCCAAAGCTACTCGCTCCCGATCCGCTGACATTCTGGGTGATATTGTTGCCATTGACCATGGTCCGCTCATAGGTGCCCTTGTTGAGATCACCCAGCACCTTGATCAGTTCGGTCATGCGAGCGGTGAAGCCAGCAAGCCGTGACATTTCCCGTCCGGCCAACACCAGACGGCCAATAGCCTCTGCCAGCTTCACCAGCATCCGACCGTACGTGTAGTAGGCCTGCAATCGCTGTCCGCTGTGCTCCCCAGAGAGCAGAGGATGATTGTCGGTGAAGAAGGGTATGGACACCGCATAGAAGCCCACAATGGAGGCAAAGTCTGCAAACAGAACAGAGGTGGGGTAAGTGGGTTAAGTGGGGACTAAGCAGTACGCTGCCTTTGGTTTGTTTTGTACATACATTTGCCAATAATGTTGTCGATGATGCCCATGCTGACGCGGAACTCAAGGAACTTGCTCAGATGTGCACGCAGCTTGGAGTAGCTGGCCAACAGGGTGAGCTTCTCGCGCACATTGCCCTGATAGAAGGCCACCTCCTCCGAATTGGTGATCAGCCTGCTGTTCACATACCGGAACTCTCCCTCCAGCTTCTGTTCCTCGACAGTCAGTCGGCCGGTGGGACGACGCAGGCGTGTTAAAAACACACCAGCGATCAGCAGGTACAGCATTAGGATCGAGGGCGTCTTGCCGCCCAAATTCACCGTCAGGCGGTACACATAGATGAATATATCCAGCACGGGCTTGCTAATGTTCGAGTACAGATCCGTGGCGCTTTCACAGAACTTGTCAATGTCCGTGGTCAGCAGCTGGTCGGCGTTTGCTATTCTATTGTCCAGATTCGACATTTTGTAGTACGTGTAGCCGCTAAAAAAGAGAAGAGTAGCCAGCATAAGATTTCTGTGCATGTAGATGCTGGGGACCAGGACCAACTCACTTTAGGTATTGATTGTACAGATGATGCGTTAGATTTGTGCGAAAGCGGAGCTTCAGCTCGCCCAGACTCCACTTCAGGACATTGGTTACCACAGAGATCTGCAATGGGTAGAGTATTAGGCAAGCCCTGGCAGCTCTTGATGTAGCTGTGATGTCTTACCGCTGGCAGGGCAGTTAGATATTTGAGCAGCGCCGCCTTGAATTTGGTTTTATTCATATGTATGATGGTGCTCTCCACAACCGTCGCATTCTGGATCATCCAGATGTCGCTGACCGAACGGCCAATCAGTGCGGCGGCCACCAGGAACATAAGTCCCGTCTCCACGGTCCAGAATCCAGGTATGAGTATGGCTGCAAAAGCCATGCGAGGACACATAATTAGCCTGCACGTCTACAGGAATGGGATGGGGTGGAGTCATTTGGAAACAATTGACTTACGGAGCAGCTTTCGCAGCTGTTTGAAGAATACTGAATTGACATGGGCCTTGTTCGCCTTCTTATCCTTCTTTTCGGCAATTGTGTACTGAATCTTGTCCTCATAGCTGGATTTTCTGCAAATGACAAATGCAAATGGATTAAAGTTACAGTTAAAGATACTCCTACGAGCGGGGAAATGGAATTGCATTGGAATATAGAAGACGGTGCAGTGGCCGGGCATACAATCGAAGAGCGGCCAAAGGTCAGACAGGTGGAATTGCAGCAGACATCGCCGCCAACGGCTGCGAATCGATTGCAGCTGCGACTGAGGCTGGGGCTGGGGCATGACAAAGTACAAAGCTCGTGCCCGGGTTATCATGCCTCTATGCTGCTCTAGGTGTCGCGGGCGCATTCGTCGACACAAAAGATGATGAGTCGCGATGACTTGGTCATTTCTTGAATCCCAAACGCCATGGGCCGGCAGCGGCGGCAACGGCTCTCTAATTTATTCGTAATGCTCTTGTGTTTGTCTGTATTTATCGTTTTGCGTTTCCTTATTTGGAAATCCGTGTATTAAACCCGTTTTTTTTCTTTCCGCCGCCTGCGCGCGTTCCCTCGTACAACATGTGTTTGGGTCCATAGGTCGCTCGATCGGGCCGGTGCGGGCCGGCCCGGGTCCGGTGAGTCTCCATCACGCTCTCGTACTCTCCCAACACCACTCCACCCTTTCCTTCTGTATCTCTCGGCGGATCGAAAGTGTCTTCTCGCTGCTGCTTATCGCCCACCGGCAATCGATTGGCTGGCGGCACATTGAACCCAAACACGAGATGAGAGTAGTAGGAGGAAGAGGAGCAGCACAGTTTGTGGGGGCTGCTGACTCAGGGGGACGAGCTGATTTCTCAAGGCGGTGAGCGCAAAGTTCAACTGTTCTTTTTTTTTGGCCTAGCCTAGCCTAGCCTTGCCCCTTCCCTATCTGATCGCTCGTTTCGCTCTCTCTTATCGTGCTGATAAACATGTGCGAAACAAACACTGATGCATACATATACAAGAGAAACTACCATACACCCATTCCTGTTCGCATCTCCCTCTCTCACCCGCTCCCTGCTGACGCACATGTGCCAAACACAAACCCATTCCCGTTGCGGAACACTCATATGGAACATGTATGTATGTATGTATGTACAAGTGTACGCATGCATGTTCGAGAGAGCACTTTCATCGATCTGCTGCTGCTGGCGCTGCTGCACTCTCTCAGATGTTACTGCAATCCGGCTGGCTACTGGAGGTGTCTGTCCGTCTGGCGGCTTTGCAGGCGCATCCCCCGTAAATCAGCATTCAAATTGAGACTTAATTTCACGCGCAAAATTAGTTTGGCTCGCAATTACACGAAACACACAAACTGCGACATTGGATGTGGAAATTTACAGCAATTTACAGCAGTAGAAAGGAGATTTACATTACATAGAGAGACGTCGACCAACTGTTGCCAAGGGGGGTAGACAAGCAGCAAGACAGAGAAGAGAGGGAGGGCCAGGTCCAGGGCCAGAGCCACACAAAGAGCAGTATTTACACCGATCCCCCTCCCAATGATAATGCCCAATGTCTGGCCACCAATTGAGGCGTAATATAACTACAATATTATCAGGCAAACAGTTATCAATGGGAATGAAGAAAATAACAAAGAAAAACAACAACTCTTTTACAGTTTACAGTTTACCGTTTAGGTTGTGGTTCCAAAAAAAAAAAAAAAAAAACGTTTTTGCCAATGTTACGCAACAGTTACCCAAACCGACACACACACTCGTACACCCGAAGAGGTGAGAAGAGAAGTGCCCGCTCTCTTGTCCGTTTGTCTACCTGTGGAATATGACGACGCGACGGCAACAACTACACTAGAAATTAGCATTTATTCTGCCCGCTCTGTCTGCCTGTCGTAGGAATAACAAGAGGGAACACGCAAAACAAAAAACAAAATAGCAAAAAACGAAACAAGAATCGTACAATGTCTCGTTTTTTTAAGTGAAGACCCAGCCCGGTCCCGACAACCCGACAACCCGGCCCCCCGGCCCCATGGTAGGTTTTAGGAGGTCTCTGTGGCCAGTCATTAAGGTACTACCGGGTACTTGCGCCGCACTCGTGTCTCGTAATATTTATGTTTGATACTCGGGATGCCATTAAATTGTGACACTTGTGGCACCTGTCCTCCGTGTGTCCATATGGATGATGCAATTGTTGGCCAACTCCAAATACGCTTTCACCCCCACTCCATGCCCATCATACAGCAGCACCCTGGCTATCTGGCTGGCTGCCTGGCTACGTGTTTAATTGCTTTGCAGGGGGCTGCTGTTGCTGCTGTTGCTGCTGCTGCTGCTGCTGGATGTCAAAGTTGTTGGACTTGCGGATCTCGGGGTCGTGTAGATTTGCATTTGGCGTTTCGAGTGTGCGCGCGGGTAGGAGTCGACGAAATATACCTAATGCATACCCTGCTGTGAGTGAATTCATTCAGCTTCTCACTCACTCTCACACCTAGTGTTGGGTGCACGCATCACTAATGGCATCAGCAGAACTGATATGCCACAACAGATCAGGCGTAGGGCGCGAAAATATGCAACACGTCGCATAAATTTACCGGCCACAACGGGCGGGAACGGACAACGGCGGCAACCCATTAAAATGTTTTTTATTGCTTTCCAAAGTGCACACAGAAAGTGTGGAAAGAGCAAACAGCAATTCGATTGCTGCCTGATATCGAGACTAGACCATTATCGGGACAATTATCGAGTGGTCCGCCGCATTCCCAGCCGCAATCCAATCCCCACAATACAACCCACAATCTCTCTCTAATTAATTGCTTTGGTCATGCAAATATGCGAACCAGCATTTGGAAATCAATTAAATTAGACCAGAAATAGATCGAATAATGCGGGTATCCATGGATCGCATGGATCGAATCATAGCAATTGTGGGGGTGGTAACAGGCAATCAGCTTAATCACGTCGAGGGGCACCACAAGCGATTGTTGAAGCATTGGTTAATATGGGAGTCGTCTGGCCATCGAGACTGCAGATAAGATAAGCGCACCCGAAACCCCAAAACGTGGCCCCGTCGTCTGCACACCAAAAATTGGATTCTAAAAAGTGGTTCTGTTGAGTGGGAGCGACTTTGTACAGCAATGTCTTGTGCTTGGCTCTATCGATCTATGCACTTACGAGTATTTCAACCGTTTTTCCAAATTCAGGCTACTCAGAGCGGTACTTGGGGCAGTAAGTGGGGGCAGTGAAGTGAAAGCCTCAAGTGAGGAAGCAGTGAAGAACCCTTTCTTATAGAGATTAACAGATACATAGTGGTAGAGTATCAATTTTAGCAATTTGGAGCGAATGATTAGAGAGAAAGCGTTAAGTGCGGAACTCCACATTGTAGAGATTATTCTTAATCTCTCTCTCTCTCTCTCTCTCTCTTTAGAGAGGCTTGGTGGAGTGGAGAGTTGGATCAGAAAGGAAGGCCAATGCAAGAAGTGCAGCAGAGCGGCACTTGGAATGAAAACAACAAAAAAACAAACACACAGCCAGGCAGAGTGAAAGCCTTAACTGGGGCAATGGCAATGCAACCCCTTACCCCTTCCTGTTCCATTGAGATGTTGGGTGGGGACAAGATCAGTCTGAACGGAACAGCTGCTCGTAGCTGGCTGTCCTTGAGGCTAGTCCGGGGGGAAATCGAAAGGCAGGTGGACGCTGATAAAATGCAATAAACCAGTTTCAAAGACGACCCACTACCGGGCATCGTACGATCCACACACATTCACACAGCGAGAACCGCAACGATTGCAACAAAAATAAATCGAGTCTCAGTAACGGGCTAAGAGGGAGGCTTGGGGCAGAGTGCAGACCTAGCGTAAATACTCGCGTATCGTAAATCAAATTCAATGTCAAGCACAATTTTTTAAAAGACCCCGACCGAGACCTTGCCCAATGTTTTGAGCTGGCTGATTAAAAAAAAATAGCGGACGCGGAGAGCTTACACGCCAAAGAGATCATTTTACTGATGATGTTATGATTAGGTCGTCTGTGGTGGGGATGGATCGCATCGTACAGGGTGTGGGGGGGGACTCACCTCTTTTTGTTGGACATCTTGCCGTAGGCAATTATCCACAGGGCTGCCGTCATGCCTGCCACACCAACAATGGCGCTTTGATTGTTGGCCAGTTTGCTCAGTGCTGGGGCCATTTTGGTTTCAAATTGTTAAAAACCAAATTATAGGAATTTGAAATTTTTGTTTACTCCGCTGTGTGTGTCCCAATGCACAACAGCAACCATAAAAAAATATGTAAAAAAAATAAACAATTGCTGTTATTTATCAGTTAACTATTATAATTTATTGCATGAATTGTTTGATATTGTTATTCACGCACACGCACACACATGCACACACAGGCGGCACAGGAACACACAGCACATCTACACTAATATATATCGAGAGAGAAAGAGAGAGTAATAAGTTGTAAACACCTGGTTTTGGCCTGACAGCCCTGTCTTTGAGAGATTTCGTCCTCTCTCGTCCCACTCTCACGCGGTTAACAGCCCTTCCTATTTACACGCCTCTGTCCCTGCCTGTCCTGACGACTGGATTGTTCCAAGTGATTGTCACACACCACACACTGGTCCCTTTTATTTATTCAATTTCTGGCCCGCTTATCGCTTTGTCTAGTAATTACACACACGGCCTACTGCTTTCGCTTCGTTTCGTTGTTAAAGAGAGCGCGAGAAAAATATAAACGAAACGTGCGACCAGAGTGACCGCGAACTAACCGATTAAATATACCGTTTGACCCTTAGAAATATATTAAAATATACGCTATCATTTTCAAAATATACCATAAATATACCGAGGACTATGTGCACATACCAATCACTCATCAAATATTCCCGATTTTGATATTCTGATTAGAATTAGCTAATTACTGGATCCCTCAGCACTGATCATATAATTTTATACGATAAATTGGTTAATTTCCTAAAGGATTTGGTACTCATTTCTATTTGATTATACATAAAATAAGGTTTAAACAAGTAATGAAATTGTCTTTTGATGTCCATAACGCGTCCTAAAAAATACTGGAAAATACTTCAAATACTAAACGAACTATAAAAATATGCAAGGTGTGTGACTTAAACAGGGTCGTCAAATTCCTCAATTTTAATATTCGATTTAATATTACAAGCTAGTTGGGACTCTCACCATTTAATGACAATTTTCGCATATCTACGAAACATACAAAAATAGTTCATGAAATCGGCCGTACATATGAATGTTTCAGCTTTTTTTTTTGTTTCTTCAAGCTCCAAGCTAGAAGAGTTGGCAGCACTGCTCAAGTTAGTCTTTTCACTTATCTGGCAGCACTTTACAGTCAGAGGCAGGCGTGTGCACGTGAGAGAGAGAGAGGCTACAATTGAATTTCGTTGGTAAAATAAAATCTTCTATTTGCAGTGACCAAGGATGTAACAGGTGTTCGACAAGTGACTGATAAATAATTATACGAGTGTTGAGATGTCCGATAAGAATAAAAAGGTCTCGGCGTTTGCCGCCTATCACTGCGCCGCAACCTCAAAGAATGTACAGAAAGGAACAAAGAGTGGCCAAAAACAAGTTGCCGCCAAAAATGGCAGCCAGAACGTGGCCGCCAGGAACGGTAAAAAGAGCGTGGTCGCAAAAAATGGCGGTAAGCAGAAGGGTCTGCCGCAGAAGAATGGCAGCTACAGCGACGCCGATAACTGCAGCAGCAGCGACTCGGACGACAGCAGCGGCGATGACGAGGAGGATGACAGCTCCACCAGCGACAGCAGCAGCGGCTCCTGCGATTGCAGTGATCATTTGATTCCGCCGACAATGGCGACGAGTACACGCTGAATAGCCACTCCGGCACAGGCAGCTCGTCCCAATCCTCGCCAGAAACTCCGGCCAAAAGGCGTGAGTCACTAAAGCCTCGCCACAGTGAGGAGGGCGACAAGCCCATCGGCGCTAAGCGCACTTCATCCACCCCAGTCGGCCAGTCGGCTGCCAGGACCAGTCTAGCAGGACAGCAGCCAAAGGCGACCTCCTGCCCCATCAAACGTAAGTCGCTGCCAGCTGCCAAAGAATCCGAAACCGTTGCTGCCGCTGCCGCAACAGATGCCAAGTCGTGTCCACTGCCACCCAAAAAAAAGAGGTTGTCCCAGGCAGCCCCGGCTGCAGTCGATTCATGTCCGCTGGCCAGAAACAAGAATACCAAGGTTCCAGTCAAGGTGGAGGGGACGTCGCCGCTCCTACTGTCGATGAAGGAGGAACCAGTGGACAGCATGCCTTGCAGCATTCAAATCGGTTTAATTAAACCTGTTCAACCTGGAGCAGGATCTTCTAGCCAGGAGCCGTTAAATCAAGTGCACAAGGAAAACAGCATTGAAGAGGGAAAGCGCGAAATGGCTAAGCTCATTGCGCCGATGACAATGGCCACCTTCTTGCGGGACCACTGGGAGAAGGAGGCGTTTAGAGTGGACAGCACGACACCGGGAAGATTCTCCAATCTAATATCATTCAATATGATCGACCAAATGCTGATCGAGAACCACGTGGAGTATACCACCAACATCGATGTCACCAGCTATGAGGGCGGCGTCCGGAAGACCTTAAACCCAGACGGTCGTGCCCTGCCGCCCAGCGTTTGGGCGCACTATCGACGCGGCTGCAGCATCCGTATCCTGAATCCCTCCACCTACCTTATCGCACTGAGGCAGTTGTGCACCAAGCTGCAGGAGTTCTTTCATTGCCTGGTGGGGGCCAATGTCTATCTGACGCCACCCGGGAGCCAGGGATTCGCCCCGCACTACGACGATATTGAAGCCTTTGTTCTCCAGGTGGAGGGCAAGAAGCGCTGGCGCATCTATCCCCCCACCAAAGAACTGCCCCGTGAATCGTCGGGCAACCTCAGCCAGGCCGAATTGGGCGATCCCATCATGGATATTGTACTGAAGCCGGGCGATTTTCTATACTTTCCACGCGGCTGGATCCACCAGGCCATCACAGAGAAGAACTCGCATTCGCTGCACATTACCCTCAGCGCCTACCAGCAGCAGTCGTACGCCAATCTGATGGAGAAGCTAATGCCCCTGGTCGTTAAGGAGAGTGTCGAGCAGTCCTTGAATTTGCGCAAAGGCCTACCGCTGAACATCTGGGAAAACATTGGCCTGGCCAACGGAAAAGTTTCGGCGCTGCATCGCAAAAAGATGATCCAACATATCCAGAATCTAGCAAAGCGTCTGGTGCCCACCGAGAGTCAGATCGATCAGGCCTTGGACCAGCTGGCCGTACGATTCCAGCACGAGGCCCTGCCTCCCATCATTGCGCCCGCGGAGAGGATGCACACTGTATACGGTATACGAAACACCGCCGATAAAAATGGCCACTGCTCGCATGATTACAATTTCACAGAGGGAACGGCAGTGCGTCTGCTGCGTGCTAATATCGTACGCCTGACGGGCGACGAGGGTTTGCTGCGCTGCTACTACTACACGGACAATGGTCTCGAGTACTGCAAATATGAGCCGAACTTCTTTGAGCTGGAACCGAGCCAGGGTACTGCTGTCGAGATGCTAATTCAAGCCTATCCCCACTATACAAAGATCAAAAATCTTCCCCCGATGGGGAACGATGAAGACCGCTTGGAGTTTGCCGAAGCCCTCTGGGAGCGCGGCATCCTTATGGTTGAGAAGCCCTTCAGAAATCATCCATAATTTGGGGCATGGCATTCTTTCTCCCCACAAAATAACCGAACCCAAAGCAAGAGTCGAGTCCTAGTATACTAAGCAATTTCCCTGTTCTGTTCATCCATTTGTAATTCGTGTACTCCCTCCCACGCCTTAGCCCGCTAAATGTCTTCAATTTTTTGTGTCGAGTCCTAGGGCAGCGACTGGAGCATGAAAATGAACAAGAACATGAATTAAAATAACAAAATATATACTCCAAGTGATGCAACATGTGTGGGTGCGTTAGTGTAACATTTATTTATTCTGTAGTTTATGCAACAACCTTCTGTTCAGGCGCTGCGGATTCTCTTGCGCTCGCGGTAGAGGCTCTCCTGTTGAACTGTGGAGAAGAGATGTCCATCCCAGCGGTTCATATATCATAAAATATCTCTATACTTACTGTACGGATCGAAGCGCAGCACCTCGATCTTCTCGGCCAGGCGTTCGCGGAACGCATTGTACTGGTGTCCACTAACCACGCTCTCCAGCACGACCATGATCCGTCTACGGGAACAATACAGCACAAATTACCCAATTATATCCGTCCCTCAGGTGAACATACTTACTTGCTCTTCACCTTCTTGAATAGGACATTGGTGAGGCGCATTTTGTGTCACTAATTTTATGTTTTTTATGGAAATGTGACGAATGTGACGTCGTTTTGTGGCGCTGCCAGACTCGTGCAATTCGTAGTTGCTGCAGGCTGCCATACCATGATATTTTGTGATATGAAATTCGTCAATTTTGATATTCAGTTTAATATTACTAGATAGTTGGCTCTCTCAGCCCTAAAAAAATAATTTTATGCAATTCCTTAATGAATTTTGTTTAGGATTGGCTAGTTTTCAGAACTATTTTTAATGGGATTTAATGGGATAATAGGGTTCAAACAAAAACGGCCAAAGCATAAAACGTAAATGTTGACTAAATGTGACGTCAGTGTTGCTGGTCAGCCAAGTTTCTTCTATGCGTATGTACTTTTGTACATATACCTTATTTCTTTTAATTGGTGTTAAATGTTTTGTTCCCAGCACCATTAAAACATTATTTATGATTTTATCATAGATTGACATGTTTTTTTACCTCTTAAAGCATATATTTGTGAATAATATCGATATTTTTGTGCGCTAAATGGAGTTTGGCGGTCATTTTCAAATGTACATATATTGAAAAATAAATATTTGATTTGTTTTCGTCGGTGCTGTCCCAGTGTGACCAATACCAAAATATACCTTCACATTTTCAAAATATACCGAGGAAGCCCACTTAACCCCTCTCTATTTAAAAAGGCGAAATATAACTGTTTGTAAATGCTAGTAATAGCTCTATCCTCCTCTTTACTTACAAAACAAAAATGAGCATATCTGATCGGAAATCATATTTGCTGATTTTGAATTATCTTTGATTTGGTCTTTGGATAAATAAATACAATAATCACACGCGCCCAAAAGTATGCTATGAAATTGTTCAGTAATTTCGAAATTAGACGACGATATTTTGTACATGCGAGTTTTTGGCGCATGTTGCTAATAATTGGCGAAAATCTATGGGGTGTCAAAATTTTAAAAATAAGGGAAAACAAGTGAAAAATATTATAGCTAGAGTAAAGGAAATAATTTCCTATGGCTGACTTCGCTTTCTATCCCTCTCTCTCTCTCTTCCTCGTATAGTCGGGCTTCGTCGTCACTGGCGGAATGAGGGAGATGCAATATTTTAGCTGAGGTTCCTGCAAAGCATAGAAATTGCTCGAAAAGATTGTAAACTTAATGCGAAAAGACAATGCAACAAGTTTAAGGAGCTTAGGTATTTTCTTTGTGTTAAGTCGCATGCTAAGTTTACCTCCATCTCAACAATGTTTTTATACCCGCACGATAGGGATATAACTTATGCAAATCTGATCGACAGGATTGCAGATATAATTATATACATAAAAAAGGCAGCGTAGAGCAAAATTAATATGCAAAAATCCTCTGGGAACATTAGGGAAACTTAATTAGATTTTCGAATTTCTGTAGACGGACATGCCCGAACCTTAACTAGCTGCTATGATTTCAGATATAATCTGCCAGATCTGTCTGTAGAGATAGGATCAACTGGCCTCAGTTCGGATAGTGACCAGCATTTGGTTGCTGCTGGGAATTGGCAACTGTGGGAAACAATTGCCCTTCCCTAGCTTGCTTCGGCTTGATAATCATTTCTAAAAACAGAATACGCTTAAAGATTGCTCCATTCAAAGAGTCCAGTTCTTCCTTCGAACCAGTTGGAAACGGTGCGTTGCGGGTCCGGTCTGGTCTGGTCTGGACCCTGCTCTATTCTTATTGTCGTGCCCGCCCAGAGCACAGCACCCAAATGTCCAAGCTGTCCAAAGGACTATGATCATTGGTGGCCATTGTGGGCACAACAAAGGAATCGAATAACAAAAAGCTTTTTCTAGTTTCGCAGCTTTTTGGGCAGCAACACAGCTGCTGTCCGATTGAGGGCAGGACGGGGACACGGACACGGACACGGACCGGACCGGACCGGACTGGACTGGGCGGTCAGTGGACTGGTCAGCGTGAGAAGTGGCGGACGCACAGCATCCCAAGTCGGCACAATGGAAAATATGGAAATATCCGGGCTACAATTTTGTTGGCCCTTTTGTTATTCAAAATTAGCCAAAATCGAAACAAAAAGGGCGACCTGGACCAGGGAGATGCCCTGCATCTGCTGTGGCCACTCGTCGAATGGCGCCCAAAAACTTGCAGAAACATGTCCTAACGGCTCCTGACAGATGTCCCTCCCTACTGGCCCTCCTCCATTCTCCTCCTTTCTATAATGTAATTTTCATTATTATTATTATTTTTTTTATTTCAATTTATTTTTTTGGTTTGTTGTTCCAAAATCAAGTTAAAACAATGCACAAATTTTATATCAATTTAAATGCTGTGCTGCTGTAGGTCTCCCACAATGTAGGCATCCAGGAACAACCACAGGACACACTGCATACTCGTGTGCTTGTGCGAGTGTCCGTGTGTGTCTGTGTTTGTGTGTGTCTGTGTTTGTGTGTGTCCGTGTGCATTGCCTGACAAGAGTCAATGATCGCACGGCTGCAGAAATGACTTTTGAGAAATGAGAAGTACCCCAAAAATCGTAATCAAGCGCAAAGGATCAGCCGAGGAACATAACAGGACAGAGTCGGCTTTGGATATTATGGGCATGATGTGTATGATATGGTAAAGGTATAGGTTTAGGTATACGTACAGAGGATGGTCGCTATAATCCTGCTGACGCTGGATCAGAGCACGAATAGCAGCCCAGACACATGGGACATGGGACATGGGATACGGGACATGGGACATGGGCCAGGGTGCATGAGCACGAGGATTCGCTTGTTCACTCGGAACCTTTTCGGCAATTACCGAAAAATAAAGAAACGAATTAATGCAGAGCCGGGCACAGGGGTGGAGAGCTCTGTCTGTCTGTCTGTCTGTCTGTGTTTGTGTGCTTAAGGATACTCTCGGGACGGACAAGAGCCGCAAGGAAAAAAAAAAAAGAAAAAAGAAAAAAAAAGAGAAAAGAGTTTTTTGCACCTGTCCCCAGAAGGAGCACAAGGAACAGGACAGGGAGAGCAGTAGCCAGACGACAGCCGAGCAGCCGAGCAGCAGAAGGAGAGCCAACGAAATTAAGGATAAGCAGTGCAGTGAAGGAGGAGGCTCGCTGATCGAGGATCGAGGATCGTGGCTAGTGGTTCGTGGTTCGTGGCTCGTGGCGCGTTCCACTCAAAATTCCAACTTAATTTTTTGCTGCTGCATTTCTTTCCTTTATGTTTTGCTTATGTGTGTGTTGTTTTTTTTCGGTGGTGGTGTTGCTGCTGTTCTGTTCTTCGGCTTCCCGTTTCCCTCGAGCAAGGAGTGTGAGTTGTGGGTGCATATCCGCGATCCGCGATCCCTTGATCCCAGCCGATCCTAGTGCTGGCCGTAAAAGTTTTTCGTGCCGCTTTCTCATTGTTATGCATTTTAATTGTGCAATTTTTTTGTTTATGGCCGCCAGACATGCAATGATCCTGCCTCAGCTGCACACCCATGACCATGCCCCATGCCCATGACCATGCCCCATGCCCCACCCAGACGATTGCTGCTTCCTTCGTTGGTGTTCTTGCCAAAGGGACATTTTGCTGGCCTTTTGTTTTCTGGCTAAATGCCCGTTAATTCGCGGCGTTAATGAGCACGCGGCCGCCGGACCCGGCATAGTCCTGGGTGGCCTGCAGATGGTCAGGGACTCCGACTCCCTTAGCTGCTGCCTTGCACACGCGCCAATATCGCGCCCTGGTCCCGTCCCTTCAGCTCCCTCGACCGCCGCAAGTCGTTTCAATTTTCATTTTTGCTGATTGTTTTTATTATAATAACCTTTTTATTGAGGGGATCATACACGTAACAAGGCGACTGCAACTGCAATCTGCCGATGACACCCCAAAAGGTCTGATGACTGACCGGTTTTGACCGGCACTGAGGTGCTGATTCGGCGACAGCCCTCGACCTGAGGTGCAATAATGCAATGCGAGAGCGCTGGGCTGGCAATCATCACGGAATCTGCTTGTTCGGTGAACAAACATACATACATACATGCATGCATACATATGTATGTACGAGTATGTGCGAGGAGGCACTTGTGCACAATCTTTGCTCCATGTATGCTGCCCAGGTCGTTCTACCCAGATCCTACACTGCACAGCAGCAACAGCGTTCCGTTCCCTGCTTTCCTACTGCCGTCATGTGCCGCACTTTAACCTTTCCATCGTTCCCATTTCTAAGGTTTAGTCTGTTTCCGTCATTCCTCTTTTCAGCCGACTCCCTTGGGAGTTCCGTTACTCTTCGTTATGTTCACTTCAAAGTTGCCTTTCGGTTGGGACTTTCTTTCAGTGATTATATTGGTTTATATTCTATATTCTACGCTATACACTTTTCCTTGCTCAACTATCCACCATTTACGTTTCTTCATCTATACTTTTGCATCTATACATTTAATATCTATCCATCATTCCCGCGACAAAGGCGCCGCTCCTCTGCCATATTATGCAGCTTAACACCTTTCGCTTGAGCGTTCCTCCAATCGATACCCTTTGGCCCCTGCCATCTCAAGTCGTTGCTGAAGCCATTATATATTTGTATATCGTGTTGCTCCTAATCGATTTTCCAATATATCTGCGGTATGCCTACTCGTGCATACTCGTGCTGCCACACTTTCCTTCTGTTCTTTTTGTTTAGGGGCCTTGCTGCCATTTTGTTAGCATTAACACCCAATGGGGCATTACGGGAGAGGATCCACAAGCCATCCACAGCCTGGCCATGGGTTTCCTTTCGTGCCCTTTTTTGTTGGTACTCCGCGCTGCTGGCACTACCCACCAATTTGTAGCCTTTATCCTGTCTTTATCCTTTATTTGTTCATGCTGTAATATTGAAATTTTATGTTTTCATTTGCGCTGCGTTTTCAGTTTTCAGTTTCCCTTTAACCCGTTTCCCGTTTTTTGCTGCACGGCTCTTTGAACAGCGGCTTGGTGGGGCGCGGAGCGGAGGGGATGGGGGCTGGCATAAATTTCTTGTAATTAAGCTGACAACATTATCGGGCCACACCTCCCTCTTTTGGGGGCAGGATGTCGGTGCGGCGACTCTTCATAATTGCTATATTTGGGGCGAGCCCCAACAGCCGCACAGCAGCCTCAACAGGTAAACCAGCTGCTGCTGCTGGTACTGCTGCTGCTGCCACATCTCCCCAATCTCCCCTACCGTGTGCTCTCGTATTCCTCTCCGATTACGCAATCACAACTCATTAAGCGCTGATTAAGACACTTGGGACGAGCTGGTAAACGGGGACCAAACCATACCATTCCGTCCCGTTCGCCACCCGTCCCGCCTGGGAGCCTGCAACATGGAACCTGCAACTTGGCACCGCGCCGCAATATGCAAAGCGACAGCGCGCAGCAGGCAGATCAGATTGCACAAGATCCTGCACTGCACAAGGGCAGGGGTGCGGAGCAAGGAGCTGGGGTCCATGTGGCACACGCGTTTTTCTCTCTCTCTCTCTCTCTGTCTGCTAAAGAAGAAGAAGAGGAAGCAGGAGGCTGCAACGATGCAACAGCACACACACACAGACTCAGATGCAGACGCAGAAGCGAGGGGCTGTGCCATTCCCATCCATCCACCGGCAAAGGGCACGCGACTGGGTCCTGCACTTATCCCGTGCCCGTGCCCGTGCCCGTCCCCGTCCCCTCCGCCACCTTGTTGGCTCTTGTGGCACGGCACCTACCACCTTGGCGCAATGCAATCCTTTATCCTTCATTCCCGTTCCGTTGCGTTCTTCTTTGAGCTGGTTGTTGTCGTTGTTGATATGATAATTATGAGAAGAGTCAAGATTACGAGTATCGAATGGCAGCGCGCTGGGTAGGGGTGTGGAGGGGTGGGGAGGGGAGTGCAGCATGACATGACACGGGCCTGCTCGGTGCATTGTCAGTGCAGGGGCAGGGGCACGGGTAGGGGTAGGTTTAGGGCAGCAGCAGCAGCAACAGCAGCATCTATTGCAACAGCTCCGCCACTGCCCCTGCCACTGCCACTGCCACTGCCTCTGCCTCTGCCTCTGACCCCTCTCTGAGTCACTCCCTCAACTGCATTCCCGTTAACCGTTCATCGGTTCACCGTTAACCACGAAATGGGGGAACCTTCAGGAGAGTGCGCGAAAGCTTTAAGCCACGAAACTTTTGATACCCTTGCAGATCCAATATAATAATTAAATATATATAATAATACTACAAGATAATTGCCAAACAAAAAACCAAAGAAAATCCCCGATATCAGCGGGCTCTGAGAGGCAAGTAATCCAATGGGACTGAGCAACTTTGGAAGGCCTCTGCCTGGATGTCTGTCGATGTCTGCTCAAAGTGGTTTTGATTTTTCCCAAATATTATACTATATTAATTTAATGTTAATAACAAAATACAAAAAACATATGCTTTCAGCCGATTTTGGGTTATATTTTGCTTTTGGCATTTTTCTGGCATTTTTGTTTAAAGTTGTTGTGGAAGAACTTTTATTAGCAGAAAGCGCGCTACTAAATATACAAAGCAAGAATTAAGGAAATGAACTTTTCCTGTTTCGAAAAGGTTTTCAAAAAGGTTACAAAGCTAAGGAAATTCTATGTCCATTGGCTGTTGGATTGCAACGAAAGTTGCATGGAAATGTGTGGGTTTTAGTTTGTTCTGTGCGTTGCACAGCTCTGGCTAGAATGGTAATACCCTTTTGAGGGTTTTAATAGGAAGGCAGCGAGAAGAATCCAAAACGGGGGAGCTGCTAAATGAGCGAAAACCAACAAACACGGGCAGCGGCAGCAGCAGCAGCAGCAGCAGCAGCAGGTGCAACTGATGACGATGCAGGAGATCAAGGATCGCCGATTCACGAGCCACGATCCCCGAGCCACGGTCCCCGATCCCCGATCCACGATCCCCGATCCCCGACTGCCGATGATAGGGTAGGGTCCACGGGTCTATGGGTACCGGCATCGCGCTGACCTGGCCGGCCCAGCCCCAAGGGAGAGTGCGATTGGCAGGCACTTTCGCTGACTGTTCGGATCGGTGGCCCCGCAGGATGCATGTTGCATGCCACACGCGCTTTCTTCTTCTACCATCCAGAGAAAGAGACAGAGAATGGAGCGCGGAGTGGAGCAGGGGTGGGGTGGGGCTTTCGTCCTGCCGTGAGATTGCCATCATCCAATCAGCCGAGTACGAGTCGGCGTCAGCGTCGGAGTCCGAGCCGAGTCCGAGTGTCGGTGTCGGTGTCGGTGTCAGAGGCAGAAGCAGAACTTATTAAAAACGCATTGAGGTCATCGCACCAGCAGCAGATGAGGCAAAGACAAAATGGGACACCAAGGAAGGAAGTGACGCAGAAGCAGAAGCAGAATAGGTGCAAGAAGGCGAGCGAGAAGAACAGTTAGAACGCGCGGAGCGGGCACACAAGTTCCAGTAAGAAGATGTTGAGCAAGATGCAACGTGAAAAGGAATCCCCCTCCGCACTCCCCTCCCCTGAGTGTGCACATCCTTTCCCGCCAGATCCTTCTTTCGTTTATTCTCTTTGGGACTGCTCTATCTGTGCCCGAATAGACATTAAGAAAGCAGCAAATGTGAAAAATGTGGAAAATGTGAAAATGTAGGACGCAGATCCGATCCGTAACCTGCATCATTCCCAAATGACGTCAGAGCCCGCATTCGCATCCGCAACAGCATCACAGCAGCCAAGGACTCTGGAGTCGCATCGCATCGCATCGCGTCAATTCAAGACATACGCACTTTAGCTCCATCTCAGCCCATCTCAGCCCATCGCATCCCATCCCGTCCCATCCCATCCCATCCCGTGTATTCCGGCACGGGACAACAGCAGCCGCGGAGGGATAAAGTGGAATGGGCTTGGTACGCTGTGGATGGCTATGAACGGGTGGGGTTGGGGTGGGGTTGACGCACACGAGGGTTGCAATCTAATGAAATAATAATAATAAAAAATATATATAAATAAACCAAGGGCAGGGGTAGAGTACGGCGCAAGGACAGGGGTAGAGTACGGAGCAAGGGCGAGTGGAGCGCTGTGCGGCGGGGTGGTGGTGGCTGCTGTACAAAGTCCCGTTCCGTTTATCATATATGTATGTGTGTATGTGTGTACATCCGATTTTCAATCCGCAGCAGTGGCATGACAAACGGGATACTCGCATCCAGCGTTCAGCTGGCACACCGATAACTCTGCCACCGACGCTTTTCTGCCATGTCGCATTCGCACAATTCGCTTTGAGCCGTGAAAATACATACGGGTAGGGGGCATGGGTAGGTGGAGAGGATGAATGCGAAGAATAATACGCACAGGAGCTGCACATACTCACAGCCTTGCAGCATGCATGGATCACTCCACGCAAAACCCAATTGGGCACCGGTTCCTCTGTCCGTTCCGGCACAGAACAACTTCCACCTTGGATGCTGAGAGATTACTTGGTGTGTGGTTCGGTCGGCGTCTTATGGGCGGGTCGCTAAAAAAACGTTTTCTCTGGCTGCGTGATCCAAGTCGTAGGAACGCAACGCAACGGAATGGAATGGAATGTAATGGCTTGAAATAAAATGGAATGGAATGCTCACCGTTACTCCAAATCGAAATCGCAACCCGATATCGAAAAGTGCGTCGCAGTTTCGCCCCTGGGGGTGGGCGGTGGCTTGTCTCACTCTCGCAGGACACCCGCCACCCCACCCCACCCCGCCGCATTACACCGCTCCATTCCAGAATGGGCTAGAATGTGATGGTAGAGCCCTTGGCTAGTGCGAGGGCCGGCTGTAAGTACATATGTATGTATGTATGTATGTATATTCCTGGCCCTCGCATACTCGCACGCACACGCACCGTACTCACACACACACACACACACGCACACAGATGCCGTATCCTCGACCTTGTCCTTGTCCCGCTTTTTTGGGGTTGAAATAAAACAGTTCAGTTTCATGAAATTCGAAAACGGGATAGAAAATAATTCGGCTTTGTGTGTGTGTGTGTGTGTGTGCGTGTCTGTATCTGTGTGTGGGTTGGTAACAGTCGGAAATTTCTGAATTTCTGCGGCTATTCGGGGTGCGCATCGGATTTAGCTCTGCAGCTAAAGCGGAGGAAGGTCGCAGTGGAAATGGAAGAGGGAAGTGGCAGTGGCAGTGGCTGTGGCAGTGGCTGTGGCAGTGAAAGAGGAAGGTCGAAGTGGCTGGCACAAGCGAAGACGAGGAACAGCTAGCCAAAGAGGATGAAAATTGGGAAGTCAAATGGCGGAGGCAGCCTAGAAAAGAGAGCGACAAAGATGTAGGGAGGGCGGTAGGGAGAGGTAGCGATCAAATCGGATATTCAAAAGCATCTCCCAGGTCCCAGTTCCAGTTCCCAGCTCCTCCCAGCTCCCATGGAACCATCCTGATCGAACTGAAACAGAGCCACTTGCACTCTCTCCTTTCACCAATGCCTATTCCACATTCTTCTGTGGTTCCATCAGCACCTTTCTCCTCACCTGTGCTGCTCTTGCAGCAGCTTCTTTCTCTTTTCCTTTTTTTCTGCTGCTCTTTCACTGCCAGCTCCCGTCGCTCGTTCTCTCCAATTCCTGTCGATCTTCTAGTATGGAGATCCTTTTCCTGTTGATCTTCTAGTATGAACAAGATATATTACAGTATTATTTCTAGTTATTTATTTATATTTATGGCTCGGCACAGCTTTAAGGGCGCTGTCTGTCATTTTCCGAGTGCTGGTTGACCTTTCCACCGTTTCCAGCAGTTGCTTCATTTTATTGAGAAGCCTCTGATCTGATTTGCCCCCTAATCAGTTACTTGGAATGGCTAAATATGGGACTTAATTGAACGAAATTTCCACGGAAATTAGATGCTTCACACCAGAGGGAGTCGCCTGACCTTTGGTCACAAATTGGCAAATGCAATGAAGGAGATCTTCGATTGCAATGTGGGTACAACTTTGTGTGTGTGTGGTGGGTACATTTGTTGCAGTGGCACAAAATTTTAATTTATCAATATGCTTACTCTCTCTCACTCTCTCCCCCTCTTTCGCTCTTTTCGCTATTGCTTCGCTCCTTGCTATATTTCTCGCATTCTCAGCCGCTTCCTTCCTATCACTCTCTCGCGCTCTCTCTCTCGTCCTTTCTTCCTGTCCAAATCCTGAGTAGGTTTTCATCGAAGAGCAGAGCAGCTGTGCCGACAAGCAGAATTTTCCGACAGTTATACAAACCAACAGGGAAAACGCACGGGACAGACGGACAGAAAACCAGACAGACAGACAGACAGACAGACAGAAAGAGAGACAAAAGGACAGCAGTAAATTTGTATAGGGCGGGGGAGGGGGGACACATAGAGAGAGAGAGAGAGAGCACTGGCGTCTGTTGGTGCTCTTGCCACCCTTGTTTTTGGAGTTTTTCCATGAGTTTTCCTCTCAGGCAGTGTGTTCTGTGACAATGAAAATTTCGCTTTTCACGCTCACCCTCGAGACGTCGACCGGCGCCACAGCGCAGCAGCGTCAATGTCGACGCCAACGTCAGCATCGACGGCGCAGCGGCGTCAACGTTTAACAGGAGACGAGACTGAGACCGCGACCGAGACCGAGACCCAAAAGCAAAACCCAACCAAACCAAACCAAACCAATCCAATCAGATGGAAAATGTACATACGTTTAGCCGTCGTCGCTCGTTTCAACTTTTCAACTTTCCCACTTTTGCCACTTTTCCCTAGGTGCCCGAAGAGAGCCTTTCTTAACCTGAACAACGCTAGCCGCCCACAGGTCCAACCGTCCTGGATCGGCACAGTGACTGCCAACCATCCACATCCCCATCCCACTCCTGCCACTTATCACATGCGAGGCATGCCCCTGCCCGCTCTTAGTGGGCATAGATCAGTGAGCTTTCAGCGCCCCAATTATCTGCAGAATAAACGACTGAATTACTGTGGATGTACATGGATGAAGGCTAAATAAAACCAATTAAAAGAATTCAAACTGAAACTAGTACATATTTGGCATGGGAAATATTTATTCTTTTGTTTGCATATTCCATATAGATTTAACTATGCGCACATCAGCGCACATAAAACTAAGAAATCGTAGAGGAAACCAACTTTGGCTGCTTTGGATATAGCCATGAACATTCACAGAGGATCGCGATCTGCTCGCATACTCTTCTATTGAGCTCTGGTGTCAGTTGTTGATGGCCGAACACAATTGCGAGTGAGTGTGCTGTAAGTACGCTGCTGCTGTTGCTGCTGCTGCTGCTGCTGTTGCTGCTGCTGTTGCTGCTGCTGCTGCTGCTGTTGCTGCTGCTGTTGCTGCCCGGCTGTAGCTGTGAAACGGATAAGCAGGCGGATTACAGACGCCGCCGCATAGATGGGATGGTCAGCCATTTTGGTTTCCGAGGTCTTTACTTAACTTTCACTACGGTTTTCTGTGTGTGTGTGTGTGTGTGTATCTGTGTGTGTTCGGGATGAGGAAAATGCGACGCTGCTGCTTTGCTATGCCGCTGCTTGCTGCTCTGCCGCTGGCTCTGCTGGCGCAGAGTTTTCCTCGCATTTCCATCGAGCCACAGACATCCGAGGGTCGCCGCCAGTGCCCGGGCTGCCAGTTCAGTTCACTCGTCGTCGCCGTCGCATTAGTTCGTTCGACTCTCAACTCGACTCTCAGCCACAGTTCCAGCCCACAGCCACAGCCACAGTCACAGTTACAGTTAAAGTCACAGTCACAGCTCCAGGGTCCCAGGGTCCAGGTTCAGGTTCAGGTCCAACCACAGCACCACAGCGACCAGCTATAAGGCTATATCCGGAACGGTACTCTATATCGAACCCATCGCTATATCGTTTTGGCTGCCGGAAAATCTGACGCCGTCGGTTAACGTCGTTTTTTTTATGTTGATGCAACCTCCTGCTGAATGCCAGTGACAAATACCAAAAAGAAAAAGATACACGTGAAAATACAAAGTGAGGCCACGAAATACAAAAAGGAATTCCCCAAATATTCCCCAAAACTCCAAAAAAAAAAAACACCCGCCCCCTCCTCCCACAACCACAACTTTACAATATTGTAAGCAGCTTAGAAAAGAAAGAGAGCGGGTGAGAGAGAGAGAGAGAGAGAGAGAGAGAGAGTGAGTGAGTGAGAGAGAGAGAGAGAGAGGGAGAGAGAGAGTGAGAGTGGGAAGAGCAAAAAGAAAAGAGAGATAGAGAGAGGAAGAGACAGCGTTTTCCAGCTTTCCTTTCCTTTCCTTTTCTATTTTTTTTTTTATTTTTCGTACGCACTTCCAGCTGCTGCCATCTCGCTCGCACCACCACACACACGCACACGCGGGCACACGCACATAGCCACCCCAAAACCAGAGTTGTCACCTAGGAAAAAATCAATAAACCATTCGAAAGAAAATAAATAAAATAAAATATTAAAAAAAAACCAAAACCAAAACGAAAAGGAAAAAGAATCCAATTGAATGAAAGCAAAACAAAACTTTTGATGCGTGTTCCTTTCAACTTTCTTCATCGTAGGAAAATACAAGTGAAACCTCTCCACCCTCCCCCTATCCATACAGCAACCCTGAACAAAATTGTTGTGTTCTCTCTCTCTCCTCTCCTTTCCTCTCATCATATGCCACAACACATCCCAATCAAAACTCTGATCTGCCAACACTCACACAACATTTATCCTCCTGTCAATTCAATAATACAAATTTTAGTTTCCTTTCAATTCAGTTAAAAATTTTTCTCGTTTTGCCAAATTATTCCAAAAAACAAAAATCACACTCTCTCACAAAACACACCATCAGGCACGCGGAATATAACCATCTGTGTACTGATCAAGTTGCAGAACAAAAATAGCACATAATTGTCCTCACAATACTCCCCCCAACCCCACCAAAAGACACACAGAAGAGACAGACATACAGACACACAACTTTTGGTAACCATTCGAAATTCAGAAGCCATCCCATCCCATCGACTCGATTTGATTCGATTCGAGCCACTGAATCGATTCAATTCTATAGGTAATATCGTGATCCATAGCAGATCCTAGCCGGGGAGCAGAAATCCACGTGCCACGTTTACCGGATGGAATGTATATAGTAAATGGATTGTGGAATGCGCTAGAAGAAGTAAAAAGGCCGAACAACTCTCCTGCTTTCACGCAGAACACAAGCCGCTAGCCAAAACCTAACCCAAGCCCCACAATTGCCAGTACGCAGATGCCCTGCAGAATAGCCAGCAAGAACGGGAACTCGAACTCGAACTCGATCCATTCATTCAATAGGCGCTGGCAAATCAACCAAAGAAAAAGCCACCCAAGAAGCAATTCCAATCAGTTTCAGTCCATAATCTAATGAATGATCCGCTTGCACCAATCGAATTCAATTTGTGAGTATATCTGGGTATCATTTGACGTATCATAATCCGTGATCCGTGATCCGTAATCCGTAATCCGTAATCCATAATCCATAATAACTATGATCGATTCATGATCTGCATGCTCCAACATCTGCTTGACTTTTTACACGCCAAAATCCAACCAATTTCAACTCAAATCTTACTGCCAAAAGAACTCGGCATGTCCCAGTGCGATCTTGGCTTCGAAAATGATTCAGAGCAGTGCTTGATTTCAGCATCTACGGGATGCAACATGATTCCATAGCTGCTGCGAGTTGCAGAGTTTTTTTTTGTCTTGTTTGTGCAGGGTGCAGGGTGCAGAGTTTGTATCTTTGTGCTCGTAGTACATGGAGACTCGCTCATAAGATATCCTTGCTAAATGGCAGAGATATGCCTCGTTAAAAACTGCTACCATTTGCGTGTAGGTAGGGAATGTCCCACGGACACTGCTAGGATGTTTTTTGCTTTTAGAGCGAACCTGTTGTGGTTCTGCAATAATTATAAATGTGCCCATTTCTGCAGCAAGAATAGGTTTATCAGACCTGCACCTTGTTTCGGATGGGCATGACGCTGCTACGAGTATTCGTAGGTGGCCCGCAGAGCCATGTGTCTATTCCATTCATAATTTAAATGGAAGAGTTGTACGCTGTGCTGCACACCCCAAGCAGTTGCAACATTGTAGCCCACCACACGGACCCACTGTGTGGTACAGTGTGACCACCGCTGGCGGGTCAGCGTAGAGGGAGCCGCCACCGAGAGCCACCTTGGGCAGGGCTCCACTGTGGATGAACGCGCTGGTTGTGGCGTGCCACTGGTTGAGGTATCCGTGTCTATTTTAAATGTCGACAGCACGAGACGCGCGTGGCATGAATGAAGTGTCTGCCTCTCTCTGCTGCTGCTGCTGCTGCTGCTGGCTGCTGCTTCTCTCGTCTTCCTTCCTCATTCTAATCTGCCTCGTCTCGCATCTTGTCCCATCTAAATTTAATGCATTCTCGAGTGGGGGCTAAATGCGCGTGCAAGATGCGAAAAATTAAATCCATTTTAAAGTTCAACAGCCCCTCCCCCGCCCACCGCCCCCCGGCCCGTCTGTCGCGCCTCTGGGGACAGAATTAGCAGCCTAAAACCCCAACATTCCTTTGAATGTTTTTTGCGTGTGTTTTGGTTGCCAATTCTGTGGGAGGATCTCGCACGTTGCAACGTTCAAGTGAAGATTGAAGGCGATTCCCCGTGCGATATTCACTCGTTTCCTTTATCTGCCGCCATCTCTTTTCGCTTCGCTGCCGCACGCTCCCCTAACGGACACTACTGTACTTGAGCTTAGAGATGATTTGTGGCCCTGTCCTTGAAAGCCTTTGGCTCTAAGAAAAAGCTTAGGTAGGCAGCTGGTGCTCGATCTGCCCCTCTCTCTTTCACTCCTTCGCTCTCTGCCGCTGCACGCTTCATCTATTATATAATGGTGTGTCCTGTAGCCACTCGTTCCCGTTCCCATTCCCATTCACCCTCCCCACTCCACCCGTTCGTTACCACTGCCCGAAATCATTTCGCGTTCAATTGTTTAATGTCCTGTGTGCTGTTTGTTGTCTGCGTGCGCGTCTGTGTGTGTGTGTGTGTGTGTGTGTGCGTTAGAGAGCTGGCGTCAGGATATGCTTGAGATTAACCCTAGAACGGTGTCACATTTGCCTGTTGTGTGCCCTGCCCTGCCCTGCCCTGCCGCCTTCCTGCTCTCAGATAACTCTTATACTCTTATACACACATGCGTACATACACCCTGGCCGATATTAACATATTATTTATTGTGATGATAGATCTATGCAGATGTTGAAGCAAAACATTCAATGGAATGTAGCGCAAAAACGTGATTGGGTTTTGTTGCATTTCATAATTCAATTTCTTTGATGCTTTGCTTCAGCTATAGCTGTAGCTGTAGCTATATGCTACATACATATGTATATGATCTATAAGCTACGCATGCCAACATATATTCTGTGCATATGTCGAGTGTATTTCCTTTAAAATAAATAAGAATCTCTTCAGCTTTGTTCATGCAAAATGAAGAGCTTTCCACAAAAGACTTTCAAATGCCATTCAAAAATCAAAGATACAATTTCTTGGCGCTTTTGATCCGCTACCAACGCACAGCAAGCATTGGGCAAGCCATAAATAAGGCATAGGCTAGCATAGGCTAGATAGTCCCGATCATCAGGATCCTGCTTTTCCTTGCCCGCTTTTCCCGTTTTGAAACTCTTCCCATTGTCTCTGAAGATTTTCATAGAAATAAACAGGACAAAAAACAGCAAAAAAAAAGGCAGTTTAAGTCCTGGCAGATGCCTGGGGGGGGGAGGAGCAGACCAATCCAAGAACAACATTTACATTGCATTATATTTCCATCAGTTTTCAAGGGTGCGCTTGGCGCAGCATTTGCCTGCCCATCAACTCTCCGTCCATCTGCACTCGCCATTGCATTCTTCGAATTGCAATCCACCACTGAGCCGCCACCCACCACCCACCACGCACCACGCACCACCCACCTATGCAGAGGCCCACTCACAGACAGCCGGACATTTGTACATATGTACAAGCAGACGGACGGACGGACGGACGGACAGACGAGCAGACGAGCAGACGGACATGGAAATATGCACATAGCTCCCGCCAATGCCATTCGCAGGACTCCGGCATCTCTCTCTTTCGCACTGCCACGTGAACTGGTGGGTGGCGGATGGGCGGGTGGGGCGGGGGGGGATAGGCCTGCTATTGCATACTTTTGAGGGGTTGCTGCCACACACACAGTCTGGCCTCTCCTGCTGCAGTTTGCTGCGCGCGCGCCATTTTGTGCCGCATGCAACAAAGAGTGCAACAGGCTGGTTGGGGTCACGTGGTCGTGTCGCGTCGTGTCGGTTATTCGCCGATGGCACACAAATATGGCTGGGTAGGGTGGCGGAGGTGGACGCCTGCCCACGCCCACTGACGCACTGACGGGCCACTCAACAGCCAGGGCAACCCCTGTTTGGTGGGAGGATGTTTGTTGCAACGTGTAACGTGACGAGTCAGAGCCATAGAAATAGCCATGGCCATAGCCATAGCCATAGAAATAGCCACCCCTGTGGTGGGTTGTGGTGCTGCTTGAACCCTCTGACGATGCACTTTTGTTGCAGCTTTTTGTTGTGGCAGCAACAAGGAAGCTTTTCAAGCCGCTAATTGGCTTGTCAGGAAAGGGGATTCGGTACGGTTCGGCTTCGGCTTTGGTTCGGCTTCGCATCGGTTCGGGGCATGCACTATCCGCCCGCCAACCCTTTGGGCGGCAGGGCATGGCAGGGCAAGGCAAGGCACGGCACGGCACGGCACCCTTTCAACGGTCAGAGATGATGCCTATTAAACGTCAATTAATGTCACCTTCAACAACTGCAATTGATGCAGTTGCCACAGCCACTTACACACGCACACACGCACACACACACACACACCCCTTTTGGACCCTGGACCCTTTCCCTTTCGTACCTCTGGACCCTCCTTCCTGCTGCCACAGCCTTCAGCCGCTGCCTCTGCCTCTTCTCGATTCTGATTTTGTTTTGATTGCGACGCGTGCAGGGCTTACAACCAGAAGAAGAAGGCTGGGCAGGGCAGGGCCGGGCAGGGCAGGGAGGATGGGAGTGTGCCTTGGGCCTGGTCGCAGTGGAAGTGTTGCAACGCATTGCATGCAACAAGTGACCTTCTGGCCATCCCTTTTTGATTGGATAATTGCAACAGGAAATGACTGGGCATCGGCACGGGTTGGGGCGGGGAGTGAGCGACAGTCAACAGCAGCAAATTGAGAGGAAAAGCTCTGGCAGCATGATGGCAAATTAAATCCCACAGAATGAAGGGAGGGGCGGGTTGTTTTCCTTTCCGAACGTGCTGGATTTTTCCATTCAGCTTTCCATTTGCCCAGAATATTCCTTAGATTAGTTTGCACACTGATATTGCAGATATTTTTATGTGCAAAATATTCTGCAGTTGCATTTTCATAACATTCTCCATATAGTCCTCATGGGGAAAACAAGACTTGAAGGATCTTGGAATAATTTGCATACTCTGTAGAATGTGCTCCCCAAATGTATCCGTTTATTAACTCACATTTTGGCTGATGGCTTTCAAGTCCAATGCAATTTATAGAATTTAGTATTCAAATTTAGAATTCAGTAGAATTTGCAAAACTTTCCTTCCTTTTCTTGTTTCATTAAATGCGATTCAGATGTGTGCTAAGTCTTGATGAAATCTTTTTTTAAGATATTTTTTCGTTATGAAAAATGTTTGAAACCTTCATAAAACGGAGGATATAAAAAACGTTTGAGAAAAAACTCTGAAGCCTAGAATATCCATTAGTTAAAGCAAGTTTTAAATTTTTCAGAGTTCACATCTCATGATAGAATATTCAAACAATATATTTACATGCATATGTACATATGGTGCATGCACATCCACGTATATTAAAAAGTCACATTTTTTCCATGTGTGGGCGCTTCAAATAACAGTACTAATTGTACTCTTGGACTTGAACTTTTGCCAGAAACGAAACAAAAAAAATAAAATAAAATAAACTCAAGGACATTGTACTAGCACCGTTCCAGCCCTCCGCAAACACCTCCTTCTCCACTGTAACTAGGTACCCTGTGAAACGAGCTTAAAGCATTTTGGACAGATTCTGCCCCATCCCCTTTCCCGTTGCTCGCATTTCGTTTTCGTTTTTCAATTTTTGGCAGCTTTTTGCGCTCTTTTTTTTTGTATTTTGTTGCTGCCTTCTAAGAAACGGCGGAGGGCAGGAGCACAGGAGCAGGAGTAGCTTTTGTGTCCACTTCCTTTGCCGCTTCCTTCTTCCTTTTCGAAGCTAAGCGCCGCCGTCGTCGTCACCATCTCTCTCCATCCACAATGGTTCCCCCGTGTGTCAGCTTGTAGGCGCGTGTGTGTGTGTGTGTGTGTGTATCTGTGTCTCAGTTCTCTTCATTTTTTGGGCAACGGCTACAGCGACGCCGACTGCGACGCGCCCTGGGCCACTCACTCACTCACTAGCTCACTCGCTCACTCATTGAAATTTTCGGCAATACATACCGCAATCGCATTTGCTTTCGTTGCGTCTTCTTGCCTGCTCTTCCGTTTGCTCTGGGGCTCTCTGGCTGTGCGAGTATGCGTTTGAGTGGGTTTGCTTGTGTGTTGCGTCGTCGCGACTCTGTCTACGCGCATAGGAATTTGGGCAGCAAGCAGCGCGGCGACGATTGCCGAAAAAAAGAAGAATCCCAAGGCATGTTGTTCGAGTGAAACTGTCGTAGCTGCTGCTTCTGCTGCTGCTATCTTCATGCGCTGCGTTGCTGCTTCTGTTAGCATTTAGCATGTGCTGCTTTCAGCTCTGCCGCCGCTTCTGCTGCTCTTTGAAGGCGGCAGCCTTCTATTAGCTCGTCAAAATCCACTGTTCGGTCTTCTGTTGAGAGAGAGGAGGGTTGTAATATTTTAAGACATCCTTTAATATAGTTTTTAAATGCCAAATATATTATTTAGATTTGATTTTCATCATACAAAAGTATCGAAATTTCAAATGTATGATATTTAGCCTCTCCCTCGCTCATCACGCAAAACTGAGCATTGGTGCTCTCTTTTGCTCTCATACGAAATGGTCATCACACTCAAGCAGCGACGCCAGCAGCGTTTTCTCTTGCTACCCTTTACAAATTTTGGGACATTATAAAACTGATGAGACGTTTGCAAAGCGTATGAAAGCCATAGTCTAGCAACAACCTACAGCAACAGTTTGTTCTCTTCAAACTAAATAACTCAGAAATCAGAGCCACACTCAAAATATCAATTCAATTACACAGCGACGATCGCGACAAAACGAAGCAACGCTGCTGGCGTCGCAGTCGCTGGTTTCATCATATGCTTTATCATACGAATCATAATCACACTCAATGCGCAAGAGCGGCGCTCTAACTATCTCTCTGCGTACGTTTTACAGAACGTTGCAAAAAGGATACTGTACAGTGGGTGAGATGTTTGTAATGTCTTGAATGTCACCATTAACTTACTTGGATATAGAAACTTCCATACTCAACAATGCTGGTTTGCACTGCAACTGGTTTAAAAGCGTTACAAGGACTACCAGCAACATGCAAATAGAACTTGGCAACATTTGCCAACACTCAAAAGCCTAAGGTAGTTTTCTAGGTTTGTTTACATCGGAATCAGCCAACTCTCACTCGCGGCCGCTCCCATGAAACGCTCACCTTTGAATTTGTACTTTCTCCATGCGACATAGGGTATAGAAACTTTCAGACCAGCTGTCCCAATTGAGTGTAATTGTTCTTTTCCAAATAAGAATCAGCTCAACAAAATAACAAACACTCAAGGCGCGAGCGGCGCTCAAAATCACACTCAAAATCCGAAGCGACAGCGACGCCAGCAGCGATGGTACGGTTGTACGGTGGTTGTGGAAAAATGTAAAAGGAGACACTGTGGACTTTTACTGCCTCAATCTTTTCTCGGCCGCGGCAACGAAACGACAGAAATTTGGTTAAATTTTGGCGGTTGGCGCTTTTAACCGAATTCAGAAAAAGTAGTTCCGTTTCTGTTGATATTATCCCACAAAACCATTCGAACTGTAAGCAACGTAACGTCGCGGCTCCGCGTTCAGCGCCTTCTCCTCCCTTCAGCAATAAAAAAAAAAAAAACAAAAACACACCAACAATATACACAAATACAAAAAACAATTTGTTTAAACCAAACACACAAAAATACCACACACCGCAAAGACAAGCATACTATCATTTTTTTTTATTTGTTGGTTTTGTTATCAGAAAAAAAAAGTATTCAAGTTTTTCCACGTTTCGCGCCACGGATCCGTCATTCATTCAGTCACGGGCGGCCCCCACTGTGCCCCCGTCCGTCATGTGCGCCTACGTCTGCGTCCCCAAATAATTAGAGAAAAACTTGAACAAAAACAACAAGACAGAGCGAGAGAGAGAGAGCCACCCTGCTCCATACTGTTGTTTTTGCTGTTACTTTTTTTTCGTGGCATATTTTTGACTTTGACTTGTTTTTTTTTTCGCAAAATTTGGTTTTTTTCTCTTTCATTGCTTTTGTGTGTGTGTGTGTGTGGTGCGGGTGTAAGTGTGTGTGGGTGTGCAACCAAAAAAATATATATATATAAAACATGTCCCCTATATATTGTTTTTCCCATTTTTTTTGATGTGTTATTTTTTGGTGTTGCCCCAAAAAAGATCGCCTGCCAAAAAAATAAGTAAATTCAGATTGAAAAACCTTTTTCTTTTTGAAAACATTCCATTCTGTAAATTTGGCAATCACAAAAAATAAACTTTTAAAACGCGCGCAAACACAAAATCAAAGTCAAAATCCACACAAAAAAACCAACAGCAGCGGCAGCAAAAGAAACACACAAAAAAAAAGACGGCACTCTGACATCATCTGCGCTCGCCTCCCCACCCGCCCCCCTAACCGGTACTACTCTGCACAGCTGCCCCACCTCCCTGCCCCAACCCGCCACAGCCAACAAGAAAACATCAAAAATTAAAACACAAGAAATAGCAACAAAAGCAACCACAAACAACAAAATGTAAGCCACCAGAAAGAAACGAAACAAAACAAAAGCAGAAAAGCAGCAGCAAAAATATTTCCCCATTTTTGGGCACAGTTTTTTTTTTGTAGACCATATGCGAGAAGTGGTACTTTATTTAACACTCAAACACACACACACACACACAAACACGGGAATATAGTGAAAGAGGGAGAGTGACAGTTGTGCGGGTGGTGGGAAGGGGCCGGCGGCGGGGAGTACAAGATCAAAGTCATCAGCTTTTGGGGACAAAAGCTCTCGCTCTCACGCATAAATCTCTTCTAATGGTCCACCACCCCACTGTCCCACCAATAGTCAATAGCCAGTTCTCTCTCTCTCTCTCTGAGCAGCTTGATGACGAAAGCAAACAGCAGTGTTTGTCTGTGTGTGTGTGCCAGCAATGAAAGCAAAAAAAGAAAGCCGGCCGGTCGGCCGGCCGGCGATCTTTGTGCTGGGCGAAACAGCTGTTTTAAGTGGGTGGAAGCATAAGATAAAGCTCTGCGTGTCCGTGAATTTGCCAGAAGAATCCCTACCTAAGCCCTCTCTCTCTCTCGCTCTCCCTTCTGTCTCTGTCCCGCAAAATCTCAGCCTAGAGCTTAAGAGTACAAACATTTTTCTCTCGGCCATCCAAAAACTAACCATACTTTTCCACTTAACACCATTCTCTTTCACAGATTATTCTTCCCCTTTTGGCTCAATTGACACCACATAAAAAAACAACAACAAAACATACAACAACAACAACAAAATCCTAAAAAAACCCTTTTTTTGGAACTCTTTCACAAGGAAAACTAAATTCGAGCTCAAAAAACGCAACGTAAAAATTCAACAACAACAAAAAACTGTTTTCAAAAAATTAAACAACGAACAAATATTAAAGCAAAAAGCAAACGGTAAAAAGACCACAAAAAAAGCCACCAGTAAAACATAAGAAATGCTAACGCGACACTACTAAAAAAAAAAAAATAAATTTTTTTAAAAATACGCCAGTTCCCTGACCAAGCCAAAAGTTTTGTTTCTTCGACCAAAAAAAAAACAACAAAAATTACAACAACTAAAAAACAAAAACCAAAATCCTACAAACAACAACAGTAACAACAAACGAAACACACACACAACAAATAATCTGTCAAGGACATGTGTACATCGAGTAATTGAGCGAGCAAACAAACAAAAAACGAAAAGTTCTATCATTCCATCCTCCACCCGCAACAAAACACCACATGAAAAGCACGGGGAAAAGCAAAGAAAAGAGAAAGTGAAGAGTAAGAGTACGAGTACGAGTACGAGAAAGGCATTTCGAAAAAGATAGCCCTCCTCCAAGCCCCGATTTAAAAAATTCTAAAGTGCTCCTCCACAAAACACACACACAAATTCCCGTTTCGAATATCGTTTAGGCAGAGAAGAAGAAACAAAGAAAAAAAAAAAAATATATATATATATATAATTATTCCTATAGATACTACTATATATCGTATATACATACTATATAGATATATATAAACGCGTGCTAAGCCAAAGCCAGAAAGTCGATCAACTAAATACAAATCCAAATCCAAATCCTCGCTAAACCAACAAAAAGTATAAAAAACGAAAGTAGCAAAAATGGCATCCGAATTGGATCAATTCGCCGACTTGGAGCTATCGAAGGAGGATCGCGAACAGATCTTCGATCCGCCATTGGATCGGCAGCAGTTGGAAGGTGCTGGCACCTCAAGGTATGTATCAAAGCTAAAGGATCCAAATCTCCTCTATCTCTCTATACCTACAAAAACCAAAACCAAAACCATACCCAACCCCCTACCACCCCGCCACCGCCAATCAATCCAAACCATCTACTCGAACTATCACTGATTTCCCATAAAATTCCCCCCCCTGCCAAACACCCAACACCCAACTGCAATCTGTAATCTGTAAACTGTAAACTGTAGATTTTTTTTGTGTAGTTTTGTTTGTGTGATGCTTTGTAGCTTTGCCACCCACAAGAACTCAAGGATATCAGACCCCAGTCCAGGCGAGGCCAGGCCAGGCCAGTCCAGGCCAGTCCAGACCCTACTCCCCACCCACCGCCCTGTCAGAGTACTCGAGACTGTGCCCAAAATACTCCACTGACAAAAAATGGCGGCGACCAATTCGTTTGCGCTGCCCACAAAAATCTACTCTACTCCACGTCACATAAGTAATGGCGAACCCATGCAAAAAGGGGGAAGGATTGGTCTTTCTGGCCAATCCACAATTGCACAAATTATCACGCCAAATAACATGAAGCTTGCCCCTCGCAGCAGTAGAAAAAAAAAACCAACAACTCCTTTTGGACATACAACGCTGCTAAATAGCAGCTAATTTCCTGTGATAAATTGGGCATATCACCCAGTGGCATGCAGCAACAGCAGCAGCAGCAGCAGCAGCAGGAGTATCAGCAGCAGAAAAAAAGGCTCTCAGTGCAAGGAGAAGACCGAAGACCAAGAAAAGATCCTCCTCATACGCATACACTCATCCTTGTCCTCATCCTCTGACCCTCATCAACGTTTCCCTCCAGGCTCAAGTGGTGTAAGCAAACACTGGAAGGAACAGCCACAGCCAAAGCCGCCCTAGAAACCGAACGGAACTCTCACCTCACGGCAGCGAGGGTTGGGATGGGAAGGGAAGGGCAGGGCAGGCGAAACTATCATCATTGTCACATAAAAACCAAAGACCAGTGACCAGAGACCCCAAAAGGGCTCTACAAAGCAGTAGCGTAGCTCTACCTGCATCTAAGCTCTCACCCTTTTTTATGTCTCCTTCCCCGAGAAGCCTGAGGAGTCTTCCTGATCTGACAAAAATTGATATACTTGCCACACCGCACGCACACACGCTGGACTGGACTCCGCAGAGCAATCGAGTCCAAATAGGGTGCGAGGAGAGATCAATGATGGACAGACGGACCAACAGAGAGAAGGTGGCACGGCAGGAATGGGAATTGTCCAACTGAACATCAAAGTTCGACCCAACTCTCCTGAGGCCTTCAGCTTCCCATTGGCAAAGCAGCCCAAGTGCAAAAGAAAATGTTTACTTAAGACCTAAACAGATTATTTCTTGGGTCCATCCCAAGAGCGCACTGGGAGTATGTGCTACCGTTTCTTCTGAATGAATGCTTGGCTGGGGACTCTGCTGTAACTATTGAGGAGATCAGTTATCGACAGATTTCTCAGATGTTCGCCCTCGCGAGATCTTTATTAGCAGGCAAATGCCACAACAGAATCATCTATGTAAAATTAAAGCAATGTGATAAATGATAAATGTAAATCCACGGCAAGAGCTTTGTCTGTGAGAGCGCATTACTAAGCCCCCGAACTGTGCTTAAAACTTACCCTGTGGTTCTCGCGACTCTCTCTCTCGCTCGCCTCGCCCACTATTGCACACATTTCAAATGCCATTTAAATGTGCCCCGCTCTGGCTGTGTGTATTTGTCGGTGGGTCTGTGGGTCTGCCGGGCTGCTGCCCCTGTGTGGCAGGCAGAGCCACAGCTTGTTGCGTGTTAAGCCGCTTGTTGCAACAACAGCTAAGCTGCTAGGCAAACCCAGCCGTAGCAGCAGCACAAAACAAAAATCCTTACTAATTTCTTTGAAGGAATGCAAAGTAAACAAAAAGAAAAAAAAATATATAAAAAACTTAAAAAATAAAAAGATCTCACACACGCGAAATGAAGGAACGGGTGTGGGGGGAGGGAAACAAGAGACACACAGAGATATAGAGAGATATATATATAGCGAGAGAGTGAGAAGAGAATGAGAATGAAATCGTTTTTCTGTAGCATTTGGTTTAATCCTCCCAAAGGAAACATGCCGCTTGCCACAAGGAGGCAGCTAGCTGCTGCTTCTGCTTTTGCTTCTGCAGCTTCTGCTTTAGGTTTTTGTGCTTAGAAATAAAGGGTTGTATCTTTGAGATCAGATCTCTTCTCATATGTATCTTCGAGTGTGTGCGTGTGCGTGTGAGTGTGTGTGTGTGTGTGTGCCGTGCCCCTCATATGATGATCAGGTTTCGCCTCAGTAGAACATTTTTTTTTTTATTTGGAGATTGGAGGAAATATGATTTTGGCCTTTTTTTCGTGAGGTTTAGAAGGGGCTTTCCCTTGCCTTCTTCCCTGCCCCTTGCACGGTTCTTTCTGGCCCCGGCTTCTGTTCGGAGTTCTGTTCTGTTTTGTTTTTTTTTTCTTTGGTTTTTTCTAGGCAGAAACACGTTTCTCAAATTTCCAAAGAGCGTTCGCTTCTCTCGCTCTCTGCGAGTGCTCAAACATTTTTAATTATATGAAGGATGCATTGGCATCCTTTTTCCATTATTTTTTTTTTTTTTTGCATTTTTGTATTTTTGCATGTCCATCTAATGTTTGTTCACTTGGCAGACAAACGCTGTGACTGTGGATAGGGTGGGGGGATGAAACTTCGAGGCTGGAAGCCCAGTCGTTTGCCAATTTGTCGTCCATCTTCCCTGCCTCCCATCTAATCTCTCTCTCTCTCTCTGTCTTTCTATCTCAACCCTTTTGCTGCCCTGCCATCTGTGTTGTATCTCGTATCTGGGTATCTGCTGTATCTTTGTATCGCTTGCCACTTAGGCGCTTGTTTGAGCACCTTCTCGCGCTCGCTCCCCTTCTAAGAAGGTTTTTTCTTCATTTTTGTTTTTTTTTTTTTGGGAAATTTTGGAAGCAAATTTGATTCCCATCGATTATCAGGCAGGAGGCTGGAGGCTGCTACTGCTTCCTGTTCCGCGTCCTTGCTCGCCTTTTGCTTTTGATTGACAGTCAAATTAGTAGAAGGATCCTTTCCTTTCGGCTCTGCGGCCAACGAGTATTTTCACTGCTCAGCTCTGTTTTTTGGGGGTAGGATCGGAACGGATCGCTTCTAGATCTAAGCAGATTTCTGCTGCTTCTGCTGCTGCTGCTGCTGCTGCTCCTGCTCCTGTGGCAGCTGTGGCTGGCTGTGTTCCGAGGCCTGACCTTGGTCCATTGCTTGGCTTTCATTCATTCCACCATTCCATTCTCCGTCCTCAAGCCCTTCCCTGTCGTTCGCCCCCGCCTTTGTTTAGCGAAGAAGAACGCTAGCAGAGTGTACGAAACGACGCTTCAAATACCCTTAAAATTATAATTCGAAACCGCTGTTTGCCATTCTCATTATCCGTACGAATATCCCATAAGCGAACGTAGACAAGAACGTACACAAGATATATTATAGATGGAAAATTATGGCAAAAATATACAACCAATGAGGGGGGGAAATACTTGGGATATCATCCGCGAATGTGAATATGAATCTCTCGCGAAAGGGAACTCCGATCATTCCTATGCTTAGCTTATGCAATAAATTGATCTTATTTTGGTTTGGTTTGGTCTATTTGCAGAGGGGCATCAAACGAAACCCGTTTCACATCAGCCTCCAGAGATTTGTTTTTTTTTTTCTGTTTTTGTTTTCTGTGTTTGAGAAGAACAGAAACTCTATGCTTTATAGAGAATCGAAACGTTTTGAATGAAATCAAGTACTGGAGGGCCACAGACGGACATACAGATACAGAGACAGAGACATACAGACGTACAGACGAGATGGAGACGGAGAGACGACTCTCTCCTCTGGCAGTGGGACAGAGAGCGGTCGGTCGGCGGACACTTTACCTACATTTTGGCCCCGAATTGAGGTATTTGTTGCTCGCCCTGCCCCACATTGTTCGTGGTGGATACCGCCGCCGGTACGGTACGGTACGGTACGGATTCGTCACAGCGGAAGAGCAGAAGGACACCCGACTTCTTCTTTTGGCAAACGACTCTGAGGCAAACAGGATGCAAATGTTTTTGTGTGTGAGGGCAGGTAGGCGGGTAGCCCACGGAGGCGGCCGCCAGCACCGAGATCTGCTCTCTGCTCCCTGTGTGTGTTTGTGTGTGTGTTTGCGAGTCGATGTCAGGTAGGAGCGATGTGTGGTACATGCGAGTGTGAGGGAGAGAGATGAACTCTTGGCCTGCCCTAATTTCAATATGCTGTAATCAAACACACACACACACACAGAGTTGGTCTTTGGGAATCGAATCTGGGAATGACATCCAGAAAGAAAGTAGCTGCATAAAGATGGCATAGCACGGAGGAGCCAGGTTTTTTTTTCTTTATACATCTGCATTTTTTCTTCCTGAATTAGTTTTGATTTCAAAAGTCGGTTACAGTTTGATTAAAGATCCTTAATGGATTGCCTGCGAAACATATCGAAGATCTTGAGAGTGCCATATTGAAGTTATCGTTATCGGATGTGCCGAAGATCATCAGAGTATCATCTGAATGTCTGTCTGCTGCAAAGTTATCGTTTATCAAGGTATCGATCGTGTGGCATCTAATTGTTGAACGATCGGATCTCTCTTTTCCTCCCGCGCTCTATCCCGCGTCTCTATCTCTCTCTCCTCTCTCTCTCTCTCTATCTCTCTCTCAGTGGCAGCCACATTCTTGCCTGTTGTTGCTTTGTTGTTTAACTACATTTTTGTGTGCTCCTTTTTGAGTTTGTGTTCATTAGAAATTTCCAAGAATTCTACAGCGACAACGACACACACACACATACATGCAGAAACGCACGTGAGAAGAGATGAGTATGCATGTGTGTATATACATACATACATATGTATGCATCTGTATCTGAAGATTCGTGTTACTGCTGGCTTAGTTTTTCAAACAAACCAAAAGCAAAACAACAACAAAAACAACAAAAAGAACACGCTGTCAAAGGAAAAGAAGGCATGCAGGAGAGATAGATGGTGGTGCGATGCGATGCGATGGGATGACAGTAAGGTAGTGGGCACACATCCAGGAGTAGGAGGCTGCAGCGGCAGAACATATATGTGTGTTTATGTGTGTGTGTGGAAGGGTCGCCGTCATCGGGGGCTTCCTTTTTCTTTTTGTTTCGGAATGTTTTAGAGGTGGCTTGGTGTTCGTTCATTTTGAAAAGAAAAGAAACGAAACGAAACGAACCTCATCATGAGGTTTAAGAGGTTCCTCCGTCCAACTGTTCCTTGCCACATAGGACACTTGGACTTTCTTCCGCCATCCCATCCTACCATTACCCGTTATTTCGGTGGCGCGATCACTTTCTTTTCGCGAGTGGCAGCTGCTTCTGCTGCTGCTCCTGCTGCCGCGCGATCGCGGGAGCCCAGGCAACCCTTTTCTTCCTGCAGTGTCCTTGCGTGTGTTTTCGACACGCAGGCAGGTAGGGGCATAGAAATTAAGTGACCCGCAACAAGGACTCGACAACTCTCTCCCTCTACTTGTGTGAGAAGAGGAGAGAAGAAAGCATTTCACCGCTCGAATCGCGAAAAAGGGTTGGCTGCTTGCTACTACACTCGCTCGCGATCTCTTTCTGCTGCCGTCGTCGTCGTCGTCGTCTTCGTCGTCGCCGCACTATCAGCAATTCATGATCAACGTGGCCGGCGTCGGTCGGTCGGTTTTTTAGGGGGGAGCGTTGGGGAACGTGTGGGAAGGCGGGAAAGGGGGGGCGCTGTTCAGGCCATTGAACCTCCGAAATGAGCAGCGGGGCTCAGCTCTCCGCTCTCGCTCTCACTCTCACACACACTCTCTCTGCTTCCATCCATCTCTTGTGTATTAAGTTAAGCGGTTTGTTGCCGCCTGTTTACAACTGTTTTAACCGTTGTTCTCGCTTTATTCACTTAACTTTTGCTGGCCGCGTTTTTATTCTTGAGCTTTTTTTTTTTTTTTGCGGTCAGCATATGGTTGCATATGTACATATGCATATGTACATATTTATGTACATATGTATCGCTGGTGCTGACAGTGTTGGCAAGCGTGTAATTATCACACATGCATGTGTGGCGACACATATATGTGCATATGTTTGTATGTATGTAAAGGCAATCAATGACCGGAAATAACAAATAGTTGACGCGCGCGCGCTCCTGTTGTTGTCTTTGTATTGTTGCGACGGGGTCGCGTCGGGGGTCGAGGGTCGGGTTCCATGCCAAAACAACCGCATGAACCACAACAACAACAACACACACACACACACGCACGCATACAAAGGCACGCGTGGCGTCAGCAGCGATGCACGCATGCAGGGCGTGACGTAATCAGTTGCTGCACTTTTCTGTGTGGTTACACATAGAAAACGTGAAAGCAACTCTGCCAAAACATGCCCGAGCACACATACATATGCACGACGCTGATCATTCACGTAAGAGAGCCAGACGGAGAGTAAAACAGCGCAACAATTTTGAAAGAGAACGTTCGTGCTCTCTTTGCGACACTTGACAGTGCCAGGCGTTGCCAGACTGGTGGTCGCGCTTGTGGATCCTGAAAGTGGAACCTAATTGATCCTATTAAAAAAATTAAAAATACAAAAACAATATAATGGGGAAGTATGTATTTTGACAACTTTAATTAACAAATAAAAAATATATGCACACTCTTTTTGCGACCCCTTGTGCATATTTGGGATCATAAAATAACATAATTTTATTGATGTACTTTTATTTAATTCACGTAAAAACTTAAACCAATATCGTGCTCCCCTTTTCAGCAGTCTGGCATCGCTTTGTCATAGCACGTAATGGCTTTACGTAAATTGTGGGGCCGGCCTCTCCGTCACTTCTCCTTCTTTACCTTGTCCGTCTTTTCGCGAAACACCCATACAAAGAGACACGAGACAACCGAAGTTTTATTGGCGCTCGTTCCGAAACTTTGACTCACTCACTCCCCAATTGCTTGTTCTCTCATTCTCGCTCTCTCTCCTCTCCCGCCTTTGCTGGGGCTCTGTTGCTGCTGCTACTACTGGAGCTGCCTCTACTGGGGTTGGGGTCTTTGTCGAAGTGCGAGTGCTAGTCAGTATTTCGAAAACTCTGCTCTTCGCTTTTCGGTTTCGCTGAGCAAATAAAATTTATATCTTCAAGGGGAATCGAGTCCCAGAGAACAAAAAAGAGCAACAGTTTTGTTGAATTTTCGATGTTGTTTCAAAGGTGCAACAGGTTTTTTCGTTAGATCATTTTGCTGTAATTTTCTCCCATCTGGCAACCCTACTACGTTACCACTACGTAAGCAAACTGACAGCGCACCCACGTCTTTCTTTCACTCATAACGGAACGCAGAATGAGCTCTCCGGTTTGGTATGAGTGCTTTTTCTCCCCCATACCAAACCAACCAAGGCCAATCACGCTCAAAAGCCCAACGCAACTCCAACTCCGACGTAACGTCTGAGTGTTACGTACCGGGCCAACTGCGCGCTTACGTATTTATATTTTGTCATTCACTCTTCACTCTTTCTCCCGGTCTTTTCGGAAATACGCGGCGTAGTTGCACAAATAAAAAGCAACAGAACAGAAACAACAAAAGCAACAATTATCAAATATTATAAGCCAGCCAATTGGTGTGTGTATGTGTGTGTCGGTACTACGTGTACGTGTGGTTCTTTTTTTTTTTAATATATGCATACATATATATTTTTTTGTATTCTTTCATTTCCACACAACGAGAGCTCACGCTTTTAGGCATCAATTAAAAAAAAAAAAAGAAATAGAAATATGATTGATACAGTATTGCGGTTTTTTTTTAATAATTTTTTTTTGCCACTGAAACACGTAAAATAGTGCAAAAACCTACAGCAGCAGCAGCAGCAGCAAACGAATGAACAGCAAAAAAGCAAGAGTGTGTGTCGTGTCTTTAGCCCCAATCTCCTGCCCACGCTATTTCGTAGTTTTTTGCCACCCATTTGCTTGCTCTTTCTCCCTCCTCCTCTTCTGATTGTCGTGTGGTCGTGCGTTTATCTACAAAAACACACACACACACACTCACACAAAGGCAGCGAACACATGCAGACACCCACATATAAACTTTGGATGGGGAGCGGACAGAAGAGCAGACAAGACAAAAGAAGTGAAGAGAAGAGTGGCGGAGAAGAAGACTACACACAAAACAAAAATAACAAATCTTTGCATTGGATACGATACCGTTATGACAGACACCGGTGTGCCACTTTCCGCCGGCGCCGCGTTTTCTCATCTCACTCTTAGTCTCTGTCTCACTGGCTCTTTTGGTTGCCGCCTTTCCACTGCACTACATATCCCAGTCCCAGTGCCTCGCGTAAAGCATAAAGGCGCAAAGGCAGAGGAAACCAAAACCAAAACCAAGTCCGCGTCGATGATAATGATGATCCCATAAACTGTTTCCAAGAATATGAGAGTGAAGGCTAAAGCCAGAGCCAGTCCCAGACCCAGACCCAGACCCAGAGATCATGTTGAATTCGTGCAACTTTGTCTTTGAGAAACTGCTGTGCCACCAATTTGTCTAAAAGCTAAACCAATCGGAGAAGGAAAAATAAAGGCGCTTTCTGCCAATGTGGGGGGATTGGATACCGCATTTTGGATACCCCATAGTCGGAATTTCTGTTTTTTGTTTTTTTTTTGTTTTTAGAAGGCAGAATATAAACTGTTTCCTGGAACCCCAATTCGTATTCATATTCGTAGATCATGTCCTGATCAGATTACAGCTTCTGCTGCCGAGCGAAACTGCTATAGTAGTCGGAATTCGCCAGAACAAGAAATGAGGGAAGGCTCCTATTTAACGATCCTCAATACGAGAGTGTTGGAGCAGACTGTTAGATTTTCATATGCATCCAATCTCGCAAAGATTTGAAGTGCGTTGCTTTTTGCGCCATTTCTTTTGTTGTTGAAAAAGTGTGCAACGCACACGGTGAAAATCAATTGGCGGAAAACCCATGTGTGGAGCAGCAGCTGGACGGACACTGGACACTGACCTACTTTGCAGTCTCTGGTATTCATTCCCATGCAATAACGGTAACTGGTTGTGGTTGTGGCTGTTGATGGTGGCAACCCTGGTCAGACCGGACTGCAGAATGTGGCAGCAGTGGCTGTTGCTAATTAGCCAAACACGTTTTCACATTTCGGATGTCGGATCAGAAATCAGAAAATGGTTCAATCACGGCGCTGCTGCTTGTCCGACTAATGCGTGATAGGCGATCGATCACTCGCTCTCTCTCTCTCTCTCTCTCTCTTCCTCGCGTCCTCGCTTCCTCTGTTTCTCTTTCTTTCCCCATGTGTGTGCTTGTTCGTGTTCATGTGACTCATGCGGTGGAATAGAAGAAAAGCGAAAAAGAATCGCAAAGAAAACTAAAGCCCATACACATGACCACTAAAAATAACAAGAACAATAACTAGAAGAATCCGCAGCAGAGAGCAAGTAGAGTGAGCAAAAAGAGCGTAAAGAAGAATCACTGGAAGAGAGAGACAGAGAGCAGAAGAACTTTAAGAAGCAGAAGTTAAAGAGAGCAGAAAATATAAAGAAAAAAAGAAACCGAAAATCATATCAGCAAGAAATATTTTTTTTGAGAGAGAAAGAGAGCGCTTGAAGCTTTCGGAAAGTGAGAGATTAAAGAGTGAATGAGAGATGAAGTATTGTCAGAGATAAGCAACAGAGAAGAGAGAGAGCACTTCTAACGTGGGTTCTAACGTGCTTCTAACGTTCTCTCTCTCTCTCTCTATCTATCTGCCTATTCCCATTGCGAATTGTGAAATATAGCCAGACAAGAGAAAAACACACACAAAATAAAAACGAAAAGAAACATACAGTCCAGTAGTCGATCGATCCTCCCCGTTCAGATCGAGTGGAAGGTGTCTGGAAGTGCAAGTGGTAGAAGCGGCGCGGGCCCTGGGCGACACACGATAGATAACAGTTTGGAAAAGTTAAATAATATTTGTGCAATATTATAGTAAATATAGTCTACACCAGACACATAAATATATATAAAAACTAATCAAAAATGCACCCAAACAACAATATCAACATCCACAACAACCAAAATAGACTCAATAATAATAACAATAATATTAACAATAATATACCCAATAACAACAACAACAACAACGTTTTCTATCAACAAAAACAACATACATTTATACGGTACTTGGATCGGTGAGTGTTTTTATTGAGTCAGTCTCCGTGTCGGCCTCCCTCCCTCTCCCACCATTCACGTACTCGTCATTTCATATCATACGTGCATACATCTAATATCCGTACTCCCGTGTTCGTGTACTCATTTTCATACTCTCTCTCCCACACTCGCACGAATTGCAGTTTGTTTTTGTTGCTTATTTTAGGCGTGGGATTCCTGGAATCACTGTGCTGGTCACAACTTTTAGGATATGACACTCTCGTTGGATTGAATCATTGAATCAATCAATCTATTTAAATCAAAATCAAAGTAATCGGACAAATTATAGTCGCAAACATGAGAGAGTTGCAGGGGAGTAGATATGTAAGTACATATGTATGTATAGTGTAGGAAGTATGGTACATACATACATACATACATACATATGTAGGGGAGAAAGGGGAATGTCCGGTCATTAATCCCAGTTAAAGTGAAAGAAAGTTTCACCATTGCCCCTGTGCCTCTCCCTCTTTCTCTCGCTGTGTATCCTTTATGTCATTCATCATTCTGTCATGTGGTTCAAATTAAAATGAATCACAATGGCGTAGGCAAAGGGCGAAGCTTAAAATACCCTTTCGAGGTGCTCGCTAAATTCCATTAAAAATTCTTTGGTAATTTTTACACGTCACGGTGTTCCCTTTGCAAATTTTTGTATAATGATGTGCGTTCAATTATCGAACAAAACCGTCAAACATAAAAATTGAATTTGTAAGCAGTGGAACTCACGTCGAGCATCATCCACACGACATGTATGTTGTTTTTAAAATTAAATTCGGGCTTAAAATACGCTCTTTATATTTTTCATATGGCCGCCAGTATGAATATGATGATACAAATATGATCCTTAGGGGACTGTGGGAATTCGAATACGCCACTGACACTGCAGTGGCAAGGGGTACTACGAGTATATGCATCTGCAATTGTTTGTTTTCGAGCTTGTGGTGTTCATTGGTTGCTGGTTTGGTTCTTTGTCCATTTTTAATGGTCCCCATTGCTGTCGTCTCCATATGGCAGCTTTGTGGCACGCCCACCGCCGACACCGCCTGCTTGCACCCTGTTGCACACAGCGCACATTCGAGTATTGGCTGCAACCAATAAATACCACCAGCCTCCCCTTTCCTTCCTACCATCCTCCAACTCCTTCAAACACACACACACTCCTTGTTCGCCATTTTGTCATTTGCATTCACTTTTACATGTTGATGATGATGATACTCGAACCCCGTAATACTCGCAAAAAAAAAAACACCAAAACAGAAATAACGAGGCAGGGCAGTGGGAAAAGCAGCAATATGAATGTATCCATAAAATAGAACAAATTGGTCTTAGATATGCGCATACATGCATACATACGAGTATATTGTAGTAGGAGGCGGAAATACATACATACCCTGATAAAATTTACAGTGGGCGCCGCCCACCACATCACGTTGTATGCCCAAGAATCAATAATTATTTGAAATGCCGATGCAGACAAGGAGCAAGGTACTCCTCTCAGAGTATGGTTAAGGTATTTTTGTTTCTTCACTTCTGTGCCGGTAAGGAGATTGTCCTTCAATGGTACCAAAAGATACGAAATGTGCAACAAGTTCGTGTCTGTGCAGCGAGAGGTTCCACTGTACTTACATGCATGTGTACACACATGTGCATGGAAAAGGCAATGAGGGGGAGCAGGCAATGCCAATTTAGGTCAAAGCGCTGCTGCTGCTGCTGCCGGCTGCTCGGCTTTGGCTCCCTGCTCTCAGGGGAAACAAGTTTCTTTTTTCTCTTTTTATGCCGTTTTTTGCAACGTCTAACCAAGAGTAGAGGGGAAATAGATAAGCTTTAAAAAAAAAATAATAAAAAAACTAACGTTACTTCTCTCTCTATGCCAACTGCACCACAATCGCAACAGCAACTTGTGGAATGCAATGAAAATAGAACACAACACAAGAAGCACACTCATACATACTCACGTGAATGGAACACTCATTGCACACAGACAGACGACAGGGCATTTTGTGCATGTGTTCACGTGTTTGTGGGCGTCCGCCAACAAGGCACAGAAATAATGTTGCAATAAAAAGCAACTCACAAGCAGATTTCAGAGTTTTTCATTCATAAAAATTATACAAAAAAAAGAAAAAATACAACAACAAAAAGGAAGAAAGAAAGAAAGCAAAGTAAAAAACACACGCACCAAGAGAGCAGCAGCAAAGTCGTCGGATGCGTGTGTTTGTGAGTGCATTGAGTCGAGTTTTTTTCTATACATACATACAAATGAACGAAAGAGATACAGGCAGGCAGGCAAAGACTAAAAACCCGTTGCTATCTGCTGCGCTGCGCCGGTATTGATTGTGTGGGGGGAGGCAGTAGGTGAGAGGGCAAGGGCACCCTCATCCACATGCACAAGGCAGCCCAGCTATTTGCCGGTGAATTACTAGCCAACCGGTGGCTACCCCACGTTACTTTCATTACGTTGTGCCATTCCAATATGTACCAGGGAGTCTGCTATTCACCGAAGATCTGCTAGTGATAAGAGCTGATGGGTTCCACTAGCATCCACGTCTTCCATATTCGTGCATGAGAAATGATTTACTAGAATGTGCATATGTTCCTGTTTCAGTTTAGTTGATATAAAACAGTTGAAACATTTTAAATTCGCTCTTTTGCATTGATTGTGCCCTGCCTGTCATTAAATTGTAAAATTACCAAACTCGCAAAAGACGAATGGTATCTGGTCGTGTCATTTGTATCGACTGACGTCAAGTGACAGTAAATCAACGTCATTTGTTGCTTAATTCACGTCAATCGAAGAATGTATTTTATCCAAAATGACATTTTGTTGTAAGGGGGGGATGATGTAGAGCCAATGGTACTGAGAAGGGAACCATCCCTAAAGACCTCTGAATTTCCTGATACTTACAGGGAGTTGGTGGTTTCATTTAGCCCACGTAAAGTAGTGGTAGTTACTGTGGTAGTTACTACGCTTGTCCCGTCAATGGGTAAGCATCTCTGCTGTCCTATATTAATAACGGAAACACGGCAAAAAAGCTTCCCCCTCCGAATCAGTCACATGTTGAATAAGAATAGAAAAGAAGATCCAAGAGAAATAAACAAACGAACAAACAGGAACACAGGAAAGTTGAAATGCAACAGAGGCTGGTTAAATGACTGCCTGCTGTAGCTGGGAGAAAGAGAGAAAGCGTATGGAGCATTCTCATTGGATATGCACTGCGGCCCGGTCGCTGCTTTGCCAGCGTTGACGTCAACGAACTGCAACATGACATTTGCATGCATATTCAGGCAGAGCAGAGGCTGTGGCTGTGGCTGGGGCTGCAGCCCTCAAATGCAGACGTGACGCATGCTCAACAGTTACAGTTACACACATCCATACATCTATACATACATAGCTGGAGGCAGCCAGGCCAGGCCAGGCCAGCAGAAGACCCCACTCGATGAAACGGGCGGGATCAGATTCCAGCGCGAGAGCAACACAAAATAAAATAGCAAACGCTGGCAGAATTCGCCTGGAATTCCAGGGAAAAAAAAACAAACTGAAAACTCCATAGAGCCTGGCTGGAACTGGTGGAGCGCGTGCACAGTCGCCGCCTGATAAATGTCGCGCAGAAGGAACGAAGAAGAAACAAACGGCAATGACGGAATAAGAGCGAAAAATGAGATCGATGGTCAACCGTTTGTTTGTGAGGGGAGGGGTGAGGCTGTGGTACGGTGCAATGGTAAAATGGGAATGGAATGCTGGAAGGAATGTGCTGCAGTGCAGATCTATGTCTATTGTTCGGTTTAGAGAGAAAGTTTGAGAACTTTACAGTTTAAAGAAGCGATCGTACAGTTGCACAAGTACTGAACAGTTTGACAACACATGCATACACATGTACGTCATTCATGAAAAACAGAAACAGAAATTTTAATTAAAAAACAAACGAAAATGAGCAAAAAAAAACGATGACTTCTCTTCTGCTTCTTGTCTGTTGCTTCTCATTTGATCTCTCTCGCTCTTTTTTCGAACTTTTTGTTGTTGGCGGCGACGACGACGACGACGACGAGACTTCGGTCGTCGTCGGACGCTCAGTCGACTGGACTGAAATTACTTCCAAGAAAAATAAACACGATATTAAATGTGCAACATTCCAGTCCAGGCTTCGTTTTTTACCATTGCCATTGCCTTCTTTCATTCTCACTCCTCATTCCCATACGCGTCTGTCGTTGGTGTCGCTGATCGCGGGCTTTTGGTTGGCAGGGGAGTAGAGTAGGGAAGATGCAGGGCAGCATAAGCAGAAGCGTTAGAATACAAAAAACATAACAAAAAACAGAATACAAGAAGAACATACATGTACAGCATGTATGTAGGGTGAGGTTTTCAGTTTTCGCTCGCTCTCTCTCAAGCTGCGCTGCTCACAGCTGTCGATCAGCGCTTTGACGATTGTACGAATGCCTTACGCCTTACCTTATTATTCATGAGTCTTGAGCGCAGTCTTGAGGCAGAGCAGAGATAGAAACCGAAAAAAAAAGTTTCGGCGCCGCAGCAGCACAAAAAACAGCGGCATTGTCGGTCGCCATTCTTAGGAGTTTTGTGACCAGAGTCGAAGATTTTTTTGTTTGGTTCATTTGACTTTGCACCCTCGACGCGGTCTTTCGGTTTGTGTGGTTGATTGTGGTTTTTGATAATGGACGCCTTTCAAATGTCGATATGGGAGCAGGATGCGGCTTTTTACTGTATTTATACATTTTACAATCAATATCAAGTTCATGAATATTCGACGGTGTTGGTGATGTACAGGTAACGGTAGTTGTTGGGTGGATACTGTACAGGGAGTGGGGGCGGGCCCCCCACATCTCTCACATATCCTTTCTATGTAGTTTGCATATGTATTGGTAACTCTCCTCTCTCTCTCTCTGTTGAACAACAAGATCCTTTCCCATTCATCCCATATCTGTAAGCCCCTTTCCCATGTGCTCGTTTGGCTTGTAAAATGTGCTTAGATTTTGTATGTTTTTTAGCCTTGTACTGCTCGCACACACACACACACAATCACGCCATGTGTCGCGGCTGTTTTGCTCCTCCTTTTTGGAACAAAATTTTCGCCGGTTCACGCATGCATGTGTATGTGTGTGTGTGTGTGTTTGTGTTTGTTTTGATGCTCTTTTTGGCTTTTCGCGTGTGATCTACATACAAATTGATGTACATATTTAGTACAAATTTTAGTACATGCCGTTGCTGTGGGTGCTTGTTTTTAGTTTTTAGCTTATTCCCTGCCTGCACTGCGCGCGAGGTTGTGGTGCTCTCTTTAGTGAATAATTCATATCTTTACTATTTGTGTGTGTGAGTGTGGATCGTGATCCTTTTAGTACTAAAGTTTAGTACAGCACTTGCAAACAGACACACATACATATGTACATATGTACGTACCCCTAAAACCGCTGAACTCTAGATTTTTACCATGCGCTGCTACAATTATGGCTTTGTCTCTCTCTCTCTCTCGCACTCGCTGTCTCGCTCTCTGCTACTGTCTGTGACGCTGCTGCTCTATTTATTGCATTACCGTTATCCTTTCATGTCATTTCATTTTCTTCATTCCCCTCCCTGTTCCTTATTCATTCCTTGATCATTTCTCTGCTGCGCTTCTCCCTATCCTACTGCCCTTCAACATCTCTCTTTTTTTTTTTTGTGTTTTTTGTTATATTTTTTCTTCTGGTGTGTGTTTTCGGTTTACTGCTGTTTCTACTACTACTACTACTACTGCTACTACAATTACTACTATTTTTTGTTTTCGTTTTTTCTCTCTTTTTTTGTTTTGTTTTCACCGTGTGTGTGTTTTTTTCACGCCATTTTCTTCGCAGTGTTACGACATCAAAACTCTTAATAAGCGGCATACCGATGCAAACACGTTTCGAAGACATCGAACCGCTACTGAAGCCCTTCGGCATCGTGAAACAATGCGAGGCTATTTCTAGTAAGGACCAATCTACTCAAACAGTACATATTACATTCGAAAACCCTGAGCAGGCGCAAAGGTATATACCCCCAAAACAAACCAAAAAAATCGACCCCAATCGACCCCCCAACCCAAAACAGATCCTGGCTTAACATCCGGGATTGATTGTCATTGAGCAAAAGAGAAATATATGCACAAATATTTGATTGGTTTTATAGAGCAGCAATCTCTCCCTGTTAAACTCGGTGTTAAGCCTGGATATATTTCATAGAGGGAGAGAGAGAGAGAGAGCTGAGGAGTTTTCCAGGCGGGATGGGATTGTGTGTGTGTGTGTGTGTGTGTGTGTGTGTATGTGTGGGAGGGGGGGATCCTCTTTCTGTTGTTCAATGTTTAGCAATTCAAAACACACCCCGATCTCAACATCTCCACTAATATATCCCCTCTTTACAAACGCCCCCACTAATGGACACATCCTCTCTTCTCAAAACCCCACCCACAGAGCTGCTGGCGGCCTGAACGGAGTCGAATTTGAGGGCAACAAGCTCCATTGCGAGCAACTGGATAAAAACCAGCGTCGCAGTCAGCGCAATCAGCGCAATCCGTACCCGGGAATGCCGGGACCCGGGCGCCAGGCTGACTTTCCGCTGCGCATTCTCGTCCAGAGTGAAATGGTTGGGGCCATTATCGGACGACAGGGCAGCACGATCAGGACAATCACACAGCAGAGTCGGGCCCGTGTGGATGTGCATCGCAAGGAGAATGTCGGCTCCCTGGAGAAGTCGATCACGATCTATGGCAATCCGGAGAATTGCACCAATGCCTGCAAGCGAATTCTGGAGGTGATGCAACAGGAGGCCCTCTCCACGAATAAGGGGTGAGCTGAGCACTGGATCACTATAAAAAAAACATATAGTCAGATCTTGCTTTATACCATTTGTATGCACTCCATTCCACAGTGAAATCTGCCTGAAGATACTCGCCCACAACAATCTGATTGGAAGGATCATTGGAAAGTCTGGCAACACCATCAAACGGATCATGCAGGACACCGATACGAAGATCACCGTCAGCTCGATCAATGACATTAACAGCTTCAATCTGGAGCGCATCATCACGGTGAAGGGTTTGATCGAGAATATGTCGCGGGCCGAGAACCAGATCAGCACCAAACTGCGCCAGAGCTACGAAAATGACCTACAGGCGATGGCACCGCAGAGCCTTATGTTCCCCGGCCTCCATCCCATGGCAATGATGTCGACACCCGGCAATGGCATGGTCTTTAACACAAGCATGCCGTTCCCATCGTGTCAGAGCTTTGCCATGTCCAAGACGCCGGCCAGCGTGGTGCCGCCCGTCTTCCCCAATGATCTGCAGGAGACGACATATCTCTATATACCGAACAATGCCGTTGGAGCGATCATCGGCACCAAAGGCTCCCATATACGGAGCATAATGCGATTCTCGAATGCATCCCTTAAAATTGCACCCCTCGATGCCGACAAGCCGCTGGACCAACAAACGGAACGCAAAGTAACGATTGTTGGCACACCGGAGGGTCAGTGGAAGGCGCAGTATATGATCTTTGAGAAGATGCGCGAAGAGGGCTTCATGTGCGGCACCGATGATGTTCGTCTAACTGTCGAACTGCTTGTGGCAAGCTCTCAGGTAAAAACACAATGCCCCTCAACTTCTCGTTTTTGCCCATTTAACAAGTGGTGTCTGTAAATAAATGCAATGCATATATGCATTGGTTTCGGGCCGATTGCCATGAAATTAGAACATATATATGTGTATATATATATGCACCCTTGGTTCCTTTAAACTAATTAACTTTCTTCTGCTCACACTCACTCACAGGTCGGTCGTATTATCGGCAAGGGAGGCCAGAATGTGCGCGAACTGCAGCGCGTGACGGGCAGTGTCATCAAGCTGCCAGAGCATGCCTTGGCCCCGCCCGCAGGCGGTGATGAGGAGACGCCTGTTCACATCATTGGGCCATTCTACAGCGTACAGGTGAGTGGCTTATCAAGAAAGAGAAGTGGAGCCGGATTGTAATACAAGTTAATATTGCAGTCCGCCCAGCGTCGCATCCGGGCCATGATGCTGTCCACGAATCCGCCGCCAGTGACCAAGAAACAGAAAGCTGCCAAAGAACAACTGCAACAACAGCAACTGAGCTTAGCCGGTGCTGCGACCAGTGGATCCCAGCAGCTTCAGCAACAGCAGCAGCAGCAACTTTCGCCAACGTTGCAGCAGCAGCCACTGCCGCCGCAATCGCATCATCAATCTGTGTCGGCATCGTCGTCGTCATCGCCGCCTGCCCATCATCAGCAGCAGCAGCAGCAAGCGTCATCGGCAGCGACCTCGCACCAATTGCAGCAGCAACCGTCGCCGCCACTGAGCGCCAGCAATGAAACTCTGGCCGCCTCCCAGCAGCAGCTGGCGAGCTCTCAGCAGTAAGAAGCAGTAAGCAGAAAAATCATTAGGGAACGAGGAAGGAGAAGATGTAGCGTCGCAACCAACTAAAGCAACAGCCACAACAGAAATTGGAGGCTGCAACCAGCATACATTGATATCAGCAATAGCCAAGGCAGGGTTTTCTTTTATGTACCACTACTACCACAACTAATACTACCACCACTACTATCGATACTACCTCCGACCCTTGTCTCTCAGAACCACAAACCAATACCATACCATACCATACCATACCCCAACAACCACAACATAGGCGCCACCTTCGTGCTGGCACAGGCGATCCGCAACAGAAACAGATCAAGATGAAGAAAAAGAAACGGGTAGAAATCGTCATGTGAAAGATGTTCTTCCTAGTTTATAACAGTGTATAACAGTTGCGATTACAACTTAAAACCATCCTAAACAACAAGAAAATGTTTAATCAATGCATGCTACGAAATAAAGCGAACTTCTTGAGTAGAAAGAAAACAAATTATGTCACCCCACCCCCACACACTTTGTGCTGCATGTCCCATGTACAACAGATATAACAGATATCTGTTGGTGGTTCTCCACCAACAACAAAAACACTCGGCAACAGCACAAAGTCACACACAGTCACACATATTCTACCGCCACACCCCTGCCCCCATCGCCGCAGAATGGAGTGCATGAAGGAAAAGCAGAAGCAAAATGAAAAGGAAAAATTGAGCAGTGTATGCGTTATATTTTTTTAAATATATTTAATTATAACAAGTTAATTCTTAATTATTTTTTTTAAACAAAACATTTAGTAAGCTTAAATTTAAGCGAAAACAAGAATTGAAAGTCGAGCAGCGAAACGCGTATGGAGATGGAGAAGGAAAGAAGAGATCGAAATAGAAAGGAACAGAAGAGAAAAGTTTGTTTTGTTTGGACAACAATTATAACAGAAATTATTGTACACATTGTAACCAAAACAAAATAAAACGAAAGATTCAATGCACGATTAAATAGAACAGATCAGAGCAGAACAGAACAGAGCAGAGCAGAGCAGAACAGAAGAGAGCTTCAGCCCTGTTTACAACAAACAAAAACAAAAACAACAACATACAAGAGAGGAAAAGAGATGAGAAGCACGCCAGGAAGCTGTAACAGCTATATGCAGCACAACAACAGTTGTACATAGTACATATAACAGACCTCAAACACGGAAAAGAAATACATACCTAAAAACCTAAGCCCAAACCCAAGCCCAAGCCAACCCTACCCCACTAAAAACAACCAAGCCAGCAACCATAACTAAGCGAAGAAAACTATCTAATGTATACAATATAGTAAGGAGCTGAGCCTCGAGCTGCCATTGTAATGGATGTAATAGATGGATTGATGGATGGAGGAAGGAGTGAGCATTATGGGGAATTTGATTTCCCGGTAATGCCTAGCGAGAGCAATGTTTAACTGTACTGTAAAGCTGTAAGATAGTCTTGTCGATGCCTGGAAGAGAAACTTGTTTGCATTGATAGCTCTTTTTTTTTGTTTGTGTGTGGCAAGAAGTTACAAGAATTGTTGATTATACTTATAGGAGGAGAACAGAAGGAGACGCGATTAGAGGGCGAGAGCTGGAGCGCAAGCAAAAGCGAGAGAGGGATAAGTGTTAAAGAAACTATTGTAATGTGTTTGCCTTGAAATGAAAACAAAAGAAACAAAACAAAAAAATGAATACGAATACGAAACGAAACGAAAAGAAAGATAATGAAACTAACTAGAAATGAAATAACGGTGCTGAAATGTTAATTTTTTTTAATCGAACGAAGTTGATCGTTACGTTACGTTACATTAAGTGTTACGTTATAACGTTTGAGCGTGTATGAGAGACAAGCTGTTATACATGGATGGGACACCACACAGATATATAAACAGATAGACATAGACCCAATCAAAACCCAAAACCCCCCCCTCCACATACAATCACAACTAAATCGAACTGAAGAGTGCATTTAATGTGGTTCAAACCATATGGTGAACGTAGCTAGCTGAACGTACTACTGCAGCAGTAGCACAGTAGAGGGCAGTTGAACAGTATCCAAGCCATCCAAGCTAAAGTAACCGCAATCCAAGTAACTGAATACCGAGCAGCAAACAATCAAACTACAATCAACAATCAAGCCAAAAGCATACATAAATATATAGCATCTGCAATAGCCCAATTCTGTGATGTTTTAAGGCATCATCTATTACCTATTAACTAATAATTAACGTAAATCTTACAAATACTAGTAGCTATTCCATAGAATTAATGTAACAAATCAAATCAAATCAAACCAAACCAAACCCGAAGCTCCAACCAGTCCAACCCTTTTGTTTGTATAACACTTGCATCAGAGACAGACAGAGAGAAAGATAACTGTTATATTCAGGCACCCAAAATTAAATAAAAACTAAAAAAGAAAAATCAACATTTCGGCAAACCAAATAACAAAACAAGCAAAAAAAAAAAAAACACAAAACAAAAACATTTCGGTCAAAACAAGCAACAAGCAAAAAAACTTTTGAGTGGCAAAATTTTGTGGAACAACGCGAAAAATCACAAAGAAGAGAAGAACAACATTTTTGGACAAAATTCAAGAAGCATTTTAAGCCAGCAAGCAGCGTGTACAAGCTTAGGGGCAGCCCAATTTTTTGAAATATCACATTTTCCTTGTTCTTTTTAAGAAGAAACAAAGGGAATTAAAACATAAGAAGAACTTTGATGAAGAAGATTGAAAAAGTAATTAAAATACCTCAATGTAAGTGCATTATCTTCTACAAAAAGAAAAAACAAAGCAAAAGAAAACCAAAAAAAAAACAAAAAAACAAAGAACGTTCATAATGAATAGATATCCTAAAAATGAGCTAAACAGAAATGAAATAAAAAGGAAAAATAAAAACGAAAACGAAATACGAGAAACTTAAACATTAAAGCTAGTGTGTAAGCAAAAGAGAAATTTAACGAAAAACAACAAGAAAAATGAGAACGAAAGAAAACCCAGAAAGAAAAACCAACCAGCAAAAAAAAATACCAACCAGAACAAGCAAACAAAAGGAAATGATTTAATCTTTGGAAAAGGCATATCATCTAATCATCTAAAAAAAAGAACGAAAGAAAGAAAGCTTGTAAACCAATTTCGATAGTTAATCTTCCAACACAAAGAGAATCTTTTAGGAACGGTTTTCCGCAAGCCAAAGCCTAACCCCAATCCAATCCAATCAAATCAAATCAAATCACACAGCAACCAATCAAACCAATCAATCAATCAATCAATCACCCACCAAAGCCCTATGCGACAAAAGTTTTGGGTCGAACTCCCCACCCAGATAATATACATATGCCTGACCAACTGAAACTGAAACAGATTCAACTGAGGAAATCTAGGGATGGAATGAATGTACGAGGAGGATGAGGAGTAGGAGGATAAACAGATGCAGATAGGATGGGAAGTGTATATAAGAATGTTGCTAGGCATTAACATTGATCTATATATACGGGAATCAAGCCACTATATATATATGCGATTATATATATGTATATGTTGAAAATGCGAGACATTTTGTTTTGTTATACTTGAGAATCTATATATGTGTATCTATACACATATTATATATACAAATCTAATCATTTTTGTCCCTGTTTTTAATAACAATAATTATTCTAATTAATTATTATAATTATATTTTTTTTATTTTTTTCTGTGGAAAAATGTCCAAAGTTGTCAATACAAAGACCTATACATATATATATATATATATATATATATATATATATATATATATACATACATATATAGGACATGTGGAACTATGCTTAAAAACGATATTTATAAAGAACGAAAGTGAGGAATTTTTCTAAAAGATTCCCCGGCTAAGAAGAGGATGATTCGAAGAAGAGAGGAAAGAAAGAACAAAGAAATGAAAACTATTATTCCAAATGCTGAATCAAAGAAAAGTCAGATAGATCAGATCAGATCGAGGCGAGGCGAGGCGAGAAGGAAGAGGATTTATTTAAGCTATAGCTCTGGTTTATTTCGATGGGGGTTAAACATGATATGATACGATAATACGAGTTAAAAAAAAAAAGAAATAACAAAAAGAACGGAAAACTGAAAACTTGTGAGTTAGCGTGCGCGTTGAAACGTTGAAAACGAAGACAAAGATAAGGATAGGGATAAAGATAAAGATAACGATAACGATAGTGACGGAGGAGGACGAAAGAGTTGTAATTTGGGGAATGTGGCGAATGGAAAGTGAATGGGAAGAGCAGAAACGAAATTATTTTTTAGTATTTAGAGGCTATTTTATATCGTTATTAAAGCATGAAATGAGAAAAGAAGGTGTAGCAACGGTTTGAAAGGAAGCGAACATACATAAAAGCGGAAAAAGTGAGCATGTTTGGCAAGAGCAAACGCGATTTCAACCCAAAAGGAAAGGGAAAAACTGACCAAAATTTTACCAGAGAACCACTTTGGCATGTGTGTGCATTTCTGTATTTCTCTATTTCTTTGACAATCCTGGTCGTTGGCGCCGCCCAAGTACAGTCTAACCAAAATGTTTGTCAATCTTTCAATTCATTCTACATATTTTCTCCTGGAACTATTTTGCTATTCACTCTTTCACACATACACACACACGCCACATTTTTTATGCAGTTTTTCCCTTCGAAAAATGTTCAAAAAGTTGAAGTTTAGTTCTGTTTTTTGGGCAAACTAAAATAATAGAGAGAAGAAAACAAAAAATGAAAAATTAATGGGAGAAGTGAAAAGGAATAATGAGAAAAGTACTTTTTTGTGTTGTAAGTTGTGCCAAGTACTGATAACGTTTAAGGTGTGATAAACTCGTTTTTAAATTTAACAACTATTTAAACTATAAAAAAACTACTTACTAAAACAAAAACAAAAAAAATGAAAATTTATAAAAAAAAATCTACTATTATTATTTAACGACAACAAAAAATGCTTTTGATGTACATTTTATACACAAACACCTAGACACTTGCTATCACACACACACATGCAAAAAAAAAAAAACAACAACCCACACACACTCAGACACACACCAAACCACAAAAGTACTTTGACAACTCGATTCAGGAACAGCAGAGAAAGAAGACCAAATGAACCCACAACTTCAACCAGAAAAAAACAACCAAAATTTGCTTTGCCATCACAAGATTTGACTTGATTTAATTTAGTTTGGTTTATTTAAACGTTTTAATTTCTAATAACTAGAGGAAGTTTGTACTCTTCGAAAGACGATGAAGGAAAAAGGGAAACTGTACAGAAGAAAGAAGCTTGAAAGGACTACCGAAGGGAAATGAATTGAAAATGAGATGAAAGCGCAAGGCAGGGGAATACTTTTAAAAAAAGTCATATTTTTTTATGTATGTATGTACATATACAATAATATTTACATAACAAAGAAAAACAAAAAAGAAAGGGAAACGTAAAAGTAAAAGTAAAGAAGAAAATTGAAGGTAAAAAAAAAAACGTTTTTAGCGGTACAAACACAAGTACAAATCAAGAGTTTTATTATTATTGTATTTTTTTTCAAGTCTTTTTTGGTCACCTACGTCTGAGAATGGAGTTTTACATATTTAAATGAAGATTTTTAAGGAATACTATACGAAGAAATATGGGAGATTTGTTTTTCAAAGTGTTAGGGCGAGTAAATTTAGAGCGAGCACTAAGGCAGGAAAGCAAGAGATAGATAGTGACAGGAGACAGAGAACATTCTTTTTAAAACGCGAGGATAACGATTAACGATAGCGATAGGGATAACGATATGAAGCGAGTTTTAACGTAAGCCTAGCCAGCAGCAGCAACCGAGAACAGGAGCATAATGAAGAAAATTAACAGTGAGAACACAGAACCGTTATCAACGCAGAGAGTAGAGAGCAGAGCAAAGCAGTAAACAAGCAAATAGCCCAGAAGTCAAGCCACCACTCACACAGTGAAATTGATGATAGGGAAACGCAGAACGCAGAAAGAGAGCTAAATAAAAACTTATCTAAAATGAAGCAAAAAGAAGAATTAAAAAAAATAATTATAATTGAAAAAAAAAGTTCCGATGAATAAGAATTAAAATAAAACATAAAACACAAATTGGGGGTTATTTTGTTTAGTTTCGAAAAGAAAAAATTTGGACGCAAAATCCAGCCAGAATCCAGAGCAGCAAAAATCAGGAATACCAGCAAGGACGATAAGAGTCAGTTAGTCAAAAAAAAAAAACAAAAAAGAAAGGAAAATCAAACCCACTCTGAAAGACGACGCGACACAAAACAAACAAAACATAAAATATCCGAAACTGTACCAAACAACTTAGCAGAACGCAGAGATTGGAACAGCGGATTGCGTGGCAATTCCATGCAACAACAACAGCAAAAATAATAATAAAAATAAAAAACAAAAACAAAAAGCGAGAAAAACATAAACCGAAAAACATTTTTCAATGCAAACGAGAAAACAAACATGAAATACAACTTTCAACTTTTACTATATATTTTTAGCATTTAAGATCCCATCCCAAAAATGGAAGAGAAATAAACCTATTGTGTCAGCCCGTAAGAGAAATGTACTAAAAAAAAAAATTAAAAAACCCCAGCAAATAGGGAAACCCAAAAAAATAATCAAAGAAAAAGCTACAATATTACTAAAAAAAAAAAGAACGAAAACAAAAAATGAAGAAATTTTGATACACCCTACTACACACACACACACACTGAATTCTCTATGTGAAATTCGATAGGCGGAGCCACACTCTATTCGTAAATCTAAATGTAAATGTATAACACAAACAACAACCACCACAACAGGAACCAGAAACAAAAAATATCTGCTATAGTTATACGAAAATGCATGAATAATATGATGTTTAGCCAATGAATGGAAACGAAACGCGAAGCGAGTGGAATGAAGAGGGGGAAATAGGAAACTGGAAACGTTTCTATTACGAATCGAGCCAGAAAAACCCTACCCCTACCCCTACCCCAAAACGCCCCTACCCGAAACCGCAACCACTAATCTTTGTTTGTTTGTTTTTGTACATTTCAAGCATTTTGAATATATGGTATATATATTTCTATATACATATATATGATAGTCCTTATTTAATTACGATTTAATATTATAATAAATATATACCTATATATTTTTTTATTGTTTCGATTTGTAATAAATTATACACGGTAATCAACTGGAGACTGAGCTACAACATATATTTAGTTACCGTTATGTTTATTGCAAAGATACATACATACATACAATAACCGCCACACCCACACCCACACGCACCCCCACCACCACCATACCCACACTCATCAAGACATGCAACATTAAAACTCCAAATCGAGACCCTTAATAAACACATTTAAAATACAGTACCTATACAATATACATATGTTTAGATATGCAACCAGCTATACACTATAGTTACTCGTATCATACCCGTTGTGTACTAAGCCGATGGCATTTTGAGAACGAGAGAGAGAGAGAGAGAGCGAGAGAGAGAAAAAAGAGGATTTCCAATTGATTGTGTACCATAATGGGCATCCTCTTAACTTTAATTTGATTATTTTGTATCATTTTTGTTGTTGTGTATTTCATTTTGCCGCCAGAAAAAACCACCACAGAAACTCCACACGATCCGTTTTCCCACTTATTTCATCCAGCGATGGGTTGCCTGTGTGATAGTAGTTTATAATTAAAGCCCCTCGCTGGATGTCCCCCCCCAACAATACAACTCCCCTACATAGCACACCAAACCACAGCACACCCCATCATCGTAACAGCAAAATAAAAAATATATGTATATACATATATACACGCATTTTTATCATTTTTTTTGAATGGCGAGCAAAACTACATAGAGAAAAGCCCTTAAAAAATTATATATATATATATACCATACTAAACAAAATCATGAAAAAAAACCAAAAAAAAAAATAACAATGAATATGAAAAGTTCCAAAAAAAACACACAAAAAAAACAACAATATTTTTACATTAATTATGTTTAAATTTACCTTTATTTGTAATCTTTATCTAAAATTAGTATAGAGCTTTTTTTTTGCGTCGTCTACATTTTACATCTTACGTTAAGTTCATTTAATCGGATTGATTTGACGACACGGATGTAACTACATTGTAAATTGTATCTACATTACCGAGCTAAAATATCTATAAATATTATAAATATAACAAAAAAAGAGTAAAATATTATTAAAAAAACCAAAAAAAAAAAAACAAACAAATTTTGTACACTCTTGTTTTTTATTTATTATTGCCTTTATTGATTTGTAGTTCAGTTTCCCCGTATTTACAGTTATACCTATTTAGTTGTTATATAGTTGATCGCTTGGTTTTGAGCTCGTTTCGTTTCCAGAATTCCACAAACCTATCCCGAAACCATCCCAACCGATCCGTTCGTTTCCGAAACGCTTTCGATGTTCTACATTGCCCATACCCATTACCCACAGAACCCATAACCAATGCAAACCCTAAATGAATTTAATATGAACGATAAGATGAGATGCCAGATGATATGGAGGTACAGTTGTGTGTACAGATGACTACTACACCTGTAATACCGTCATACTACCCGTAAGCTAACCACGTGCGTATATATGTATACACATATACATATATACATACATATATATATACTATATGGAGTAAACGTAAACTTAACTAAACATAAACTAAAGTAAATGAATAATGAATGAATTAACTACCTCAGCTTTGAATATTTCTATAGAAATGTTATTAAATGTATTTGAGCAGGCATAAGGACTATATACAATACCCACACAGAAAGTAAAATAAACAATGTCAGAGAATACAAAGTTTTAGAGCTGCATTTACTATATAGTAACAGAAACATAAGTGAAGTACAGTGGCGAAAAAAGAAAAAAAAAAAACCTAAAAAAATATATTAAGTGTACGTTTTGCATATTCCTATATACCTACATAGTTAAATAAACATAAAAAGCAAAATGGGTCAACTTGAATACTACTATAACAATAATTTTGCGTCCATTTTTGTTGTTTCCTATGAAAAAAGAAAAAAAATTCACAAAAAAAAAAAGAACAAAAAGACAAGAATTGCAAAAACGATGGAGAGGTACTAGTACTATATGGATGTCATCGATATGGATGTACAATAACCACACCACATATATGTATATTGTATGTATGTACTATGTGCTGTACCCACTCTGTGTATGTTTTTATCTGCCATAAAGTACACACGAAATAACCATATAAACGACATTACATAGGCTAAAGCAAACCGCCCCCTCTCCCCCACCCCTTTAGATATAACGTACTAATGGATGTCATGTCTGCCGTTGTATCATATAAGTTTAGTAACAAGTATTTACCAGCGAGTAAGTGGCATTTGTTTATCAATTATCAAAATTACAAAGTTCTTTTGTCTCATTTCAACCCAACACCCCAAACCAAAACCAAAAACTTATACAATTATACATAGATGTATACTCGTACTAATCTGCGTAAGATGTTTTCCCCATTTCGGTGTAATTAAATGTTAATTGCTAGCGCTCAATACGAAAACTTACCACAAAACAAACAACCAAAATCTAACTAACACAAATACAAACCCACACAAAACACAGCCCACAAGCTTACATTTGTATCCCAAGGCCAAGATGAATATTAGAAAACCTAAATACAATTTTGTGAACATGTGAAAAAAAAACGAAATCGAAAAGAAATTTACTCAATAAATGATTTTTCGTACATAAGAAATTGATATTTTCATGCGATGCAAATTCTTCGTGAACCAGCTTTCCCATTGCCATTCGCCGTCCCATTTATGTCGTTACAAAAATTACACAAGATAAGTCAGGACTTCACAGGAGAGATTAAGGAAACAAAACCATTAGGAAACACACTAATGTAGAAAACAAAGCAAAGCAGCAAATTAATAGGGAAGGCTTTGGATAAATCAGTAGATCCTGACCATATCTATAGAATTCTTTCCCCAAAGATAATTTTCTATGTTGAATTTAATTTTGGAACACATTTGTCCATTTAACTGGAATAGGAATGGAATCCCTATACAACTTACCGAGTTTTGTTGCGTGTCTTCTTTCTAATCCTATGCAGGAGGAGCTGGACGAGAGGTGGCCGATTTGGAGAAAAGTTCAGGGGCGTTGTGTGGCAGGGACGTTTACGGATATCAATAGGAGCTAGAAATATACCCCAAGTAACCATCTCATACCACATAATAGGGTGGATTCACGAAGAAACTGAAGAAGGAATTCGGGCCAAGACCCAAAACACTTGTTGCTGGAAAACGCAAATATGCATAATTTTATACCGGACTGCGCCCTCAAGTGGTGTCGCGGGGCTCAAGTCGACAAGTCGCGGTACCTTTTCCGCCATATTTTAAATCGCAAATACTTTTGTTTTCTTATGGTTTTTATTCACTATTATTCAGACTTGGACTCCCTGAGATATTGAAGAATTTTTTGGTGTTGTTTTTTGTCTATCTGGGCCTTGTTTCGCTCCATCTGAATTTTAGCCCTTTCTCGAGCTATCTCTATAAGTTCGGCCTGGTGTTCCAAGTTATTGCCAGAAAGCAAGAGTTCAGCATCTGAAATGAACGGCTATTATTAATATATTGTTTCGCAAAACATATTTCATTCAACTCACCGAGGTCGTCGTAAATGTCATCGAATGCGTTTAATGACAAATTATTATCCAATGCCATAATAAGATTTAGTAACATATCATTTCCTTGTTGAACCACAGCCAATATTATCGCTAATTTATTCATCGCAGCTCAGCTTGTTTTAATTTCACAAATCAGTCAGGCAAACCATGCAAAATTTTGTTTTTGTTTTGGTCATCAGCTGTCAAGCTTTTCCAAGTGTAACCAGAGTCCTGGCCAGGCTGAGGCTTAGTTCGGAAATTGGGGTTATATTTTATTTGCTTTAACCTTATTTTATTAACAATCCCGTAAAAAAGAGTCCTGAAATTAAGCCAATCTCATGGAAAATTGTTTCATCATTCGGATGAAATTATATTTATCGGGCTGTAAGTCTTAGCTTGCTGGCCATGTTAAGCCGAACATCAAAATCTATTAATATAATTTCTTTTCATAGAAAGAGGACGATTAACCCATAGTCGACCAGGGATGTATTTAATATTTCCACGAAATTTATGTAACTTTAACATATTTTACGCATTCCAGTTGAAAGATATCGGTGGTCATTTTTGTTTTGTAAACAGCTTGTAAGCCTTTGCAAACAGTATTATTTTCCGCGGTTTAAAGGGAAATAGATGGGTTTATGTGGGTTAAGTTCAAAATGACCGCCAAACTCATTTAGCGCACAAAAAATACTGAAAATTTGGTTTGTATTTCAGGCACATGCATTAAAAACATGTCAATCTAGGATAAAATGCAATATTGATGTTTCAAAGCAGCTTGGAACAACATATATAACATCAATTAAAGGAAATACGGTATAAAAATGTCCATACGCATAGAAGAAACTTTGTTGACCAGCAACAATGACGTCAAATTTAGTCAAAAGACACGTTTTATGCTTTGGCCGTTTTTGTTTGAACCTTTTTTTGTAAATAATGCAATAAAAAAGACTTCTGAAGACTAGCCAATCTTGTAGAAAAATGTTGTATCTATCGGATAAAAATATTTGTTTAGGTGTAAGAGGGCCAACTAGCTAGTAATATTGAACCGAATATCAAAATTGAGGAATATCGAAGAATCTTGTCATGTCCGTCAGTATATTTACAGTATATTTTGAAAATGATATGGTATATTTTGGTATATATCTGAGGGTCAGGCGGTATATTTTATCGGTAAGTCTGCGGTCACTCTTGTCGCATCAAAATTTCGCCTACTTCGCACTCAATTTATCCCGTGTTTTGTGTTGTTTTTCCCAGCCAGCCTACCAACAAATCGATATGGTAAGTAGGCCGACAAGTAATTGATATCGTGGCCAATATATAGCCATATAGCTACACGTAGTTTTTGCACTGACTTTTGCTGGAAATTAATGTATTCTTTTGTTTGGTATTTCCAGGCAGCTTACACCGAGGATCAGTTGGCTGGTAAGTGTCTCTCTCTATCTCTGTCTCTGTCTCACTCTGAGTAGGCGTGTGTGCGTGTGTGTGGAAGTTCAAAGTGCCAGCTCAAAGCCTCCCCTCCCCCTCGGCAGATTCGCCTACTGCAAAACAAAAAAGCAACATAAAAACAGTTATTTGCATGCGCTGGCACATTTAAACTCTTTCCCTCTCACTCTGTATTGGAATGTGTGTTCGTGTGAAGGCGATGACACACAAATTTTGTGTGTGTGTGAGTGCTACACATATTCATATGCGGTGCATGAATCATTGATAAAACAAATACTCTTGGCCGGGTGGGTGGTGTTAGGAGGGGAAAGCACTGGAAGGCAGCCATACGATCGCGTTGGAATGACTCACCCGGCGAACGGCAATGGTGATAAGCAGAGGAGCAGCAGCAGCAGCTACAGCAGGAGAAGATTCGATACGAAGGAAAGGAACTGCAGGGATTAGCTCGCGTCCACTGCCCGGCGGCGACTGCAGTTGCGATCCGATATGATCGCCACATCTCTCGCATCTCGGCCATGTCCAAAGCGGTCGCTCGGCTAGCTGCCGCCATTTAAGGCGGACCAGACCGGGCCACCACCACCTTCTGGTTCAAATGCATCTCGATGCCACGACCAGGCCCCGGCCAGCCGGCCATTATGGCGGATCTTTACGCAACGCTCGAACCTCTACTCCGCCAGCTCCCTCATGCTCCATCCATGCTCTGCTGATAACTTAATCAGCGTCGATTGCTGCTCGATTAGCCACTCCAGTGCGCTCCACCCGCCCGACCGAACGACCGTCCGCCAGATAAGTCTCTGACGTCAGCCCCTGACCGCATTCGACCGCGAATCCGCGTACTGCAGTCGCTGCTCTGTGGCTCCGCTCCGCTCCGCCATTCATTGCCAAAAATGGGCAAAAATGCGCTGAAATCGCTTGCTTTTATGGCCATTTTTGGCTGCCATATGTGCATGCTATGGCCAAAACAGCAACATATTCCGCTCGTGCCTGGGCTAGAGAAGCATAGATACCCTTTATTCATCGAAAGGAATGGAAATTGAAGGCAAATATCTGATATTCACGGAGTAGATTCAAATCATGGTTAGGATCGATAGTTCCACTTTATAAAATGTAAAATTAAACCTCGAGATATTATCCTTTGGCTAGGAATTGTTAGGTGTAATGTGGGAATCCATGTGGCAAGTGGTAACCCCCATTGTGGAGGGTATATCTCTGACTGCAGGCTCAATATGATCCGTTCTCTTGCTGCTGCTGGTGCTGCCTGCTACTGCAGCTGGAGCTGCTTTTGCTGCTGCTTGTGGGGCAGGCTGCGAGGCAGGCCAAATCTGTGAGCCGAAGCTGGAGTGTCAGTAGCAGGCGAGGCGGTCATTGAAGCGGTTCATCATGTATTACTACACAGCCCATGTGAAGCCGACGTTCACCACGGTGGAAGGTTAATGCAGGGAGAGATTCTTTTATTCTGATTGGATCTCCACATTCTAACAATCTTTGTGTGTGTTTTGCGTCTATTGCAGAGTTCCAGGAGGCCTTCAATTTGTTTGACAATCGCGGCGATGGCAAAATTCAGCTGGCCCAAGTGGGCGAATGCCTGCGTGCCCTCGGCCAGAATCCCACCGAGTCGGACGTGAAGAAGTGCACGCACCAGCTGAAGCCGGACGAGCGTATCTCGTTCGAGGTGTTTCTGCCCATCTATCAGGCCATATCGAAGGCCCGCTCCGGGGACACGGCCGATGACTTCATCGAGGGACTGCGTCACTTTGACAAGGACGCCAGTGGCTACATATCGTCTGCCGAGCTGCGCCATCTCCTGACCACGCTGGGCGAGAAGCTCACCGACGAGGAGGTGGAGCAGCTGCTGGCCAATATGGAGGACCAGCAGGGCAACATCAACTACGAAGAGTTTGTCCGCATGGTCATGAGCGGCTAGGACAAGCATCCAGCACCCCCAAAAAGGACGACGAGACCGATGACGAGTAGCAGCAACAAAATCCACACAACACAAACAAAAGTAGCTACAACAACAACAAGAACACTAAACACCTGCCAATCTATCAGTTATCAAAGCCGATGGCCAATCCAAATGTAGTTCATTCCGCCAGAATTTCCAACTCCGAGATTCCAATTATCATATTCCTATGCCCCATGTCCATTGTCCATCAAGGGACGATCATAATTTATTAATATTCCAACGAAAGACAACAAGACAACAGAACACAACGACCAACGATGGAAGTAGACAGACAGAGAGAGCGACAGCGAGAGTTGGAGCAACAGGCAGGAGACCAGGGCAGCTCTTCCGCCCCGCACCAGCCCCAAAAATAACTAACCATCGACACAGTACAGTACACTCTTGAATAACGAATTAATCCAGTACACATCATCGTGGCCGCGTGAATAACTTGTGCGTATTATTCTAAAGTAATAAGAGATATTTGAACAGTAATTAAACCCGATATTCCGGCGTTTCTTTTGTACGTACCGCATACTCTAATCTTAAAGAAACAAAACAAAAAGGAAACATGTTATACAATATACACATTACATACATACATATATGTAGGATTGGGATCCCGCAAGGGGATCTCAGTGTCCACACCGCAGCAAGAGTATGATGAAAAGTATTTATAAACTAAACTAAAATCGGAGGGTTCGCGTATGATGTTTCGTTTGAATTTAAATGCGCATTTCAAATTTTTACATGTTTTTTTTTTAATAATTTAATATTTGTATTTAATAAACAAGAAAAACAAAAAAAGAGCAAGTGAGCGTAGGTTCTTTTTACAAGAGAAAAAAAGTACTTAAAAATAAATAAAACCAATTGAAAGTGTGTGTATTTATTAAACTGGAAGTTTTCCCCCTGAGAACAGAACATTTTGAATAGCATTTTGAAATTGGCTCTTTGTCCCATAGAATCGGGGAACGCTTTGGAGGCTTCGGACATGCCAGCCATGTTTGCAGGACAGTGGTCGACGCACGAGGTTTCTGAATATCCCTTTTGATTACTTTTTGACTACAAGGTGTAGAGCCGAGTTGGTATTCGCGGGACTCCTGTGTAACTGGCACCTGTCAAAAGGCCAAAAAATGACAATTATGTTTATAAAAGAATACCACGAATGTATAAACAATGGAACTTTTCAAGTTGATGCGCTATTACAAGACCTTCTTTTATGGTAGAAAGGAAATATAAATATATATATAATAAAAAAACAAGAAAGGACGATATCAAATATTATGACACTTTTTGCCGAAAATATGTGCACATCTGCTATGTGACTGGGGCTTTTAAGGTAATGGATCGCGTTCTTCAGATCGTTGGCGTTAAATTCCACTAGACTAAATGATTTGAAGAGGTAAAACATGGGACAAACGGGGCGTCGGTTTGTGTACTGGTCCGGCTTCTTCGGATATGGCTTCATCCGGCCAGGCTTTGCCGGTCGCAAAGGGCCCACAGCTTGTTCCTGGTCCTGGGATGACGCATTGCTGGTCGCAGCAGTGGCACTGGCTCCAGCCTTGCTCGTATCCATCTTGTCCTGTGCAGTGCGTAGTCCTGGAAGTCCTGGAAACTCCTAGTAGCCGGTAGCCGGGTAGCGTCCGTAGCGTCGGTTTTGTAAGATTTTGCAGCCCTAGCTATGCTATCGATACGAACACAATACTATCGATTGTTGTACGTCTAGGTCCAGTTTATGTCCTTACCAATCCTTAGCAGGAGCTTAGGAGCTATATTAGGACTTCTATAACTATAGCCATAACTATCTCATCTCATGAGATCCATCTGGAAGTGCAATTTATATAAATCTAATTTATAAATTTATATCGATACTATCGTTTCGGCAACGATCCAGCCCTAGTGAAAGATCCGTTATGATATGTGTGTGAGTGTGTGGGTGTGATGACGCTGCGCGCCAAAGCAAAGCGCTTAAACTAGCTTAAACGCTGAACTGAAACTAACTACGTACAGAAACTACGTAACGTAACGTTAATTTAGTAACCATATAGTTACAGTAGTTATCTTACATGCAATTAAGTGGAGCAACAGGCCGACATATGAGCATAGTTACGTGCGCGTGTGTTTGTGTGCGTCTGCGGACGCGCGCCAAATCGGCTTTAACTCTCTCACTTAAACTCGCTTAAACGCCTAAACTAACGGTACTAACTACTTACCGTGCAGTAACTACGTTCCGTTAACTTAGTTAGTAACGATATAGTACCAGTGGAAATACCTTACCTGTAGCAACAGCCGGAGCATCCCATTTTGAGAAAATACGAGTGTGTGTGTGTGGACGCGACGCACCAAATAGCTGTAATAATGAGTAAAAGGAGATACGTTAAGGCTTGGTTGGATGACCAGGCCGCCGCCGCCGCCGCCACAGGTAACGATCATGTTGACCATGACCATGATTACGTTCCGGTGCCAGTCACCGTAATCAAGAATGTAAGTAGCGACGACGACTTCGATGTGACGTCGAGCAGTGGCGATTCGGATGAGTACGACCACATTTCGCAACGGGACGCCGCATCATGCCCGTCCACAGTGACTACGGTTATAAACGTGTACGGCATCCTCGTAAACAGTGGAAATGCGGGCCAGACGCTGCTAAATAAGAAGCGCAAAAACGTAAAGCTCAAAGCGACGCAACAGAGGAAGCTCGTAACGCTTGTGGGAGAGTACTTTGTACATAATAACATTCACATGACGCGGGGAGACGCCAGATATTTAGAAGGCAACATGCGAAGGGTTTTTCCGCTGGAGCAAGAGGAAAAGTGGTGTGATAGGTTCTATGCCTGGTTCAACAACAGGAAAACAAGAGAGAAAAAAAATGACAAGGACGCCGATATCCCAAACCCCAAATCTTCGGTGAACAGCAATCTTCCCCACAGGCTCCAAGCGGCTTTGGGACGTCCCCACCAAAAGTCCGACAGTCCCACAGAGACGGCGAGCAGTAGCAGCAGCAGCGGTTTCTCTTCCAGGGACAGCAGAGACCAACATCGGCAGGATACGGATAAGTCGCAAACCAGCGCCATTGCCAAGCGGGATACCTTCGCATCGCAGCAGCAGCAGCAGCAGGCTGCCCTCTCGCAGGAGACTGCAGTGAATCGCTCCAGACTGGCCATTGAGGCAGCAGCGAGGCGCTATGGGGCGTCAGACTATGCGCCACATCCCACAGGGATAGTGTTGCGACGCGTGGGCTACTACACGATACCCTCGCTGGATGATCTCAAGTCCTACCTGGCCGCGGATGGGTCCTGTGTGGTGCCCAATTTCACCATTGGACGCGAGGGCTATGGCACTGTGTTCTTTGCCATGGAAATGGACGTGGCTGGCCTAAATCTGGATGAGATTGGTAAGTAATTGGGGAGGAGCCAGGCCAGTCAAGCATCGTCCGTCAATAACTATTCTCTCTCTCTATGCAGTTTTCTTCCGTAACAAGCAGATCATCATTTATCCAGATGATGAGAGGAGGCCGCCTATCAACCAAGGCCTGAATCGTGAGGCACAAGTCACCCTCGAGCAGGTATGGCCCGTGGCTGTAAGGGATGTGCAGCGTCTGCTCGAAATGAAGTGGGAGGCAAAGCTGCGTCGCGACTGCGAAGAGAACGATACGCGCTTCATCGAGTACCGCCCGGAGACCGGCAGTTGGGTCTTTTCTGTGAAGCACTTCTCCAAGTACGGCCTGGACGATGGCAAGATGACGCTGCATCCCATCCAGCCCAGCGTGTATCCGAGGATATGCGGCACAAGGTCCCGCGGCCGGTTTCTCGGCCATTGAGCGCTCTTCTTCTTACTTTATTATTAGTTTGATAAATCCCGCTCTTCTTCTTCCTTTATTATTCGTTTGATGATACATTTTAAATATGCGGCTGCTTGCACCACCAATACTATTGCACATTTATCGTTGTGTTTGCAGGAATGCGATGATTAATGCGTTTCCGAGCACTATGTGCATTTTTCGCGCGATGTGCGATGGCCTGACAACCCTACGCTCTGCGCGTTCCAAAACAAAAGCGAAAATGTTTTAAACATTTTTGCAAGTGCAACCGCTGCATTCCTTTAGTTTCCGTCTTGGTAGTGAATTTACTGATCATTACATTCGCTTCGCTGCTGTCCAGTCCACGCAGACCATGGCCCGAAACGCTGCCGCGGGCGTTGTCGCCACTCTGCCTGGCGGAGGCGGCGGCGGCGAGCCCAGCTCTCCAGTGCAAAAGGTGTGGAAGCCCGAGCGTAAGTGATTCAGCCATCAGGAGTACCAACCAGTGGCTCACCACTCTCTCTCTCTCTCTCTCTATCTCTCTCTGATTATCTTGACTAGTGTACAAGATTCAGCTGGAGGCACCGGCGCCGTGTCCGATGCGCTGCCAGCGCACCCTGCCGCTGCCGCCGAAAAAGAGCACCGCCGAGGAAGTGGAGCAGGACAACCAGGCCGCGCGGCTGTATGGCTCCGAGTACCATGGCCTGATGGGCCACCTGGAGGCGGAGCATCTGCTCGGACTGACTGGAGGAGAAGGCAGCTATCTGGTGCGTCGCAGCCCCATGTCCGACGGCTTCTACACGCTGAGTCTGCGCTTCAACAAGCGCACCAAGCACTACAAACTGTTCCATAAGTCCGGCGTGGGCCACTACCTGCGCGAGCAGGACAAGCGCTTCGACTCGGTCTACGACATGGTGGCCGACGGGCTTATCAACTTCCACATGCAGCTCCACGCCAGCCCCATCATACAGCAGATTAATCAGCAAACCAAAAACTGCTACCAGCAAAGTCCCTACATGACCCTCAACGGTCGCAAGCTGCGGGCTCTCTCCAATGAGCTGGGCAAGACCAATGCAGCCGCCGCCGCCGCAGCAAAGGATGAGGCGTCTCCAAAGGATGTGGATGTGCCAGCGATGCCGGCGCAGCCCTTGGCCAGTCAACCGCCCGCTGTTGCAGTGGATCCCATGCCGCTGATCTACGAGAAGCTGCACCACTTCAAGGTGCACACCTTCAAGGGCCTCAACTGGTGCGAGTTCTGCGCCAACTTCCTGTGGGGCTTCACCGCTCAGGGCGTCAAGTGCGAGGCCTGCGGCTTCGTGGCCCACACCAAATGCTCGGAGCTGGTGCCGCCAAAGTGTGTGCCCGATCTGAAGCGGATTCGTGGCGTCTTTGGCACCGATCTGGCTACCATGGTTCAGCTGGATCCCCGCCACCAGATCCCCTTCGTTTTGCGTCGCTGCGTGGAGGAGGTCGAGGCCCGGGGCATGCTCCAGGAGGGCATCTACCGCGTCTCAGGATTTGCGGACGAGATCGAGGCCCTCAAGCTGGCCCTCGACCGGGAGGGCGAGAAAACGGACATGTCGGAGGTGGCCTACGGCAATGTCAATGTCATTGCCGGCACCCTAAAGCTCTATCTGCGGCTGCTGCCCGTGCCTCTCATCACGTTCCAGGCGTACCCCAGCTTCATGACTGCCGGCCGTAAGTGTTGTGCTGTGCTGTGCTGTGATCCGTGATGCGAAATAAGAGCCCATGTTAACCGTTAACCGAACTGTAAACTCGTTTCAGGGAACACCAAACAGGCGGAGCAACTGCAGCTGATGTCAGAGGCAGTGCGTCGTCTGCCGCCGGCCCACTACAGCTGCCTGCAGTACATGCTGGAGCACCTTAAGCGGTGAGTAGTTTGCTGCCGCTCAAAGTTCCTGCCATTCCAATTGAAACCCTCAAAATCTCCTCATTCTTATCCTATGCAGTGTGGCCTCCCACTATGCCGTCAATAAGATGAACGAGCACAACCTGGCCACTGTGTTCGCGCCCACGTTGATAGCGACGCCCCAGCACATGACGAACCTGACCGAGGAGATATTCATGCTCTCCTCGCTGATCACCCACTGCAAGACTATATTTGCCTAGGCGCCACACCACGCCACGGCACGCCACGCGAAAACCTTAAGCACAGACCAGAGGGAGAGCCCACTAGAGGGAGCAGCAGCTATATCCAGCTCTCTCAGTTCACTGAACCCCAGCCCGCCCACGGGTGTATCGCATGAGGTGCACACCCCAATTGGCATTTTGCCTAGCATTTACCTTAATTTATTAATGAACTTTCGATGCATCCTTGATATGTCCACCAAAAATGTAGCCTTAAGTATCTATGAATAGCGCTTTTCATGAATTCCCAGTTTTGTAAGGATTACATCGAAAACACACACAAGTAGAACGCATTTAATGTTGTAGGAATCTAACGTACGAATTTACCGAATTTTCGAAATACTTTTAGCATACTCTTACGATCTTTTCGTCACAAGAAATATATTTATTTTATTTATATAACGAACTAGTACTAGGATTTTCGCAATCCGCAGGGTTGCCCCTGAAGGGGCAGTGGATTTCTTTAGCGTATAATCAAAAGGCAATCTTTAAAAATTATTTACCTTCATATTTTAGGTAGAAGCTCGTCGTAAGTACATACAAACATACGAAATACGTACAAACATAATCGATGAAACATTTTTAAAACATATTTCCCATCTTTTCAGCACATATCCCATACCTGCCTATGAATTTTTAATAACTTTTAATCACATTATATTAATTTGACCAGGGTTGCCTATCGCATAGAACTTACCAATACTTAAGGCGAGTAGATGTCAAAGCTAGCTGTCATTCAGTCTGGCAAAGTATTTGTGTGTGTGCGGAGTTGTATTTGCGCAAGCGGAAAAAACAGCAAAATGGAAAAGAAAGAGAAACCGAAAATGGAGACATTCAAATTTGAATCCGAGCAGGACAAACTATTCAAAGATCCCGCTTACAAAGCAGAAGTTCGTAAGTTTCGCAAAGAAAAAGAGCAAATGTACCAGGAAACAATGAATGCCCGCAGAAAGCAAAAGGAACTAAATCAGAAACAAAATGAAGTGACACAGAAAAACAATATGGTGTGCAAGCCCGCACAGAAACAATTGATCAATATTATATTTCAAGATGATGGCTACAAATATCCGCGTGATAAGATACGCCAGCAACAAAATGATGCAAACATGGAATGCGTACCATTTAAAGACGGTCCTTTCAACGCTCCACGGTAAGTAGCATTAGTTTGAGTGCGCAAAAAGATTAAATTTGATTTTTAACTGCTTCCTCGCTCAGCATTGCAGCGAAGCGGGAGTATACACTGTTTGACTGCACCCAGGAGATGTTCATGAATCTCAGGGCCGAGCATGATGCCGGAAGTGTCTGGAAGAAGCCTAAAATGGAACCAGAAGAGCCCAGTCCATTCCCAATTCCAAAGTAAGTAGCAAAAGTTTTCGTTCCCTAGCACATTTAGTTTAATTTATATCTGCTTGCCCCTTAAGAACTGACCATGCCAAGACTATGGTCAAGGATATGTGTGTGCAGACGATGCCAGAAAATATATTCGCTAAGCCAATGGCCGAGTGCGTCTCCAGTGAGGCAGGAATGGTGCCACAAGCATCGGGGCCGCAACCGTGCAACGTTTCAAAGTGAGTAGCACAAGCATTTTCGTGCCCCATCAAATGTCATCCATGTCTAAATGCATGTCTGCTTCTCCGCTCAGCATTGACTCAAACTTCGTCGAGTGTCCCAAGGATTTCGAGGGCAACGATATTATTGGCTACTCGCCGGCATGGAAGTTCGATATCTTGCCCGATGGCACTTTTAAGACATCGACTATCTACGACCCCTTGCGCGACGGGCATGTGCCGTTGATTGCGCGCGAGGTCAGCGCCACGGATGGCCCCCTGATACTTTTAGTCGGGGACGAGGAAGGTCAAGTGCACTACAATCACAAGGACAGGGTGCAAATGGACATCGGCAATTCCACGCTGCACGTGCTCGACCCCACCGAGGAAGCCGTCTTGCTGGTGAACCAGAAAGTTCCATTGGATTTGAACGAGCTGATCGTAAATACGCCCGTAGGACAGGAGTCGCAGGGCTGTCAAACTGATGAACATGCTGATGTCGAGAATTCGAATTCGGATTCGAATTCGGCTGGTGACCAGAAGAAGTCTCGCATCGCCTTTGAACAACTCGATATTGAGCTTCCCACTGACAAAAAATATCTACAGCAAACAATCATTTAAGCCACACACACGCATATAAAGAGACGTCTCGATATTGAGTTTCCCACTGAGAAGAAAACACTTAAAACAAACAAACAAACAAACATCAAAGCTATCATAGACATGAACGACTCCGATATTGAGCTGCGCGAGGGGACAAGTTTCCCACAGCAAACAAACAACTGAACTTGAATGATCTGTAAGCACCTGAACACAAACAAATGGCTGGATAGTTCTTGGAACGAACAAACATCTAATTTAGAATTTACACCTACACGTATACACTTGTGATCGATTATTGCCATGCAAAGTAAAGAAGAATGCATTTAAAATATATTCATATTTATATGTATATATATATTGGCCGCTGAGCATCTATATTCCAACTGATTTTGTATGGCCAGGCTTGAGAGTCGCATGTGCGCACCCTGGAAATATCCCAATTGTGATTGGGACCACCGATCCAGGCAGGCCTGGGCCTGGGAGTCTATACTCATCCATACCCTAATACTGTATCCATTCACAAAATTCGTTTTGTTTTAGATTTAAGATTTTTTCTTTTTGGTTTCTAAATTATTGTTCAGCGCCATGCAACGCAAGAGTCAGCTGCCTCAGGCAGCCGTCAAACAGAGGCCCACGCCCCAGGTCGCATGCTTTCACAAGCAAGCGGAGCTGCTGGAGATGCTGCCGCTGGTGCACAGTCTGTGGGAGATGTTCAACATGTTCGACCCCGCCGATTCAACTGGCATTCGAGTCAGCGATGTGGGCCACTGCCTGCACGCCATGGGACTGGCTCCAAGCCAATTTTCGCTGCAGGCCAACATGCCGCAGAGCTGCCGGGATCGGCTTAGCTTCGAGAATGTGCTGACGATGTACTGCAAGCTGGCCAATGTGGATGGTGGACCCAAGGCCCCAGACGTGCTGCGGGCCCTGCGCGCCTGGGATGTGGAGAAAAGCGGCAGGTTGCCGTACTCGGAGCTGCGCAAAATGCTCACGACCATTGCCGAGCCCATCGACGCGAGCCATGTCTTTGGCGTGCTCGAGTCCGTCACTGATATCGAGGGCAATGTCCACTACGAGGATCTCGTGGCGAACATGTATGCCCACGATGAGAATGCCGCGCAGACGCTGCACCAGGTGCGCTGCTATCTACAGGCCCTGGGCCGCAACGCCGTCGACGTGGACATGGTGCTGCATGACGAGTTCATCGATGATCTGCGCGAGGCTGATCCGGAGGGCAGCGGCTACATCACGCACAGCAAGTTGCTAGAGCTGCTCAATCGCAATGAGAACTCCTTCACGGCGCGGGAGCTGGACATCATAATCGACACCACGAAGTCCAATTCGAGAACCGACAAGGGCATCGACTATCATCGATTTTTGCGCTACATCATGGACACATAGTGGCGGCAGTGCACCGACAGTAAGCTGCCGATGCTGCAGAATAATAATAATAATAATTCATGCAGAATTAATTTCTGGCTTTTACTTCTAGAGGGTGACACTTGCTCGGCAAAACAGTGCTGCCAAATCGGCAGAGAAACTGTTATACGCTCAATGGTTAGCACTTTGCGTAGCAAACATGTAAAATGTAGCATGTAGAAGTAGAATGTACTGTAAAGTGAAATGTGGAATATATTCCAGGCTGCACTTTAGCTCCAGCCGCCAGAGGGCGCTCCAAATGTAGATCGTATGTCATTAAATTGAAATCTGCGTAGAGTCCTCGAAAGGCAAGACATAGAGATGGACTGAAGCTGGTATGCCCATGCACGCAAGAATCCACTAAGAATTACGAGTTAATCTTTTTCCTAGTTGATTTTGAATGCCGCCCGCATTCTGCTTGAGGGTTTAGCATAGTAAATAAAGCGCATTTCGATTAAATATTTATTAAAAATATTACGATTTTGTGTCTTTACAGCTAAAAATAAACGTATGCGTACATTTTAAAATATTCGATTACAGATCTTATCCAAGACATTGAATTGCTTAAGTCTAATCAAAAAAATGGTATCCTTTCATTTGGTTCGGGTTTGGTTTGTGTGTGTGTGGATGAGAGGGAAGATGGGGGGTGGGAAGGCGGGAAATGTGGTTATATTACTGCATTTTGAAGGTGTCCTGCTGACGTCAGACATCCTCGCAGGCGGCCATTGACCGCCCGCCGCTGCCAGCGAGCTCCATTTTGATGCTGCTGCTGCTGCTGCTGACTGGAGCTGACCTGCAAATGGGAGTGGGTGTGTGCATGTGGATGTGGATTGGCATGTGGATGTGGTGGTCCTGCTTGTGGGTTGTTGTTGTTGTGCTCCTCGTTGTGCTTCAGCATATCACACTGGGCCTGAGCCTGGGCCTGGGCCTGCGCTTGAGCCTGGGCATGGGCCGCAAAGCTCCGCACCTGCAGGAAGAGGCCACCGTTGTTGAGCAGCCGCGCCTGGTGCTCCTGCGCCTTGGCCCGCAGACAGGCAATGGAGTTGTTCCTGCAAAGCGAAAAGATTTAAGTAAAAGATCTCGGGATCCGAGCGCCAAAAGGCTTTGGCTTACTCACCTGAACGCATCCGGATCGTGCTCCATGAGTGCGGCTGCCAGATGATGGGCATGCAGGCCCGGTGGCGCCGCCGGCATCTGGGGCTGTTGCTGCTGCTGCTGTTGTTGGGCGGCCGCAGCCGCTGCCGCCACCGCCGTATTCATGATCAAGTGGAAGTCCTTGCTGGTGGCCGCGGCACCAGCGCCGGCAGCATTGGCCGCATCCAGAAGCGGATGATAGCTGGGCGTGGCCGAGGCGGCTCCACCGCCAGACAAGTAATGTTGACTCTGGTGCTGCTGCATCAGCTGGGCCTGGGCCTGGGCCTGGGTCTGGGACTGCTGCGGGGGTGGGGAGCCCAGCTCGATGTGGGGCGATCCCGAGCTGTTCGTGGTGGCGCCCGTGGGCGTGGTGGCTGCCGAGGAGGCAGCCGCATAGCCGCTGCTGCCGTGGGGCGTTGTCGAGGTCGGCGGTGCAGTCGAGGTGATGGTGTTGCAGCTGCTTGGCGCCGGACTGACCACGTTCAGCGATTCCGTGGAGGAGCTGAGTGCCCGCGAATGGGAGCGCAGCTCCTCGGAGTGGGCCGACTTCGAGCCGGCCGAGTCCTCATGATCGCTCACCCCCGAATCGTCCTTGAGGGCAGACTGAGCCTCAATCGATTTGCGGTGCATGCCTGAGGGAGATCGGAGAGGTACGCACACATGTAGATATTTACAGGCAAGTGCTTTTTGATGTTTAATGGCTCCATGTGGATCTGGTGTAGAGCTATGGGCAGGTGGGACAGGTTGGACAGGTTGGACAGGTTGAAGGGAGCGCTCGGAATGGTCAGGAGCATGTACTGGGAAAGGTTTAACTGTGTTTCAACTAAAGTGGATAAGTGGGATATTTACGCAGGTTTTATTTTGGCAAAGAAATAAGTAAATTAATAATAAATCCAGCCAATCGGTTATTAGATTACATTCACAGAATTTACCGCATAAACAATAGCTGCCCTGCAGTTCTAATGGCTGAAAAACAATTAATGGATCTATGGATTGGGGCGTGTATCGTTAATCCAGTGATAAAGGTAAATATTATGTGAAACCTCTTCTCAAAAAAAGGCTGGAAAAACTAACGATGCAGTTGCAATGGAAAATCAGTGAAAATGGTTCATAAATATGTGATAAATAAATACAAATAAAAACCCAAAAAGAACCAGCAGCAGCAGCTGTACCTGTTAGGCATCTGCCCAACCCCACCCCCCGAAATTGTTCTTCTAATTAATTTATATAAGCTGAAATACATAGTTCATGTGGCTGCATCAATTGCCAACTAATTTGACATATTGACTTAATTAAAAACTCCCAGCACACAGGCCAGTCCCCGGTGAACTATGGGCGGCCACTCGCTAAGTCGTCGATAAGCCACTTAAGACTCGAACCAACTTTGGCCACGGCTACTTGGGAATTAATTTGCGAGTCATGCAGCGGAGGACAGTGGATGGGACAGGGACAGGGACAGGAGGTTGAGGAGGATAAAAGCCGATGAACTATGCGGCGTATAGCCCACACCTCCAGCAACCCATTTGCCTGGCTTTGCCCCTGCTCCTGCTCGCTTTGTAGCCCCTTCCAAAGGCCACACAATGGAAATAGATAAACGATAAATACCGAATAAAGCTGAAATTCATTGGGATGCGAAATCGGGGGATGGGTTGGGATGGGATGGGATGGGATGGCTTGGCATGGGGAATTCCACCCCTCTGCCGGCTTGGTGGCGTCGCGTGTGCATTTTGCATTTATTAAGCGATTATTAACAAATAAAGGAAGTCGTATCCGGATGCAGAGACGGTGACGGTGACGGAGTCGGAGACGGAGACGAAGCCGCGGAGCCAACCCCCTCTGGTCGAGTGCCACCGCGACCTTCCGCGCGGCAAACTGGTGGCACTTGTCAGACAGTCAGACAGACAGTCAGAGAGAGAGAGAGAGAGAGGGGGAGTGAGTGAGAGGGCTGCCCGCTAATCCGCAAAGTCATTTCGGGAAATGTGCGCAACATATGACGAAAAGATTCGATTCTAGTTGTTGGACATGCTCGCCAAATATGCTCACAATTTTCGCCCCAGCCCCGGCCACGGCCCAGCCCAGCGCCCGGGATCCGCGCACTTTATAATCCCCAAGCTGCTGTCCTTTGTGCGGCTCAAAATTTAATTAAACCCTCCTTTTGGGTGTCGTTTGTCTCCTTATTGCCCGAATGAATGGATGCCAAAAGCCGAAATGCTGTGGTGCGGGTGGGGAATGGGTAGGGGGAAATGTGGGCTATAGTTGTTTGATAGTTTCGATATGATTGTTGCATTTACATTTCTGCTCCATACCTAGTAGCCAGGGCGCCACCGCATCGTTCTCCTTGGCCGACTTCAAGATGGTGTCCGGCAGCGGCAGCGAGTGCCGCACCATGGCCCCATACAAGCCGTACTCGGCCATGATGGTGCTGCCGCCCCAGACCTTCTCGGTCTTTCGCCACTTGGCCCTGCGATTCTGGAACCAGACCTGAAACAAGCCAACAAACGCCATTAATACATTTTAGTTTACCTTTAAACACTGCAAAATAACACAGAAAATAGAACAGAGAATTTGGGGTGCATGTCCTGCGCTGTGCGGCTGCCATATGGACGCTGACCTCTTGCTGTGCCGGCTAATGCTCTCCGGTCGCAGCCAAATGGCATGCAAATTGCAAATTATTAAATAAAAAACTCATCCAAATTGAAAAAATGCAAATGGAATGTTTTTTAAATGCTAATACTTGGACCATAAACCGCTGAGCTGCTGTGGACACACAGGGAGACAGTGGGACAGATTCCTTACACATATTGAGGCATGCAACCCAAGGGCGTAGCAGGGTTTATGTTGGAGGGGCAGACTTGGGGATTTAGCTTTAGTTTTTCATTGAATTGTGATGCAATAATTAATCAACTTGATGCCGCTTAAATCCTCAAATATTGCTGTCAAAGGTGAAGTCAAAATTATTCCAGGGATCTGTGGATATGTCTGGCTGTGAGTCTCAATTGTTGGCAGTAAATTGGAAATTAGCAGTTAATGCTGCGATGCTACATGGCAGATGAGATCCGAGCATATTGCTCCACATAAAACTAAAGCAGTGGCTACTTTGCTTCATGGTTAACTTCGCCAAACTAATCTAGGGCATTGGGGCCTCGATTTCCTGTGCCCTATTCGCTGTGCAATAAGCCCCAATACAATAGGGCTGCCCAATCTGCCAGGGGATATGTGTTGGGCCCCCATTTGGCTAAGCCACTGCCAGCGGACTGTGGCCATTGTTGGCGATGACAACATGACACAATCGCCAGCAAGCAGACCCAAGCAGATCCAAGCAGTCCCAAGCAGACCCAAGCAGACCCAAGCAGCACACAAGCAGCACAGCAGCACACAGCAGAGAGCACACAGCAGACAGGCGCACACACTTGAGCGGTGCCGCTCCACACATAATGGCAAATGATATACATATTCGCATATAAGTGACCAAATTAGATTATCTTCCAAAACATTAAACCGATTCTCGATGCGAGTCTCTCGACTGGTAACACGAATAATAAGAAAACATTAAATGCTGATCACAAAAGCAGGAGGCAGCAGCCCAGCAACAACAACTGTCACAATAAAAGGATTTGCACACACACACACAAACACACACCATGGAACATGGAATACAGGACACAGGACACAGGACACAGGAACGGAACCCACTCTATATGCAGAGAGCGTTGGAGAGAGAGAGAGAAAGAGAGAGAGGCAAAGGATTTAACTCGAGAAGGGACTTGCAACCCTCGAAAAACCCATCCGGGCCCATCCTTCTGCTCCTTCTGCTGCTGCTGCTTCTGCACCGAAAAAGAAGTCATCATTTTTCTGGTCCATCAAATCGTTTAGTTCTGCTATTAGTCATGTACGAAAAGGGGGGAGCCGGACCAGAGACCAGGCAGCAGGCAGCAGACAGCAGAAACAGAGACAGGGCGTAAAGATTGCCCGGCAAAATGGATTCGAGGAAGGACGAGAGCTCACTGAAGTGGCTGCCTGCTCGTCCAGAATGAAAATTTATAATAAAAAAAAGCAAAATATGCAAAGCAGGGGGCGTCAGAGTGGCAGCGAAGGAGGCAGCGGGAATCCTAAGATGCCTTGCCCTGCCCTGCCCTGCCCTGCCCTGCCCTGCCTTGCGGGTGCCATTGTGGCGACATTTTTGCTGGAAATTCCACTGCCATGGCACGAGCCAAGTGCCAAGAGCCAAGAGTCGAGTCCAAATCCAAGTCCAAGTCGCAGTCGCAGTCACAGTCACAGTCAGCCCCAATTCCTTTTCACACGGATTGAACAAATCGCAACAAATCGTGCGCGGGTTAAGTGGACACCAGGGCGTGGCACGGGCCTCTCCTTGCCTCACAAAACGAAGATAAAGTGGTTTGGCTTTTGGTTCTGTCGCCAGTTTTGGATGCCTACCAGGGAAGGAGCAGGGGCGGGAGCGGGAGCAGGAGCAGCGCCTTGGCTCTGGGGATACTCATAAATCGGGTTGCATGAGCAATTGGCAGCCCCAAAAATCCAAATGCCAGAGCGGGCTGGCATAGGGGCAGTGCCAGGGGCAGTGGCAAGGGCAGTGGCAGTGGCAGGGGCAGTGGCAAGGGCAGGGGAAGGGGAGCCACTCAGTGCGTTCCGTTGCAGCCCAGGAAATTTACAACTTTTGCCGGAATTTGGCAAAGTGCCGCTGCCAGTCGGAGCTGGCGCACAAAGCCAACTTTCAGCTGTGCAGTGCGTGTCGCCACGCTAAGCGGCATGCGGAAGCAAAGCACATCCGCTGGCATGCACAATGCAAGAGCTTACCGTTCTGAAACGCACTGTCGTGAGTGTGACTCACCGTAGGGACGCGGGGATGCAGGGATGCAGGGACTCGTGGAGCTCGTGGAGCGCTTTCCGGCTGAACAACTCCGATTAAAGATGAGATGCTGCAAACAGTGCAAACAGTCTGAGTTCCGAAATTGCCTGCCACTGTTCTGGAGAGGGCTGCCAACTGATGTCAAATTAATTTGAGCACACACTGAGACACAGGGACACACAAAGAGGCAGCTCCGCTTGGGGCAGCTCCTCTAATCTACTCCGGCTACAGCTTTGGCTTTGGCTTCGGCTTTGGCTTCGACTTCGACTGTGTGGACTTGAGCCCTGGCCTGGGATGTGCCTGGGCTGCCTACGAAATCAAATTAATCCGGTTTGTTATTTCATCATGCAACGTCAACGTCATCATCATCAGTTGCAACAACAGACAAAAGACTCAGCGCAGCAGCAGCAGCAGCAGCAGTGGAGGCGGCAGCAGCAGCAGAAGCAATAGCAACATTTTGCAATAATAAATAGCAGGCACACACACACATACACGCATGGAAACAATGCAGATACACACACACACACACAGCAGCATAGATCCAGATACACAGATACTCAGAGGGAGAGATGCTGCAACTGCCAAAGGAGCGGAAAATTTCATTAACAAGGCACACAGGCAACGTCCGCCTTGTAGGGCCATAGCCAGGCTCTGCAACACAGCGAGAGAAAGAGACACAGAGAGAGACAGAGAGAAAGAGAAAGAGAGAGAGAGGGAGAGGGAGCGAGCGAGTGTCAACGATGCTCCTAGCCACCAGGAGGCAGCCATCCAGCAGCCACCGTCCAACCCATCCAACCATCCAACCATCCGGTAGCCAGCAACGGCAGCTCTGATAATTTAATCAACTCTCATTGAATTATATCATTTTGCAATTTGGAGCCCCAGCACCGCCCCACCGCCGCCCTCAGCCCACGACCCTTGGCTGTCACAGCCCCTTTATGTAGCCCGCTCTGTTCCGACAGCAGAAACAACATCCCATCACAGGCCACCATCCAGATTCAATCGTCATTATGATACCATGGCAGGGCTAGGCTGTTATGGTCTGGTCTGGCCCGTCCCGGCCTGGCCTGGCCTGGCCTGGACTGGCGTCCATTTTGAGTGCGGAAATCAAAGAGGGAAATGCCATAAATTTCCAAAACGGAAATTTGCCGATAACCGAAACGCTGCCGCAGATACAAGTACGTCTGGCAGATAGCTAGGTGCAGGTGGGATCCCTCCTTGCGCTGGCATCCCTACGTATGGATTTACGATGGATGGCGAGGTTTGCGTGGCAAATCAAACCAATTGCGGTGGCTGCAATTTCCATTTCTAATGCCGCAAAACATTGGGTTAATCTTAAGCAGAACTTAATTATCATAGAGCTGTCATCGCATTAAGTGGATGGCCAACAGATTAATCACCAGGCGAGCCAGGGGGAAGTACCACATAATGACAACCATTTTAATATAGATAACAGCCTGGACAATCTGCTGCTAAATGATTGCTAGACCATTCCCATTCCCAGTCCCATTCCCAGTTCCATTCCCAGTCCCATTCCCAGTCCCAGTCCCATATCAAGTTCGATTCCAATTCCTATTCTGGTTGCCAATACGTTGGGAATCACGACATCAATTTGCTGATTGAAAATTTATTATTATGCGAGAGTGCGAGTGCGAGTGGGAGTGCGAGTGGGAGTGCGAGGACGGGTGCATGAATGCCTGAAGGGGTGCACAATGGACAGTGGACCTCTTGGACATTTTTATGGACCGAGACTGAAGCTGCCATGCCGCCTAGCGACTGGCACTTGGAGACTGTCACGCCCACTTGTCCTGCCCTGCCCTGCCCTGCTCTGCCCTGCTCTGCCATGTCCCGTCCGGCTAGCTGGCTGACTGGTGGGTGGAAACGCTTTTGATTTATCGAACTATAAAATTTCTGGCCAGCCAAATTGAGCGATGATGAGGTCACAGTTCGCTTGGGAGGATGGACAGGACAGGATTGGAGTTCGCTTACGTTTCTACGGATTGCCCAATGAGTGAATTCCACTGTTAGCTGTGATACTGGTGCATATATCCCTCTCATATATACTCACATCCATCCACTGATCAACGAACTATTATTATGCGACGCAGCCACACCTCCTAGCTGCACACTCTCCAGGCTAAACACTTTCCAAATGGAGTTATCTGAAGTTGTGCCCCGCAGCCATTTGCCCGCAGCGATCTTCGAGCTGCTGAACCCTTTCCAGCCGCAATTGTCAAACCGATTTCCCGCATTTCCAGCCAGGCGGCTGCACTTGAACAAAGGTAAGGCTCAGCCCACGTCCATCGCGCCCAATCTCTTGGCCATAATTAAAATATTGGTAACCAATCAAAGATGCTCAATGGCCAGCGGTGGGTCTGGGCAGGGATGGGATGGGCGAGGATTTCGATACCCGGTGCAGGCGGGGCCCATGCAGGCGGGGGGAAAGGCTCAAATATTTGCTCACTGGTGCTGCAAAATTGCGCAAATTGCATATGCAGCTCGCAGGACTCTTGCTCGTGCTCGTGCTCGTCCTCCTGCTCGTCCTTTTCAGGTGACATGTGCATGAGAATTGCATTCGCACTGCATCCATGTGTGTGGGTGAGTATCTGTGTGTTCTGTGTTCTCTGTGTGCTCTGTGTGCTCTGTCTGTCTGTCTGTTTGAGGGGATTTGGCCTGGCTTTGCGGTTGTGTGCGGCGGCATGCGCTGCGGCCTTTATTGGTTTACTTCATCAACTCGAACAAGGTAGTGAGTGCGGCAGGGAGTCGGAGGCAGAGGCAGAGGCAGCCATTCGAAGCGTGTGGAAATTTCATAACGGCATCCCGCACTTTATATGCAATATTCAATTGACATTCGCGGAATTCGTTTGCTTTTTTCTTCACCCTTTCGCTGTCTTTTTGTCCATTTGCTTTCTTCAATTTGCAGCTTTCATTCGAGCTTTTGTTTCATTCACTCAAAGCCCCCTCCCAAAGAGTGTGACATGGGGCAGAGCAGGGCTTTCTGCATGGAGCTTTGCGGATTAAGAAATGTAAATGCAAAATGTTGGCGCTTTTTTCCTTGGTTTTTTTTTGTTTGCTCGTTCTGGCGCGTCATCTACACGAACGGAACTAAAGGCTTCACTTGGGAGTCAGTGCGGACTGGCCGCGTACAGTCGCGTCATATTAATGACCTTTACTTGACATTGGACGCTGCTGCTGCTGCTGCCACTGCCACAGTCACTGCCACAGTCACTGCCACTGCCACTGCCACTGCCACAGTCACTGCTAAATGCTCAACTATTAATTACACTCAAATGATGTTTTAAATGCATCATGATTAATGGGCCGATTTTCTAATTACGCGCTGAAAGAGCGTACACTCAAGGGGGGTGGACAATGCCGTGCGCGTGGTGCGGGGGGACTGTTGTTGTGGCTAGACAATGCCAAAAGTCGCATGCAATAGTCGTATTTACATTGCGAGTGCTTGGCGCATTAACTAATCGAATGGGGCAGCAAATACTGCTGGGCAATTGTCAAGTCAATAAATAAAATCGAACTGGCACTGGAACTGGAATTGGAACTGCCACAGGCGAAGGGCAGACAATTAAAATGGGTGGCAGCGAAGGCACTGCGATATTTCAATCCTTATGCTATATACTTATGATGCTGCGATGAGTGTTGCATGTGGCAGAACTGTGTGGGAAATTCGAGTGGCTTTGAAGGGAAATGAAAAAGATTCGTTCGAATGCTGAAACGATTTCCAGCTGTTCAATTCGTTCCCTTAAATTTAATTTAATTTTTAATTTATAAATCATCCACTGCTGCCAGCTAGCAGATCCTGGGCCTTGCAGTTGGAAATGCGAATTAGAACTCGGCTCCTCCGATGGCATTCTGCGCGAAGTCTCAGCTCAAAGGCCCCCCAACGGGCCTACAGAGCCCCTGCTTAATTCAATTGATTTCTCAGTCTGTAATGTGTGCGTTTAGTGGATCCTTTAAGGGTGCTCCATTTGCAGGGATCGAGTGCAAGTAGTTCCACATTCGACGCTTCTTTTGTGCCATGATTCATGCCAGTGGCAGTGCCATTCCATCTGCAAAATAAAACACATAAATCCCGCCCGAGCACATCCCGGGCGCAGTGCGCACCCACAACGGGCAAGTGGCACCCAGCTTGAGACAAGCCGCGAAGCAGCGTTGCAGGACGTCGCAGGATGTGGCACTGATTCGGGTTTCCCAGTTGAGTAGTTATCATCAAATTGGCAAGTGCACGGCCTCGGAGCCACAGTCGGCGAACGCGTGCCGGCGCAGCAGGTTGCCCCGCATTCGCATTTTGCTCATCAACATCAGACAGGATGGGCCCGGGGGCAGTGACAGTGGCAGTGGCAGTGGCAGGGGCAGAGCGCACAGAGACTGTGAGAACTGTTGCAATTTGTTTGTTTATTTTGCCTTGTTATGTCGTCGCTTTGTTTTCCCGCAAACACACCATTTGCGGAGGGTGCCGATCAGCTCTGCAAAGGGTTGCTCCGGGAAACCATCATCGCCATCATCCTCATCCTCATCATCATCATCATCATCATCCCACCCTCGGAGCCAAGTCGCTTACCCCACCCACACGAGCATTGCTTCCCGGAATCATCAGTTTGTTTATGATTAACGCGCGCTAATTTCATTCATTTCGCACTCAATGGTCTCAGGGAAGGACCAGGCCAGCTCAGGCCAGGCCAGGCCAGCCCAGGCCAGGCCGGGTATCGGGTCTCGCGGGACTTGCACGGAGCACACTTATGCTTATTGGATTTACTCGAGCGTCCGCTCCGCTCTGCTCAGCTCTGCTCTGCTCAGCTCTGGCTATGTGAAAGCGGGGGAGGTTTCCGGGGCAACTATCTCTTTGTGAATTTCACACGACCGGTCGTTCGGTCGTTCGGTCGGGCAGCCGACCGCAAGTACCCCCGGATAAGCATTATCCTGCGGCCGACATAGGATCGCGGACGATTTGCCGCTGATTGGAGTTGACTTCGAGGTGTCAAAATACAAATCCCGCACCGACGTTCACACACAAAAATTATTTGATCATCATTATCATTGGGCATTGGGCATTGGGCCATGGCGCGCCGGCAGGCATCCCTCCAGCTTTCGCGGGCCTTGCGCAGAGCAGGCGGGCAACTAATAATCTTATTAGAATTAATGAAGGAATTTCCAATTTGAAGCGACAGCCGCCGCCTGCCCGCCCGCCTGCCCAGCTGCTGAACTCAAGCGATTTAATGTTAATAAGTCCTAAACGCCAACAATGTCGAGTGCGTGCCTGCTGCTGCCCGAGCTAGGCCAAATAGAAATTCCTCGACGGACGTGCCTCTATGCGGAAAGTGAATCGAGCTGTGACACAGATTATGAAACGAGTGGGTGGAGTTTACGAGCCAACAAAAGGCGAAAGCTATCCCCAGCACCAGCCCCAGCCCCAGCAACAGCCCCATCCCCAGGGGCTCAGCTTAAAGCGGTCAGAGCCGCGTTTGAAATGCATCAAAATTGGCCAAACTGGAATCAAAAGGCTTGGCTTGAAGCATTTGATTCCTTCTTTATATATTTCTTTTATATCCGTTTGAATTGCTCGCTGCACGAGCTCCCAGCATAAAGCACAAAGCGCCTTCAGCATAAACAAATCACATAAGCAAGCATCCAGGTGTGGACTCGCATTGTGGTCGTGGGCAAGTGACAAAAGGCTTCAACCTCATCATCGGCATAGCATGGCTCTTATCGGCATCGGCATCGTCATCATTATCGAGCAGGCATGCGATGGCCGATTGACCCAACAATCGAAGACACAACTGCAGGTGCCTGTCGCTGACAGCAGTCAACATCAACCTCAACATCAATGTCGTTGCCGTTGCCGTTGTCGTTGTCATCATCATTTTCATTAATGGTAAACCAATCATTTTTCAATTATATTCACCGCTGGATACAAATTGTCTGATTTGCGTGTGCCACAAGCCAGTCGCAGCCAGACCAAAGCCGAGCCCAGGACGGGGACTGCGACCGGGACCGCGACCGGGGCCGGAGCCGGGACTTGGGCGCCATGTCACGCCTACCCCTGACACCACCCTGCCTCCAACCACACCCCCCACACCCCACAAACTAACAGCACACCCCACAAATGCGCCTCCAACCGCCAGCGAATGCCCTGCCCATCGATGGTTTTGGCGGATTGATTGGGCGAGTGATTGGAATGAGAAGAAATACAAGAGGAATGCGTAGAGCCGAGCAGCCATCGTAAGTGCAAAAAGCAAAAAGAGCTATTCACCCAAGGATAGAGGAGCCCAGGGGATCTCCTTCGGAGTCTTCTGTAGGGCATCCCAGCTTCGGTTTGGCGGCCCACACAGCGGCCATCCATGGCTGCTTCTGGTGCGTTTTTTGTTGTCGCGTTGCTGCTGCCTGTTTCGCTTGTGTGAGGCGCGACCAACCAATTGAAGTGTCAAACGCATGCAGGCGACGCCGCGTGGCGCCACGCCCTCGAATTGCAACAGTTGATAAAGTGCACAACTTTTGCGGGTTAAGTTGGCAGCTCCGACTGTGCCATATAAATAGTCTGGATCATGCTGTGCCCAGCCAGCCAGCCAGCCAGACCGCCCGCCGCCCCTGCCTCCCTCCGCCGACCGAACAGCAGCTTCAGCTCCAATCCGGGTGCCCCATTATGCGACCATAATTCGCTGACAATTCTTCAATTACGCCTGCAGGTGGGTAGCGCCCACCTGAGTGGAGGGCGGCTGGACTGGCCTGGAGCACCGATCTGGGGGCGGATGACAAGGCTCATTGCCCCGGCTCGAAAGCGTTCACGCCCCTGCCGCAGACATAGGAACAGCCAGCCAGCCACCCAGCCACCCATCCACCCATCCACCCACCCATCCATCCACCCATCCATCCATTCAACAATGAATGTTTCTAATCTATAAAATTAATTTTCTCCTCAAACTGTTTCCCCGTTTCGTTTTTTATTTCCGGGCAAGTGTTTTGTTTGCCTGCCCAACCCCCGGGCCCGAGGTCCCACTGGGACCTGCCCGCCAGCTCACGTTGTAAAATACTCGCATTTTCCTGTAAACTTTTGAACAGTCGGTACTTGCACTTCATTCAATGAGAATGCCCCTGCCCCTCGCCCTCGCCCTCCCACTCACTCTCGCCCCCCACTCTCTCTCTCTGTAATCAGCAGTTGGAAAAGCCAGAACGTGAAACCGCAGTTTCCTTTAAGCCACCAATAAATACGAGCCCTATACAGCACTACCCTCTACCCACCACCCACCACCCTCGTTCCCTCTCGCCATCTCGCCACTTGTTGTTGCAAATTAGCGTGAAATGCGATTTATAATGTCAATTGTACGAGGAGTATCTGCTGGATTCAGTTGCTGTTTCAGTTGCTGTTTCAGTTTGCGTTTTCGTTTTCGTTTTCGGTTTCGCTTGTGGCGGGGCTTAGACATAATTGAAAAATATGCGCACAGACAGCGAGATGAAAGTGTGGATTAGTTGCTTGCAAGTTGGTTACGAGAGCAGTGGGGGGTAGCGGAAACAGGTTCCCCAAGGAGCGGAAGCTGCGCTGGCCATCAATCAATGGCAGCCAGCCGTGAATGACCATCAATCAGGGAACGAGTTCCATGTCCGCTCTTTAGGGTCGCGCCAACTATCTGTTTGCTCTAATTGAACAACGGCCGCGCCTAATTTCTGGCCCCGTCCACTCGTACCTACGGCGTGTAGTCCCGTCCAGCCAACCCTTTTAGAGGCCGCCGCCGCCGCCTCCTGGTGTCTTTTAGTGCAAACAATGAAACTGTCAAAATTTCGCTTTGCTTTTTTAACAAATGGACGCAACGGCAGACAGGAAATTAGTTGGCCTCCGCCACACTCCCACTCCCACTCTCACTCCCACTCCCCCCACTCTCAAATGAAACGGCTTAATGGTTTCTGAGTAGTGAACCAACCAAGCTGGAGGCTATGCTACTTATTTGATTGCTTTGCTTATGCATAGATTAACATTTTGTACCGTTTTGGTACTCCTTTAAATACGTGCATCATAAATACTCTGCATAGAGCTCGCAAGTCGCCGGCTCATTGAATTGTTTACCTTTGCAAGGAGCATCCTATCATCATATTCGATTATTACCGAAGCGAACACCAAATCCCCAGCAAATATTACCTGAATGCCCCAACCAAACACGCGACTTGTTTAATTAATTTTGAAATTATTTTCTATATTGTTTTTAAAGTAACACACAATAGAAATTGATTTGTTCTAAGCTTTGTGAGTTTTGGTCTCCCTTTCGGTTTAATGGCTGCATCGACATTGAATTTCGCCACTCCTGACTGTGTCTGGTAACGATTCGTGGCCGGAGTCTTACTGGATTCTAGAGCTACTGGCAAAGGTACGCAATAGGTTGGCAAGCAGAGGAAGGACTTGTCCCGTCAGGCGCTTCTCAACATCGCTGACTTTCTAGCATTAAACTGCCTGCACTCCAGGAATGTACCCTTGTCACCTAGGCTGACATTGGCACTCTCGATCAAAGTTGTACCTTTCTATAAATAGGTTCCCCAAAAATTACAAAATTAGTCCAAGCAAAATCTTAAATTGAACTTTCATTTCATTTAATTTTGTGCAATTGAAAATGTTTATCCAGAATCTGTTGGATTCGCCATAGCCAACAGATCTTCAACCTTCCCACTAACTCCTCTAGTAGCTCCACAGTCCTGTCGTTGTTCAGTGTGATGGCACCTCTATAGGCATCGGAGTGTTCGCTGCTTTTGTGCAGGGATCTTTCTCCTTCAGCATTTATGAGACCCGTTCGAGTCCCTTGGCCTTGGCAGCTCAAGTGGCCGTTCTGTTTCAATTGGGGTTTCGGGTATTTTTACCGGGCTCTCAGGCTCCGTTTTGGTGCAAGAAAATTAAATATAACTCATTATCGCAATCAAGAAATCCTTTTGCTCCGCTGCCACACTTGAGGGCAACGGCAAGGAGAATAACAACAGCAGCAGCAGCAGCAGCAAGAAGGAGAATACTGTGTTTGCTTTGTCAGACGGTTGAAATCGGATTTGTTGCTGCTTGCTGCTTGCTGGTTGCTGGTTGCACACCAATTTTCTACTCAAAACTTATGACAGCCAATTCGAGAGAACGAACGAAAATTATACAGACACTCGAGGGCTGCTGGGACCGGTGCATGGCATGACTATTCAGTTTTTCAATATACTACATATAAATATAAATATATATGTATATGTATGTGTATGTGTATGTGTATGTGTATGCAGTCGCTTCTCCAGCAAGGGTCTGCCCTGCCGTGCCCCCTGCGCCTGGCTGCGCCTGGCCCGCCCGCCCGTGCTGCGGGGAGCTGCTTGTTGAAATCAACATCAAACCTTTAATTTGATGATTCTGCAAATAATTTGTCGGAGTCGGAGTCGTTGACGTTTTTTGTTTTTTGTATGGGCCACTCGTACTCCAACTCCAACTCCAACTCGAGCTCGTACTCGTACTCGTAGTAGTCGCCAGCCAGCACTGACTGTCTGTTGACTTTTCCGCGCAGTCGAGGCGTGAAAATATAATAACACCTTTTTAATTATATTTTGCCCCTGCCCCCTGCCCCCTGCCAGCTCACTTTATACATAATACATGTGTGTGCGAGTGTATTCCTCTACTATTCCCATTGTTCGACGCTGCACACACACAGGGAGGCGAAAAGTGAAAGGCTTTGGCCGCAAATTAACCAGAATTTGCCACAGTCGCCAAATTAGACTGATCGCGGCGGCGATTCATGCTCGTTATTAGAGCTTGTGAGTCATCCGGCCCGACTCATTCCGATTGCGATTGCGATTCCGATTCCATCCACCAGCGCACTAACCTAACCCATTTACTCCTACTGCTCCACTCGGTTCGGTTCCTCAAATCATTCCGAGTTGAATGCACTGCGGAGTGGCAGTGTCGACCGACCGGCCCAGCGACCGTACATGGGCAACAGTTTATCGTTTGTGGAAGTGCCATCGTGTATTTATAGCCCTGGCAATTGGTTAGATGTAATTACAATCGGAGCGATGCTACAGGGGAAGCTTTATGCATTGAACTTTACGAATTATTGCCAGGAATCTCTAGGAATGAAATAGAATTTTGCACTGGAACTAAGTGCTGATGCTGAGAGAAGTTGCAACGCCCAAAACCCAATTTATAGGCAGCCTTATTAGCTACATTCCCATAGGGATTGTTTCAGTTGAGCCCAACATTTTGATGATCTAAGCACAACACATTATCTTGTGCAGAGCAACTGTTCCAGTGCCAGTTCCAGTGCCAGTTCCAGTTCCGGTTTCAGTTGCTCAAAATCAAATGGTAAGTCGAGTCTTTTGCTGATCCAAGTTATGGCAGCAAATTCCCGGATGAAATTCAGGCCTAAGCTGTAGATCTCAGCCGCAGAGTCTACAGGAAATTCATAGGCAACAACAGCAGCAATAACCAAAAGTTTCCTAATGACTAATTTTCCAATGTACAGACAGACACTCGGGCAGCTTTCCTTCTCTCTCGCTCTCTTCTCTCACGATGAGTCCAATCGAATCGTGTTATTATTAACGAGTTCGTTGTGTGGGAGCTGGAAATGGGATTGAATTGAATTGAATTGGACTGGGTTGGACTGGGTTCGGCTCGTCTGAGATTGTGGCCGGTGTTGGGTTGCCCAATCTGTTCGATCGACGATAATGTTTATTGAGTAAATATACACATTCCGTTTGGATTGTCATGCGATAATTACGCCTTTCAAAACGCGATAATAGGCTTCATTCAGTGCGGATCCAGCAGATTGCCCTCTTCCTTGGATTTGGATTCGAATTGGTCTGGCGACTGGGCACTGAGACTGACTGAATGGGGGGGATTGTACTGGACTGGATTCGATTGGATGATGACAGCACTTTGGCCAAGAAATCGTTAGACGCTGCTGCCTAATTGTTTGATGAGTTGTGACTTGGCTGCAATGTGAAGTTAACAGCGAAAAGTGCTTCAATTATCGTCACCGTTTTTCATCGTTTTGGATTAGTTTAGTCTCGACAGCGCCCAAGTAGAGCTGGGCAAATGCAAGAGCCATCGATTGGTGGAAATAAAGAGCGGAGAAATCGGCATGGAAATAGATTCTGCTGTCTGTACGCCACTCAATGGGCATTAATTATTATTTTTACTTATTCTCCCTACTCTTAATAATAATAATACAAATTAAAATGCAAATGCATGTCCAATAAGCTCGCATAGTAGCAGCCATAATTCCATTAACTTACCAGCAAATATAAAGAAGGGAATGTGGAGCAAGTGGCGGGGGCGTGGGCGTGGGTGGGGTTCACTTCCGATCGATATGTTCCCACCGATGACTCAACCGGGCTGGGCTATCGGCTAATTGCTGCCGCAATCGATTTCTAATTGAGCGCCGCTTCGCTCCATTACTCTGCCACTCCAGTGGCCAATGCCAGAGGCCCGGCCCGGCCCGGCCCGAAGACAGACAGACCGCAGAGCCCTGCCAATGGAAGCGTTAAGTGTTTAACGAGCTACTTTCCCACTTCAAGACACGTACACACGGACGGCACGGCACGGCACGGCACGGCACAAAAAACGAACGTACTAGTGGTAGCAATGGGTGTCCGGGGGTTGGGGGTCGCAAGTGTCGGAAATATTTCGAGATGAGATCTGGTGCTCATTTTGCGCTAATAAGTCCACCGCGATATGACAAAGATGAGGCGAAAGGATGACGACGATGATGATGGGATGATGGGATGGTGGGATGGAGTGCGTGCTGGTTGCTGCTTGCTGCTTGCTGGGTGGAGGGGAAATCATTAGCAGTCGGAGGAAAAACCTGCCGAGGTCACGTTTCCGCACTGTGGGTGGGCAGGGGCCAAGGCAAATCCCACTCGAAATAAACAACAAACAAAACGCAGCAAATTAATAACAGCACCAGGGCAGGGTCCACCCAAGCGGCCGCCCTCCCTTACTCCCTTCCTGCCACCCCATCTCTGGCCAGCAATAAGTGTAATTGCGACAATGTGGCTGCACTTACACGTGTCATCGCAACATCATCGGCCTCATCGGCCTCATCCTGCCCAGAAGTAACGTTCCACCACGCACTTGCAGCATCCACCCCCCTGGCACACGAAACGGCGGCTCAAACCCTCCCCCGGGATACGAGTGTCTGCCCGGGACTCGGCACAAACCACAGTGGCACATTGTTCCCATTGACTTTTACATGTGTTCTTCTGCCCTCCCCTCGAACTAGCCGCCTGTCAAAGCGAACTTTGGGGGATCACAGCCCACGACAGAGATAAAACAAATGTGATAACTGCTGTAATAGACTACAATATTAAATGAAATAATCAACAAGACACCCAGAGCCACCACAATCGTTGGCTGCGGATGCCATAATTATGGAGGCTCTGAACGGCTCCCACACTGCTCCTCAGTTTGAGCTTTGGTAATGAATCAGCGTTATATTGACTCAAAGCCCGAGCAATGTGTGCAAACTTTGGTCTGGAATTGGGCATTAGGCATCGGGCATTGTAGCAGACAATTGCTGCTTCCAATTTATTCAGCTGTGTGTTCTGTTCGACCACGAATCTCTCCGCGATTGTCGCCCGTTCTCGCATCAATTTGAATACATTTTAAATCCACATTAATCTTTCATTTCTATCAATTTTTCGTCCATCAAGCAAAGAACTCTTCTCTCTTTTCTTTACCGAAGATTTTCTCCGTTGGATGGAAGCCACCCACTTGCTGTACGCGTTTCCGTTTCGTTTTCCTGGAAACCTCAAGTGTGGAAAATTAAAATCTCCCCCAACCTCCATATGAGGCCGGGGTTGACATCGCCGCGGCGAAGGTAACACAATACTGCGGGGCCGCATCGTCAGCAACTACTTAAAACGCAATTATATGCATTATTATTTGGCTGTTGCTTTATTTTTACACACAAATACGGGGAATACTCGCACCGCCAGCAGGAGGAGAACCTCCCGGAGAACACGGCCACGGAGCCAGTAACCAGTAAAAAATGGAAGACGACGAGTATTTAAATGCCCACCTCAGCTACTAATTATTACCAGGAAAAACTCTTGAAATTGACGTTTCATTTTGTGGCGGCGGGGCACGTCAACACCAAAAGAGTGTGTGGCAAGCAGGCGGTGCGAGCAGGGAGAGATCGCACTCCAGACTGCAGCTCGGTGGATTCTCCGTCTGTTTTCACTCAACTCAACAAAAGGGGTAACCGAGGTCGCTCGGAGTAGGAGTCCCAGCCGCAACCTCGGCCACAGCCACAGCCACAGCCACAACTCCAAGTCAATGTCGAAGAGTCGTCGTGATTATGCACAACCCGAAGCGATCGAACTGCACCGCGTCTGCTCCAGCAGATTAACGCACTCCAGAAATTATAAAAAAATAATATTTTTCTTGGAACTGATACCATTTTAAGCGAATTGGTACTCGGCGCAGAGTCAACAAAATGAAGAAGTTCCACGATCATCCGCGGCCTGAGAAAATGTCTGGGGAGCCCAGAACACAGCAGAGCAGAACAGCAGAACAGCAGAACAGAGCAGCGCATGTAGTGGATAGTGGATAGTGGAGAGAGGAGAGTACAGATCAGATCAGGGTGGGGGAGAGCGATATGAGGTAGGTAACACGATCGCCAGCGATGTGGAGGCAGACGGCATTGCGTCAAGTGGCAGCATCGGCGAGTCGACTTGTCTGCCACAAGTCTGCTCCACTGCCATCGACTGCTCTGACGCGCGATCGGGCCCTGCAACTTGCTCGGCAACTTGCCCTGGGTCTCGGTTCGCTTTTGGTTCCCAGGCAGCCAGCACATGGGTTGGGGGGAACTGCCAATCGGGCCGCAGCTACTCCAACGACACAGCTCCAATGACGCTTGCACATTTTGACCGACTCCGACTCCGGGTTCGAGTTCGAGTCCGAGTCCGAGTCCCAGTTTCAGTCCCGAGCCCGCGCTTCATTCAGAGCCGACTCTGACTCTCTATCGAGACATTGTTCACTTGGACGCGTCGACACTTGAGTAAATTAGTTTCGTAGAACTTGTGGGCAGCCTGGCCGCACTGACCATTCTTATGGGAGTGGAAATGGCCACACGGGGCGGGGGGAGGCAGGCAACCATATCAAGAAAACAATTCCAATATTGACTGAATAAATGCTTAACTAATTCCCAAAATAAATCACCTCAAACTGCGAGTTCGTGTCGCATCCTGCCCATCCACAAAGATTTCTAAGTCAACAGATTTGATCATGGAACTCTCGAATCTTGAGCTGTGTACAGCACAGAGACTCAAAACTAAGGCACAGAATAGCCTGGCTGCTCCATATTTATCCTGCTGATTAAGAGTACACTTGCCAGAAGCCGCCTCTACGCGGTCAAGGGTTTTGGTCCTATAAAACCCGATTCGTGGGAAAGTTAAAAAAAAATGTGCGCACTTGAAGGTTAATCAGGGGTGCCATAGACTGTCCATGATGCTTTTATATAAGGTGGTCTCGCCGGCAAAAGTAGTCCCCTAACAATGCTTACAAAAAGCGAACACGCTCTGAACGTTAAGGGACTGAAAACCGAACGATTCGGCAGCCGACGAGACCACCTTATATAATTGCATCATGCTCCAACTATTCAGCTGAAATGTTGCTCAGCACTATTTATTGCAGCTGTTCAGCACTCTTTTGCTCATTATAGAGCCCTACAAGTTTCTCCCCAATGACCTCCAGAAAAGAACAGCTCACTGTCGAAGCACTCGACTGTGGGCCTTGTACATCTAAAGAGCAGCAAATAATGCTCGTCCCCCCGTCGCAGGATGAATATATGTGCAAAAGTTTCATCAAAGAGTCAATTAAAAAGCCAGCTGACGACAACGCGTTCCCCAACACTGTTGCGCCACGTCCCAAACTTGATTCCAGACTTGTACAGCACTGCTGTGCTCAGTATCGATACTTTCATTGTGTCAAGCGAGAACAATAATTCGTCAAATCATAGTGTCACAACCAACAAGCACAAAATTGCTGAAAAAAAAGTAATTTCTGAAATTTTATCAAAATTAACGAGCAAAATGAATAATTACCAGAAGAAGATCGCGTACACGAAGCGCAACAGCAAGACGGCCACGGAGGGGGCAAAGGGACGGTAAGAACACATAGTGCAACGCTAGATTCGGCGAACGTACAACGTACAAGTGCCACATTTTAGAAACTCGAAGCCGAAGGCTGGCCCAAAGCCGGAGTCGAAGAAGTCCAAGCTGGGGACTAAGTCCGGATCGAAGCGCGAGTCGGAAAACGCATTAAAGCGCAGCAAGTACGCCACCGAAGAAAACAAGGAAAACGAGGAAAACGAAAATGCAGCGGACGAGCCGGCAATGTAAGTGTAATCTATTGTGCATAGAATATTTCTGCATACCAAGCGCCAATTGGCACGCCTCGAACGGCAAAAGAGTGTTCTGTGGAGCGGTTAATATCAAGAATTAAAATGCAAAAACTATTTGCAGAAAATGGCAGACTGCAAATGCCATTTTCTGGCCGATACATACATGTGTACATATACATGCTACATATACATACATATGTATGTACGTGGGTGTATACGCATGGAACATATTTTCGGCATGTAAATTCTTGATCAAGCGCGGTCCATCGAGGGCACCTTGGGGCATTGCCTGCACAGATCTAAAAGCCCATTTCTTTACAGAGTTCCCAGGAAAATTCCAACATCGGAGGAACTGGTCGAGATGGCCAGGGAGATTGAGGCGGGTCGACTGGATCCTGAAACGTGGCCATTCAATTGCCGCATGCCCCGACCGACCTCGCCTTTTCCAACATTCACATACGACAGGCCGCCCACGCCACCACCACCCACAACGCCAGCACCCCGCAAGAAGTGCAGACTGGTGCCGACGCCCGAGGAAGACGCAGAGGCTGTGGAGGTCCTTCTTCGCGAAGAGGCAAAGCGAGAAGAAAGAATGGAAGAAGAGAAGAGAAGACAGGCCGCTGCTGCTTTAGAGCCATTGAGTGCCGAGGATGAGCGTCGAATTGAGGAGTATTTTCGGCCGTATGATTTCTTGTTGGGGTTCAGGATGGATAGGTCTGCATTAAGGCGACGACCCGATCCACACGATTTGGCTGAGGTGGATGAGTTGATGAACATCGGCAAGCTCGCCTACGAGCAACAGCAGCAACAGCAGCAGCAGAATCGTTCGCCCAAAAACTTCTGAGCATACAAATCTCCTTAAAAATGTAATTCGAATGGGCGAAATAAAAGCGATGAGAGCAGGTCATACTATGTCTTTCCAGCAGCGAATCGGGGAGTGAAGTGCAGGGCAGGAGTGTGGTGTAGTGTAGTGTAGGGGCTCCGTCACGAGCCTAAGGCTGATGCACTGGACAATGGTTCAAATGTAAACAATATATAAAATTTGGAGAGTCCCAACAATGTGTGGGGCGAGTGAGCCACGGCCGTGCGGAATTTATGGTGACAAATATTTGACCCTCCACAACGAGCTCTACCAGTGTGCCGTGGAAACCTTGGGCCATGGGAACTTTGTTTTACCGTTATCAATTGCCAGGCAGTCATTCAAGAGCACAAAATACGTTTCCCTTTGCGTGTCCTTTCATTTGTAGGCATAATTGTTGTGACCGAAATTCAGACTGTTTCGTGCATTTTGTTTTATATTAAGAAAAGTTGATGAGCTAGAAGCTAGGGAGCGTAATCAAAATAAGGCCTAAAACACACACTACCAATCATAAAAATTAAAAATTCCAGCTTCCCTTTGGCACGTGTTTTTTGAACGGCAAAGCGGCACAAAGTGTCTGTGCGCATAGTTATTGCGGTAAGTGTGTATCCGAATTACTATGCCCTTCGAATGAGTGAAAAAGTATTCATTCCGCTCTGAAATTCGTTCGTTTTTGCTCCGGGGCTGCAAATTTATTCACACAGAAACGTGTAATTGCCCAGACACAAAACACAGCGGAGGGGGCAGCCGAGGCACGGCATACCCACACACCAGCAGCAGCAGCAGCAGCATAAGCACTCACACACTCACTTGCACACACACAATCACACTCACACACACACACAATCACATTCACTCACACGAAGGCGAAGGCGAAATTGGCAGCACAAAAAGTTCTCTTGGCAATGTTCTCGAGAAGGAGAATGAGGTGGAAGGCGGGAGGAGAACCCACACCTACCGACGTGGCATCGTGGTAGCGTGGCTCAGGCTTGGTTCTGGCACAAGTTCCTAGAGGGGGGAGTTCGGCGGGTGGCCGGGTGTGCGAGTGGGCGTGGCAGCCACTGCTAGTGGCATGGAAAATTAACAATTTTTCAATTAAAATCAATACCGAGTGTGTACTTGTAGTCGGTAGTGCTTTTGCGTTCCCTCTTTCGGCTCGGTTCGGTTCGGTTTTGGTTTTGGTTTTGCTTTTGGTTTTGCTTTTGGTTTGAGCCCAAGAAGCAAGCAAGCAAGCAAACGGCTGCGAAAACTCTGACTGGTTGTGTGTGTGTGTGTGTGTGTGTGTGGGCTGAGGTTTTGGGAGGTGTCAAGGGTAATCTGCATGGCGTGTGTGTGTGTGTGTGTTGTGCACATTTCATGAAAATAGCTTAAGTGCCTGAAAATATGCAACGCATTCGGTGCTGGTACGACGAGGACGACAAGCGAACTTTGGCTTACTCTTAGTGTGTGTGTGTGTGGGGGTGTCTGTGTGTGTGTGTGTGTGTGTGTGTGTGGGAGTGTATGCGCTGTGTATGCGTGTCATTGTGCTTGTCTGTGTTGTTCTGTTGTTAGTTTTCGGGCGCCGTCGTTGCCAGCCAAAAGCAAAATTTCCAGAGCCCTTTTTTTGTTACTCAGACTTAACTCTAAGACACACACACACACACACACACTCTGACAAATAGTGCCGTTAGTTTCAATGACACTTGCAGGCCACGCACACGCACACGCTCATGTACGTATACATATGCATAGATATGTGTGTGTGTGTGTGTGTGTGCCTGTGCCTGTGTGTAGCTGCTCGTCGTCAGTCCTCTGCTGCTTGCACTGCTTCCCGTCCGTTCTTGTTTTGCATCGTTTTGCGGTTGTTTGGGTCTTTTTCGAGTATTTTGTGGTTGTCTAACTGTTGAGTCCTGCTGTCCTGTCCCACTGTGCAGCTGTCAGTGTGTGTCTGTGTGTGTGTAGACAAAGAGAGAGAGAGAGCGGGAGAGAGAACGAGAGAGGGACCGACTCCATTTGTGGGCACCGCAAACAACGTTAAATGCAAATTTACGCCCTTCTATCTTTGCTCCCCCCCACCCCTTTTAGCTAGCATCTCTGGTCTGGTGTACAACTAACCCAGGCCACATGCCCCATGCCACATGCCCCATGCCCCATGCCCGAACTCCCCGCCCCACCACACCACACCACACCACCCACCCACTCTATGACCCTCATCAGCTGTACACACAAAATGGCCGTACTTTGGCGCCATTGCTTCAGCCAGTTGTCCTTCTCCTGCTCCTTGTTGCTGCTGGCACTGCTGGCACTGCTGCCACTGCTGCCGCTGCTGCTGCTACTCCTTGCTGCTCTTGATGACTATTGCCGTTATTGCCCCAGCCAACCAGACAGAGACAGAGACAGAGAGATGGCCACAGCCAGTGGAAGTGGTACTGCCAGCTCTTCCTCTTCCTCTCCCTCTCCCTCCTCCTCTCCCTCTCTCTCGCACACACACACACACACACTCTGGCCAAAATTGAAGTGTTAGTAGTAATGCTACTAATTGGACTCGCTTTTAGCAACGCTTCATGTGCCCCCAAGCAAGCCAAAGGCAAAAAGCTCCTTCAAAGTGCCCACTCAGAATGCTCTACACACACACACACACACAGAGTATATACATGTGTATATATGTGTGTGTGTGGTGGTGCACTACTCTCCAAAGTCTATAATTGGAAAATTTTACACACTCGAAATTCAATTTCCACTACGACTGCAACTGCGACAGCTACAAAACCATTTGCCGAATGCCAGTTGTTGGCATCGTGGAAAGTGTGGCATGGCGCGGGTGCGAGTTACCGCCTGGGTGCCTGGGTGGTGCGGTGTGCTTAGCTGGGGCTTAGTGGGTTAATTGCATACATACTTACATGCACATTCACCCACTGGTGTACAGTTGTGTGCGCTTGCGAGATGTTTTAATTAGCGGAGATGACAGACAGATGCTGAAAGGAAATCCGATTACCATGCGAACCAAGCAGAGCCAAGCAAACGGATTCCTCGTGCATATTACCCACAAATCTTGACTTGCGAATGGGCGGTGGTGGGGGGTGTTTCAATTAAATCGAACCATTTGTGTATTAATTAGTAATTTCCGCGATGAATTTATCCGGCTATCTGGTGCTGCTACAAAGTTCCAGCAAATCCAATTTGCAACTCTACTTTCGATAGAACTGCGATACCCAATCGATCGATTGCCCAAGTATTGCCATCTATCGATTGTTCCTTCAGCGGAATAGCGGGTCATGGGTCATGGGTCACTTGGGTCGTAATTGCCATCGCCAGCAATTAGTTTCCGATGGATACCCAGCACAGGAGCCCAGCCGCAGACACTGTCGGTGCACACACACGTACATATGCATATACCATGCCCAAATATACGAATATTGGTTGGCTATATTGGTTTGTGTGAGTAAGTGCCTGGGCACTTGAGGCAGAGCCTGCCATTAGCATAGAGACCCATCCCATACCTCACCATGCCCCTCCCACTGCTCCGTCAGGTCTAGTCCAGAGCTCTTGCCGATGCCTATCCGATGGCGAACCCGTCGACGTCGACGTCGACGTCGACGTTCGACCCAGACTCCGTGGCTCTGTGGCGCTGAGTGGGGCACTCGAGGCGCGGGTAAAAGGGCAATTCGCGAAGGGGCAGAACAGGGCAGGGCAGTGCAGGGCAGGGCAATGAAATTGCGCCATAATTACGCGAGTTTCTGTCGCTTTTTTCTTCAATATTTTTTTTTTTTAAATTTTTTTTTTTGCGGCTGCTAATCAAACATGGACAGGGGTAGAGCAGTTTTCGGTGTGGTGCGCCTTTTTAAGGGTGGCAATTTGCCAACGTTGAAGTTCACTCGATGAAACGCACACACACACACACACACACAGATACCAGATGCTCCATCCCGCTCTGGGGACCATCGTCGCTCTCCCTCACTCCCGTTTCGGGTATCGGGACTTAGAACAATAACGGCCATTAAAATGCTTAATTATAAATTCGCAAACGTAGCTGAAAATATTCTTCCTTTTTTCCATAGCCCTTTCTCTCTCACTCTCTCTCTCGCTCTCTCGCGCTCTCTTTCTCCGTCGTTGTCGCCTGGCTGGGGGGCTGCCCAGCGGGAGAGAGGCCGGGCAGAGCTGACATTGACGAAGCGGACTGCGTTAAATGATTTCCGGATTTTGCGTTGTTCGCAATGCTGTGGACATGTTCCTTAAAGCATGCCAACTATGCGAGTGCTCTGCAGAGAAAGCAAGAGGAAGAGGCATGAATATGGGAAGAGTAGGAGAGAGAGAGAGAGAGAGGCAAAGGAAAGGGGAGCGAGCGCTCTTCGAGGAGGCTGCTGCACTTGAGACACTCCTGCTCCAGTGCCGCTGATTGCTTATTAAAAATGGTTAGCCATGCCATGCCACGATGATGACGCTGCACACACACACGCACACACACACAAAAAGCCAGTCGGAGGTGTGAAAAATCAGAGCAGAGAAATCCAAACAAGATGATGATGAGACCATGAGACCACGAGACGATGACAAAAGAGCTGAGCTTCAGCTCTAAAGCGCTGCGAAGGAAAGGCAGAGGAAATGCAAATTCCTTGGCCGCGTTTTTGTTTTGCCAACAGCCAACAGCCAGCAGCCAGCAGCCAGCAGCATCATCATCGTCTCCACATCTCTGCATTATCTTATATCTCAACGGATGTAATTAGTTCGTTAATTCATTAGGGAGCCCATTAATAGCAGTTCTGGTGCGAGGACAAAGCACACACCACACTCACACAGAGCACACGGGAACAATGCCCGCGTATCGGGTTACCTGTCTGACTCACCTGTATGCGATCCTCGGGCAGCTCCGTCTTCAGCGAGAGCATCTCGCGGGCATACACGTCCGGGTAGTGGGCCTCCTTGAAGGCCTCCTCCAGCTTCTCCAGCTGGTAGCTGGTGAAGATCGTGCGGCTGTGCCTGCGCTTCTTCTTTTTCTTCTTGCTATTCGGCCCAACACCAAAGCCGTTGAGACCCTCCATGCCAAAGTCCTTGGGTGCCAGAGAACCTGAAATTAAATACAGATTCGGTCATCTCACAAGTTCAATATACAGACGTACAGATGTTCAGTCATTCGGCCTGATTCAACTTCTTCTGAGCGAGTTCCACGCACTTACATTCGCAGTTGAATAAACTCATGCCGCTAGACGCAGCATTTCCGCACCCGCACCATGCCCCCCCAGCTATCTCAGGCGTCTACCCAATCCAATATTCTTGTCAAATTAGTTGACGAGGCTCCCATGACCCACAGACTGAACCACGGGGGCCGGAACGGAACCCCACCCCCCCAGCCACACATGTGGCAGTCGGCGCTGAAGCGCGGCTCTAAGTGGTTTTTTTTTCTCCGTCTCTCTGTTGTTTTAAATATTTAATAATTGTATCTAGTTTCCCACTTGTCGGGAATTGTTTTCTCTTGCTTTATTTTGCTGCTGTTGTTGCTGTTGCTGCTGTTGTTGGGGATGGTGACACATCATCTTTGGTTCCAAGGAAAACCCCACTTGACATCCAAATGTAAAAGTGAAAGCGGCCCAAGGAAGATGCGACTGGGAGATGACAGGCGCGGTAGCTGCGCTGACAGGGGTTTTTGATGACTGTCAGAGGATTACGAGTATGCACATATATGCATGTGTGTGTGTGTGTGTGTGTGTGTGTGTGTGTGTATGAAGATGAGAATGGTATTGCGATCCTTTCGAATGGGAGCCCAACGAGCCGGGCACTTCTGCCGCCAGAGCAGAGCCAAATTGCAAATCGCCACTTAGCGGCGATCGAGGCTTGAAGATGCCCCAAGACGCGTTGCGCTTTGGCCAAATCAAATGCTGAAGCATCCCGGAAACACACAAATCACACGGTGCAAAGCGGTGTAAACGGTGCCGATGGAGTGCCATGTCTGGCTCTGGCTTTGGCTTGGGCTCTGGCTTTGGCTTTGGGCCGGAGCCACTCTTCAGGAGTCAGGCAGGAGGCAGAGGACAGGTTTTTTTTTTCGTGTTAATTTTTTGGAAAGTATAGAAAACAAAACACACAAACATAGAGAGAGAGAGAGAGAGAGAGAGAGGGGAGAGAGTGAGAGAGAGAGCGGGGACAGAGGTAGGGCGGGCAGGCCTCGACCAAATCCAATTCGCATTGAAATTCGATATGAAAAATGAAGTAGAGGCATGTTGTTGCTGTCGAGTTGTTCAAGTGAAGCGCTGACGGGCAGTCCTCAGTGCTCAGTTTTCAGTGCTCAGTCCTCATGCACCGAATCATCTCCATCCTCAAAACAGATCGTTGTTTTTGTGGCAGTCGATGTGGCTGTGGCTGTAACTGCGGCTGGTGGATGGGGCAAGCTCTGAGTATGGGCATGGGCATGGGCATGGGTGTGGGTATGGGTATGGGGATTATGGTTGCATGCTGCATAGGCATATCGATGCCGACTTGATTTCCACTAAATACTCGTTTGCGCCAAAAATATCTCCAACACTGAAGTGCAGAGCGAAATTTTTAGTGAAGGCCAACAATCGCGTCTTAAATTACGGCCCAAATGCATTACAGCTCACACACACTCACACACACTCACACACGCAGATAAATCCTCGTGTAACTATTTTCATTTTCGGTGGAAAAACGTCAAAAATGGAGGAGTGCTGGTGGAGTGATTCCCTCAATTAACGCAGAGAGAGTGGCAGAGAGAGAGTTCGCTCTATGTATGCAATACATACATACATATGTACATATGCACGAGTACATATGTACAAGCAAGTGTGCATTGCATCAGCTTAGCTTCGGGGCATTTGATTGGTATCCAAATAATATGTTATGCCCCTTGGGCAGCCTGTTCTTGGGCAGCCTGGCACACAATTGTTGTGCAGAGCAAAGCTGGCTCGGATCAAGTTTATACTTGATGCATCTGCAGCGTAGCATTCCTTTAGTTGGACTTGCTATTTCGTTCACCTTCTGCCAAACCAATCAAATCCAATCCACTGCCATTGCCACTGCCATTACCATTCTATGCTGATTGACAAACAGCCGGAAGCGAGGAGCTGCTCGAATCTAATTAACAATTATGACTACCATAAACAAATGCAGAAATTAGTTCATTTCGGGCTCACAAAAGTAGGCAACGGCAAATTTGTGGCTCTGCCATCGCACTTTTAATGAGCTCACAGAGATACACGCATGCACACACGCACACACGCGCACACCCACACACACACACCCACACACAGACAAAAGTAGAGCTTTATTTGAAAGTTTCGCCCCGGAACGGAAGGGAAAGGAATGGAATGGGCGGGGTGTGGGAGGGGACATCGCAGCATGCCAACATGCCAGCCAGCACCCACACATACAGCGACACACACGCACACACACACACACACGCACACACACATGCATCACAACATATTAGCAATTAAAATTTTCTTAGTTAATTACTTTAAGCAGACGACGACGCAGTCGACGCCGACAAGGACGACGGAGGACGACGAAAAATTCAAAAAGCAAACAAGAAAGGAAATGTGCAGCCCGGTGGGTGACGAAGCATTGGATACTCTAGCCGGCTGATCATGCGGCAAGCAAGTTACTTTCTGCCAAATAAAAATAACCTTCTAATGTTACACATTCGACTAATGGCAGATCCAAGCTGTTGCTCGTCGCTTCGATGCCATGATTTATGATTTATGTGCAATGATAATGAAAGTGAGGACTGACTTTGTGGTAGCAATGATCATTGGCAAGGGAATACCCTGGATCCCATCTTTCTTCAAGGATCTGGGATACCCATGGGCAAGCCTTAGAGTCTTAAGATATTGTGGAATACTCTGCATAGAAGGAAATGAGGAATTTATAGCACCCTCTGCCAAAGGGCATACCAAATTGTGGCAGCAAAATGAAAGGCGACAACAGAGCGGCTCCTCACTCTCCTTCTATCCTTTGCTTGCCGCTTGTCCTTCCCACGCCCCCTCTGCCTGACAGACTGTGTAAAAGAAAAGCTTTTGCCCCACACCGCCCAGCCCGCCCGCCGCCCGCCGCCTGCCGAGTGAATTTTATGAAATTTATGCGCATTTCACTAGAAAATTTAATTAGGAAATCTAATTTGCTCAAAAGCGCATAAAAAATGTTGTCGCTCTGGGTTCCATTCCACCGCTGCCCCACGCCTCTCTCTGCCACTCGCTCTCTCTGTCTCCGTGCCTTGCTCTCGCCCCGCTGCCACCTCCTTGACTTGTTCATTTTGTAAGCTGCGCGCCATTTTTGTTAGCTAGCCGCAGTCTCCACATGGCTCCTCATCCTCATCTTCGCACTCAGCACCATCTCCATCTCCATATCCCTCGTCATCGTCTAGTTGCCCCCATTCCTAAGCCCCCCTAAGCCCCCTCCCCTTGCCCATGCTCCCCTCGCTATGCATCAAGTAACCAACAAAATGACTAATTCCTCGCCCATGTGCTGTGCTAGTGTGTCTGCATCAGTGTGCATGAGATGGCAGTGCGGCACTGTGGCCGTGTGGGATGTGTGTGTGTGTGCCGCATAAACAGTTGCATGGCAAAATACGCTAATAAAGTGGCTGAGTTGTTGGCAACGCGACGACGCATCGTCTCGGCAGCGTCGCAGTCGCAGTCAGCGTCTGCAGCGGCAGCATTGACGTTGGCGCTTGCGTTGCGGCAACGTCATCGTCATCGTCATCGTCGGTGGCATCGTTGAGGGGCATTTGCAATTTGCATTAGCAACCAAAGTGGCTGCGTTTTTGTACATGTGTGTGTGGGTGTGTGTGGGTGTGGGTGGGTGTGGGTGGGGTGTGTGTGGCATGCCCCTGCCCAGCTGCCATCTATTTTTGCTTATTTTTGTGTGTGCTTTTTTCGTACTAATTAGAAATTAAATTGAATTATTTGCTTGAGGAATCAAACAGAAACCAGAAAACGCAGAAAATCACTCGTACAGCGGGAGGGAGAGAGAGAGTAGGGGAGAGAGAGAGAGTAGGAGAGAGAGAGAGCGAGAGAGAGAGCGAGTGTGGAGCTACGGCATGGGGCATCGCATGTGGGGGGACAGTAAATGCTTCAATTAACAGCTTTGATATATGACAGCAAATGCTTTACCCCTCCCTAAACGGACGTCCAAAGGGGATTTTGGTTTGGTTTTGAGCACTTAATAGCAGGGGGGGAGCGAATAAAAACCCCAAGAGCTGAAAACATTGCACAAAACTCGGAGGTTTCTTCCATCTATTCCAAGAGTTGTGACCCAACAATTATAGCTGATTCAGCGGCAGAGTCTTCAGCGAATTATTAGCTCTGCCTCCTCACTTTTATTCACTCTCAGCTTTCTGTTGGAGTTGCGAATAGTGCAGGCAATGATTATAATAATTATTTATGCAAGCTGCTTGCGGATCCTGTGCAGAACACTCGCAAGTCGTTCGTGGCCATCCATAAATTAAAGTATTCCATGTTCCCACTGTTTTTATATTCCATGGCCGGTTTACTCCTCGCTTAACAATTCATTTCTGTGGTTCCACTTTCCCTGATGGTCGGTCGGACGGTCGGGTCTTCTGTGGATGTCCTTCAAGCGACTTCGTCTGGAATTTATTCACGAAATTCGCTCTGACAACGGGTCTCCGACATTGTCCAGCGTTTGTTCCTGTCTAATTGCTCTTGTCTGTCTCGCTCCCTAGCTTTCGCTTTCTCTGTCTCTGTGTCCCGCTCTTTGGCAGGACAGCCTTCTGTACCCTTGGCCCCACGCTCCCTCCCTCCATCCGCTCGTTCCGCTCCTGTTGGTCGTAATTTGCGCACTCAATGGAAAATTGTTAATTAGATTCCTTGCTTGTCGTGTGACTTCGTCTTCTGCCACTGCCACTGCCACTGCTCGCCCCTCCATCGAGTCCATTGTTATGCTGGCAAACTGCCTGGACCCCCTTCCAGCACCTTACTCCACCACCGCCACCAGGTGGCACAGTGCCCCTCTGGGTTGCAGCATTTTAGTCAGCTTTGTGTCAAAGTTGGTTAACGTGATTGCTGTTGCCATATTGCCCGGCCCCGGCCCCGATCCCGATCCCCACCGCACAACCCCTTCTCTCCACACGCCCCCAGCCCAGCTCCGTCCTCGCCCCCCCTTCGGGCCACCTTTCCGCTTCACCGACCCAAGCGAACTCAACGAACTTTAAGTGCAAAGCGCTTTGCGCCAACAGCAAACAGAACGAACGCTGCAGCAGCAGCAACAACAACAGCTACAACTACATTTAAGATAACAACAACAACAACAACTACGATGACAACAACAACAACAACAACAAAAACAACAAGAGGGTCGCAATTTTTGCACTAAACTTTTTGCTCTTTCACTTTTTCTGGGCCTTCGGTGAAATTTGGACGCGGTAACGAGGTGCAGGAAATAACACGGATGCATGGCGTCAGAGCCAGAGCAAGAGCAAGAGATAGACACAAAGAGAGAGAGAGAGAGAGAGACAAACAGAGGGGGAGAGAGAGAGAGCGCACAGGAGCAAGGAAGAGAGCAATGCAAAGCTAGCGGCAGGAGGAGATTAATCCTTGAATGCTCGCCTGCAACACGATCAACTCCCTTGAGCGGACAGCAATCGTGGCACTGTCCGCCAAGCTCAGTCGTTTGTCCTTCGAAGTACGTGCCTCCAATGGGTTCATTCCAACTGACGGCAGACAAACATAGCCCCACCGATTCCATTGGATAGCCGGCTGGCAGCACATCAAAGTAAATATAGTTTCTCCAGACAATTCTTTATAATGCGATTTGCTATTTCTGCCACATTCTCCATTCCATTCCATTCCTGTACGCTCCACTCGTTCATCATTTAGCCATTAATGTTGGGTATTCCTTCAGTGTTCTGGCTGCGAGCAGTGACGTCTCCATCAACGGATCATATTTCTGCTGCTGATTCTTTCCCCGAATTCATTCGCCTTTTTGGCGGACAGGTTGTCCATCCATATGCACATCTACATCCACCCATCCACCCATCCACACATACACCCATCCACCTATCCACCCATCCATTGCCGTCCTCTGGCCACCCCTCCACCACTGGCGTTGACATATTCACATGCAGTCAACGGGTGCGATGTGAATCGCGATTGGTTTCGCTTCACACATGTCATCTTCATGCGAGTGAGTGGATGATTCGAATGCCGTTATACCCTTGCCGAGGGTATTGTGATTTCCACAAGATGTTTGCAACGCTCGCACGTACTTTCCGCAGGTCAAACTTTGCCCTCGAGCTGCCATTAGAGCAATCCGTGCGCAAAAGGGTATCACAAACTTCATCCACAGAGCTGGCTCTCATTGGGTGTTGGTGTGTTTTTTGTGTGTGTTTTGTTTTTTGTTTTGTTTGTTTCGTGTCTTACGTGTTTCAATTAGGATCAGGATGGGGGAGCGGGAATGCTGCCATCGCGTTCGCCATGGCCAGCAAATAAAACTTAGACACGCTCTGGAAGGATTCGTGGCACAATGGAAAAAAAGGGGGAAAAAATGCCAATTAAAATCTTAGCCATGACAAGTGCATCACGATGGGTCGACACAAGTGCAGCAGGCAGCAGGCAGCAGCAGGCAGCAGCAGCAGCAGACCCCGGGAGAATGTCATGTGGGTGGCTCTCTGCTGCACTCTAGCCCCCGACTCTGGGACTCTCCCACTGGCCCGAGAACCCACTCGGAGCCACCATTCAAGGCAAATTGCCCTACTTGTCAGTCTCGGCTCATTCTGTTCGCCGTCTTCTTGGCCTTTGTGTAATCTTGTCTTGCAATCGGCTCGCAGCAAATGGCTCAAAAGTGGCTCTCCCAACGTGCCAGCCAGCCAGCCAGCCAGCCAGTCAGCCAGCCAGCCAGCCAGCCAGCCAGCCCCTTCATCATCATCTTCATCTCCATCTTCATCTAATGTTGTTGCTGGTGAGCTCTGGCTCTCGCTCTCGCTCAGCCGTTGAGTTGCCTCAAGTTCCCGACTCTGGAAGAATGCAGGCGTCGAGTGGCTCTGCTACTAAAGGAAGACTTAAGCAGGGCACTTCGCCCCATAAAAACAGAATAAAAAGAATGCGCGGCCAAGTGGCCAAGTTCGTGTTCCCCCGGCTGCACTGGCTGGCCCCCAGTCAGAGATTAGAGCCTTAGAAGGGCCTACCCACTACAACACACAACAGCAACAACAGCCACAACAGCAACAACAGCAACAAAAAGGCAATTAAGTAGGCAAGACAATGCCAACACAGCAACAAGACGAAACGAGAAATCCTGATGGCATGTCGAAAGTGGTTCAGGACAGAAGGTTCAAAATCTTCTACAAGTTTGGCCACTGCCACTGCTGCTATATGCGCAAGAAAGTGCTTTGGGATTGGACTTAAGCGGCTAAGAGTGCCTGCAAGTTCGTGAATAAAACACCTCAGAACATAAACCTATTAACCTGTACATGTAAATACACGTATTTCTATAGCAGTGATCGGCACGCACACATTCACATGTTTTGCAGTGCGTTTGTGTGCGAATGCAGCAGGCAAAGCGGAACATTGTATTGGTGCCGAGCACTGTGTGCACGATGCACGTGTAGCTGAGCAGAATAGATGGGCCTGTGCCGAGCCCTGTTCTACAAACACAAAACACAAATTAACCAAATAAATAAATAGCACACTTATAAGAATTTATTTTCGATTGGAAAATAGTCCATTTAGATCCTTTAATTGCTGGGTAATATTTCTTCATTGATTCATTTTGGATGTGTAATTTTCAGAAGCTCATTTTAAATGCCGCAAGTATTTCGAAACCTATCGGCAATAGCAGCTTGTCCGCTTAGAGATATGTGAAGCTCTTTTCCTTTTCAGAATTGTATACAATGACATGTAGACCATCTTACACCACAAAACAATCATACGATTGCAGTGGCACTTTGGGGGTATTTTTCTGGTTTGCCAGTTGATTTTATGGCATCAGAATAAAATAGTTTCTCGCCCCAAATTTTGGATATTCAATCGACGACAGACAGACGTTCTTCCCACTCGGTCGACAGACATTTCAATTTATTGGCGCACTCATTGGTGCCCCTTTGCCACAATGCTCCATGCTCCATGCTCCACCCTCTAGCTCGTTCACCACTGCACACCTTTTCAAAAGCCACTTCGCACTCCACAATCCACAATCCATCCATCCATCCATCCCCCTTGCCACGATTGCCAGAGCGTTTCTTATTAGACAAGTTTATGTGAGCGCTTCGCATTTCTTTCGCTTTGTTTTTGGCTTGTACTCGTGCTCGTATCTGTGTGTGTGTGTGTGTGTGTGTGTGTGTGTGTGTCGAAAGGGTTAAAGCAAACGGAGGACAGGACATGTGGACCAGACCAGCAGCAGCAGCCTGTATGGGGCGTATGTTGAAAATATTTATTGCCCGTTGCGAATGCAACAAAATGAAAATGAAAATTTCATTATTTGACTTTTGTCTCTCTCTCTCTCTCTCTCTCTGTCTCTGTCTCTCTGTCTCTGTCTCTGTTTCTCGCTCCTTCCTCACATGTGTGTGGATTTTTTTCCCTGTGTGTGTGTTTTTTTGTTAGCTAAATTGTTTATTTTATTAGCAATTTGGTAAATTTATGGGCCTGCCATGCGAAACCCTTTCCTGCTGCCTGGCCACGCCCCCGCCACTGGGGGCAACCGATTCGAAATGAAGCGCAGGAATGCCCATTAATTAGGGTAGAGACAGAGAACGAGACAGAAAAAGAGACAGCTACAGATACAGATACGGATACATATATGTACAGATACATATACAGATGCAGATGCAGATGCGGATGCATGGAAGGAGTGGTGCTGCCCTCTGTTGGCCAGGGGAAACGGAGCATTCGGTCCATGGATTCGGTCAGCGAATAAGCTTTTTGCCCCTCTGCCAGGACGAGTGCATTGTGGTCGGCGCATTGCCTACCTTTGGGCGTCCCACTTAATTTCTGGCCAGAGTCCTGCCCACAGTCCCTAGCCCTACCATTTCGGACGCTGTCTGCATTTCGGGGAGCGAGCTTACCTGGCAAACATGTTCCGGCGCCTGCCGCAAAGTTCTTCAGCTGCGGAAATCCTAAGGGAGAGAAGCAAACATTGAGTATCCGCATGAGATCTTAAAATGGATTAAATAACACACTGAATAAATAACTGATAATTAAAATTAAATTAAAATTAAAAGTCAATCCCGACTTTTAAAGCTCGAAAATTGTGTTATTATTACTATTATTAAAACATCAAATTCACATTTCTTCATTTGCATTACGCATCCAAAATGACTTTTGCATGCATCATGGTGGCACTGGTGGCACGCATAGATGCAGATATTAGGCACACATATGTGGAGTGTGTTTCCTCCCAGAGAGCTTCCATTGAAGGTGTCTCTCATTGCCATGATTTATGCCCCAGTTGCTTGATCTGGGTCTTCGGCAAGAGTGTGCACTGTGCACACCACAAGGGCGACTGGTGACTGGTGACTGGTGCTTGGGATTGCCTCAACATTTATTAGCCATACAAAGGAGGCCTGAGGCGAAGATCAAGAGCCCCCTCCCTGGAGCAGGGCATATATCGTTTATATATCCGATGTACATATGGGCAGGCACTCACAGATGCAAATCGATGTCGGGACAAGCTCCTCTTGCACCACCAACAGCTCTGGCTCTGGCTCTGGCTCTGCCCTGCCCTGGCCTACCCTACCCTACCCTGCTCTACGTATGCCACCCTGCTGCTGCCCCTGCGCCCGCCCCTGCCTCTATCAGGGGAGTGACATATCAAAGCAAAATCAAATTTGACAGACAACCGCGCTAATTTCTGGTCGATGTTTGCATTGTTTCAAGGCGTTCGCTCCGTCTCGTTTCAGTTCTGTTCTGTTCGGTTTCGGTTCGGTTTCGGTTCAGTTCTGTGTCGCGTCGCGTCGTGGCCTGTGTCGAGGTCTGTGGCTGGGTCTGTGTCTGGGCTGCTTTGTGTGTGCCTCTGCCCCTGAGCCGCGAAAGGGGTTGTCCCTGCCCTGGCATTTCCCTCAATTGTTTCACGCTGACGCATTTCGAGAAACGATGCCAAGTACAATGGGACCAGCTCCAGCACCAGCACCAGCACCAGCACCAGCACCAGAAGCAAAAGCAAAAGCAAGAGCAGGGCAACCGCTTTAGCTCTAGTCGCTGGCGTCGCACATATGTATTGGTTATGCGCATAATGATGATGAACGTCCACAATCAAACTACATTTATTAGCTTATGGTTCTGGGATGGGGCCGGCACAATCGCAGCAGCTCTACCAGGAATTCCAATTACGATTTCATTGCTTTTGGTTTGGGTTTGGGTTTGCGTTTGCGTTCCGTTCGTGAAATCCGATATTGCGCAAAAATTCCTCCAAAGAATTGCAAAGAACAAAAACCAAAACCCATATGTAGGTCTCCATGAGAGTAGGAGGGAGAGGGCGCGGGCGCGGGCGAGGGAGCTCCGGGAGGGAGTACAGTCGCAAAAGGGGAAAAAATGCAAGTGACGAAGTATTTATAAACTGATTAACGCCAAACAATAGCTGATATGGGTCGAACGGCCCTGCGGTTCGTAGGGTTTATGGGGATGGGGTGGGATGGGATGGGGTGGCTGCTGCTGCTGCTGCTGCTGTTGGGGAGCGAGAGAGAGCGTATAAATTGAATTTAGAGCAAATTTCTAACCATCGACAGGAGAGTGGAGAATGGAGAGTGCAAAGTGGAGAGTGGAGAGTGGGGACCCTGAACCGTAGACGTGCCCCAGACCACACAGAGCGAATGGGTCGTGAGCTCACGCCGCATCAACCGAACAACCGGAGCGGACAGCTCCCAATTGCCGCCGGCCGGCCAGGCCAGTCCCATGCAAAGTAGCCGCTTCAGTGTCCAGCGAACGAGACTCGGCAGCGGCTGAAGAGGCAGCGGGAAAAGCCTCCAACAAGTGTTCGGACAGTACTCCAATGCGGACTCGAGACTTTCAATGCAGCACAGCGCCGAGCGAGTGAAGTGTCGCTCTTTCAGCACAAATGTGATCAATGAAGCAACAACCTGTTTGTGAGAAAACACCATGAACATACCATGCCTATGCGTACATAGGGGTCTCTATGTGATTGTGTTCTGCGGCATGGAAGCGGCGGCGGCGTCTTCATTTGCCCTAATCTTTTTAATTCAGTAATTTTCAATAAGTAAATGTAATTGCACATTGTTTATACGTAATTCTGTCAGTCTTCGAAAGGTATTTAAAAACAAAACAAAAAAGGAGAAGAAATATTGGCTTTTCCATCGATTTTGTATCGCTTCAAACGGCTTGGCTATTGGGGATCCATCCACTCTTGGGGATCTTGCACTGGACAGGACTGTTTTTGAGACACTTCCAGTATTCCGAACTGAACAAGTGACACCTTTGGGGAAAGCTTAAAGTGTAAGCATTGGAACCTGGAAGAAACCCCATTCCATCTTCTTGTTTTCTGTTCATGGAAATAGTTGCGAGGGGTGCAAATATTCAACAAAATTATCTAATTAAAATTGACTTCTGTTACGCCCCAAAATCAAAAGTACCGCTCTGTCGAAAACTTTCGTTCATCAAAATATTCAGTAGCTGAAACAAACCTACACTGCTGACTTTTTAGCGTTAGTTTGTTGTGCGTTTCGATCTCTGTAGATATTAGGTAATCAGATCTTCCATTGAGAGTTAAATCATTTGTACAAGCTAATTGTGGGATTACTTAAGCATAGAAATTTCTCCCTCTGCAAGCCCAGCTACAGCATGATACATAACTATATGTACATATGTGTTCCATTAGCCTGTAATTAAATTTTCAGTGTGAATGCACTCACTTGATCAGGTGGACCGGTCTGATTCGTGGCTCTGCCCATAAATAAAACAGCTTACAGCCAAACAGCCAAAAAAAAAAAAAATAGAAAACTGCTGAGTAGCCACTCCAAATAGCCATATAGATGGCCAGCACTGCATAATTAGCAGTCGCTCTAGTCATTGTCGCTCCCGACAGTGAAAGCAGCTGATGGCCGAAATGGTACGAGAATAGTCGAATTCCAGCCCCCGCTACAGCCCCAGCTACACCTACAGCTACAGCTACAGCTCCAGCTCCAAGTGCCAATACGAAAGGCCATTTGGAGCCGCCGCCGCTGAAGAAGCAGAAGGCGAAAGAGCCCCACAAAGCAGCCGAGCAAAGTCAAGTGCCAAATCGTGTTTATTTGCGTTATAAAATTAGCGCAGCGGCGCTCAAGTGTAGCCTCTGCGACTGTATCTCTGCGCGTGAGTGTGTCACTGTTGTCCAGTGGCGTTGCAGGGGGCCAGGGGTCAGTCACGAGAAAGAAACAGCAGACAAATGAGTTGCAGGATACGCGTAGTCCTGGCGCTTGGAAGTTTTCGTTTCTGTGGCATATAAGCATATGTAGCTTAAGAGTAGCATTCAGATATGCAATTGAGTGTGAAGCAGCAGAGATCTCAATCCAAGGAAAGTCCCTGCTGATTACCCCCCTCGAGAAGCTGCCAAGCCGCCACGCTACGCCTCTGGCCAAATGTTTGGCGTGCAGTTTGCGGAGCGCTGAGCTTTCCGGGGCACGAATTGCCCGTCTCTGATTGCCATGTGACGCAGCACAAAATCCAGCCTATGAATACCTGAATACGATTGCACGAGTGCGCCACATATGCATGGATACAGATGTAACCACGACTCTGCCTATTTATTTGTCGCTGACTTCCATTATTATTGTAATTTGTGAGTGAATATGCGAGTGAATGAATTTTCTAATATTTGTGTTGTGATTGTGCTCCAGTCGCACAAATTAGAAATAATTGCGGCTAATTCCGTTGAAATTGTATCGCTGTTTGTGAATCAACCGCTGGCTGGGATTGCACTCACTCGCACTCGCACTCGCATTCGCATTGATACTCATTCATACTCACACACTGACTCACTCACACAGCAAATTAACCCCTTGAGTGGCACTCGGCACTTCGTTCGTCAAGTTGCTTTAATTGACTTTTAAATTTGCAAAAAATCAAAGCGAAAAAGTGTGACAAAGTGCCCAAAAAAAGAATGCGTGCGAATGGCAGTGGCACTGGGAATGGGTGGGATAGGGGGCATCTCAGGACCGGGCTACTGCTGGGCTGGGGAGATGGGGAGGTGGCGGAGGTTAGAGTGCAACTGAAACAATAACTGCACTCGTGCCTCGTTGTCGGTGGCGGCATTGAACATTTTCACACCTCAGACAATGCCCACGAGTGCCTGCCCCGGAGTGGCAGTGGCAGTGGGAGTAGGCTAGCGGGGTGGGGGGCACACTCGACTCGCCGGGCGGTCGTCCGCCCCACTCAATGAAGGGCGTTTGTCGACAATTTCTCTCTTTTTTTTCCCATTCATTTCTCATGTAGATTTTCCGCTGCTGTCGTTGTTTTTTGGGTGGTTTCATTTTGTTTTATTTTATTTTTTTCTAATTTACGTCAACGCAAAATCAAAGCAAAGTCAAAAGACTGTGTCTGCTCAGGGCCTGGTCTACGAGTCGAAGGCGGCACATAGGCACACAGACCGCACACATTGTCCGAATACCAGACCGAGGCGAAACTACAATTAAGAATATTTTTATCATCACACAGAGATGGGCTGGGATATGGCAGCAGAGCGGATGGCAACTGGGGCTATTAGCAAAGTGGCTCAAATATCAAAGGGCAGTCGATGTCATGGTTGGAACCGCTTTGGGCCACCACTGACAAGCAGCAATTAGCAGCTCTGGAGCGGCGGATATGAGCTAACGATTCGAAAACCACAATGGGGCTGTGCGCTGCTTCCTGCGCTATCGCCTGTGCGAGTATTGCAATAATTGATTATTAAGTGGCGATAATTAGATTGGATTATGAACATTTGAAAAGTACGAGTATGTGCTTTAAATGTGCATTAAATAGAGAAATTATCAACGAGCTGCTGGCCTATCTTTGCGCACAAATACAAGCATACATCTATCAATAGATTTTGTGACCAAACAACAAAAGGAAGCAACTTCGGACACAATTTATCTGCTTGGGAACCACTTTTACTAGCGATTGAGAATTTCCACGCGTGAGTATCAATTGTTCAGCGATTATTGTGGAACAGTGGTTCGTGCCCCATCTCTAGCAATCTGGCGGCGCCTTGGCAGCCCACACAATCCGCTAAATGGTTAATTTCGAGCCACAAGTAATTTGCCAAAATAAATACCTATGTACACATTTGTGGCTATATGTATATGCATATGTATATGCATATGGGTGAGTGAGTGCTTTGGTGTGTCTGCAAACACATCAAAACGACTGTCACAACAAAGCGAGGACGAGCAACAGGGAGAAGGAGAACCAAAGTGAAAATTGTCAATTAAATGCTGGCGAAAAAGCAGAGAAAATCGTTTTCTTTTTTTGCTGTTGCTGTTTCTGCTGTTGCTGCTGTTGTTTTCTTTGTTCGTTGTTGCTGTTGTAGTTGTTGCAGTTGTTGTTGTTGTGGGGCAACCAATTTTCCGATTGGTGTTTCTCCTTCCGTCTGTCGTCGCTGGTAAAAGATCAAAGGCACTTAATGGCCACGTCGTGAGGCGCCAATTGGTAGCTTCACAAGCTCTTGCTTGGGGCACACTCCCCTCCCCCTCCCCCTCCCCACCATATCTTGCTCGTGTCCCCGTGCACAGCTTAGCCTTAGCAGTGGCTGGGGGCAGGAAATCCGCCCCCGAAAGCCATGCGAGAACTTGATGCTATTTTTTAATTGACGAACGGGGCAGGCACGCAAATGGGTAAAAAGAAATCAACAGGGAACCAAATTTGTTTGCTATATAAAGAGCAGAACGAGTCAACAATATGCAAAATTAAATACGATGACGCGAATGAAAAGCAAAAAGCTACAGCAATAACAAAACTAGCCACCAAAAGGGGGGCGGCAGTGCAGATTGCCTCGATTGGGGGATACTCTTAACGACAAGCGATAAATCAACCCACCGAAATGGGCATTCTAATAGATTTACTTATGTACTCGTGCATAGGAAGAAGTGGAAGGTTGCTTGGGCACAAGTGAGGTTCAGCTGGTTTTTGACGGTGTTTGCATTTTATTTCCGACCTTTCAATTAATACCAAACCATAACAAATCACTGTACAAGTATATCCAATTGGATGTATAATTTTGGGGAAATATTTCCAACTGAAGTTGAGGTTGTATATCTTGTTCTAAACTTCATTCTCGGGTATTATTTCTCGTGCTATTATTACAAAGATTCATCAAAATGTATTCTACATGATTCAAATTCTATTTATTAATATAAATTCACTATTTAATTATGATATTTATTATTCCCTGTGTGGCATGTGGCATGGTCTTGCAATAAGCCAATATGCTTCACGAATGCCGCAACAACGACAAAGTTCTTTCTCACATTTATTAACACACAAATTGCGACGACGACGACGACGACGAATCGGTGCAAATGTGCGATAAACGAAATAAATATACAAATACAATAATTAAAGTAAAGCAGAAACAGCAACAGCAAACAGCAACAGCACAAAGCGGCACAGTGTAGGGCGTCGCAGCGGAAAAGAAAGCCCCGCGCCACATGCGAGAAAAGGTCCCGGAAGTGGCTGTGGCCTCAGAAAAATTCAAATTCAAATTCAAATCGAAAACCCAATTCGATATCCGTCAAATATTTCGAATGGAAATTGGCACAGTGAATCAGAGCAGACCAGATGGAGATGGAGATGGGATTGGAGATGATGATGGTGATGGTGATGGTGAGACGACGATGACGATGACATTTCAACGCTAATTATAATAAAAATAACAATAACAACAGCTGCCACTCGAATCTGCAAGATTATCTTCCCCTGCCTCTGCCTCTGCCACTGCCACTGCCTCTTCGTCTGTCACCGACTCTCCGGCTATATCTTTCTGTTCCGTCCTCGCTATTTCTCTCTCTCTCTCTCTCTCTGTCTCTCTCTCTCTTTCTTTCTTTGTGTCTTTGGGCTTGCTGTCATCGACTCGGCTTTGGATGATATTGCCACTTGCTGCTGCTGCCTCCGCGGTTTGCCCCGCCACTTGCAAATGAGCTTGAGACCCAGAGACAGCAGCAGGTCGACTCGACAGCAACGGAGCCAGCTCAAGCTCCGACTTTGGCCCTTACGTGTATAGGTGTCATTGCCTTGTACTGATCGTCGCACAAAGACGCCTCTACAGTGCCACCAGGGTAAGTTTTCTGCACTGAAATCCAAGTCTAGTTCAATGGGAGCATTGAGGAAACCCCTAGAAAGCAATCCCAGCAATCCATTTGCAGATGGAATCCTATCCGCAGTGACTCATGGAACGTCATGGAACACTTACAAATTCGTTAGCTTTGCTGGTCTCTTGGAGTGACATCCAAACCAAATATATTCAACAATGTCGTACAAAGTATAATAAATTATAATATTTATAATTATAATTATAATAGGGTTAAAAATCGATTCTCGAACCACTGTACCACTCCATTCCACGCTCTCACACACGCAAACACACACACGTGTAGCTGGGGCAGAGCAATTGCCATTGCAATTAGCAGCTCAACTTGAGTGGCGGTGGTGGAGGTGGAGGTGGAGCGGAGCGGAGAGGTGCCTGGCGAGGATGAGGAGGAGTGAAGTGGTGCTGCTGCTGCTGGCCATCCGTTGGAGGCTGTCTGGTGCTGCTGGGTGGGGAGGGGGGAAGACGTATTGGGGCTAAAGCTGATTTGCTTCTCGATGGCCCGCTGATTAATTTCTTTTTTATGCTAACTAAGCGGCACTCAGCCTCCTCTCCGCTCCGCTCCGCAGCTCAACGCATCACATCTGCCCCGCCGTACACAGACCAGATATCTGTACACACACATATGCAGGCATGTGTGCAAGTGTGCGTGTAGCTGTGTGTGCGTGTGCGTGTGCTTGTGCTCGTTTCATATGGCAGGTGACACAACCAGTTGCGATTGCTAATTGCGCTTAAGCTTTGATTGTTATTGTAACTGCCTGTCGGGTGTCGGGGCAGAGCTTGGGTGGTGCAGTAGCTGACAGTGGTGGGAGGTGGTGGGTGGTGCTGGGTGGTGGGGGGGATCGGGATCAGTGGCTTACCCTGCGCATGTAGCAGCGGGTGGTGATGGTGGTGGTGTGGATGGTGGTGCGGCATTGGAGGCGGCGGCACACCACCAGCAGCCGCATGGGCATGCGGATGCGGATGCCCTCCGTGCGGGTGGTGCGGCTGATGCTGATGCTGATGGTGGTGCTGATGCTGGTGCACGGCAGCGGCCAGCTGATGGGGCATAAAGGCGGCCGCCACCGCTGCATGGGCATTGAAGTAGGCCATGCGGGAGGCGGCTGCCATGGTCATCTGGTGGTGCTCCCTGTAGTGGTGGTGCTGCTGCTGCTGATCTATCACCGACGACATGTTGTCGCCCACTGCTCCACTTCCGGTTCCGCTTGCTGTTACCGCTGTTCCCGCTGCAGCTGTGGTTGTTGTCGCCACTGCTGCAACAGTATTGTATGTTGCTGCTGCTGCTGTTGTTGCCACTGCTGCTGCTGTTGCTGTTGCTGCTGTTGCTGCTGTTGCTTCTCCTGCAGCTGTTGTGCTTGCTGTTGAAATACTTTTTGGCGATGCCTGGCTGCTGGCGGCTGTTGTCAGATCCGTTGGCGTCTCGCAGGCGGCCACCGTTTCCGTTGTGGTTGTTGCCGCTGCCGCCACGGCCAGTCCGAGCAGCTCCTGTATGGCAAAGGGCGAACGCTGCGGCATCGCTGCTTATGCCGCTTATGCTGCTTATGTTTCCCTCGATGAATCGATTGGCTCTGCCTCAATTGCTGTGCTGCTGTTTTAGTGGAACATTTTCGGGGGTTTCCCCCAACTCACAACTCTGGCTCTCCTCTCCCTCTCACTCTGTCCCTCTGTCTCTCTCGCTCTCTATTTCTCTCTCTCCGTGTGGCACTCAGTGGCTGTAAGGCTGTTGGGCACCAGAGGCCTAGTTGCCGGCCCAAAGTCCCGCTAAACTGCACTTGAACCTACGATGCGGGGCCGAACACTAAAAAAATTGATTGCGGCGAGATTTGCGAGATTTTGCGAGATTTGTGGCACGCGTCGTTGTCGCTGTCGCTGTCGCAAAAACACACAACAAATTCGCAATAATTTCCACGTTAAACTGTTGCCTGACTTAATGTGCACCAGGAGTTTTGTCGTTGTCGTTGTCGTCGTCGTCGTCGTGAAAAGCTAACGTTGCCGTTGCCGTTGCCGTTCCTGGTTCCTGGTGGTTGGGCCCCGGCTAGAAGGCATTCAGCGGCACACAACGGTAAACGGCTACGCTACGGCCACGGCAACGGAGCTGGCGAGGACCTGAAACCATCTTCGCTGCCAGGCGGCAGGCAGCAGGCAGCAGAACATGCCACTCTGCCACTGCGCCGCATCAGCAGCAGCAGCAGCGTTGGCGGCAGCAGCAGCAGCAGCAATCTGGCAGCGACGTCTCTTCGACGACTGCGCTGCCACCCAACGGTAAATCCAACGGCAGCGTCAGGGGCGGGCTCAGTCGCGCGGCGACCATCTGGTTGCACCGCTCACACTGCAGCGCGTGCGAACGGCTCGGCTAGCGTGTGCACTTCCCCTGCCCGACGGGCGGCCAACATGGCGCATGTGCGCGACGCGCTCTGCCTGGGCCAGAGGAGAGCAGCGATGGTGGGCCGCGACCAGCTAGCTGGGCCGCTCTAACACTTGCGGAGACTTCCAGCGCACTGGAATGCTTCCAGTTTATGTGCCATGCTTCGTGGTGTGGGTGCCCTGCAGTGAGAGTGTGTTGGTGCCGCAGCTGCGAGTGTATGCGGAACCCATTTTGTGTGTGGGCAGGATCGAAGCTCGGAGCTCGGAACTCGGAGCTCGGAACTCTTTTTCGATGAAGGACGCCAATTTATAGTCCCAAAAACGAGTCGAGTCGAGTCGAGGTCCGAGTTGCGAGCACTATTCCAAAATATATGTGGCAGCTCTCTTCGGGTCTCTGCTGTGACATTTGCTGGCCTGTCTCTGCCCCATGCACCCTGCCACTGTCCCTTCGATCCATGCCTAACAATGGGGACCCAAAAAAAGCAGTCTAATTAAAATTTTCCTACAACTTTTACTATTAAAATGCGTAAATTAGCATTTATACAGCCCGCTGTCGGGCTGTGTCGCAGTGTGTGTCTGTCAGTTCTGTCTGTAGTGATGTGTGTGTGTGTGTGTGTGGGTGTGTGTTTGGAGCAGGAGCAAGAGATGGAGAGTCCTGGCTGCGCAGTCAGCAAATTTTAGAGAGCTACGGGAATCGGAATTGGAATTGGAAAATTCGGAAATGGTAGACAAAAGCTGTAAGAACAGAGAGCTTCAGCTTTCCGCCCACTCCGCACTCCCCACTCCCGAGCAGCAATTAAGTTCAAGTTCAGAGCTGTTTATAGAGCTATGCCAATGGAGGGAGCTCTGCTGTTCTGAAGGATCTCAGCTTACGCTCCACAGATTGCACTGAAATTTAGAAATTCGCCTCAGAAAACTGTGCTGACAATTCACACTTAAATTCGTGAAAATGAATGGAGTAATCAACAATAATCCAAGCTAAATATTGCCAAAATTTAGCAACCAAAATGCGATGCTTTGCAGCATATTCGATCTGTGCCTGGGCAAACCATGCGAGAGATTTGGCTGGGATGGTGTTGCGGAGATTAAAGCCATTGCCCAAGATGTACGCAGAGTCGAGACAATGGAAATTAGAAAGCTTTGTTCGAGCGTATCCAGCAGCTTGCCAATTGGCATACAACGGGTTTTTCAAGCGGGACTTTTCTCACGCCCCCATGGGTCCACATCTACCATGTGGACGTATGCTTGGGGAGGGAGGCCCACGCGCGAGCTGCTGTCGCAATTAAACAATTGAAATGCCAGAGCAGGCCCCTACTACAGGCCTACCATTCCCATGGTACTGATCGGATCCGACGAATCCGTCGGGCCACGCAGTCTGCCAGCGATGCCGTCGGCGCAGGCGCAGGCGCGATGCTCTCAGAGAGCGCTGCTCTGCTATGCTCTGCTCTGCTCCGATGAGAAGTGCGTACTAGCGGAATGTGGCCGTGGTAATTCGATATTTTGTGAGCAGGTTGCAGGATCTCGAACGGGCAGGATGATTCATGCGAGAGCGTAGCCTGGTTTTCAAGCGAATTCGTTTATTTACAGGAATTTGATTGTTAATTAACTTGCAATTACAATCGCAAGGGATCGGGCATCGGGGATCGTGGATCGGGGATCGGGGATCAGGCATCAGTGGATCTTCGATCGTTTGGCTGTCAAAATAAATATTGAATTTCCCCCCCGGCCGAAGGGCCGATTAATCATCATTAATGCTGTGAGCGATTTGCCCGTAATCTGATATCTTTTTTTTTTTGGCATAGTTTCTCCTCGTTTCTCTCTAGTTTTTCCTCGCACATCCTTTGCAGCATCCCACCTGGCGGCCATTGGCTACAGTTTTTCCCTCTTGCACTCAGATTTGTTTTGTTTTTGTTTTCGTTTTCGCTTTGCTTGGCCCTTGGCTTGGATTGTCCTTCAAGTTCCAAGAAGCTCTGTCCCGGATTCCACCTTCTTCATTGTTTTGCAAATATTTTGACGTGCGATTCTCTCACACAACGAGAGCGAGAAACGACACAGAGAGACACTGGGAGGGACGGACAAGCCCCTCGACTACCTGGCGACTGTCGGTCTGGGGTTTTGGGTCTGGGGTTTGGGTTCGGGTTCTGGTTCTGGTTGGGGCAGTGCTCCCGATGCCTCCATGCTCCATGGCCGATACCGGGTGCCCTGTCCGGAGCTGCGAACTGCTTGAGCTGCTCTTCACATTTCTGGTAGTTGACATGGCCCGCCAAATGATTCAATTATGAAGATTGAGGCCCGCCGCTCAAGTGCGAAAGTTGACCAAAATCCCCAAATCGATGCCGATGCCGAATTCGAGACCGAACACGAATCCGAATCCGAATCCAAAGTGTTCGAATGTCAATTAAGTGTCGAGATTTATTTACTTAACTATTATTGTCTTGAGACACAATCAAAATTGGACAAACTTAATTATGAACAATTAAAGTTCAGTTACTTTTTGTGTAGGCTCTCCTCTACTCTCCCCTCCCCACCTCTCTTCTCATCGCCCCTCTTCCGATTTACAAACACTTTTACCCCCCGATTATTTTTGGGCAATAACTTCAGATTCGAGTGATGGCCGACAGACAGGCGAGGGCCCCAACGAGGGACGCCTTCAAGAGAGCCGTTGTTAGACCATAATCCAAATATTAAAACCAAAAATGAAAGAAACAACAAACCAACATTATTGAATTGAATCGCACAAAAACCCAACCACCAGCAATTGTTGCTGCACATTGTTGTGTAATTAAGTTGTTTCGCTGTCGGCCACAAGTGCGTTGAACAAATCTTGTTAACTCTTACAGTCGCAGATGGAGATGGAGATGGGGATGGGGGTGGGGATGGGGCTGTGTGTATCGTGATGGTGATGTTCGGGGAAGCTCAGACAATATTATTGTCACACAATTGTTGCCGTGTGATTAGTTGAAACTTTAATTGCCGCACAATGGCATAATAATAACGATAATGGCCCAAAGGCCCAATGGCCAAACGACACACAAAAGCCAAAAGCAAAAACACTGTAAGATATCCAGCTGGAAACCAACGAATATTGAATACCCTAGGCTGGGGAAAATATGCGATACAGTGGTGGGGAATTCAAGATTAAATGTTATAACTAGAAGTTCAATAATTATTTTATTTAATTAAAAGTGTTTCATATACAGATATTAGCTGTGTTTATATGATTTTCGGATTTTATTTTGATCACAAAGATAAGTTGTTTTTATGGGGCGTAATTAATGTTTATGTATATTTATATAAAATATTATTTATAATTATTTTTCTACTAAAATAGCTCAAATCTGATATATGTATTTTTTTTACAGTATTTGTAAGCAGGGAAGCCTTCTTTGAGCTATACGAGCATCTCCATCAATGTGCAAGAAACCAGACATACCCTAGGGTAGGGTACATCATGGCATGGGGGCATGGGGGCATGGCGTTCTGTATTAGCCCTGAATTATGATCGTCATTATCATATTACCATTATTTATTATTGTTAATGCTGTTGGTGGTGGCTCGGCCATTGTTGCCTTTGTGTTTCAACTGATTTCGAGTTTAGTTTTCAATTATTTAATTGTCTATTTGGGGCCTCTCTCCACACACCGCATTGTCTCTCCTTGGGGTCGCTTGGGTAACGTGAGAAAATTAATTTCTGCCATTATTGGGGATGGGATGAGGTGAACGAATCCAAAAGTTTTTGCTCCCTTATCGGGAATCAGTTTTCGATTGCCTGCTCACAGAGGGGCGCCACTGCGCCCCCTTTTATGGCTAATTTTCGCGCCCGAAGGCAATCAACGCCACTGCGGCCGGTTCGTGTCTCCGCTAAACGCTGCACAGAACTGCGACCGCAATTAGGAAAACTTTTGATTGCTCCGTTTAATTAGCAACTGGCTAATAGCTGCAACTAAATGTCGAAACTACAATCTATTTTAGGGGAATTTATCATCTATGAGTGGATGTTGATTTAGGCAGCACCGTACCCAAAGTTCGCTGCACTTTTCACAAATTTTTTTGTCTTTCCCCACCGCCACTAATCCCTGTTTCCACACAGTGATTCCTTATATTAACAGCTATATATGTTAATAGGATTATCTGCACTAATTTCCATCCAGAGGGGAGGGGCAACGAAACGAAACTGTTGAAAATACTTGATCATTTGTATGGGGTGAAGTGCGAGAGAAAAGTGATTTATCATTTGAGAACACTTGAGAGTGAGGATGCTCTGACAAGGGTTGTGTTGGATTGGGTTGGGTTGCTTCGTATCTGGTCTGGGACTGGTACTGGTACTGCGACTGCGACTGTGACTGGGCTTGGGCCTGTCTTTGGCCCTATGTGTGTGCTACCGAAGTGGCCGAAGAGTGTGCTCGACAATGACGACGAACCAATTTATGGGACAGGCCGGGCAGACAGACGACGGGCGCTTGAATAAACCGAAAGGCAAACACTACACCAAGAGAGGGATAGTGATGGATAGGCTGAGGCAGTAGGGTGAGAAACGAGGGTGAGAGAGCGGAGGTGTGATTAGGGGTGGTGGCGGCTGTTGCCAGTGGTGGTTGCCGGACTGCCTGCCTGCTGGTGGTTGTAGTTGCTCATGAGCTAAATTAGAAAATAAGCAACAAAAAATGCAAAGCCAAAATAAATTAGTAGCCAACACACCAACAAAATAAGGGAACGAAATGGAACGGACGATAGCGGATCGCGAGGGGTGTGAAATCCAAAATGGCCGAAATAACGACAACTACAACAACGGGAACAACGACAACGTCAACTCTTGAATTTCAATTGAAGTGTAACAGAAGAAGTAGCCAGCCGAGGCGAGGCGAGGCGAGGCCCGCCGCTGGGTATGGAGCGGCACACAGGCATCTGCATAGTACATAGTACCCTCGATGGCCGTCACACTGAGAGAAACTGCAAGGAGCATTGAATATTTGGCAAGACAATGCCAAATGGTGTAGTCAGTGACTAATGAATATTTTGTATATTTTATAGATGGGTGTATGGCTTGTGGGATGCATGCCTCCGCGATTAGATTGGCATATGGCTATGGATGGAAGTGCAGATCGATGGATACAGTTGGGCAGAATATTTCCAGGAGCGAGATCCCTCATTGATTTGATGAGTCTCGTTCAACGAACGTTTCGTTTCATCGAATCACAGGCGAATTCGCTCAGTGCACTGCTCTGGACGGGGCGCTAATGATGATGGAAGGTCCCGCGTCTCGTTTATGGGTTAATCAAATTGTATGTGCGAGATTTCAGTTATGCAAAGCAGTGAGGGGAGTGGGACTCAAATTTGGAATGGGTATGGGAATGGGAATGGGTATGGGAATGGGAATGGGAATGGGAGTGGGAATGACTTCAATTAGACGCTCGACGCTCGAAGCTCGCTCGATGTTTGATGTTTGGATGGATGGATGGATGGTGGCGGGTGTCGAGCAGCCCGGCAGCCAACCAAAAAAAGGGGAGTACTCGTGCAGCACAAAAAGAAGCAGCAGAATTATAATAAAAAAGAAAACATGGCAGCCTGCCAGCCCAAACAGGGGGGGGAGGAGGAGGACTGCCGAGCGGCAGCCACTTTCAATTGTGGCAAATTGCAGGCGTTTCCGGCGCTCAGCCGGCTGCCATCATTACTTATTACTCGGGCTCATTCATTCATGTTTTTTCCACTGTTCCGCTGCTCGAGAGGGTACTCACTCACTCTCACACTCCCTCTCTCGCTCTCTCTCACTCACTCACTCACTCTCTTTTCTGGACGAAATATATTTTTGTGGCATTTTATTTGTTAATTTTCAAATCAAAGTCCGCGCGAGGGAGAGGGAGAGGAAGAGGGACTAAAGCGACGTGACGCAAATTTGATTATTTCGCTTTCAAGCTGTGCCTCGCCCTGGTAGGGGGTGGAGCAGGGACTGGGACTGGGACTGGAACTGGGACTGGGACTGGCAAGAGTTGCCAAGTTTCGCCATGGAAAAAATGAGGTCCTTTGTTGAAAGCTCGTCCTCGGATTGTCGCTCGTTTTTGCTAATGAGCCATTGAAGGGCCCCTGCCTGGCCCTGGCTGGCCACCCCGATTTGCATATGGGTCCACGGCAGGGGCACAACAAAATCGAATCAAAATAATGGAATATTCTTCAATTGGAGTATTGTGTACCGGCGGATTCGACGCGATGGTTAGGGATGCGACGATTTCTATGGCGGAATGGTGAGGGATTGATTCAGTTGAATGTCCGTGAGTTGGCATCGAATCTAAGCTTTCGGTGAGTAAAAAGATAAGCACAAAAATAGGGGATATCTGTTGGAACTTTTTTAGCTGGAAGGCATCCAAATGGATGTTTTTTTCTAGCATAAAATTATGCTATTTGTCTCGGTATTTTAGTGCCAAATAGTTCCCCAAAAAGGACTTAAAAATGGTGAGAGATGTGCCACATTTTGACTTGCTTCGAGACAGATTGGATTGGGGTTTTATGAGCTGCTGCCTAAAGATAGTGAAATTTGAATAAACAAAACATTGGCAATTGCAGCTGAGTTTTGTTCACCTCTCCGCTCCCAAGGTACTCAATTTTTCAAATTTTTTTTTTCAATTTCTGGCTTCCCGCAATCCCAAAGGAGCTTCGACTTTGACCTTTGTTTTGCCTTCTGGCAATCACCTGCTGTGTCCTACGCTTTCTCCAGAGCCAAATAAAGGCAATTGGCAAAAGGAAGCCCACAAAATGCTGAGGCAGAGGCCGAGAACTTGGTCTGAGACCCTCCGGCGACCTCGTCCCGGAATGCACTTGCCGCCGTTTGATTCTTTGTGCGAAAAGTGCATGACTCCGAGCCAGAGATTAAAAACCACCCACTAGGAGGCGTTTCAATCAGCCAACCTTCCTGCCCGCCCAAACTGCGATTCATTCCCATTTCTCCATTTCCAGTTCACAATTTTCGACACGAATTTTGATTAATTTTTTGCCGCTTTTTGCCGTTTTTGTTTTCCGTTTGTTGAATTCAAGCAATCGCAATCGCAATCAAAGCAAATCCCCGCCGCTTGTGGAGTGGGACTGCGATTGCCCCTTCGAAATTCGAATTGGATTTGCAGGAGTTTTGTGGCAGGAACCGCCGCAACAGTTGCAGATGGCAGGTATGGGGCATATTCCTCAGTGGAATGGCATGCGACTATATGCCAAACTATCGAATATTCTAGCTGAAAGTGAGTGACAAAATTCGACAAATAAGGCGCAAGTGCAGAACAGAAGGATATCCCAGCAGAGCGCAAATAAACTTAAACTGAACTGAACGGAAACATGAAGCAAATGGTAGATCTTTGGCTAAGAATATTCGAAATATTGCAGTGTGTTTCCCACATGAAATCCCTTGGAAGCGGGGATTAGAAGTTCTATATGTGAAAATCTGCACTAAACCCCCCACCGCCCAGTTAGATGGCATTCTGTTGCAAGCAGTCACCCCCTCCGGCCTTAACTCCTCCCAGAGCTCCTGCTATTCGTGGACTCAGCAAATGAGAGCTGCAGACACATAATTGCAGGATGAAAACTATACGAGTGCTTGCACGAGAGATGGGAAAGCGGAAGCGGAAGAGAGAGCTTCAGCTCCATATCCACTTGTCTGGGTGTCGGGCGCGGGGGGAGTGGAGACTGCTGCCTGGTGGATTTGCGGTGCAAATGATGTTGTCACGCCTCACGCCCCATGCCCCGCGCCGCCGCCACCACTGCGGCTGGTGACGTTTTGATAATGATAATGATGAGGCTGATTTACCATGGATATACCCGTGCATCTGTGGGAGTTCGGCAACGGCAACGGGAATGGGAATGGGTATGGGGGGGAATGGGGAATGGGTAGGGTATGTGTGTCTGCTCGTCGGGCGTGAATTTTCATTACAATTATGTATTCAAATACAACGAGTGAGTGGGAACAAAGCAGCCCCAATCCCCCATTCTCTGGCTCTCTCTTTCCCACTCTCTCTCTCGCTCTCTCGCTCTATGTCTCTGCTTCCCCTCGGCCTGGCCTAAGCCACGCCATTTTGTGAAACAATGGAAAATGCAGCCTGAAACCGCAGCAATTTGTGGCCTGCACCGAAGTCTGGGATACGGGGGAGACACACACACTGAGAAAAACGGAGAGAAACGTTTCTCCTTCGTTGCAGGAAAAGAAATATTCCTTGTGAATGCAGAGCCGTGGCAGTAGCTTCTCCCAGACTTGGAGAGTAAAACTTTAAGCAAATGCTTGCCTCTATTATGATCCTCAACATGGAAAATATTTCTGCATAATGTCAGCTACTGAAGGCTATGATTTATGCATGCAGCAGGGACTTTTAACTATTGCCCTGCAGTTCCAGGCCTGAGGACACCTTGCTAGCTGAAGGTTGGCTGGGGTTTAGCAGTTCAAGAACTGATTTAATGGTTTTATTTTTCAGCCTTAAGGCCCGTTCAATCTCTCAGTTGTTCATATACCTGAGGGACATCTCTTTGGTATCTACGGAACTCAGCACACGTTTTTCTGCAGTGTTCTTTCTCATGTGAGATTTTTGTACCCCGCTGCTGTTTCTGCCGCTGACTGCCTGCCGCGAAATTTTGCAATTTGCGCATAATAATCATGATAATAATAATCGCACTCACACATACATACATATGCATATAAGAGTGGGGTGGGAGGGGGTGGCAGTGGATGTGGGATGTGGGAAATGGGAAATGGGCTGCCCCTCGGGCCAGGGCGTTGGCGCCTGTACGGAGAAAGCCCAGCAAATGCGGACAAAAAAATTCCGAGTGAAATTTCCAAGACTGAAAAAATTCTACCAGTGACGCAAGGATGTTGTCATTCTAATGGGTGCGCTGTGGGCGTGGCATTCGGTGGCTATATCCCTCCTATGTACATGTGTGTGTGTGGGTGTGCTATGCGCCCGGTTAATTGTGGTTGGAGCTGTGGCAGAGGTGTGCGGCTGAGGGGCTGTGGCAGGGCGAGCCGCTCTGTTTCCCACTTGTGAGAATTGCGCAATTTTCAATTATTTCTCGCAAGCAACGGAACAGGGGGGGGCAAGGCCCAAAGGGAAGTGACTAGATGGTTGGTCTTGGGCGGGTGGGAGGGGGGCGTGTCTATGCAGACTTTTGCATAATTATAAGCTGCGATTCTCCTACAGGCCGCAAATTATAATTAATGTATGCCACAGTGTGAGTGCTCTCTCTCTCTCTCTCCACTCTCTATGTGTGTGTGTGTGTGTGTGTGTAGGCCTAAAATTATGCAATGGTCTGATTATGCAACTGAAAAAAAAACACCGAGAAATGCAACATGAGGGCCCGTGGCTAACAGGAGGCGAGCGGGAAACGAGTGGCAGGGGATCATTAGAATGCGATTTGATATACATGTGTATGCGCCATCAAAGTTGTGGGACTCTTGGCCCTAAACTGTCGCCAGTGGCCGCAAAGTACTTATGCTTGGTATTTATTTTAATTTGGTGTGCAATCAATGCACCTGCCTGAATCCATCCCCCAAATAATTCTTTTCCAGCAGCAATGGCCCTGGCTGTCTGACCATCCGCACAAACTGTTGGACTTGTGACTGAGAACCTCTCAGTTCTTCACAAATGTTCTTCCAGGTATCGTGCAATAGGGGAAGTCAATTTGCTTCTTGTCAATTGCTTTTACTTAGCTGCCATTGGGCCTCTCGCCTATTTGTGTGTGTGACTGTACCGTGGCATTTTGCATGCCATTCCAATTGTGCCGCAGATTACCATAATCCCTAATCCCATCTGTCGTTCCCATTGTTCCGCGCTCGGCAGCGAGCTGAGCGTATCGCTGAGTGTTCCAATCGCATTTCTCCCACTCCCTGGCAGCACCCGCGCACAGCTTCCATTATCCCCCTGCTGCAGGACCTGGGCCTGGTCCTTTGCCTGGCTCATTGCATACTTCTGGGCTTTTGGGGTGGGGTGTTGTGGGGGCGGTGTCGGCCATTCAACGCCGACAAATAATACGAATCATAATTGCAGAACAACAACAAAAAGGCGCAAGAAATTAATTTCCATGCGAAAGATCAAAGAAAGTTTTCAATTGTTGCCATTTGCCCAGCAGCAGCAGCAGCACCAGCAGCAGCAGTCTCCGAGAGGCTGGGGCAGGATGTTGTACGAGGGGGGTGGGGGGGCATGGTGTGTGGGGCATAAACTGCTTAATACGAAATGTAGCAATTATATTCTTGCATTTGCTTTTGCACCATCCCTCCCGCCCGCCCCTGATGCATATTTATTCATTTCTTCATTTACACATTTTTAATTTAAATTCTGAACCAGAGTCTAGGCCTTCTCCATCCAGCCATACAGCCATACAGCCAGCCAGCCATCCAGGCATCCACTCGGGGCCCTGCATTATGGCTCAACTCATTTCCTGCAACAATGGCGTTGCCACGCCTTGCCACGCACCTCTCACCGCCCATTTTCGCCATCCTCCCTGAAGAGCTGCTGTCCCCAGCTCACGTGTGCTTTGCATTTCCTCGGTTGGTTTCTATTTTTCCTTCTGTTGTTTTTTCTTAGCACCCACTCAGAGGGTATTACGATTCTGCAGAGATGTTTGCAACGTACGTAAAATGGGAACAGGGCTTCGTGCACCACACTATGGGTAAGCAGCAATTGCAACAGCAATCTGTGCAGCATTATCTACGCTGGATCGCAATATTATCAATGGGGCTGCTGTGATAATTATTTATCCAAAGCAAAGGCTTTTCTCAAGCTGCTTCTAGCTATGGCCGGGGTATCCAAGGTTTCGAGCCTCGATTGTGGGTTTTCCCATCTTGTTTATATGGAAATCAACACACACTTGGACCGTTGCTGTTGCTGTTGCTGCTGTTGTTGTTGTTGGTGTTGATGCTGTTGATTTTTAATGAAGTACTTTTTCATTATACACACAGATACACACACACACACACACACACACACACACGTAGCAATACTTATGCATTGTACATGCAATTTCTTTTCATTTCCGCCATCTGAGTTGCACTTTGTACTTGTTTTTCTCCGCCACTCTGCTCAGTCCAAAGTACCCGCCCCCATATCTCTCCCCCCTTTGCTTGCATTTCTCTTAATTTCTATTTTAGTTTGCTGCTTATATCGCCTTTTCATGCAAATGTCGGTCTGTTTGTCTCTGTCTCTGCCTCTGTGTGTGTTTGTGTCTCTCTGGACACTTGACAAATGCAAAATGTCTGTGTGTGTGTCTGTGCTCCAATTGTTGTTAAGTGAAAGAGTGCTCCGGCACCGCCAAGAGGCGATGGAGCGATGGATAGGTGTACACTGTACACTGTACGGGCTGTCCCTTGGGCAGGACAGTGGGAAGTCCATCTATTGCGCCTCGAATCCAAACTATTTCCAAGCTAGACTGCAGTAGCTGGATCTCTGCTGGTGCACCACACACACAGCACGAGATTCATCCAAGTTCTCCTACCAGTTTTCCCATTTAAAAATATTTTCGCATGCGAAGATCCTCTCACGTTCAGGGGCTATATATGCCCTTGGTGGCTGCTTGGTCCCCGATGCTCACTGGATTTAATGAAAGCGATGCTTCAGCTGCTCCCACATATCCTGACAACATGAAAACCTGTTCAGGCTCTCTGTAGTTCCGCTGTCCAGCGCGCTCTCAGTCTTGCATTATCCTGTCTGCATATTTCCAGCCTGACTCATCGACAGTGCGCTGCTCGGCTGCTGCGCTGCTCTGCTGCTCGGCTGCTCTGCTGCTTATCCTGTACGAATACGAGCATATGTCTGCATGGTTGGCCATTCTTCCTGTTTCGCTGCGAGCCTGTGTGCAAATGCGAGAAACCTCTTCCTTTTTTTTGGCATTCTTCTGTCAAAATATTGACACAACAGTTGTCAGGCTGTCAGGACGACTGGGGTCTGTGACGGTACCATGCAGGACATTCCAGTGCGCCATTGTCTCGGCTCTAAATGGGATCATCGACGGCTGAGCAGCCCGAAGAATCCGTCTGAATTACTTGTAATTATATTATTTGGAGAACAAACATGCACGGATGCCACAGCAAGGCAGGATGCCCGAGTGAGTGGCTTTCCCTGCTGTTGCTGCTGCTGCTGCTGCTGCTGCTACTGCTGCTAATCCCCCCCTGCCCGAGAAGTGGCAATGTAAATAAGCAGATCGCCATGAGAGGTGCGAAGAGGAGTGGGCCGAGCCGGCTTACGAATGCGATTACCACTGACCTTTACCCGGCCGAAGGTGTGATGCGGATTCTGCCTCCTATCCGTTCCTCTGCTACCCGTTAAGTGGCACAACTGCAGAAACAGCAATCGCAAGGAGCAACAGTTGGGCAGCCCAAACAAAGCCCATGACAATGCAAGGCCCATTGACCATTGAGTCCAGCTGCACAGATTGGGAGTGCTGCGGAGGAAAGTCCCCTTGCAGAGAATATCGCCGCCCTAGTGGCATTTCAAATGCACAAAATATTGTTCATCTTCAGCTGAAACTCCCTAGATTGAATGGAGTAAACTGAAATTGATGCCTCAATTGATTTTTGGTTGATTCTGCAGTTCTCCATCTACCATTAAATGTACATAATTTTTTGTTTTCAATTGGAAAAGTACAAAAACTGATGTCGAAATGTTAAGCACACAGTTTTAGGAAAAACTTTGATTGGGTGACAAAATAAACTTAGCTTGGGAGTTGTCTTTCTATACCAACTATTCCATTGTTGCATTCCATTGTGTGTTAGAAGTAGACATGCAAAATGGTGCGTAAATATTAATTATTGGCAATTGATTTGTTGAAATGCATTTTGGAACTAATTTGTCTGATCGTGGGAAACGAATGCCTGAAATCAGGACGTAAATCACAGATATTTCCACAATGCTGCACCCCCACAGGAGCTGCATTTTATATTAAATTAATTAAATCATGCAAAGTGAGGGATTTCTGTTGCAAAATACAAATGGTCCCATATAATTCTTTGTATGACTTCAAATTATTACCAAATACTCCCAAGTAAATGCTACTCACTGCTACTCTTATTTGTATACCAAATTTGGCAACATTTTGGCTTCCATCGGGCCATCAATAGTTTCTGTGGAACTACTTATCCTTAGTTAATATTCCACTTATGTGTGTATTTATAGCTTCATCATTATTATTGTTTAGTTCGGAGAACATTCCCCACTGGCAGGCAGCTGCCAGGACAGATCCCTGTCCGCATTTCATCTGCCAACTGTCTGTCATTATGCCTGCTCTGCCGTTATAGCCCAATTAATTGCATGATTAACGCCAATCTGCCTTGAATAGCCCTGCCCCCTGCTCCCTGCCCACTCCACCAACACCGCCACAGATCCTCAGTCTCAGTCGCAGGCAGCATTCCCACATGGTTCGAAAGGTAGGAGCTGACGGCGGAGGAGGTGCAGGCACTTGAGTTTCCATTTTTCTAAGCGCAAAAAAGACAGCCAGGAGCACAGGTGCCCCGTCGATGGCTCAGCAACTTTTATTTTTTGTGTCTGTGTGTGTGTGCGTGTGTGTTTCCTTACACTTTTCCAGCAAACAGACAACGTTTATCCAGCCTCGACGGGCGTTGTTTTTTCCAGCAGCCTCAACACCTCTCTCCGCGGCACTTTGCCGGAGCAATTCTACTCGTATTCCACTCCACTCCGCTCTGCTCTACTCTGCTCTGTTCTGCTCTGTTCTATTCTGTACTGTTCTGTTCCGTTCTTAAGCGTGACTAAAGCGTTTCCATAACAGGTCGCTAACGAGCAGCAGCCCCGACTAGAGATGGCAGCGTGATCATCAGGTATCTATGAATCCTTCAGTTCGAGTTTCTCTGAGTGAGGGAAATAACACAACGTGGCATCCAATGCGAAACAACATTGCTGTTGTCTGCTGCTGTCCTCATTTTGGGAGTATATTCTTAGCTTTAAATGGATTCGGGATCTGTGCATATTTCTGACAGTAATAGTCTCAAAGTGTCTGTCGGTAGTTTTTAAATCGTTAATTAAATATATCAAATGTTGTGTATATTTCCTGTTTAGTTTTTCCTTGTGGGTTCTATCGCAACCATCACTATGCAATGCCATCTCTAGGGCAGGTGGAGACGAATACTCGGCTCTGGCGGCCCTCGGCCCTCGGCTTTCGGTTCTCCGTTCTACGTTCCCAGGTCTTTGGCTGGCAATCAAGTTTAATTGGTAAATGGTTCATTTAGCAGTCAGAACCAATTATGAGGTACACTCGCTCACACACTCGCTCGAGTGTCTACTCAGATTCACACTTGCCGGGGCCTTCTGCTGGCTGTAAAAACAATTACAACAGTTTTTCACCTTTTTTAACGAGGTGACGACGACAACGACGACGACGACGCGAAAATGCCTCTCAAGGGTTTCCCCCGGTTGTCGGTTGCTGGTTGTCGACTGTCGGCAGTCGGCAGTCGGCAGTCGGCTGTCGGGTTGCCGGCTTCCCCGCTTCGTTGGAACCAATTAAATTTCCAGAATATGCCAGGAATGATCCGCCTCCAGCTTTCAATTGCTTATTGAGTGCTCTGCATGCGAGATATTTGAATCGAATTAATTCATTTTCCTCGTTTTAGAAAGCAATTTGCACACGCCTCTTTGATTGGATAATTGGCGGACTGTGAGCCCCCGGAATAATGAATAACTAGCGGGTACGGCACAGCACAGCACAGTACGGCAGTGATTGAGTGAGTGAGTGCACTCACCGATCTGATCTGATCTGATCGGATCTGCCGCTGTTGTTGTCATGGGCTCATTGGGCAATGGGCAGGTCGATGTCTAAACTGCAGTTGATACGAATTGATGGGTTTGCTCTAATGAGATTCTAATGAGATGACCGCTGGCTAATTGCTCCTCAGACCAGATCGGGAATAGTTTTAGTGCTTGATTTAGGGGAGCTTCCCGCCTCCAAGCATACCCATCAAATATGAACATAACTCGATCATTTCTACATACATTTTCAGTGCTAAATCTGCACTTTTAATTCTGCTCATTTTCCGAATGGGATTCTCCCATTCTCTTTATGTGTTGCCAGGGTCTGCCACTGGCTACCGCTTTCTAATTGGTAGCCAACAAGTTTTGCTCCTCGCATTCATTAGAATTATTTTCATGGAAAAAAATACTGCAGAATTACGAGCGAAAAAGAAGAGGGAAAAATGCTTTTCTCAAAGGAAATCAACATATTTTAACATTAATTTGAATGACATGAGCTGGCCGAGAGCGGTGGGGGGAGGGTTCGGGAAACGAGTTAAAAATTTCGCCATAAGAAAGAAAAGGAGAAAGAGAGAGAGAGGCAGGCACAGCCGCAGAGTGGGTAAGAGTGAGAGAGAGAGAGAGTGGGTGGGCGGGAATTATGTGTAAACGGATAAAGTGAAGGAGGCCCGTGTGTGCTTGTCGAGGCAGTGAAATATAATAATGAGGACACCCACCAGGACCCGCCAGGACGCACCAGAGACCCACCACATCCACTCCTCGCTCGCTAACGATGAGGTAAAGAATGGGAATGAGCAGAAGGATCAGAATGTGGATGTGGCTGGGGATGTGGAGGACGACGACGACGACGACGACGACGCCGACGCACCTGCAAGCGAAATGGAGTATTAAAAAATTATGCAAATGAATTCGTGTGTTCGTATTCGCTGCAGGCAGAGATGGGGCTGGTTCTGGGTCTGGTTCTGGGACTCTCAGAATGGGTCCGTAGCTGTGGCTGAGCCTGCGCCACTCCCACCAAATGCGCGAAAATTAAGCGCATGCAGGTGGGGGCCGGCCAGGGCAGGCGCTGCATTATGAATGTTGTAAATTAATTTCTGGCTCGTATATACACAATTTTTTCAGCACTCGAAAAGACACGAGCCAGGCCAAGCAGCAGTGCAGCAGCAGTGGGGGGGAGAAGGCAGGAGAAGTGTTGTAGTTGCTGTGTTGGAAATGGTTGGGGCAGGTGCAAGTGTGGATACGGCAGGTGGCACACTGGACAAATGCGTAAAAACAATTACGCTTTAATTGCAATGATTTCCCAGGAAACGAGCCACGGACCCGAACACAGGCACGAACCCAAACTCTGGCGGGGAGTGAGCGAAAATTGAGCTAAAAATACAATTAGAGGGTAGAGAGTGAGGGCGGGAGTGGTTGGGTTGCAGTTTTGAATATTTATAAAAAAAAAACGAAGAGGCAAAACCAAAACCCACAGGAGAAAGAAAGAGAAATCCTACTACTAACGAGACGAGACGAGCGCCGACCGCCGCGGAGCTGGTGAGGCAGGTGAGGCAACAGTGGGCCCAAAACAAAGCAAAAAGCTACGGACTAAAATAGTTGCAGTTCAAGTTTGTGATTACTGATTACAGCTGCAGAATACACTCTTCTTGGGGTATACACATGCAACCTGTGCAGCCCAGTGCGTTTCGTTATGTTTTTCCTAGGCAAACGCACACTGCGGCTCATGGCAGCAGGTTGAATGATTGGTTTTGTGTCGTACTGTTGATTCTTGAATCGAAAACAAGTGTGAAAACAATGCATTTGCACCAAGGTTGGGTAGCCGCTGCTGTGCCTGCAGTTGGCAATTTTAATCCTCGCGAGCAGTGCCCGGGCCCGTGCCCGTGCCCGTTGGCCCACGCCCAATGTCTGTAGTGTCTGAATGTGGGTGTATGTGGGTCTGATGTGGTTGAAAATCATATCCACATTCATGCTTGAATGAGTTTTTTCTGCACGCCAGGCACTTGCCTGATCAAAGGACGACACTCTTGAGAAATTATCATAAAAGGATTTGCGGCAGCAGCCGCAGCAGCAGCAGCAGCAGCAGCAGTAACGACTGTTCGTTCTCCATTCCATTCCCTATATAAAACACTCTTTTCTCTGCATATGTATGTTTTTTCTTCATGGTTTTTTGAATAGAGCTTTTGTTTTTCATTTGAATATTGCAAAATTTGAATAATGCGCAAGTGGCGTGAACGAGAAATAAAAAACGCCAAGCCGAACACAAAGCGGAAAATCATATTCAGATTGGGATTCACATTCAAGCGAAGGTCTGTCCTGCCGATTGCATAATAGGCCGCACCCACACCGTCACCTGCTCCATCTAATGCTGCAGGTTGTGCTGCCTACTCCTGCTGCCTGCTCCTGCTCCTGCTTTGGTTAATTTCTGGGCGACAACGGTGTACTATAACTTGCAGATTGCAATTAGAGCCCAAGTGCCAACTGCTGACAATAGACAATTGGCGAAGGCGCGCCGCTCTTTGGGAATGGAAATTGGAATAAATGTTAAATAAGTAATCAAGCGATGCCCCCAGACCTCAGAGCACAGACGCGACCAGACCTCCTCCAATGCCTCGCTCAGAGTCAGAGTGGATTCCATGGATGCAATTCGGCGTTTGGACGGGGCTTTGAAGTGCGTTTAACATTCATTTGGTGGCTGGATGACATTTGCACTTTGAAGTGGTTGAGCACTCGAGAGAGAGACAGAGAGAGAGAGAGAGACGATACGGAGACGGAGGCCTACTCACACCCACATCCACATTCACATCGGCGTGATTGCCACGTGATTGCCGTAGCCCCAATCGGGGTAATCCCACTCAAGATGATTGACTTAAATGCGTTTCCTGAATGCGTCAACAGCTCCCCCATATGGAGTCACATACGGGGGGAGTCACACACACCATACGATTTCCAGCGAGATATTCTTAAAGGAACTTCTGCTTGTGCATCCAAAACAAAAGAATCTTCACTGCTAATAACTTTAATTTGCGAGGCGTAAAGTAGCTTCTCTTCTGACCAAATGCTAAATGCAATGACACAGGCCAAGGATCTAGTTGGGCTAGACAGATTTTGCAATCAGAAATCAGCTTGCATAGCCACAGCTTACACATGTATGCTAAAGAATATCATTAACTGAATTATCACACTGTTTGCTGACATTTTGAACCTTTAAATTGACATTAATCCAATAAAATGGATTCCATGTTCCAATCACACTTTTGGGTATTTTTTTTTGCAGTCTAAAGATTTTGCTTTAAAAATTCTTAGATTCTTGTAAAGTTCAGATACAGCAACTAGCAAATGGGCTCGCTGTTTTCTCTCCTTCTGTAAGTAGTTGCCAAAGGGCAACTTCTTCTCCTTCTACATACGCCCACAGCTCTTTTTCATCCTCTGCCTGCTGCTGCTGCTCCTCCTCCTACTCCGCTAATCGCTTCCATCCCTGCCACTGCTCCACCTCCACCTCCACCGCTTCCCCACATCCCTTTTCAGCGGCGATTTCTGGTCAGCCGCTCGCCGGGGGTTCGTGTCCCGACTAAGCACTGCCGCAGGCGGGTCTAGCGCTGCCTTCGAGCGCTGAAAAGTTTGCAAACATCGCAGCTTTCGAGTGTCAGCCAGCGAGTGGAGTAGGGGGAGCTTTTGGGTCGCAACCCGAAGGGTTGCAAGCGCACAGACGCACAGGCTCACACTCATGCAGCGCATGCAACCTCTGTCCGCGTGTGTGTGCATGGAGCCGCGTCGCGGGGCACGTACACCGCTGCGTATGCGCCATGTGGCCAGATTTGATTCAATTTCATTTATTAAATGCTTTGGGCCCCTCCTCGCATGTGGCATGTCCAGCAATTTGTTGGCAATTTCGTTAAGTTGCATTTAACGGCGACCCGGCGATTCGATTTTCCGCAATTTTCTCGATACACTTTTGGCACAATCGAAACGATAAATTAAATTACACTTGGCCCGTCCCCTTTGTGCCCTGGACAAAATGTCAATGGCAGAGGCGAGGGCAGGGCAGGGACGAAGGCAGTAGGCAGTGGTCGGGGGGCACGGGGCACCGCACGACTCTCCACTCTCCACTCTGCTTCCTGTATCCAAGTAGTTGGCCCAAAGTGTATTTAAGCTAAAAGCTTTAGAGCCCACTTGACAATGGGCCAAGTTGAGCGGCCCAAGTTGTTGTTTCGCTTGTTATCCTGGCTGCCATTGTGACTGCTGCGCCACTCCACTCTCCGTCCACGTAACCTTTTCCCTGTGTAATCCTGTCTGAAGGCAGACAGAAGAGCCAGAGCCAGCCAGGCAGAGCATTTTGCGGGCGAGTCCCTTGCAGAATTTATTTACACTCGTGCGGTCCAGTCAAACACAGTCAACAAGGGATGCTCCACGAATGTTCCACACCCACTGACACACAGTCCCACAGAGGGTGGTGGGTAGTGGTGGCAAGAACGGCTGTTGTGCTCCAAATATCTGCCCTTTGTGCGCCTTCTGATGCCAAGCTCTGACCAGACTCTGTCACAATTAATTGATGATGCCGTTTAATCCACTAGCGAATCCTAAAGCTGTATATGTCCTTGATCAACATCTCCAGGCGATTCGATCTGTGCAGACTTGCATCGAAGAGTTCACATTGAACGATCTGCAGTGGCATTGTGTCCAACGGTTCTAGGGCTCAAAGAAAATAATACAATTTAAAATTATTAATACAAGAAGCGCGTGCAGCAAATGTCTTCAAACTGTTGGCCCTATGGGATCCGGACAGCGCTCAAGTCGACTGCCAGTTGCCGAGCCAACACAGCTTCCGAGCCAGCTCTCCTTCTGCTTCAGGACATGACACAACAGCAGCATTATGCAATTGGTGAGTAGATTTTATTTTATTTGATGCAACATCTCATTTAGTTTATGTTATGCACATACTCCAGCATTTGTTTCCAGCATGTGATTTTTTCCATTAAAATCGCGGAGTCCCAGCTACAGTTTTCGCGTAGGTCAGATTTGAAAATATATTTTATATAATAACACGCCGTCGGCTTTGAGGGCGTTGGGGGCTACAAACTTGCGCCCGTGTGCGGCAAAGAGCCGCATTACTTTTATTGAAGGCGGCACATCTTAGCCAGTGGCGAACGGGTCTTTTCGGCATTAGTAGATCCTGCAAAATATAGTATTTGTTTTGAAGTGCCCTCTGATTGGGTTTGTGTAGGCACTTACCATTTGTCGCACTGTTTGGGGCTCCAGTCTGGCCTCTCTCTTCATTGGTCATTAAACGATTTGTTTTACGCTTGCGATTGGTGCCACCAGAGGTGGTTTCCGAGTTCTCCACAGTATTGGGCACCGAATTCTGCACGAAATTCTCCACTATATTGGGCACCGTATTTTCCACCGTATTGCGCACCGAATTCTTCACACTATTAGGCACCGAATTGGGCACCGACTTTTCCACAGTATTGGGCACCGATTTTCACATTTTTCAGTATTGCGCACCGAATTCTTCACAGTATTAGGCACCGAATTGGGCACCGACTTTTCCACAGTATTGGGCACCGAATTGTCCACCGTATTGCGCACCGCATTGGGCACTGACTTTTCCACAGTATTGCGCACCGAATTCTTCACAGTATTAGGCACCGAATTGGGCACCGACTTTTCCACAGTATTGGGCACGGAATTCTCCACCGTATTGGGCACCGAATTTTCCACAGTATTGGGCACGGAATTCTGCACGGAATTCTCCAACATATTGGGCACCGAATTTTCCACCGTATTGCGCACCGAATTCTCCACAGTATTGGGCACCGCATTGGGCACCGACTTTTCCACAGTATTGGGCACGGAATTCTCCACCGTATTGGGCACCGCATTGGGCACGGAATCCTCCACCGTATTGGGCACCGAATTCTGCACGGAATTCTCCACCATATTGGGCACCGTATTGGGCACGGAATCCTCCACCGTATTGGGCACCGAATTCTCCACCATATTGGGCACCGAATTGGGTGTCGGTGGCTCAATTGTGTTGCCGTGGTTGCTCAAGGGCGAGCCTATTTTCTCATTCAAATCTGCAAAAGATCAGTTAAAAACGGCCATCGATCGGGTGCCTAACTTTAGACCCACCTTCTGTCATAATTGATTGTAAATTAAAGATCACTTTTCGGCAAATTACTGCGAAACTTGCTGGGTTTGTGCGAAACAATTTAGCAGAACGAATGACTTTGGCAATTGATTGAAAAAGAGATGGCCAGAGATCCGATTAGATGCAAAAATATCGATTGCCCAGAACGGATGCAACCATGCTGCGTGTCGCTGCTGTCGTGATTATCAACTTATGATGTACGGAACACATTTCTGGATAATTTTCTGCAAGTAATTAATATAAAGCTGCCAAAGAAGTTATTTTAGAGGTCCTCTTTTATTACGAAAGAGGTAATCGATACTTGACCATCGATAGATTTGGTCTAAAGCTGCCGCTTGCCCATCTCTGCGCCAAGAAATTCAATGCACGCTGGAGAATTTTCTAGAATTTGTATGAGTGTGATTTATGTACATATATGTAAAGGATGAATATGCGCATACGTATTTGGATACGTGTGTATGTGTATGTATGTAGCAACACCTTTGGCACAGCTTTCAGTGCTGAAAATGTCAATACACAGGCTCCCCGCTCTTCTCCTTTCTCGTGTATTTTTATATTCCATAAATATAATTGCTTTATGGCTTGGTCGCTTGGTTGCTTGGCCTGCTCGTAGCCACCCAAGATTGGTCAAGATTCGGAGACTCAGTGCATAGGAAAAGAAATCGCTTCGGCACGACCTCTTAGCATATGAATGAAAAGTGCTGAACAGCATTTTTTAGCGTCCGCTCGCCGCACAGAGGAAAATTTGTAAATGAATTAATTTCGGATTACACAGAAATGAAGAGAAATAAATCTCTTTGAGGGAAACTTGTCTGGTCTGTTGATGGAGAAATCAATCTCCTTCTCTTTGCCCTATGCAAATGAGACGGAACCTTTCTCTGTGCTTTCTCTGTGTTTCTGCTGATGGAGCAGACTGGAAAAATGCTGAATGAGTCTGCACCGTTCCCGTTCCCCCCCGCGAAGACTCTGGCGGCACCTGGCCACTGGTTCCAGCTGGTGAAATTGAGTAATTTTGTATCCCTGAGATACTTTCACATTTCCCAGAACAGAACCGAACCGAACCGAGCCGAACAGAACAGAACAGAAAAGTCGGTTGCATCGGTTGAATTATGCGGAAAAGCGTGAATGGGAGAATAGCAACAAATGCAACATCTGTCGGCGTGAGCAAATAAATGGAGAAGCGCGATGATAGAGGGATAGGACAGCATTGGGATAGGGGCTGGTGGCAGCAATATACTCATGCGTATCTTCTGATAGATGCGCCAGATACAAAAGGCCTTTTTATCAACGAAAACATCGACTGTCGGCTGTCGACGGGCGACGGACAAAAGGATGAAGTGCAAACATTTCACGTCACCGGGGAGGACAGACAACGGCAAACATGTCAACCAATTCTGACACGTAGCCTCTGAAGTGGCACTCGGGAAGGCGGGGGAAGGCGAATGAATGCCCATGGTAATAGCAATGGCAATGGCAATGCCAATGGCAGGGGGTACGATATGCGGTCTGTTATTGGTTTATCATCATTAAAACAATCTTGCTGCTGCTGCTGCTGCTGCTCTGATCAGGGTGCCTGGGACCAGGCTATGTGTCCATGCAGCTCGGAAATACCTCTACAAAGTCTGTATACGCTTCATTCAAAATTAAGCACACATAGGTAGCTTTATATCAACATTGTCTTACACTCGATGAGCCCAAGGTGCAAACTTTGAAATTCAAATAGTTCCCCCAGCTTAAAATTAAATCAACAAATCAACAGGTTTTGCGCAGCAACGTCATCTGCCTAGAAAATGGCATTTGACATTTTCTATTACCGTTTGGCATTTGCTCCACCACGGACTTCAGTTCCGGCTCCGGCCCCAGCTCCGTCTCGGTCTCCGTCTGAAGTTATTTGCTCGACAATGGCAACGCAGCGAAGTCAGCCTCAGCCTCCGCCTCCGCCTCCCCACCCCAAAAACGCCGTAAATAAGTTGTTGCAGGGCAAATATTGGCAGCTTCGAGTGGCGCCAGGATTTGGGGGGTGGGGTGTGGGGGGTGGCCTGTCAAATGCACGCAACAGCAAGGGACTTCCACAAGAGGCAGCGCAGTGTGTGCGCCTGACAGAAGTTATTAAATCGAATCAAATCACAGCCGCTGCTGAAGTCTGACAGGTGCATGGGGCGTGGGGCGTGGGGGGCGTGGGCTCTTGGGCTTTGCTGTGCCATATTTATTGTGCAATCATCACAAGAATGCGTATTGTGTGCGTGCAACGTTTGGCCATTACGATGCCGATGCCACACTGGAGGAAGTATGACTCCTCTCCCGCTCCGCTCCACTCCACTCCACTCCACCGCCTGCCGCTGACATTCAGCCAGCAAGACAGGATCCTTGAGCGATTGCAGCTAAACGAATTTCTATTACGTTTCCCATTTCCACTTGGGCCATGTTGACTGCTCAACTGTTGATATTGCACTTGGCAGTGGGAACTACACTTCCGGCTCCAATTCGGCAACATATCCCCTCTACGGTCTGTGGTCTTTGGATAGGCAGCGTACAGCCATGACTTAATGATTAAGTTATATATTATCATGAGCGTATATGCAGGCAGGGAGAGCAGCATCAGCATCTTATTAGATTTAAGTTATTTGCGAGTCTCCTCATAGGCCTGAACTTTGACTGCATGCGGCATTGCTCCTCACAGAACGTTGCTGTGGCTCGAATCTATTTGTTGCACATTATAGACGTTATTTGTGTGTCGGGTACACAGCCACAGAGTTTTGGGCTATGTTGGCTTATGTACTTATGTAGTTATGAAACTCTTTTGGCTGACGTCGCATGGACAGCTTCTGTCGCTCATCCGGCCAATGCCTAATGGAATGCCTCATACAGGCGAATTGCAGTCCTCGATGGCAGGCATACGCTGTCCCTGCTACCTTGCGGTTTCCTTGCAACATACGATGCTAGTCCATGGGCCAGCAGTCTCCTTGAGCTAAAGACGAAGAGTCCCAGCCTTCAGCTTCCTCTGCGCACTTCTTGCCATATTGGCAAGGCTTCTGCACAGCGATGTCTCTGCGTTGCTCGACAACTCGAAGCATGATCCTCGGCACAGTGGCGCAGCTTTCCCTTCCACTACTCGTTAGCTGATTCGCAGCGCTCCTCCTCCTCCTCCAACGTTGTGTCGCACTTTATCCACGTTCTCGTTGTCTGAAGCGTCAACACTGCCACCACAAACCGACGGTAGTTCTCGTTCTCGCTGCGCACCGAGTCGCTGGGCGGCGAAGGCGGCGAAACCCAGGCAAGATCTGCTGCGCCAGTGGCTGCAAATATTATTTATTATGCATATATTTCTTAACATTTTGTTGTTGATTTTCGGGGTGTACCTGATAATGGAGAGAAACATCCACTCCACGGCGCTCAGCCATGGGCCTAGCTGAGCCAGCCAGACGGCCGTGGTGTCCATGCTGGCGGCGTGTCCACATCGTTGCTGGCCTGCACACCTTTCGAGTCGTTCTTTATCGCCCCGATTTATGCCTAGAATTGGATAAGTCCCAGTACGACACCACGTTATATTTCTGTGCGCTCTTTCGCTAGAGCTGTGGTTCGTGGTGCGCGGTATATCGGCAAAATATCGCATCAAAGAAGTATCGAGTATGAGTACAGAGACGAGTGATTCGATGGCGTAATCGTCGTCCCGCCATGGCCAAGAACAGCTGATTGACAGCTGATCTAAGTGTAGCATCCAATGTGACTGAAATATAATTGCAATTTGCAACTATCCAGCAAGTTCCGCCATTCGGTTTCATGTCCAATAAACAGCCACGAAAACCTCTCAAGTCTGCAGTGCTACCGTGTAATTGGTTCCCCCGTCTACCGCCCCAGCACAACCCAGGATCGGCTCTTTCGTGGCCATCCATTAACTTTGGCTATGGAAAAAATTACAAAATTTCAAATTCGATATAATTCAATTTGGTGGAATGAAAGCATAAAAGAAAGAAAGAAAGAAGGGCGAGAGGAGGCCAGGACAACAGTCAATATAATTCCCCATTGCAGTTGTGCGCCATAATGACTTCCTGTGCGCAATGCAACAAGGACCAACCCACAACAGCGGCAACAGCAGCAACAGCAAGGGGCAGAAGGAGGAGGAGTTGCAGCAGCAGGAGCAGCATCAGCATCAGGACTATAGAGGTGGTCCTGGCAGGCAGCCATTAGCGAAATATGAGCACCAACAAGCACAACAAGGGCACCCAAGGCGAATCGAATCGAAGCGAAGCGAGTCAAAGCAAAATGAAGGAACGGCAGGGCAGCGGCAGGGCAGGCCCAGGGTGGTGGGTGGCTTGTGGGTGGCAACCGGGGTCGGTCGCTCGGTCGGTCTGCAAATAATGCCAGAATCCGAATTAAGCTGAATAATTTACACAACCCCTTGAAAGTGCACTTAAGAGCAACAATATAATAATAAATAGCGAAAAAAACGAAGCGCTGAAATAATATTTCTTTTCGATTTATCCTTCCCAGAATCACCAGCATCATCATCATCATCATCGGCAGTCACATCCACATCAGCTCTGGCCCGGGGCATCCTTCGACATCCTGATGCCTTCCTGTCGCTGACTGCCAATAGAAAATTGCGTTCCCCAATTGACTGACTGACTGGCAGGCAGACTGATTGACAAACCGACTGACTTACGGACTGGCGGGGTACTGGTGACTGGGTACTGGGGACTGGGAAGCGACTTGGAGTCTAGCGTCTATATGCGTTGATGGGCTGTGCAATTGTCTGAATGGGCATTCAATAGATCCGGAAAGGGCGTGGGGACTGCGACTGCATGGCATCGGGGCATGGGCATGGGCATGGGTTGGGGCGGGGCGGGGCCTGGCGGCTGCTGGATTCAGTCAAGTGTATTATCAATTGAAGACTCAACGAACTTGCCAGGTAGCAATGAATTGGATTGGATTGGATTGAGAGGGATTGAGTAAGCGCGGTCGCTTAAGGAACCCTACACACTCCGATGTGTTTGGACTTTGTCAGCTTTCCCAGATCTTTGTATTCCACAGAACTATCATGCATTGCTGCCGAACTGATCATGCCATTAGCTGCTGATCGTGGCCTACAGCTGCTGGCTGCTACGCTCCCTAGATGAGAGCTTCGCAGTTGCAGCATGAATTGGATTGGATCGTAAATAGATTTGTCTTCAGCGTATTGTACATGCAGCCAAACAGAAGCTGCCGTTGTCTCCAGAGCATCGTAATTCCGTTTGGTGAGCGCTTTTCTATTCCTTGGGGTGCTCCACCTGATCCCCTTCTAAACTCTTTTTTTACAGCGCATTGCAATGCTCGACCTGCCCCGAACCCATTCTGAGAACGTTTTTTTTGCTTTCCTTCCGCTGCTGCTGCTGCTGCCGTTGCCGCTGCTGCTGCTTCTGCTGCAGCTTCTTCGCTAATGACGCTGATGAGTTGACGAGGTAGGTTTTCCAGGATATTAACGATGATGATGACGAGCACGAGGACGAGGACGACAACGACGGCGCACCGTTAATGAGGACGATTATAATGTCGCTGATTTTGCGTTCAAACTAACAGGCAACTGAAGCGCAACAGTGCTCCGCGTCTCCATGACCATGCTGTGATCCCCCTGCTCCCCCTGACCCCCCTGCAGCCTGCGTTACCTTCTCTATTATTCCGAGTGCTCGTCGAGAACGGTTGGCATATTTCTGGTCCAAATGAGGTTGAGTTTCTGAGCGGAGCGGAGCTCCTCTTGGGCAAACAATGCCGCCACCGCACCCAGCGCAGCCCGCTTGAGAGAACCCCTTGAGGACCCACACAGCCCTCCCCACCACCCCCCGGCAGCCGGCAGCCGAAGGCTGTCCCCCGTCCATTGAATTCAAAATTTGCTGCGTCGGTCGATAGCTGGCGGGGGTACGAGGATGGGGCTGGGGATGATGATTATGTGGATGATGTTGATGCTGATAACTGATGACTACTTCACTTAATGCAAATTTTCAAAAATGGAAAGCGGAAGAAAAAAAACACCGTTATATTTGATGAGTGCTTGCCACGCCCCAACCGCCAAAGACAACCGATGCAGGAGGTGGCAGGTGGCAGGAGGGGGCAGCAGGAGGAAGGGGCAGGGCTGCAAACGAGGCCATAATACTGCAAATCGTCGTATAATGAATGAGATGCTGCAACTCGTTAGGCCGTAACCAGATACAGATACAGATGCGGATGCGGATACGCAGATACAGATACGGATACAGCAGCTAGAGAGACAGAGGGATCAGCTGAAGAGCCCTCAAGGATGGGGCTTACACTCTGTGGCATCTATGGGTTCGCGCTTTGTCGAGCACTTTTCTATATTTGAAATTAATATGTCATTGTGTGGTGCAGGGGGGGAGTGGAAAAATACTTGCGAAATTCAATTTCCACCTCGATTTTTGCACAATTTTTCCTAACCGTTTGGCAAGCTGCATTCGAGATTCGCTAACGATGGTGAGCGATGGCGAAGGATGAGGCACAACTAACGAGATTTGCATATGGAAGCGAATGGCTGTGCTGTGGGCTGTGTGCTGTGGGCTGTGTGCTGTGCTCTACCCTCATATTTCACGCATCATAATTCCCCAAACTCAATTCCCACAGCGCCATAATCAACCGCAAGACGAGCTGCGGACTCTTCCCAAAAATTAAGAGGGAAAATTGCATAAAAATATGGAAAAACTTCGAAATCAGCAAAGCAAATGAAGCATCCAGGAGGGCGAGTGCCGTGCCAGGGTACAGCGGAGGAAATGTTCTTCATTTTATGGCCTTGGGGATTGGCTGCGGACGTGGGCGTGGGCGTGGCACGGGCGCTGCCATGAATAGGTGTAGAGAGGTGTAGGTGTAGGTGTAGGTAAGTGCCTTAAACCCCACAAACGATTTTCTACAGCAAACGATTCATTCATCTGTGTGCCAGTGATAATTATTTTGCACGGGAGCTGGGCAGATCGCGTTCCAATGGTCGCTGCAAAAGCTGAAAAATGAAAATATAATTTCTGTTCAAGCATTGATTAAGCAATTAATCCACCTTGCACACTTCCGCAGCCTGGTGAGGGGCTGTACCAGGCTTGAGGCGGGCCTCTGGGGAGCAGCTGCAAGCCTCATTGCATGCAGGCCACAGAGATGCCTCATTAAAAGACAGCCATCGATATGCCTCATTAGAGGCGACGACGACCCACCCACCCCTTCGGCAGGGGGAGCTGGGGAGTCCGAGCTCTGCCTGCGTAATTGTTGACTCGTTGCGGTGCGGTGCAGTCGAGTTTGGGCTGTTTAGCCGAGTCAGTCAGCGATTCATCAGCGTCAGCCGCAATCATGCTGAGCATTATCAATGCGAGCAGTCAATATTTCCAATCTAATATCCGCATGCGACCCACCGCGACCCACACCACACCCGAGTGCCACCCAGGGCCCGCGTACCGAATCGCAACCCCCAGCCACCGGCCAGGACCCAATCACGGTCAGCAGAGTCCTGTCCGGACTGGACAGGAGCAGAAGCAGGAGCAGGAGCTTGGGCCGAGCCGAGACCGAGACCGAGGCCGAGGCCGAGGCATATGTAGTGGCAGGACGAGGCGCCTCGCAGCTGGCGTCGCTGTTGCCATCACTCTTGCACCCACGCCGCATGTCGCCTGGTGGTTGTTTCCCTTCGCTTACCTGCAGTGGGTCTTGTGGGGGGGGGTGGCGAGGAGGTTTGTGGGTGGATTCGGGGTGTGTGTTGTTGTGTGGCAAGCAACCCTCGACGCCCTCCCTCGCCCTCGCCCTCGCCATCGCCTGCTGCTGCTGCTGTTGCTGCTCTTCTTTTTATGCTTTCTCCCTGCGCTTTGTTCATGTTCCTTGCTGATTTTTGCAATCATCCTTGACAGGACTTTTTCGTGTGCCTCTTGCTCCCTGTTTGTGTGTGGCATGCCCCTCCCAGTTAATTTGGCTCTCTCTCTCTCTCTCTCTCTCTCTCTCTTTCGCTCCCTCTATTTATACTTGTATTTATGTATATGTCTCTCTCTCCTGTTCTCTGTGAATTCATTCATTCATTTTCGTTTTATGAATTGCATTTGCTCTCTCTCTCTTTCTCTTTCTCTCTCTCACTCGCACTCGCTCGACCTGCGCACGCTGCTCTCCCTCACTCACTCACTCTCTCATTTTGCCTCTCTCTCTTTCTCTCTTTCTCTCTCTCTCTCTCTCGCTGGCTGCAGCGAGAGGAGGACTCAAAGCGGAAGCCATTATAAATGTTCGTTCTGTCGTTCTGGGCGCTGGGTGTGGGGCGTTTATTAAAACGCTGATTACTCGATTTGGCAACCCCTCAACAGGAGGACAACAGGAGGCCAAGCCAAGCCAAGCCAAGGGGGAGGAGACGTGCTCTGGTGGTGGCTCTTTGGCTCTTTGGCTTTTGTGCCCCCGGACCATGCCAGTCAGTGCCCTGGCCATGTGGACACCCGGGATTGGCAGGCCCAGCAACTAATTCCATGCCACAGCATGGAATCAGACCAATACTTGAGCACTTGTCGCCACACAATTGTAATTGCCGTTTACTTGGCTTGTTTCTATATTTACTTTTAGAATAAAATATATATATAAATATATATATATATATACAGTATATGTCTGTGTATAATATATATAATATAAATATAAAATATTATATGACAAAAATAATAATAACCAATTGTTCCAGCTGCCATTTGTAAGTCATTCCCCTCTGTGGGACTGCGAAACACATTAAAATATTATATTCTTTTATTCTATATTCTTTTTCCTATTTTGGCTCTCATGTTTCACAATCTCCATTTGACAGAGACCCAAGCTGTGGAGAAGCTTTCGCTATCAGTATTTCAATATTCGTTAGTCTACAGGGAAACATCTGCAATAGATACATTCGATGCCAGATGCAGCCAACATTTGCATTCAAGCTGCCATCGTTTAAATACTAAATATACGAAGTCAATAAATATCCATGGGCTTCAATCAGTCATTAACTTTGCGCCAATTATTTGGCAAGTGGCGTATCCATTTCAGGATACTCTTACCAGCGGTGCTTGGCGGACTGTATCACTTGACGAGGACCATTAACAGGCCACCATGCCACCCACAACAGGGGAGCTTGTGCTCCCGATGGATTGTGCAGCCTCATCACTTCTGTAGCCACACACAAAGGGCACAGGACCCGCCAAACGGATGGATGCGGGATTCTTGAAGCATATTAATGCATATATGCAAATTACTGGAGCTGGAGCTGGGACTGCGGATGGGGCTAGGCACAAAGGGAAAACTGCAGCCAGCAGGTGTGTGGGTGTCTGGCTGGTGCATTGCTTCGCTGGTGGATACAGCTGGGGGAGAGTGCTCGCTGGCGGTTTCGCTTGGTTGGTTCGTTATTCGGTTACATTACATTTCATTATGGGATCGGTGGGCGGAGGGGTTGGGGCTGGGGCTGGGGTAAGGCGAGTGCGGCGGCTCCGTGTGGTGTGCAGCGACATTGCTGGAAATTTAATTCCTTCCAGTTTCATGCATATTCACAAGATGACGACGGCAACGCACACTCTTATAAATTAAGGATAACGACGTCGTCCTCGGTCCTCGGTCCTCTTCTGGGAATGCGAATGCCAATGGGATTGGGGATGCGTGTGCCTGTGCCTGTGCGTGTGTAGCTGTGTGTGTGTGTGTGTGAATCTATAATGAGACGCATTTTTCCTCGGATATCCTTGGCTGCTTTGCATAATGTGCAACCGCTTCCTTTGCTCCACATGCACATCTGCGCCCCATCCTGGTCCTCATCCTCATCCTGCCTTTGCCTTTGCTTTTTATAATTGTTATATGTTTGCATTTCTCGAGGTTCCTTCGCCCAATGAGCACTGCCGCCTTCTGTCGTGCGTTCTTTCGGTTCGGTTCGGTTCTCTGCAAATTGTTAAAACACCATAAACAATTATTTTGCATTTTGCTTTGAGGTGCGATCCCTTTGACGCAGTCAGTCCCGTCCCTCCGCCCCTTGGGGACACCGAGAGACACGTGTGTGGCTCAAGGGAACAGAAATCAGTAGGATGAAAGGTGCTACAGCTGCATTTTGTTGCACTTTTCTCTTGCCGTTTTACCAATTCATTTAATATGCCCCGCGGCACATCGCTGGCCAGCAGGAATGGAGACACAAAGAAACTCTGCAGCGCCCACTGAAAGAATTTGTTATTACATATGTATCTATATGCATCCAACAATTAAATTATAGCCAAAATACACTGGAAATAACTAAAAACACAAGCCTCATGGACACGTCGATTCCAGCCCTGGTAGCCCTGGTAAAGCAGGAGAATGAACCACTGAGCAGGCAGAGCTAAACAAGGAGGGGGCACCCAGGTGTAAGTGAAAGTAGGGAATGGAAAATATCAACTGTGTGAGAAAAAGCTGCAGACAGATGCAAAGTTACTGTCGGAAAACACCTAAAACAAAGGCATAACTTGTGAATTATGTTTATTTACAGCGCTTGGCAACGCAACAAAATCTGCAACTCCCACATTCAGCCACTCAGCAGTCAACAAATTGAGCAGAAATTTGCGTGGACCAGGCATAAGATGGAGAAAAGGGAATTTCAGGACAGCAAACAAAGCTTTGGAATATAAAACTTATGGCACCACGTGCTGTACTTAGCAAACATCTTCCATTTTGTTGCTTCTAGGATGAATGTGTGTGTGTGTGCCTACTGGTACCTTCGCTTACGGAACTCTCTGACTCGCCTTGCTCTCGGAAATAATGCAGAAATCGAATTAGCAAGTGGAAAACTTCAGGCGAGCAATCCAAACTACCCCAAGGAATAGCCAAATGATTGTCAGAATTAACCTAATCAATGACAGAACTTCAAACGGAAAATGTAAATGCTTTAAGTCCTAAATTCCATATCCATATTCCACTTGCAGTTCTCTTATTGATTCGGTTAATATTGAGAATCCTACTCAAATATTCATTTAATAGAATAGAATAGAATATACGAGGACTGTTCTTTTTTAAGTTTTCCGTCTCTTAATTAATATGGCATTACTTTTTCTATCAAAAGGCATCTATCAGCTGATTCCTGTCAAAATTTGAAGATGCTGTGCCAGTTTGTTTGTGTTTTATAGCCATTGATAGCAAGCTACCTCGTGCTTTGAAGAAGAAATGGAAAAATTGAAATTCGTATGCGGCTTAAGCCTTATTTTTGCGGAAAAAAAGCACCTCTGAAACCAAGGAAAGGCTTGATAAATATTATGGAATCTCTTCTCCATCGATTTCAGTTGTGAACGAGAAGGAACGTGTGAGTCGCTTCTTTACTTTTAAACCCGTACTCTGTCAGTATATAGATTTGTGAGCTTATGATTTATGAAGATGTCGATTCCACATCTTATATTTACAACGAGAAGGGACAAAAGTTTTTTGTAGTGCTCGCGGTATTACCGCTGTATTACCTCATTGATTACCTTCAGAAAAGTTAGAACAGACTCTGGTGAATATTATGCCACCTAATTGGATCGATTAAATGAGGATTCGAAAAAGAAACGACAGCATTTGAGCAAGAAAAAAATGTTTTTGACCAGGACTGTAGACATGTGCAGTTTTCATTGCAAAAATCCATGAATTATGCTCCGAATTGCTCCCTGTCTCACCCCATTCTCTGTATATTGTCACTGGTGACTATTTCTTGTGTCCAAACCAGAAGAAATGGCTCGGCGGAAAGAGATTTGAGTCCAGTGATGAAGTCATCTCACAACAATGCCTATTTTGAGGTCCTTGGCAAATCCAATTTTTTGTAAGGGATACAAAATTGGAGAAATACTGGAAAAAGTACATAGAGCTAAAATAAGACTATGTTGAACAATAAAATTATTTTTTATCCAAAAAGTTGTTTGTTAACCAAAAGCCCTCCTAGAATGTCTGCACATTGAACATATATGTATTACATGTGTGCTTTGCTTCGGTGAATGCCATAGAAATAATGATTATGGGTTCATTATCATCTAACTCCTTAGCTGGATTTATTTAGAGCATTTGGAAAAGGAAAGAACACCTGAACCTGGAGTGGAGAAAAGCTTTGCTCAGCTCAGCAAGCCGTTGCCAAAAAGTATAAACAAAATGAACATGGCGGAAACCCCCATCCAAATTTGGCAGCTCCACTCCTCTCGAAGAGGCGAAAGGCCACTGGGGAAAAGAAAGTTTCATTTGGCGACCGCGCTGGAGCGTAAAGCCTTTCAGACCTTTTAATTTTCAACGTTCAACGTGTGGTGGCCCTTGATTTGTTGGGATTTTTGTTTGCTGTTTGGTGTTTGGTCTTTCCCCTCGACTTGCTCACTCGAGGGGCACGGGCACCAAGGAGCGCTGCACAATCACAAAAGAGAAGCGAGCGAGCATTCACGGAATGTTCCACATCGCACATGGGGCTGGCTGCCCATGGGGCTTTGATGTCCGCGAATTGGGCGGAGTCCATGGCGCAGAGTCACGAGCTGAAGATGGTGAAACAAAAAGGTAACCATGATGGCTGACGACTGCAATTGCGATGATGGCGAACGTTTTGCTCCGCTCTTGATTTTAATTTGAATTTCAATTTGAATTTGAATTTCAAAGGGCCGCCCCCACAAGAGGCAGCCATCCAGCCATCCAGCCAGCCAGCCAGCCAGCCAGCCAGCCAACAAATGCACAAAGAGGAAAAAATCAAACAATAAACTGCACTCAAGCACGAGGCGGGGTGGTGGTACGAGCTGCTACTGCTGCTGCTGCTGGTGGGGGTGGCGTGGCGTGGCTGAGACAAGTGCAAAGAGGTCTCGACACAAAGTTGGCCATATTTGAACGCCATGCTGTGCGCCTTAATTCGATCAAAAGAAGCTTCGCAGCCTGCATCCGCATCCGCATCCTTCGTTCCCCCTGATGGCTGCATGCGTCTTGTTGCACTTGAGTGCTGTCATCATCATCATCATCATCCCCCTTTTGCCCCACTTGGCCCTGAATGGCGCTAGGCACGCCCCCCGTCGTCTAACCCTTAACAGGGCACTGCGTGGACTTTCAAGAGCATTGTTGAAATTATCCTAAAGAAAAAATACAAAAAAAACACACACCAAAAAAAAAGTGTTACCTAAATGATTTTTAATGAGAAAGAGCTGCTTGCCAGGGTTGTCGCCCGTCCACTGAAGTGGCAGCGCCCCGGGTGGCAGCATTCGCCAAATGCCCCTCCATGCGACTTAGTTGCAATTGGAGTACCCGAAGGCCCAACATCTTCTTGCCAAAAATACCAATTTATATGCTGGCGGGAAAGTAAGAGTAAATTTTAATATTATTCAGGGAACTTTAAGGGTATACCCTTAAAGGAAATGCCGCTCTCCCACTTGGAACCTTCAGACCTTCTCGTGGCATATTTGTGGATCAATGAACTTCCGCGAGAGTGGACCTCTTGTGCAAGTTTACTTTTCGCAACTAAAAACTAAATGCCCTTGCCCGCTCTCCACAATTTCCCCTCAATTATTATCGGTTTCCGCTTGCAAAATGGTGACACCGACATTTTCGGCTGGAACTTTTCTCAGAGTTCATTCATTTGGATGCCATTCCATACGTGTGGCACCCCGACTGGTCCTCCCACTCCAGTTACAGTCGGGCGGGTGTGCAGGCAGGGCAGCAGGGCAGCAGGGCAGCAGGCAGACCCAATCAAACAATCGACATCAATCATAATTTTCGCTATTTTTTCTTCTCACATTGATTACATTTATTCTGTTTGTCTACTTGGGCTTTTCTTTGGCTCCGCTCCGCTCCGCTCTGCTCTGCTCCTTTCCGCTCCTTCTAATGCTTCGCCTTGTCTTGTCTTCATTTTCTTTTTTATACATTTTGTCATTTTCTTATTTTCCATGGAATTTTCTTTGCCGTTGATGTCCTTAATCCTTGTCAACACAAGGCAGCAGCTAACAATGGCTCTGGGTCTGGATCCGTTGTCCGTTGTCCTCTGTCCTTCATCCTCATCCTTGTCCTCGTCCTCGTCCGGGCTGTTGCTCCTTTCGTTGTCGTTGTCGTTGTCGCTGTCGTTGTCGCCTGACGGGTTTTCATGTTCATTTGTGGTGGGAAAATTGTCATAATCTTTTGACGCGCGCCCCGGTCCTCACCCTTGGTGCCACTCCCCCCACACCCCCCCCATCCCTCTTCATTTGTTTTGGATTTTTCCGCTTCTTTTTGCTTCACCTACCCCGTGCATTCGCGCAGCAGAAGGGTATATTGTGCTGTGTTGCATTGAAGAACAGGCAACATGTCGCGATCTAAAGCAAAGCTCGAAACGTTGAGTTCGATGCATCGGGAAGACCGCAAAGATTCGATTTTATTTCAATTATTTATGCGCTATGATTCCGAGTTGCCTAGAATTTCCTTGCTAACTTATTTTACTGAGCAGAGGGTAATGCATAGTCTTCTTATTTGTGACTCTATCACCTGGCACCCACACCCACACCCACCCTTATTGCTACTGGCTCGCCTTTGATACTCAATAAGAAATTGTCCTTTACGGGATTAGTGAGAGGTTGACAAGGCCTTGGGTCTCTGTCTCTGTCTCCAACTCCATCTCCTTCATTTGCATCTCCCAGCTCCCAGCCACCAGTGCCAGCGCCAGTGCCAGTGCCAGTGCCAGCTCTTGTCTTGCCTTACAAGGCGTATCGACTTACGAATCATTAAAATTTCACGGCTGACTTTCTCCACTCTCCGAAGTCCCACCGAGAACTTTCTTCGGGGGCAGCGGCGGCAAAGAGCAGGCAGCAATTAGTCAGTCAGAAACTCAATGACAATGAGGACGATGACGATGACGTTGACGTTGACGACAGTGGCAGGGATAATGATATCCCAGGCATCCTCAGCTGTGGCCAGCCCTTCAATTGTCCTGTCATGTGAACTGCAATTGAGTTTGCCCTCCCCCACCCGAGCACAATTTGTGTCCAGTGTCCAGTGTCCAGTCCTGACAAGTGTGAAAATGGGGAAAATGTGGCAGTGTGGAAGCGGCAAGCCAAGTGTATGGGAATAAATGAGCAAATTGAGGCACAAATTGAGCAACAAAGAGAAGGATGAAGGAAGCAGGAAGGAAGGAAGAAGCGACGGACATACTCGTATGCAGAAAGGTGCCTCAGCTGCGGGCACAATGAGACAGGAATGGGTGCCCAAGTGAATACGTTTCATGGCTAAGTGAGTGCCAGTCCGATTCACCGATAGAAAATCATTTGCGAGTATTATTCGGTAAGAGAGAAACTCTCACTCACACACCCTGGGACTGTGATTGGTTTTGTTTATTCAATTGGTTGAACCACTTCAAATGCTATCGCTGCGGGATGTGCAAATTGGATTCAGGATGTATCTGGCTCTACTTATATTTACATGCACATGTATCCAAGGACTGTGCGCCTTTGTGCACCGATAGCAGTGTCTTCTGTTGAATTAATATTTGACGTTCTTACACGCAGGAAGAGCTGCTGCAGCCGTAGCTAGGATGTTCATGGAAGTAAATATGGCATGGACACGGGTATCCACAGGTAAGCCTTACTTTTTGCACTCAATTAATCCATGAATCCATCAATCAGATTCCGATTCCAATGCAGATTCCGATTCAGATGGATCCCCAGCGAATCAATCAGTGCGAGTCCGTAGTTGGAAGATGAACCCACTTGTGGAAGCAGGTCGCATTGTGGTCTTGGCCCATTCCGTCTGAGTAGTCAGCGATTCGAGTTGATTCGATTCACACTCCAGCGTGGGGAATGTGCAGGGGCCACGGCGGCACACTCCACACTCCATTGCCCAAATCAGCGGCACAGATTTATGCAAATTTCTGTAGATTCGTTTAGTTGTTAATAGGCATAAAAATATAATGATTGCATAATGCGGGACAGGCGTTGGGCTGTCATCTGCGTATCTGTTCGAGTGGAAAACGAGGCTTTCCCATTGTTTTCCGCTGGAGTGGAGTGGAGTGGGTGTTGAGTGTTCGATGGAGATGTAGATGGAGATGCAGATGGAGATGGAGAAAACGAAGTTCGATAATTTGGATGATAATGGGCCAAGGATGCCTCCTCTCTCCTTCTCTCTCCTTCTCTCTATTCCCTCTCTCCATGGCTCGTTTTCCTCGTTTCAGCGGTTTAGCGTTTTAGCGGAAGTGGAAATGTCAAAGAGCTGGCTGCAGGAGTCGTGGGCGGTGGCGAGGGCGGGGGCGAGTGCTGGCACATCAAACGTTCTGTCAAAACACGCGATAAATGTCACTTGAGATGCCAGAGCTGCATTTCAAAATGGCGCATTTGATTTCCATTTTGCTTATTGCGACTGGCTGGGCAGGGCTGGGCAGGGCAGGCAGAGCAGGCAGCGAATCACTTGACGTAATTAAAACCAACCAAACAAGGCAGGCAAGAAGTCCTTTGTCTTGGCCCCTGGACGAATGACATTTGCGCCAGGAAGCGGCAAGCAATTGAATTGGAGCTGCGGCTGGTAATGGGAATCGGAATGGAATGGAAACAGGATTTCCATGGGTATAGGAGTGGGAATGGGAATGGGAATTGGAATTGGAATTGGTGTATGGTTGAAGCGGACCATAGACTGGAGACGGCATTTCCTTTTTGTAATTGAAACCCGATCATCATGACACGGGCAATCCCTTGGCCGGCTTCCCCTTTTGTCATTATCCTTGCGGTTGTCGTTTACCTCTTCACGCAATTTAATCAACTTGACGCGTTTCTTTCTGCTCCACAATATTTGTTTGTAGCCAGCCAGCCAGCCAGCCAGCCAGCCAGCCAGCACTCTGGTTGCGTCCCTATTGTGTCCTAGTTAGTGGCGGTGAGACATCCTCCCGGTATCAATTACCAAATGTTTTGACAGCAATTGTCTAAATAGGCAGCCAGCTTTCGGGCCCCGAGCACTCGCTCCTCTGTCCTTTGAGGATTGTCTGCCATTAGCGCTGGTCCTTCCCCGAAATCGGCTCAGCTTTAAATGGGAATCAAAGGAAGTTTATTAGTTGGGTTCTGCATTATTATTAATATATTTATTATCGTTGGGCTTATGGCTTTCCATTCCAACTTGAAAATATATTCATTTACGTATTGATAAAATTATTTTATTTACTGCCAAAATGATCCATGAATTTGGTATTCTGGAAATTAAATGTTTTGTCTTAATCTCAAATATGATTTCGAGCGTAAAAAATCCCTTATTTTGCTTTATTTACGGCTCTATTTACTATTAACAATTTATTAATTTACATATTTTACAGCCATAGCAACCCATCCAACCCAACGCACCACTTCTCCCCCCCACTTGCAGCAGTTGTTCTTGCCACTATTCCCCCCATCAGCCTCAATTCACACTCAATAATTCCTTGTCTGGGATCCACATAACGTTGAACAAAATGTAATAATCCACATAATCATAAAATCCGTACACCAGATTGAATAATTTTGTCCAATCAATCAAAGCACAAAGCTCCCATAGTAGCAAGGGAAGAGGCAGATGGGGTGGGCGATGGGGAGGGGGGGTCAGTGGTCGCTGATGAAGCAATCAATAGCGTTGATGCCTGATGATGTTGCGACTGGGGGCAGGAAGTCGTTGTCGGCGTCGCTATTATTATTTTAGTATACCCTTAAAGAGAGCATGTTGACTTGTCTCCGCTATCTGCCAAGCTGCAAAGTAATTAGTGAATGTGCTGTACATATTCTTGAACCTTAAATAGATCATTCATGGTAAAAATATCATTACCGAGCCATGCAAGCACTACAGCAATTTGGTATGCACGGTGCAAAAGACTTTTTGGGTTTATTTCAATAAAAAAGTGTCCATAATTGTGGCATATTCTACATATTCCATTTAAACTGCATTACAAAACATATGGCACATCTGACTAGGTAATGCTTGTGTCCGTTATATGGCTCTGTTCTGCTGCATATTTGAATCAAACCTCATAGACCCAACAGAGCTAATGCAAAATGCATTTAACTCGAACTACCCATAGGGGAAAAATGCTTCTTTCAGGGTATCTACAGATGCCACAATGTTAAGCTCTGTTTTGTTTTGTTTTGTTTTTGATTGTCGAGTTGTCGAGTTACTGCTGCCTTTCATATTGTTGTGCTATGATTAGTAAGTGAAAATAAAAACAATTTGAGGCTCGTTAAAGTTGACACTTTCATTAAGTTGGCGAAATTGGAATCATATTCTTCCCACTCTCTTCACTCTCTTTCCCTCTCTCTCTCTCTGTGTGTTCGTGTTGCTGTTGTCGCTGTCGCTGGCTTAAAAGGCGTTAATGAGGACAGAAGCGGAGCGATGAAATTTGACGAGACATGGAAAATTAGTGACAAATTAAAAGTCCACCCCTGTCAGGGTGAGGAGGAGGTTTGTTGATGCCGCTCCGAGTCATCCGAATTGTGTCAAATGTCAAAATAGACGCAACCCTCGAAGCAAGCCCAGCTCAGCCCAGCCCAGCCCAGCCCTCCCATTCAGCCGCTCCGTTCCGTTCCGTTCTGATCCGATCCAATCCCATATCTCCCCCCCAACAGCCACCTGCTGGGCCTGCAACTGCCAACATCCAATTAAATGGCAAAAGCCGGCTGAGGGATGGGTCGGGGGCGCTGGATAAAATAGATGTCAATGATGTCGTCATGCCACCAATTAAACTAATGATAAGCAAAACGAGGAGCGGAGCGGAGCGAAACGAAACGAAACGAAACGCAATGGAACGCGTCAAAAGTCAAAACATATCCGAAAGAGCCATCGAGGGGAGCCGAAATGTTCGGTGTGTGCATTTTGATTCCAGTTCATTCACACTCGGAGAAAAGAGCAGTCCATAAAACGAGTAAATAATAAAAATGGAATATTTTGAGAGCTTAAGGTACTTGGGCAGATCCAAGCATACACCTCGTTGTGGCTTATCTTCCGTGAGCCTATTTTGACCTTTCATGGCAATGCAAATATGTACATAAATATGTATGTACAGCAGTGGTCGGCACGCACACACTCACATGTTTTGCAGTGCGGAAACGGAGCATTGTAGTGGCATTGTTTCCCATGCCCAATACAGTCATAGATCTATTCGCGGGCTATCTGTCTTGCTGGACAGCTCTTCCATGCCACCCAGATACACCTTTGGGCTCGAAGCATATCTCTTAATGGGCCAACTTCAGCATTTTGTAGGTGTCCTTCTCTTAAAATTTGTAATAAATCTTTACCTAACTTGCATATGGTAATATTTCTGAATTCCTTGCCTGGAATGTCTTCGCTCAGTGTATGACAATTGTGATTTTGATTCATGTGTGGCATGCCGTGAGCCTGCTCCTCATCATCATCATCATCATCATCGGCAGGAGAATGGACGACTGCCACCCCCCATGCTATGGGCAGCAACCAAAAATGGCAACTGCCACGCTCGAGAGACGTGAGAAATTGCTTGTTATCAAGTTTATTTCGGTTGGCACGTTGCACATTCCAGAAAGTATGCTATGGCATGGTACTATAGTGTGCGTGTGTGTGTGTGTGGCAGCCACATGCAAAATCCCAACTGAATCCAGCACACACACACAGAGTCATACGGAAACGCACTGACACACAGTCGACATCCAGAGGAAGCGCTTAAGTGGCATCATTTTGAAATAAAGTTGATTCAATCAGGCCCCGACATGGATGGGTCCCCATGCTCTCCCTCTCGCCCTCTGCCCATACGGGTATCCCTGTGTATCTCTCTGTCTGTCTATCTGCGTGTGTGTGTCTGTGTGTGCTGGTGGCACGAGTGTTTGTAGTGCTGCTGTCATCTGTCACGCATCCATCCAATGTTGCCAGTCATCCGTCAGAAATGAAGCCCAGCCCACTCCGTGGTCCGGACCTGCCACTGCACAAATTAACCGATTTAAGTTGCCAGCACAAGATCAGAAGGCTAAAGTTATTCATTCCCCATTCAAATATGACAACTTTACAGTTTACCCACGAAAAGTGTGTCCCAAAATCATCGTAGCATCAGGCTGCAAAACAGGAAAATAACCAACGACTTTTGGCCCATATGCAAGTACACTTTCGGAGGGACTGCAGCCATTCTGTTTTCCTGCAAGGCTAGCTCTCAGTATTAGTTGTTTATCCATAACACTTGCATTGGCTTCACACTTGTCTCAAGGCTGTAATCTTTTGGTAGACTCGGAACTCCTCACTCCTCCGCCCAATCCTCAATTCATAATTTCAATTTTAAGTTCAACAAATGCAATAAGCTTTCGGCAGCTTATGCAGAAGCTTTTGCCTGCTCTTGTAGCCAGCACACGCACCCCCTGAGGCTCATTGCAAGCTCTAAAGGACCTTCGAGGCTGCATGTGGTGGCGCCCCCTGGCGTTGCCGGGCACAACGTGCCATAAAAAGGATGTTTGCCATAAAAGTAGCTGAACACGAAAAGCTGTGCGATGTGTGCGTGCCCTTGGGGGAATCATCAACATTTGTTTCGCGTCCTGTCGCTTTTTGGCCGTTGATTAAATTTGTTTGAAAAGTTTCGAGGTCCGTTTTTTTTTTGCGTTGCCAGCCATCAGCCTCATCTGTGCAGCCGCGCTAATCCCTGAACTGAACTGCACGCAGAAGGAAGAAAAAACCCGTATCGCATCCAATGAAATGGAATAGAATGTTCGAAACAAAAGCGGAGCTCGCTCCCCGCCCATTGACAGCTTGTCGTTCCTTTGACTCTTTTGGCCGTGGCTGGCGTGGTGCTCGCTCTGTGGCTTTTAATTGAAAAATTCTGAAATCACATAATTGCGGGGCATTGCGGGTCCAGCATTTTGAGCTGCGTAATTAAGAAAATAAACCCCATGCACATAAGCCCCCACAAAGCCCCCTAAAAACATCTAAGCCCCAACCACCAACCGCTAAGATTCATACAGAATTTTGAATACTCGTACTTGAATGTGACGTTTACTTTTAATTTGTTTGCAGCCTTCCCTTAGCCTTTAGATGATGCCTTTAGATGATGGTCAAATAGAACGCCACGTCAACAGAAAGTGAAAAGCCATACAGTCCCGTCCCCAGTCCCCTCCTTCAGGAGGGGGAGCGATGTCGCGCTTTTGAAGTTGCTGATGTTTCTGTGTCTGATTCGGATTCGGATTCGAATGGGTCTGCTGAAGAGTTCGCTGCTCATTTAGGCGCAATGTCCACAAAAGACAACCCCCATTCGGGCGGCCTTTCATTCGGTCTTTGGGATTAATTCTGAATTATGAGCGTTTTTGAATTCCATTTAAATGTTGTTTCTGCAGCAATAATTGAAAAGAGAAGAGCCCACAGCTTAATGAGCTCACAGCCAAGCAGCTCGGGAGTTATTATCGCTAGCATGGGGATGGGGATGCGCTTGGGAATGGGAATGGGCAACGGCTACGGCTACGAGTGGGTCTCTCGTGGTTGGGCGAAGGTTCTCTCCCTTATCTCTTTGTGCATGGGGCAAGCAATTTGCTGAAAAGAGACAGCTGATTAGGCAGGAGTAGGAGGGAAATATTCATAAAGCAACCTGCGAATCGGGAATGGGATTAAGCTGCATCTTAAACTGAAAGAAATCACGGCAAGTACTGAAACAGTTTTTCAATCGCTCATTAATAGATGTATGAGTTTGATGAGGAATTCCTGAATGATATGTTGTAGAAGTTCAGGGACAAGCAGCAGAGTCCTTTATAGTTCCAGGATTACAGCGAATAGTTGCTAGTCGATGCCACAAGTGATCCAGCCACAACATAATTCTGAGATGGGAACAAACTCTGAAAGAAAATGGTTTTAAATAAGTTTCATTGCGTAGCGGCTACCGGTTAGCCGTTTCGCTCTCCCAACCTCCCTCGCAGCGGGCGGGCAACCCTTTTTTTCACAGTTCTGTGTCAACCCTCGAGCCAAAGAAATCTGAGAGCTGAAAGAAGAAGCCAAGTGGCCGCCGCTGGGGCAAGGAATGGGGCAGAAGTTGACCAATTATATAAACCACTTGCACACACTCGCATGAGGAGAGGAGTGGAGCGTTGGTGCGATGGTGCGGCGGTGCGGGGGGTGCGGGGTGTATGTGTGCACACCCTCAGAAAGCGAAGAAACAACAAAAAAAAAAAAATAAAGAGAAGAAAAAACTGAAAACGAAAACACGTCAATGCGATAATTATTAATAATTATCCACTCGTCCTTCTTCTTCGGCTTCTCTTTCGCGTTTGTGCCACTGCCGCTCCTGCGAGGCCACTTCCCCCACACCACACCAGCCCAGCCTGGTGCTGATTTCTCGCCGAGTGGCATTGCAACAAAGGGCCGCCCCCCGCTTCAGCAACCTCTCCTGCCGTGCCGTGCCCTGGCCTGGCCTGGCCTGCTAATGGACGGGCAAAACTAAATTATGGCCAAAATGGTGTTGGCTTTCTGGCTGGCTGCCACTTATGTGCCACTCACACACACACGCACACGCACACGCACATACACATATCCACCCGCCGCTTGAGCCCGCCAGCCCGGACTTGCCACCGCGCTATTCCCCATTTTGGAGTCCGGAGTCCGGGGCACAGAGCGTGTGCATGAAACATGTAATTATGAAATTAACGATTTCCAAGTGGCTTAAAGCGACGTCGCCATCGCCCATCCGACCATTGGGAGTGTGTCTGCCAGGACAAGGAACGCAGGAGCACGTTGCAACAATGCCATGGGGATGTGTGTGTGTAGCAAGAGGAGCAGGAGCTGCAGGAGCTGCAATTGGGTACAGTCTCTATTTTGATGGCGAACAGGCATGCACATGCATGGGCAGACTCGGGTTTTCCTAGAGTTCCATCAGAGTGGTTTATTTTTTTCTTAGCCCCCAATCAGTTACTTAGTTAAATGTTGGGATTAGAACACTCCTCTGCCCTGTTTAACCAAATAGCAAATCCATGATTAAGTCGAAAGCTTCCTCAATACATTATCATCTTCAGCCGGAGGAGAATCAGCTGCTGCTGGCCCTTAGGGTACAGTTTGGGCAACTTTCCCTTAGAAATGCGTAGGAAATGTTAAGTTAAATATAAAAGTTTATAGCTGACTGTTTTATAGGGAGAACTTTTACATATTCCATCAGAATCCGCGCCCAAGGAGCTTATTTTGTTCCAGGCACTTACGATTGCATGCCTCGAAAGTCTCTCAATCGAATGGCCGGAAACTTAACGCTTACACTTCTTCAGCCAGAGGACAGCGGGACACCAGATCTGCAGATCTCAATCTCTCTCCCTCTTCGTCTGGCCTGCAATCTCCCCAAGACTCTAAGCAGAAGAAGCTTCTCGAGCGACTCCACTCAATCGCAAAGAAGTCATGTGGAGTGTGAAGCTCAATTGCGGTCGTTGTTTGTCATTAGTTAAATGGTAGGACTCCCCGGCTAATGCCGGAAGGACAATGCCGGTGAACTGCCATGGGGGCTTGCTCCCTCTCACTCTCACTCTCTTTCTCGCTCCGTTTCTGTGTTCCTGTGTTTCTGTGTTCCTGTGGCTAAGCAATAACAATGGCCAGGTGGTGGCCAACCATTCGGGAACCTGGCTAATATGCAGCCAGAGACAATGGCAAATGCCAGTGGCAAATGCAATGCCCCCCTGGGGATTACCCCCAAAGTGAGCAAAAACAAAACGAAGCGAAGCAATCGAACAGCTGCCAGATGTTCCTTCTCCAACTGCAACAGCAACAGCAACAGCCACAGCGATGGTTAATTAGTTGGCCACAGATTTGACTGGAATGGAAGGCTTTTAGCCTAATGAGTTGCTTGCGATGGCTGCAAGACGCTGGCTCAGCGGTGGGCACAGGACGCAATACAGCAGGGGCCCATGTGGATCAAAGGATCAATCAACCAATAACAAATCGAAATGAAATTCCAATTTGCATGGCTGTGGATGTGGCTGTGGCTGTGGCTGTAGTCGTGTCCCAGGAAGGGGTTCCGACTCCCAACCAAATGGGAAATGCGAGTACGATTGCACAATGCAAAGTTCTTCCAAATGCATCTCAAGTGGCCGTCGAACATCAAACAAAAAGGCAGCGCAATGCCGCAGAGATGGGAGGCAAGTGAAGGCTTTTAGCCTATGAAGTGGACGCCTTCCATATGGAATCCAAATAGTCGCCCACTCACCCACTCACGGACCCTGCCACTGGCACTGGCACTGGCAATGGCACGCCTCCATTTGTGTGTGTGATTTATGCGACGTCTCTTTGAGGATGAAGTGCAGATTACATTATAAATATGAAATAATGCGGCGGTCCTTGAGGACAATGCGAAACGGAAACTCCTTTTATCGAACCACAGTCGAATGGGGCAGGACATGGCAGCGCAAAGAAATGCCACGCGGTGGCACTACCAGTGGCAGTGCCAGTGGCACGACAACCGATTCTCCCCACGAAGGCAGTCCATGAGGGAACCAATTAGGTGGCAAGAATTGTATTAGAATACCCATAAAATCTTTCCATTTGGCAAGCTCCTCTGGCTCCGCTCTCTGGGCCCTAAATATTAATAATTTTCAAAACAATTTATCCGTAGAAAGTCTCCGATTTTGGAAGATTGAAAATCAAATTTCCACGGCTGTCATTATTTGCAAAGGAAATTCATTCAAGATTGGAATCTTTGTAAAAGTTCCTGCAGGACTTTCCCTTGCAATTCATTTACTTCCCAAATGACTATAGACTCACAACCAATTAATTAAGATTAGTTTTGGAGTGGAGTGGAAGTTGGGAGGCACATCCTCAAATCAAAGGTGCATGGTTTCTTTTTCTTTCATTTGAATGGACATTTCTGAAAGAGCCTTCTCTGCTGTAGCATTTTCAGTTCATTTCATTTATTTTATGCAAATCTTTTCGGCTGTGTAAAGTTTTTTGAATATTTATAAATTGCTTTCTTACATCTACTCCAACGTCTGCCCAGTGGGAATGCGACCAGCTACACATGCTCCTGATTGTGCCCCCAACTATTGTGTCTCCTTCCAGTATCCCCAACTTGCTATCCCTTACTGCCATGTTCTTTTGTCAATTAGATTTATTTCAACTGTGGCTGCGGCAGCCAGTGTGGGGTGGGGCGAGGCACGACGCCACTTGAGACTGGCTGTAGAGAGTACAAAGCGGGAAAATAACTCATGGTGATGGAAATCATTGAAAATTGTCAGTTTTAATGTGTTGCGTCTGGAGTGCGGAGAGCAAAGATGAAAGCAAAGCAAAGTACAACAAATCCATCAGTAGGTGTTTCATAGGGTTATGTGATGGGGATAGGGGAAGGGGAAGGGAAAGTATGTACGAGGGAGTATCCTCTGTAAATTAAGTAAATTCCATTATTGTGCAGGGGAACTCCTATTCGTGTGCCCTTCTCTACACATTCAAATGGTGTATGTACGGGATGTGCTCTCCGCGGAATTGGTGAAGGTCAAAAGTCTACCCTGCATAGACTCTTTTGGTAATGCTTTTGATGTACACTGGAATCGCTGCCTAATCCACAGACTATTCCTGGAATCTTGGCGATTTCTCAGTGTGGGTTTTGACTGCAAATCTCTGCAAGTGCCTGTTGCAATAACGTTAATATACGATCATTGTACATATTAATAGGGTGGCTCTCTGGAATAGATATCCGCCCAGCAGAAGCTGCACTGTAAATGAATGTGCCCGTGCCGATGTGGTGGGGCTTTGGGGGCGGTCATTCTCGAGACAAGTGTGCTAATTGAAATGGCATATTGATTATGCAATTGTTATGCAATGCGACTAATTAATGGGTGTGAAATGCAGTCAAATGGGTGAGATGGAGAGGCAGCTAATCGATAAGCCCCCGCAATCAGACAGGAGCGAGAAAGAGAGAGAGAGAGAGAGAGAGATAGGGAAAGCAAAGGGAAAGCTTAATTAACATGACCAACTTTGGCCTGAACAATGCTTGCAATTTGGAGATGGACGGACGGACTGGCGCACGGACCCAAAACGTTAAGGAGCGAGAGACCTGTCGCCGCCTCCCTGGAAGGAACAACATTGAGAGTGCCAAAAGAGAAAGAGAACCAAACAATTTCCATTAAATTCCACTTCCAATTCCAAATTCCAATTGAAAGTTCAGTTTAAGCTTTGCTTCCACTTTGAGAAGTATTTTGCGATGGAAATAATTAAAGTTTCCCCAAGGGATTATGCCAAATAACATATGAAATCCAGGTAATTAATATGTCTAAATAGATTCTTGGATGGCAATAATCAATGGATATTTGCGGTGGTTTTCCCATGGAAATGCAAGCCATGAAATGCCATAGTTTAGATTCGTTTTTGTTTCGCTATTATTGAACACAAGTGAAAATCCATTTGGAGCAAATTTACAACCAACAAAAAATAAAGGAAATATTGGGCCAAAGAGCAAGCACGTAAGTCCCATCATTCGCACACATGCACACACACACACACGCACCCACACACATATAGACAGAGGGTAGCGCAGCGGCCAGCCAAATTGGCGGCGGGCGCAAAACAAACTGAAACCGAAACGTAGTCGAAAAAGTACGCAGGGCAGTCTTTGTATAATTACTGTACACGTACAGGAGGACACACACGTATAGTGTCGGTGAGCGGCCTTCCAGTGGCGAGCGAGAGGCCCAGAGCTGTTTGCCGTGTGTGCGAGTGGGATGGCCGCCCCTGGAAGTTCAGCGCTTGCCCCTGCCAGTGGAAGTGCAGTGAGTGTGCGAGGGATGGCTAGCATGTCGCAGTAGTGCCATCCCGTTCGCGCGCAAAGATGGCGTAGCCAGAGCGCTGGTAGCAGCGCAGCAGCACTAGCAGCAGCAGCAGCAGCAGCAGCAGCAGCAGAAGCAGCAGCAGCGCCACAGTTGACAGTTGAAGCTGCGCCAAGGTGTCGTCGCGCGCGGCATCGCATCTGAGCTGAGCAACCACCAAGCGACGGCAAACGGCAAGCAACAAACCGAACGGAAATATCCCACTCCATGCGTTGGCGTCGCAGCCGGCGCGGGCAGTGACAGCGGCAGAGAGACAGCGACGACGCTTTTGCTCGCGTGCAGCGCTCGCTATGGTTTCAGTTCGTTTTCGCACGCTGTTCGCAACGAACGGTTCATCTCTCACACACACAAAAACAACAAGCAGCAAAGAACCAAAGAGACACGGACGCAGGCAGCGTAACTTAGAGCCGTTTACAGTTTACTTACAGTTAAGCGTTGCCTTTGCCCCGAGCCGAACCGAATCAAAAGCTGAAGAGTGAAACCCCATCGCCCAGTCCGTCGTTTAAACAGTTTTACCTTACCATTCGATTCGATTCGATTCGATTCGACTCGATTCGATACCATATCCCCCGTGCGTGTTGTCTTTATCGTCAAACGTTGGACTCGAACGTTCGTTCGCGTGATCGTACATACATACAAATATTATATTGTTTTTTATTGTGTCCTAACTGTAACTTTAACTGTGCCGGCAATGACCGTTCTGCGAGTGCAATAAGACCCTTCTCTGCCCCTCTCCAGTACAGTTGCCGAAAGAGTGTGACCAAAAAGAGAGACAAAGAGAAAAGCCGTCGGCAAAATGCAGGCTACCAAAATGCGTACCCCCTTTGCCATCCAGGAGATCCTCGGCCTTGGCGTTGGTGCAGCCGCCTACCAGCAGCAGCAACAGCAGCAACAACAACAACAGCAGCAGCAGCATCAGCAGGTGGCCGCCGCTGCAGCCACGCCCAGCTCCACAGAGGCGCCACTATCGCCGGCCGCCACACCGCCGCCCCGCAATGCCAACACACCAGCCAGCGCCGCCTCAGGCGCCTCCGGACTGCAGCAGCAGCAGCAGCTGCAACAGCAACAACTGCAACAGCAACAGATCTCCCAGGAGGCGGCCGTGCGGGACTCGCGCTCCCTCTCCCCAGACGTGACACGACTTTCGGCCGCTGCGGCCGCAGCAGCCGCTGCCGCCGCCCACTGCCAGCTGCCCGTGTTCAATCCGGCCAACTTTTACGCCGCCGCTGGCTATGCTGCCGCCGCGGATCCCTCCAATGCCGCTGCGGCCCACCACCACCACATGACCACCCTGGCGGCGGCGGCCTATCTGCGAGGCTTCCTGCCGCCCGGCTTCAGTACGCCGCACGAGTTCCGAGGCCACTTCCAGCAGCATTTTGGAGCCCAATTCGCAGGTGAGTGAGTCTGAGATCTGTTGCACGGCTAATTACCGGGCATCCGCGCGGTACACACACAAGTATAGCCTGCAGCATGCTGTTGCATCAGAGTCCTCCCTGGGCTTGCTTTGAACGGGTGCAGCCAAGTGTCAATCCGGACAGACGGACGAGCGACTGCCCTCCTGTGTCCCTGTGTCGTCGCGTAGGCCCATGGACTAATAAGCTCAAAGCGCAAAAAGGGGTTGGCAGGCAGGGCCGAGCGTTGAAACAATGGAACGGTAAATTAAGCACGAGTGGCAACGCTCAACAAAGCTTATTAATAACACACACAGACACACACTCGCACACTCAGAGGGTGATGGTTGGTCGGAGAGGGTGGAGAGGAGAGGCGTTCCATGTCAGCAAAGTGTGAAATCTCGCACACACTTCAATCCATGCCACAATTCCATGGCTCGCATCCTCGTATCCCCCCCGTATCCGAGCGAGTGTATCGCTAATTAAGCGCATAATTTCCATTTAAATTAGCGACGAGCACAAGAACACTCCTCCACCTCGGTACAGGGGATAGGGATCGTGCAGCAACCCAACCATTGAAATGCGATAGCCATGGGGCAGGCAATATTATAGCACACGTCCATGCATGTCAGTTCTCCCATGGGCTCAATATTGGAATATTTTTGGCTGTACTGGAATAAGAATAACATCTTGGACTGCCGCTCAGCTTGTTTTATTGATAATCAAGTGAAAAGAAAACGTTTAAACTTGCAACTTCAGGTTAGACGTTTTAATATTTGAGTTCTTTGCGTGTGTTTAAACTTTGAACTTTCCTTGAGAATATCTCCCTTAAAAGAACATTTTTGAACATTTAAACTGTTAACAATACAACACACGAGTCTTCGTATATCAGATTAAACATTAGACGTATGTTCTAGAAAGTTGATATCTCCTTTTGGGCTTATAATAATGCTATGGGAGGCACTGTAAGCTATCCCTCACATGTCCACAATCCACATAAATGTGTACAATATTTCCAACCTACATATATGTACATTTGTAGATATTATCCCTTTATTTGCTCATATTTGGTATAATAAAACCTGCGGGCTTATCCCTTGAACTGTTCCAAAACAAAAGTTCATAATTCTGACTTTGCGCCGTAAACGAATCTTTTTTACGAATTTCTACCCCTAATAATGATTTTCCTTTGTCTCTTGTGAAACTGGATTAAAGTATGATTTAGTTCTGATTAGATCATCCCGCTTGCGATTTGCCATACAAATTCCAATTGGTGCCATAAAAATTAAACTCCGATTACCACGTATTATTTTGTATTCGTTTTTTATTATATTCTTTTTGTTCAAGCAGAATTTCGAATTTGGAATCTGTTGAAGAACTGAATCGGGGTGAACTCTTGTTTGCTTGTTCTGGGCTACTATCACATAGTGTGGGATGTGCTATTATAGTTCTATAGGCATACTCTAGTGTTTTATATCGACCCCTATATTCTCTAAACACACACAAGATGCCAAGATCTCGCTGGCGTAGTAGCAGGTTTCTTTATCCAATAGATCACACATTTTCCATCTTATTCCGTGGCAAGATCTACCTTGGTGTAGATCTAGTTTTTGCTTTCCCCCGCACCCCTCCTTTGTGCCGCGTCATGGGGCAGATGGCCACGCCCCTGGCCAGAATTTTCATCGCCATCCCTTTCTGGCCGGGACGGTGTGTGCCGCGTAAGTTCGTGTTTGTCTAACCATCCCACTCTCACACCCTGCTCACCTACGGGGCCAAAGGTGCGACGAACGAGATACGTGATACGAGATACAACTGTATCTGAGAGTTACACGCACTTAATTTGTTAAATTTTCACACTTTACATCTGTTTATTTGTTGTTCCGTTGTGTGGTTTCTGTGCCTGCTTTCACTGTTGACCTTTCCGGGAGCTGTTTTTCCAGCCACTTCTGCATTTTGTTGTTGTTGTCTGCTGGCTCTTATTTCTGTTCTTATTCTTCTGCTGGCTCTGGCGTTATTCTTATTCTTCCGTCTAGTTCTTGTTAGTCATGCCCATGCCCATGCCCATGCCCATGCCCATCCTGGTCTACTATTTGCCGAGGGTCTGTCCGTGTCAGCGTCCGCGTCCGCTCGCACATTGTTTGCACAACAACAGTTGGAGGGCCTCGGGGCCCCTTTTGGCCTGGTTGAGCTGTAAAAAAGGCAACAGACGGACGACAACGTCCTTTTCTGGTTTCTTCTGGCCAGGACCAGGCAACAGGACCAGACAACAGGACCAGGCAACAGGACACGGGGCGTTAGTTTTCGAGGCAAATTGTGTACAAAATAAATCGACTCGAGTGGTTAACCGCAGTAACAGTGGCAGTGGCAGTGGCAGTGTGGCAGTAGCCTCAGCATCCTTTCAATTTCTTTTCTATTCCTCTTTGTTGACTCCGGTGAAAATTGCTACTTTGCCGGGATGCCTGTGTCAGCTCCTGTGCTGCTGCTGCTTTTGCACGTTGTTATCCTTAATTTGAGTGGCCATCGAGGAGTGGCGACGCCTGCCTGCTGCTCTAGCACTTCGTTGCTTCTTCTAATAAATATTTACTCGAAAGTCATGCAAGTGTGCAGACCCTTTGGGGTACACATGTATCCCTCGCCTCGTATCGCTGTCATCTGCTGCTGCTGCTGCTGTGGTGCTGCTCTTTTATTGCTGTTTATGTAATGCCCACAAACTACATGTGTGCTTTTTTTTCGACACACATTTCCACGCATTTGGATGTGGCCAACGAAGTGGCCCGTCTGCCGTCTCCCGTCTTTAGCTCGCTGTTCAGCGCCTCACTTCTGGGCCATTGTTCCGGGCGCGGGCCCTGAGTCATAGGCGAAGTGAGACGCAGTGCCAGTGGATTCGACTTAATGGCAAATAATTGCTCACAAATTGTTGGCGCTAATTGGGAGAGCAGTGCCTTGGCTGCAATACACTCAAAAGTTGATCAAATTAACTAAATAAATCGGATAATTGCTTGGGAACATTCAAATGATTGTCGGGGAATCACCAATGTATGTGTGTGCATATTCAGATGACACACTAATGCAAAGATCTGCTTGAAGATACATATATTCTTTCTATTCTTAAGCCCAAATACCCAATCCCCAATCCCCTGACACTGCCACACGCGTGTCCTCTGACTGAAAATCAATCGCACCAATTTCGAAGCCAAAAAACGAAAATAGAAACCTCTAAAAAGTGCAGCAGCAGCAGCAGCAGAGGCAGCAGCAGCAGCAGCGATAGGGATCGAGAGAAGGACCAAGATATTTGCGATACTATTGCGGCCGGGGGGGCCGCCGTCGCACTTCCGAAATAATTCCCGTGCACATTTCCTGCCTCTCTGGTGTGTTCCTGGGGGGCTGCCTTGTTTTGTTGCCAGACAAAAGGTAATTCGATAGTTTTTCGCACATTTTCCCAAAAACCCACAAAAACCACAAAAACCCGAAAAAAATTGAGGGAAATGAAACCAAAGTGGAAAGCAAATTGCAGCCCGACAAATTGCTATATCAAGTGTTAATTATGTGACAATGAGTAGGCCAAAAGAGCGGAAAAGAACAACCCAAAACACGATCACAATCCTCGCACAGAGATACACAGAGAGAGAGAGAGAGAGAGAGAGTGGCATGGGGAGAGAATGAGAACGAGATCCCCAGGCCCATTATTTTCATAATAATTTTTTAATTGGAAAACTACAAGTTCAGTTTTCAGGAAAATAAAAACCAAAACGAAAACGAAAACTCTCCTCCGAAAGGCAAACAACCGAAGCGAAACGAAACGAAAACAAATACAGAAAGAAGTAACAGCTAAATGAAAATGGTAGATAGTTTTCCCAAAATATATATTGTACATTTCCAACGAAGTGCAGCCGAAGCAGCAAGTGGCATTCAACCTGCCTCTGGCCCTAGCTGTGCATCTGGGAGATGGAGTTGGAGAGATGCAGATGGAGAGATGGAAGTCTGGAGTCGGAGTCTGGAGTATGGAGTCTGGAGTATGGATAAACAGCAGCGAGAAGAAGAGGTAACCAGCACACAGAAATTGATGACAACAAGTGGCAGGCATTGAAAGGAGCTACGAGCTGTGAGACTTTTACCAGCAGCTGCCTTGGCCCACCAATTGCCTTGGCCCGACTGCTGGCTGCATGATCATCCACAAAATGCATTCAGCCACTTCAGACTTCAGACTGCAGTTGCACTCGCAATGCAATAGTCGCCGTGGTCTTCGTCATTTTCTAGGAAGCACTCGAGTGCGCGGCGTGTAAACAACTTGCACAGATTTTCCTGCCTGCCTGCCTGCCTGCTCTCTCCGTCTCCGTCTCCGTCTCCGTTTTTCCCTGTTGATTCCGTGGGCAGAGGACCACAGAGCCACAGAGCCACAGACCACAAGGCTAGTCAGGGCTTCGGACGCACTGCCATAGTCCATGGACCGTCCCACAGCCCACTGCTAGCCCTTGGACCATTAAGTGGCTTTGTTCGCCAGTTAATGCGACTCAAGCTCCTCCTCAAGCTCCCCTCCAGAGGCCCCAATCCCCATCTTGAACATTTTCTGCATGAATTTGCAGTTAAGCCGCAGGGCAAACACAGCAAACGGGAAAAGTGCATTGGACAGCGCGACGACATGATGGACAACAGCTTTGCTTTCAGGAGAATTCCCAAAAGAAAAGCCAGGCAAAGAGCAGGGCAATAACGATGCTGTGAATGGATGGATGGGATGGATGGGATGGCACGGGATGGAATGGGTTAATGGATTCATTAGAATGTAAGGCTGTGCGCACTACAGTACACATTCAATAAAGAGACTCTGTAACTGGCATTCGGGCTGCTCAACGGCCAGGCCAATGAGTCCCTTCCCTCAGTCGCCCAACTGAGCTCAGCTACCCATAATGACAATTCTCGTTATCTCATTTCCGCGCTGCATCCTCGTTGGCCTTTGCAAATGCATTCGCTTAGTGGATCATCATTTAGCGGTTACTCAATGCGGCAATGCCAATCTGTGTGTGTTTTGTGGGCCTGTGGCTGGGACGGGGAGGGGAGGCGGATATGTTGCGAATTTCCATTCCATTTCCCACAATGCAATTGACAACAACCCTGACAACAAATTTTGCCACTCAAAATTTGCCATTAATCGAATCACGAGCGAATCGAAGCAAAGCAGAGAGAATTCCCGTCTAGGCGCTGGTAGCTGTCCCCCCGGGCGCCACACAGAGCATGCACTCACACACACACACAAACACACACAAACACACTCACTCTGCACTCACAGATTCACTACTCGCACTCATTTCGCACTCGCAAACACTCATTCTGCTCTGCAAAGGGGGCTGCGTGCCCAAATTGAATATTAAACGTGTTAATCCATTTTATGGGCACGCCAAGAACCCAAAAGTTAGGCCTGGTCCCACACACCACACATCCTGCGACGAGTACGCGTTGGCCCCGCATAAGAGTCCTGTTTTATTTGCCGATCTTAACGCTAAACCCCCCATACCCCCCATGCCAGTGCCCTACCATTCCTCAGGACGAAGTGGTGGGGGTGTGGGTCTGGGTGTGGGTGTGGGTCTGGCTGTGGGTTTGTTGCCTCTAAAAGGCGTTTGACTTTTTATTAATTTCCCTGTTGACAGCAATTTGCAACGCTACACGAATTTGTTACCACCAAAAACACACACTCACACACACACACACACACACACGGCCCAAGGATGTAGGAAGAGGAGGTGCTGTTGGGCGGAGGGTGGGTGGGTGGCAGGCTCTGAAGTTTTTCGGGTGTTAAACGTGCGATGAGTGTCGTGTCTCTGTGTCTGTAAGTGTAACGAAACGGCCGGAAAAACGAAAACTTCCGCATGTGTTGATGGGTTAATAAATATTTGATCACACACATACACCATCCACCCATACACATGACTATCTCTCTCTCTCTCGCTCCCTCACTGAGTCGCTGTGTGTCCCCCTTTTATATTTACCGCTATTTCCGCACAGCATTTACAGTGTTGTAAAACGTTGCTGCCAACCGAAATGGACAGACCACAAAAGGGTTGTAGGTTGCAACCGTTTTCTGGTTACGAGTTAGTTGCCCATTTAAATAGAGCACCGACCGACCGACCGACCGACCGACGGACCGGCTGTCCATTCGAGAGGCGCCATGGCATACGAGAAGGTGTGGGTGTGGGTGTGTGTGTGCTTTTAGGGGACTGTGGGGGAGTACCGTTTTATGGCCCAATGAATTTTGCAAAAGTAAAACATGCCATTTCGCTTGGTTTCTGATTCGTTGTGTGTGTGTGTTTGGGGGGGTTCCTGGGCGAAGGGAGGAAGCCTTCAGTGGCATTCCTGGACAGCAGACGACCCCCACACAGAGAGTGTTATCGATAATTCAGTGGCGGCAGGGACAAGAAGAAGCAGCAGTTATTGATGGCCATTCGATAAATGAGTGTAAGAGTCGGTGGAAAGAAAAATAAAATTAGTATAAATGAGAGTAAAGTAAATATAAGCCCGAAATCGATACAAAAGCGCTAACATGTGGATGGGCACACATAAATCGATATATGTATATATATACATAAATATACATATGTATGTTACATGTACAGTTTATGCTGTAAAATATCCACGCCATATGTAATTGCCCTTGCGCCGAAATTTGTATAATGAATTGACGATTTTGGGAAGAAATCGATAGCACTTGCACTCAATTATCGCCCACATGGCGTGAGCATAATCGAGGGGCCCCCATCGTTGGCTAAATTTCATTAGCTAATAGCCACCTAGCTGCTGCTCACAGCCACAAAGCCCCACAGCCCCGCCGGGCAACTACAAAACGCAATTGAACGCCAAATAATGTCTAATTATAGAGAAAAAGCAGCAGCAGCAGCAGCACGCGAAACGGGAGAAGGCAGCAAGGCACCTCGCACTTGAGTGCAGGGCATATAAATAAATTAGAGGCGGAAGACGCCAGAGAGTGAGGGAGAGAGGCAGAGAGCGAGAGAGTGAAACGTTTCGTGCAAAAGGGGGCTCTCGACAACAACAAAATCGCACTAACTACCCAATTATTTCATTTAAGCTTCACTGCACTCTCTCCGCTGTCTCTTTCTCTCTCTGTCTGCCTACATGGCTGCCTGGCTGCCACTCCTGCTCTTCCCCTGTGCCTCCGTTCTGCTCACAATTGCAGAAATCCCCAGCAAAATGGTTGAATGGCTCGAAGAAACATCGCATAACAACGAAAATAACAAAGATACCAACAAACAAGAGAGAGAGAGCAAAATCTTAGTTCGAGTACCAACGATTTTAATACACTTTAAATGGGCATCGTTTCCATGTTGCAGCCACATTCGATTTGAATGCAAAAACTAATCGTTTCTATAGCTGATATTGAATATATTCATTCGAATAAAGTCTGTCATCCCATTGGACTGCAATGTTTGAATTATCTCTAGGAAAAATATACATAATTTCATTTCTGTACTGATCTCTCCCACCTTTGTAGTTTTTGGAGTGTGATTTAAGCTTATTAAAACTCAATTTTCACATCGAAAGTGGCAAACATCTTGCTGGACTCGTAATACCCTCTGAAGTAGTGCACAAAAAGCATCGGAAATTCAGCTTCAAAATGCAAATACAACACACAGCAGACTCGTTTTGCTTTTGGCTTTTTACAACACAGCGACGACAACTACAGTCCCAGTCGCAGTCCCAGTAGATGAGGCAGTGGCAGTGGCTGTGGCAGCAGTGCCAGTGGCAGCAACAATGAGTCAAGTGCTTGAGTGAGAGGGGGGGCTAGGGGAGCTGGCGAATAAGCAAATTTAAGCACAGCTGAGAAAATCAATGGCAGGAAAATCTTCAGATAACAAAAAGTGAAATTGGAAAATAAGCGTAACACAAAACCCCGCACCACCCCGTCCCCGTTCCCGTCCGGAAGGGCAAAGGAAAGCTCAAGGCCTCCCTCTCTCTCTCTCTCTCTCTCTCTCTCTCACTCTCCTTCGAGTATAGTTGTCATTGTCCGATTGTTGCTTTGGGTCCTGCTGCTAGCAGGAAGGATCAGCTGCCAGCTGCAGTTGTCGTACTAGATTCAAATGTCTCTGCAGACCGTGTTCACACACTTCTATTACGCACTGTATTAGTGCTACCTGCAACACAAATCAACTCCACTATTCTTTTTAGCTGCGAATCGTAAATATTTCCCCACCAACAAACGTTTTAAAGTTGCCAAAAAGCAGGAAAGTGCGCCTATTGTTTTTGTTTTTAATTTTCCCAAAAACTTTCTATCTGTCCCGCTCTCCCACACACACACACACACACACTCACGAGGGGGGGCAGCGGATGTCAGCCATTTTGGAAAAACAACGGGACTGCTCGCCGCCTTTTCGTATTTATTTCAATGTGGAACCAGGGAGCAGCAGCCAGGGAACAAGAGCAGCAACAAAGGGAAATGCGAGCGCAAATCGAGTTAACGAGCTAACTGCGGGGCGTCCCCTTCTCGCTCACTCACTCTCCCGCTCTCCCGCTCTCCCGCTCACACAGCACCACCCCAGCACGGGCAAGCACAACCACCACCCACAATTTGGGAGACATGTCCCGAAAAGCAACCCCCAAACAACAGCAAAAACAACAACAAGAAAGAAAAATAAAAAGACGAAGAAAAACTCAAGACTGAAAAGGTTCTGTGGATTGTATAACAACTAACAACTTAACCACCACCCACCCACCCATCCCATCCCATCCCATTCCATTCCATTCTATGCCATCATCTGAGGACACCACCCCACACCCGAGCCACCCACTCAGGAGGTACGCTGCCTGCCTGCCGCCTGCCGCTTGCCGCTTGCCTCTTGCCATTTTTCTTTTGCCACTTTGCTTCTTCAACTTATTTACGTCTCCATTACAAATAATTGCGCGTCATATTGGCTCGGCTATACTTAGCTCCCACCCGCGCCAGACACAATCCACCCCATGCTCCACCCCGCCCCATCCTGCCCTTCCCACCCCCTCGCACAGTGGATGGGAGAGCTGCCAACTCAGGGGCAGAATGTTGCCTTGCCTTGGCGCAAATAAATACGCTTTTCATTTGGCAAAAAGTTGCCAGGACCACCCATAGAAAGCCCACCCCAGCCCCAACCATCATGTGGCCCCATTTTGCCTAGACAACCCCAGCCCACAGCCGCACAGATCCCCCTCCCGCCCCGTCCCTCCCGGCCCTTCACGGTGTTAGCGTAAGTAGTAAATACGCTCGAGTATTATTAACGTAAATGCAAAATTGCCAATTTCGAGTGTATTTCCTGTCAACAGAAATTTTCTTCTTTTTGCCAGCACCATTCCCGGCACTGGCACTGCCACTGCCACTGCCCCAGCCAGTGGCACTACCACCCCCTCAAGGTATTCAGCGAAAATAAAATTAAGAGCAAAATAAAAAAGGAAGAGAGATGAAATCGTAGATAGCAAGGGGAGGACGCTCTGGCTGGCTGTTGGCTGCCTATGGGGGAGGGGCCAGCTTCCAGCTTCGCGTGCGCTTCATCGGTCTAGTGCTGGTGGCACCCCAGTGGCCCATCCTCATCCACAAATCGCCCATCTCTACGCAATGCTAGAACAGCCGACCAACCCACCAACCCACCTCCCTCTACCCCCTACCAGGACTCGCACACACAGATCCAGAGCCAAGTGGTTGGCGGTGGGCTTTTATTAATATGTCTGGCAATTTCAATTTGACTTTATTGGTAATTTTACGTTTCGTCTCTGGATGGAGTGGGCAATCGGAAAGGGAATGGGAATGGGAATATATGCAAAGAATGGGTAGTGGACGGGGCAGGGGGAGGGGAGGGGTTCTGCCATTTATCACAGAGAGGCTGCAGCAGAACAGAACCTATAAATCAGTCACTCTCGATGGCAATGGAATAGAGCAAGCAAAGCCTTTTTTGTTTGCAAGTTAAGAATATGCAACTATCGAAAAGCATCGATCTATGCATGCTAATCGATAGCTTTATCGAAATAGTTTGAGATACTTCCTGGGAGAGCCTTCCTTTATCCAGTATAAAGAGCCACAGAGACCTGACCCATTAGCCCAGCAATAAATTGGCATATTATTATCGTGAAATTCATGGAATGCCGCACAAAACAAAAGCCATTCGATCAAAATATTGCTTAATTGAACAATTAAGCAGTGAACAAAAGAGCCATCGAAGTGGCCCCGTGTACCCCAGACAGTCCAGCAAGCCCAGCCAGCCCAGCCCAGCCCAGCCAGGAGAGGACAAAGACAGGACACAAAGCAGGACACGGACAGGCCAATGCACGTATTTATTTCACTTGAGGAGCAGGCAGTACCCCGAGCCAAAGCAGAACTATGTATGTACGAGTATATGTACAATACATATCAAATTAATTTAGGCGGAAAACGAGCTGGGGGAAAACTGGCTGAAAATGGATATGGAAAAGGGAAAATGCAAAAGGCAAAGCCGAATGCAGAGGGGCAAAAACGAAGGCGAAGGCGAAGGCGGAGGCGGAGGCTGCTGCTGGCCACAACATATCGCATGACAGAGAATCAAGCAACTGCCAGGCACCGCACCGCACAGATTGACTGACCCTGCGACCGTAGTGGACCGGACCAGAACAGAACAGAACCGAACCGAACCGAACCGACCTCCTCCATGCCGCAAATCAAATTAGTTGATGAACCGAGTCGAACGCTGAACGATGGAGGGAGACGATGGATGGATGGATGGATGGATGGATGGGAGACGACATCGATAGCTGGCCAAAGTGGCCAACCACTCGCTCGCATCTATAGAAAGTATCTGCTATATGTATATACAATTTATTGTTCATCATTATTGCTATTTATAAGTATGCTTTGGCAGTGCTTTTAAAGCATTTTAGCCAGGGCTCGGGCTCGTGCGCTGGCAGACGGGGATGGACAGTGGTCAGCTGTCGCTGCTCACTCCCCGGCTAATTGTTAATTGATGTGTGTCTAATTATGCCGCCAAAGTGGCCAGGCAATAACAGCACACACACACAAAAATGTACCATGGAAGGAATATTTCTGTATGTATGCAAAAATGAGTGTTTACTAGGAGGTGGTCTGGTCGGTCTGGTCGGTCTGTGCTGTTCATTGCTGGTTGCCTAATTTAATGGAAAGTTGAACAGTTTTACTGGCATAAACTGTAAGTGTTCAGGAGAGCATTCAAACCAGACGACAGATCGATTTCATTATTGGCCAATAAGTTGTTAAAGCGGACATAGCTGCAGGGACTCTTAGTTATGGGAGCTGGCAAGAATGTTGCATCTAGATGTAGGCTCTGTAGTAGCTGTAGATCTATCGAGTTCGTTGTGGGGAATTATTTGTTCAGCGAATCCGATGCACTCGTGAAACAGGGCTATTAGATCCACAACCAAGGAGTATTCCTTAGTTCCTAGCACGAGGGATACGTGTAAGAATGGACCTGCATGAGAGCGCTATCAAAAGAATGTGATATTTCTTATTAAATAAAATATGTGCATTCGCATAATATTCCTCGATTGAAACAAAAATCGACGCTCTATGAAAAAGACTTCCCCTACCTCTATAAGAGATCGATGCTGCGCAAGGGACTTCCTACCAGCCCATTAGCCGAACAACTGGCAAGGATAATCATAGATAATTTGGTCAGCCCGATAAGTGTGTGGCCGGAAACCGATTTTGGCCATGCAAAGAAAAGTGAGACGCGCACAATCGTCATCATCGTCATCATTATGGATCGGGGGCCATTGTGCGGCCGGGGATCACAATAGAACGCCCTTTGCGACACGCCTAAGCCGATTCCCGTTTAATTTGAGACGGGGGTAGAAAAAAGGGCTAAACCACTTAACACCCTAACACCCTAATTGTCAAAACAAAGCCAATGCCGAGGCCGAGGCCGCAGCCGAAACCTTTCACCGTCTCCGTCTCCGTATGCGTCTCCTCCTTGTCATTTTCCTTTCCTGCCTGCCAAAAAGAAAATATTTGGCTGTGTGGCTGTTCTTTCCCATTTCCATTTCCATTTTTCTGGGAATGCCATCAAAGGAGAAGGCGGAGTGGAAAGGAGTGGAGAGGAGAGGAGTGGGAGAGGGGACGACATGCGCTTAACCCTTCGCTGGCTGACATTTGAATAAAAATCCAGGCAACTTGTCAAAATCTGCACGAATGTTGAATGAGAGTCGGTCGTCGGGGCATGGAACAATTTTTCAGCTGCCGCCCGACACGGTTATCGTGTGCGAAAAATCAGGGAATCATCGGGAGTGCAAAAGGATTCGGCTCGAATGTCTCCTGGGTGCTGTGTCCCGGGTCCTGGGTCCTGGGTGCTGGGTCTGCGGCGGCATTGCCATTGTCCTCCGCTCAAAGGGAAATGGCAATGGAAATGGGATTTGTGGCAGGGCAGACATGCCTCAACATCGCCAGCGACAACGACAACGAACACGACAACGAACACGACATGTGTAGAGCAAGCGCCAGGAATGCCACTCAACTAATCCCTCCCCTCTTCGCACTCTCTCTACATCTCTGTCGTCTCTCTTTGCAGAACAAGCGGCCGCACGTGGTCAGGAGTACGCCAGCAGCCTGGCCAACGCCAGCGGAGATGAGCAGTCGCCCAGCAAGGCCGGAGGCAGTGCAGGCTCAGGCGCCGCCCCGGGCAACGGCAACGGCAACGGCAGTGGCAGCAACAGCAACGGGCATCTGGGCTCACCGCCCAGCAGCAACGGACCTGGTGGGGAGGCCGCCCGCGGCAACTCCGCCGGATCGGGTGGCTCTGGATCGGCCCTGGCCAGCGCCTCTGCCTCGGCTGCAGTGGCAGCCTCCGCCAGTCGCTCCTCGCCCGCCAGTGGCGGCCACCATCATGCCGCCCTGGCTGCCCATCAGCATGCGGCAGCCGCCGCTGCTGCGGCCCATCATCATGCCGCCGCTGCGGCTGCCGCCCACCATGCCCACCACGCCCATGCCGCCCACCACGGCCACCCCCACTTGCATGCCCATGCCGCCCATCATGCAGAGGCAGCCGCCTTCCTGGGCGCGGCCGGAGCAGCTGGCGGCAATCCCAACAGCCTCCTGGCCGGCCATGGCGGCGATGTCCTGGTGGGACCCGGCGGCACCGGGCCCGGTGGCAAAAAGAAGAACAAACGCCGCCACGGTCGCACCATCTTCACCAGCAGCCAGCTGGAGGAGCTGGAGAAGGCCTTCAAGGAGGCCCACTATCCGGATGTGAGTGCCCGAGAGCTGCTCTCCATGAAAACGGGCCTCGCCGAGGATCGCATACAGGTAAGAGGCGCAAGCCCCACAGTTACAAATGCATAGACTCGTCTAAGTAGTACCCAGCATTCGATCTGTGCATATCCAGGACAGTTTGAAGCTCGGCTCAGCTTCTCCTGCAAAACCTCCCCTCCCACTCAAGAGTGGACGCCCCTGGCCCCTAGAAGGCCTTTCATGGGTATAGTGTGTATCGCCCCGTAACGTTAAATCAAGCTCTCCAGTCGGGTGGGGCTTCCCTCTGCAGGCACGTAGCCTTGCAGTCCGTCGTCTGATTGTGGATGCTCTGACTTTAATGGGCCCCTGTTGGTTGAGAGGATTTATAGCCGTTTGACGGGGGAGAACTTTTATGGGTGCGCCATCGTAAAGATTCAATGAAAGCTTCGATTTGCGGCAGCATGGGGGAGCACGGGCACCGCACCTGGGAGTGTGGGATACGGTGTGAGAATGGGACCTGCCACTTGGCAAGTGTTGCCGCACTCGTGGGGCTGCCATAATGAGGCCTCCGCTGATTACATAATTACGAGTGCACACAATTGCAATTGCAACAGAAACAGAAACAACAACAGCAACAGCAACACCAACAGCAAAAATACGAAAACACAAATGGGAAATGAAGTAAGAAAACGTGGCAAGCGGCACTCGCCGACACTCCAAAAAAGGCGAAGAGCCCGAGACGAGAGCATAACAATTGCAAAAATTGCAAATTGGAAGGCGGGACGGGACGGGGCTAAAACAAAGGCGATCGACAGTCGACAGTCAGAGCGAAAACAGCCAGCCCGAGACCGAGACCGAGTCCGAGTCCGAACTAAATAAAAGTAGGAAGAGCATGGAGCATGGCCTTCTGTCCAATCGTAATTCCACACAACATCCCCTTCGGGTTGAAAAAACTTCACTTCGAAGATTTTTTTAAACGAATTTCGCATCTTTTCGGGGGAAATGCACCTGCTAAATGCTCGGTCCCTATTGTACCCATATCCCTCGATCTAATCGCTTCAAGGTCGAACAAGTTGCTTAAACTCGATCCTATTGATTGAAGCCTGAACCTATTTAAGAACTAGCCAATCCTATATTGGGAAAGACCAAAAAAATAAGCTTATATTGTGAACTATGCGGTGAATGAAGCACAAACAATCGTGTCCATAATGATCAAATGGTGTGAATAATTGAATTGAAGAGAAACAGAAGCATAGGTACTCGTAGTAATAGACATAGCAGCAGAAACACTGAAAGGGAGAAGTGAAAATAGAAGTCGAAACACCCAAAGAGATGTACTAGAAGAGCAAGATTCGCAAATCTTCGGCCCTGCTCCTCTCTCTTGAGAGCGATTGCGATGCGATTGATCTTCCATGTAATGCGATTGTTCTGCAATTCCAATAAATAGGGGATTTCCCCTGCGTTCATCTACCATTTTGATCGCCCTCCCCGCAGGGCTTTGCATAACTCCCGCTATTTCAATATGCACTTGAGAAGCCGCAAGATGGCGCTTGCACGGGGATATGGGATGCCTGTTTATGTGAGTGCATCTGGTCCGTATGTGTGTGTGTGTGTGTTAATGTGCAGAAATCAAATTAACAAACACAATTGGCTGGAAAGTGAAAAGTAAAAGAAGAAGTAGAAGCAGTAAAACGCAAAAAAATTATTCAAAAGCACTCACTCTCACTCTCCTCTCACACTCTATCTCTTTCTCACACACACACACACACACACACACACACACACTTCAATTAAGTGCAAATATGGCGCAGCAGCGCAGTCGGCTCACAGCTTGAAAAAAGCCGCTCGTGAATCGGTGAGAGAGAGCAATGGGTGAGCGGTGCCGTCGTTGGCGCGGGGGGCGGGCTGTCGGCCTGGGGATCTCTGTTGGTGCCGAGGCGAGGCAATCATTAGCAGCACGATAAGAGGCCGAGGACAAAGATGTTGCTCGAGGGAGGAGGAGGCGGAGGACGAGGCTGTGGTTGTGCCTGTCGTCGGCAGCCATGCAAATTCGTTGAGACAGGAACAACGGCAACGCAGCGGCAAATCGAAGCCACCATTAAAAGTTTGCTCTCTTTCGCTCTCTCGGCGCTGCTGTTGCTTCTCCTCCCACCTTCCCCTCCTGCGCTGCACCCGCTGATTGTTTTCTGCGTGTGTTTTTTTGCCTGCCGTTTTTAATTGCATTCCATTTTGTGTGCGTTTCGTCGTTCATTGTGTGTGTGCGTTGTGTGTGTTGTGTGTGTGTTGTGCATTCTCTCCCCTGCTCAGCCCTGCTCCGCTCTGCTCTGCTTCTTTCTGCACCAGACCAGCCACAAAGAAGAAAAAGAGAAAGAAACATGGCTGGCAAAACATGTTTTCGGCTCTCCTGCTCTCGCACACAGACCAAATACCAAAGCTCGTTCTCTTCATCTCTCTCTCGTTTGGGCTGCTTGCAAAGCGGTTCACCAAAACTGTTGCCACTGTCAAAAGTCAACGACACGGCCAGGCGACAAAGGCGTCGCTAGCGAAACGTTTCGAGTGGCGTGGCCGGCCCCAAGGCAAACACCGACTCAAATTGGCTTCCAAACGGAACTGCTACTGCATGCCCGAAGAGAGTCAGTCCGCAGAATGGTTAGCATAATAGATGCGTGACCAGAGATCGATGCTGACCAAAATGTCGCCTGTGCGAGGGTTTGGCGTGTGCAACAAGGACAAAGCTAGAAGCTCCAACTTTGTTGCATTGTTTTTTGCGAATTGTGCAATTGGCTTTGCCTGCTCCTCCCTGGCGGTGCTTTGTGCGCAGATGGTGTCCCTATTACCCCGTTACAGCGGGTATGCTGGTTCAGAGCAGCTGCAGAATGTACCCTATCTGAGAGATAGCTTCATATAGTGCCCACATGTATATATGTATCTACATGTCTAAGCCAATTCTGAACACAGTTTCCTGCAGGGAAATAGCTCTTCAAGGGTATTGTTGATGTCCTGCCATTAAAGCAGTCGTAGCGAGTAAGCGAATGAGGTACAATACATTGAAAAGGCGGTAGAAAAGGGAACATAACCGAACCGCAAAAAAAGGCATTCGCTTGTCTATTTCAGGACTGAGCTGTGAGGACAACCTGCTGTTTGCTGCTTTCTGCTTGCTGCTTGCTGCTTGGGGTGCTCGAAGGCTCTCTTTGTGCATAAAACAATCGAATTAAGACAATGAAAAGTGATTTTTTTTTCTGTTTTTTTTTTTTTTTTTGGTGCAAATGCATTAAATGCACAATTCCAATTGCACTCCACCGCATGTTCCGATTGTTCCAATTTGCCAAAAAGTTGCACAAAAACTGCCACATTCTGCAAAAGCACAAAAGAAACTGCCAAAGCAAATCGCTGCACTTGCACTTGAGAGAGTTTGCAAAATGCTGCTAGACCCTCGAGCACCACTGCCATCGAGTCCTAAGCTTAAGTTCTTGCCGTGCTCATAAGATGCATACCGTAACCCACAGGAGCAACCATTTGTATAGCTTCAAACAGCTCTCGGTTAAAAATTCATTCCGGCTATCCTTGAGCTGCTTTTCGTGCTCCCATTCCAAATTATACTTCAAAAATTATCAGCAAACACGTCAAGTGCTGCCGGAATGCAATTCATTGATGGGACAATTTTGCAGCACTTAATTTCAAAGGAAAACATTGGCATAGAACAGTGGATCTACTCCATTTTACACTCGAAGAGAATTTTATGTGCTGAAATTATTGTGGCAAATGTTAATAGCAACAAGGCGCATTTATACATAGCTCAATGCGGTTCAGTAGTAACACCAAGATGCTGACTATCTCCGTTGAGATTCCCTCTTCAAAAGTTCCTTTTGGCTTTCAGCTCTCAGCAGCTCTCTCTCTCTCATGCCTGCTCCTCATCGCTCCATGTAACAATTTGTTCGCATCATAGTTTTGTCGTTGTTGTATTTCTGTTTTGCATAATTCTGTTGCTGCATTAATTATACACTTTTGCGCTCCTCTCTCCTGTTCCTCCTGCGCTTTTAATGAGCTGTTAATATTAACGCGCATACACAAAGAAGGTGGATACAAAAAAAAAACAAAAAAAGTGGAATTAAAAATGATTATGCATAATTATGTAATTAACATTTAAACAAAAGAGGTTATGGCTGGAAACAAAAGCATTTAACAAATTGCTATTTGCATTTTTCTGCCCACTCCTTCTCTCACTCTCTGTCGCCTTTTCCCCCTGCTGCACAGAGCAAAGGGAGCGCCGCGGCGCAGGTTTTAAGCATTTTTCGTCTATCCCCCACCCCCTGGAATCATAACTGCAAGTAGAAAGGAAGGTTTATGTGCCCTAAACCTCAAATTTCCTTGCCTCTGAATCAGCTACGTCAGCAGTCAGACATCCTCTGAAAGGGTATAATAGTAGCAGCAAACTCTCAGAACTAGGCGCATTTTAAAAAGTCATTTATCAACGCATTAGCAACACTGATTGAGTCTACCGCTACCGCTACCCTGCCTGCCCCTGCCACCCACTCTCAGCGACTCGCCGACTCGCTCTCCGCTCTCCCTCTCCCAAACAGATAACAGTACAGCCAGTGTGCTTGTCGCTGTCTCGCTCGTTCGCAGTGTGCCCACACCCTGGGGAAGTGGCGGGTGTTAAGTGTTGTCAACTCAAGCAGATTTAATTTGCCATGTTTTTGCTTTGCTTTTTGTTGCTGTTGTTGCAAGTGCAACAATAAACAAGGCAAACAACTGTAAATGCAAATGTTGACATCACACCAAGTGGTGCGTGGAGACAGAGGCGGAGACGAGGACGAGGACGAGGCCGCGTGGCGCACAAATTTAAAGTGATTTCCACAATTTGATGGTCCCTGGAGAATTGCGGCACATGTTGCAGCAGCAGCAGCAGGAGCACTGGCAGTGGCAGTGGCACAGGGCAACCCTGGGAAAAGCAGAGCCCAAAATGAAGTTGAACTTTTCACAACAGCAGATTAAGTTGTCCCCCGGGAGGATGAGAGGACAAGGGAACAAGGAGACAAGGACAGCCCACTTTCCGTGCAAGTTGTCTGTGAAATTGAAAATTGACCGTTTAATGTTGCCGCACACGGCCTCGGCCCCGGCCACGGCCACGGCCACGGCTGGCAACATTTTTGCTTGGCTTGGCTTGGCTTGGTTTGGTTTGGCTTGGCTTGTCTTGTGCCACTAATAAGTACTCGAAAATAGGAAGCGCAAGGGGCAAGACGGATGCGTGACAAGTGCTGTCTGCTCGGGCACAGCCTCATCCTCGGCAGACATGCCAACTCCACCCAGTTTTCGTTCTACCGTTAATTTAATTAGTTTTTGGTCGCTCGCTTTGCTGGTCGTGTCGTGTGCCGCCGCCCCAATCGTACGCCTTTTGTCCTTGTCGTGACCCTGTCACGATTCGCGCTCTCTCTCTCGCTCTGTCTCTCTGTTTGCTAGCACTTTTTGTGCAGACTGTACCAACAGTGGAAGGGATAATCCCAAGGAATAGCCGTGCGGTGTGTCTGCTAATCCGATGCAGAATAATAGGCCAAGGCGAAAACAGCTTGGAATCAATTCAAGGGCCTTGAGCGGTGGATATTACGGTGATTTCCCTTTAGCCAGAAAGTTGGTAACGAGGTGAAGGGCAGGATATACTTGCATGCATTTGCATTTCCAGTTTTAAGTGACTTTTCCTTGGATCCGCAAAGATAAGGAGAGTCCGCCAGACTTATTTGCTGCATTTATTTCTCAACGCATTTCACTCGAAATCAATTGAAATCGAAACTCCAGCAAAAAGGTTAAGATCCCCATCATTATTTGGGGGCTTAATTAAAAAAATATGTAAAATTTGTATTTGCTGGTCGACGTCCAGGACGTCCACGCACCCCTGGCTTCGTGTTTCGGGGCAGTTGTACGTAATTGTGGAGCTACGTGGAATCAGCCAGAATGGGATGGGAGGACTATAACTGCTTGCCCACACACACACACACACACACACACGCACTTTTCGCTGTTCGCTTTTGGCCCCCGTATTCAATCCCTTTGACCCACTTCTGCGCCCAGTTCCACTCCATTTCCCCAGACAGAGGCGGGATGTGTGCATTTTTAATTGCATATTGAGTTGCATTATCCATTCCCCCTGCAACCTACGGCCCATAGCCCATAGCCCATAGCCCAAAGAGTAACCTTCAACTGATCCATGTTTCCCCCCTTGTGTTGCAGGTTTGGTACCAGAACCGGCGGGCCAAATGGCGCAAGACGGAGAAGTGCTGGGGCCACAGCACAAAGATGGCCGAGTACGGCCTGTATGGGGCGATGGTGCGCCACTCGCTTCCGCTGCCGGAGACAATCATCAAGTCGGCGAAGGAGGACGAGTCGGTGGCCCCCTGGCTGCTTGGGATGCACAAGAAGTCGCTGGAGGCCGCCGAGCTGCTGAAGAGCGACGAGAGCGACCGGGAGACGCCCACATCGGACGACACCAACACCAGCTACTCGGCTGGCAGCACCCACAACTCACCCATCTCCAGCTTCTCCATCTCGCGGCTCCTCTTCGACGCCCCGCCGCCCGCCACGGGCAAGCCGAGCAAGCACCATGCCCACGCCCACGCTCAGGCCCAGGCCCACATCGCGGCTGCCAATGCGGCGGCCGCCGCAGCCGCTGCCGCCCATCACCACCATCACCACCACCACCATGGTGGGGAGGCAGCCGCCGCCGCCGCTGCTGCCGCTGCCATGCACGCGGGCATGGCCCAGCAGCACCACCACGCGCACGCACACTCCCAGCCGCATCACGCACAGCCGGCCGGAGCGTCGGGAGCGGGCACCGGGGGCCAGCACCAGCACCACCCTTACAACCAGCAGCAGCACCTGCACCACCTGCAGCAGCTGCAACAGCAACAGCAGCAGCACCACCAGCAACAGCAGCAGCAACTGGCCGAGCGGGAAAGGGAGCGGGAGCGGGAGCGCGAACGGGAGCGCCAGCAACAGCAGGCCGTGCAGCACGCCATGCACATGCACCACCACGGCCCCGCAGGCTATGCTGAGGCAGCAGTGGCTGCTGCCGCCGCCGCTGCTGCTGTGGCAGCCGCCGCCAATGCCAGGAACGCGGCCGCCGCAGCCGCTGCCTCCGCGGCCGTGACCGTGGCCGAATCAGAGGAGGATCCGGACGAGGACGAGGAGATGGACAAGGATTGCGACCCGGAGATCGATGGCGACATGGACGTCGCTGGCGACGCGGACGGGGATGCCGATGGCGATGGCGAGATCGACATCTGTGACGACCACGACGACGAGGTGCACATGCACGAGCAGCTCCTGCTGAAGGTCAAGCAGGAGCAGGCCGCGGGCGGCTCCTCCAGATGAAACATGTACATCGATGTGTTGTTCTAATTCTCAAACAACGAACAACGAAGCGCAATGGGAACGCCCCGGGGGGTGTGCCTCCGGGCGTGGCAATGAACCCTTTTCTAAGCATAATCTAATGACATTATTCATAAACTAAACGTAAATAAACACGGAACAAAAACATTTTTTTTCATAGACCTAAGAAGCACCCATACCCATAAAAGCGAGTAAATCGTACGATCGTACGATCGCAAATGCATAGATACTAATTAGTAGACACCATATTCAATGGAACTTTTTTTGTCCTTTTTTTTCGGGAATGTAAATATTTAAGTATTAAATTATTGAAGAAGAACGAACCCATTCGGAGCGGAGGCACGCCACATGCTACGACTTGCAAAATTTCTAAAATACGCTAAATGTGATTTAATTTAGTTATCGATTCTGAACAAGGCTTTTTATCGTTTAAGATCAATTTTTTTTCTTCGAAAATTAAGTTTAAAATATAATTCTTTTTTTTTGTATTGCATCCTTCCTGTAAAAATTGTACATACGCAGTCCTCCTCATCCAGCAAGATTCCACTTTTAATGGGGGATGCGAATCCCCAAAGCAAACCCCCGGCCAGATCTACCTTAAGCCCTGGCTCCATATTCTTCGTGTCGTTTGCATCAAAGATTATAGAATACGTAGCTGGACGGAGAATGAGAATAAACTATGTGGGAGAATGAGTGCTCAAAGAGAGATCTAAGTTCTATATGTTCTATAGTCTTTAGTTGTGTGCAAAGATCCACGAGTATTCTGGGACATTCTGTACATACGAGTCCAGCTCCAGAGTCCAGCCACTCCCACTCCCAGTCCAGCTTGAGAACCCTTCTTTATGTTCTTACTTGTTCCTTTGCATACTCGTAATCCAGACACTTTATTGGGCATTTTGTGAAGCCAGCAGAAACAAAAACCACATAATTAAACTGCAAATTGTGTAATTATTGAACGAAACGAAAAACGAAAAACAAAACAAATTCACAACATACAATACATACTTACGAATATATGAGAGTTAGATGAAATAAAATGGATGATATGAAAAATAGTCGATGGCGTTTTTGTTGGTTGGGTCTAATGACTTGATTTTATGCACATTTGTGGCGTGATTTGAATACATTTAACAGCTGGACATATGGGACTACTTGTCATCCATGCCGCATTGGATATAGAATTACTCGAAGGTTGGACATGGCTTCAAAAGCCTTCCTCATCGGCATACATTCTCGATTAGCTTAAGGACTCCTTTACTCCTTTCATAATTTGTTCTTTGCCTCTGGTTTCGCCCGAAATACGCACGAGCTACAGTTTTATGGCACGAACAAAATCACGGCCCATGGCCATCTCTAGTATACATAAAAATCGCTACAAGCGCCATCTAGCGATGTCAAATGTAAATATTTCGATGAGTTCCACTAACAGCAGCTTCTCCTAGGGTGCAAGAGGCGGCGCCACTGCAGAATTTTACAAAAGTTTTACAGTAACAAATTTGTGTACATATGTTTTTAGCTACTTACATTTAATGTTACATGGTGCGCGTATAACAGTAGAAACGAGGGCTGGCAGTCTTACGAAAACGACCACCAGATGGCGATGGTGGCACTTTTCGACCGATCATTCAAATGCAGCTTTGCATATATTATTCTCGTTTTAGTAATTATTAAAAATGTATTTAATTAATGCGTAAAACAATTTAAAAGCAAAGAAAATAGAAAAACTGGGAATAAAAGGGTAAAAATCATTCACAGTTTTAATGCCTATCCTCAGTGGCAATCGAACTTGTGCCATTCCGGTTCCCTACGAACTACTGGGAGCTGTTTGCAACGCTAATAAGAGGTCGGCGTGGCATAACTCGCTGAGGTGCTGGCGACCCATCCAAGAAATCTAGGGTTCAAATCCGGCTTTATTTAGACTTGGACTTTTATGGTCCAAGGTTCTTTCATTCATTTCCGCATACGACATACCCCTGCACTCGCCACGCGTCACCTGTCATTCTCACGACATTTAGGCGTGCCAAAGTACAGTAAAGGGGAGAATAAAATGCCTCCAAAGGAAGCTGAGCAGTCGTCGAATCTAATTTCTAGACTCTCGGTGTCAATTGTTTAGAGGCACATTCCACTTTTTTTCATTCATTTATTATTTTATTTTTATTTAATATTTTAGTTTCGAATATTTTTGTAAGTGAGGCGGCAGGTCAAGAGTACGTAGTGTAGAATAGTATTATTTTGTATTAAATTTTAGCAAGACAATGTGACATATGTACATATGTGTATATGTGTATTTAATTTATATATTTGGCTAGTATAACTAGATATTACTAGTTGTCAGCACACCTTTCAATAAGAAATGTAAAAACTCAGTAAAAGTTAACTGGTAGGCTCGGCGAGCAGCTTTCGGAGGGTTTCCTGACGCTTAGGGACTAAATCCAATTATTTCTGAGCCTATAAAATACCCCATAGAGTTCCCTAATCCCATGAAATCTATGATTTTCTATGATGCAGATATCAGAAACATCTGCAGTCCAGAAACGTGGCTCCAACTCTAAACAATTTTAGGGAAACGTTTAATTTTGCATCCTGACTTGTATTAAAATTATGGAGAGTTTTCGTGCTCTGCAAGCTGTGAGACTCTTTTCCTAGGAGGACAGGATAAACAAAGAGATTGCCCCTTCTCCAAAGGAACCATTTGGAGTTCCGTTACAAACATCTCCACAGCACATCATGCTCGAGGAGCACTCGTACCGGCCACAGATATAGAACGAAATTTCAGTTGGGAAAAATTTACATAAATTGCTGGGCGAAAATCGCAAAGCTGGAGGCAGACCGCAAAGTCGGAGCCAAGAGTGGAACAAAAGGATGAGGACAAGGCATTGGCAATGGCAGCGGCAGCGGCAACGGCAACGGCATTTGCCAAAAAATCTGCTGTGAATGTATTGCAAAACAATAAGCAAAACAATAAATCAAAATATGAAATAATAATGGCTTCGGCCTCGCTGGATGATACACGAGTCGAGGTCGATGTCGATGTCGATGGCGAGGTCGAGGTCCCTCCAAGGAACAGCTGTAAGTCGGCAGAGCGCCCATTGTGAAGGAAGAAGGATGAAACCCGAGCAGGAACGCAACCCAAGGAGTCTTTGCGTTGCTTTGCGTTGCGTTGCGTCGCGTCGCGGGTTTTGCGGCCGCCTCCTGTGCGCGCTCACATTTTTGGCAAGCTCTCACTCTCCTTCCCTGCTTGCGCTGAAATATAAATCTTAATATGTCATAATTCGAAATAATTTCCCAAAACCGCAAAAGCAAGTAGTTCGCACCAAGGGGCCAAGGACCCATAGCAGCGCCCGCTGGGACCAGCGGAAATGCAACTTTCGATGAATGCAGTCTACCTCCATGCTGTTGTGTACTCCTGGGGGTAGCTCTAGGTGCGAGTGCGACTGCGAGTGCGAGTGCCAGTCCGAGTCCGAGTCCAAGTCCAGATCCAACTTCCACTCCTAATCCCACAAATTATTACCCTAATAGCCTGATATTGTCGCGGCTTAGCGACATCGTTTGTCATCTCTGGGGCCACTCGGTGGCAATGGGAGCGTGCGCGCCGCCGCCGTCCTTTTGGAAATTATTGAAAAGCAAACAGATGACAAAAATATGAAAGCGCGTTTTCCTCTATTTGTTTAATTTATTAAAAAAACAGACAGCTAGCGGAAAATGTTAAATGGTAAACAGAGAGTTCTGTCTGTTTCTTTGTTTGCCCTTTTTGGGAAAGTCAGCTGCAGATGCGTGCCCGTGTCCTTTTTGACCTCAAGCACGCGCTCACAGTGCGGTCATCCTGCGGCCAGCAGGTCCAGCAGCTTAGCGGTGGTGCTGCTGTGACGGTGGTGCTACACACACACACACACACACAAATATGTATATATGGTGGCTCTGCAGCTTTTGTTTGCTTAGGTCTGTGCGTTCCCTGCGCTCGTTTATCAGCAAACAATCCACCCAAAAAAAAAACATAGAAAACATAAATGAACCAAAAACTTAACGGACTTTCGACGCGGTAGAGATGGGAGCTGCGATCGTTGGAGATGATGTGGCATATCCGAACAGTTTTCCGATCCTCCTTTTAGTGTCGCTCATTTTGCGAATTGTATTAGTGCTTCGATTTGAATCATAAAAGCCGAAAGCCAATTCCCGGCTAATTCACAATTCAAATTCATATTTAAATTCATATTCCATAATTATAAAGCCAACCCCTCTGGCAGCGGCAGCGGCAGCGGCAGGGCGCACACCCATCGGGGCGGGGAGATTTGGATTATAATTTGATATTTTGTTGGGCAAAGTATTAGCATTTAAATTGCCTCATTAGCAGATGCTTCCAGAGTACAATGTTCTGTTTTTCCGCTCATGGGAGAAACTGGAGTGCTGCTGCTGAAGCTTCTGCTGCTGCTGCTGCTGCTGCTTCTGCTTCTGCTCCCGACTTTGATTCCGATGCCGTTTGCTATTGCTATTCCTGCAAAGCTCTATATAATTTGATTAATCAAAACAAAAACAGCAACACGCAAGGGGGGGCCTCGCTTTTGCCCGCCCAATTCGCACACGGATCCCGGATGCTGCAACCGATCTCGATACCAATACTGAATCCAATCCACGCCCATTGCCATGGTCGTGTCGATAATTTAGAAATTAAATGTAGCTCGCAGAAGCATGAACTGAAAAGAAAGGGAATAAGATCTGGAATGGGATACGGAAATGGGCATCGGGCATCGGTATGGCAAGGAGTGGGATTGGGATTGGGAGTGGGAATGGGAATGGCGAAAGTGAAATGCCACAAACACACAAATCAAATCTAATCAAGCAAAGAAAGCAGCGCCGGAGCTCACTGCAGCTACAGCTAGCTAAAGACTTTCCCAAGGGGCATTCCGAAAGGCAAGGGGTAGGCTATGCCCCTCTGCCACTGCCGCTGCCACATCGCGGGTAGGGGCATGCTCACCCCTCAGCGCTAAAAAACACCAAGGTCCTGGTCTAGTTTTCTTTTTTTTTCTTCTTTTCTTTTTTATTCTTCTGTTGTTGCAACTGCAATTACATTTCATTTTTTGGGATTTCGATTTCATTTCGTTTTCTTTCGGACCCAAGACCAACGACTCACGCCACGGCCAGGCGCATGCATGTATGTATGTATGTCAGTATGTGTGGTGCAAGCATGGGGTGTCCCTTTGCCATGGGTGTCAAGGATTTGTCCGTTTCCTTATTATAGTGATTTCAGTGTTGCTCTGTTTTTGTTGTTGGCTGACTGGCTGGCAGGCCTTGTAATTATTTAGTTTACGTTTTTTTTTCCATTCCCTTCCTTTCCTTTAATTTCCTGCCTTCCTCCTTATTATTTTTTTCCTTGTTCTCTGATTGAATCGGGAATATCGGCTCAGTGGCTTGGAAACTTTCGATTTCATGCTTAGATTTTGTTCTCTTTTTTTCTGTGATATTACAAAAACAATACGTGCTTTGGATGTGGATGTGGATGTGTATGTGAATGCACTGCATTCCTATACGTACGTTACAGCGCCCCATAAAATGGCACAGATCCAATCCAACAATCATTGGGGATATCGTTGCTGCATTTACATATTCGAATTACCTTCAGAATCATCTTTGAACTTCTTTAATCTTACAGCAAAACTCCCAAACTATTAACTGTCTATGAATAAATCTATTTGCCGAATTTATCTACCATTAATCTCCCTTTGAAAATACAAGAACAATTCTTTGTTTCATATTTCAGGGATACGCCAACTTCTGTATTCCTACGCCGTATTTTATAGAACTGGAATATAAATATAACCAGAATGCTTCAGTCTCCCATTTTGCATAGCTATCCACTGGCAGTTGGTTTCCTACTTTTTTAGAGAGGCATAAGAACGTCAGAGAACTACGTACGGAGTCGGACCATCATGTGGCACCAGCTACCCCAAGCCCAAGGCTTCTTACACGCTCCCAAGTTTCTGCATTTTTCCACCTTGATCCTGCCAATTTCAGGCCCAGTCAAATCTCAATCAATGTACTCGATTTTTCTGTTGATTATCTGCTCAACATCTGTGCCACTTCAGGCCTGACACTGATACAATTCCAACCTTTCCTAATCAGTTTTCAAGTATTGCCTAGTCAAAGCAAATCTCCTTGAATAATTCCACATTTTAGCTTCAGCTCTAGAACTTAATCGAGTACGAATTACATGTGACTGTTGCCTCGACTGATTGCGACTTCCAGCTGCAGGGATGCCCAATGCCAGTGCCTGTCCCCGATCCAGTCATAGCTTCTATCCCATTCGCTTACCAAAAAAAAAATAAAACCCGAAGCAAGTTCCCGGTCCCATTACGCCGAGCAGGCAATTAGTTAATTAAGCGCAACTTCAAGTGTCCCACTTGGAAATATATCACACAAGAATCGCTTCTTGGTGACATTTCTGCAGCATCATCCGGCACATTTGCATATTTAATTGAAGACGCAGCACCCAAAAAGAAAAAAAGAATTTTCTTAATAAAACTACGAAAATGTCAAGCGAAATATTAGAAACCGAAGAGGAAAAAATCAAATTAAAATCAAGTAAGAGCCCGGCAAAGAGGAGCGGATCGGATGAGGAGAAGGATGATGATGATGAGGAGAGGTAGAAGTAGGTTGAGAATCACGACTTCTCCGAGAAGTAGTGGAGTAGAGTCTCTGGCTGGTGACGACCGAGTGGAAGCCCCGCGGCGGCCATCAAGGGAAAAGGGTTAAATGCAAATGAAAGGATACGAATACGAATACGACCAAAACTGGCACGATACAAACACATTTGTTGTTTTCTTTTTTTTTTTTCTTCTTTTGGGCACAAAACTGAGTGATTCGGGAACAGGACATGCACGGGAATCTCAACCCTCGAAGCAGTTGTCAAACGCTCTTGATAGATCAGTCGCCACTGGAACTGGTATTGTGCATGGGTATGGTGGACTGGTGGCCGTGTCCTTGGCACATGGGGCATCGTCACCTGGGACGACCAGAACGATGGTGGTTCAACAATACCCAGCAAAGGTTCCTTCAACTTGATGCGACGTCTTCCCTACCTACAGGGACCAGCTCTTACTTACTTATCAGATACATGAGCATTTCTATGTACAAATGGGATTCATGTACACAATTTTGTTGTATGTAATACTTATTATAGTCTAAGAACTAAGAGGCGTGTCCTGGCCAATCATCTTGATGATATTTCCAGGCCGGCTTTAATTGCAAACAAAGATCACTCTGCTGAACAAATTTTTGGTTTAAGTGAGAAAACTTTTCATGAGCTTTAAGTAAGACAGAACTAGAAGAACCCAAAGGTAAGGCAAACTATGAAGACGTACAGCTATTTATTTACCCTTTGTTTTTGGCACAACTTTATGCCGGCTTAAGTGCGCGCTCTAACAATGGATTAATTATTTTCTTTCTTTCCTATGGCTTGCAATAAATATGTGAAGGTAATCGCCCGGACTCGGTTTGCCTGGCTGTCATATCGCGGCTTGGATCGTGATTGATGCTTCAATTGTTGGGCGGAGTCAAGGTGCAGGCATTAGCATAAAGCTGCTGCCCGTTGTGGGCTGTCTCCGTTGTTCATTGTTCGCTGGCCGCTGGCCGTTGTCCGTTGTTTGCTGTCCGCTGTCACAACACAGTTGTCAAAGGGTTGGAACAATGGCTGACCAGCCCACTGACCAGGAAAAGCGCGTGCCGTCTGCGTCTTGGGAAAATATTGAACTTGCCCCGAAAGCAAAACGGGGAAAATCCACACGGCCTGGCAGGCGGTCATTTACAACCCTTGCCGGTTGCCGTTTGCCGGTTGCCGGTTGCCCGCTGGTCAGCAGAAGGAAAACGAACCGAACAGCAGCAGCAGCAGCAGCACCGGAAAATGCAGCGTGAAAAATTCGAAAGGAAACATTAAAATCGACGCATTTGATGAGGGTCGATGAGATGACGACAGACGAACACAGCGATAGGAAGATGCCGAGCACGGGGGCTCTCCACTTACCATTGTCATGCGGTAGGATCCCGGAGCTATCGACTTTACGAGGATCTAAGGACAGCAGAAGCAGCAGCAGCAGCAGCAGCAGGTTGCTTCTGGGGCCACGCGCCACTTATGTAAATGTCAGGAGGAAAACGCCGTTGAAAAGGCCAAGGCGAAGGAGCAGCAGCACCTGCATTGGGGAACAGGTGCTGGAGGAGCGGCTGCCAAAGACCGCCATAAAACTGATCTATGATCATGTCGTATCCCCATTCCCATTCCCATTCTTATTCCTATTCCTATTCCCATCCCTGTGCCGATTGCGACTACGATTCCTAGATCCTGTTGCCCAAGAAATGAAAAATCACCGTGCCATATTGCCAGGGCAAACAATTTGAATAGCCATTCCCTTGGCCACTTGGCCCGAGCAAATGTTGGAAGTGCAAAGAAAACCAACTGGAAATTGGGCAAAGGAAAACTCTGAAAGATGGAGGGAGACAGAGAGAGAGGGAGGGAGAGAGAGACAGTGTGCGGCATGTCCTGTTTTAGACTGAGGCAGGAACGGGATATGCCGCAATTTATGCGTCAGTTGCAGCGAAGCGGAAAACTGGTTCGCATTCGACACACGGATACAGCGAAGGAATCCTGCCTCGGGATTAGCACTCCAGGCAGGTATCGAGAACCAGAACTGAAAGAAAATTACCAGAGAGCCAGAGACAGCCAGAGACAGCCAGAGACGGCCTGCGCCTGAGCCACACACAGAGAGGGAGAGAGCGAGTTATCTAATGAGCAAATGATGGAACCTCTTTGCCGTGGCCCCGATGGGAACAGATCGGAATCGCGGGATACTCGCACGAGAGCATTTGCTTCTAGAATTTTTAGAAAGTTTCACGAAACCAGAAATGGAAATGGAAATGGAAATGGCACTGGAAAAGGATCGTGAATTATATAGAATTCCACATTTCATCAGACTTTTTCACTTTTCACTTTAAATTGGCAAAAGTTCACTACAGTTTTTGGTTTCCAAATATTCCAAAATACTTTCTTTAATTTGTCTTAAATTTCCTTTGCATTTGCAGCATTTTCCCCTTCCAACTGCGATTGGATCTGGCTGGCAAGTGGTCCAAGTTCAAGTCGTTTAGTTTCCCTCGTGCCAGTGCGTGCCGGACAGCAGCTGGAGATGAAAATGGAACTATAGATGGACCTGAAGCTACGACAAGTGGCATGGATTAGGCCTAATCAATATGCAAAAGCCATTGGAATTATGTATACAGCCCAAAGGCAGCGACTGGTTACAAATTGGAGCAAGCCAGCCAGCCAGCCAGCCACACATTTGCACCTGTAGACAGACTCAGACACAGACACAGACACTGAGCTCTCTGCGCGTTTCCCTCTATTGATTGCTTATCGAGGGCCACGAAGGAGAGCAAACTAATGAAGACAGGTGCCACGGGACAACGGTAGAAGATACCTAAACAGAAATGCAGACAGAGCAGAGTGGAATGAGGGCAAAGAAACACTCATTTTCTATATGTGATGGTACCCCCATAGTCCGGGGCCCAGAGGCAGGCAGGCAGGCAGGCTGGCTGGCTGGCAGGCAGGTTGATGCGAGTGTGAGTGCCACATAATTTAGGATATTTCATTTGCAAGCCCAACAGCCAACAGCCAACAACCAGCATAATCAGGCTCTGGCTAATTTCCCCACTGAATACGCTAATTTTCGATCCCGATCCCGATTCCGATTCCTTCGTTATTACTTTTCGCACATGTCCCGATGACTGCACAATGACAATGCGAATGGGAATTCGAATGTTGTGAATATGAATGCCAATGCGAGTGCGAGTGCGAGTGCGAATGTGAATGTGAATGGAGGGAGGTACGAGGGACCCGCATCAGCTGCCATCGGACCAAGGTGCAATTTTATGACTCCGTTAGGATGCGATACGAAACCGAAACAGAAACAGAAACAGAACCAAACCGATCGCTGGCTAATCACAATTGTTTGCCTTCCTTTCTCTTATTGCCACACGCCCCGAAGGTTTGTCTCGATTTTAATGACAATTTGATAAAGTCTCTCGCGATTTATGTGTGAGATGGATGAAGTGATGCGAGATGCTAGATGCGAGAATGGATCATAAAAATTTCCATGCCGCTCGTAAAAATACCAAATACCAAATCCCATCATCTAACCATCTACCATCTCCCATCCATTGTTCTGGCACTTTTACTGCACTTTTACTGCGCTCGTACGCATCGTATATTGATTGCAGCCCAACCCCAAACCCAAGCATTTGTTTTTTTTTTTTTTGGGGGGTTTTACGACCCAGCATTTAAGGGAGAAACAATTCATTAGGCATACAAGTACTTATTTCGAAACTTTTTACACGTTTTTACGATCCATCTTTGTGGGCAAACATTGCGTGTACCGCCAGCCCAGTCGACAGCTATCAGCGGCGGAAATGGAAGGGAGGATATTCATTGGCATCATTTGAAGCAATTGCCTCAGAGACATACGACTAATTAGTGCACTGATATGGATTAGATTTGGGCTGAAAGAGATGACTACCATTTACAGGATTTTTGATTCGTGGTAATAGAATGGTTATATCTCAAGATATAGCGACTCAAAGTTGAAGTTTTCTATCATCCCAAATGTTTCTTCAACTTTGGCATTTTTTTAAAATTTTTTTGTAGTGGAATGGCATTATTTTTAGACATGAACTTGCTAGTGTCATCTATTTTTAACCAATATAAATAAATAAAATTGAGCAAAGAATGCCAACGGTACGATTTTTTTAATAATTAATATGCAATGAACCCAAAAAAAGATGATTTGCTTCTTGTACGCGGATTGCGATATTTGTTATACATTTTGTATAGTTTTGTTGATGGAAAACAGCAAAGTCTCAAGTGTTCTGCAGATTTGTGGGAAATATAAAAAGATTTTTGGAAAATACAGGCTCAAAAATTGAACCGAAGGATGAGAGATATTGCGCCCCTGCAACCTACTGCACTCGATGTGGCGATGGCGATGGGATCTCGTCGTCAATGGATTGAATATGCAAATGTAAAATAAATAGATCTGTCTATGGTCGAAATGGGGTCAAATGCGATGCGAGAAAGTGCATGACCACATCTAAGCCACAAGGCAACAAATAAAATAAAAAATAAACAAAAGTTCACTTCAAATTGGCTTAAGTGCTCAAGTCTGGGTCCACCGCCACTCGACACGACTCACTCCTTTCACTGTACTCGTACTCGTACTCGTACTCCTTTCCATTGCCTTGTGTACACACACAGCAGAAGAGAAAGCGTTCAGCAGCATCGGCAGCATCGGCAGCATCCGGCACCTTTGGCCCTTTTGGCTGACCGTAAAGATGTTTAATTACCCCGGACGGAGAGGCGCAGCGACCCTTTCTAATCCCGCCCAAAATCGCTATAAATGTATCTATTAGTTTGCATTTGGCATTGTCTCGAGATAAAGTTTGTCGTGCAAACAACATTTACATACGCAATCGGAATCTCAAACGGAATCTGTAGCCGTATCGTGATCGGGATCGGGAACGGGATCGAGATCGGGATCAGCAGCCAAGGACCAGCAGGGACCGGGCACACAACCCTTTCGACTTTACAGGCTATGCAAATCGATTGGATTGTTTGATCTTGCGGTCTACCCCTGGCCGGCGTCTCCTCTGACCCGGCGACAACCGCCTCGCACAAGCGAAGGCGCAGGCGCAGGACCAAGACAATTCCGAGCCGAGGCACAACCCCAAGCTGAGTCAAGTCTGCGTGTCTGAGGGAGACCCAACGTGGGGATATTCAACAATCAAATTGAAAGCGAAATAAAATTAAATTGCTGTCACCGAAATGGAGTGAGCGATGGAGTGAGGAAACAAGAGCAAGAGCAAGAGCGAGAGCGAGAGAGACATTCGTTTGGCGCGAAAAACCCAAGCACAAGATGTCCCAAAACCAGAGAGGGAGAGTGCACACACACACGCACACACGCACACGCACACACGTCACATTGATTAATCGTCGAGGATCAGGCGTTGTCCTGCCTTCGCGACGTGCTCCTTGCTGCAGCCTGTGCCTTGGGCTGCCGTGAAATCAGAGCCTTCTGACAAATAGCGACTTCTTTCCCCCGATCTTACCCTGATTCAGATTCAGATTCTCATTCCAATCCTCCCCTGATCTGCTCTGCTCTGCTTGGTCTCTGGTCTCTGGTCTCTGGTCCGTCCTGGTCGGGGGCTACTATTCAGCCACTTATTACTTATTGCTCATGTCAGATGGGATTAGGCAACTACTGTCCTGTGCCCTCTCCACTGCTCCATTTATTGACAGTTGCGATTCATTCCCCCGCCCCCCAACACGCTCGGCTGACGTTGATTGAGTTGCTCGAAAGGAAGCAAGGAATCTCTCGGCAAGACTTGAACTCTATCTCTCACAGCTCCGCTAATGATCGTTATCAGACTAGTTCCTTCTCACCTCACATGCCACTGCATGTGAGGCAGCTGTTATCCCAAAAAAAGAGACAGAGGGATTCAGTGTGCTCTTTGGATTTCATTAGAGATCTTCAGATATCTTCAGATTTGCAGATCCAACGATTTTTTCAACGCCAAATTTATAAGAAATAAAAGGCACCTTCGCTGAACACTTTTTTGGTGGCATGTATATTGTTTTGGTTTATACATCAGTCCCACAAAGATTTGTCCGCGCAGCTATCTGTCTTCTGCCAGATATAGCTATGGATTTGGACTTACAGAAATTTCTTCCTTTACATGAAGACTGCCAAAGAGATTGCGCAAATTTTCTTAAGCATTCGGAGCAATTTCCGGCACTTAACCCTATTAGGCCGACAATTGCCCCAATTTGAAGCGGCAACATGTGGCAACAACAGGCACTTGAAGCAACACAACTTCTCGTGCCGCTAAGCACTGACTCCCACTCCTATGCCAAATACTCAAGACGATCCTCGATGCGTTGCCGTTGCCGTTGCCGTTGGCGTTGGCGGAATGAGTGTATCACGTGCCACAGGACAGGAGACGACGACAGCTGTCCCCGAGGGCTGCCACCGCCACCGCCACCGCCCTCGTACGACGCATGCCACGATGCGATGCGATTTTGTTTCCTTTGGCCCGCTGCCATGGCATTCCCCATTCCCATTCCCATTATTTCTCGTTCTTCCATTGACTTCTTGCAGTCCCTTTTTGGCGCAATTTTCGGAAAGGTGTTCCGGCTACCGCCGACGCAACGTTCGGTTCGGTTCGGATCGGCTCGGCTCGGTTCGATTCGGCCTCTTATGTGACATTTAGCAAAGCGAAGCGCAAAGAGGCTCAAATCAGAGCAGAACAGAGCTATCCGCACATCCACCTCTTGGGCAGCTGGCATGGTCGCAGGAGCAGGAGCAGGAGCGGGACCGGGACCGGCTCAATTGAGCGCACAGAAGCCGTGCAACAATGGATGGGATGGGATGGGATGGGATGGGATACGATCCGACTCGAGGCGGCGGCGTCAGACAATGCCCCATGCCCATAGCCATAGCCATAGCCATACCATTCAGAGGCATTTACTTAAAGGCATTTAATAGACATTTAAAAACGCAACAGAGCCTCGGCAGCAGCAACAGCCCACGCCAGCCAGTCCTGGGCAGCTGCTGCCGCTGCTGGACCCTGGCAGGCCAGGATCACAACGTACACAGCTCAGCCCATATGCCTGCTCCAGAACTTGCATAACTTAGTCACGGCCGGTTGGGTCGCACTGAGCTCTCTCTCAAGTACAGTTAACAAGGACCTGGCCGAATCCCGTCCTAGCCACAAAATAAAACAAAACAAAGAAAACGCTGAAACACGGAAACACGAAAAAACCAGCAGCGAAACCAAATTTGTTGTTTGTTGTTACTCGCATTCTATGCAAATTTATGGTAATGCCAAACCGTTTTGTAGTCTGTTCCCTGGCCAGTCGGTGGTGCACAGGTGCGTGATAAGTGCCATGTCGAAGGACATACAGGATATGCCGTATCACTCAAGTCACCCAAGTCACCGAGGGGGTGGTATCGTGTAGCTCTCTCCAACCCACATGGTGTGTGTGCCTTGCCGTCCAGCAGCGTTCGACTAATCGGCAATGTCCGATCCACACACTCACGAACTCAGGGGCGGAACGAACGGCCGCTGGCTCCCGTGAGAACTGCACTCAGGTGGGGGAAAATTGTTAACAAAATATTCTCGGCAGTGCAGTGCAGTTGAATCCAGTGTGTGGCAAGCTCCAGAGAGCGACCCACTGGAAGGAGCGTTGCAGATTTATTCAATTCAAAAGCGAGCGATTAGATGTCATCTATGGGAATACCAAAAGTCTTTTCAAGTGCTTCTGGGCAGATTATCTGAAACACCAAAGTAATATTGTTATGGTAGACTACCAACAGAAGGACCTCGACTTGCATTTGAATCTTCAGTGGATATCAGAGCCCGCTTGCCTGATGGTCAGCCTCAGCCTCACCCTTCTTTCAGTGTGGCTCTGCGATACTCTCCCCAGCACAAATACCAATTTGTTTCAGATGTTTTCTGCTCTAATGTTTTATTTCCAAAAAAAAATCTTAATCAATTATAAAATCAGTTTCAACACATCTTTATCTTCGGGATATACATATGTATAAGGATATGGATGCCAAGGCAAGTCTGCGCTTTTAGCCACATTCTGCTAATGTTTAAACCAAAAATGTTCCCTCAACTTCAAAATGTAACGAAAAAAGTGGAACAAAAATTAATCTGTCGACAGCCAAAGATGATTCTCGTCCGAGTCGCATTCTCTCACTTCTCCACGAACAGATCCTCCTGGAAGGAGAAGCTCAGCCGCCGCTTGGTTCCTGCCTCCAGTCCCATTCCCAGTCCCAGTCCCAGGCCTCCACAGGCGCCCAGCGATGACAGCGAGTCCACTTCCTCCTCAAAGTCGCAGTCGCTGGTCGAGTTGTGGCCGCTGTCGGGGCTGATGTGGCGGATCTTCTGGCCGGAGCGAGCGGCAGCCAGCAGTTTCTGGGCCGACTGCCGCACGCTGGAGGAGATTCTGGTGGCGATCTTCCGCTTGCGCCGCACCACGCGCTGCCTCCGCAGCTGCAGTGATCGCCTCTTGCCCTGGGACTGGCTCTCGACGGTAGCTGGCAGTTCCGCCGCCGGCTGGGGGGAGCGCACCTCCCGCTCCTCGTAGCCACTCGCGTGGGGTGACTTCCAGTACTCGCAGAGGTCGCTGGCTGGGTCGAAGGCGGGTCGGTAGGTGGGCGAGTGGGTGGCGGCGTCAGCGCCAGCGGAGGTGGTGCTGCTCAGGGGTGGTGTCTGAGTCGCTGGCGCTGGCGCAGACGTTGACGCTGCTGCCTGGGGGCCGGCGCCTTGCGGGTGCTCTCCAGAATGGCATCGATCATCCGCTCCAGGGTCACGTCTCCCATCTGGGTGGAGCTGAGCGTTGTCTGGCCGCTCTTCATGGCAGAGGCTTGGGGCAGAGGCAGTGGCAGGGGCAGTGGCAGTGGCAGGGGCTTCTGCTCCAGGTAGCGCGGCTTCTCGAAGTAGCTGTCGGGGATGCCCATGCCGCGGAGTGCGAGCAGGGGACCCGGGATGATGGCCGCACTCGGGGAGTACTCCGCCTCGAAGGTTGGCAGCGTGCAGGCGTAGGCGGAGGGTGCTGCTGCTGCTGCCGCTGCTGCCGCTGCGGGTGGGCGGAGTGTGGGCGTGGGTGTAGTCAGGGGCGAGGACATGATGTTGCTGAGGTCCTTGAGCAGCGGTGTCCGTGGTTGCATGGACAGGGAGCTGGCGGGCAGTGGCGTCGAGGTCAGCTGGTTCTCCTTCCCCTGTCCGTGGGCGAGGGCCAGGCAGAGGGACTTGCGCTTGAGCTTTCCGCGCAGCGCATGGAACTCGCTGTAGCTGCTTGCCCCTGATCCTGATCCTGCTGCACATCCGGCTCCCGTTGCTGCTGCTGCCGCTGCTGCTGATGCCATGGGGTTGGTGGCGGCTCCCCCTGGCAGCTCCTTGGCCAGGTACGAGGGTCGGGGCTGGTTCACAGCCCACTTGAGCATCTTGACAGCTGCGATATCTCTCGATATAAGTCGTGTGTGTGGATGTGGATCTGAAAGTAGCAAAGGAAGATCGGGCTAGTTAGCAATTGTCTGCTGGGGTTCCTTCATATTTAGGGCAGAGTGTGCGAAACCCGACTGAGACATGTGACACGGGCAAACCCGACTAACGTGTCCGCAGGGAACGGGTTTCGGTGGGGTTTCGGCAAGATTTCCGCAAGGATTTCGCACAACGTCGCTGCCGGCTGCCCCTGATTCCTGCCCGATTCCTCTGCGAACAATGAGGACCTTGCAAACAATGGAAAAGCGCGCAAAAGCTTTCGACTAGGTTCTGGCTCTGGGCTGTGGGCTGTGGGCTTTGGGCTCTGGCATCGGGTTCTCTTCATGGCTATGGCATGGCTAGGGCAACAGCAACAGCAACAGCTACAGCTACTTCCAGCTGCGACTCGTGTTTTGGGTGGTAGGAGCGGCCAAAATGGTGGCTGCCACACTGCCACACTCTGCCCATCTCGGGCGGGCCACTCAAGACCCTTCTCGGAGATGGAGAGAAGAGAGCAGAGAGCAGAGCAGAAGAAAACGAACGGGGAGGAGCAGGAGCAGCAGCAGCAGCAGCAGGAGGAAGAGGAGGACTCCGATGCGTGCTAGCATTTTGCGCTTTTTGCAGCCGCTCTCTCGTTTTGGTCTGAAGAGCACTTATCGGCCACTCGGGCACTTGGCCAGGGTAACCCACAAATAGCCAAAAAAAAAAAAAAAACAAAAAAAACATAAAAATTAAAACCCGATTCCGTACCCCAAATCGCAATCGCACGCGCGCAAATTTATGAATTTTTATGCGATTTTTATGGGGTGTTTTTAATTAATTTTCTCACAGACGCCGAGGCCCAGCAGTCCCCTGCTTTAATGCATTTTTAATGTTCTTCCGGAAATGGGAGTACGAGTGTGCGCACGAGTACGAGCACTCGTATTTCCACTCCATTTCGCTTTCACTTCACTTTATCTTTACCTTTTGCTGGTTCTTGTGTATATAACTCCTATGTCTGATATCCAAAAATGCCAAAAATTTCCTTGGTTTCTCACAGTCAAAAAAAATTAATTCTATAACTTTCGCTTTTAGTTTGTGAGTTTGCGAGTTAAAAAAAAGAATAAAACCAACAGCATAAACAGCATAGAATCTTGAATTTGGTGCTCGATCGCGCTCGAAGACGGTGACGGGTGACGGGTGACGGGTACCGGGTGCGTCCTGTCGGGGGCGAAGGCGCAAATGTGACTGATTCTCCCTTTGCACGCCACATTGCGTGGTCACCTCCACATCTCCACGAAGTTGGGCAACGAACGAACGTGTTCTCTGTAGCTTCGGCAACGGCTCTCTCTGCTTCGGCTGACATCGGAGCACGACTCTGTCTCTCTCTCAGCCACCACCCTTGGCTCGGGCTTGCTGCTCTCGGACGTGAGACTCGATTCCTCGCATTCCTGTGCACTCTCTGGCGCATTCCCTTGGATGCGACTGGGAAACCCTTTTGCAGCGTTTTTTTATTATTAATATTTAAATTTAAGTTCGGATTTGAATCGAATACGGCCTGACAAATGGGCCATCAGCATATTAATGGCTGTCAGGGGATTCTCATTTGCCATTTGGATATATTGCAATTGATATACATTTCCCGAATATTGATCGTCTTGTGAGCGAATCATTAGATGACAGTATTTTGTGAAAAATTGGCTTAAATAATTCTTGGATTTGGTAGGGATGCCTTTCATGTCTGCAGGGTATGCCCAGACGGGTTCTATAGGTTCAATGGAGGAAGAAATTCAATATATTTCTATGATAGGTTAAAAATATTAACCCAATTGTTTCGTGATCCAAATTCGGGTATTGCATTAATCAAATTTCCATCGAGTTCCCAATACAAATATATATTATATAACATCTCCTTTGAGCGTTGAGCTTGATCTGCAAATGTAGAAACTTTACTTTAGAGTTTTCCAAATAGATGAAAATACTCACCAAAGTCGTAATAGAAGACTGGCAATAGATCCAAGCACTTGCATAATGCATTTTGTTTTGGTTTTCATTCGAATTTGCCTAAATTTCCAGAGAGGGAATGTAAAACATAAGCAAAAAGCTCAAATTCAATAAAACGAAATAGCCCAAGATGTTTCCAGTTCGATTACATATCCCAAATTGCATAGCCTTCCGGCTGTCCAATGCCCCTGCATTGGAAATGTACCCTCTCTCCCTGAGATTCGCATTCTTTAAGTTTCGATTTCATCCTTGGATTTCGTCTCTTGGCCTGAGGCTTCATAGCACATGGCACATCATAGTTCAATAAATGCCAGCTCTTCACATCGGATCGAGCAACGGGCTACCCAAATCAATCAAAGCCAAAAGTACAAAATTATGAAAGGCGAGCGCCTACAGTCACAGGATCCTGTGGCTGCATCTGGTCCCGGCTTTCTCCTTGCCTCTCTCTCTCCCCCTTTTGGCAGCCTTATCAAATAAGACGCCGGCAGTCGGAAATGCCAGAAGGGCGGCAGTACAAATAGGTTGCTGGCTATGCCCACTCGCAGGCTATGCGGCGGACGGACGGGGGTCCCGTTCAAATTCTAAATTATGGCCCATAATTCAGGGCCGTGTTTTAATAATTTTGCGTGCGAGTCCAGATAGGAGCGGCAGAAGGAGCTGTGTGCTAATCCCCGAACAGCTGTCCAGCCAAGGATTGTGGATTGTGGGTCCCCGATCCCCGATTCTCGATTCTCGAGCCTGGCGCTATCAGTGCGGCGTGTGATTCAAGATTAGTTTTCTTCTGTCCCTTACCTACTTTCCACTTTATCTGATGTCCTTGCTGCCGCCGCACGTCCCTCCAGTGTATGTTCTGTGGAAGGGGAATGGGAAAGCGAATCCCACTCTAAGAGACAGAGCCACAGAAATAATACCAAGAGCAAGAAAAAATAATAGTGATTGGAAAAAGGACAGCGAAAAATCGAAAACGGTAGCAAATCCGAGCGTGAAGTCTTAGCGTCAGGGTCGCCTGAGATTGCCGTGCGGATTCGTATGTCTATGAAAAATTGCACAATTGTTGGGCAATTTATTAGTGGATCGCGACGCACTGTCTGGCCCTTCCTCCTCCTACCCTAAGCATGTATCCTATGTATGCCTATGCCTATGCCTGGGTCGGGGCTCGGGCTCTGCCCTAATTTATCTTCCTTGTTCTCCTCAATGTCTCCTCCTCCCTTGGCCTTGGGACCTGAGCCTCAGCCTGAGCCTGGGCCTGGGCCAGTGACCAATGCGTAAAATTGCCTTTGATTCGATGCAACTGAAAGACAGATAGACGGATTATTGGTAAGATTCCGAAGGAGGGCAGAAGCCAACCAAAAAAATGCAGCTGGCCATCCCGAAGTGCACTCCGCTGCAATATTATTGATTTATTTCTATTTTCTTCGCTTTTTCCGTAGATTTATTGTTGGTCACTCGACATTTCTGGGCAGCTGAATCGTTTCTTTTTTGTTTTTTCTGTATTTCTGAATGGAAGAGCAAATTGAGGTCCGGGAAAGCCTCTCGAATGTCAAATTTGCGAAACGAAGGTTTGAGATTTATTATTTAAATGAATGCTGTGAGAACGACCCAGAAATACACATCATTGATCCACATTTCAGGGCCAAGCACAGATGGCTGAAAGTGAATTAGGCAAATTGCTGACTACCTAAAGATATAGAACAGTATATAATATATTTTATATTATCTCTTTTGAGAATATTGCTAAACTCCAAAAACTGTTTCCCGGCAGGTTGCATAAATTATAAACACATTTAAATATAATCCAGATGCTACAAGGTGAAAGGAAGTATACGAAAGGGAAACCCACAATGAAATATATTCCAGAAATTTCCAGAAATTGCTCTTACAAATCTATTAACACTGAGGATTCTTTGTGGTATATTTGGGCCTAATTTTCATTCAAAGCGTGCCTTAAATTCGCTTTAATATTTCATAAATCAATCGTTCGCCAATGAATGAATGAAATCCGTTTCCCTTGAGGATTATTCCCCTGGGAACCAAATGAGGGTGGTCGTCCCATTGCCTAATAGACTCTTATCAATTGAAGGACACTTTGCAATTGTTTTGAATTGTTGCTACAGGTGCCATAAATTATTAGCCATTCGGTGGTCCGGAACTGCTCTTGTGAGATCGCAAGTGAGATCCGGACATTGGAATGTGATCCAATTTGCCATTGAAAGGTAATACAAATGGTTGAATGGTAGAATACCATTTCGCACAAAGTGCCAAATAAATTAGGCAAAACAAAACACAGAGATAGTAGTAGACGAAGGGGAGGGGATAATTGACGGATCTCGAGGGACACAGCTGTCGCTAGTGGTGTCTTCTTTTTCTATGGCATGGATGGTCTTTGGTCTCCGGTGGTGTCCTCTCGCCCCTTCCCTCTGGCTGTCTCTCGCTGAGTGTCTCGCTTTGTGGCTATCTCTGTCTGTCTGCTCTCTCTCTCTGGCTCTCAGCTTGTCTCTCTGCTGCCACTGCTGAGATTCTCTGCTCCATGGCCAGGGCACGCGAGGAGTGTCGGGTGTCGAAGCTTTGGATACCCTTGTAACTTGATCGATGGCAGCTATATGATATTCTTCTTAAATATCTGCAGAAAAAAGAGATTATTTCTCTTAGGAGTTTTTACATTTATATATTTGGTTCTTAATTCGGGTCTTTAGACCCTGCTGCTGCAGGATCAGAAATATATATACATATACGTAAAGATATACCCTAACTAGAGGGTATCCAAAAGGTATCATAAGTCTGCGCTCAACGGAGAAAGGAGATGGGCAAAGAAAGCGGAAGAAGCTGGAAACACAGAAGGCGGAAGGAGATGGAAGAACAAAGCGGCAGGAGATGGCCAGCAGGAGAGAGGAAAATGGAAGGGTATGGGACAGTGGAAGAGGCTGTTGTGGAAGCGAATCTCTCCTGAGCCACAGAGCCCCTTTTCAACCAATAAATTGCAAAACAATTGCACAATTTTCCACAACATTTTCCTGCAGCGACGCTAACGCCGACGACGACGACGCCGACTCCTCTGCTTGTCCCATAAACAATGGGCCAAATTGTACAATCCCCCGGTTCCCACTGTAGCTGCGATGTGTGCGAGTTGTCCTTTTCTTAGCGAAAATGGGAAAACAGAGACCAACAGACAGAGGCAGGAGAGGGAGAGGCAGAGGGAGATGGAGAAGGAGATGGAGAAGGAGGAGAGGTGAAAGGAGCCACACGCTGAGAGAAAGGTAATTGAAAATTATGTTTTGTGGCGTAAGCAGCGCAGCGCAGAGCAGCGCAGCGCAAGCAGCCAAGAGAACAGCTGGCCCCTCGACAGAGGAGCACCGTTATGCAGGCCATCTCCTTCACTCTCTCTTTCAATCAAACGATCAGCGCAGGATTCGCACAGCTGTTGGCACCCGAAAGTAGGATATTATCCATATAGAATTGGTATCGGACGGACCAGAGGGAAGGTGCTAGCAGTTCCTTTTCGAAAACGCCTGCAAAGCTGCTTCCAATGAGAGCTACTACTGATTACCATTATTGTGATAGCATCCCCACATAAAAGTCAGATATTATAATAGGGCCCTTCCAGCCTGATAAAATCTGATCAAAAACCACTATATGATGGTCAGCCGATTTTCGATGTGGATGATGTTTAATAATTTCCTTTACAACTTATACAAATTTGATTTAAATTTGGCATTTAAAGTATACAAAAAATGAGGAAAAAAACATGAAGAACTTTTAGTTAGTGATTGAAATAATTATATTCGATCGATATTTACTAAGGAAACTAAATGATACTTGAATGCAAAACTCATCTCATTTTAATTTTAATAATTGCACTCTGCAGAATTAAATAGAAAACGCTTCTTTCTATGTCTGCCATACAATGATATAAAAATCGAATCTAGCATCTACCCACTCTTCCGTATACTGCATCCAGTAAGAATATAAATCTGTAAAAGCTTTCAGTCGAATAGCTCTACAACTAAAGGAGCTAATTCAGTTGGTTAGCCTTAAGGAAGATCCCATAAGAGATACAATTGGCAAGATTTATAGGCAGACATGGCTGCAGCAACTCGACTGCCAAAGGTTTGCAAGGAAAATACTGAAAAATGCCCCAGACCAGGGGCACGGCACTAGCTGCCAACATATCCGCTTGATCATCATCTATTTCGGTAGATAGAGTACATACATATGTACATATATGTACATACATATGTACGTAAAGGTATAAATTGCATTCCATAACTTACGTGCCGTTGCCGTTGCCGTTCAAGGCGACATTCCACCCACTTCTCCGATTTAAATAGAGCCCGAAACTGTTGCCGAGTGCATCGCATCTCTCTGGCTCTGTCGCCGGCCGCCACGGCTCTCTCTCCCGCTCTGAGAACATGCAACACGTTCTGTGCGCTCTCCACGTTCCCACTCTCTGTCTCTCTCTCTGTGTGTTCTCTCCCGGCTCTGCTCAGCGCCGGCGCGCCGGTAGTTAAGTGGCGGACGTACCCGAAGAGAGCCATTCTCGAAACGAACTTCGCGCCGAGCAGACACGCATGCGCACCACTCGTACACTCTCTCGCGCCGCGTCCGAAGGAAACCGAGGACTATCCATCTGCCAATAATAATAATAGAATACACCCAGTAAATCTGTGCAATCTGTGCTTTTTTTTCGAGTGAAGCAAAATCTGTGAAAAGGTAAATTGAAGTGAAATCAAGAGGGCACTTCCTGCAAGAGCCTCGCTCCAAGTCCAACGATGCATGGACTTGTAATTAGGGATATGCGATTATTGATATTCAAGTGGAAGTCCGTGTCCAGATCGGGTCCGAATGCAGAAAGGGGTACGTCGGCGACTGCCCGGGGGGAGGCTGATTGCCTGGAATTTTATTTTTTGATTTAATTTTTGCCGCTTCGCTGATTTGGGAACCGAAAAGGCCACCAGAAAGCGCGCCAAAACTCCCGAAAAACTCACCCGGCAACTTTTTGCGGCCAAAGCCAACCAGCTCTGGAATCCAGACAGAACAAACACAACCAGAAGATACACATAGCCATAGCCACACAGACGCAAATCAATGCATATCTATACACAGACACAACTCGAAACTAAGCCACACATTCTTTTCTCTCTCTCCCGCACTTGCAGCAGCCGCAAGCTCACCCACACCAAGGAGCAGCCACGGCCAGAGACCACAACAAGATGCTCAAGTGGGCCGTCAACCAGCCGCGACCCTCGTACATGGAGGAGAGCACAGCCACGCCAATGGGCAGGGGAACTGGAACTGGAACTGCAGCAGGAGGGGGGAGTGGGAGTGGGAGCAGAGGCAAGCAGCTACAGCGAGTTCCATGCGCTGCGCGGAAAGCTCAAGCGCAAGTCCCTCTGCCTGGCCCTCGCCCACGGACAGGGGAAGGAGAACCAGCTGACCTCGACGCCACTGCCCGCCAGCTCCCTGTCCATGCAACCACGGACACCGCTGCTCAAGGACCTCAGCAACATCATGTCCTCGCCCCTGACTACACCCACGCCCACACTCCGCCCACCCGCAGCGGCAGCAGCAGCAGCAGCAGCAGCAGCACCCTCCGCCTACGCCTGCACGCTGCCAACCTTCGAGGCGGAGTACTCCCCGAGTGCGGCCATCATCCCGGGTCCCCTGCTCGCACTCCGCGGCATGGGCATCCCCGACAGCTACTTCGAGAAGCCGCGCTACCTGGAGCAGAAGCCCCTGCCACTGCCACTGCCCCTGCCGCTGCCTCTGCCCCAAGCCTCTGCCATGAAGAGCGGCCAGACAACGCTCAGCTCCACCCAGATGGGAGACGTGACCCTGGAGCGGATGATCGATGCCATTCTGGAGAGCACCCGCAAGGCGCCGGCCCCCAGGCAGCAGCGTCAACGTCTGCGCCAGCGCCAGCGACTCAGACACCACCCCCTGAGCAGCACCACCTCCGCTGGCGCTGACGCCGCCACCCACTCGCCCACCTACCGACCCGCCTTCGACCCAGCCAGCGACCTCTGCGAGTACTGGAAGTCACCCCACGCGAGTGGCTACGAGGAGCGGGAGGTGCGCTCCCCCCAGCCGGCGGCGGAACTGCCAGCTACCGTCGAGAGCCAGTCCCAGGGCAAGAGGCGATCACTGCAGCTGCGGAGGCAGCGCGTGGTGCGGCGCAAGCGGAAGATCGCCACCAGAATCTCCTCCAGCGTGCGGCAGTCGGCCCAGAAACTGCTGGCTGCCGCTCGCTCCGGCCAGAAGATCCGCCACATCAGCCCCGACAGCGGCCACAACTCGACCAGCGACTGCGAGCTGGACGAGGAGCATTCCATTCCCATTCTGGCAATGGGACTGGGATTGGGCGGCGAGGAGCTGGAGGCCTCGTGCCAGCTGGATGCCATGTGGCTGCAGGCGCAGGCGCAGGCGCAGGGCAGGGACGCCACCAAGAGGCGGCTCAGCTTCTCCATGTCGGAGGCCAGCTGAGGGTCTGCTTCTGGGACATTCCAACTATTTTTTTATAACTTTTTTTTATAGCCGTAAAACCTTTTTTTGTCGTATAATTATCATAAGGAATAAATCATTTTTGTATGCAAGCGCAATGTTTTCTGACGAACCCAATGACGGAAGGAAGGTGGAAAAGGGAAGAAAAGTTCCCACATGGTCGGGCCTGGGGTGCCATAATTTGGCTGAAGAAACCACAAGAGGAGCCAGCAGCTTATGCAAAACACCTCACTCGACCGGTGGCGGGGGCACCGGACCGTGGCGCACGAGTGCTCTGCGGAAAGTGCACGGACGAGTAACAGCCGGGCAGCGGGCAAGTCCAGTCCCCCACCAAGTGCTTCCCACAGCTACAGGCTCCTGGTTTAATGAGCGTTTTAATGCTCTGATAGCGAGACGTGGCCCATCTGGGCTTACGAGCACGAGCACGATCACGATCACGACTCTGGCAATAGCCATAGTCATCATGTGGGTCCAAGCAATGGTTCGGTTCGGTTCGGCTCGGTTCGGTTTGGGAATTTCTGGCTATAATGAGGGCAAGGGGTGGGCCGCATTTGTCACTAAACATTTTGTGGGTTCGGGCCAAGGGAAAGACGCCATAACGATTACTCGGAAGCGAGGTAAAACACGAGAGGAGGGACAATCAAGAAGAACGGAAGATCTTCCAATAACAGCCAAAATATTGTTTCAAACTTTACGTTTAATTGTAGAAAAATGCCTAACAATATATACAAGCAACTATGGTAAGTTCCAGATCCTTCAGAAACCCCCTTGGGCCACACATAAATCTCTATTCCTCATGGAATGCCCTAGATGGGCACCGGAACTTTCCACTAGAAGTATTTTCAGGAGCAGCCTCATTAGTGACAAAAAGACAAATCTAAGCAGACGTTTTGTTTAATTGGCTGCACAACTCGAACGATTGGGATTATCAACCAAAAACAGGACTTAAGAAGCCCTTAAAGACCGATTGAGCACCCGCAGCGCACTGGAGCTACATGCGAGAAGCTTCCCACAGCTGCACAGGGTAAAGTGAAGCAGCCAATTATGATAATGAGTTGTCCCAGTTGTCTATGGCTGCAGGATTGTCGGTTGTATCGATGGTCAATGCCACTCTAGACTCTGGAGCGTTAAATGAGCTGTCATAACATTTTGTCCAACCCTTGATCTATGTAAATTCTCACCGTCTCACCGTCTGACCGTCTCGTCTCGTCTCTCAACATCGGCTAGAAATGGGTTAAGCCAAACCGTTAACACTTTTCACAGACCCCCAAAACCCAGACGAGACATACCAGGACAACCTTCTTCCCATGGCAATGCTCAGTAGAGCGTGAAACTTGCATTGGTCCCGTCCGCAAGTACAACTCGACTTGGGCTCCGTCGTAGCATCGTATCAGAAAATGCATGCTCGGACGAGTTCAGCGCGGCTCTGCGCGTAGCTGACCGACCCAACCCGACACATGTCCGTCTCATTGTGTGATATGACAGGAGAAACAAAAGCAGAATACTTTATTATGTGATGTGAATGGGCGCTGGATCGACAGGGTCGATGCGCAACTTTCTTCGGAGGGCAGACCAGCGGTCAAGCAGAACAGCAGACCAGCCGACCAGCCGACCAGCCCACCCGAAATCACGGCGCAACAATAGAAGCCGCGCACAGGTCCTGTCACACCCTTGTCCTTATCTATTTGAACTTTCTGCTGGCATTTCGCTGACCAGCAACAAATCGCCAAGAGGTTAACATCCTCGTCGTAGTCGTAGTCGTCGTCGTAGTCGTCGTCGTCGTCGTCGTCGTTGTAGTTGTCATTGTTGACGCTGCGTTTTTTATTATTTCACTTCGTACTTTTTTTATGGGTTGTTGCCCATTACTATTATCTGGTTCTGGGTTTCTGGCGCGTCCGGCTAATGATGGCCTTTGCTTTTCTTTTGCTTTCCCATTCCCGTTCCCATTCCCATTCCCATTGCCGTGAATAGTATGTGTTCCCGTTCTGGACTTCCCGTGTCATTTAACATGCATTTCTTTAATTTCGTTTTGATTGAAAGTGAAACGGATACTTGCGCAATGTGTTTGTACCTTTTCCTCAATGCTGTTGTGCCTCCTCCTGTTCTGGATGGTTGCAGCGTAATGAGTGCCGTCCCCGAGACTTAGAAGAGTCACAGTGCCATAACCGATTCTCCAGCAGATAGCAAGACTCCCGAATATCACACACGCGCTTCCAAGAAGTATCAGACGGACTGTGGGGACTCAACTAGTTCACATGCCACTTGTACTTATTCATATGTCGTTTGCTTTTCAGCTAATACTCACGTGGCGGCTAGGGCCTCTGGGCTAAGGCTACGGATTCCATGCAACAGATGCCGCAGCCCACAAAGAACCAGCGAGCACACTTAGTCCTATGTTTAGGTCGTTCTCCGATCATTGTTTTGCATCTGCCTGCTGCTTTTGATATGTTCGCGACCTTTGTTTACCATTTTGCACTTGAAACTTTAGTTTGTTGCTGATTCTTCTGTTTTGTTCGCCTTTCTGTTCATTCCCTTTTGATTTATGCATCATTTGCAGCGTTCTTGAGTCTCGTTCCACACTCATGCTGCTACTCCATTTAGTTTATTCTACCTTTGCTTTTCCTTCTGCCTCTAATATCCATCATTCGCGCACATTTCAAGCTCCTCTTTAGCACTCCTTCTGGTGTTCATTTTCGTCTCCTGCTCCCCACTCCATTCGGCATTCGCTTAGATCTGGCAGTTCTGCATACAATCAGCGACAAAATGCAAATAAAACAATCGATAAGCTTCCAGGGCTGCTAAAATTCCAGGCATCCATTTAAACTTTGTTTTGTTTCTCCTTCCAGTGTGTGTGTATTTCTCTCCATAATTTAATTGAATTGTTGGCCCCCGCTGCCACCGTGCCGGAGTGTCATTTTGCCATTGTGGACAAGTTAATAGAGTGCCAGAAATCGGACGATCGGGCGGATATCTCCCTCTCGATTCGAAACCCATTTGAGGGCACACTTTTGTTCGATGGAAATGGGGAAAATTGTGAAAAATCGCCCATTAAAAGAGGGCACCGGCACACTTCAAAACTCTAATTGCGATTTAAACGTTTCTCGAGTGGCGAAAATTGAAAAGCAACACACAGAGGCAGAGGCAGAGGCAGAGGCACGGAGACACACAAACACACACAGAGATATCTTGCTGGATGGTGAGGCACGGCGGCACCCGCTTAAATTTGGACAGTGACAAAAGTCGACGACTCGGCATTCGGCATGGGCATAGGATATAGTGAATGTAGCCACTCGATCGGCTACCGGCGTCGATTGACATCGCTTGACGCACCTTTCGACCCGCACTTTGTTGCCCGCTTTCAGTGTGTGTGTCGTGTCCGCTGCTGGCCCTGCAACGCGTGCCCCGATCCGGTCCCAGTGCCGGGCTTATCGCGCGGCACATCGATCGAAACAGTTGCGAAAACAGCCCAAACAATGGCTGGGCGGCCGGGCAGGCGGGCGGCCAGGCGGGGAGTGTCGCGGTGCCACGTGAGGGCGGGCGGCAGGCAGTTCATTTGGCTCGTTCCTGCATGTCCTGTCAGGAAGTCGCCTGTCTCCGGCGAACGTGTCAACATGTGCAAAAACAGAATACACACACCAACACACACACACGCAGAAATGGCAGGACAAAGGACCTTTAACAGTTGTGCTGCTGCCACATGCACACGATCTGCGGGCACTCCTCCCCAAGGGCACTCGCTGATCGGCTGCCAACTCCAATATCCATTAGACAGACACAGGCAGAGAGAGAGAAAGGAGTTGCAGTAGAAGGCGCTAAACATTTGAGGCGTAGGCGCTAGCTGGCCCAGAAAGAAACAAACAACAAAAGACAAACAACAAAAAACAACTTCTGGCGAGGCTCTAACAAGCCGTATCCCTCGCCAGCGCCCGAAAACTCACCTGTTGGCCGGGGCATTGGCCTGCAGGTTCTACTGCCGCTGCCGCTGCCGCTGCGGCTGCTTTTATTTTCGGTCCAATTATGCTCAAGACAACGTATTATTTGCCAGCCAGGCCGCTGCAAGTCCACATCCAGCACACTCGACCAGCAGCAGGTGCAAAGGTCACGCAAGGCACTTCAAATGCGTTCACAGCTGAAAATCCAGACCCGCAGCAAGCGAAGGTAAAGATATAGCAAGTACAAGTACATAAAACAAATCAAAATGTATATATTTTACTTAGATGCCTTCCAAGATGATCCGCAGGCGCAGCATCATTGGTGGGACGCACAGAAATCAACAATCCATCAAATATACCAAGCCAAGAAGATGATCATGGGCCGAGGGTCGTAAGCTCAGCCTCCGTGCTGCTTCATTTAAATATAAACAATTAAGTATCAAGCATTCCATGGGGAACCTCTTCGCATAATCAAAGATGATGACCCACCGAAATAATCAATCTATCAAAATTTGTGCAGATCTCTGAAACGGAAACCCAACGAGTGCGGCAAGCAAAGAAGGTCACAGAAAGGAGCATCGAAACGGATGCGGATGCGGATGCGCCTAGCCCAGCCCAGCCCAGCCTAGTCACAGGCCCCGTCGACATAATCAATCTTCTGTGCTCCCAGATCTGGATTAGACTGCCTCGTCCGATCTGCATACGCTCTGCATAATATGCTCATGCATCAACTCAGCGACACCAACCGACTGGCATAATTGCCAATATTCCTTGGGTGAGGCAACCCAACACCTCGCAAGAGGACTTCAACTAGACAAAAAAACAAAAAATAAAATAAGAAAAAAACCCATCAAGATGCAGTCACCCAGAGAATGGGCCAGGGACAGGAACAGGAACGGAGACAGACACAGAGACAGAGACAACCCTTGCCCTGGGAAGGAGAGCAATCTAACAAATGTTGCACATCATCATCGTGCCGGGCCGGGCCGGGCCGGGCCAGGGCGCATATCATTAATGCAAATCTATGGGCCACGACCAGGAGTACTGTCATGTCATTGAAAATATTATTATAACAATTGCCAGGCGGCAGATCAGACTCCCGGCGGGAAGAGGAGCGGAGGTGAGTGGAGTGGAGTGGAGTGTTGTGCGAAACTATGTGCGATCTTTGTTGCAATCTAAGGAGCCGAAGGAAGCACTGCGATCCTTTGCTACTTCATTAAGTGCGGCTCACTTGACAGCACAGCACAGCAACAGCACAACGGCGTCGGGATGTGACAAAATCATTGAGAATCGCGGCGCGGAAACCCTTTAAACCCCTGAGTGATGGGCAGGGAGGGGGGAACAAGCGACGCGACGCGACCCGACCCGTGAGATAAAGTGTCTCCTCGCACTTGAAGTGCGCAGAAATTTAAATGATGCCAAAGAGTTCAGTTCCGAGCGGATTAAAATTGAATCATTTGCAATTTTCCGCATTGCACTAATGAAGAAGATCGGCATCGGGAAAATGCAGACTGCAGTGCAGAATGCAGCCCAAACGCCTTGAGAGAAAAGGGTGACAGTCCTGCTGCCTGGCCTGTCTGTCACTAGACAGATTGAAGGGAGGGTGACCCAATGCCAATTCCATGGATATTTTACGCGCGCTCTCTACATCTGAATTGATTTGGCAAACAAATTTACAAACGCACTTCAGGGCAAAGGCTGAACTTGAACCCTCTCCTGTCGCGACTGTCTGTGCAACTTGCGGCATTGTGGAGAGTGGAGAGTGGCGAGGGTAGAGGGGAGGCAGAGCCAGTACAGGTACAGGTACAGGTAGCGTGCGTTATGCTAGACTGCACCTCGATGCACTGCCATATGGAGCGCGAGACAGGCCTCGACCCTGACTAAAAGTCCTGACCCACTCCAATTGCAACTGCAACTGCAACTCCTACTCGTATTTTGCATAAAGGTAGCAGCTGTGACTATGCAAAAAAAAAAGGAAACACACACAAAAAGCAAAGGAAAAGGCAAGGAAAACCTCACCCAGAGAGAGGCAAGCAGGCGCAGCATATCCCGCAGGAAACCGAAAACCAACCCATAACTAGCTTTTGTGCTTGCCATTTGCCATAATTGAAGTTGAAGTCCTGCGCGACACCCAAAAGTCTGAATCAAATATCATATATCAACTTACATATCAAAACAACACGGCAGCAAACAACAACAGATCCGAGCAGGAGCAGCGGCAGCAGCAGCAGCGGCATTAGCGGGAGCGACGTCCAGGTAGAGTCAGGGCAAGACTTCTATTACATGGGCTCACACCTTTTGTGCCGCGCCAAGGAGCCAAGTCAGGGGCAGGGCAGAGCGGAGGCAAAGACAGAGGCCCTCTACCCCTGGCAAGACCAGACGAGACGAGACCAGACGAGGCGGCAGCTGCCTTATGCAAATCGCATTTATGCAAATTCCCAGGAGACACATGATAGGCCGCTGGCATTTATGAATTATTGAACTATTGGCAGTCTAAGCAAATATAAATTGAGCAATAAATTGCTCAAGGGTCTCGACTCTCGACTCTCGACTTTCCTTCGATCAGAGTCAGAGCCTTCTTTGGTCGCGAGGGCTGGGCCGGCAGCGCGGGACATTGATGTTTTCCATGGGGACATCGATACGCGTGAGTATCTTTCCCTGCTGCTGCCGCCGCTGCTACCGTTGCAATAACATGTGACATGACATAGTCAAAATACAAGAGCCGAGTGCAGAGTGCACAGAGCACAGAGCAAAAGCCAGATCCAATTACGATAAGGTGCCACTGCACGGGAGGAGGAGAGAGTGGGCCAATTATAGAAGTTAGTCGCGCGTTTGATGTGCCCAAAATTGAGGTGCTGGTGCCGGTGCCGATGCCAGTGGCAGTGGCAGTGCCAGTGCCCCCGAGTGGACACACGTGGGCACGTGACCAACGGTACGGACCGACACCGACGCATCGGACAGCTGACAGCCGCAGTAGAAGGCTGCGCTGCCCATCCATTTGAATACACCCAGATAAAGACATAATGGATGTGCTGCAAACGCAAAGCGCAGACGACAAAAAGATTGAGGATACTCGTCGCTCGTCGTGTCAATCACTGGCAAGCGTCGGACAGCTGTTGTCGTCCCCGTCCCCGTCGCCGTCGCCGACTCTATTCAAAAAGCAGCTCCGCACACAATGGAGGTCTTAAGATTTGCTCCCTCCATAAGCCAGATGCAAATGCACGACCCATGGCAGCAGCAGCGCCCACACGCTGCAGCTGCAGCACCAGCACAAGGATCAGGATCAGGCGGCAGCAGTTACGGCATGAAAGGATTTTTGCCTTGGACAAGATTGTCGCCAAGATTCGCCTGCAATACGAAAGCAATCGGCGTGGCCTAAGCCAAATGAGTTTCGCATACAGCAGCACAAAAGGAAAAGGATTAGCAAATCAGAATGGGACGAGATCTCTGAATGAATGTGAATGGAAGGCGGACGCTCGGACGCACGGACGGATGGAGCGCATTGTCCGCTCAGTGAATACTCAATGAATGGCACACGCGCTGAGCCAAAGTCGGGCGCATTAGATCCACACCTCAGGTGGCTCATGCTAACGAGGAGCCGAGGATCAAGATGCACAGATTCCGTATGCAGTGAACAGGTAGCTGCCGGCAGAGGGATGCACCTGAACTGGACAGATCGTAAATCAGCATCTCCGTGGGTAGGCGTTGGTAATCCTTTCGACACTTAATTAGTGCAAACTGTGGCTTACGCTGCACCATTGAAATCGGCATTCGTTGTGGATGAACTGGAGCAGCAGTCCCACCCAGTCCCAGGATCAACAGAGCGCTGCAATGCGATCATAAACTCCAGTCTAGTTTCCCCTCCCCCTGCTGAAAGCAAGCATTATCTGGCTAATCTCAGTTGTCGAAATTCACAGGTTCCGGCTGAAGCAAATCCCCTAAATTATAATCTCAAGCATCCCATAGAGTCATGCATCACATCGTCAATGGTTCTGGGCATCACACATCACACATTTCGCTTTAGTTTTTGTTTAATATTTCTTGCATATTTATTTGCATTGTGATGTTGCTGCACTGACGGCACACCATACTACTGGATCTGCAATGCTTGTAATCTGAATGTTGAATAGAATAAACGTACACATCATTTTGTACTATTGCAGTTTCTATTGAACCTTTGATTTACCCTGAAATTCCCTTCTCTAGATGGAAGTGTATCGTTGAAGCGGCCTGGACAAGTGGCGGAGATGCAGTTGGGTCTAGCGCGGAAAGGCCTTGCGATTCGGTTCCACCTCGCACTCCTGCAACTTTTGTCGCAGAATACTTAATGCGTCCAGCTTGGGGATGTTCATACTTTGCTTGGTTCCCTCATTTGTTGGATTAATTCCTTTTCTTGAGCGCTGATGCTGATGCACGCCAGCCAGAGAACTCTGTGTGGGCAATTTGACAATATCAAACGCCCTACTAACAAACCAACAATGCCTAGCCAAGGCATTTGCATATTTAATTGTGAAGAAAATTACCAAAATATCACATAAAATCTTTGAGGCAGCAGCAAACGGATCAATTCACGTATAAAGCAACTCAGAATGGAAATGGCCTTTTGCCGGGGAAAACAACGCGAATGGTTGCTGCTGCTGCCACCCATAAATCTTTGGCGCAAACTGCCAGACGCCCTGGAGCAGATCCGTGGCGAAGGGAAGAGGCAGTGTTTGGTGTGCCTGTGCCTGTGCCTGTGCAGGAAGACGGAGAGAGGCGACCGCAAGGCGGCAAAGACGTCGCGACTTGTGTGCATCATTAGACAAAGAAAAGGGGTTAAAAATGCAAATGACGTGACAGACATTCCCCTCATTCCATGGACATTCCCGAATGGGACTGAGGCATGGCCCATGGATGGGCATGGGACCCTGTCGATCCGCATGGCACATCAATGTCAGTCCGGGCGGCGGGAAACCCCGTGGAAGTTTGTCAAACGTTTGACAGACGCGCCGAGAGCGATCAGGTTATTTCAGGGGAAGAAATTAATGCATGGCTGCAATTAAATTTAAATAAAATGTAAAAGTTATCGAGTAAGAGAAGAGAGCGACCCCTCACCCGTCTCCTTCTCAAAGTTGCGGCGTAATTGATTAGCCAGCGGAAGCGGCGGTGAGACCAGATTCACATTCACATTTTTAAGTTACACACACACACACACAGACACAGTCAGAGTCAGAGTCACAGTCACAATTAGAGGCACAGCTTCAGATGCACAAAACATCGTTATTCTAAATGGCTATAATTAATTTGCACCCATCCCTACATACCGCACCCCCAGTGTTGCATTTTTCGGACCTGTCACATCTGTCAAATCTTTCAGACACTCGACTTCCGCTTTCCATTCGTTCTTTTCGCCGACAACTTTTGCCAGAGACAGGTCATACAATCAAGATGCCCCTTATTAATTTGAAATTTTTTTTCGGTCTCCACCACAAGCTTGTGCAAGTGGTTGGTAAGTTATTCCCTGGTGTCTGACCCTCAAATTCGTCCCAATAAAATTGCAATTGCAATTGCAATCCGCAGGAAAATTGATCAATTTCTTGCTTGGCAAGCCGGCCGTCCAGCAGCCTGAAAATCAAATTCAGGCCCGACTTTTCCATCATCTTGTTCAAGACGACATTGATGATGATGGCCTAGACTACCTCTTGTCTGACGATGAGGAAGAAGAGTATGAATCATCGGAGGAGGACGAGGAGGAGGGACAATTTTTGAAGGAATTGTTCCCTGACTACCCAGAGTAAGTATTCTTATTTTTGTTTGCACGTGTTTTTCCAGTGCAACTTCAATGTTCCCGAATTTTCATTTCAGGCGTTTGTGAGATGTGAGCTCCACCTACACCCTAGAGTAAACTTCAAGTTTTTAATTCTTTTAAATGCAACAATAAATTTTAATTAGATGAAATAAACCAATTCAACAATAATTTGTGTTCACTCGTTGCTTTTTTTTTTTCGTTGCTTCCACTGCGCAGCATTGCCGGCAGCTACACAAACGCCGCCTGTTTTTATCCGTGTGTGTGTGTGCCGTGGTTGTTTCTGTGTGTGTGCTTTGGCATTGCGTTTTTATTTATTACTTGTACTGCTGACAAATAGCCTTAAATATTGAACGACCTGGTCTGCAGGCTGTGCATGGCGACTCTCCACAACATTCATACATGTTCGCTGCCAAAAATCGCGGCAGCAGTGCCAAACACGTGCTCCTCTGTTTTTGTAAATTTTTTCCCTGTGCTGCACGTGTGTGTGTGTGATGGCGTAGCTTTGAGTTAAGTTTTATTTCCCGAAATCTACATAAATATTACCCCTGATGGATGGAATGGATTGCATTATAGAAACTACTATTACTGCCAAATATATACCCTTGCTACAATCCGATTTTGTGGCAGTTCTTTGCATGTGTGTTACATATATACATATATGTGTGTGTCTGCGTGTGTGTGCTGTTTTTTTACGGGCGGCTGCAGCGAAGTCTCAAAATGAATTGAGACACTTGCAAATTTAGAGCGTGGATCAGGCCCTAATCTTGGCGGTATCTTGGGGGCAGGAATCCGAGGTTAGTGCATAGGAATATGCTTTCAGATTAGCACCAATCTAATGGATGTCTGCCAGGAGGCACCAAGCATAATTTGGCCACAAGCTTGCAATCTGTATGCGCGGCTCCGCGGCGTTCGATCCACCTCGTGTCGAATCTGAAACATTTTCCCAACATTTTCCGAGTCATGCAAAGAAGCAAATAACTGGAGCAGCGACATGGATCTTAAAATATATTTTCGCACGTTTAAAATTGTGATTTTGTGCTGGCCGGAAGGGTGTGGTGGGGTGGGGTGGGGCGGTGAGGTGAGGTAGGGAACACACACCCTTAACCCTTTTGTGTGGTGCGACGCGACGTGACCCTCCGGAGGTTGTGTCTGCCTGATGCTAAACGTATTAACCCGTGACCGCTTTAGCCATTGTTTATTGCCTAATTTGCGGTTAAAATTTTGCGATTTTGATTTCGGCACAATGATTTCATTTTCGATTTGGCATTTCACATTTGCCCGTTTCCCCGTTTGCCTTCGACAGATTGAGATTTATGCTCCTGGGCCTGGGCCAGCGCCAGCGCCTGCGCGGCACCGTCTGTGTGGTGTGTGTGTGTTGTGTTTGCCCAATAATAAATCTCCGTAGAGTGTGCGAATTTTCGCTTTTTGGCGCGTCGTGTGCAGCCATAGGGAAACACAATAGGAGCATGGAGTCCTACGAGCCGACAGATCCTAAGATCTGAGACGTGAGAACCTACCGGTGGCCGTGGCAAAGCGAGCAGCATCAAGCGTCCGGGCCACAGGAGCGTCGTCTGGGGCGTGCATTAATCACACAAATGCTAAGGGCCGGGCCCACATATCGCAACTGGATCTGCTAATGACGGAAAACTTGCGCCACTGCCACTGCCACTGGCACTGGCAGTGCAGAAAATCAATTAAATACAAAATGTAAAAATGTTTACACTGTAATGATCCCCTGAGCCATGGCCATGGCCATGGCCAGGAAAAGAGCATAGCAACCCCCATCTGGGCTCTGGCATGGTAAATGGTAAACTGTCAAAAATACACCGCGAGATGTTTATCAACAAATTGCAGCCCAAAAGCCACCCAGCACACAGATCCCTGGGACAACCCACGCGCCTCACACATTAACACGACCCTGAAGGACACTAGAAGGACCTGCCTGTCTGCCTGCCTGCCTGCCAGCCTGCGCCTGCCTCATAAACGAAACGGGCAGTGGGTCTACTGTGCCACTGTCTATGTCGATCACAAGTTTATGACTTTTCGGAACCCACATATGTTGTGCCCTTGACTTTGGGGTTAATTAAGGGTTACCCGCAAAGGTTTTACGACGAGGAAATTTGTCAGACGCTGACAGTTTTCAATTATTGTCTGTGGCTTGCATATTGAGTGCATTCTAATGTATTTGTGGCATGTTTTCACCTAGCGCCACCCTACACCAGTGTCTGCTACTCTGCCAGTGGCAAAGTCAAGGCTAGGCTGTGTGCGTGGGGTGGACAGGAAGTAAGGAAACAAGCAACTGCCACTGGTGGCCATTGGGATAGAGATTGGAAAGTAGTGGCTCACATAATAATACCTTTGACCTTTGCATGCTGCTGGACAAGGAAATGTTCTCAAAACTATCTGTAGGAATAAAATGTACCCATTGGAGTGGTAGAGTTTCGATAGCATTGACATGCAACGATTTAAATACATCCCATGATATTGTCTGTCTGTAGTCTGCACCTAAACTGCTTATTAATTATGGCAATCGAGCTGCGTTTCCATGTTTCAGCCACTTGCTGACTGTTCTTGACATAAGTTCCATATACTGTGTGATTTATATCAATAATAAACCTACCAGAAATTCCTTAGAGTACTTCTTATTCTGTATACTTAAACAATAATCATTCTTCTTATGAATATAAATAGTTGCTTGAACAATTGTAGCCATTAATCGACCTTAATCTATGCATTTTAAATGCCATTGCAAGCCCTGCAGCTTCCAGCACTCGAGCAACACTCTGCAGCTCTAATAGCATACAGATGGATGGTAATTATTATAGATTACCATTATGCATGGCCCATATATCATTGGGCCATTGTTGGATTGAAGCGATACGCATACATAAATGGAGAGCACTCTGCCGGACAACCATTCAGCCTCCTGGGCCCATGTGTTGCCTGTGATTTATGCCCAGTCCCAGTCCAATGGGGCGGGCATTGCATTGACGACTCTATTTTTTCCCAGGTAGAAGGTCGAGTCGATCGCCGACTCGAAGCTGACCAAAGCTGTTTACACCAAAATCTATGTCACAAAATCAATTGTCCGACACAAAGCAATAAAAGCAGGCGCAGGGGTCAGTCATGCGACGACTCCTTGCCGCTAATCCCGTGTCCTGAGAGGCCACACTGAGAAGCGTTGCACAATTTTCCGATTCGCTGAGCCGGGCCTGATCGCGGCGCGGCATGACCCGGCAAAGATTGTCGCCGCATTCATATTATAATGAAGAGGTCAGTCCGGTGTCCCATGTCCTATGTGCCCTGGACTGTGTTTGTGTTTGTTTTGGTGACAGTTAAAGGATTACAGCGGACGGGACATGGGCGCGAACCTTGCGGTCGGTCTGCAGCAGCCGTAGCAGCAGCTGTCTGCGCATCCTGCTCCTGTTTTTGGCCGCCAATGAGCGGCGCATTCGCTACGTTTTTTGGAGCATCAATGGACGACAATGGCGTTTTGTTTCGCATTCCTTTTTACACGCAGGATCACCAGGCTGACACCGGGATGCGGTTGGGTGCGGTGCTAATGGTTGTGGACACTGTTTATGCCCAGTCACATCCTGCGGCGCATATCCTGCCGCCAAACTGATTTGATAAATGAACGAAATGAATGGGACGGTGACACGGTGACATCATCCCACACAGAAGTTTCCCACAATTTGATCAGTTCTACCATCAAAGGTGCTGCTCCAGATCTGAGTTCCTGTGCTCTGAACGCTTTCCCACAACGGATCTGCTGCTCCTCAAGATGTTGCCCCAGCACGGTGCCAGGACGGCAGGCTGGCAGTCCAGCCCCTTGGCGATTTGCTTCAGAAAAGGGTCAGGTCCGGGAATAATATGTAAATGCCTTAAATGGGAAAAGAACATTTGATACGTGGTGTGCGTGCCCACTGATGTGTGCGTAAATAACTTACATGTAATAAAAATCCGCTACGGGACACTGGATGGCCGCGGGTATTCAGCCATGCGCGGGGATCATCCTTGATGGACAGCAGCCCAAAAGAGAGAGCTGCGATGAGGCTGTGTCTGTGTCTGTGGCTGTGGCTGAGGCGGTGGCTGTGGCTGCTGTCAGATGCGGCTACTTTCTGTTTTCTTAATTAATTTCCGTGTTTTTCTTGGCAGCAAAAGGGCCAGCTCGCTCTCTCTCTCTCTCTCTCTTGATTAACCCAACGCCAAGGAAGGGGTCGCCTGTCGGGTCACAGGGTCAACATCCTGCTGCTGCTACTGCATGCTGGTTGCATGGGATGCTGGGCAGAAGGGTTGCCCGGTTGCCCTAATCCAATTACCAATTGACCGCGTAGTCGCGCGTAATGCCTGGCTGCCCCTGGGCGATGCTGCTGCTGCTGCTGCTGCTACTGTTACTGTTGGAAAGCCCATTAGTGTTGCTACACTTAGTTGCACAATCAAATCGCAAGCATACCCTGTAGAAGTACATACCATACCATGCCCTGAAGACGTACTCTTGAAGGAGACATTCTGCTCTGTGGCAGACAGCTGTCCTTTGGGAGAATTTTTCACTTTTCCATTGTTCGGGCCAGCAGCCAGGCGCTTCCTCCAATGTCAATGTGCAGTTATTGCGCCTACTCCTGCAGCATCGCTTTTTTTGTTTTGTTTCTTAGGCGACGACCTTCTTCCTTTTTCCTTTCCTTTGCTTGTTTTTTTTTTTTGCGCAGTGCAGTGTGTGGCATGCGCCGCGCTCTTTGTTGTGCCAATCGATGATGCAGCAGCTGCCATACCGTACCGTACCGTCCCGTCCCGTTCCGGCAGACTGTGTGCCACGTCTATTGTTCGATTGATTGCCCAAAAATGCTGCAAAATGTGCCAATTACACAGCTCCCATTATTTACTTATCCAACGCGCGAACTAAAACTAGATCAAATCTCAGCTGTTTCGGCCTGGAGCTGAGCTGCCTGCGCAAAGTACTTAAAAATATATGCAGCTTACACGTGTAGAAGCTGCCAAAAATTAAAGTTAATTTCCATTGTTGCACTTTTCTATTGTATTGTCCAATTGTTCTTTATCGGAACCAGTGTGTTGTTCGGCTCATCGGACTAACAAAATGAACCAGTTTGCATTAGCTGCTATGAACCAGTGCGGTTCATTCGATCGCAGAATCAACCAGTTCGCTGCACCTGCAACATGCAACTCTGGCATTGCGCCACGTGATGGAAAAGCACAACAATAATCTATAGTTCCTTTATCGTTTACTACACTACTCGACTACCTTAAAGGACGCCTAATTAATGCACCTATACACAAACAAATAGAGAACACAGCATATAATTTGTTTTCGACTTCGAAAGTTCTATTTCTGCCTTTGAGTGGCTTGTGGATCTGTGCCCAAGTGCCAAATGGCACCAGTTTAAGGTCAGTATTTTCTATATCTATCTATAAACTATAAAGAACAGCATTAAATCTCTGTACCTGTCCAGGGCTGCAGGGGCTGATCATTTCTCTTCTATTGTGTTTGTTTTTGTATGGAGCAGGCCCAAGCTGCCGGAAAAAGTGCCAATTATAATGCTCATTGTGTTGTCAAAAGACATGGTTGATTTTTCCAGCTGCCAGAGCTGACTGAGCACCACCCACCAACATGACAAAAAAAGAGCTTTGCCCCTTGGAAAAAGGGGAAAATTACCATTAATTTATGTTCATTTCCATTCCATTGTGTGTGCATAAACAGTTCATTAGGAGTCAACCAGTTATACATACTTATGTAAGTGAAATTCAAAACGCCTCTCCTTCCTGCGCCTTTTTTCGAAGCACGAAGAATGTTTGCCTAGGCAAATGCATATATTTTACCCAAACGGGACACTTGAAAATTACGCTTAATTGGTAAAGAAACAATGCCAGGGGCATTGCATTGGGCAAATGATAAGGAAAACTCCCTAATTACAAACAAGATTTTCCCAACAAAACGGTAAATGGCCGTGCAGGAGGAGGGTGGCGGGTTGAAGGGTTGAAGACGGCGCAGGCGCGCCTGGGAACGAACGCTTTTCCACACACACACAGGTCGGACCTCGCCTCGCCTCGCATCGCATCGCTGAAGTTCCTTCGGATAAGCCTTCAAAAAGTGTTTGGTTTGTCGATCGGGCAGGGTCCCCGGCCCCCTGCCCCCGAGAAATACTCGTACTGTGTGGCATGCATGATGCCCCCCGTTCCACGCAATCGATTCTTTCATAAATATTTGACAAGGCATTTTCACTTAAGCCCGAAAACGCATGGAAATCCATTGTGTGCAAACAGTGGGTCGCGAAGCAACCCTAAGCGGAAAATTTATTTAAACAACTGTGCAAATATCAACTGTAAAAAGTACAGGAAATTCGCCCGGTAGAGGGGTAACTATTTTTTTTTATTTTTTGGGAAATTTCACTCTTAAAAAAGGAGACAAAAAATGAGAAGTTGTTAAGCTGGCAATCAAAATACAAACATATCCGAATGAGAGACCCTCAAGGGAGGCCATTGTTCTCCGATTGATGACACACCTGAGGAGGAGAGAGTGTGTGCACGCACCCCCCAAATGCATTGGACGGCGCGGAGTGATGTGATCCCCGATTTGTACTCGGATTCGGACTTTGATTCCGGCTCTAATGCGGCATCCTGCTGACTCCCGGGGCATACCGTCCATGCATGTGCATTTTGCTACAACCTAACCGAACCGATCCTTTATAATCCAATCCCTTCTCACGTGCTCTAAACTGGTTGGTTATACATACATACATATATGTATGTATTTTGGTATTTTGGTATTGCCGCTTTGTTGCCTTAAATGGCATTTTCCAGATCAATGCACTCGCATAAAGCACTCCCATTCTCATTCCAGCAACAGCAACAGCAAACTGCAACACAACACCCATCAAGTATACATATGTATGTCCCACATACAATTTATATTTATTTTTCCACACTCAATAGGCAGTAAGTAGCCTGGCGCTAAACTTTCACTTGGCACTAGCTAAATTTACTAACTTTGGCATTTACCTACAGAACCTTTTAGTAAACACAACAAAACTCTCTACAAACGAAAGCAACATTAAATAAATAAATCTTCATATGTAACTCGCATATGTGGCATATGCGAGGCATTATCTAAGCAACAAAGAACACAGTGAGTATATTTACATATTCCTTTTCTTAACAATAACACTTTTGATATTCAATAGATAATCGATCGTAAAGCATTTACCCTGTTCATCGTTCCACTGTTTCATCAAAGGTAATGCAGTCAATCTTTAGTTTATTTTACTTTAGCATTAATACACTTGCACTTGCACTCACACTTTGTCCGTATTCTTATAAGTAGTCCAGTAGTTGGTTCCTGCTGAACGTTTAAGGTGTTCCTATGGGTCCATAGTCCATAGTCCATAGTCCATAGCCAAAGCATTAGCCACGGCGACAGTTTTGTGGCTTTAGTTACAGTTTAGTTTCGGATCATTTCAAATACATTTTAGACACAAAATGTAGCACTTCTTGAAACATTAATCAAGTAAATGATTTTATGGCATTTTCTTTGGTACTAAAATATTTTCACGTTTCGGTGCTGCAGTAGGCAAGCAAACATGTCAGACGGAGAGGATTTTTGTGACGTTGATCTTGATGACCCTGAAGACGATGAGGATAACCACAGCCCAAACCAGAATGCTGCAGAGGCAGCAGCGACTGCAGCGACTCCAGAAATAAACAGCAGCTTGGATATCGCTGCCGGCACACAGAAGAGTGACTCAGAAAACAATCCGAGCAGCTCCGAGGAGAGCAGTGGCGCCGCGCTGCAACATTTGGGCATGGGCAAGAACAGCAGCAGCAGCGCCAGCTCGATAACTGCGGGAGCGGACGAGAATCCGAGCGACTACTGCGTGGGCGGCTATCATCCGGTGCAATTGGGCGACATCTTGAACCATCGCTATGTGGTGCTGAAGAAGCTCGGCTGGGGCCACTTCTCCATCGTGTGGCTCTGCTTTGATATGTCAGCGGATGTCTACTGTGCCGTCAAGGTGTGCAAATCGGCGGAACACTTGGCGGCGACGGCATGCGACGAGATCTCACTGCTGAAGAAGGTGTCCAAGTACGAGTCGCATGCGCTGCGCTGCCGCCTGGTCTCCCTCACGGACAACTTCTTTGCGAGCGGCCCGAACGGGACACACCACTGCCTGGTGTTCGAGATACTCGGACAGAATCTGCTCTGTCTGATACAACGGTCCAACTACCAGGGCATACCCAACGTCAATGTCCGGCAGATAGCGCGTCAGGTGCTGGAGGGCCTGGACTATCTGCACGCCCAGTGCCACATCATACACACGGACCTCAAGCCCGAGAATGTCATGCTCGAGGCGAACGACCTCAATGTGCGGAGCAAGGCCGCTGAGGCTGCCAACACCTATTTGGAGGCCCACACCAGACTGTCCCCGACCCGCAAGCTCCACGGCTGTCCGGCCAGTGCGAGTGACGACTCTGTGGTGCCTGACAAGCTAACAAAAACGGCCAAGAAGCGGCTACGCGGACAAATCAAGCGCATGGTCAGCTTCTTCGCGGCTCACCGCCGTTGGCTGCGTCAGCGCGCCGTGGAGGATCTGCTGCATCTAGCTAGTCGCGGTCTCCTTAGCCCCACCGCCGCCGGCCTCGGCGTGACCGGGAAGCTGCCCTTTATGCCCTTCAACTTTGACGGTCTGACGATCCTCGCGGAGTTCGACATCTTCCATTTGGAGCGCTTCGGTCACTTGGAGCAACTGACAGACTTTCCCGCCTACGCCATGAAGGTCTTCCTGCTCGAGTGCGAGTCCTTCGACAATGGTGCACCAGTCGACAGTAAATCGGTGAAAAATCGGTCGAGCAGCCGCTTGAAAGGCGGCAGCTGCCATGTGACCCATGAAGAACTGAATGCCATGGAGCGGAGCCTGGCCAAGGGATCAAAAATGTTGAAGCTACTCTACAGGGACCCGGTGGCTTTCATGCGCTGTGTCCAGGAGAAGGTGCAGGCGTCAGATCGGGCCGCTGCAGCTGCCCAGCCGAAGTGGGCGCCGATAATGAACCGCAAGTGGAAGATCGGAAATGCTCGAAAGAAGTGGGCGGGTATTCAGGGGAAAAATCCGTTGTCGGAGAAGCCTGTGAATTTGCCGGGCCGACATATAGAGTCGCGCCGTGATCCGGCTCTGTTTCCGTGCAAATTGGACGTGAAGCTCGCAGATATGGGCAATGCCTGCTGGTTCGATCATCACTACTCGGACGATATACAGACCCGGGAGTACCGGGCCGTAGAAGTCATCCTTGGGGCTGGCTACAACGAAAAGGCCGACATCTGGAGCGCCGCCTGCATGTTCTGGGAGCTGGCCACCGGCGACTATCTGTTTGAGCCCGGCAAGAAGACGGCCGAGGTCAGCTGCGACGAGTTGCACATCGCAACCATCATCGAGACGTGCGGCCCCATTCCCCAGTATCTCATTGATCGCGGCGTGTTCTCGTCGGGCATATTCCAGCCGAATGGGCAGCTGCTCCACGTTACCCAACTGAATAAGCGTAATCTGGTTTCCGTCCTTGTTCAAACTTACGAGTGGGGCACCAATGCTGCCATCGAGTTTGTGTCGTTCTTGAAGCCCATGCTGGACCCTGATCCACGACGTCGCATTTCGGCCACCAAAGCATTGAACGACAACTGGCTGATCCTGCAAGCCCGCCTGAAGGGTGGCCAAGATGTTACGTCCTCCAAACCATTGAAAATACCCATCATTCATCAACCATCAGGTTAATGCGATGTTGAATACTCGATAGAAGTTAGTTGATCTTTTCGTTTCTCAAATATTTCAAATTACAAAATGTGCGCCAACAACACAATTTGAGTGCTTAACAGCACTGGCTCGAGTAATCGATAACAGTCTAAACGCATTAGTGCTTGGACGCAAGTGTGATCGTTTTGCCCAAATCGCGCGCAGCACAATAGCTGTGTGTTTTCAATGGTAGAGATTGTTTTGCTTGCTAGTATTCGGCATTGAAATAGTTTAGTTATTGTTCTAGTGCATAGATTAAAGTGGGTTCGGTTCGGTTCTATTATCGCCTCAATCCTAGTGGGCAACAGTAGCCGTTGCTGGTATCGAGTGTGCAGTAAGTGCAGTCGTTGTTTGGGTTTGTTTTGTTATATAAAGCGTGCACAAAATTATGGAACATTGTTGATAACGGCTGATAAACGCACGAAAACACACCCACACACACACACACACACCACACAACAAGTACATAACCGATGCGGAAGCAATTCACGCACCTTGGATTGCCATTCAAGGTTGGCTGGTTAGAGATGAGCGACTACTCGTCACGGTTACCTGTAACTTATTCCCTATGTCACCTCACATGAACCAAAATCAACAAAAACATAAAAGAAACTGTGAATCGCAACAACTAATAAGCCATTTTCATTTGTTTTCGGCCATACAAAAAACATCAACAACCGATTAAATCGCTACTGCTTTTACATAAATCCATTCAAAATGCATATTGGGTGGTGATCACAGCCGCGGGAAGCAGTCACGTCTCATCTCTATTGCATGTGCATGTGACACCAATGCGCGCCGAATTCAAAATGTCCGGAACAGAAGAACGCAACGACGTCACTGCAACGCTGGCAACGCTTAACGCTTATCTCTTTGCCAGCAGACGAGATAGTGTCCCCCACTTTAGATTTACATCGAATCGACATCGTTTGGAGCGCTGCGGATTGGTTGCTGGCTGGTGTTTTCACTCGTTCCCCCCTCTTGCCTTTCTCACGCAGCATGCCCAGCGCTTCGTTTTATATCTCGTAATCTCTGGAAATTGTGAAAAGTTTGGAGGGAGCGCTGCTGCTGCTACCGGTGCCGTCCGTCGCTATTGCGCAATCATTTAATGTTGTCTACAGCAATATTGGGTCGCAGAACTCGTTTACCCTTGCAAGCGTTCAATTCATGGCGAAGGCGCCTCCGAACCAATAGAAGCAGCTCCGTCCCAGCATTTACCCAGCAGCACCGGGAACCGGCAACCCAACAGCAGTCACTGCAGTGGTCGCGTTCGTTTCATTCGTAAGTAGCCCCAGGCAAAAGGATCGGAATAACTTATTTATAACTTATGCGTATGTATGACTGTCCACATCATTGCATTGCAGACACAAAGCTATGGACTCTCCCCCGGATGTATTTCGTGGTCTAACGGATCGCTTCGCGGGCGTTACAGTAGATGGCCGCGAGGAGAAGGTCGAAAAGTCCGAGTTTGAGGAGAAGCTGAAAAGTAAGTGAAAGCTTCAAGCTAAAAACAAGAAAGAAATCCAACTTAAATGCTGAAATCCCACAGAATCATTGGAGTGGTGGACAAACAACAAGAATCGTGCCATTTGGTTTCGCGTGTACAAGGAGCAGGCTGATTGGGTGCCCATTTTGGCGGCGTCCGGCTTCGATTTCCATCACGCCCGCACCGGCGTGGTGGTCATGTACCGCTGGCTGCCCACGCACGAGTCCAGCAACCTGCCCAACTACGCCCACACGCTGCTGGGCGTTGGGGGCTTGGTGATCAACGACAAAGACGAGGTGCTGGTGGTGTCCGATCGCTATGCGATGATACCCAATAGCTGGAAGCTGCCCGGAGGCTATGTGGAGCCGCGCGAGAATCTCATCGATGCGGCCATACGTGAGGTGGAGGAGGAGACTGGCATCAGGACCACTTTCCGTTCAGTGGTGTGCCTGCGTCATGCGCACGGCGGCAACTTCGGCTGTTCGGATATCTATATGGTAATTGCCCTGAAGCCCCTCAATTTGGACTTTACGCGCTGCGAGCGCGAGATCGCCCGCCTTCAGTGGATGCCCATCGCAGAGTATTTGCAGCATCCTCAGGTGCACGAGACGAATCGTCAGTTCGTGCACACATTTATCGACTACCAGAAGCGCGGCCTGGTGCTCACCTGCCGCAATCAGGTGCACCAAGTGCTCAAGAGGGAATACAATCTGTACTTTGTGGACGGCGAACAGTCGAAGCCCGACGATGGCCCAAAGCTGTGAGTGGGCATGGGCTATGGTAATGGGCAGCCGCTTCCAAATGGCAGAAAACATTTTTAGGGGAATTGCACACAAATGTAGATAAATAGAGATTAATTTTTGTAATGTACTTTGTATTGTTAAATGTGCCAAATGAAAGGCCAGCCACTGGCCAAACAGTGACCCAATGGCAGTCTTGGGGGTTTCCTGCGCAGAGAATTGAGACAGGGATGCCGTGCTGCCTGATGATGAGAAACACCGTTCGTTTCGTAAATATATATGCTTTATAACAGTCTCTGAACAATTTGGATAGCCCTTACCCTTGGCGGGGGTACACATCATCGCATTAAAATATACAAAATAAACCTGACAGATGGGGAAGATCTACAGATGATCCACCTACAGTTCGCCACAGGCATCGGCCAGCGGCCAAACTCGGTAGACCACACGGCTGCGGATGAGGCCAACGGGAATGGGGCCATAGTAGCGTGAGTCGCAGCTATTGTCCTTGTTGTCGCCCTCAATCCAAATGTGACCGCGCGGCACAAAACTCTTTATCATGACTGGTTTCTTCTTTCTGGCAGACATATTGCATTCCGCCTCGAGCGGATGGGGCTTGGCTATGAACACCTCCTGGCCGGAGACGGCCACCACACGCTTGCAGACACACTGCTTGGCATTGGTCGGCGAAACGGCAATGACAATGTCGCCGGGCTTATAGCCGCGCCAGTACTTGGACAGGCGTTCGGTCACCAGCACATTGTCCGTGAAGAGAGTGGGCTCCATCGACGGTCCTTTGCACTGGGCGAACAGATGGGGCGATTGGATTGCGTGTTAGGAGCAGCCTTGGACATCACACTCACCAGTACAAAGTCGCCAATGTACTCAAATGTGCAATGAGTTATGGCAGCATAGGCCACTGAATAGCGCACAATGTTGGACAAGCGCTTCCAGTTTATCATCATTTTGAACCTCCGTAGTCCTCGACCGTCCTGTCCAAAAGCGTACTAGCACCGGCCAATTAGTGCTTATGGTCTTTTTGCGGCCCAGAAAAATATAAACAATTAAAAGTCATTAATGTCCGGGCCAGTGCTGTAAAGGGACGCATCAGCTGGCATGGAACAGCGCTGCAGGGCAGTGCAAGTAGGCGCGCAATTCAAATTAAAAAAAGTGTGCGTTCTTCTTCTTCCAGTCTTTTCGGAATCGCTTGAACAGTACGGTAATATGAACGGTATAAGGTACAAGCACACATAGAACAGCTCATTGACGCAGCACATAAAGGTCAATTTAAGGGAAGCTTCATAATATTTTTGCTTATGTTGTTTACATTAAGTTACTTTATGTTTTTAGGAGCTGTTATTTATAAAGCGAAAGATTTTGGCCAGTGTCTGTCTTTGCTTATAGACTGTATCCATTCATTACAGGCTCGTGGACAGGCTGCGTGTTTGGCCCATGTCTGCCATTGGCAGGGTTAGGATTGAGGAGTAAAACAATTGGAATGGTGACGATAATGGTTATACATATGTATGTATATATATATATATTTCATGCAGGTCTCCAATTACAATTTGTGACTTATGATTAGAGATACATTAGTTACACATTGAGAATTGAACAATTGTTGGAAGTGTCTGTAATCTGTAATGTCTGTAATTGAACCAATAATAAAAATTAAAAAAATGTACAAAATGAGAGTCTGTTGTGGCTGGCTACACGTACGAATATAAGAATTTGAAACTACCAAAACGCCATATACAATATGTATGTATATACAATTCGTATATATGGACATAAAATTATACATACATCTAGCGTGTATATATATATATTCGTAAAATATGTGTACATTAGTGTAAGCTTCACGAACAATGTATAAATTATCATTGACTAAAAAAGAGCAAAAATAAATATGCAACAGCTACGACTACCACGACAATTGTTCGCGCGCGCATGGAACGACAATTGTTTCACTTTCAATTTCCATTCCATTCTAAATTATTTAAATACAAATCGATGGGAGGGCGGTTACGCCCCCGCCGTATAACTAAAAATACAAAATAAAATCAACAATATTGCAATAGCGCGTACAAATAATTAATAATCTACTACACTTTTCTTGGTTTTTTTTCTTTCTTCTATTTTCTTTCCACCCTTCTCTATGCTTCACTTCCCCTCACTTCACCTTTCCTTTCCATCGCATCGCATTTTCTTTCATGTTTTTTTTGTTTTGTTTTGTTTTCTGGAATCAAGAGTTATTTTGCTTTAGTACTTTAGTAGTTGAAAGCTGGAGCTGTTGGAGCTGTTGGTTTTCAATGGATTTTGACCAGTGCCACGCCTACTCCAGCTTCTTGCCAGTCACTGCCACTGGCTCGGTGGGCCTCTGGCGCCTCTCCTGCCGCTCACGTACATCCACAGCGGCCAAATCAATGCCAGCCACATAGGCGTGCATCATGGAGATCAAGGCCTTCAGCACGGCAAAGGGGCCCGTGAGGAAGGCCAGTATTTTGAAGAGCGAGGCGCCAAATACTATCACAGTTAAAGAGAAAGTTCGAGTTCAGTATACAAATAAAGTCAGTCCAGTCGTCCACAAATGACGCAATATACAGGTATATATAATAATACTCACTGAGGGGACCGTAGGTGAAATGCAAGAGGTACAAGCACACATAGAACAGCTCATTGACGCAGCACATAAAGGTCAAAATGTCCTTCTGATAGTACAGACGCATCACAAAGTTCTCATTGACCTTGTGCGATGCGCGTCCAACCACAACGCTCCTGCAAAAACACACAAACACAGTGCAGATTGCAGATTGATTGAGTTTGATAGTGGAAAATTCTATAAATTATCTGACTTACGTCTGCATAAAGAGCCAGTGACAGGCCACATCGATGGCAATGGACAGCTGGAACCAGAACATGTAGCGTGGATAAAAGTAGGCCAGGGTGACCAGCAGACCCGTGGTGCCGCATCTATCAGTGAGCTGGTCCAGCATGGCCCCAAAGCGTGTGCCTGGAAGCCCAAACAAAGGTTAGGAAATTTGTTAATCAGGCAAATCAGTGCTTGAGGAGTTGGGGGCCTGAAGTGGCCACCCATCCCCATCACCCAATCATGACCATATTTAGAATTGGTGTGCGATAAAATAAATATCAGATACTGGCGCAACTACATATAGATACGATTTGGTGGGGTTTCTGTGTTTCCGTCTGTGTGGTGCGGTGTGGTGTGGTATGGTGTGTTGATACGCGGCATTCGTATGGGCAAAGTGCGCATATCATTAAATAGCCAAATAATTCAGTTGCCGGCTCATCGGATAGCGCTAGAGTCATTGTGTGAACAGGTGTGTACTACAGGTGGCGTCGCGTCTGTGTGTGCGATGTGGCCTGACGTGACCGCTTTCCGCTAGTCGTCCGATTTGGTAATGCTCACTTTGATTGAAGGCTCGGGCGGCGTGTCCATCGACGGCATCCAGAAGGGCGCTGGTTACATAACACCAGCCGGAGATCACATAGTTCGTGGACATGAACCAGAACGCAATCAAGGCCAAAATGATGCGTGCATAGCCTGCAATAGGTATGAAAACAAACAAACAAACAGTCATCAGCGGCGCAATCGATAAAGGAAGTTATATTGATATGGGACTGACACTGACGCTGTTGCTGGGCTGTGGCTCGGTCGCATGCATTGGTATTGTGCATTTTGCAAGCACACGGCTAATTCAATTAGGGCCCACAAAGTACCCACCCCCAACAACAGCCACCGCAGCCCCACCAGCAGGAACAATCACACGGGTTCAGGTATGTATACATTCCATAAATCCAGAGGCAGATTCGAGCGATTCGCTCCGCCAGAACTTACCAATCAAATTTGGCACAAAGATGAAGACGTTGTCATGCTCGGCAATGGCCATTGTGGCTGGGCGCTTGAAAACTAGCTAATTAAAACAGTTGCCCGTGGTCCGAGAGTCGAGTTTTGTTTGTTAAATGTGTAACCAGCGGGACCGTGACGATAACGATAAAAACCAGGGCAATCCAGCCATCAAACGAGACTTAACCCACTTAACACCCCTCTATTAATAAAGTTGAGCACCCTTTGTTAAACCGCGGAAAACAACACTGTTTGTAAAAGCTGCTTGTACCTCCATCCTCCTCTTTACTTACAATACAAAAATAACCACAGACATCTTTCACCTGTAATGCGTAAAATATGTTAAAGTTACATAAATTTTGTGGGAATATTAAAAACCCCCCTGGTCAACAATGGGATAACGTTTTATTTTATTGATTCAAATCGTATTCCATGATTTTGATATTCAGTTTAATATTACTGGCTAGTTGGCCCTCTCAGTCCTAAACAAATAATTTTATCCAATTGCTCAATCAATTTTGTTCAGAATTGGCTAGTTTTCAAAACTCTTCTTCATTGGATTGTTTACATAAAACGGTTCAAAAAAACACGGCCAAAACATAAAACGTAATTGTTGACTAAAGGTGACGTCATTGTTGCTGGTCAACAACGTTTTTTCTATGCTTATGGACTTTTGTATACCGTATTTCCTTTCATTGGTGTTAAATATGTTGTTCCAAGCTGCTTTAAAACATTAATATTGCAATTTTTACTCTTTCAAATGGTATTTTTCTATACATTTAATATTAAAATATGAATATTATCCGATTGACGCTTTGAAAATAGCTAGATATGACGGGAAAAAGCTGGCTTCACATCACTTCATATGATGTTGAATCACACACATAACGGCATTTTCCAGAACTGGCTGCAAAAAACTGTTTTGGTTACAACGAAATAATGCACAATTAATTCGTTTTTATTGTAGTCCTCCATTGCCACGGGCACGGCCACCGCCACCCCGGCCACTGGCGCAGCATGGACAAGCTACGCAGCGGCAGTGCAGGCACCCACCAACGCACCTCCTCCCCGGGCCAAGGCCCTCTGGCCGAGCAACACCATGTCGAGCAGTATCCCAAGAACCTGATCGAGCAATATCTGCGTGCCTCCAATAAAATCAAGAAATTCGAGCGTGCCGGCTTTTTCAAGTGAGTTCTTCAGCCCAACTGGATCCCATATCTGACTCATTTTCTGGCCATTTAGACGCTTTGCGCCCAGTGTTAACGATGTACAGGCGGACTTCCAGAGGCTGGCGTACAGCTTCGAGGAGTCGGGCATCATGCAGTACGCGGCCATGTGCCACATTGGCTATGCCAAGTGCGAGTCCTTTGGGGGGGCGCCGCAGCGCGAGTCCGAGGCTTATGTGAGGGCTGCCCGTGCCTTCCTGCAGGCCCACAACGAGTTCGGGCTCCTCCACCTGCGCACCCAGCACAGTGGCTTCCGGGAGGGCGCCCTTCATTGCTACCACAAGGCAGCGGAACGCGTTGTGGACGGCTGCGTGTTCAAGGCGGCCATTCTCCGCGAGCTGCAGCAGCTGCAGCGGCAGCTGGACAGCACCAGCAGCTTCGCCTCGCCCACCCACCAGATCCACGACCTGGAAATGAGCGCCGACCTGAGTACGCAGCGCGAGGACTATCGCAGTGCCCTCCAGCACTACGATGACATCGTGGACAACATCTACGAGCGGCGGGGGGCACTGATGTACAGCGAGCTGCTCAGGCGCGTGGAGGTCCTGCGTCTGTTGCTACTGATCCACCTGAATCTGCCGCCTGCCCGGCAATCGCCAGCGCACATTAAGCTCATTGAGCACTACTACAGTCTCGCCCAGTTCGAGGCGAGCCCCTGTCCGGGTTACAGTAGTGAGCTGGTGGAACGGCCCGGAGCCTTCGTGCCCCAGCAGCAGCAGTTCGCGCTGGCCGAGATCATCTGTGCCTGGGTCGAGCGCAAAATGTGCGATCTGAAGCATCTGCTCCGTGACTTTGCAGCCGAATTCAGTTCGGCAAGCACTGCCGAGCGCCAGCTGCTTAAACTCATCTACGCGGACCTCTCCACAGAGTACTAGCCGCGAGCGAGCTCGGCTCGCCACGGCATTGTGCGAGTATCATGGATTGTAGCATAGTATATGATGCGATACATGCATATACATATATGATTATTTTATTACGATTATTGATTAGCATTAGCACAAGTAACTAGTATCGCTTAAGTGTAACCAAGTCTACCATTCAACCTTTGAACGTGCCTACACTCGTACACGCAAGAAACGAGAAAACGAACCACAAAACAGAAATCATAGATGAAAGCAGGGAAGGGAGAGCAGGGAGCACTTCGGCTCACCGAAGTCAATATGCCCTTGCAGTGGGACGTTGATTATTGATATTTGTGTTCTTTTCTGTCTGCTGTTGCAAATTAATTTCTATAGAAATTTACAATATACCTTCGAGCGCGCATTCCCATGGCAGCTGTATTATATAGTCATCCGATTTGTATTCGTTTTGGGCGAAATATTTAATTGCAATACAAAAATCCACTTATAAAATTATCTCTTGTTTTTCAAATTTGTCTTCCTATGGCAACTGAGATATCACCTCAAGAAATTGAAATTGTTAGAGATAGACTCCTGTAGATTCTGTGAAAAGAAGCAGGAAAAATCGGAACACACACGTGAATGCCCTGCATAACAGGATGCTTACAGGATTTGGGAAATAGTACCCACCAAAGCACTTCAGTTCATTGAACCCCTAAACATGAATGGATCTTCCACATACTCCTACTCGCCAGTATAAAAGATCATACATGATGTATGGTCGAAGTGCAACAAGGCCTTGTAATAATATTAATAATGACAGCCATCTGATATAGTGCTGCGATCCATTGCATTCCAACAAAATATATAACCCAGATCTATCAACAATAAAGACCATAAAGAGATGGCCTAAAACAGATTTTAGTGGAAATAGAAAATAATAATCCCAAAAACTCTTTGAATATCCTGTATAGACAGTGTCGGTGATGCTTCCCAAAAAATCTGACCAATAACTTTACGAGTAATAGACCTCTGCAAGGGTATATGTATATAAAAGGCATACAGCAATAAAAGGAATCATATATGATGTATAAATGCGCTAACAACAAATGTTAAATCATCTAAAAGCACACAGATTTGAAAATTGTACAATAAAGTAAAGCAAATGGAGATTACCTCAATGAACATTCATAATTTTTTTGTTGGTATAGAACTCGAAGAATTCATTTTATATTATATATTTTAAGGTCATGGAACTTTTTAAACAATTGATTTAAATAATAAATTTCAGTGAAATGAATGAAAAGACACTGGAGACTTACAACGAATATTATAATTGATAATCCGAAATGCTTTTCTGAGGACTGGAAGACAAGGTGCACCCTTGGTGTTGTACAATATCCTAAAAGGCCACGGAATGTCTCAAGTTTTAAAAATTCGAAGCAAAGCTAAAGATTAAAGACCAGATAGTACGGAAGACAGGTTCTGGTAGTGGATGGAACGCCTAAAGGAAGGATAAAACTCCATGTGTTGGATTGGCATGGCAATACAAGGTTCTGAAAAGATCAATCAATAAACACTTTATGGACATTAAATCTAAAATCCCCATTTTGTGCCCCCCTAACATGAGTAAATGAATCGATTGTTTTTTGGTCAAATATTTCGTTTATTACCTTGTCTGAAGCAACTGTTTTGCTGTTTCTACTCGCAGCAATTTCACATTTGTGGCTGATGGCTAATTGATTTGACATAACCTTTAACCTATACATTAGCTGCTTTTTGCTTAAAATCATTCATCGTCTGTCTAGCATTAGGCATAGTTTGTTGTTGTCGTTTGGGTGTTTGGGATACGGGTGTACGTGTATTTGTATATATGTATGTTTCTTTGTGGCATACTCGTATATAAAAACTCTTCCAATTTGTTAAATAACCTATAAATAATATCTGTGTTCTGTTCTTTCTTTCCTTCCTTCTTCCTGTTGTAATTTTTTTTTAAATATATTTAGTTATTCTTTTGTATTGTAATACTCGAACGCCTCGAATACTCTCATTCGAACGTCTCGAATTCATTCGAATTCCCCTATCAAATCGTTTATTGAATATTGAAATTTCTAAGCAACGGCTGAACGCCTGAACCCCCCCATCCTTCGGGATGGGTCGGTGGGGGGATGGGCAGTATCATCTCGGTATGGTTTTTCTTTGTTTCTCTTTACACACATTTTGGTTGTTGGTTTTGTTTTTGTTTTGTCACTCTCTGGCTTCTTAATCAGAACTTTAATTACATATATTAGTAGTATATTTTGTTGTTGTATCTATTAACTTTATCTTTAACTTGATCTTGTGTTTTATATATCTGATCTGTGGTGTATATATCGTATCTATCATGTATATATATATACTCGTATCGTAAAGGCGTAAATAAATTACCAAAAAATAAAAAAAAAATCATATATATATATTTGTAAATATATATTGAAACCTAGCGGAGAATTAAACGAAATCACGAATAAGCGCAAGATCACAAGCAGTTTTTGTAGTGTTTTTTGTTTTTTCTTTCTTTTTTTTCTTTTTCTTTTGTTTAGTTATTGTTGTTTTTCTGTTTTGTTTTGTTTTGTTTGTTCCTCTCCGACGACTACTCCACATATGATGAATGATTGATATATGTATATAGTATGTATATATACGATATATATAAATATTTATACATTTTTAATGTTTATTTTTAATTTAATTCGACACATAAAAAAGAAAAAATTCAGCTAAAAATTTGTGTATATTCTTGTTGAGTTTCGGACTCTTTCTTGCGTGCGTGCGGGTGTGTGTGTGTTTATGTTTGGTTTATAAGGGTTTCTTATGTAGTTTCAATTTATGTCTGGTTGGGTTGTTCACATGACTTGACTATAGCGTAGTGTAAACTCAAATCGCAATTTCGCAGGGGATAATCGTAGAGGGGGAGGCGGCGCAGCGATCCCCATGAGATTGTCATCGAATGGGTGTATATATTGATATAGCGCAGGAGGAGCGTTTGCCTGAATGTCCGTATGGTGTGCAGGTGTGCTGTGTATTGTGGTGTGGTTGTGTGTGTGTACCTTTTGTATGTAACTAATGTGTTTGTTTTCCGTGTAGCTTCTCTCTACTTTGCCGCCTTGGCCTTCTTCTCGTTCTCTGAGGTGATCTTGTTCTTCAGATGATCCTTGTAGTCGAGAATGCCGCCTTTCCACTTGGTCACCGTCTCCTTTTCGCACACCCAAATCTCCTCAGCCACCTGGAAAATTCAATCATCCATAAGCCTCCCTCATGAATGTCTATCTCGATTGATATCTTACCTGATTGATCAAACGGAAATCGTGACTAACTAGCACCATGCCGCCATCAAAGTCATTGATGGCATCGGCCAGGGCATCGATTGTCTCCATGTCCAAGTGATTGGTCGGCTCGTCCAGCAGCAGGAGGTGGGGTACCTGCCAGGCGAGCCAGGCGAAGACCACACGACAACGCTGTCCATCCGACAGCTGGCGAATGGGGCAGACCTGCTGGCGACCGGTCAGGCCGTAGCGGCCAATAATCTTGCGCATTTCCTCCTTCTCCTTGACATCGGGAAAGGCGTGCATCATGTACTCCAGCGGACTGACATCCAGATCGAGCAGCTCGTGCAGATGCTGGTGGTAGCGAGCGATGCGCAGATGGGAATTCTTGCGTATCATGCCAGAGGTGGGCACCAGATCCCCATACAGCAGCTTCAGCAGCGTCGACTTGCCAGCTCCGTTGGGTCCCACCAGAGCGAGACGTGTATCCAAATCGATGCCAAACTCCAGATTCTTGTAGATCCAAGGCGTTTCATCGTTGTACCGGAAATTCACATTCTACAAAAGGGGGCGACACGTCAGAGATAAGAGAGATGTGTGGATGCGCGATGAATGATTGATGGATCGATGAGCTTACCTGCACCATGATCACAGGTGGGGGCACCTTGCCGCACGAGGGGAAATAGAAGTTGAGCACTTTGTCGTCGGACACCTTTTCGGTGAGGCCCTGGGCGACCATTTTGGCGAGGGTCTTCTCCTTGGATTGCGCCTGACGCGCCAACTTGGCGGAACCGTGACCGAATCTGGCAATGTAGTTCTTCATGTGGGATATCTGGTCCTGCTCCCAGTTGTACTGCTTCATCTGGTTCTCGAGCAGCTCCATGCGCGTCCGCACAAAGGCCTCGTAGTTGCCAGTGTAATATTTGAGGCGCTTGGCGGTCAAGTGAACGATGTTGGTGCAGACGCCGTTGAGGAAGTCCTGCGAGTGCGAGATGAGCACCAGGATGCGTTTGTATGTCTTCAGCTCCTCCTCCAGCCACACACAAGCGTCCAGATCCAAGTGATTGGTCGGCTCATCGAGCAAAAGCAGATGCGGTTTCACGAACAGGGCACGGGCCAGGGCGATGCGCATACGCCAGCCACCAGAGAAATCCTTGGCCTGTTTCTGTTGCATGGCCTTGTCAAAGCCAAGACCATGCAGGATGCGAGCGGCCTTTACCTCGGCCAGGTCGGCGGACATGTCGTCGAGGCGCTCGTAGATATCGATAAGCTGCTCCTGGGCATCGTCCTCCTCGCTCATGGCCAGCTCTTCGGCGAGCTTCTCGAGCTTGATGCGCTCTTCATCCACCTCCATGACGCACTGGAGGGCGCTCTTCGAGCTGGCCGGTATCTCGCGCGTCAGATGGAAAATGTCAATGTGCGGCGGAATGGGCACCTCGCGACCACCCAGCACGGCCAGCAGTGAGGACTTGCCGCAGCCATTGAGACCGATCAGGCCGTAGCGACGGCCGCAGTTCAGCTCCAGCATGGTGTCCTGCAGCAGCTCGGAGCCAAAGAACGTGATCGAGAAGTTGGCAATCTTGACATCGCGCGAGCGCGGATGCACGGCCAGGGAGCCGGTACAGGAGCGAGCCTCGGCACTAATTCGGGCCTCCTCCTCAAGCTTGGCGCACAGCTTCTCCTCCTCCGTCAGTTCGCGCTCCGGCTGGCCGTTGGCCTTCTTGGTGGAGGGAATCTGTTGGATCTTCTTGTTGCGGGCATCCTTCTTGCGCTGCGCATCGCGTTTCTTTGAGTTCATTCTGCAAGCTGCCAAACACACAGAAAAATATATTACACTATTACACTTTATTTTGAGTTTTTGTTTGCCGAGTATTTTGTAATTCAATCTGATTCTGATTTTTAACCTTTCCAGGCCAAAGGGTTGCCTTATACTGACTCCGGAATACTGCCGAGATGCCAATAAAATCAGGGCTTACTGCATGTAAAAAAAACAGGATATTTATTTTTCTCGAATTACAGTATTAAAGCGCTTGTTACGACAAGGTCATGTAACGGTGCACAGCAGGGTTGCCAGCAGCCCTGCGTAATCAGGGTCACCTGCGTGTGCATGTGCAGCACGCTTTCAGGCGTCCCGCTGGTCCTCTACAGCCCAAAAGCAGAGACGCTACGTATGTACATAGATATGATCCCCCATCCACAACCCACCACCTTGCACCTGAACAGCGCAGCGAAGCGAACAACTGTTTCGGAAAATGTTTGGTTTGGTCTCAATTTTAAATTTAGACAGCGTCAGCAAAAACGGAAAAATTTCCACTGTGCCTTCGGCGTGTGCTTGCGGGTTTCACTGTTGCTGAGCGGACAACTTCGTCTGCCTTGCCACCCCGCTCGCTTCACGATGATTCACAGTTCACAGTTAGCCAAGCTACTACACACAATACCAAGGAATTCCTTTGCTGCAACGGACAGTCGGCGAGAGGGGGAAACCAAAAAGAGAAGGTGCAAAAAAAAAATTGCAGCACTCGTGTACGTACACGCGCTAGACAACACTACTGCCGATCTACCACCTTGCCCCTGTAGGCAACGATGGCAACGCACACTTGACTGATGTTACACCACTCACACACACGCATGGCCCACGGGCGAGCGAAATTCGCAGGAACACAGACACAGGGGAAGAAAAGTGCATGTGTGTGGCATACGCACATTATTGAATTTTCCACAGCTTTAGCTGTGCAGCTACTTACCTTTTAATTTTTAATAAATAATAGAGGTGTCGCGAACAGGAACGGATCTTAATACACTGGCTCGCAAATTATCGGCTGTCTCGGACTGGTGCTGGGCCGCTTAGAGGGGGGAACGGAACACACACATTTACACGTGTTTCGTAGGCAGTGTGACCGTGTATCTATCAACAAAATATACCGTCCGACGCTCAAAAATATACCGAAATATAGGGAGGGATGCTTCGTTTTTATAACATAATGTAAATGTTACAAATGTATGTATAAGAATATTATATTTACAACCAATCGTCTGAGACGCGACCACATCCGGCCTTCTAATCGTGTATTTTGGATAAATGGGAGTGGTAGGGGAGGGGAATGGAGTCGGAGGCACAGACATGATTTAAATTGCTGCTTGCCGGCACCTGCAGCAGCGGAACAGCGGCCAATGTACAATAGACGTTATATACCGACTTACCGTTAATATACCTTAAATTCAATTTCGACGAAAAAATATCCCGACAAGTATTTATATACCGTCAACGGTCACCTTGTTCGCAGGGCTGCAAAACCATTGATGACACTATTGATAGTCGATTGTTTTAGAATTGTATTGTGCGATAAATCAATGGTTTTTTCGACCATTGAAATATTGTTTCAGAAAAAACCAAACTTCTAATTAGAAACCTGAAACGAACACACACAAAATCACAGTCATAAGAGAATAGCTTCTACAATTTTGTTATAAGTTGGTTCGTTCGTTTGTATTCTGTGAACTATGTACTTCGTTCGAATTTTCCCCTCACTAGGCAGCAAACCTTGCAGCTTCAACAACACAAGCTGCGAGTAAACAAAAATTTTTTGTGTACTTACCTAGACCTGTGGGAAAACTGAAACTGTAGCCATGTCGAAATTGGGCGACGGCAACATTTCAATCAGCAAGTTCTTGGAGGTGTACGAACAGCAGCCTTGCTTGTACAACCCACAATTGGAGACGTACAAGAGTCGTGTTGCCCGGGAGGGGGCCTACACTGAGATGATCGAGGCCCTCAACATTCCACAGCTGACGATCCACGATATCAAGCGGAAAATCAAGAGCATACGCACCGTCTACTGCAAGGAGCTGGGGACTCGCAGGCGCTTCAAGGAGCAGGGCAAGCCCTACGACACGAAGCTCATTTGGTTCAATATGGCCGATTCCTTTCTAAACAACGTTTCGCATTCCCACGGCAGGAACGTGAGTACCCAATACATCTTGGATGATGCCCTCTTTTATACACATAATCCACATTCACAGCGAAAGAAAACGCCAGCGGTGAATCCAGGAAGCAGAATCCTCTTCAATGCCACTTCGGACATCAGTATGAGCGAGGATGCCAAAGAGGCGGGTGGTGACGAAACGGATGATGTGAGCAATATGGAAAGCACCGGGCGGCATCCTCTAGCCCGGTCCACTCCCGATGGTCGCAGCATTGGGCAGAGCTCCACGGCCAATGCCAGCGCACGCAGATTGACCTACGACCTCACTATTGATGATTCCATTTTAGAGGAAAATCGAAAGGCACAGGAAGAGCTCACGGCCCAGAGCCAACCAAACGCACAGCAGCAGAGCAAACTTTTTTACAATGCTCCAGCAGCTGCACTGGGCCGCAACCTTCAGCCGGAGTCGGAACAGCAGGTCGATCCACCAGCACCAGCACTAGCACCACCACCACCAGTGGCAGTGGCAGCTTCCACACCACATTCCGATGATGATATGACGCACTTTGGCCAAAGCATTGGCTCGCAGCTGCGGCAGATAACCAATCCGTACAGCCGCTCCTGGGCCAAGCTGCGCATTCAGCAGATACTCTTCTCCGCCGAGACCGGAAGCTTTGAAAGCTCAGCAGGGAACTTTATTGAAACCACAAATTTCACATCTGTGTAGATTACCGACTTGCAAGATCTTATTATTAGTATTGTACCTTTGGATGGGGGTATATCGATTTTATCCAGCAGAGCTGGAAGCATATGCGTCTGTTTATATGCAAAAAAGTACCCCAGTGCCCATTTCTGTGTTTATTTGTGTCACCATGTCACAAAGCTGACATAAAAAAAATCGATCTTCACGGGCATAAATCCTTCCTCTGGTTTTATGTGAATTTAATTATAAATTATCCGTTTAAGCATAGTATCCAGCACTGCGGAATCGTAAAATTCCTGTCAAACTCCATATAAAAAAAACTGACAGGAATGTTTCGTTTACGTATTCCTGATCTCAAAATTGACGAATTTCATATCACAAAAGATCACGGTATTGCAGCCCGCAGAAACTACGAATTGCACGAGTCTGGCAACGCCACAAAACGACGACACATTCGTTTTATGTTGTTTTTGTTTGAACCTTAATATGTAAATAGTCCAATAAAAAGGACTTCTAAAAACTTGCCAATACTGTAGAAAATTTGTGTATCTATCGGATAAAACTATTTGCTTAGGGCTGAGAGTCCCAGCTAGCTAGTAATATTAAACGGAATATCAAAATCGAGGAATATCAACGTTGAATGTTTTGAAAAAACAATCGATACTATCGTGATAGCTCTAATAATTATTAAAAAACCATTGAAAGCTTTTAAAACTTGTCCATAGTAAAAATTAGATGCCACCTGTCGATTTGTTTACAAATGTGTCTTCGTATTTTATATCAGCCAATCCAAACATATTAAAATCACAACGACTGTAGCTCGATACTATCATGATAGTCTCAAAACCATCGATAGTAGAGGCTGGCAGCAAAATATCGACACTATCGATAGTGCCCTCGATGGTTTGACACCTCTAGTGTTTCGTCAAAAATAAACTTTAACTATTTTATTGGTGAGTGAGTCTGCTGCACTTTGATTGTCCGCTCTGGGGGGAATGCGCAGCCTTGAGTGTGATGCGACGGAACTTAAAATGTTTTCTGTTTTTGTACGTAGCCGCCTTCAGCAAATAATTGCCAAAAGCAGCAAAAGCAACACAATTAAGTGCAACATGACCGTGTGGAAATGTGTGGAAGGGTGTGAAACAAAGGATCGTAGGAGTAGCATTGCCAACACCAGCAACAAGGAGGCGAACCACTAACAACGCCCGAAATAGCACGCAACAAGTTCTTATAGGAGTCGGGACAAACAAAACATCGATACACAACCACCCATACACAAACATATATATATATACATAAATATAGATATATATAGACATAAGTACACAATTAATCATAATCATCACATAATCGGCATTGAAGCAATGAGCCCGTTCGGGTCCAAGAAGAATCGTTCCTTGCCCGTGCGGGTGAGCACATTTGACTCCGAGTTGGAGTTCAAACTGGAGCCGCGTGCCTCGGGCCAAGACCTTTTCGATCTCGTCTGCCGTACCATCGGACTGCGTGAATCGTGGTACTTTGGCCTACAATATGTGGATACGCGCAACAATGTCTCCTGGCTTAAGTTTGATAAGAAGGTCAAGGATCAGCGGGTCGAGCTGCATGCCAACAACAACATCTACGTGTTCAGTTTCTATGCCAAATTCTTTCCGGAGAATGTCAGCGAGGAACTTATCCAGGAGATCACACAGCACCTCTTCTTCCTGCAAGTCAAGCAGAGTATCCTCTCGATGGATATCTATTGCCGGCCAGAGGCCTCTGTCCTGCTCGCCTCCTATGCGGTCCATGTTCAGTATGGACCGTACGACTACGAGACCTACAAAGACGGCATGCTTGCCGGGGGCGAGCTGCTGCCAAAGGGTGTGACTGACCAATACCAAATGACGCCCGAGATGTGGGAGGAGCGCATCAAGACTTGGTCACTATGCACACCATCTACGCAGAAAGCGAGGCTAATCAATTTCAATGCATTCACATTCACAGGTACATGGATCACGAGCCAATGACGCGCGATGAGGTCGAAATGGAGTATCTGAAAATTGCCCAAGATCTTGACATGTACGGTGTCAACTACTTTCCTATTACAGTGAGTCCCAAAACTATTTGTTGCTATTCATTTTAATTTCGCTATTCACCGACAGAATAAGAACAAAACCAAATTGTGGCTGGGTGTCACGGCAGTGGGACTGAACATCTATGATGAGCGTGACAAGTTAACGCCAAAGACAACGTTCCAATGGAACGAGATACGGCACGTCAGCTTCGATGACAAAAAGTTCACCATTCGCCTGGTGGATGCCAAGGTCTCAAACTTTATATTTTATTCGGTGGATCTGCACATCAACAAAATGGTAAAGTATATTTCTTGAATTTTAATTTCCGCGACGACTTTGCTAGACGAATGTGGTACATTGTCCTTCCAGATACTCGACCTGTGCAAGGGCAATCATGATTTGTATATGCGTCGCCGCAAGCCGGACACAATGGAGATACAGCAGATGAAGGCCCAGGCGAAGGAGGAGAAGCAGCGCAGGCAGATCGAGCGCAAGAAGTTCATCAGGGAGAAAAAGTTGCGCGAGAAGGCCGAACATGATCGCTACGAGCTGGAGAAGAGCTTTGAGCATCTGCAGAACGAGATGCGAATGGCGAGCGATGCGTTGGTAATTGAATCAAACAGTTTGGGAGCACACAGTACCCAGTCCTATAATGTCCAATCAATCTATTGTTTTGCTAGCGCCGTTCCGAGGAGACAAAGGAGCTGTACTTCGAGAAGAGTCGCGTCAATGAGGAACAGATGCAGCTGACTGAATGCAAGGCGAATCACTTTAAGACCGAAATGGATCGACTGCGCGAGCGTCAGATGAAGATCGAGCGGGAGAAGCACGATCTGGAGAAGAAGATACGTGACGCTGACTTCTTTGTCCATCAACTGACGGTGGAGAACGACAAGCGTGAGGCCGAAACCGAGAAGCTCAAGAAGGAGCTCATCTGTGCCAAAATGGCTGAGCGCGAGGCCACCGCCCGCCTGTTGCATTTCCTCAACAGCGGACGCAAATCATCAACTGACAGCCTGCTAACCGCCTCCACCGTATCGAATGCGGTCAATACATCCTCCAGCCTAGCGGCGATTAGTACACCCTCGCTAACCACGAGTAGCTCTACCAATGATATGGAAACGGCCGGCGGGGCCGAACTAACCACATCCGCATCACACTATCTGGTTCAGGGGGACAACTCGAGTGGCATTTCTGACGATTTCGAGCCAAAGGAGTTCATACTCACCGACAACGAAATGGAGCAGATCACTAACGAAATGGAGCGCAACCATTTGGAGTATCTGCGCAAGTCCAAAAAGCAGGTGCAAAACCAGCTGCAGACCCTCCGCTCCGAGATAGCACCACACAAAATCGAAGAGAACCAGAGCAACCTCGACATACTCAGTGAGGCGCAAATCAAGGCCGGTGAAAATAAATACTCAACACTCAAGAAGCTCAAATCGGGCTCAACCAAGGCGCGTGTGGCCTTCTTCGAGGAGCTCTGACCTCTGCATCTCAGCATAGTATCATCGTCAGCCGTCAGCCCAATACCGATCCAAGACTACTCTCTCTTACGTTTAGTGCTCATGGAATGTTCTTCAATGTGTGCGTAACCGTAACCTCCTGCATCGTTTCGTTTTTAGTATTTGGTAAAGCTTTTAATTGATTGAGTGTTGTCTATAGATATAAATGCGTACTCGTAAATGTTTCGATTGTATACTCAAGCCGCTGCTGTAATAAATAAACACAACCAAGGACCAAGACCTAGGCCACACGAACATGTGGGCTGGGCCCAAAAGTACATGCACAATCTCTGTTTTGGATTATTTTTTCTTGTTGCAACGAAGGAGAAGTAACACCAGGAAGACACAATGGTTAAAAGGTTGCTCGTTTTTTGTTGGCAATGAAGTCGAGCGCTTGTTTTTCCAGGGGCATGCAGATGAGTAGGCCGCCAGCTAGCATGACCCAAGAAGCTCGATGGCCACATGGACATTGTGGTTCAGTTCAAAAACAAATAGGGATGCCCATTTCTTGGTCTAATCTAAACCAAAGCTGCTTTATTATCGATTTAAAACACGTGACCATTTACATAATTATTACTTAGTTTCATTTTCATTCCTTCTCGTTAAACAAATAAACGTATATAGCTCCGTCTTTCTTTTCTGTCACACCACTCTCTCGCTCCCTGCGCCAACACCACCACCATCGCCGTCACTTCACTGTGTCCAGGAGGTCGAGGCGCTGGACAGAGGCTCTTCCTGCTCTTCTGCTGTTAGCCGCTTTGGCACCCGCTCTATCTCACCAAAACTGTTGGTGGAGTGGCGGCGAGTGGCGATATTTTATAGTTAAAGTACTTACAGATTATACAAATAGACTTTATAGTTTATATATAAACATAAAGGGGAAAACAAACAAAAAAAAATTGAATAGGATAGGAGAGGAAAGGAAAGGCAATATAGAATGCTGGGGATAGAAAAGCAGCAGTGGAAATTAAGAGGAGAAAACCAAAGAAATATATATGTATGATGACATGCCACCACCCACATATACTCCGTACGCTCCCCGACCGTAAACAGCAGAAGTCCGTTAGTTACAGTTACAAACAAAATATGTTGGCTAATAATATTAAAGATTAATACATTTGTTTTCGTTTTGGTTTTGTTTTTTTTTGTGTGTTTGTTTTACTAAAGAATTTCAAATTTTTGTTTGTTTTTGTTTTACGTCTTTTTGTTAACACCATTGGAATATTGTGTGATAGATATGAACCATATATATATGTATGTATGTAGACAATACATACGCTTATATATCTACCAAAATGTGAGGGAGAAAATGTATAGAGAGGGGGGAAAGGAACAACAGGCTGGACAGGGGCTGGTTTGGCGGAGAGGTAGGACAAACAAAATAGATATAACTATCCACCATGGGATACACGCCACCATCGACAGTGCTCGCTCGCTCTCCACTCATAAAGATTCTACCGATGGCCTTGGGTTTCGCTTTTTGATGCACAAAATGCACGTAAAATGTTTCTTTTCTGCTAAATGTATATATATCTAAATATATGTATGTATTTGTGTGTCCATTTCCGAATTTAACTGATCCAAACAAAAAAAAAAAAAATAAAAATATCAACCATGCATCTACCCACTTCCGACACTTTGGTATGGGGATTTTCTTTTCTCTAAATCGCTCTCTTTCGATCTCAATATATATTTATATATGTGTATATATATATACGTATATATCTTTTATATTGTCCACCTGCTCCACCCCGTGCGTGTTACGCACCTCTTCATATCCCAGGCTTCTCTTTTTGTTTGTTTTTCTGTGTGTTTGTAGGATGTGTGTAGGATAGAAGGTATTTTTTTCCCAGTCAGTGAGTGAAGTGTGTGAAAATGCGCCCAGATTTAGCTAATCCTGCCTGAGCTTATATAGTAGGATTATTGTGTGTGTATGTGTGTGTGTATGTCCCTTTGTTCCTTTTCCCCCTTTAGGGCTCTCTCTCTTTTTCTGTCCTTCTCGCTCTTTTCATATATGTATCTATCTCTCTCCCTCTCACATAGTTTCCGTCTCCGGGGCGGCTATAAGTGTCTAGGTATAGTTGTAGTGCGTAGATATATAGACAGGTTGTATACAATGTTGAAGGTTGTTGTTTTTTGTTGTTGTTTGTTGTTGGGAGGTGGTTTAGCGATGTTAACTCAGGGACAGCTGATTCACGGCCAGTAGACGCTCCACCGCCGCATTAATGTCCCCGAATGTAGCAATCAGAGCTGGCAGAGACAAAACAATGGTTTCAATTATTTCGTATAATAATGTTAATGCTGTGCTTTAATCGCTTCTTACCCTGCAAATTGGCATCACGGTTGCCAAATCCCATGGCCGCTAGCTGCTCCAGCTGCGATTGATAGCGCACCTCTGGTGGCTGCGTGACGTCCGCATTGGTGGACATGCCGTTGAGCATGCGCGACATGAAATCGTTGAAGAGCTGTGCATTGGGGCCGCCACCTGGGGCCAGGGCGGGAGCTGATGCATTAACGCTGTTGTTGCCAGCATTTGGTACGCTGCTGTTCGGCAAGGAGATGTTGTTCGTGTTGGTGGGCGCAGTGCGGCTGTTGAGACCACCATCACCGCTGGCCGGGTCCGTGTTGATGCCGGGTGGTGGCGGCGGAATGCCCATGCTGCCGGCCAGGCCGGGAGCAGCACTGCGCAGCTGCTCCATGCCCTGCTGGATCTGTAGAATGGCATTCATGGCGTCCGGATTGGTCACCATATTCATCACCTCGGGATTCTGCATCTGTGTCATAAACTGGGGCATCATCTGGCGCACCTGCTCCTGCAGGGCGGGATTGTTTGAGAGCAGGGGACTGCTGCTTAGGAGGCGCGACGCCATGTCCGGATCCTGCGCCATGGAGTCCATCATGGAGCGTGTGTACGGGGCATTCAGGAGGTTCTGCATCATGGTCGGATTGTCAGCCATCTGTTGGAGCAGGCTGCGCATGGCCGGCGTATTGAGTACGTTATTAGGGGGCTGATCACCAGTGCGATTCGCCTGGCCGGTGGGGCCATTTGTAGAGGAGTTGGTACCATTGCCAGTGGCTGTCCCGCCGCCGCCGCCCCATGGATTGGGCAGGGGATTGCGGTTCTCAGTGCCCTGCTGTGGATTTACGGCAGTCACTCCGCCGCTACCGCCGCCGCCGCCCTCGACGAGCCCAGCAAAGGGATTGCGCCCGAACGACTCTGTGGCGGCATTCATCATGGGCTCCTGGATATCACGATAGATACGCTGCAAGGCACTGTAGCCGCCTGGCACCGACTCCAGATTGGACATGGCCCGATCGTGGGAGCGCATCAGCTCCTGTAGCATCGATGGGTTGCGGGCCAGCTCCATGGTCTGGCGGAGCAGATCGGGATTGTTGAGCATGTGCGTGATCTCGGGATTGCGCTGCATCAGGTCCTGCATCTGCGGATTCGAGGTGATCAGTTGGCGCATTGTATCCGGGTTGTTCATCATCTGCTGGACTAGGGGATTGTCCATCAAGGAGCGCAGCATGTCCCCGTTGTTAAGCAGCTCGTTCTGCATGCGTGCCTGCAGATCCATAAAGGTGTTGGATCCGGCACCCAGGGCCTCCATGCCTGCCAAGCCACCGAACTGGTTCAGGCCGAAGGGCGTCTGACGCACATCGGCGGGCGCACGGGCCGGTGTCTCGTTGTTGCGCGTCGGCGACTTTATGACCAGATGCACCGTCAGCTGGTCCTTGATGTTGTGCATCTTGAGTGTATCAGTGTCCTTCATGATTTTACCAGCGAAAATCAGCACCAATTGCTCTGGCTCTGCCTCGAACTTTTGTGCAACCAGAATTTTAAACTGAAAAACACGAAAGCAACGGAATAGAACATGAGATATAGAATTATGACGCTACTGAAGATCTACCGGAAGATCTCTTCCGGGTGGGGGAGATCCTCAAGGTCTGGGACAAGCAGCAAACACTCTCGCAAGAACAGAACGGAACAAAAACAGCTCTCGCTTTGCATGCACACGCACTCGAACCTGCACACACACACACACACACGCAAACACATACAGGCAGACACACCGAGGGGAAGCAAAAAGACATTTCATTTGCACTTTGCCACCCTTTTTTTCCATTTGAGTCGCTTTGAAAAAATGCACTGTACTTTGGATTAATTGTGTGGCACGATGGTGGGAGGGGGTAGCGAGAGCCACCGACTCACATGCCCGGTTGGGTCACAAGGTGTTGTGTACTCACATCTTTTATTCCAGAATCTTCATCAACCTCAACAGTTTTCTTGTCCTTTGGCGTTTTTACAACCACGTTGATACGTTTACTGCCGCCTTCCGCCATTTCGCTTGTGTAGTAAGCTAATTGTTCGCTTTTTTTATGGGTACTGACGCTGATTTGGTCTGCGATATTAAATAATAATAGTGACTACCAATTTGAGTTGCTGAGAAAAATTTATACGTGTTTTCAAAGTAAATTATTTTCCATTTGATGAAAAGTAATTCGTCACTTTCTTACACAGGCAAACACACACACACAATCTCATCTGAAATGTCATTCATACACGCCAGGGTTGTCGATAGTGTATCGATATACATCGATATGCTGAAACAATGTTCTGTTGCGACACGACACGATTAAATTTTTAAGCGGTTTATTTAACTTATGCTTGCTATATGAAAAATTCTATTCCCATTGAGTTTACTTTTAATTTATTACAACCGAACCTCGCATTCAAAAATAGTTTCTTCAGGTATGCACAGTGTGACCGTTGACACCTGAGTGTTGTGTTTGATTGCGTATCGTGTATCGATTCCCGATATGCAAGTGCCTATCTAGCCAAAAAGAAAACGACAGCAGCGAACGAGCAGGGGGGTAGATCTTTGTGTACCGTTTTTTTCGTAGCCAGTGCAACAAACAATAATCAAAGTGTACCCAATATTGGAGAAATTAACTATTAACAGGCTAAGTCGTGAAAATAGATAAACTATTGACCAGATTGGTGGAAAGGCCAAATCGAAATGCCATAAAGGCCTTTCCAGGAATTCTCATCACATAAACGTTTCCGAGAACCACACACCAATACAGAGCCAACAAGTGCCCCTACCAGTGCAAGAAAGGTGTGTGTGAGAGGAGGGCCACTCGCTCTTGGCGCGCGCGTGTGTGTGAGTGTCAGTGCCAGTGCCAGTGCCTGTGTTGGTGTCGGTGTCGGTGCTGGTGCGCAAGTGTTTATGTGTTGTGGGCCCATTCCAAACAAAAACCCGAATAGCTGCTTATAGGAGGGAAAATCCATCTTCCAAATGCAATCGAGTCGGTCCATTATGCAGCAGGTCCTCGAACTGCTAGCCCTGCTCACGGCCGTCTGCAGCCAGCAGGCGGTGGCCACCGTGGAGCCTGGTTGGCTCTATCCCGACAAGGTCGAGCAGTTAATCGGCGCCGACTTCAACATCAGCTGCACCATCAACGAGACCTACTTCCGGGAGACAAACACCGCCGAATCGTGTACGGTGGACCAGCTGTACTTCAAGAGCAAGATGCAGGAGTACCGCCGATCGCCGGACATCCGCATCGTGAACAACACGACCATCATCTTCACCGCTCGCGACGCCGTCGAGCAGGAGGATGAGTACCGGTGCATGTGCGACATTTACGTGATTAACACATCGAAGGTGTACGTGGGAACCCGGCCCCTGCTAATCGAGGACTTCAGCTGCGTGGGCTATGACTTCAACTACATGCTGTGCAACTTCACGAAGCCGCAGAACAAAATCATCACCAAGTACAATGTCAGCTTCACCGTCAATCAAAAGGACGCGCGCTACTCGTACCCGGTCGATTGTAACTTTGATGCTGCGCCGGTGGTCACCTGCAATATCACCGACGATCCCTACCAGAAGTTCACTAAGCTATACTACTTCCACCTGGACATCAGGAACAAACTGGGCCAGGAGAAACAGATCATCGAGGTCAATCATTTTGAGCGGACAGTTCCCTCACGTCCCGGCCAGAATCTGACCGTGGTGAATCGCACCGAGAGCTCCATCTGCCTATCCTGGGAGATGCCACGGCGCACCAACTATCCACGCGGCCTCACCTGGCAGGTGCTCGTTACGCCCGCCAATTTTGCCGCCCTTAAGCGTAACAACTGGCGTAACAATTCCTCCTCAATCAAGGACACTCTGTGCCTCACTGAACTTCCCTATGCCGGCTACGACTATACGCTGCGGCTGCGCGTACGCGGCAACCAGAATAACACCATGTGGAGCGAGCCGTTGGTCTACAATTTTGTCACCGGCCCAGAGCGACCGCGTCGTCCGCCCCGCGTCACCGACGGCAGCTTCTACGTCTACTCGTCCGAGACAATGATGCGCTTCTACTGGGAGCCGCTGGCACCGCACGAGCTGAATGGTGATGGCTTCAAGTACATTATCAGCGAGTATCGTGTGAATGGAAGCCTCGTGTGAGTACATACATACAATTATGAATCATAAATCCGACTGATCTGATTAGAAATCAGCCTTAAGGAAGGGGGATTTGCCATTTGCGATTCGGGGGATTCCTTTACAGTCAGCCATAACACAAAACAATAAAGAAACACATCCATTTGTACATTATATTGGCAGGGGCCAGAGGTCCATACATACGATTGTACATACATTTGGTACAAGTATAGCGATTCTAGAGAAAATGTTTATTTTTAAAATTTCGTTGAAAGTGCTACACACACAGAGATACACAGTGATACAGGCACACACACACATAAGAGTGACGGTAAACGCGAAAAAAAACACGTTCATTTATGGTAAAGAAGAGCGAGCGGAGCAAAGAGGCGGCAGAGTATGCAGTGAGAGCGAGAGAGTGGGTGGAGGAGACGAAAGATGCTTTTTGTTTTTTTTTAACAGAAATAGGAGGAAATAAATCAACAAAATTCCACACAACTCTTGTATATATGTATATGCACACGGGAATCGTATGTATGTAGGTACATAAATATTTATACAGAAATTGTTCAAGAGCTGTTATTGCTTCAGTGCCATTATTTCGCGGTATCTCGCTCCGGTTCGGTTCGGCTTACATTCGATTTTCTGGAAGTCGTGGAGCCGCCACCGCAGAGAAACAGATGCACTGACCAGACGGCACAGAAAAGAAGCGTCGTATGGGGGGGGCACATTTCATATCGATTCGAGTTCGTAGTAATAGCATTATCATCATCATAGCGCCATTGATGAATGCTAATTAATAGACAGTGTGAGGCTTGGTCTTCTCCTCGCTGTGCGTGTGACGATTCGTGGAACGTGTGCGGCTGGTTGGCTGGCTGACTGGCTGGCATCAAAGTTGAAGATTTTTCCAACGAATCCAATGTTCCTGGAAATCTCATTTGAAAACAAGTCACAGACAAAGTTATCGTGTGCGAGGGGGCAAAGAGTTCAAAGAAAAACATATTTGAGAGTGTCTTGTCCTTGGACTTCTTGGCCAAGGATTGAACTGGGATTGAATCCATTTTAGGTTGAAACGGTTTTGCAACATGTATTCTTATCAAGAACCTGATCAAAAAGGGGAATGACGAAGAGAGTGTGGTTTGACTTCGATAGTGTGGAAAGTTATCGACACGAGGCCATCACTATTTCCAGTGATGAAAAACTACGTTTCAGAGGGAGGGAATACAAAGAGAATTTAAACTTAAGGACTATATGCTAATGGCTCGTCTCTTTATTTATAGCGATCCCTCAGTGATCAAAGTGGAATCAAATTCAGCCCTAATTGAGCACTGGAACAATAATGCCTACCACGACATCCTCATACGGAGCAGCAACAGCGTAAATGCCTCGGTGAACGCCACCCGCATGTCCATCGGCCCCATCAGCAATGCGGACATCAACGAGCGAGTGCCCAAGAATATACGCAGCGTGTATCATCCGAATAACAAGAGCTACACGGTCAGCTGGGAGTCGCCATTGGATGTGTTCGAGCTGACGAACTACACCGTGTTCTGGTGCGTTGCAAAACCGGCCCTACAGTCCGAGTGCGCGGGCTCCATACACTTTGAGAAGGTGGACAGTAGGCAGCGGCAGTTCACGACGACTCCGGACCAGCCGCCGTCCCTCCACATGGCTGTGTCGGCCAACTATCGGCGTCACAACACTGGCATGCGGTGGCTGATCTGCAGCAGTGACAAGAAGGACGACCTGGCCAAGATGGAGCCGACAATCGATGCGTCAAGCAACTCAACGCTGACGGTCAAATGGAGCACAGAGCGCGTCTGTCCGGTGATCCTAACTGGCTACAATCTCACCTACTGCCAGAGATCGGCCGGCAAGCCGGACAACTGCACTACAGAGGCGATCGAGGATCGCGATGCCAAGCAGTATGTGATCCGTGACCTGGTCCCCTACACCGACTACAGCGTCAAGATGCTGATGAAGTCCGAAACGCGGGCCAGCAAATATAGCGACGAGCTGATCAAGCGTACCGGCGAGGCGGCCTCCAGCCAACCGCGCGAACTCCAGCTCCACAACGTCAGCAATTCGAGTGCCCAACTGGCCTGGAAGCCGCCCCTGAAGGCCAACGGCGTGGTGCGTGCCTACGAGGGCATCTTCCACCACGACAACACGACGGACTACTTTAAGCTGCCGGCCTCTGCCGATGAGCTGGTGGACAAGGAGAAGCTCATCACCTTCGAGCTGGGCAATCTTACCGCCTATACCGACTACGTGGTAAGCATCCAGGCGAGAACATTGTACCCATCGGAGCCCAGCAATGTCATCCGATTCCGTACAGCCATTGGAGGTGAGTAGCTAGATTGGAGGGAGGCTGATTCTGGTGTGATTCCGCAGTTTAACCGAATGTGTTGCATTGTTCCATTGCAGTTCCCTCACCGCCCACGCTGCAGGTGACAAACAACAAGGATCAGAGCTCCAGACTTGACTGGAAGCCGCCGAGTCAACCGGCCGGACTTGTCGAATACTACGAGATCTCGCTGCGCGACAACAATGCCAGCTGCCTGTTCAGCTACATACTCTCCGGGAAAAATCGCTCGCTCGTGATGTCCACACCGCAATGCACCAGCCATAATCCCCTGCAGCTGGCGGTGCGTGCAATCAACGTAGAGCGGCTGGTCCAGACAGGTGAACACCTGCAAGGCCGTGGAGAACGATCAGCGGTGGCGTTGACTTCGGCGTCGCCTAAGAGTTGCGAGATGCACCTGGAACGCCTCGGGGAGGAGGAGCGTATCGCCTTTGAGACATACAGCAGCAATGCCACCGGCTACCGCCTGCACAGATCCGATTGGGGAACGTACGGATTCATTTGCACGGCGGACATCCACAGCGTGAAGGCCATGTACCAGACGATCGAGGTGACGGTGGCCATCCTGGTGCTGGGCGTCATCTTCTACACGGTGTACAAGAAGTACCGAAAGATGTCGGACATTGATCTGGTGCTGCCGCAGGGCATTATGGAGACGCTGAAAAAACCGATGGATATGGGGGGCCTGGGCCTGGGCATGGGCCCCGACATGGCCTCCAGCGGAGGCATCATCTGCACACGAGTGGACGATTCACCGCAGTACACGCCCCAGGACATGCCGCACGACTTCAGTAGCTGCGGCAGCGAGAGCTCCAAACTGCTTCTGCGCAACACTTCCAGCAGTGGGGGATGCACGGATCGGGACGATCGCTACGACGACCAGCCGGAGGTAGTTGGCATGAATCCCATGAACGCCATGAGCGCCATGAACAGCAGCCCCGCCCCACCCACAAGTTATGTGTCCATGCGCCACGGCCTACTCGTGCAGAACGATAGGGAGAGCGAGAGTGAGAGGGACCGGGACCAGCAGCGGAGCAGCATGCAGGAGCTGCAGGCGAACCAAAAATCGAGTGGTTACATCAAGCCCACCCAAATGAAGAGTTGGCCTTCGTCCAATGCCAATACCTTGCCAGGTGCCAATGTTCCTACCCCAGCGACGGCAGCAGCCACGCAGCCAATGTCGATGCCACTGTCCATGGCCCGAATGCCCCTGACTGGGTATGTGCCGGTGAACATTCTGAAATCCCGGCCACAGATGGACCCAAACGGTGGCCCACGTGGTGTGCCATCGCCTGATGCGTCCGCCTTCTTTGCGCCAGAGCATTTGCTTAACGCGGAAAACTTGATGCAAGGATCCGACCGATCCGACCTGCACAAGCTGCAGCCCCTGAATGTTGTTCCCGCTGCTGCAGCGGCAGCCCCAGCCGCAGCTGCTCCGCCGCCTTATCTGCCAGCTATGAGTCCATCAGCAGCGCCTAAGCTGAACGTTGACACCGGCTATACGACCTTGGAGCAACTGCAGCGCACCGGAATGATGAAGCCACAGGCGTTCATGCCAGCCACAAGTCCATCAGCAGCGCCCAAGCCGAACGTTGACACCGGCTATACGACCATGGAGCAGTTGCAGCGCACCGGCCTGATGAAGCCACAGGCGTTACCACAGTCAATTGGCATGCACACATCCACACATCCGAGCGGAGCAGCTGCTGGCGCTGGGGCTACGACGGGCCCGCGAGTGCAGCCACAGATCAATGGCTATGTGACGCCCCAGGATCTGAATGCCCTGGCCCACAACAGACACGTTCTCTAGGAAGATGAAGTTGGATTGAGAGAGAGTGAGAGCGAGAGCGAGAGCAAGAGAGAGAGAGAGAAGAGAGAATAGAGAATAGAGTTAATCGTTGCATGGAAATGCAAGCAATAACAACTTTAGTCCACACTCACGACATCGGCACCTACGCATCCATCCATCCATCTACTCATTCATTCATTCATTCATCCATCCATCCATCGATCCATATACCATTAATTCTGACCACACCCGCGCATAAGCACATCGATATCGATTCACCACAGACTATTGTCGGGCAGCTTTGTATAGTAATAATGCCACTCATCCAACATTTGAGCAAAAAGAACGACAACGTTTCTTTATAATTTATTTTTTTTTAATTTTTCTTTGCGATGCGAGCGAGCGTGTGAGGCACAACAAGTATTTTTAATGCTGTAGTATTTTTTTATATTATATTTGTACACTTACCTACTTAGCTCTTAGCCCGCGTCAAGCAGATCAAGAATATATGATATATATTTTAAACTAAATATACATAAAAAGAAAACTATAATTTTAAACCCGCAACATACTGCAACCCTGCGTCTTCATTCCGTTAAGTTACGTTAAGTTGAGAAAGAGAGAGCCAACTATAGTTCGACGATCGATACCGACGTTTGTTATGGCCATATGACATTCGATTTCGCTATTTGATTAACTAGCAGCTGTCAGAGCAAGATATATATGTATATATTCGCCCAGTCGAGCTGGGAGCAGCGCTGCGGCTGGCTTGCTGGCGGTGTGTGTTGGAAAACATCATTTTGTTTCAAATAGTGCCACCGTTTTTTTTGACTGAAAGCCGATAGACATATCTAGGGGCGGGGTGGCAAATAATCCTATCCCATCCTATCCTATCCAATATAAATATTAAGTGAAAATCAACTTTAATTTGATCAAATAAAGAGGTTGTAGTGTACTGTAATTTATCGTCATATCGAAAAATAAAGAAAACGGGTTTTTCTGAACGCTGAATACTAAATAGACGGATCGGATGATAGATGAGTGGCGGTTCAATGGATCAGCATTGAGGTCTACAATCAGGAATATTCGTGTTCATATTTCACTGGAAACACCTCTTCGACCCCCAATTCTGAGTAATTCGTTTCTTTTGTTTCACAGTTTGGATGATGGTGATGATGAGGCGGTAGGGCTATCAAATTCGTGCTGATAACAGCATTCAATACGTTGATTCCAGTGGAGCCGGTCAGCTGCATCCGCAGCATCCGCGTGCGCCTTATCGCAAAAAACGAATGCAAAAAAAGACGACAACGAGAAGAGAAGGGAAAAAGCAAAATAAAATGATTTGGAGTTGGCGGGCATATGTGTCGTTGCTGGTGCTGGCATCAGCGTGCTGCAGCGTCAGCTGCCAGAGGACTCAGGCCCCGTCCACGCTAACAGTGTCGCGGGAAGAAATACGCTCGGGCGACTCCTACAACGTCACCTGCCGCTGGGATGCGGCGGCGGTGAGCCCTGAGCATATCCAAATCCAGTCGGCCCCAAGAGGCAGCCAAACCAGCCACAGAACGGCGACGGACACAACGGTCGTGAATAGCGTGGATAGTGCAGCGGTTGGCGAATGGCAGTACGAGTGCATGCAGGACGGTAGGACCCTCATGGGGCTATATGTTCGAGTGGGGGCACGACTGCAAGTTGAGGACTTTGAGTGCCGCATCAACCTCTACGATGCCACAATGATGACAAACTGCAGCTTCAGCAAGCCGAATGGCGTCAAACGCGATGGGGATAATGTCTCGTTCTATCTAAAGGAAGAGAAACTGCCTCCAGTCCAGTGCACGGACTATCCGCACAACGCCTCCAGGATACTGTGCCGCATTGACCCGGGCGCATTGCCAAAGGCAATATTTGAGCCGAGCCACAGCTACACGCTGATCATGAGCGATTCAGTCGGCAACCAGACACAGCATTTCATTCGGACGAAAGACCAAGTCCGTGTCCTGGATTGGCCCAACAAAGAGCAGCCCCTGACCCCTTTGGGCAATTACAGCTGCTTGATCTGGCAGAATTCCAAGTGGCTTGAGCACTACGAACAAGAAGGATCGATTGAGTGGCAGGTGCGTGTGATTCCCCTGAACGATGCGATCGCCGAGACCGTAATAAGCCCCAACGAAACTAGCTGCGACGACAAAAGCCGAACGCGTGAAACTTTTTGCGTGAATATGCCGCCCTATCCGAACCAGCAGTTTGAGCTGCGCCTGCGACGGCGCTTTAGCCTGCCAGAGGCGCCTTGGAGTGAAACGATAACGCGCCAGTTCTGGGTAGCAAAATCGATACCCAGCCGGCCGCCACGACTCCTACCGAATGGATTCTACCTCGATCCCAGATCCAAGGGACTGTACATCTTCTGGGAGCAGCTGAAGGCGCTGGAACACAACGCCCCCAATCTGACCTATAGTCTAACGACCAGCGACGGGTAAGCTTTCGTTTTTGCATCTCTGCATCTCTGCATCGCTCATATTCGTTTCGAATTGCTTTTCCAGAAAGCAGGCGAGTCCCGTCGGTCGCAACTTTGCCATCTTTCCACACTGGGACGACGCCAGGGACTCCACCATATCCGTATGCAGTGAAAACTCCGAGGGAAGGTCGCTGAACTGCAGCGATCTGTATGTACCAGTCCTAGAAAATGCCGAGGAGCGACAGCCGCAGGCCTTGAAATACGACAAGGCGACACACACCCTCAGCTGGACGGCGCCAGAGATGAGTTCTGGCCTTTTGCATTACACGGTCTACTGGTGTTCCCCCGTCAACGATACCCAGAAGATTTGCGACGATTCGCAGGCCGTGGAACTGCTGAAGCTGGACGATGCTTCCCGGCTAGAGCACCGCTTCGACAGATCGATGGAGTTGATCAATTTGGGCGTAGCGGCCACATACCAGGACAAGCTGGACAGCGGCGGCATGAAATGGTTAAGAGTGGGCCTGCCCACAGGGGCTGATCTTGGCAAGAGCCGGTATCTGGAGGGCATTGTCGCCCTGATCGTGCTCTGCCTAATCTTCATCTCATACCGCAAACTTCATAGATGTTCGGGCATTGAAATTGAATTCCCCAATGGCGTCTACGACGATGTGGGAGGGCTGGGCAGAACGGGTGTGGCCGAAGATGATGACACAGATGACACCAAAGATCCATCCCAAGACACCAATCCCAATAACCCAAAAAGACCAAAAAAGTCTGGTTCTGTAATTGAACTTGCTGTAATAGAACATCCCAAAGAGCCAACCAAACCGATTCCCGAGCCAAGCACTCCGTTGCCAGTCACTGTTAAGCCATGGATTGCCCTTGCAGCCACAATGCCCGGTATGGTGCTAACAGATGAGACAACTCGAATGTACCCAACTGAATCCACAACGGGTGCGATAGAAAATGCCACAGATGACACCACTCCACCGAGGGCGGGACCGATTCAGATTAGGAATGAGACTGATGCAGAAAAAATGATGACTTCTACTGACGGCTATTTCTGCATGACGACCATAATGCCACCAAGATCGCTGGAGTGCGAGAGCGGCAGCGGGACCGTGAGCAGGGGCGCCAGCGGAATCGAATGTGTGAAAATTAAATTGAATGATGAACAACCCAACGGTAATGGCTACGTGATGGCACCGTCTTTCAGATGATCCTGGGCACCCATCATCCGAATCTGAATCCCTACTGCTTGCTACAGACGGGGCTGAATCATCTGCAGCAGAGGAGTAGAGGGGGCTCGATTGACTCATTACATTGACCTACATTACATTAGGCCCAGCCTTCGTTTTTGTTTCGTTTTTATGTTATCTTGTATATTATTTATAAAGCAAAGAAAAAAAACATGTTCTCCTACAGACCATAAGAAAATTAAAAATAACTAAAGATATGTACATACATAAGAGACTATGTACGTAAATAAGAGAGCGTGCAAAAAGGAGTGTGAGAGCGAGAGAGAGGAGTGCTTCAAATGATATTATGATATGGATTTTACATACATACATACATATGTATGTACGTACATATGTATATGTAAGCGACGATCACAATGTGAAAGACCCACCCAGAAGACTTATCCAACCGCTTATCAACAAATGTGAAGCTTCATTACATCCCTTTCAGTGTTTGGAGGTGGTCTGTTGTGGAGTGGCCTTGCTGCCGTGCCATTTGTACGATCCCGAGTACTGGAAGTTATTCTCCTCGCATTTACGATCCGCCAGCTTGGGGCCCCGCGATCCGTACTGGTACGTGAGCGGCCTAATGTGATCCTTCTCGATGCGATGGAGTATTGGCGTAAAGATGCGCCACGCCTCGCGCAGCTCATCGGAGCGGACAAAGTGCATCTGGGAGCCACAGAAGACGTCGAGAATGAGACGCTCATAGGCGTCCGGCAGATAAGAGTCCTTGTACCGATGCTCGTACGTCAGATCCAGTTCCGTCTCCTCGATGTCGAACGTGATGCCAGGGCTCTTGGTCATCATCTTGAAGTAGAGTGCCTCGCCCGGTTGGACGCGTATCACCAGCTCGTTGCGCTTTGTGTTGCCCTCAAAAATGTCGCCGGGCACATCCTGGTACTGTATGCGCACCTCCGCCTTGCGCTCGTTCAGCGCTTTGCCGCAGCGCAGTATAAAGGGAACGCCCTGCCAGCGCTCGTTGTTGATCTTCAGCACGCCCAGAGCATAAGTGGGGGTACTCGAATTCTTGTTGACTGTGGGATCGTCCAGATAGCCAGTGCGCTCATCCTCGGTTTTGCCCTGCGGATTGCCAACATACTGTCCCAGCACCATGTCGTCCAGCTGCAGGGCCTCTATGCTCTTGAGCACCTTCACCTTTTCGTCACGTATATCGTCCGGATGGCAGCTGACCGGCTTCTCCATCGCCACCAGTGAGAGTATCTGCAGCAGATGATTCTGCATCACATCACGTATGATGCCAAACTCATCGAAATAGCCGCCACGGCCCTGTGTGCCGAATGGTTCCTTGAACGTGATCAGCACCGAGGCAATGTTCTCGCGATTCCACGTGGAGCTGAGTATCTTGTTGCCGAAGCGAATGGTCATCAAGTTCTGCACCATCTCCTTGCCCAGATAGTGATCGATGCGGTAGAGCTGCTCCTCGTCGAAGAGCCCTGCCAGATGGTCGCTCAGCGCCTTCGATGAGACATCGTCCCGTCCGAATGGCTTCTCCACAATCACACGATTCCAGCCGCTATTTAAGAGACATTTTATAATCAATTATTATCTGTATGCTACTCGATTCGATCTACCTACCAGACAGACATGCAAATCTGCTTAATGTTGACGGTCACCTCCTCAAAGACGCTGGGTGGCAGGGCCAAATAGAAGATGCGATTCGCCTTGCTCTTGTTCTCCATCAGCTCCAGCTGCTGGTTGAGTAGCTCAAATCCTGTGCGTCCGTCATAGCTGCCAGCCACATACTCGTTGAGGGCCCAGAACTCCTCGTATTTGGTCTGCTCATACGGCTGCACCTATTCTCAATAGTTCAAGAAGGGGGCAAGGTTCTCAACAGTCCTGTGTTCCAATGTGACATGGTATGTGTGAAACCCACCTTCGAGAACTGCTTGCAGCTCTCCTTGAGCTTTTCTATCGACAGCTTGGAGCGGGCATATCCACAAAATTTGGTGGGCTTGGGTAGCAGATCATCTCGGTACAGCCACCACAAGGTCGGGTAGATTTTCTTCTTGGCCAGATCGCCCTGCAAAAGCGCAACAATTGATTCTCACTCTCATTATCAATCATTCCAAAATTTCAATTCAATGCTTACCGAGGCGCCAAAGATCACAAAAGTGTGCGGAATCTTGCCATCAAAGTGGGTGCCCTCGCACACCATGCTGGGCGACTTGAGCGACTTGATGATGAGATCCAAAGCGGTATGATCTGCGGTCATTTTAAATTATTTAACAATGTTTAGTATATATGTAAGTGAAGGGCTGAAAGACAGATTAAAGCCCGAGTGTGTAGGGTATCAAAGTCAAAGCTCAACTACCACAGACCTTGAACGCCAAGGCGTGTCGAATAGAGAGGGTCATGTGCATGCCGAACGGTAGTCGTTAAATTTTTGAACCGATTCGAATCAGTTATTCCATAAGCCTAGACACAGCCAGTAATTACGAAAGGTATTGAGCAGCCCAAGGCATTTTCAGATTTGTTTTTGCATGGAACAGCCTAGTAAAATATAGAATGAAACAAAATACTCGTGCAATAATCCCATCGAGCACTCATTCTTTATAATATTTATATTTACAATCAGAATGTTTCGATAATATCACATAAAATATCAAAGAATTCAAATTATATTCGTCGACTGATTCGAACTGATTTTCCATAATCGACAGGACACAATTGTTTTGAATGACACAAACAGAGACCATTCGCTAGTAATTCAAAATTTGTAACAAATAAATTCCTAGAAAATATAGAGGATGCGTCACTGATGATTTGAACAACTTCTCAAATATTTGAAATTTAGATGCATTTTTTTTTTTTGTATTAAATGGGAATCACTTTCGAACGGGACAGAAATTTCTGGGGTGGATAAAAGTTGAAAAATTTAACATAGAACGGGCCAATTAATATCGGATATTTTTGAAAATAGTATAGTTGAATATGTTGAAGAGACTTTATGGAAGAACTTTTATCATGAATCATCTTTCTTTTAGAAGATAACAATAAGGGAAAGCAGGGAATCAAATATACCAACTTTCACAGTAAAGCTAATGAAAGATATATCAATTGGTTCAATTAGTTGAATTTCAATCATTCAATTCAAAACATAATTTCGGTACAGAATTATATGGAAATGTGTTTTAATATTAACTCAAAATTGATTGGTCTTTAGATACCGTTTGGTACAAATTCTCATAAGCCACAGAAATATCTAAAATCATATCGGGGGGTATCGTATATAGTGAGCACCAGTAATCGAATATTTGAACATACTTGAACAAAAAATAGAGTCCTTTTTCCGTTCCTATCGCTGGTCTTTTATAGATTTCAGTCAGATCTAACTGAATTTTCCGTGTATTGCAAGCCAAAGAAGAGAGAGAGAGAGCTGGGGAACGCGTTGAGGGCTCACCGAGTGCACGGAGTGGAGTGAATACTTCTGGCCGTGCCAGTGCTATGACCTTATTTATGGAAGGTAAGTGGCAGTCATGGACTGGTGTCTGTGTCCGCCACGATGGAAAATTGATTGATAAGCACTCGATTAGACTCCCCGGCCCTTGTCTAATCGAGAATGACTCCACAGGTTATCCGTGCGAGACAGGGAGAGAGAACTGGGAGGTGCCCGGAACGGGACTCGGGCGCTTTTAGAGGTCACCTCACCCGATCATCAACCGGAGATGCCGGAGATCAGTGCGATTGCGTCTCGTACGAGTATCAGTATCTTCCGATACGGTTGCAAACTAACAAATAACCGAGTGCCACTTACTAGTGCATTACTTGACTTTGAAAAGGTACACAGAGACGTCGCCAATGGCAATGGCAGCGCCGTCAAGAGCGACAGCAAAGTGCATATAGCGACACTGCCATGTAATGGCTGGATACACATGTACATATCCAGGTACATATGTATATATATATATATTGTACATAGTATGTATATGCCAATGTGCCTATGTAAACATCAGCGTGACACGAACTGTTCCGCCCAATCGAGAATACGTATATGTACATATGTAAGCCCCCTCTGATCGACTCAGCTTGGTTGAGACGCATTCAGTTGGCATCACTTGCTTGGGGGCTCCAGAACCGGAACGAGCCCCAACAGTTAGCTGAATCTGTGTGGGGTGTAAGTCCGAACAAGTCCGGAATGTATATTTTCAGCCAGATATCAAAATTGGCAGCAAGAGATCTGAGGCGGTGATTTCCTGTCTTTCTCTGATCAGTTATATTCTACGCAAGTCCAAGGACTTCTACCAATGAGTCGAAAAAAAAACCTGGAGTAACGTAACTATGACATTGCTAAACACTATCTGATTGGATCAGGGGGCATATGACTCAGTGTACATATTTATGTATGTGCATTATGGATTGTATAGCTCCTTTGGTTGACCGATAATCGTGAATCAAACTATTAATCTTCATTGGAAACGTATCCGAAAGCAAAGTCGCGAATTTGACATTGACACAGTCGATAGGTGGGGAGAGGGGAGAAAGAGAAGGAGAGGGAGAAGGAGAACAAGGTAAAATGGACATGAGATAATTTTTGAATAAATTAAAACATGTTTTTCGAAAGGCTTTTTGTAAGACCCCCCGAGCACGCACACACAAACAGATTGCACGCAACCGAGCATGCATGTGTGTGTGCTAATTATTTGCGTGTACATTTTTCAATGTCATTACCACAGAAGAGAGCACATAAGAGAGTGGAGTTGAACCAAAAAGAGAGTGGAGCCAAGCACGAGAGAATATACACACAACACATACTCGTATGTAGTTAGAGCCAAAGAGAATGCAGCCGAGGTAGAACGACCCCTGCGTTTCTTTAAACTTTTAATTCGAAAGGTGATTGTCAGGGAGAGAGGGGGGCCTTTCAAATCTCGAGAGTGAGTGAGTGCCCCCAGCAGCAGCAGCAGCTACAGCTCGACGTCATTGGTAGATAATTAAAGAGCGCAAGAGCCACCGGGAAACCAGAGCAGCACCGTTTCGTTTTCTTGTGATAAGACAACCGTCCGTTATATTTTGTAGGTGACCCTAGAGGCAAAAGAACACACATTTGAAGGGCGCGCGCGCACGCCTTCAGCCAACCGTGCCATCCATTCACCTGATGTGCGACAGTGATCACATCAAGTTAATGTACGCGCACGCATGCGTCCACATCACATCCACACATCACGCACCACGCACCACGCACTCTTCCTGGACTTACCCTCTTTTAGCGCTGCCATCTTTTCGTTGGTGTGCCGTTAATAGTTAATAACAAATAACAAACAAAACAAAAACTAGCGTATAAAAAAATCGCCTTTGATCAACTTTTTTTGCGTTGTTTGTTTGACTATAAACAAGCTTAAGGTTTCGGGATTGGTTACTGTTCAAACAATCCACACTTGGTGGAGATTTCATAAAAGAAAGCCAAGCAATTACGGAATTACAGCAGAGCTTTATATTTCGGTTGGTTTGTTTGTTGGGAAAACGATGCGTAATGTTTGGTGTTTGGATTAACTTGATATTGGTGCGCGGAGCCCTCAGAAAGTAATGGAGCCAAGCGCGCGATCGTACCCTGACTGCGCCAGGTCGAGCGCACAAAGCGTGCATGAAGCGTCGGCGGCAATGCCATGGCAGCGCAACAACAACAACCATGGACGCTTCGTAAACTGGCAAACCAGTGATCGAATCGGCAACAGGGGCGGATCCAACGCAAGCGGCGAGTGGCGAAATAAATGATGTTATCATGTTTCATATCGTTTCTTTCTTATCAAAAGCTGACTGCTATGAAAACAGTCGCTTAAACAGCAACAGCTTCCACCAAAGAAGCTACTCCTCTTCACCCTTCTGGTTAGTATTGAATAGAAAACAGAACGACGTTGGTTTTTATAATAATTTATTACGTGTACAGCTTTTTTAATAATTTTATTATTTTAACTTGATTGTTTCCGCCCCTCCCCACTGTGGGGCTTCGGCGATTGTTTGAAACTAACAGCCAGTCTACAATGGTCTACTGCCACACTGATTCGATTAGGTGCCTAATTTTTATTTTTAATTTTAGATTTCTTTAAATAAAAAAGCTATGGTCCGCCCACTCTTTAGGGCTGAATGCGCTACTGGTCTCCTCGGCCAGTTGCCGGTTCTCCGTTGTGCATACTCATACACAGGCATCCACTGTACGAGAATCGTAAGAATGGATGTGTATGGTGAGTGTTTGTATATTGTATGTGTATTAGTCGTCGTCCCATGCGTTTTTTGTGTGGAAAAGGGGGAGCCAGATCGTTACCCAGCCAGAGCTGCCAGTTGGGGAAATTCGGTATCAAATGATAAATAAAATATAAAACTAGACTAAAATTGTTGAAGTACCATCGATAGTACTGTACTCCTTATTGGCATTAAAAAAAAAAGAGTTGGACGCTCACACATACAAACATATGACATAAAGGAAAAGTATTCAAGCCGATAACCCTACGGCGTATTGTTTGATTGTTTTAATACACACATATGCATCTATGGAGGCGAATGCTTGCTGCGAGTGCGGTTTAAAAAAAAAACCAACAACGGTGTCAAATGATGCATGGGGCTGTCTGTTGTCTGTGTTTGTGTGTATAGTATCTGTCAATTTGTTGTTTAAATAAATCTAAATCTCGCTTTCGCTCTCAATCTATGTATGTACAATTCTCATGGCTCCCATTATTAAAGTTGGTATGCTGCTGTTCCCTCCTCACTCCCTTTCTCACGAATGGACTGTAGTATATGTAGCTAAAGCGCAGGTGATGGATAGGAAAAATACAAGTACCGTTGATGAATGTCGGTCGTCAGTAAAAGAGTACCGAGTGCAGGATCACTCGGTTGCGACGTTCTTCAAATTCCTGTATCATTTCATCAATATCATTATCGAGATCGTTTGATTTGGCCAGCTGAAAGTGAAGTCAGATCAATCAATGATTGTTTCAGATTCATATTAATTATCATATTCATACTAAATTAATCATATCTGTTATCAGAAATGCCCCCATCAATGCATCCTCGGCATTGTCCACCACGTCGACGTTCAGCACGTGAACGGGTCGATTGTAGACTGAATCCATGGATTCCATGTGCAGCACCACCAAGTCGTAGACACGCTCCTCTACGGTAACAATAATATCAAACTTTTCTTTGGTTTCCTGAAATCGCTCCGGGGCCTTTTTGAGTCGGCGATTGCGGTCTAGCATGTGCAGCAGGCCGTTTTGTGTGTAGCTGCAGGGGGGGGCGAAAAACAAATGATATGTAGTAGATGCAGCAAAATTATGCACTCAACCTACAACTCCTTGTCCTTAGATTCCAAGTCGCGGTGTATGTCTTCATAGCTGGTACCGAACTCGTAAACATTCGGCTTGTCAAAGGCCATGCCGGGGAGCTTGACGCGTTCACCGGTGCCATAGGAGCGCACGTTGAAACCCTTCTTGGCCAGAAAATTGTGCGCCTCCATGGAGCGATTCATGTTGGAGGAACAGACCACAGCCACAGACAGTTTGCCCTTATCAGTCATGTTTCCGTCTCGTCTCCCTACGGCAGTGCAATTTTTTTTCAGCAAAAAAGAAAAATATACTGGATATGGAATATATCAGTGTGGCCGCGGACTCACCGATAAAATATACCGCTTGACCCTCACACATATACCGAAATATACCTTCTTATTTTCGAAATATACCGCAAATATACCGATTGGTTTTGAGCTATTTAAATTATTTATTTATTAAGATAACTGTAATACATTATGAAATAATGCTAAAATAAATTGTATGGAGCTATTTATATTTGTTTATTATTTGATTCTACATTTTTGTAAATTAATGTAACCATAACGTATTGTTTTTTCGGTATATTGCGGTTTAATAATATTCCGGTATATTACGGTATATTTAATAAGGTAACATTTTCTCCACCAGGGGGCGCAGGCTGCATAAGGAAAAGTGTTGTTTAGAGAGGGAGATGTGGAAGGGGGCTTGGTAGAATCTGGTAGAAATGGTCATTCTTTATGATACTGTGTTTTCAAAACCGGGTATAAACGATTTGTTCGTCGGTATATTTACGGTATATTTTGAGTATGAGAAGGTATATTACGGTTTATTCCTGAGGGTCAGGCGGTATATTTTAGCGATAGATCTGCGGTCACACTGAAATCAGCACTGTTGTGCCGACAAGCGAAAAGGGGGAAGAAAAAAAGTGTTCGTGAAAAGTGAAAAGAGTGGTCGTCGTGGAATTTTGCTAGTGTGATTGATCAATCCGAAATTAACATGTAAGTATAAAATTATAACTCGCTCATGTTTTTCTTTGCGCAAGAAGCTTGTGAAAAAGAACTGAGGTACGGCGTACGGACATTGCCCACTGCAAAACTTGTGATGGCGGCGCGTCGGTCTCTTTCGGTATTTCGGTGTGATTGGGCATTGCATTTATTTCGTAAAAAAATTCTTGCTTATGGCAGCACCGGCTTTCAGTTGCCTAGCTAAGTTTTTTTTTTTTCTGTTTCCTCGTTCTCGTGCTCCGTCGCCTATCCTATCCGTTTGCTCATTCAGGGTGCTCCGCTGGCCTGGCGTCAGACGACGTGGTGCCGCATCTAGAGCCGCGTGTTGGCATCAGAATGTGTGTCTGCATGTGCGTCTGGGTCGCACCAGGTCAGCAAAAAGCTTCATCACTGCCCGGCATAAAGTTCCATGTGGATGGGCTAGCATAAAGAGCAAATTTTTCCATCCGCCGGATTGGCAACAGCTATTTATCGCACCCAATATTTTGTGAGGTTAAACATGAATTGCAAAAAAAAAAAAAATAAAGTAGAAATTTGCGTCATATTTGAGACCGAAGCTGGCGCATGTGTCGGCAGCAAGAGCGTCGACAGCGGCGGCGTCTGGCCGGCCCGTTCATAGTGTGTGTGTGGGTCTGTGCGGGTGTGTGCGTCAACATTTGTTATTTCGTAAAAAGTTTTTTTTTACTATTATAAACATTAAATGCTCTTCGGTGGTTTGTAGTTTTGGTTGAAACGCTTGTGGCTACCACAGTGGCATTATTTCAATATATTTTTTTCATGCCGGCCTGCATTTTGGCGCGCTTTATTTGCGTCTAGGCTGTGGTTGCTGCATGTGTTTGTTTGGTGGGAAGAGGCAGCGTTGCTACAGTAATGGAACTGAAGAGAGTTACTTTTTGCCTATTAAGCGTAAAAATTGTTTTTGTTTTTTTTTTTTCTAATTTTGTTGATGGGCTTTGGCTCCAGCATTTTCAACCATGACTTTCTGTTTTGAATAGGCAGCACGAGTGTGTGTGTTCGTGTGCCCAGACTTGCGTTTAATTGCGAAATAAAAATATCCTGCTTTTTTTTTTTTTTTGCGTGAGTGTTGGAGTACGATTTCAATTTGCCAAATATTTCCTTCCGTATTTGGACATGCGTTGTGTGTGTGTGTGTGTGTATTTTTGTTCTTATGCGTAATGGAATTTTTCGCTTACAACAGTTATTTGGTGGTGTATACCTGCCCTCTCTCAGGGACAGCAGCAGCTGCCTGCAGTATCTCGTTCTCTTTCTGTCTCTCCATCTGCTCTAATGAATGTTGTGCCCTGCTGTTGCAATCTATCGGGCTCCCTCTCACACACACACCCATGTGCTGGCTTAGCAACAGCTGTTTGCTGTCCTTGGCGGGCTTTGGTCGCATCCGCTGCTACTGCGTCATATTTTGTTCGAGCCAACGTCAGGACTCTCGCAATCAGTCGCATCGCGCTCGGCCAACTACAAACACATCTCCAGTTCGCTTGAAAACCAAAAAAAAAAACAAAGAAACAAAAAAAAAACTACACCACCAAATAATAATTAAAGAAACCAAAAGATTGAAAAAAAAAAAGTGTAACATATTTCATACTACCACTGCTTACAGCTATCGACGCTACACTTGCGAGAAACATTTGAGTCTTCCCGAAACCAATTGAAATCGTTGAAAGTATAACATTCGATATGGCTCAGGAAGGTCAGGATATTCCCACTTTCAAGTGTGTGCTGGTTGGCGATGGCGGCACTGGCAAGACTACGTTCGTCAAACGCCATATGACTGGCGAATTCGAAAAGAAGTATGTGGCCACACTCGGGGTGGAGGTGCATCCTTTAATCTTCCATACCAATCGTGGAGCTATCCGTTTCAACGTATGGGATACAGCAGGACAGGAGAAGTTCGGCGGTCTGCGTGATGGCTACTATATTCAAGGACAATGCGCGGTAGTTATGTTCGATGTAACTTCCCGAGTTACATACAAAAATGTGCCCAACTGGCACAGGGATTTGGTGCGTGTGTGCGAGAACATTCCCATAGTTCTCTGCGGCAACAAAGTCGACATCAAGGACCGGAAAGTTAAGGCCAAAAGCATTGTCTTTCATCGTAAAAAGAATCTTCAGGTAAGTGTGAAACGGTACTACCGACCCACTGCGATGTTACTAATTCATGGTTTTATCCGTTCTTCTTTCATTCCACACAGTATTACGACATTTCGGCCAAGTCGAACTATAACTTCGAGAAACCATTCCTCTGGCTGGCCCGCAAGTTGGTTGGCGATCCCAATCTAGAGTTCGTTGCCATGCCGGCACTGCTGCCGCCAGAGGTTAAAATGGACAAGGACTGGCAGCTGCAAATCGAACGTGATTTGCAAGAGGCCCAGGCGACCGCCTTGCCCGATGAGGATGAGGATCTTTAAGCGAGAAGCGTATTTAAAATAGTTAACTGAGAGACGGCAGGCCTATGCACACACAACATATACACATACCCACCACAACAATCACACACACAACATACAAAAGTCCATACGTCCCGCATGGCCAGAGGAACTGCAGCCAAAATGAATCTGGCAATAACTAAAGCAACTGCAGCCGAAACAAACAAAATCGCAAGCTGCTGCTTGCTCTCCACCCAGTGATGCATCCAGAAACGTTTTGGCAGCTAATTTTGTTTATCTGACAAACGTTTGGAGATATCACAACACAGCAGCAACACAACAGCAACATAACCAGGAATCCAGAACACAGGAACAGCAGCAGCAGCCACTCCACCAGTGATGCATCCAGAACAACAACAGAAGCTGCTGCACCATCAACAGCAGCACCCCTACCCCGTTTTCCAGTTAGTCGCTCTATGAAAATAAGTCCAGTTTTTTTTTTTAAATTAAATTTTGTTTTGCCCTGGGGCGAGTAATTGAAAAAAAAGAAACAAAAGAGAACACAAAACATAAAGTTTAAAAAAAAAAATAAAGAAACACGAATTTTTGATTTAGTGTGTGCGTGTGTTTGTGTACCACAACTACTACCAATACAATGCTATCCAATAATATAATTTCGAAAACAAAAAAAACAGCCTAAAAACATTCAAGATATAGTCGTATTCTATATCAATGTAAATGATGAACAGACGGACACATACAAAGAAAGATAGAGAGAAGAGAAGAAAAGAAAGGTTGGCGCACGCCTGCATGGAAACGAGCGAGAGGGCCGAGCAGCGCTGCGCCGTAGTAGTAGTTGTAGACCGTAGAAGTAGGCGTAGGCGCTGGGAAAAGAACTGAGTCGATGTGAAAGAGAAGAGAGCCAGAGCCGCCCGCTTAATCCTCTCCACATGTTATTAATCTAAGAAACTATGAAAAATAAAAACAGAAAAAACCTTCAAACAACAAACAAAAAAACTTGAAAAACATACGTTTTGGTATTGTATGGAAAAAGAAGAGCAAATAAAGGAAAGAGAAACGCCAACATTTAAACTGTATTTTCATTAGGGAGATTAGGATTAACCTCCCTTCCTCTCATCGTCTTTGGTTTATATCTAAATGGAGGAAACTCGTCCCTACACACAGATCTGTGTAATTGTGAGAGTTGATAAATAGCAAATGACACGAATTAGCCAAGGATGAAGCTTATTTCAATTAAATATTTTTGTCAAAGATTAGTTTCCTCTAGACTTGGCCATCATCTAGGGCACATTAATACCATTGTAGTCTGCCTTTTAAGTACTCCGTTGTATGCAAAAGATATACTGTAGAGGTCGACAAACTGCAGCAAATGGTTCTGTAACACTATATAAAAAAAAGAAAGAGGAGCAGCTCAAGAACGAAAATTACTAGATATAGGGCAAAAGAATGGTACACCTTCAGGCTTCCAACACCGATTCGGCAGAGTGGGGACAGGACAGTGCATGACTATTACTTTAAGCTGCGCCACTGGCTATGAATTCGAGATTTAATTGCTTATATTCGGGCCACGCTGTGCTGTGTGAACACCGACAACTCAAAGTAATATGAAAAAGCTTCTTCGCTGTAGGTTTTTGTATTGATTTGCAATTTATTCATTATCTATAAATGATTATTATTGTCTTCTAGTTCGCGAGTATTGTTGTATTTTAAGAATTTGGAGAACAGCAAGAGAATTCATACGTTTTGTGTGCTCTCCAGATCTGCCTACGGACACTTGAGACAACAGGCTGGAAAGACGCCCGTAAAGCGATCCTTATTGGCACAATTGATCTTGTGCTGGGCGCAGCTGAAAGCGACAAAAAATAGATTCTTGACGTACCACTCGGGCTTATAGTATTTGGTTGAACTTACTCCTCCACCAAGATCTTAAAGGTATCCGTGCAGATGGCACGCTTCAGACATTTGCCATCCTGACCAAAGTCCACATAGTCCTGGCCACGCTTCAGCAGCGGCAGATACTTGAGAAATATGGTCTCCCCCTCTGAGTTACGATAAGTGCACACCGGCTCGCTGGCTGTTTGGGGATACACAGAATTGTTTGAAACCGAGAATAATTTGTTCCACTGGCTCTCTCACCCGCATCGATGGTGGATGGGATCACCAGCAGCATTAGCAGCACGGCGGAGAAGCACAGTAAGACCGAAACAGCGCTGGTACGCATCTTGGGAATGTGGAAACGAGACTGAAACGATGGTGAGGCAACCTGTTTCCTATTTATAGTTTGCACTTTCGTTGCGATTTATGTGTGTAGAAGTAGAAACTGGCATTTGCATATTCACAGCGGCTCTACGATCATCGTATGATGATGCTGATGATTGGCCCCCACTGGCTGGACAACTGCGAAACAGAGCAAATTCACAAGCGACGAAACGAGACAAAATCCGACCTACCGACCACATGCCAGGCTTCTTAATTGTGTAATTGTTCAGATTGTGCAACGCCATTGTAGACATGACATAACATACAAATTTAAAACTCTCTCAACTTGTAACAGTCGCGCGAGTAAATCGAAATTTATTCCCTTAGATACGAGAAATCTATTGTTGTATAGAAAACAATGATAATACTACCAAAATACGTTCCATTGCTGGAGCAGCACACAACCTGTAGTTTAACAAAGAGTAGTACATAGTACGGGCGCTCATCCAGTTCCGGCCTAGATGTAGTTGCTCTCCGGCTCCTGCTCCTGGCAGATCAGCTTGGGACAGCAGTCGGGGAATGTGCGCCGCATATCGCTGGCAATTTTACACCTTTCGTTGGGCACCAGATTATGGCGGCCGCAGCTGCGCATAAATAAAGGCGGCAATTCTCTCATTATTACGCCAGTACATGTGAATATTCCTATGAATACTTACTATCCAATTTCGAGAACATAGTCCGGCCGACAGTAGATGGATTGGCAGTAGCCCTCGCGATTGATTGGCTTGTAGGACTGCTTCTTGGGTATTGCCTGATTGAGTTCCTCATAATAGCACTGTCCCGGATAATCTGCGGGAATAATAGGCGGGTATGTTTGAATTGAAGCTGGGTGATACTGCGGATTTCGATTGGATGCAAACCTGGATGCACAGCATTGCCGCGGTATGTCACATCGCCCCAGGCCATGCCACAAATGGCTAGGAGCAGGAGCAAAAGATGACAGCGGAGTCCTCCGGTTCGCAGCATCATCTTCATCATTTGCTGCAGCAAACGCAAAGCGAAAAAAGAAAAGAAATCAAAAGATTTCCCGACCTGGGCTCTTGTGCGCTGCCCGTGCGACTGAGTCAATTACAATTAATTGTTGTTGCTTTTATATAAAATTAATATTAAACATTTTACACTGTCTGTGTGTATTTGTGTGTGTGTGGGTGTGTATATCGCATCTGTAGCGCTGTGGCTTTTGTTTGTGCGACGACTTAAGGCGTCCTCCGCTCTAGCTCTAGTTTAAATTAATTAAGCCAGCCCCAGGCCCTGAAAGCGAGAGTGCGCGGGGCAGTGGCAGTACGGTTCCGTTGTATCGCATGGTGTGATGGCGGGTAGAGGGAATACACATCCACATCCATGACAGTTAAGTGACACGGTTCGAGAAACTGTGCAAGGTTGCTGCGCCGCTAAAAAATTATCCAAACACACAAAATAAGTACAATGCTTGACAAAATATAATAAAAGAAAATAAGGCCTAGGCCACCACAGCCGAAGTTTTTGATACTCTTTTTTTTTACTCTACACATATGTACATACGTATGTACACACTGCATTCACATGAAAATGGTTTACATATTTTTTTTTGCCATTTTGCGTAATTTAATAAATATCCGCCTCCCTGAAAGGGTATCAGAAGAATAGTTATGAGCCATTGTCCATTTGAATTTCGGCCAAACACAGCGACACGACACAATCAAGCACTCATGTAAATGCATATATTAAATGGGATTTACTGCATGCGAATGCATTCTAGACGGCTTAGCCTGCATTTGCATTAATTAACTGTAATCGAGTGAGGAGAAGATACGATATCGAGAGAGTGATGTGACCGCCGCACCGCATGTGACTCTAATTGAGCCAATGAACTCTTTCAGCACTGGCTAAACGAGGCATCTGTTGCGCACCCACGCACTTTCATTCAATCATTTTGCTTACATTATTTGATCATTTTGAAATATATATTTAAGATTCTTCCAGTAAGTGCCTTCCTGCCAGTTGATTGATTGGCGGCCGGCCACTCATTAAAAACGATTTCATTTCCTTTTTATTTGATATTGATATTGTTATGGACTTTCTGCAGCCGCATCGCCTCGAGAGCAAGACAAACCTTAAACAAATCACTCGACAACGACAATAGAAAACCGTAAGTGATTGCAAAGCACATACGAGGGGCTCTATACATATTTGTTGACATATAAGCCCCCAAAGCTGATAACAGAACCCTGTCCGAGGTGGGACTGCCCTTATAAGCGGCCGATCTGCCGCTGGACAGCCAAAAATCAGAGCAACCATGAATAAGCTGCTAGTGCTGATCGTCTCCGTGTTCATCCTGCTACAGCTGGCGGCGGTTAATGTCAATGGCAATGGCTTCAGCACACAGTATCGTGGACACACACAGCACCCCACACTGGCCGGGCATTGCTACTACGAGGAGCTGGATCTGGCTGTTCCACTCAATGGCGAAATTCTGCCGATCAATCACGAGGACTACTGTGTCAAGGTGCTCTGTGCCGATGATTACCTACTGATGATCAAACAGTAAGTGGTCGTTATTTGGTATATATCATACACACATATACATAACGTACGAATTCCCCCATCAACAGCTGTGAGCCGCAACCCTTTCCGCTTCCTGGATGCCAACTTTCGTCCGGTAACTATGCGGTACAATTCCCCGAATGTTGTCCGCAGCTAGAGTGTCCCAGTCGTACATAGTATTTTGTTATATAATTTTTAAATAATTACATGTATATATATAGCTTTGAAATATATTATTTTTGCAGTGCATATGTAGCACGAAATCAGCTTGCATCGTGTATGGTTGAACTTTTGATAAACCCATCGACCCCGTGACCAATCTAATCTTCTCTCTCACCCTCTTTTAGCTAGAATAGAACTATATATTGCAAGAGGCACAGCGACGGTCAGCTCAGTTCGATCAGAATAATGAAGTCGCTTACTTTTGTGCTGTGCCTCGTGGTGCTTGGCGCCCACTCGCTGCTAGTACTGGCCGGTAAGTGTGCAAATTACTCACACTTTACCGTCATGCATGATCTGATCTAATTTCTTGGCAGCGGATTGCGAGATGGATGGTCATCAGTTGAAAACGGGTGAATCGTACAAGCCAAATGGTCGATGCATGCAGTACACCTGCAAGGCACCCAAACAGATTATGGGCGTAAAGTAAGTACATATGTATACCAGAAAGGAGATCCAACTCTCAATCTCTTTGGTACGTTACAGTTGTCCTCTGGAGAATAGTCTGAAGCCGTGCAAGCTGGTTGGCGATGTAACGAAACCATTTCCCGAATGTTGTCCCAAATTTCAATGTTGATTACAATAAATTTGCATTGCTAATGTGGTAATCACTTCACTTACAAAGACCAAAAAATTATTCATTTATTCGGTTTGGTATACATGCTTGAACTATGCTCATATATATATATATATGGATCCTAGGTATATAAGTACATACATATAAATATGAGTGTGTCAATTGCCACTAAATTTGTAGGGGGTTTCTCTTCCACTTCATCTTGATCGCGCACTTTTATTATAGGCATAACAAGTATATATATATATGTGTATATCTTTTCAATATATATATATATATCTCTTGTATCTCTTATTTTTCCTTCATCTTTTGTATTGTATATACATCATACATCATTGTATAGTTCTCTAAAATAAGGGGGGAATCAGCTTAAATTTCACACAATATCGGAGACCCCGGGGGGCAGTGTAATAATTACGATCTCCTCGTTATACGGTTATTTAGCAAATGACATTCGCACACATTCATACACACACACACACACACGACTTTCCTTAAAATAATAAACCGACGAACAGATCTCGCTGTGTATCCAAATCCAATTGCATACATCGATTCGACGTGGATCTGCCTTCGGTGTGTGTGTACATAGATCTAGTATGTATTCTATTAACTTTATATAACCTGAGCTAGTCTAAACATTCTTTAACTATGGTCCGGGGGCACAGTTTGCCATTTATATGGAAAATATATAAAGCAAAACCAAAAGCCCCACAAGTGAAAAGTATTACGTTTATACAGATTGCTTCTCGTTCGTTTTGCAGCATTCGGACAAGGCCTAAACCTTCGACTGAGATTATACATACATACATACGTGCATACATATCGACAAATCGACCCAATTTACTTTAAACTTATCCTAGCCCTAGAGCCTAGACCACCCCCGCACGACCGACCGACAGACACTCAGTCAGGCGACAGGAGCTGTGGCGTCAAATCGCCACTGCACTCCTCTTCTCATTGACGCGCTGCCCGCTCTGTCTCCATCAGGCATTCGCGCACCAAGATGCGGGCATGAACAATGCCACGCTTCAGCCGCTCCGTGGAGCTGCGCGACCCTGTGTATGTGGGTCTTATGTCGCGTCCCATCTCCTCAATGACGGCCAATAGCTGGGCGTATTTGGTCAGGCCATTGCCGGTGCTCAGGCTTCCCACCGTCGGCAGGTTGGCTGTGGATGTGAGGGGTGTGGTTATGTTTGCCGATGTCTGGGTGGTCACCACCACCGGCGATGTGGACGGGGGCGGGTACTTAAGCTGTGACTGCGTCAGATTCAGGCCCAGATTGTTACCATTGCTGTTGCCCGAATTACGGGCCCCATTGGTGGCTGCGGCAATATTCGCGAGCGAGAGAGCCGCTGCAGCAGCAGCCGCCGGCGTGGCCGTAGTGTTGGATTGTTGCTGCAGCAGAGCCAGCTGCGCCTGCAGGAACTGCGGTGAATATTGCAAGGCGGCAACAGCGGCTGCTGCAGCAGCATTGGCTGCCGCCGAATTCTGTTTGCTTGATGCGCTGTAGTCGGCTGAACGGTCGCGCTTGTTACTGTTGGCGTTGCCGCTGCCGCTGGTGGTGGAGTAGTCCGTGGCACCCATGCCGCCCATGCTGCTGTTGCCGGAGTTGTTGCCACGCGAATGATGGATGGCAGATATTTGGATTTGGGGCTGCTGTTCGCGCTGTTCACGCTGCTGCTGGTAGTTGTAAAAGTTTTGCACTTGCGAGCGTGGTATTGGTGTCACTGTGACGTCACTCAGCTTGGATTCGACAGCCTGTATGTCCATGATGTCCATGCTGATGCGTGGGCTTCGTGGGCTGCACACCAGGCGGATCGTTATTGGATTTCCGGATAGAAGTGCGGGGCGTACTTACCGAATATTCTTTGGGAGTTTGCAAACGCTTCTCTGCTCTCTATGTCCAATTTTCGTTGCAACAATTTGCGCTTTCCTTTCTACGCACAAACAAATCTATTGCAACCACCACAAACATGCACGCACACACACACACACGCACTCAGCTCATGCACAGAGAAACAGTTACAGTGTTGTCAATGTGGGCGCAGATGTAAATACCGCAAGGACTGTAAAAAATACCAAAACATACTAGACATTATAGTTTTCAAATTTTGCATTCATATTTTGAAACATTCCCTGATGATTACAAATGCCTGAATCTGTCTTCTTAGTCAAAATAAATTCATTTCTAAGTAATACAAAGCTTTATCTTTTTCAAAAAAAAATGATTGGAAAACAGCTGGCAGCGTCAGTACTGTAAAGTGGTTGGATATGAAGTGATTCCACATAAATAAAAAGTGGCCTATTGGAAATAGCGAAGCGTATTTTATTGCCGAAAAATTGCATTTGAATTATTAGGAATTACATTTTTTTGTCCCAAAGTCGAACTTTTGGACGTTCATACTGCTGCAATTCAAATTAAACGAGTGCTTTTTCAGCACTACCCTAGCCAGATAAGTGCTGTACAACGCCGTGCCATCGTCATGACAGTGTGGCGAAAAACAATGGCGAAGAAACTGTGAAACTAAAAACTCTTGTTGTTGACATCTGGTCGATTTTATAAAATTTGTGCGTTTGCAGTTTACTATTTATTTTGTTGTGATTGGTAATTAAAAATCAAATAGACGTTTTAGGAATATTGAAGTGTTTCGGACCACAAACAAGGTGAGCGTAAACAGCAGATTGCAAAAAAATTCAATCCCATTTCCGCGACTTCGTCTGTCCGATGCATCTGTGTATGTGTGTGTGTAAGCCGTTTGTGTGGGAGCCAATGTATGACGTAAAACGATAGCGTAACGCCGTGCGTTTGTATGCTGCGCTTGCATATTAACACCTAAAAGCATTGATTAGTTGCCCTGCAATCGTCGTTAGTTTATTCTCATTTTTGGCAGACTTGGCTGCCGCATATGCAATGTGTCGCTATGTGCCGCATAGGCGATCAGTGTTGCACAGTGCCGCAAACGATGCATGCAAAATGGGCGCACAACCAAAAAAGAATCACAATTGACCAGGGTCCGTCCCAGGGCCAACTGCAGATCCCCCAAAGGTACCAGGCCGGTCCCACCTGGAGAGATGGTTCTGCTTGCCAACTCCACCCTCTCTCTCCTTTTCCCCCATTTTCATTTCCATGTGTGCTGACTTTGTTATTCGTTGCCAGACGCGACCAAAGCGACAGTTGGCATTTGAATTTTGCTCTCAACACACACACACACACAAACACAAGCTCAACCAGATATACATATATGCTTGGAAGCACGCACATCAATAGGCCACACACAACACAGATGCGTTCACCGAAACAGACGCTGTCGGCGACCTCGACATAGAAGAAGCAGAAGCATTAAAAAATCTCATTCGGAGGAATCAAAACTTTAATCTAAAATCTATTACGGGCTCTGCTGTCTCTCGATCCTGTTAGTGCAGCACATATCTCAATTGAAAATAATACTGATAATTCACCCTTGTAATATTTCTTTCAATCAGAATACATTTTGGAAATCCGCTACAGTGGGAAAACTGTGGCCACAACTATTGGATTCGCAAGCGGAATCGGAATCGCAGCGTTAAGCTGAGCTGAGCTGAGCTGACCTGACAAGACCAGACCAGACCAGAGCAGGCGAACTCGATAGATAGGCAAAAAGTGATATTGGGAATTTGTTTACACCAAGTGATAGCCATTTGTGGAACGGAGTAAAAAGTGATCAAAATGGATATGATTACGATTGGACAGAGCGTTAAAATCAAACGCACTGACGGACGCGTTCATGCGGCCGTCGTAGCCATGATCAATGCGTCCGGTAAGTGCATAACAGTCGAGTGGTACGAGCGTGGAGAAACCAAAGGCAAGGAGGTGGAACTAGAGGCCATACTCACACTGAATCCCGAACTGACGCAGGAGGCTGTGGAGCAGCATGCGGCCCCAGAGCCAAAGAAGCAGGCCACTGCCCCGGTGAATCTGGCCCGCAATCCCACACAATCGAATATCTCTGGTAACCTCACCAGTCGCATGACCATGGCCGGCAATCAACTGAACAAGATACACGAGACTCATCCGACCATCAGCACGGGTAATGCAAACTCGAATGCCACTACGGGTGGCACCACCCCTGCAGTGTCGACCAATTCCGGGCTGCAGCGGCCACGGTTCACACAAGCCACGACTAGACAGCAGCAGACGCGCAGTGCCACGGCGCCCATCACAGCGTCTGCTCAAGTGGTCGCTGGTGGGCAAACCAGCCAATCCACAAGTAACCCAGTGGTCAACAACAGCACACAGAGCAGCATTGGCGGTGGTGGTGGAGGTGTCGCAGGAGGAGCGCGTCGTTCGCATGCACTCAAGGAGGTGGAGCGTCTAAAGGAGAACCGCGAGAAGCGTCGGGCACGCCAGGCTGAACTGAAGGAGGAGCAAAAAGCACTGCAGAATCAGGACCCCGGTAACCCCAACTGGGAGCTAGCGAATATGATACGGGAATATCAGAATACGCTGGACTTTATACCGCTGCTCGATGGTCAGGCGGTCGACGATCACCAGATCACGGTCTGTGTGCGCAAGCGTCCACCAAGCCGTAAGGAGACCAATCGCAGGGAGGTCGATGTCATATCGGTGCCCCGCAAGGACATGATGATTGTCCATGAGCCGCGTACCAAGGTCGATCTCACCAAGTTCCTTGAACATCACAAATTTCGTTTCGACTATGCTTTCAACGAATCGTGTGACAATGCCATGGTGTACAAGTGAGTATACATACCATACATACACACATATGTATGTTTACCAAGTAGCAAACTCGATTTCAGGCATTACCATATATGTATCACATCTATTTATCTATCCTCAACCTCTCATGCTATCTGTACAATTGTACATACATACATACATATGTATGTGTGGTATGCACACGGTATTTGTCGGTTGCCAGGGGATATATATCCATTTGTACTTGTAACATATCAAAAAGATGCAGGAACGGCCACAATTTATTGATACCAGGGCTCCAATTCAATTCCAGTTATAACAAAAAATTTAAAATATTGTATAAATTTCCAATTGGTATTCCCACGCATACTGTTGCATTCAACAGCTGTTATTGTCGCCGCTAGCAGACACGACACGACAGTGTCGACAGGCTTGTGGACCATCTCTAGTAGAGCGACTCATTCGAATGCACACAAACAAACAAACAAACAAACGAACGTGGGTTCACGCACGCACACACACACACACACACCCATAGAGAGAGGCGGCCAAAAGCGGGCTTATGACTAATTTCACACAAGCTCTGGCTATCTCCCTCTGCCACTTGCATGGCCTATAAGCGGCCACTCCGTTGCGTTCCATTCATTCATTCATGGGGCTGCTCTGCCTGTCTGAACTCTGCCGACGCCGCTTGATTTGATTTGATTTACGTTTCTGTCTTGAACTCTCTAAATTGTACTTAGCGCCTCTTTCGAAAAGTAACCGCCATTCGGCGTCCATTAAAAATTGTTTACCTTTTGTTCAATTGAATTTAAGAAGCTCTCTCTTCCTCTCCCTCTCCCTCTCTCTCTCGTTTCTACCCGGCGCATGAGTCAATGGCTGCTGCCGTAGTGGATGCGTCACGTAACGACAGGCGCCAAGTGAAACGTTAAGCCTCCTTCCCCCTTCCTGCTGATGGTGCATAACATTTCGCTAGAAATTGTAGGGAATTTCCTGACGAATATGATCGTAGATAACAGCCAGGCTGTGATTATTATTGTGATTAGTAGATCGCTTACTCGCATACCTTTAAATAGATTGCCCGATTCATTTTCCTTTTCCCCGTCACCAATTATGATACATGCTCTGATTCTCTGATACTCGTTCACCTTCGCAGATACACAGCCAAGCCGCTGGTGAAGACTATTTTCGAGGGCGGAATGGCGACATGCTTTGCCTATGGCCAGACTGGATCCGGCAAGACCCATACCATGGGCGGGGAGTTTACGGGCAAAATACAGGACTGCAAGAACGGCATCTATGCCATGGCCGCCAAGGATGTGTTCGCGACACTTAATACACCGCGCTATCGATCCATGAATCTAGTCGTTTCGGCCTCGTTCTTTGAGATTTATAGTGGCAAGGTAAGACTCGTAATTACTCACCCGCAATTAATCCAGGTGAATCGCATTTGCTAATGTGCTTGTCTCCTGTGCTGTCAAACAGGTCTTCGATCTGCTGGCTGATAAGCAGAAGCTGCGCGTGCTGGAGGACGGCAACCAGCAGGTCCAGGTGGTCGGCCTTACCGAAAAGGTGGTGGACAGCGTCGAGGAGGTGCTAAAGATCATCCAGCTGGGTAATTTGGCGCGCACCTCGGGCCAGACATCGGCCAATGCGAACTCATCACGATCGCACGCCGTCTTCCAGATTGTTTTGCGTCCGATGGGCACGACAAAGATCCACGGAAAATTCTCGTTCATTGATTTGGCTGGCAATGAGCGGGGTGTGGACACCTCATCGGCTGATCGCCAGACACGCATGGAAGGGGCTGAGATCAATAAGTCGCTGCTGGCACTCAAGGAGTGCATTCGCGCACTGGGCAAACAGTCGGCCCACTTGCCGTTCCGTGTCTCGAAGCTCACGCAGGTGCTGCGCGACTCGTTCATTGGAGAGAAGAGCAAGACTTGCATGATAGCCATGATCTCGCCGTGCATCAATTCCTGTGAGCATACTCTCAACACGCTGCGCTATGCGGACCGTGTCAAGGAGCTGGTGGCCCCCAATGTCCAGGAGCTGGGACCCTGTGGCGATGGCAATGATCCCATGGATGATAATGATATCGAAATCATGGACGATGACGATGAGGAGGAGCAGGAAAACAATCCGGTGCGTAAGCCAGATATTCGTTCACACAATCAGCGTAATGTTCCAATATCTGCGGGCATTCACAATAACAATAACAACAACAACAAGAATGGGAACGCCGGCAACACGGATCTGGCACTTTTAAGTTCGCTGAGCGTAAGTATTTACGAAAACCATTTGTTTATATATTGCTAAGCCATTCGATTCAAAAGAGAATACTGTGTAGACAACGATTTGATTTTATATTTGTTTATCGTAAAACCCCTGCTCACTCGCTTCGCTAGTTCGCCAACCCCCCCAAGTCTTCTATATCATTTTCTTCTATATCTATTATTGTCATTTAATCGAGAGGCAATCACATCAGCATTTTGAATTTGAAACACAGTCATATCGCTGCCTTTGTATTCACATACTTGCAAATATATTTGATAGTTTAAACTGAACTGCAGAACGATTGTCAATATCAATGTCTACGTTGTTGATTTTTATCACGTCCACCATTATCAATATTTTTTTTTAATATATTGGAAATGCATTGACGCTTTTGCCAGGTTCTCTAGGCAAAGGCCGAGGCACATTAAATTTGTAATTTCCAGCATTTAGGTAGCCTTTGACTTTGCCACACGTTATATATTCACTCGGCCGTATACCGTAGTATACGAACCAAAAAATAACAATGTTCTCGCACAGCAAGACCACAAATGGAGGCGGCAAACAGAAGACGGAAGCGAACATTCAATTGGAGCGTTCGTGGAACAATACACCCAAGTTGAGACCCCAGTCCAGTCCAAAGCTACTCACAATACGAAGATACCGCATGTACGCACACGTGCAAAAAGAACTACCGAATGCGGCAGCAAATTCGGTGGAAAAGCCTAAAGTAAAAGTGGCTGCCAATGTGGACAGAAAGCCAAACAAGTTGGCAAATCATAGATCGCCATATTCTAGAGCAGCTGTACGAAACAAGAAGAAGACGGAGATAGAGATACGCAACATTGGGGATATTCTGCTGGATAAGAGGCCGAAGCCTAATCAGAATCAGAATCGGAAGGATGATCCGAATGTCATTGCGTTGGCCAAGCTAATACCGCGCGTTCGAGAAGAGCTGATTAAGAAATTTGGCGAAATGCCCAAGCTGCTACGCAGCAAGACTCGGATAATTTTCACTGTGCGTGATTGTGGCTTCAAGGGGGTACTGTTCGATTACGCTAGTCGCTTGCCCCACATCAATTTGGATGAGGTGGAGCCCCTCGAAGATCTAAACTGAATATATGTCGCAGTGTTCCCTGCACATACACATGCACATTTCATTTTGCTTATCTAATCTTATATATCCATTCTGCTAGATCCGCCACAAAAGTAATAATTAACCTAAGCAAGAGACGCTCTCTAATTCTACTATTTCTACTCTACTTTGCAGGAACACGAAATGTCACAGGAGCTGATCACACAGCATGAGGCCATCGAAGATTTACAGCAAACTGAAGAAATGGTTGTGGAATTCCATCGATCGGTGAATACCACACTGGAGACCTTCCTGGGTGAATCAAAGACACTATACACTCAAACAAATTATGTGAACTATGATCAGGAGGACTATTGTAAGCGCGGTGAATTGATGTTTGCCCAACTGATGGACATAGCCACACAGTGCCGTGACATGATGGCTGAATATCGCATTAAGTTGGCCAAAGAGGAGATGCTTTCTTGTAAATATAGTCCAAACAGCCAGCGCTAGAACCTACCAATACACCACATCCCCCACGATCAACATTTACCCCCACCCCCACCCCCTCACCACTACTAACTATCATCCACAAAATTTTTAAATTGTTTTCATCACACAAATGTGACCCCGAATTTTTGTCAAGAATCACACCCCCAAGCCCAGCTCTATCCTTTATCCCTCTCTGCTGCCCGTAATTGAAAATGTGATCCGAGAAGGCAAAGACTCTACTATCTATCTATGGTCAGATTCCAAAAGAAAACGTTGCAAAACAGAAAAGAACTGAAGACTGCTGCAGACGAGGTTAAGTGTTCACCCACGCAAGGGAAAGGGCGAGCACACACACAAACACACACAGATATGCACACCCTCGCAGAATCAATTGTTGGTTATTTTATGTTGTTTTCTGCGGCAGTTCAAAAATTTTGTAGCGTTTAGTTTTAAATAAAAATTCCCTATACTGTTAAAGAATTTCATGAATTCATTATTTGCCCCCTGCAAAAAGAGCGGCGTCTCGTCTCGCTCCAAACTATTCGCTCATCACATTTCGCTCTCTGAACGCAATAACCGCCTTTCCTCTTAAGCGGCTTGCTCTCTCGTAAGAGCAGTCCCGAATCTTATTAAGTTTTACCTTTCATTCAATTGATGTTGAATGAATGGGGAAACGGGAAAGCTGGAAAAGGCTGTAAGCGGTTGACAGTTTTACAGTAAATATACCCGAACAGTAAAAACAACCCAATCCAACAACAATAACATTTAAAAAGTGACAAATTTTCTTTTTGGTTCTCATTGATTTATACGATACTTTTGTAAAAGAAAAAGACATTTACATACTATAACTAAAACTTACTATTATGAGATTCCATTTACATTATAAATTACCTGATAAAGAACTCTACATATTTTTTTTTTTCGTTTTGATTGATTGGAGAGGAGAGTCCTGCCCTGTCCTCTCTTTAGCGCCGCGGCACAAATCAATGACATTTTACTATTATGGATTAGTTGCTTATAGTATTTGTAATTATTTAAAGGCCACAAAACTGTATTTAATTTGTATTAATTTATTGAGCGTACTACCACTAATACTGCTACAGCACCGATACCAATTTACCAGCGTATTCCTTCTCCAACACACCCTAACTTTAATGATATTTATCCTTTTATATATTTACTATATAAATATGTATACCATACTCCCCACTTACCCCCATATATGAATTCATTTTGTTTTCAAACTGATTTTATATTCTTTGTCTGAGAAATATTTAGCCTATGTTTAATTTTCCATTTATTCGCTGTCCTCATTTCTGGTATGAATAATTTATTTATAATAATTATTTTTTTTATTGTATGCGCGTTTGAAAAGAATTTAAAATGCACATATTCGCGTTGCTCATTTGATTTTGAGAAATTTGAATTTGCATTTCATTTTGTACTAATATTTATTGCATATATTTAACTAATTTTACACGACTAAAATGGATAACGAATGACAAAAACAGGAACATAACCAAACCACAGATTTCCAGACACTGCTTGCACTGCTTACTTGTAGGCAAACAAAAAAAAATCAACACGAATGGAACACACAAAGCAAATAAAACACCTTAGCCTTAAATACAATACACGAAACGACACGAAAACAAAACAAAACAGAAGAAATGTAAAAGTAACGAAACGAAACGAATAATGAACAACATACTCACTTCCCGTGCTTTCTCCCAAAATGTTTTAAACAATTAAAAAAAGGTTTTAAACAATTAAAAAAACCTTTTATAACGTTTTTTTTTTTATTAATGGCATTTTTCCAAAGCACTTTACTACTACAGAACTCCCCTTCTACCACAGTCGAACGATGACATATTTTTTTTGTAATTCACCAAATGCGAGTTTTTAAAACAATGTTAATACGAATTAAACAAAAACTGAATAATGAGTGCTTCGATATTATACAGTATAAATATAATAATAAAGAAATGTGTTAGGAATGGAATGAACTCTAATAATGTATTATTAAATATAAATAATAATTTATATTGTAATAGAAGCGAAGAGACACAAAAACTAAATTTAACATTAAAGATGTGTAAAAACCAAAAAGGATATATATTTTTGTTTGTAACGGGAGTCTTCATTTTGTTCTACATCAGCGGTCGGCAAACGGCCCTACATGGAAATGGGAAATTGCTCCACATGTCTGTTTAAAGACCAGTATAGACCATTGGGTCGACATCAATATAGCGGCATATTTAATCAATTTCATCATTATATAAAATATAATTTTAAAGGGTACAGTACAGAGCATAGCCTTTTTTCAAAATCAAATAATGTTACTGCCAACTTGTTCCAACTATCGAAACATGAAACACAAAAATGAGATGATGTTACCTCCAAATCGTTCCAACTATCGATACATGCAACGCAAAAATGAGATGATGTTACCGCCAAATTGTTCCAATTATCGATACATTAAACGCATAAATGAGTTGGGAGAGCGACATACCATGGCAAGGTTATGTTCCTCAAAATTAAGAATATTATTTTCCTCGATATAGTTTCGGTATATTTTGATATTGACAAGGTAAATTTCGGTATATTTCTGGGGGTCAGGCGGTATATTTTATTGATAAATCTTGTGGGTCAGTATGTCCTTCGGAATCTAGAGCTGTCAAACGATTGATAGTTGAGCCATCGATAGTTTTAAATGTTTTGATACAAAAAAACACTCGATTTTATCGTAATAGTTTCGGGCTCAAATAATTATTAAAATTCATTGAAACCTTTTAGGAACTTGTCCATTGTAAAAATTAGATGCCTCCTCTCGATTTGTTTGTCTTCGTATTTTATAGCAGACAATCCAAACATATTAAAAGCGCAACGACTGTAGCTCGATACTATCATGATAGTCTTTAAACCATCGATAGTAGAGGCTAGCAGCAAAATATCGATACTATCGATAGTGCCCTCGATGGGACGGTCAACGCGTGAAAAGCGACGAAAATTGACGCACGTAAACCGTACGTATAAAAATGCAATGGCCACTAAAAAAATCAACAACGACTAATAGTCTTTTCCCTACTGTTTTTTTTCAAAGTGCGCCACTCTTTGTATCTACCGTGTGCAAACTCAACTTCGGCCCTTCTATTGTCAGTGGGTGAAAAAGAAAAAGTCTGACGGACGACGCGCAGCAGCCCACTGAACTCTCGCAGGCCAGCCTGGCCCAATCTATTGCTGAGTGGTCACAATGAGCACCACTACTGACTCCAAGGCGCCCCTGCGCCAGGTGAAGCGTGTACAGTTTGGAATTTTATCACCTGATGAAATTGTAAGTGCAATTCCTTCAAATGTCTGCGACGCCATATTGAAAAATGATCACCAACACCAAGTGCAAAAATATTTAATTGCAAATAGCTTAAAGATTAAGGGGGATGGGGGGTTTTTCGTCTGTGAAATTTTATCTGGCCAAAAAGTTATCCATCCATCCATAATCTATGAAATATACCATGTATATTTAAGTCAGGTAGCTTTTGGGTCTCGTCTCTCATCTGCTAGAATTATCCTATAGAATAGAATTATATCTATCATTGTTCTCGCTTAACATTTTTCAGCGCCGTATGTCAGTTACTGAAGGTGGCGTCCAGTTTGCCGAGACGATGGAGGGCGGCCGTCCAAAGCTAGGCGGCCTCATGGATCCCCGACAAGGTGTGATTGACAGGACATCGCGATGCCAGACCTGTGCCGGCAACATGACCGAGTGTCCGGGCCACTTTGGACACATCGATCTGGCCAAGCCGGTATTCCACATTGGCTTCATCACGAAAACCATTAAGATCCTGCGCTGCGTATGCTTCTACTGCTCGAAGATGCTGGTCTCGCCGCACAATCCGAAAATCAAGGAGATTGTTGTGAAATCGAAGGGTCAGCCACGCAAGCGCCTGGCCTATGTCTATGATCTGTGCAAGGGCAAGACTATCTGCGAAGGCGGCGAGGACATGGACTTGACCAAGGACAACCAACAGCCGGATCCAAACAAGAAGCCAGGCCACGGCGGTTGTGGCCACTACCAGCCGTCGATCCGCAGAACGGGCCTGGACTTGTCCGCCGAGTGGAAGCATCCGAACGAGGATTCGCAGGAAAAGAAGATTGTCGTCTCGGCGGAGCGCGTGTGGGAGATCTTGAAACACATAACCGACGAAGAGTGCTTCATTTTGGGCATGGACCCGAAATACGCACGCCCCGACTGGATGATTGTCACCGTACTACCCGTTCCGCCACTGGCCGTGCGTCCGGCTGTGGTGATGTTCGGGGCGGCAAAGAATCAGGACGATTTGACTCACAAGCTGTCGGACATCATCAAGGCCAACAATGAGCTGCGCAAGAACGAGGCTAGCGGAGCGGCGGCCCACGTTATCCAGGAGAACATCAAGATGCTGCAGTTCCATGTGGCCACGCTGGTGGACAACGATATGCCCGGCATGCCCAGGGCCATGCAGAAGTCGGGCAAGCCCCTGAAGGCGATCAAGGCGCGTTTGAAGGGTAAGGAGGGTCGCATCCGTGGCAACTTGATGGGCAAACGTGTCGACTTCTCAGCCCGTACCGTCATCACACCGGATCCCAATTTGCGGATCGATCAGGTCGGCGTGCCTCGTTCGATAGCCCAAAATTTGACCTTCCCCGAGCTGGTCACCCCATTCAATATCGATCGCATGCAGGAGCTGGTGCGTCGCGGCAACTCGCAATATCCGGGCGCCAAATACATTGTCCGCGACAATGGGGAGCGCATCGATTTGCGTTTCCATCCCAAGTCGTCGGACCTCCATCTGCAGTGTGGCTACAAGGTGGAAAGGCATCTGCGCGACGACGATCTAGTGATCTTCAATCGCCAGCCCACCCTCCACAAGATGAGTATGATGGGGCATCGTGTGAAGGTGCTGCCCTGGTCCACGTTCCGCATGAACCTCTCCTGCACATCGCCCTACAATGCCGATTTCGACGGCGACGAGATGAACCTCCATGTGCCGCAGTCAATGGAGACGCGCGCCGAGGTGGAGAACATTCACATCACACCCCGACAGATAATCACGCCGCAGGCGAATAAGCCCGTCATGGGTATTGTGCAGGACACCCTCACCGCCGTGCGGAAGATGACCAAGCGCGATGTGTTCATCACGCGCGAGCAGGTGATGAATCTACTCATGTTTCTGCCCACATGGGATGGCAAAATGCCGCAGCCGTGCATCCTCAAGCCGCGTCCGCTGTGGACGGGCAAGCAGATATTCTCTTTGATCATACCCGGCAACGTCAACATGATCCGCACTCATTCGACGCATCCCGATGAGGAGGACGATGGGCCCTACAAGTGGATCTCGCCCGGCGACACCAAGGTTATGGTGGAGCACGGCGACCTAATCATGGGCATACTCTGCAAAAAGACGCTGGGCACATCGGCGGGCTCTCTGCTGCACATCTGTTTTCTGGAGCTGGGCCACGAGATAGCCGGACGCTTCTACGGCAACATTCAGACGGTGATCAATAACTGGCTGCTGCTCGAGGGCCACAGCATCGGCATTGGCGACACCATTGCCGATCCTCAGACATACAACGAAATTCAGATGGCCATCAAGAAGGCCAAGGACGATGTCATCAATGTTATCCAAAAGGCCCACAACATGGAGCTGGAACCGACGCCCGGCAACACGCTGCGCCAAACATTCGAGAACAAGGTGAATCGCATCCTGAACGATGCCCGTGACAAGACTGGTGGCTCCGCCAAGAAGTCCCTCACCGAATACAACAATCTAAAGGCCATGGTGGTGTCCGGCTCCAAGGGATCCAACATTAACATCTCTCAGGTAAAGTTGAGCGCATACATCCGCTTTATCGCCTCCACCTAAGCGATGTTTCTTTTGTCCAGGTTATTGCTTGCGTAGGACAACAGAACGTGGAGGGAAAGCGTATCCCGTACGGATTCCGTAAGCGCACCCTGCCGCATTTCATCAAGGACGATTATGGTCCCGAGTCGCGCGGCTTTGTGGAGAATTCGTATCTAGCCGGTCTGACGCCCTCAGAGTTCTACTTCCATGCTATGGGCGGTCGTGAGGGTCTCATTGATACGGCGGTGAAAACAGCCGAAACCGGCTACATCCAGCGACGTCTGATCAAGGCTATGGAGTCGGTGATGGTCAACTATGATGGCACTGTGCGAAATTCGGTAGGCCAGCTGATCCAGCTGCGCTACGGTGAGGATGGCCTCTGCGGCGAGTTGGTCGAGTTCCAGAACATGCCCACGGTGAAGCTCTCGAACAAGGCGTTCGAGAAGCGCTTCAAGTTCGACTGGTCGAACGAGCGATACATGCGCAAGGTCTTCACCGATGAGGTGATCAAGGAGATGACCGACAGCAGCGAGGCCATACAGGATCTCGAATCGGAGTGGGACCACCTGATGCAGGATCGCGACCATTTGCGACAGATCTTCCCCAACGGCGATTCGAAGGTGGTGCTGCCGTGCAATCTGCAGCGCATGATCTGGAATGTACAGAAGATATTCCACATTAACAAGCGACTGCCCACAGACCTGTCGCCCATGCGGGTGATCAAGGGCGTAAAGACCCTGCTGGAGCGGTGCGTGATCGTGACGGGAGCTGACCGGATATCGAAGCAGGCCAACGAGAATGCCACATTGCTGTTCCAGTGCCTCATCCGGTCCACACTGTGCACCAAATACGTGTCCGAGGAGTTTCGCCTGTCCACGGAGGCCTTTGAGTGGCTGATCGGTGAGATCGAGACGCGTTTCCAGCAGGCCCAAGCAAATCCTGGCGAGATGGTTGGCGCTTTGGCCGCTCAGAGCTTGGGCGAACCGGCCACACAGATGACCCTCAACACGTTCCATTTCGCTGGTGTGTCCTCGAAGAACGTGACACTCGGCGTGCCCCGTCTCAAGGAGATTATCAACATCTCAAAGAAACCGAAGGCCCCGTCTCTGACGGTATTCCTGACGGGTGGCGCTGCCCGTGATGCCGAGAAGGCCAAGAATGTGCTGTGCCGCCTTGAGCACACCACGCTGCGTAAGGTGACGGCCAATACGGCTATCTATTACGATCCGGATCCACAGCGTACGGTGATATCGGAGGATCAGGAGTTTGTGAATGTCTACTACGAGATGCCCGACTTTGATCCGACCCGAATCTCGCCCTGGCTGCTGCGCATCGAGCTCGATCGCAAACGGATGACGGACAAGAAACTGACCATGGAGCAGATCGCCGAGAAGATCAATGTGGGCTTTGGCGAGGATCTCAACTGCATCTTTAACGATGACAATGCGGACAAGCTGGTGCTGCGCATCCGGATCATGAACAACGAGGAGAACAAGTTCCAGGACGAGGACGAGGCCGTCGACAAGATGGAGGATGACATGTTCCTGCGCTGCATTGAGGCCAATATGCTGTCGGATATGACTCTGCAGGGCATCGAGGCCATTGGCAAGGTCTACATGCATCTGCCGCAAACGGACAGCAAGAAGCGGATCGTCATCACCGAAACGGGCGAGTTCAAGGCCATCGGCGAGTGGCTGCTCGAGACAGACGGCACGTCCATGATGAAGGTCCTTTCCGAGCGTGACGTCGACCCCATTCGCACTTCGTCCAATGACATTTGCGAGATCTTCCAGGTGCTGGGCATCGAGGCTGTGCGTAAGTCCGTCGAGAAGGAGATGAACGCGGTGCTGCAGTTCTACGGCCTGTACGTGAACTACCGACATTTGGCTCTGTTGTGCGATGTGATGACCGCCAAGGGCCATTTGATGGCCATCACCCGTCACGGCATCAACAGACAGGACACCGGCGCCCTTATGCGCTGCTCCTTCGAGGAGACGGTCGACGTGCTCATGGATGCGGCTGCCCACGCGGAAACGGATCCCATGCGAGGCGTATCCGAAAACATAATCATGGGACAGCTGCCCAAGATGGGCACCGGCTGCTTCGATCTGTTGCTGGACGCCGAGAAGTGTCGCTTTGGCATTGAGATACCCAACACCCTGGGCAGCAGCATGATGGGCGGCACGGCCATGTTTATTGGCGGTGGCTCCACGCCGAGCATGACGCCTCCAATGACGCCGTGGGTGAACTGCAATACGCCACGCTACTTCTCGCCTCCGGGGCATGGTAAGTTGAACGTCGGCTATGAATATGGCCGTCTCTGTCTATCATTTATGTAACTATCTCGCTTCAATTCGATATTCTTTGTTCTCATTTTTTTTGCCTGTGCTGCAGTGAGCGCCATGACACCAGGAGGACCTAGTTTTTCGCCATCGGCCGCCTCGGATGCGTCTGGCATGTCCCCGAGCTGGTCGCCTGCACATCCGGGCTCCTCGCCCAGCTCTCCGGCACCCTCGATGTCCCCGTTTTACCCGGCCTCGCCAAGCGTATCGCCATCATACTCGCCGACGAGTCCCAACTACACGGCATCGTCGCCCGGCGGGGCATCGCCCAACTACTCGCCTTCCAGTCCCAACTATTCGCCGACATCGCCGCTATATGCAGCGCCCAGTCCACGGTATGCCTCCACCACGCCCAACTTTAATCCGCAGTCGACGGGCTACTCGCCATCGGCGTCTGGTTACTCGCCCACATCGCCGGTATACTCGCCCACATCCAACTTCCCCTCGAGTCCGTCGTTCGCGGGCAGCGGCAGCAACATGTACTCTCCGGGCAATGGCTACTCACCCAGTTCGACCAACTATTCGCCGAACTCCCCTTCATACTCCCCGACATCGCCGTCGTACTCCCCATCGAGTCCCTCGTACTCGCCCACGTCTCCTTGCTATTCGCCAACATCGCCTTCGTATTCGCCCACATCGCCCAACTATACGCCGGCGACACCCTCGTATTCGCCCACATCACCAAACTACTCGGCCTCACCCCACTACTCGCCGGCATCGCCAGCCTACTCCCAGACAGGGGCCAAGTACTCACCGACGTCTCCGACCTATTCGCCGCCATCGCCCTCGTACGATGGCTCTCCAGGATCGCCCCAATACACGCCCGGTTCGCCGCAATATTCACCGGCCTCCCCCAAGTACTCGCCCACATCGCCCCTGTACTCGCCCAGTTCGCCGCAGCACTCGCCGTCGAACCAGTACAGTCCCACTGGATCCACCTATTCGGCCACCAGTCCACGGTACTCGCCCAACATGTCCATCTACTCGCCGAGCAGCACCAAATACTCGCCGACATCGCCGACGTACACGCCCACGGCACGCAACTATTCACCCACTTCTCCCATGTACTCGCCGACGGCGCCATCGCACTATAGTCCCACCAGTCCAGCGTACTCGCCCAGCAGTCCCACGTTCGAGGAGAGCGACGACTGAGCCACGGGGAACCCTGGAGGAGGAGGACGAGGAGGATCAGGAGTAGGAGTAGGAGTGGCCGATAATCGATCAGATCATAGTTGTGACGCCCAACCATTATCCGACACAAAACCAAAAGCCCCCAAGAAGCGCACTTAAAAAAACATGCAAAAACAAATTAACCGATTGTGTGTGTGTGTGTGTGTTCCATTACAATATTTATTTGCTTTAAGATAGCAATAAGTCGCGTTTTTGCTACAACAACAACTGCAGCTGCAATCGCAACAGCAACATCAACTCTTTAAAAACACACAGCCCAAAACGGGACTTACGGGGGCATGTTCTACAACCGATCTATAATGTATCTATATTTTTTTTTAGCACCACACGATTGGGTACCACTATCAGATTGTTATTATCAACGCACATTTGCGTGACACATAACGTTTCGTAAACATAAACATAAATAAACAAACATTTTAAGAGTGCAGCAGACAAGCGTCAACTATGTATTCATCCAAGTACATACGACCATACATATACAGATATACATACATTTGAATACGTGTAGATCTATGACCATCAATTGCTAAACAAAATTGTAAATTATGACGGAAACGTATTAAATATACAATAAAAAGACAAAGAATATTCTTTTTTTTTTATATTAAATTAACAAACCTGTTTAAGAGCTGAGTGAATGTCCCCGCATAGAGCACATTCTGTGTGTCTGTAGGCTTGTATCAAAAATGTTTAAGTTAATAGATAAACTGTTTCGTTTTAATAGCGTTTATTTTTATGTATTATGCGCAGTATAGTGGCCGATAGCGATGTCAGTTGGAGAGGTTCAAGAGTTACATTAAAACTAATTGCAAGGACCAATTACGAGCCGAATGTCGGTGCCCAAAGTGCACGCAAAGCTTTGAATGAGAGCGAGATCAGCTAAGATGTTGATGTTAGTAGAAAGTCATCGAAAATGTGCAGTGGGGGCAGTTCCAGGAGCCCAACAAGATTGGAGAGTTTACTTTATGCTACGCCACTAGCTAAGAATTATTAATACGTAGTTTTAAATGCTGATTTCGGGCTGCGTGACCGGACAGTGTCATTGCTGGTGTCCCTCCAAATGTCGGATCAGAGCGTGGAGTCCGATTGTACACAGAGTGCAAGCAGCCATCAGCATACATACATATGTACTCATATACATACATATATTCATGAACTGTGTATCACCCGAATAAAATACACTACCCTTAACGTTCGAGGGAACACACTTGCATGAGTACTTATGTACATACTCTTATGCTCGCTACCAATTTTAACTCAATCAAACTGTGTCTTGTGTCTTGTTTCTTGTGGTCTCGCGGAGTTTATTCACGAACGTCTTCGTACCGATAATTTTTAGTGTTTCAAGCGAAGAGTCGGGGGTGGAAAGAGTTTAAAACAAAATAGAGGGACAAATTTATTATTAATTAGTTTTTAATACTATTATTATTATTATTGCAAGGCCAGGTGTGTTATTTATCGATATTTTGCAGCGTTCAGTACGATGCTCTTTACACTGACTCACTTCACTCGTAGGAAAAACTCTTGCTATGCCAGTTAAGTCAGGAACATTAGGCTTATCTGGATGTCCAGGCACATAGTAATAAAAGCCAATGAAAATTCTGACACCTCATCGAAATTGACCTCCAAATATCCTCTCATATACACCCCAAGCCACAACTCAATCGACATCTCTCACTACCTCAAACACACACCAACACTAACTCTTCCCAAAGTGCTTGTCTCTGTCTAGGAAGCAAAAAATCTGTGTGCATGTATACACACGTATATGGACACAAAAGTTAACACATTAACGCATGTCTATTATGACCAAAAAGATCGCCTCATTTAGATCTCATCCAGCAATAAAAGTTATCCCCATTTATTATTTGATCAACTCGTATTTCTTTGTTGCACCAATCCAATTGTATCATCAATATGTTCGCAAATCAACGCACATCCGTGATCTGTAGTGTTAATTGATAATTGTTGATATTTTTTAACTATGCTAGAACAGAAAGGAAGTAAATAGTATCAAATAAACACTGGGGCTCAGCAAGAATGTTTTTGTAATCATCAGATTTAATAGAGTTTTATCTGCGTTTGCGTGTCGCAAGTGTCAAGTATATATTGTTATCAATATATTATTTATGGAATACATATGTGTGTGTGTCAAGTGTTAAAAATAAAAAATTCAGTTTTAACTTCCTTCTATAGAATTGAATTTGGAATCAATATAAATCTTTACTGGCTGCGTAGCTCATGCTCTTCTTTTAATTCCACATGCTCTTAAATTTAATAATTCTGGAATTATAGAGAAAACATGCAAAGGTATTATGAATAGGTTTCCAGTCATTTACTACTACTACATGTACGTACATAAGTTCTTTAAAACTTAATTCATTTCGATCTTTCTGTAGTCTTCGGGTCGCTCCACCCCCTCCTCCGATTCGGTCTCGGACACGTCTTCCTCGCTGCTTTCCACTTTTTCTTTGAGTTTTGGCACACCCCATCCATGCTGACGTATCATCTGTTCAAAGTTGAATATTTCTCGCTGATGACACTTCTCCTCGATCACAATCTTGTCGTAGTTCGTTTGAAAGAACTTTAGGTGGAAAAATTGTGTGGGGTAGTAGCCTTGATTCTTCTTTTGAAGCTCGATGTATACAGTGCGCCCCTTCATGGAATGTTGTATGCCTTTGAAGATAATCTGTGTGTTCACAAAGAACTCGTAGCCCCCAGAGTTAGAGTTGCAAGTGGGGGACCCCAATCCTGAACCGACTGTAGGGATGGCCTTGAAGAAAATCGTGCTGCTTTTTATCACATGTGTCCGGTAGGAAACTTTTTCATCGACCATGGTCACCTGCAGATGGAGGGTGTTGAGGGTCTGGAAGTATTTGACATCGGGACGCGATGCGGACCGCAGAATAAGGGCAGCATTACTTGCTGTTACCCCTGTCCGGGCTGACAGTTTCTCGCCGTTGGATTCTTTGATTAATTCTTGTTTGGGCTTCGCCTTCTTCGACTCCCGGGAGCACTGGACCGGGGGTTCAGTCAACATCTGAACGCCACCGTTCGGACCTGCCTTGCTGGTGCCCGTTTCTATTTCCTCCATGCGGTCCAGCGCAGCGCATCTCATGAAGCAGTCATAAAAATCGGACATTGGGACCACTTTAACTACGGAAGCTTCCGATTCTGCAGGCTGCTCCTGGTCAACAGGCGTGGAAGGTCTCTGACTCTGCTTAGGTTCGAGCTCGGCGTTAGTGGTCTTGGCTTTCTCGATATCCGTTTCTTCCTGGCTGCGCTTCTCCAGGCTCATCTTAAGCCTCTGGTCCAGTACACGCTGGAATCTGGCCGGAAATTTATGAGTGTCCTGCTTTGAGGGTGAGCTCTTGTACTTGTCCTCGGCGATGTGCTCTTTGGGCCCATTTGCCGCCACAAGCACATCGTCACATGTGTTAGTTTCCTGTTCCTGTTCTGGGGGTTCTTGGGGGATCGGCGGTGAGTCCAGCTTGATGAGCTCCTCGAAGAATTTCAAAACCTTCTCTTTGGTTCGGGCACATCGCTTGCTTATCTTGTTCTCGATCTGGGCTCTTAGTAGGTTCAAGTGGATTTTAAAAATCTTCACTGTCTTCAGGTAGACCATAGACACCATGCATGTGGCGAAGATCGTGTGCGAGGTGGAGAACGCGACTTTGGCCTGAACGAAGTGGTCCTTGGGCGCCTTGTCCAGCCAGTCTTGAATCGTCTTCGCGTCTGCGCCAGCCCAATTGCGATCACTCATGTGATTAACCATTCCCAGGAGGCGCAGATCCATGCACAATGGCGGCTCACTGACGTACTCATCGGGGCAGACATGAAGCGATATGCACTTGGTCTCGAAACGGCGAGTGCTATAGTCCATGGCCTGCACGAGCACCACGAGGTCCGACTGGGCCAGATTCACATTCTGAATGGGCGGCACACTGAGCACCCGGACACGTTCATATGAATAGCCAGACACCGTTTCAGACTCAGTCTTCCACAGACACACGGCTTGGTGTTGCGGTGGCCAGTAGCGAGGCGGTGGCTCCACATTCTCCCCGCTGAGTCTAAAATTCAGCAGAGCCGGAAAATTACTGTCGGGGTCTAAGCTGTGCCATTTACCCTCCGGGGGCAAATGCTCGTAGGCGATCACACAGTAGTGGCCGGGGGAGTACACGCGGAGCACTTTGACCTTGATGTCTCCCGAGCAGGGTACTGCCGATAAACGGCGATCCGATTTGTGCAGATAATGACGATGCACGCACCTGGTGTCCCAGCAGTCGCCGTGACTCAAGATCTCACTGCATATCGGCTTCACAATGTTATTCATTGTGTTTACCTTCTTGCGGATGCGATCAGCCATCGCCACAATATTGGGATCCAATTTCTGGCGGAGCAGCATTAAGTCGACCAGACGGGGCAGCTGCCTGGCGTTCGCCTCATCCAAGAGGACAAGCGAATCCAGGATCCTTAGATCGGTTGCGGTTGCCGTTGCGGTTACCGTTGGCGCTGGTGCCGGTACCTTGGGACATTCCAGGGCATTGGGCACATTGTCGGACAGGAACATGAAGCGATTCTTGAACTTGCCCCACGAGCTGCTCATGCTGTAGTGGATAATGGTTTGCGCATTGCGTATTCTCAGCTCGGGACAGTCGTCAGTGCAGACAAATATGAGGCCGCGGCTGTCACACGTCCAGCTGCTTACCTTATCGAGTTGCTCCAGATCCATGGTTTGGTAGTAGGCCAGACATTGGTACTCGAAATCCGCTAAGGCTGCGATCAGCAGGGTCATTTGCAAATCCTCTTCGCAGAAGATTATGGTGCGATACACCGCCGGCGGGCGCTGAAGAAGTAGATTCACGATCGCAGCGACCTTACCCTCCGTCTCGACCATTTTGACCAACAATCTCATCCCGCCATAGAGAGCAGCTTCCAGAAGATCGCCAAATATCAGGCACGGATGTTGATTAAAACGGCGCACCTCGGAAATCAGGGACGGAGTGAAGTGTTGGCAAACCATCACCACCTGCGGACGGGGATAGCCCTTGCGTATTGGCCTTTTGTGTTTAGCCGCCATGCTTGGAATGTACTGCTGGGCCAATTTCAGTTCGTCCTTCTGCATTAGGTCCACATCATCGAAGACCACTACCTGTAGCTGATTAAGCTTTAGAAGACCTTCTCCTTGCTTGCACGCGTTGACAAATCGGGCGGGGGTGGCCACCAAGACGCCTATTTCGCTGATCCACGTACACATGAACGTGGGAGTGCACTCCGATGGAACGGTCAACACCTTATTCACCGAAATGGTCAACATGTCCTCGACGGTCTCATCCCTGGGCATGAGTGCATTGCATAGGGCGGCAACCTGCTCCATTCGCGCTAACTCAGGCACTAGAATCAGAGCAATGGGTCCAATTCTATGCGAGACATCCAATAAGTCAATTGCCATTTCTCTCTTGTATCGATTCGCGGCCAGGACCGTGCTGGCCACGTGACAAATGGGCGGCACATATCCCATCGTGCGACCGCTTCTTGGGGCACTCACAATGAGGACACCGTGACCCGGTCCATTGAGAATGTGCGGCCAGGCATAGCTCTGCAGCCGCTGCAGACGGTTCAGGCCCAATTTCCTCATCCTCTGAACAATATACGGCAGCAGTGAAACCTCTGCGAATGTGCGAAACGGTGGCACATTGACAGTTGCATGGGCCACTGCATAATCAGAGCAGTTCGCCCCTATAAGCGGCTGGATAATATCCTCCCGGGTGAGCCAATTGTTATTCTCGCTGTCTGACATTTTTCCGGCTGATCGCTGTCGGGATGCCACTGAACTTCCGCGATTTCTTTCGGTTCTTCTGAATTACTACTTTTTGCAACAACAACAAAAAGCACAGACGGAAGGAAGGAGCTGCGTGAAGTTGGCTGTGCTGCAAGAAAATGGATATCGGTGATTATCGGTCTCTGTCAATCCACTATGCATCTGATCTCATTTCTTTGTTTAATTCATTTGTTTAATTTAATTGCAGAACAGTCCATTTATTTACAGGTAATTAATTTGTGTTTGCAATTTAAAAAAAGTTAAAAACTAATTTCTCGTGTAACTGCAATCGGCTATCGAATAGTCCGCCAAAATTCGCGAATTATGGTGCTATGACACTAGACTTTGCTAGCTGACTGTCTTATGGGAAATGACAGCAGTCAGAGCGAGAGAAGTATATGCATCTGGCTGGCTTTCCAGTTGAGCTGGGAGCAGAACAAGTCGATTATTTTACTTTGCGAATACAATTTTGCTGGCTCGGTTCTACTGGAAAAAAAATTTTGTCTCAAGTAGTGCCTCAGTTGTTCGACTGAAAGCCAGTAGACGCGTCTAACACTAATTTGTCGTTTTGTTTCTCATGCTATCTCACTCTACGCAGCAAAGTAAACAAAGTCTAATGTCAAAACACTTTTAGATAACTTTAAGGATTGGAGAGCCAATGCGGCCACTCCTGAATCTCATTGTAGAGCGTCAGCCCGGGACTCTGTGTGCTGATCACTTGCGAGCCCGCAATCAGTCCATAATCCTCGCTCAGCTCCCCCTGCCTCACTCCGCACGCCAACAGTTGTTTGGCCGCCAGCAGGGCAGCTGGCGTGGGAAGTTTTTCTGTGAAAATGGAGAGGATAGGATCGGATCAATAACCGGCCGGAGTGGCTCCCTGTAAAGTAACTCACCCCCGTAGTTGCCGATGAAGGCAATGCCCGTGCCATTGGCGTTGTAGCCGTAAGTGTGGGCGCCGCGCAGACCCCAGCCGGTGCCCTCGTAGACGATGCCATCGCTGCCAATAAGGAAACTGGGAATGGAGCGTTGCAGTGAGTGGCGGCGTGTCAACTGATATCTCTGATTATGCTTACTTGTAGCTGATGTCGTCGAAGTCGAGCTCCGTCTGGTGATAGGCTTGCATGCCCTGCAGAATCTGAGCGCACTGCAGCAATCCGCTGCACTCGCCGGTGACCGTGTGATGGATGACCACAAAGCGGATGGGACGCACCTGATAGTGGAGGTTGTGGGAGGGCTTTCCGCCCCACTGCCGCTTCAGCTTGATCTGCGGACAATCCACAGCCCGATGGCGAGCTTTACCGGACACACCAACCACCACAACAATCAGAGCAGCAGCAGCAGCCACAATCAGCGTGCAAAGGCGAACAGTGGGAAACATGACTGTCGTTCGGCGAGATCTAGCGTCGGATGCGAACTGCCAGCACGGGTCTTATCAAGCGTATTTATCAAGACGATTGAACTCCGTTGCGATCGATTTGGGGACTCCCGTACGCGACGCTCTTCCCGGCCTCACCATCTGGCTCTGTCCACGCTCATTTGTGCGGGTCTTTTTTGCTACTGTCAATTCAGAAGGCAGAACAGCGCAACCAACTCAAAAACAGGTTGCCATCAGATTGTTTCTGGCATTTCCGATGGACCCGAACGCTTGGAACAGTGACGAGAGTATCAACACCACACCACACACACAAATACGCGCACAAGCAACGACGAATGTTTCCCAGAATCTGTTTATTGGCAAGTAAGCATTATATACCTAAACATACTCTTATTTGCAAGCTTTTGCTTATAAAAGATTCAATTTACAGATTCGCTCTTAATGGAAATGCTGACAACAGGCCACCAGTGAGTCACATAAGGCATCACCTATGCACGTACATACTGACATACATATGTGCATGAAACGCTCATTAAGTTACAGATAGAAGGTATACAAATCTCCCACTATATGCGTCGAACCAGGCGGAGCTGCTGCCAAAAGAATGTGATCAAACTAGTGTCATTAACAGACGTCATGGGTGTGGAAGTTTTTTATCCGACGTCCAGTAAAAGGCATTCATTTATACTTATAGATCGTAGACAGTAAGTAACGTCGGCTCTGTGGCCCCCAAGAAAGTCGATTTAACTGCTTGAGTTTTATTGTAGCTCCTGGGGAGTGTGGTGACACAAGGAGGAGTTCACAGCCGCGCAGAAGAATGCCTAAGAGGACAAGAACTCGCCGAAGAATTGTGAGTATGTATTGGACACACCAGATATAAGCGGTGTCTTCCATGGGGTTGGGCGCAACCGACGGACGGAGCTCGCCACTTTGGTGCATGCGGGGTGCCTAAAGCGGCGATTAGACGCTTGAATGGCTGCACAGGGCCAACACTCTGTCAACACGACGAAATTGGCTAACGGACAACGCACATGTTCGATTATGGCCAAAGAGCGACCATGCAGAACCAGCACCAGCACCAAGCACCCAGCAGCAGCACGAGTACGCGCGTCCACATGGTGTGCGGGTCTGGTACCAGGCCTGAATACTGACTGGACTGGGTTGTGCTTGACTGAGTGCGCAGGGGTAATGAGAGCCGCCAGCAGGCGCAGGCGCAGCACAGACGAGCGGGGAGCTACTACTGGCACCAACTCCGCTCCTGGCACCACTCAGCGTTTGTCCGCATTCCGTGGCTAGTCGCAGCGCGAGACGGAACTCGGCTCGGAGAATCCACACACAGAACACACACACCGCCAGTTCCAGTTCCAGTTGCAGTGCCAGTGCCAGTCCAAGTCCAGCTCTATATCGCTTAGCTCCTGTGCTCCTGGCGGCTAGTGGTCCTTCGTCCTGTGCATCCTTTTGTTTTTTGTTTGTTTGTTGCCTGCTGGTTACGTTATTTTTTTTCCTGTGCCTCCGTGTGTGTGTTTTGGGCGTCGCGTGAAGTGCACGTGAAGCGAGCGAGCGAGCGAGGTCTGCGCCATGATTGTCAATATGCCCGTCAATGCCACGGGCAGTGTGAGTGCTCCCGGTGTCCATCTCAGTCCCGCTTCCAACAACAACAACAACAACAGCAACACCACCAATAATAACACCAGCACTAGCAACACCAGTGACGGCAACAGCTCCAACAGCGGACACCTGGTAGGAGACTGCGAATACAACTTTTTGAAGCGCAAGTACGAGTCGCAGGTGGAGGTGGAGGTGGAGGGACAGGAGCTAGCACTGGGCCAGGACTACGACCAACTGGAGACGAATCCGTGGAAGAAGCGTCACCTTGAGTACGATGCCGGCGACCTGCACTTTCACCTTCAGCTGGAATCGCCAGCGGCCAGCAGCACGGCCAGTGGCGGCTCCGCTCCTGCTGCCGTTGCCTCTATAGTTGCTGCTGCTGGACCAGCCCCAGAGTCCTCGGCCGCCTTCATTAACGATCTGTTCGCCTATGACAGCAGCCTCCTGGTGCCGTCCGCCGCATACTGCGGCCCGCCTAGCACGCTGCCCACGCCCACACTGAGCGCCCCCCTAGAGGATGGTCCCGGCGGCGGCTGGCAGACGGGCGAGCTGCTCGAGCTCGATCATCGCTACAACTCTGGTCTGCAGGCGGAGATTGGCCAGCTGAGCGCGACGCTGCCGCTTACCAGCTCCCAGCCACAGCAGCAGCAGCAGCAGCAGCAGCCGCAGCCGCAACACCAGTCCCAGTCGTCGGCGCAGGGAACACAAAATCAAAGCTTCATGGTTCCACTGAAGCAGGCGGGATGTCGGATTCTGCCCACGGGCAGGCGCACCTCATCAGGCTCCACGGGCGCGCCCACGACTACGACAACTACAGATGGCTCGGAGGCGGACTTTGAGGACAAGAATCTGTCGTGGCTGCTCAACTTCAAGTTCGACGAGTTCCCCCATCTGTCGCCCCATGGCCACGGGCAGGGCCAGGGCCAGTCCCAGCCTGTGGGTCCTTCCGAGGCCGTGACGCTCACAACCGCTGTCAGCACATCGCCCTGTAGCTCTACCTCGCCCCCATCCGCATCCACATGCACCACGAGCTCGAATCACTCTCTCAACTCCAGCCAGAGCCATGGCGCCCTGATGGATCAGCGCGCCCGTTCCCCCAAGAGCTGCCCCAGCGCCTCGATCGGTGCATCAACAGTCGTAGGAGCTGCTGGGGCACTACAGCGTCCGGCAACATAAGCAGCTCCACCAAGACCGGCCGCAAGTTCGAGGAGCTGGTGATGGAAGTCACCTCGGAGCTGGATGGCAACGATATGATAGTGGCCGAGCATGTTGTTGTCGAGGATACAACCTCCAAGGCGTGAGTATAATCCGATTCAACATCCGAAGTACTTACATACATAATTGTGTGCTGGCTTGGGCGAAATTACACGCATGCTCCCCAGTCCCTCTAGGAACTTTTTATCCTGATGGTTCCTTGGGCAGCTGCCAGATGTCTTGTCCATATTTATACCCTGCTAGCGGGGGCTTCGTTTGAACAATGGATGACTATATCATGCAGCTCTGCCACAAGGCTTTGTGAGAACAATTCTTTTGTTTCTTGCCTCCGAATTCAGCAAGCTGTATTTTTATATATGGCCTCACAGCTCAGTTAAATGCTATCAAAACTGCTATAGATTTCATAGGGAAAAGATAACTGCCAAAGCGCATCCATACACGAGAGTATCTGCTGGGAAATGCGACTCTTGACTTTGATGATTGCTACAATAAGAAAAGTCTATTGCTATCTGAGAATGAGTTATTTATGGGTTTTATTTGATTTATTTCCTCCAAAAAATCAAGCCAATTGCATCCACTCCCAGTACCACCCTGCCTCTCGCCTTTCTACAGCAATTTTCAAAACATTTTTGTAATACGTTTTCTTGATATGAAATTTCTCCATTTCCATTTCCATTCTGACGCCGCCAATCGATGCCGACCACCGAATGAAAACCGCTCGCCCCATTACCCAAACGAATCGACGAACGAATGAAACACCCAACCACCAATCCACCCATCCACCCATCCACCCGAAACGTGAAACCCGAAACCAACCACCGCAAAACAAGCAGGCCAAAGAAACCACCGTTCACCTACACGGAACTCATCGAATACGCCCTCGAGGACAAGGGTGAACTGACTGTGTCGGGCATATACCAGTGGATATCGTAAGTACTCCAATCCAGCTCTTCTATGTACATCAAACCAAACCACCCTGTCCACCCACTGGTGCACCCCCACACCTATGTATGTACGTATGTACACATACATTCAACCCCCAGTACACTTGATGGACGCCATTTTGTTGGATGCTTCTTGGGCGATTGTTTTGGTTTTGTGTTCAGGTTTTGGCTGTAGTAGTAGTTTTTTTTTGAGGGAATGCAAACGCCAGCCGGATGCAATTAAACAAATCTCAAGAATTTCTCCAGGGCATTCCCGTTGGCCATTTGATTGGCTCCCCCCTTCTTCAAGGTGTTGCTCACTCCACAAACAGCGAGGAGCGAAGGAACACACAAAGCAAGTGCCAAAAGTTTTTGACTCGAACAATTTATAGGCAGAAAAATTGCATTTTCCTAGCTGGAACTGTGTGTGGGTTTGTTCAACAAGTTGTTGGAACTAAGCAGAGCGGAAACCTTGTATTTATCAGATATGTTAGGGGTCAAAGAGGAATTTGATGCCATCTAATGCTATGTTTGGGGCCAGAAACGAATTCGATTCAGGTCGGAAATATCAAGAAAATTCCTTTGATGGTTGCTCAGATGGAAATCAAGCAGGGCTATCAAACTATGCCGCCCACAGAGCGCTTTCATTGGAAGAACTGAAGGAACTTTTCCGATCTATCAGATATGTCAAATGTTAAGCTACTTAAACAGCTTTTTATACCAGCCGTTACGAAAGGTTTAGCTATGCATACGAGCAGTTTATTGTTTGGTTCGATGTGCCGTGCAGCGATCAAACGATAGCGAAAGTTATGAGATGCGCAAGGAAGATGTTGAAGCATCAGTTCACAAAGAGTCAGTTCCAGATCTAGATCAGGAGGTTAGGCCAGTTGAAGACTAATTGCAAGGGCAGCCAAGCCGGATGAAAAATGAATGAATGTCGAGTGATCGCGAGAGCTCCAGAGAGAGCTCAGTTGAAGCTGCTAAAGAACGAAATAAAGTTAAATCTAGAAGCCTGCTGCCTTGTGCAAGCGTATGTAGGAATTCTATGGTACAGAGAATTAATTAGGGCTGCGTCACTAGCTGTGATTTATAGCACTACTTGCGCACCAACATGAGATTCGATTGCCTTGATTCTGATTTACAAAATGTAAGATCTTTCTTTGAATATATTTTGTGTGGATAAAAAGAAGACGAATTTGAGATATTTCTCTTGTACTGATACGAGTACGAGTATCTACAAAATGATGATCTCTCCTTGCATTATAGCTCTGCATAAAGATGGTTATGAACATTAATAAAGTGCACCCATGATTCTTAATTTCCCATAACTCTTCAATAAAGAATTCTCTGTTCTCTTCTTAGTTTTTCTGCTCATAGTCGTTTATGTTGAGGGTAAGAGTGACTGAAACATATTTACTGCTAGATTTACTACGAGTCATTAATTCAATCAAACTGCACATAAAATGTAAAACGCAAATTCATTTCCACTTCTATAGCTAAATGCTCTGGCATATTCTAGCCTTTGTTCCTCAACGTTATACGTAGATGACTGATATTCCACCCCTGATAGCCCATTACCTACTTTTGGTCTATACCCGTCCCCTCTGGGCAAATAAAAACTATCCATTCGGTTCAAATCATAAAGGGAAAAAAATAGTAAAACTTTTAACACATTTTTCAAGGTTCATTAATTCGGGGTTCCGCCTACGAATGGTAAAAACTCATCCCTGGCATTTGTGCCTGTGCCGCCTCCTGCCTCTCTGCACCTGTGCGGATGGGGGGCCTGAATCAGTGTAAATATTTGAAGCCGCAGCCCAAAATGTTTCGTGTAAATATCCTATATAAATTTACATACAAAACCAACCCCTCACACTGTGGTGGGGGAGGGAAGCAAATAATTTATGACATTTGCCCATCACCTGCACCATCCACCCATCCACCCACCCATCCATCCATCCATCCATCCATCCATCCATCCATCCATCCATACATCCATACATCCATCCAACCAACCAACCACCGACATACCCATACCCCTTTCGGGGCAGAGGTTCATTAAATGTAATGAGCCGACAGTCTAGGACTCCCCCTCCGGTTCCTTGGCAGAAGTTTCGTCTCTGGTTTTGGGGAACTTTTCATTAACCATTCACAAATTTACTTTGCGGCTCCCAGAAGGGGTGCCACTGCCACCCACCCCATGGCCGCGTCCTCGTAGCATTCAAGGCAAAAGACGACGCCTGCGCAATGGCCAATCTCCGATCCCCAATGCCCAATATATACATATATGCTCTATAGCAATAGCAATAGCAATTTATCCAACCTTTTTCGCCCCCGCCACCCATTCCCTTAATCGTTTTACCTGTTCTGGCAATTGCCCATGAAATTTCAACGCTGCACATTGCTCACAATAATTATTAATTGCGGGGGTTGGTATATCGGAAGCAGGAGACCAGGTCCGTATTGGGGTTGGGGTCGTTTTCGGCTCCCTTCCGGCTTTTCTACACCTTTTACATGCATCAATGCATCCCGGGGATCAGGTGTTTGACATGCCCGTGCCCGTGCCCATGCCCATGCCCATGCCAATGACTGTGCCTAGAGTTGAGTGCAATTACCTGCCAGTGCCAGTGCCAGTTCCAGTACCAGTGCTAGTGGCGGAGGGTTAAGGGGCAAGGGGTTAAGTGGGTTAATAGAGGGAGTGGAGTGAAGTAGAGTGAGTGGTGGGTAGTGGCATACGGCCGCTTCCGCTCTTCCGGTCAATTGGAAATGTGCATATTGAGTGTTTATGGGATGCAGATCACGCATGATCGACCAGGACATGTGCCACATTTAACCCACCCTCCCTCCACGGTTCTGGTAACCGCAATTGCTCTTAGCTAGGGAACGATAGAGGGTCCACAACAGTCTACAGATGAGCATAGGTGCGGGGCATGAGTACTAGCGACTATCTAGCAGCTGTGGTGCTAAGATTAACATATAAGACTCGTACCATTTGAATACGCGGCCTTAACTTTACCCCACAACCCCTTCTCAATTAAACTTCGAATAGCCAACAGCATGATCTTTAATTCTGTATTCTGTTTACGGAAAATAATGTGATGAAATATTTACAGTAGTTCTGATTCAAAGAATTATCCAGTTTCGCGGCTCAATAAAGCATTTTATTATTATTAATTCACTTTCATATCATCCGATTATAGTTAAATCTAGACAAAGTCATAAGAGGCAGCTGTTAGTTTTTACCCAGCTGAATACGTCTTACCTTTCCACTTGATTTTAAGTCAAGAATGGTTAAAAATATATTTTATTCGCCGTCAAGTTGAAACTGGAAAACTTGAATCTCATTGCCGCGTATTTGCTATCGATTTCGAAATTAAAGCAATAACGCAGAATGCGCCTGTTTGCGTTGTGAAAACATTTGATTTGAGTTTCGTATGATCAGGAATCTAACTAAATTATGCAAAATGCCAAGAAAACGGACGAAACAAGTATTTTGATATGCTTTCCTTTTTGATTTTCCTTGGCCACTTCTCACACCAAAACCAGCCGTTATATCTCGCCTCCCTTCACCAGCTCCAGAAAGACGACTCGACTGTGTGTGGGCGAAAGAGAAAGAGAGGGAGAGTAGGCGCGTGGAAGGGCGAAGCGTATGCACTGAAATTAGATATTCTATAGCTGGCAATAATAATGATACGATCTGACCCAGATTCGGCAATCTGGTAGATTCTCTACGATCCTTGTTCCGGTTTCTCAAATTCTTAAAAATTTTGGATACCTCAGATTTTTTGTCGCTTGTGGGGGCGTGACAAAATCGGAGACCCATTAATGCTGTTTTTGGTTAGTGGCGGATCAATAAAGGAGACGCCTACTGAAAAGCGGGATGGGTCCTTTTGGCTCCCTTGGATGGATCCACCTTGAGGCAGATCCAAGGAGAATACTTTCTGTGCCAGCCACACCGAGATCTAAGATGGAGTCGTCATTGGTCATGTGATTACTTTTGCCTTGGGATTTTTTATATATTTTTTTGCTGTTTGGGCGTAGCTAGACCGCGGTTACACCCACCCGTTCGTAGAAAAAAGAATCGAAAATTGCCATTAAAAACTTTTTCACTTTGCTTGAACCAAAATGAAGCAACTTGGGCTTTCGGTTCGGTTCGGTTCGGTTCGGTCTCTGTCTCAGTCTCAGTCTCAGTCTAGAGCTGCAGCTGCAGCTCTGGTTCTGGCTCTGGCTCTGGCCATAAATCCACGAAATGTATTTTAGTGGCTAGGAGAAGGAGAAGGGCCCCAAGAGGTGGACGCCAACGAGCCGCAACAATTTATGAACTGACTAACGTAGTGCCATAAATATACACACATATACATACGTTGGCTATACCTATTCAGATGTTCACGAAATATATATATGCATATTTCGAGCATATAGTATATGGAGCCAGTGCCAGTGCCAGAGTTGTTGCCCAGTCCGATGGGTCCTAGCTGCCATGTCAAAAAAAAATGAAGCGCTTTCTCTTTGAATATATGTACATATATAGTATACTATAAGTATATATGTATGTATGTGCATACTTATACAATATATATGTATGTATGTAGGTAAGATAGAGAGAATGAGAGGTGGTTTGCGTGCCAGGCACGCCCAGACACGAGCGAACCAACCATTTAGTCCGAGCGACCAGCCTATCAGACCTCATCAGAGTGCCTGCAATGGATGGCGGGGGGCTGGCTGGATAGTACCGAGGACCAGGGCGTGTGGTGCATCCAGTCAATTACATTTCAGTGCCCGACCAGGCCTGGACAGGAGGAACTAGAGCAGCCCCCACGAATGGAATATATGTAGAGTGCCCCGAAAGACGCTCGCAATAATTCTTTCATTTAAACCGAAACTGAAACTCAAAATATAAACTCACATATATGTATACACATATATATGATAATAAGTGGGTGTGGGTGTGGGTGTGTGGCATGCCGTGTATTCTGACAATTTGATACCAAAAACCTTTACCGAGTCCCAGAGCCAGAGCCAGGCCCAATCCCCCAACCCCTACGTGGCTCAAAGCGCACAGTTAGTCAGTCAAATTCATTGACAACGATGACTATAGCTGATAGCGGGTATTTGATTTTTACCAACTTAACGAAGCCACTCAAATCCATGAACTAGTACCATCCAAATCACCCACGAATATTCATACAACCATACAAACATACATATCTCTTACCCGATTCTCCGATTTCCCCGTCCCGAGTGCTTCAGGCCACGTTGACAATTCGACAAGTGCGACGATGGGCTTTGCCAACATGATATGCCTGCACTCATATACATAGCTCTAGCTGTAGATATACATGCTATGGATAGATGGGTGGGTGCTGGGTGGATGTTTTGTCTGGATGGATACACATGTATATGTCGCTTCTTGTGTTGGCCCATCGATTGCCTGAGTCCATGATTAAGCCCAAACAGACATGTAGATGCCATGAACTATTGCAACATCAATGGCTGACTTAATATTTTGAAATTTACAAGTGCCTTCGACCAGGCAAGGGCTGGGCCCATAATGTAGCTGCTCCAGGCGGCGGTGACAGTTTATTTTTGGCAATAACTTTAAAGCTTAAAGAACTTTTGAACGAAAGCAAACGTCTGAAAGAATTTGGAAGTTGGAATTATTGGAATTATTGGAAATTGCAAGCATAAAGTGTACAGAAGAGATTGCATCACCCCAAGAAAAAAACTCTGCTTTAAATTATGGAGAGTAATAGCTAACTAACGAATCTTTGATAACAAAAACAAGCCATATCATTTAAAAGAAATATAAATAAAATCCCGGAATCTTGTTATTGAATTTATTGGCTACAAGCAAGGTGCTTCGAATTAATTCCCTAGTCAGTTACGAGTCTATTTGTCATTGGAAGGTCAGATAAATTTTCGGGATAACATTAAATATTAATTAGGAACTTCAAGACTCTAATTTCTTGAAATGGACAGCTCAAATGGAAGTAAAGTTCTTATTAGGGTTGGGATGGGGCTAATAAGTTAAAGAAAATGTACCAGAAAAAGGAATATATGCGAATATATACCAGAACTTTGGGTGAAATATCATGATTTGATGATGCAATAATGATATATTTAAACCTGTTAAATATTTATATAAAATATGGTATAGAAAGGAATCCACAAATTAAGGAACAAGGCAGATACGTACAAATAAATATATGACCAGCCCAACCATTCCATTCCAATCTAAGCAAAGCAAATCAATTCAATTCAAGTTCTTGTTAGGGTTGGGATGGAGCTAATTTCATTTAGCTACCCTTCTGCTGCCCCTCTTTCAGGGAGTGGCAGGGAGTAGGCATGCCTTCGCCGATCCCGCCATTCCTGGCGCAGTTTCAAGTGCCACATCATTTGATTCCGCTGTTTGATGCGTCATGACGGGACTGCGTGCCAGATCGCTTGAGGCATCTACATGTACAAACACACCATGAAAGTAAAGATATCCACGACATTTGGTATGATATCTGTGCACAGAGGAATACCACAGGGGGGGATAGACACACACACACACACATCGATCCCAGGGGAGGGGAGTCGGCGTAAAGCGAGTTATCAGAACATTACCGAGGGGTCATTAAGGACTCCACCAACCACGCCCAAACCTCTGCAAAGAGTCATCCAAACAAGCCGGAGCGGAGCGTCAGTCCGCCATGAATTTCTCTATAATTCATTTCACTTCATTTATGAGTCGTCATTTTCCCGTGCCCAAAACAACAACAACAACAAAACACCAGGAAAATACGGAAAATACACGGAAGAAAAGCGAAAAACCAAGAAATAGCAGGAGCCAAATGGTGGGGAGGGGGCTGCACGCCCAATCCCCCCTCCTTCTGGTATGGAGCGATGGTGGGATGTTGGCCTCCTCTTTTGGGACTCGCGTGCTGAAATTTTTCGGATTGCTTTTCAACTCTACGTGGGCGTAGAATGGATAGTGGTGGGGCAGGGGCAGGGGGGGGCAGCAGCAGCAGCAGCAGGGGGGCACTGGCAGTTAACCAATGACATAGCACATAGATCCCTTCTTCGGGGGTTGGTTTCTCCTTCTCCACAAGCGGCGCGTGTCTTCCATACCCTCCCCTACCCCTCCCCCACCCGCTCCGAGCTATGTCTGTGGCGTAATTTGAAATACTTTCCATTTTGTTGCACCGACCCGACCCGACCCGATCCACCACCCAATGGTCGTACACCCATACTCTAAAAAGAAAACCCCCCCATCCCAAAGGCAGAGTGGGAGTGGGGAGCCCGCCCGGCATGGCACGCGATGTCCTTTCCGGTCGTCGTTGTTTCCTTTTTACATCTGGGCAAAATGGGCAGGCCGGAGCAGGGGGCTTGGGATGGGAGTGGACTGGTGGCAGGTCTATCGGTGGTGCTGGTGGTGGTGGTTCCACCTGCCACTGGCATATACATACATATGTACGTACGTACGGCTTCGAATGGCCTGTTCGTGACTGGGAAACGGGAAAAAAGAATAAAAGAGAGGTGAATAAAAACGACGCATAATTTGTGCCAGTGCCAGTGCCGCTGTCCCTGTCCATGTCCATGTCCCTGTCAGTGCCCGTGTCCATGTCCGTGTCCGTGTCCGTATTCCTATTCAGCTGTACGTCGTGGCTCTGTGTGCGCTTCTGCCGCAGTGCCTGTGCGATGACGTGTTCCATGGAAATTGGCTTTCCCATGCATGCCCGCCCGCCCTCCGATAGGGATTGGCTGGGCGCCACCTCCTGCTGCTGCTACTGCTGCTGAAAACTTTAATTGCAATTGGTCAACAATGTTTTGGGCCGCCTGACCAGTGAATGGGGTGGAAAATGATTGACCAATCCTGCAGTATTTGCTTTTAATATACATGGAATGCAAGAAACAACCAAGCAACACTCACTTCTCTTTGTTCACTCCGCAGGGATCGCTTTCCGTATTATAAATCGAACGATGACCGCTGGAAGAACTCGGTGCGACACAATTTATCCATCAATCCGCACTTCCGGAAGGGCGTTAAGGCGCCCCAGGGTGCTGGCCACTTGTGGGCCATATCCAGCGGAGATTCGGCGGAGAATGTCTTGGCTTGGGAGCACGTAAGTGGAGCGGATGTCTTGTGGTCCACGGTAGCTCTAATTAAGGTGTTTTTCGTTTCTATTTTTTAGAAGAAGCAACGTCTGGATTTATTCTTCAAAATGGAGTCTATTAACCGGGAACGCATCCAACAGCATCAGCAGCAACTCCAGCAACAGCAGCAACAACAGCAGCAGCAACAGCAGCAGCAACATAATTGCCACTCGTCGCAAGAGGGACAGGGACAGGGGCAGGGACTACATCAAACGAGCAATGGCTGCCTATACGATGAGGCAGCCGTGGCAGCTGCCACACTTACGCAAGAGATGCTGCAACATTCTTCAACAACGACGACGAATGAGTCAACGGCAGGACAGTCGCAGCACCACCATTCCAATCATCAGCATCATCATCATCACCAGAGACTGCTGCCCTTCAATGATCTGCTGAGCGACGACGAGCTGCGCAAGACGGCCGGTCAGATACTCAATGGCATCCATCGCGAGGTGGAGGTGCAGTCGGTGAACTCCATCATCAGCACCTACCACGACGTGCTGCTGGACAATGGTGAGTGCAACAAGCCAACAAACCGACCAGCTAGCCGAAACATTACATGGTTTCTGATATTTCTCTTCTGTTCCTGTTTGCTTCCAACCAGAAGACTATCTCAATCCCATACACAAGGACGTCGTCGTCACGGAGAGTGGTCTGAGGCAGCAGCAGCATGGCGTGGGCAGCGGCATCCACATGAACAGCGGCAACATCAACAGTCTGACCCACTCGCAGTACTACATCACCGAGATCGATCCCATGGAGCTGGGCATACAGATGTCGCACCAGGTTGAGCCCTCCGAGGAGGAGGTGCTATTCAGCGATGAGTTTAATCTCAACTACTTTGGCTACAACCCCGGTAGCGATATTGTCGCTTGACCGCGTAGACAACAGTCGGAATCGGCTTCGGGTTCGGCTGCAGGTTCAGGTTCGGTTCCAGTGCCCGTTCCCGTCGCCATGTCCGTTTCAGCTTCGGCTTCAGCTCAGCCAAGCAATTGAGATGGGCCCGCAGGGGCCCAGTGCTCGCTCCATGCCAGACAACAATCGTAACTGTAGCAGATCCTACTCATAAGCCAACTCTCAACGAATACTAGTCACACACATTCATCACAGAAAAACACTCACAACTAACCACCTAAGGACTGTAGGACCCCTTCCCATCATCAGCGCATCCTCCCCGACCCCGCCCCATATGTATAGTCTAGTCTTGAGTGTACCAATGCAAGTCTCAATCCTATCATGTAATTTGAGCCCATTTTTTGTCTATTTTTAGTTGAGTGACATAGGCGCTAAGCTCTCTACCGTTAAGGATATATGTATCTACTATTGTATGCCTTGTATATCCCTCATAGCTCCTCCCCGAATTTAGTTAAGTGTTTCTACAAGTAGTCGAATAAACCATACCAGAGCCGACAGGCTCTCCCCATACCTAACTAATCTAGGCCTAGAGCATTATCGAGTAAACCTAATCCTTGTATGTACTTGAGGACACTGTTTACCCCTGTCTATCCATGTCTGTAGTAGTAACTGCACCTAACTGGTTTTATTCATTATGGCAAAATAAACCCTTTTTTTTTATTAAATCTATTCTATGTAATGTGAGTGGAGGCGTGTGGAATGTTTTCCCAAAATCATATCGCTTGTTTGGTGCAAGTGCTTCCACGGGTTGAAGGAAGGGAAAGAGACTAAGATGATTGGTAAAGACAGTAAACCGCTCTCTATTGTGGCAACCACAAAGCAATTCGAGACTAGCCACGTCGCAGCCGTTTTAGTCAAACATCCTTATGAGAGCCCAGGATGCTGTTAACAAAAAGAATTGTGGTGTGATTTATATTGTGTTCAGGGAATTAAAATCGAGCATTAAAGTTGAATTTAGCAGCTAACTAGAGGTGCTGCCACACAAGCAGAAAGCCATTAGTAATAACTTAGAGCTGCCAGACAGGCGAAAAAACTAGCGTTTCAGCTGTTTACCCGCGTTTTTTATTTTTTTTTTTTGCTTCAAAAGGATGTTTGTCTTTGAAGATTATGATTCATGGAATTGAATTGAATTCAGGCATTTGCCAAGGTTTTTATATTATATAATTTATTAACAAAAAAATGTATTATGATTCTCATATGATGATAATCATAGCTTATATGTAAATCCAAATGCAATTGATACTACATAAAGTCGTCCGACTCGTTGCCGGCATCGTAGTTTGTGCGCATATTCTCCGACTTCTGGAGCGAGGCATAGCTGCGAAGCTCGGCCTCCAATTCGCGCTGCTTGGCCGCTTCCTTCTCCTGTTCGCGCTTAACGCGAAGCATCTTCTTCTGATCGTTGCGTGCAGCCACATCACGAGCCTCGCGCTGTCCACGAAAGTCGGGATGCTCCTCCTCCGTCTTGGTGCGGTTCAGGCGGTTCACAATCTCATTGACCCGCTTCTCCAGGCGAATCTTGCGCACAGCACCCTCATCGTGATAGGCCACCTGTCCCGGCTCCATATCCGGGGTCTTCTTCAGGTTCTCCCACATGGTGTAGACAACCTCCAGATTGTTTACCTTGTTGCCCTGGATGCTGTTAGCCTTGCACAGCTGGGCGGCATCCACCAGCACATCGCTTGGTATGTCATCAATGGTTTGGCCCGGCTTCAGGCGCAGGTAAACGTGCGCCGACGACAGATTGTTTACATGGAACCACACATCCTCCGGCCAGCCCCAGCGGATAAGCTCCTCGTTCTCGTGCTTGTCGCGGCCCATGTACAGAGTGGCCGGCGGCTGGATAATGTTGCTTTTAAAGTAGAAAACCATTTTGGCAGACCGAAAAATAAAAAAAACTTTCGATGGACTTTTTGATTATTTTGACTAGGACAGACAGACCAGTAGAGGTGTCAAGCCACCGAGGGCACTATCGATAGTATCGATATTTTACTGCTAGTCTCTACTATCGACGGTTTTGCGACTATCATGATAGTATCGAGCTACAGTCGTTGCGCTTTTGATATGTTTGGATTGGCTGCTATAAAATACGAAGACACATTTGTAAACAAATCGACAGGTGGCATCTAATTTTTACAATGGACAAGTTCCTAAAAGGTTTCAATGGTTTTTTAATAATTATTTGAGCCCGATACTATCACGATAAGATCGATTGTTTTTTTCAAAACATTCAAAGCTATCAATGGCTCAACTATCAATCGTTTGACAGTTCTACAGACCAGACACGTTTTGTTGTATATTGTTTTGTTTCTTCTTCTTTCAAAGCTTTTTGCTATTACGGTCATATTATTTGGCAGTATTTCTGTGGCAATTTTAGGGTCATTACAAAATACCAAATGCATGCAAAAAATACCGTCAACAGATGTGGTTTCATGAATTCAAACGTAACGTGTTTCCCACACGCAATACCATTTACCCAACGCTGATTCTAGGCCACAATTGACTGACAAAAATCTGTCTTGTTGCCAAGCGGTCCTCAGCCGATCTGACGCAGCCCCAGGCACTTGAGATAACCAGTTTTGTGTGCTTTTTTGATTGAGGTTCTTTTTCGGGGTAGACAGCCTCACGTTTCGCTTTGTTACAGATTTATCAGCTGTCTGGACGGGCCATTAACGTGTGAGAGTGTGCTGAAATTTCGGTATTATACCCTCTCGCAGAGGGTATGCCCAAATGTCAGCCTGTTTGAATGACTCTTCTTTTTACTCTGGGGAAAACTCAACTACTAAGCAATATAGTATCGAAAAAAGTCTTCCATATCATAGGGCTTCAGTTGTAATGATCGATCTGCCAGAGTATACATATTATTCCTCGCTTGTCTGGGTCGCATGACGAAATAGTTTGCTGGCAGTGCAGTTCAAAGATGATTGATAGGTAGGGTGAGTGGGGTTGTGTTGTAGTGGTATTTGTCGTCGGTAGGCACGAGAGAAACCGGAATCTGTTCATAACTCAGCTCGAGCGAAGCACAAAACACGAAAATAAAATTAAATTACTTTCTAGAACCCTTGTCGCCTGGCCATGCCATAAATAACTTATCGTTTCAGTCCGCTTCAGTTTCAGGTTCGGCAATCCCATATTTTAGGGGGGGTTACTTGTTGTTGTCTAATTTCATGCCTGGCAATCGCAAATTGGTAGCGCTACTCAAATATTGGGCGATAAATATTTTATTTTTGCCAAATTGGCTTACACAATCTGGGAGTAAATATTTGGTTTAAAGCAATGTTCCACCTGCCTCATTATGGTTATTATTATTAGAATTGCCGCGATTAAGTTGTTGTGGCGCTAAGAGCCACAATAAATGAGGCTCGAATTTTGTTAATTAAACCAACACGATTGGCGGGGCGATCCCCGACCAAACCGCATACTCGCAGACCACAACAGCGCAGCCCGCGTGGCAGCAGCGTGACCGAACGCCCGCCTCCCCATTGCTGAATGGGAAGACCAGAATACTCGCAGAGCTAGCGATAACTCGAGTTGCGCATAATTTATGCACCTCTTCCGCAGACCACAGGGGAGAGTGAAACATGAGCAACAGTAGAGCAACGCAGAAGTGGTAGAGCCATCTGATAAGCATTCCGCACTCTCTCTGTCTCTCTCTTTTAAGCACTCTCTTTCGTTTGCTTTGGCTTCTGGCCAATTGCAGCGGCACCGCTTGCGATCGTAAACAGAAAAATCATTATGCAAAACATTGTTGTTACCCTAAGCCGAAAGGATGTTGATTTCTGCAGTCAGTCTGATCACATGTACATGACTATATTTATTATCCCAATACCCAACCTCAAGCAGATCTGCCCTGTTACTTATACTTATACATATCAATAAAACGTGAGTGCCATTTATAAATTAAATTTCAGAACGGTAGGGAAGATGTACGTACATATAATTTCTGAATGAATGCACAACCCACCATGCAGGCCAGACCCAGACCCCCCCTGCATATTTTCCAACCGAAGAGCATGCGAATGACGACCAAGAATAGATATTACATATTCTAATTTTTCAATTCAATTTTCATTTTCATTGCACAGCAGCCGCAGCCTGCCGCCACCCGTCCATGACCATGTCCATGCCCCAAGTTCGTTGCCAATGTCGTTCGATTGTGGGAGAGGGGAGGAGAATGAGAATGGGAAAGTGAGGGGAATGAGAAGCGGGTGCCACAGGTTCGATGAGGCAAACAACTCGTGGGCTTTACTTCCGCAGATAGGGCAGGGCGTATACGTAACGCCGCATTCGATTTGTGCGGCACGCTGCGTATACGCCGTGTGGGACCAGCCATATTTTGTACACAATTAATTTGCAAATTATTCTGACCAGTTAAAAAAATAAAGCAACGTAAGCAGAGCATCCAGCCCAGTTCATTCTCAGTTGCTTGGCAAACGTTGACCCAAGCGGACGCGCAACCGGTTGATGCAACTCGCCAGAACCGCCAGCGTCACAAGAACAAAAGAACAGGAAGAACAAGGCAAAAAAGAGCAGGCAGCAGGAGCTTCTTGTGGCAACAAGAACAGCCTCGAACAAAGCCCCAGTGAAGGGAGCAGTCCAGACATCAGGCAGCTGTAGGTAGGAACTTCAGCTGGTTTTCACAGAGAACACACCAACAAAAGCCCGCGAGAACGGGTAGGGGCAGGCAGACAGCCGAGAGCAGGAGCAGGAGCTGGAGCTGGTTGTCATAACAACAGTGTGGCCCAGGAAAGGGTAGGCAGACAGCAGACAGTAGACAGTGGAAACCGATTGAGTATGTACATGCGGAGGCTCGTCATTGGCTGTCATTGACAACAGCAGCAGTAGCAGCAGCAGCCGAAACACCAACAGCAACAGCAGCGGCAGCTCATTTTGACTGAATGGTGAACACAAATTGCTGAATTTGCAAAATTCACAGTCTATGAGTGGTTTAGTGAGTGCGTCAAATGAGAGAGAGAAGAGCTTGTGTTGACAGGCGATAATCGATAGGGGAATCAATAGCAAGCACGTTGCTGGCAAATGTTCAATACAGAGAGCGACATTCGTTCGACAACTGATAACTGAGGAGGGAACAGAACAGAACAGAACAGAACAGAACACAGCGCTCAGGAGGCGCCGGCGCCCGTCCTCCGTGAGAGGTGGCTGATTGGTGGCTGCAGGCCACAGACAGAGACACGCACGCACACGGCAAACGATACACGGCACCGACACGAGACACAGCAGGGAGTATTGTCGCCGAAGTCGTCATCGAAAGAAGCTTATGAAATTGATACTGGAGCGAGCCCATGATTGAAATGCGCGGAAGTTTCCACTTGTCGTTACAATTCGAGTGTAGCCAGCAGCAGCAGCAGCAGCAGCAGTCAAAGTATCAGAACAGAGTGGAGCAGCAGTCAACGACGTTGACTCCACGGTTCGTTTAGAACCATTAATTGATTGGCGGCGTGCGCGCAAAGAACTCCAACAGACAGCGCCAGGCAATTGGTCACACGCCTCATCCAAGAAACCCAAGGAACAGACACACACACACACACACACACACCGCCACTGTCACCATGAAGGACCAAGAGGAGTCATCGTTTCGCAGTCCAGTGATCTGCAAAGATATGGACCACACCAAGGCAAAGGAGCATAGAAGAAAGCCTCTGGGCGAGAGCCACAAGGCTGTGTTGCGACAGAAGCTGATGGTATTTCTGGGCAACAGCGGAGTGCTCGGCTCGGGCATGGTCATTAGCATGCCATCGGTGACGCTCAGCCAGCTACATGACGAGAGCCTGCCCTTCTGGCTGAACAAGGACGAGTCCAGCTGGTTCGGTGAGTAATACGAATTATCACAGGCGGCGAGCGGCTCTTACCTTTTCCGTTTTCTCCATGTTTTCCTTATGCACAGCTTCCATCAACAACATGGCCTGTCCCTTGGGCGGGCTCCTGGTCAGCTATTTCATGGACCGCATTGGACGCAAATATACCATTCTGGTGACCAATCTGCTGGGCCTGCTTGGCTGGCTGCTGCTGGCCACCAGCTTTTTGCACTCTGACCGCGACTTGATCTATGCCCAGATGCTGGTGGGTCGGGCCCTGGGCGGCGTAATGATCGGCATGTTCGTGTCACCAGTGGGCGTGTACTCGGCCGAGATCAGCCTGCCACGGATCCGGGGAAGACTCATATTGGGCACCTCCATTGGCCTCGCCAGCGGCATCTTGCTGATGTACGTGCTGGGTTACTTCATACGCAGCAACATTGTGCTCATATCGACGATTAGCTGCTGCTACCAGCTGGCGGCCACTCTCCTGGTCTTCCCCATGCCGGAGTCACCCAGCTGGCTGCTGACCAAGGGACGCGACGAGCGGGCTAGGAAATCGCTGAGATACTTCCGGGGTCTGCCAAAGAAAGGTGAGTTCATATTAGGATTCCCCCCTGGCGGGATATTAATGATTCCTTTTCACTTACAGAGGACGACTACGTGCCGGAGTTCGAGGACGAGCTGGCGCACATGAAGGCGACAGCCGAGAATAGCCGGAATACAGCTGCCAGCGAATCGCTCAGCCAGGTCATTCGGCGTCCAGAGGTATACAAGCCGGTTCTGATGCTGACCGCCTTTTTTGGCTTTCAGCAGGCCTGCGGCGTGGTCGTCATCATCGTGTATGCCGTTCAGATTGCCCAGAGGGCTGGCGTCTCCATTGATCCCGTGCTGGTGGCCGTTATGCTGGGCGTTGCCCGCATCATCACGACCTTTTTCATGAGCACCATCTTCGAGAAGTGGGGCCGTAAGCCGTCCGGCATCTTCTCCGCCTCGGGCATGGGCCTCTGTATGCTGCTGCTGGCCGCCGGCGGCTGGTTGCCAGACACGGTTGGCACCTGGCACTGGCTGCCCGTTGTGTGTATCGTTGCACACATCGTCTTCTCCACAATGGGCATGCTGACGCTGCCGTTCTTCATGATCTCCGAGGTGTTCCCGCAGCGGGCACGCGGCAGTGCCTCTGGCATTGCCGTCTTCTTTGGCATGATACTCGCGTTCATCATGCTGAAAATCTATCCGAACATGGAGGATGCCATGGGCCCTGCCAATCTGTTTGCCTTCTATGCGTTCATCTCGTTCCTGGCGGCCGTCTTCATCGGCTTCTTTGTACCGGAGACGCGGGGCCGCACCCTCGAGGAGCTGGAGGAGCACTGGCGGACGGGTAAATTCACCCGCCGACTCACTCTCAACAACCTAAAGGAGGTGGAGCTGCACGAGCTCTTCCTGAAGAAGTAATAGTTAAGTGAAATTTATCAGTGTGGAGTATTCAATCTGTGATGTGTCAAGTACTTAGCCTTGGCAGCAATGGAATGCGGCCCAAACGAATCAATCGGGGAAAACACAAACCATTTACAAAACCGATATCAATATCAATAAACTAAATAAATATACGAACCAAGCCGTAATCAAAGTCAATTGAAGTGCATTCACTCTAGGGACTTCACTCTCTGGGTGTGTTTTGGGGCCAGTCCAGGCCCAGGCCCAGGCCGAGCCGTGCCCACTTTCCCCACTTCCCAATCAATTATGCAACGCAGCGATCCGCCTCGAGCCAGATCGAACCCTCTCAGATTATGCGATTCGCGTCGAGTCGAGTCAAGTCCAAACAATGACAGTACAGAAATTGACCAATGTCCTCCTACGTAACCAAGTTATCGCACTGATACGTAGTCATAGTGATTGATACTTTGACGGCTGGCTGCCCCATGAAGCGTGCGATGTGCGTGTCACGAAGGATCGCTATCTGTGTGCCAGTGGGGGGGACTCTGGAACATTTCTGCTTATCGTGCGAATTGCGTTCCCTGACGTAATTCCACAATGGATCGATTGGACCGTGTCGATGGTTGTGCGAACATTAATTGGATGTGATTGGAAAACGTGTTGGAGCACATACAATCATCAGCTGGCGATCATCATCATCATTAGTCGTATTGGAATGGCAGCGCACTTCGACTTCAATACCCTTGTAGTTTAATGGGAATTGGAACTGTTATCGCTTTGGGGAAACACTTGGCTTTGTTCCCCCTATCAATTGGATACACTCGAGCGATAGGGGCATTACTTCTGAGGACCACTGATGATATAATGTTTGTTGTTGTTTGTTGTTTCGAATAAGACAGGCCTGACGAAAGTGCATTAAGGAGAACGCAGCAACGACTCATGGCAGCCGGCCACGCTGCAGCTGCGTCGAATTCAAGTGATTTGTTAACAAACAGCATTACATTACTTGCGGTGCACGACTAATAAGGCTGCGTAGCTGACAATCCGACTGCCCTGTCCTGCCCTGCCTGTTGGTTGGCATTTTCAGTTTGAAGGGAGCGTTATTGACCGATTAAATACTTTGTTTAATACATATTTTTGTTAATCAATAAATATACCGTCAGACGGTATATACCGTTATATTTCAGTATATACCGTAATACATAATTGCATACTAATACCGCAAACGGATTACAGGGTATCAATGGGGAAACTATATGTGGTGTAGGTGCAGCTAGAACAAATCTCGCATTAAAACCTCCGTTATTTCGTTCGTTTTCCGTTGAATTTTAAATATTTTCGTTTATTGTTTGCCTTTTTGTAAGTACTTATCGCTTTGTAATGTGACATCTTAAGTACAACAATTAGCTGCTATTATGTATATATATATATAATATATGTATATATGTATGTATGTATGTATGTATTTTTATAAACGAATAAAATTCAATTTGTTCTTATTTTCGTTCGTTTATAAATGTATGTATGTGTCAATGCGGGTTGTTGTGTGTTTCATTTACGGACTACGGAACAATACGAGTTCTCTTTGTATGCCACTGTGTCTTGTGTGTGTGTGTCGTCGATTATTTGGTATTTTTATGATTTATTACGGTATTAATTATTTAAATATTTATTTATTTAAAAAAAATTCCACTTGGGCTTAATAGTTATAATTTATATATATATATATATAGGTATATAGTGTATATACGGTTGTATAGTTAATATAATTTGCATTTCGGTTGAATATAATCCCTATTTTGTTTGTTTGTTGCTGATTTCGTTCGTTATTTAAATTGTAATTTGTTCCACTAAATTTGTTCTATTTATGAATGTAATGTATATTGCTTATTTCAGTAGGCCATTTAGTATTTTTTGTTTATTTTTGCTTGAATTTATATTCAGCACTATCGACTTATAGTTGTTTGTTTCTCTTTGTTGGTGTTTGGTTTTTGTTTTCATTTTTTGTTTAATTTTTTTTTAAAAATCTTTCATAGGGCAGTTCACGTTTCAGATACAATCCTCGCCATCCGACCTACTTTTAACATCTTCATTTTTCAAAAAAAATTCTCTTCTCTATGCTGTCTCTGTTAATGGTAGCTACCATACATTATCTTTCTAAGTATACATATATCTAATACATACACATATATTTATTGAATTGTATATCATTTGTCGGTGTTTTCGAGATGCTATAGATGAACGCTAGAACAATAAAAGAGTGGACTTGGGATAGGTTGGGGTAGAGAGCAGAGATGGTCGAGATTGAAACCACAAATAATACCAAAAGTTTCATAGGTAAAAGCGCCATTAAATCTTTCTAACTCTTCACTCGCTTCTTCTCTTCCTCCACCGCTTCCAATTGACGACGAAGAAGAATTCTTAACTATCTGGATCTCTATATACGAGTATACATATGTACTATATGCACTAATCTCACTGATCACCGCTTTCTTGAAGTTCGATTTAAGTGGTTTATTATTTTTTTTTCTATGTATAATACGTTTATATAAAACACGTTTTCCCTTACACTAAACAAAAAAAATGTTATGCATATTTCTGGTATTTGGTTTCATTTTTTTTTCCTATTCTTTTTATAAAATGAAGCTTTGTTTTTTTTATCTTCTAGACATTTATTTTGACATAAAAAAATGTATGCTATTTTCCATGTTCATTTGTTTCTAAATATCCATTGAACAACATTTAAAATGTATTTGCGATTAGGTTGCCGTGAGGTTTTCATGTTCTACAACTTCTTTATTAAAAATACCAACAAAAAAGTCTCTCTAATTGCGCTTTCCTAGGCTACTTGCTCTGATTTTCTGATTCAACTGTCTCGTTTATCGGTATTCCAACAAAATTAGCTTGGCTTCTTATGAGTAAAGAAAAAATTGTCTAAAAGATGACGCCCGACAAAAAAAAAAACACTACACTGACAAAAAAAACTATATTGATGATTTCCGTTTAGTCACATGCCCAAAAAAAGGTCACAAAAAATACTTATTCATACTAAAAAAAAAGGAGGATGAAAACCCACATGAATCTTGAATTTGGTTTTCTTACTAAACGATCGACCACATTTTAGGCGCCATATGATTTGTTCCTCTGAGTAATCCAATATCCGTAATTCGTATATGTGTAAATCCACTTACAGGCTAAGGCTACAATTGGTTGAGAGTTTTTTTTTGTTCGATTTAAAGTGAATCCATCTGCCCCCATCCGGTGGCAAACGACCGGTCGGGAGCTTTTGCATATGTATTATACGAACATACATAGAATATTGATTTAATAAACATTTCGTTCGCTTCTGTGTATATTTTCTTTTTACTTATTCGGGAATCCTATTGCATATCGGTATATTCGCGTATTTTTTCCGTTTAGAATCGTAAAGTTTGAGTGTTCAGCACAACCAAGCTGTAGGTTTAATCGAGTTTTTACTGTATTTCGTTTCGCCTTTCAAATACTTTTTTTTAGCTTAAATATTCTCTTAAAGCTAGTTTTTTGTTTTGAAAAAAAAAATTGTTTTACGTGTACTAATTCGTTGACATTTTCTTCCGCACAAACTCTGGGAAAGGGGTCTTGTCTTCAAGAAAAAAAAAAAACGTTAATAAAGTAAAATAAAACTCAGTGTGCATGTTTCTGATGGTGAAAATGTTTATTAGATAATTTTTCTTTCTTATTTGTTGGTAATTGTTGTATTTTGAAGTCAGATGTTGGACCGTGCAATAAAACTAGAAATAAATGGGTTTTCAAAAAATTTAGATTTTTTGTGGACAAATTAAAAGTTTTCACATTCACTAATTAATGCATACAAATATTGAAAGTTTTGAATGAAATAAACATAATTGCATATTCTGAATTTTTATTTTTATGCATATGGTTTCTGTTTTTCCATTAATTTATGCACCTACACCGAAAAAAATTATGAATGCTTTCTCTGCTTCAGGGTAAGAGCATGGCTGGCCAAAAAATATCATAATAAAATGAAACAAAAATAAAAAACCTAAAACTAAATACAGAAAATCAAAACACAAAACAATGCGGGATGCTTAAATAAAAAATTGGGTTAATATTTTATGCCTAGACCATGCTCCTCAACCCCCCACCCCCCCACAGGCGCTTAAGATTTTGAGTGCTTTTGTTTTCTTTTCCATTTCTTCTCTCTGTACTTCTGTCTCTTCTGATTTTCCTTTTTGTCGTACTCTTTATCACGTGGTTTCATTCATTCTTTTGCTTTCCTTCTTACAATGCTTGTTTTCTTTTCGCTGTCACATGCTCAAGTTTTTTCATAAAATAAACTAAAAAAAAGTGGATTTCACATTGATTATTATTATGTTATAAAAAAAGAAGCGTTTCTTCTCTATAGCTATGAAAAAAAAATGGTATTATGTAATTTCGTGTGGGGATCGCGTCGCGTTCCCCACTCAAAGTTTGCTCTCTTCTCAAGCCTATCTCTAGCTAAGTATTTCTCTTGTATTTTTTTTCGTTTATTCTTAAACAGCCTGAAAACTTGAGCATGCACAGCCGCCTTTCCAGTCCATTACGGTTACAGTATATATTGAATAGACAAAAAAATTGGATTATAAATTATGAAAAAAAAAACAATATTTATAAGATAATCATATAGTATCTGGATTAACTTCAGCTATAAACATACACGAAATTCGTGTACGTTGTTGCGGCATAGTTCGCGCCAAAAAAATCAGTTTCAGACACGGTGAAAAAAAAAACAGAGCTTATGTCCTCACGCCTACAAGTATGCTATGTGGTATTAGATATATAATTATATGTGAGTGTTTTTGTATATATATATTTTTGTATATATTTTTTATATATATTATTTTTAATTATAAATATGTGACAAAAAAATGTGTTTTCGTAGTTCTTTCTCTAAGTGTACGCAAAAAAAATGATCGCTTTTTTCTTCGATCTAGATCTTTCGATCATATATATATATATATGTATATATAGTTATGTATCTTTTTATATATACTTGTCTTGTCTTACATCTAATTACAAAAAGAAAAAAAAAGATTCATCCCAAAAAAAAGCACAAAAAGAAAAAAAACGTACTACAACATAAAAGTTCGAATGAGGAACATACACAAAAAAAGGTATCGGGGTTTGAGAACATACAAATTTGGGTTACGTATCTATATATACGTTTAAATGGTTTCGATGGATACTGCTACTAAGATGCTCCATATAAGGGTTTCATATATATATAAATCATTTTTCTTATATATTATCATTTTTAAATCAACGTTCGAGGCTATGTACGCCAGAGGAAGCCAACATTTGAAGAGTGATTAGCTGTAGTCGCTGTGGTGGCTGTTGTTGCTTCTTCACTTGTTGCTGCTGATGTTGCATGGAAGCTGTTGCTGATGTGCAGTTGCTGCAGCTTGAGTGTTTGCTGCTGCAGCTCCCGTTCAGTGGTCGATATATTGAAGCTGAACTCCTGCTGTGGTGAGCGACGACTATGGCTGCCGTTGCTCTGATGGCTGTGGCTGCTGTTGCTGATGTTGTTGTGTGGCAGGCCATTGCTGTTGTTGCTACAGCTATTGGAGATGCCTGCGCGGCTATTGTTCTGATTGTTGGTGTAGCTGCCAGTGTGACCTGAATTGCTGTGACGCGCTAGACCACTGTTACTGCTACTATTGTTGGTAAAGCTGTTGGTTAGTGACAGACTATTCCCACTATTGTTGGTGAAGCTGTTGTTGAGGGCCAGACCACTACTACTGTTGTTGGAGCAAGTGTTATTGAGTGACAGGCCACTGTTACTGTTGTTGGTGTAACTACTGGTATTGTTGAGTGCCAGGTTATTTCCACTAATGTTGCTGTAACTGTTGTTGAGTGCCAGACCACTGCCAACGTTGTTGGTGTAATTGTTGTTGAGTGCCAGCCCACTATTACTGCTGTTTGTGTAATTGTTGGTGAGTGCCAGACCATTGCCACTGTTGTTGGTGCAACTATTGTTGAGTCCCAGGCCACTGTTACTGCTGTTTGTGAGTGGCAGGCCACTATTACTTTTATTGGTGTAACTGGTGTTGTTTTGGTTTATGCCACTATTGGTATAATTGTTGATTTGGCTCGATTTTATGCTGTGCAGCATCTCATTGCTGTCGCTGTTGGCATGGTTGTTGGTGTGACCATTGTTCAAACTGCCACAACTGGAGGGTTGTTGATGCTTTTGCTGTTGTTGTTGACGGGATGAGTGTCCATTCAGCTGTTGCTGGTACGGTGGTGGTGATAGTAGTGGTTGTTGTGATTGCGGTTGCTGCAATTGCAGTTGTTGTTGAAGATAATTCAGAGCAGCGACTCCGTTCTGTCGTATTACATCCAAATGATTGTTTGAGTGATTGTTATTGGATTGATTGCAGTTGTTGTTGTTGTTTCCTCCGTTCGGGCTCAAACTGTGAGCAGCAGCAGCAGTGTTGCCCAGGCGTTGTAGTTCTTGTTGTTGTTGATGATATTGTTGATGGTAGAGTAGCATATTGTTAATGTTGGTGTTACTGTTGTTATTACTGTTGCTATTGCCAATCGCCTGCAGCTGATGTTGTTGTAGTTGCTGCTGCTGATGCGGTGTCAATTATAAGTAGGGATAATGGTACTTCCTACGGTACAGTCCGTCAAGCAAATCGGCAAAGTTGTCACCTATAGTGTTTTAACCACAATTCGGGAGAAAAATAAGAAGTTAGAAGACAAAAAAAACATGCATTAGTATGATTCATAGGCAATGATGTACAGAGTTCTTAAATCATGCTTCTATTTGAAAAAGTTTATTGAAAAAATATATTTGCATTTCTAGAAGTTTCAATTCGTATCAATTCTATCGTTAATTCCGCTTTTCATTTCTGATCTGTTTCCTATTCTGGACCTTCCCTGATTGCCCTGACTTAACTACCTTGTGGTGGAAGATCAATTAGATTAAATAAGTTATACATATGTATATAGAGACTTTTGTTTGTTTTTTTCTCTCGTGTTTAAGGGGGTGTTGGGTTAGTGTTTATTGTTATTTTTTGTATTTGTTTGGTTTGTTGCTTTCGGTTAACTTTAGAGATTTTTGTAGTTTTGATTAAGCTGAAGATTGTTTGTTAGCTTTTCGATTGCGGTGTCAGTAATATAATTAGTTTTCATTATATTCCATTTTCGATGCGTTTGTATTCGTCAACACGATTAAAAAGTTATCATAGTTTTTCATTTAACGTGCCATGTTTTTTTATTTTTCTTTTCTTTAGGATGAAGGATGGGATCGGACTTGGAATGGTACTTGGAACTGGGGTTAGGGCGGGCTTTGGTGTTTCATGTATGTACATATAAATATGGATATATGGATGACTGACGCTATGATGGTCGTTCTATTTAGATGTGTAGACATACATGTGTGATATGTGACTGATATGTTGCATATATAGAGCGTACACATATACACATTACCCAAGTGCGGCCAAAGAACATAGCAAGCAAAACAAGTTTATATATAGTTGATATAACACATATAGGGGTAGTTGTAGCTGTGGTTTTGTTTAGTTTACTTTTAGTTTGGGGAAAGAACTGAACATATACAAACTGGGGTACTCGGATGAATGATTCTTTATTAGAGCAGACAAGGCAGATCATGAAGAAGGGAGACTAAGGCTATGTTTAAAACAAAACAAAAGTCTAAGCAACTCCTTGGACTGGGGTCTGTGGCTTCTAAGAGAACCCTGGCTGGAAGGTGAAGTAGTTGTGAGGGAAAGCGTAAGCCAACTAAGTTTTTGTTAGACAAAATTATTGTTTTGAGGGCCAGCAGCGCAGCAGATTTCCATTCTGTTTTAAATTATTTATAGTTTTTGTTTTATGTGATTTAATTTGATTGGGGATCGAATTGGTTCATCTAGAAGTACAATTTTTGGCAACTTTTCAATTGAAACTTTTTCAAATAACGCTCTATGCCGTTGGCACTTGCTCAACAACACTCTGGAGCTAGAGCATGGGCCAAAGGCGACAAAATTTTGGGTTAAAATTAAATCGATAGGTTTTTTTTTTTTTTTTTTGAGAGTGAGATACGAGAGATAGATAGAGATAATTATAGTAGCTATTATGGCATGAGAGAAAGTAATAAAGAAAAAACATGGCACGCTTTGAAAACAATTGATTTTCTTCTTAGATTTTTTTTTTTTTTTATATACGAGTATATGCATGAAAAACTTGAAAACTGAAATGGAATTTCGATTTCTTCTGTCTTCTAATCGTGTGGGAGAGTATGAGTGTGTGTGGTAGTGTGTGTTTTCATGTGTGTATTCTCTTCTTGAAAACTACTTATATAGATTAGACCTTGGACTAAATCTCATTCTTAAGTGCTCTCAAAAAAAAAAAAAAAAAAAAAAAATACATTTATAATTATGTATATGCTTTTGCTTTTCAGTGAAGCAAGTAATCTATGATAGATTATGATTAGGAATAGTATTAGAAATATATATATATAAAAGAGGAATAATTACTATCGAGACCAAAGATAGCATCGCAAATAGCATCGAATAATGAGCGTAATTTTTCCATAGCTCCGTCTATAATAAAAAAAAAGAACGAAACGGAAAAAAATTGTACAACTTGGATTAGTTGCGGCGTAGATTGGTTTATTTTTTTCTTTTTATTTTTTGGGTGGGGGCTAGGGAAGATTTTGTTTTTTTTTTTTCGTTTATAAATATTATTTAATTATGTGGATTTTCATTTGTTTTTTTTTCTGTCAACAACAATCAATGAAAATGAATTGAATGGACCGCCGTTCCCCAGGCTTCGGGCTAAGGGAATGACGATCGTTTCGGGTTAGTGCTGTGAGTATATCGATCAAAGTGAAGAAGAGCATCTACGGCAAGGAAACAACAAATGCGGTTACAGTGGGGCAAAGAAATACATCGGGGGCATTCTAACTACGGATTAAGCTTGACAACGGTAACAGGTTAAACTTTTATTTTAAACAAGGGACCCAAGTTTAGGCAAACTAAAATTAAGCAATTCCCTAAACTGTCTTCGGTCGAGGGTACCCTCTGTCCGAAGCCCTCGATGCCCTTGCATTGAGTATGGCGCAGTGCTGTCTGATTGGATATTTTTTTGTGTGGGCTGCCTCCCTTTCTGCAAGGACACCGATTCCGAGTTCAAAGATGTTCAAATAGCTGATTGCCAAAAAACGTTGCCTACTTTCTGGCTGACCCTTAGTGCTCGCACAACATTCAAAATTATAAACAGTAGAGTTCCTAGAGTGACTGTGGCGCCTACTCATGTTCACAGACATTTAAATATACTTGTGTATTGAAATTGAAATATCAGAAATACCAGTCTCTGAAGGCTGACATCATTTCTATTGCATATGTACACACATGCATGTATAAAAAAAAACTTTGCGCAAAAAAATATTTAAGGCTTGATTTTCAAATTCAAAACATTTTGGTTAACTCATCGACTGTTTTTATTTGATTGTTAATTTCTGCTGTTGGAGAAGCCCTATATTTGTTATTACTCGGAAAGCTCGAGTTAGTTGAGATGTCATAGCGTTACAGTCATACACACTGGCGGCTTTCCAAAAAGTAGGCAACGCAATCATCTCAAGCCAAACTAAAAGTCTGAAACAGAACCCAACTCTTTCTTAATCTACCAACTAAAGACGTGCCAAATTTATTAGAATAATATGCCAAAATACTAAAATAAAATTGTATGTACGTATGTTCCATATTAAAACTCTTTTTTTTGTAATGAAAACAACAACAAAAAAGCAAAAAAAAAATGTATATATATATATTATTTATAAAAAAAAAAAAACTGTAAGTTAGAAATCTACTAAAATTGCAAATGGGTTCTGCATATTTTGTATACATATATTATATGGAAAATACAGCATTAAGTCAATGGATCACGCCGAACACTGACAGGCACAATAAAAAATACAACTAAAAAAAAACATTAAAACAATTTAGTTTTAATATGAGTAGCCAAAGAAGTCTTGAGCACTAGCAATATACAGAAGAAAAAAACAACAAAATATTGACTCGGCACACAGTTTACACTTGGAAAAAAAATTGAATTGTAATGATTCCTCTCGTCATAGATTTAAGAAAATACACTGGCAAAAAAAGTTTTAAAAAAATTTGGTTTTTTTTTTAATTTTTTAGTTTTTAGTTTTTTTCTTGTTGGCACTGGAACCGATAAAAAGGTGAAAAGTGTGTGGGCAGAGAGATAGCATTTAAATGTCATCATTTTTTATTAGTTTCCTTTACAAAAAAATAATTGAACATCAATAAGTTTTCACATTAAAAAAAGAAAAAAAAACCATGTTTTGGCGATAGGGTCTTTTGATGTAGGAATGGAGTTGGGGTTCAGGTTATTGTTTCGGGGGTGGTGTGCGATAGCAGCACCCCCTATCGTTTCGGTTGAGTGCGCGCATACTTACCATGCGCCACGCCTTCCTCACTTCTTTCTACTCAATTTCACAGTCTCTCTGCCTCTGTCTGTCTCTTGCGTGCCCTCGCTTTCGCATTGTCTCTTTCGCACCGCCTGGCCGCTGTGCCTGGGAACAACTGTAAACAGAAATCTGCACTCGCGCCACGCTCTCATTCCATCGCATTCTGTGATCAAGAAAGGATCCCGATCCCAACTCTTTTTCACGCTCGCACACACACACACACACAAAGACAAACACACGCACGGGGCAAGGCAGATTACAAAGATAAAAATAAAAGAAAAACAAAAAAAAACACAAAAAATAGTAGTGAAACGAAAAAAAATATGGGTAGAAAAAACTTCCCGTTGTGGCATCGGGCTGCTTTTCTTTGTGCGGATTTCCAACACTGTTATCTCTAGTGAGAAATTATTCTCGAGATTTGCTTAAACTTGAAAAAAAATTGTAAAAAAAATGTCGGTTTTGGTTTGGTTTTTTCTTACGATTGTTTTGCGTTTTGCCTTTTTATTTTTTTCGCTTTATCTGGTCACACTTTCGGCTTTAGTTTTTTTTAGCTTTTTTGTTCTTTTTTGTTGCTTTTTAACGCACTACATACTAAATAATTATTAAAATTTAATGCTATTTATATAGAATAAATTTCATATAATCAAGAATATATGTATATTATGTAAATCTATAAAGGTGTTTATTTTTCCCCTTTTTGCTTCGATTTTTTTATTGGAAAAACTTGACTGACGAGTGACCAACACAAAAAAAAATAGATGCCTTGTTGTTTCTATTGACGTATATTTGGTTGTTGGTTCTCGATATTGTTGTTGATGTTGTTTTAGTTGGAGCTGATTTTCATGATAAATAATAACCAACAAAAAAAAAACGTGATTCGATACGATCTGTAGAGGTTTTAGAAGGGAAGGGTTGTTAAGAGGGAGAAGATTTAATGCTCGGGCGACGCTTTGTACATTTTTCTCCTTTTGTTATGTTTTTCGTAATTGTATTTTTTTTTTCGTTTTAAGATCAGCTCTGGTTGCTTTTTGATTCCATCTATAATCAATTTGTTAGCACAGTCTTTTTGTGAACAGAAAAAAAATATTCCAAAAAAATTGCACACTTTTCGCTTGATTTTTGTTTTTTGTCGCCAGGGAGGAAGTGCGCACTGCAAACTCCATTTATAGAAATATATTTCTCATTTATTTTTTAAGTTTATGCGTGTTTTTCTTTGTTCTTTATTAAATGTTTTTGTTGTTTTTTCTTTAGATTACGTAATGATTCAGTCCTTGGATGATTTTCCTTCGTTTATTCACATTTTATTAAAGTTTCGGTTTTCTGCGTTAATATTTCAGTTTTTTCGCTAAAAAAAAATATAGTACATCTAAATTGCTACATGTCTTATGTGTGTCTGTCGGTTTTCTGTGTTTTTGTTGAAGGCTACTCCTCTGGTTTATCTTACGGCCTAGTCACGTACTAATCTGCTAAGAACCGATATTAATTCCGATTAAGATGCTGTGGAACAAAAAAAATACACTTGGAACTAGTTCGCGCATCACTGGAGCTAGTTCAAAGGATATGTCTTGAGTGTGTGTGTTCGTGTGTGTTTGTAGAGGGGAGGAGGGTGAGCAAATCTTAAAAAAAAAACCTTTGAATTGTTCCGAAATAGTTTGGTATTTAAATTTAGGTTTTTTAATTTTTGTAAAAATTAAAATTGTTATTCTCCTCTAAGTTTTTGTATGTGTTTTTTGTATTAATTTGTAATAAAACTAAATGAAATTTACAATTCAATTTTTGTTTATACATATATATAGATGTCTGTTTATATATATATATATACACAATATATAGAAGAAAGGGGGTAAAGTAAATTGCAACATTCAATTGAATCTTTTACGTAGATACGACGAAAAAAATTAGTTAAAAGTTAAAAACAAATTTAAACAAAGGATTTTTTGTTTTGTTAAGGTTAGTGTTAAGTTTTTGTGGTTGTTGTTCCTGCTGCTGTACTCTTTTTTGTTGTTGTTTATCAAAATACAAAAAATAAGTGAATAAAAATCGGTAAATATAATCGAATCATAGAATTATAAATGAAACTCTTGTAACGACTTGTGTGTATATATACATATATACATATATCTTATCATATATATATATATATATATATATATATATATATAATAGATCGTTCTCAGAGAGTGTTTGTGTTTTGTTTGTGGGGGGGATTGGTGGTTGTGTTGGTGTTGGTGGTTTGGTTCATCCCTTCTTTGCTTTTTTAGATAAACTTTTGCGCATCGAAATAGGGATGCGTTTTTTGGAAGCGTTGCTGTGATTTTATTGATCTACCTCTGTGAACCATGTTGTTAAAGCCGGCCGCCATATGCGGCGGTGGTGGTGGTGGCGGCGGTGGTGCATTTGGCGCTGGCACGCCCATCTGTGACATAAAGTGCGCCGCCTTCGCCTTGCCATGCTCCTCGGCCAGACGTACGGACAGCGGCTGGGACCCGCCCTCGGGTATGACATTGTTTAGTGCCGAGATGGCCTCCTGTGCCTCCTCCCGTTTGTTATAGCTATATGATGTGATGTATATAGTAGTATTTTGATATATGGATAGGATCGGTTCGATATGGAGGAGCATAAACATGCGCGCGGTAAAAGTATGTGGAAAAAGAAAACAAAAGAAAGAGAAAAGAGAAAGAGAACAACAATGAGAACGCTTTCAAAACAAAATCAGCAAAATGTGTAAACCAAATATAGTTGGATATAGTCTCGTATCTTCTCAGATCGATGTTGTGGATGTGGATATGTAAAGCTTTGAGTAAAAACGTCCAACTGGACGAAAACTTACCGCACAAATGCCACGCCCCTCGGCCGACCCGTCAGCTTATCACGCAAGATATTCTTCTGCACAATGGAACCGTATTTGCCAAAGATCGTGTCCAGCTGATCATCGGTAATTGTGCGCGGCAGATTGGTCACATACAGATTGGTATCCTTGATGGATTCACCGCCAGGACGAGCATAAGAAACCTAGAAAAACAAACAGAGCAAAGTTATTAGCGGATCAGGAAGAGGGGGAGGACAGGACTCACCTTTAGCCGCTTGTTGCGCACCGTAATGCCATTCAGAACTTTGATGGCGCGCTGTGAGTCCATTTCCGAAGTGAAGTCCACAAAAGCATAACCAAAACTGTAGCCAGTCTGTTGAAATATAGATAAAAAAATTAAAATCAATTTTATTAAGAAATTAAAAAAAAATCACTCACCTTATAGTCTCTCATGATTCTGCACGTGTTGATGGGTCCAATGGCTCTGAATAAGGCGTACAGCTCGCGATCAGTCATATCCTGGGGCAAGTAGTTCACAATCAGATTGGTGTTGCTGGATCGCTGATCGTGCATCATCATGTGATCATCGCTGCCGCCGCTGCCCAGCGACAGTCCGCATAGATTGCTAAGCGAATTGTTGCTGGTCATTGGCAGCAGGTTGCACATGTTGCCGCCAAGATTATTGGCACTGCCGCCATTGGCACCAATGCCAATGCCACCGCCGCCGGGAAACTCATTGTAACCGCGACGGGACGAGGAACTTGGAAATGAGAATTCTGTATCCTGTGGTGAGAACGCATAACGTGACTGGAATCAGATTAACCATACAAAGATATTCTAATGTTGAGAGAAGGCCTCATATCGCTGTCTTGGGGTTTGGTTTGGTTGATCGTTTTGATTTATTGATTGGATGGTTGGTTGGGTTGGTCTGCTTTATTTATTCGGATATTTGTCGTTGAAGGCAGCACAAGCACCAGCAAAAACAACAACACGCACAACTCTGATCGGATTGATGGTTGGTTGGTTGATTCGATTGGTTGGTTGATACGATTGATTGTTTGATTAAGGTTCAGGTTGATTGAACAGGAAGCGGAACGTGAACGTTTTCAACGTTTTTTGAAAAAAATGGCAACTACGACAAAAAACTAACTGTAACATATGCCATTATTTTATTCAGTTTTTAATGCGTGCTTGAAGTTTGAGTGCAGCAAATATCATTATCATAGTTATTTTTTGCTTTGGAAGAAGCATTCTATTTATGTAAATCGAAACATTCGCTTGCTTCACGGTACTTCCGAGTGTTTTCTGTTGTTCTCTGTCTATTTGTGTGTGTGTGTGCGTGTGTGTAACGGCATTCACAGTGTTGAAAAAACAAAACATACTCATGTTTATTATTTTTGTCTGTTTTTAACCTTCTAAAAAATGTTTTTGTTTTGTGGTGTTTCGGTTTTTTTTTTTTTGTGAGCTTTCCACAAGCGCCGTTTCAATGAGAGACAGGGAAATACAGTGCGTTTAAATGGTTTTTTAAACCAAAGGAACCAAAATATTAAGTAGAATTAAGTGAAATATTAGAAATGCCAACCTTCCTCTTTCCGTTTTAGTCAAATTTTAATCAATTTAGATCGATTGAAATTTTGATATAATTTAAAATTTATAATGGAAACGCAAAAAAATGCAAATATTTTAAGGTATTCAATATTAAGCCGCACTGTAGTCGGAAGTCTTAAAGGAAGCCGCAACTGTTGCGGAAACGGAAACCAAAGTGGGACGACGGACCAGGTGGCAAGGCTGCTTCTCCCTTGACTCATGCAAGTGTGCGTGCTTGTGAAGGTAATGTTTTCTCGTGTGAGTATTTCTGCGTGTCTGTATTTTAACTTTCTTTTGTATTATTTATTTGTTTATTTAAAAATATTTGTTTGTGTTGTTGCTGTTGTTGTAGTTGCTTGGATTTGTTTTAAAGTTTATTTCTGTTTCTGTTGTTTAAGGTTTTTTGTTTTTAAAAATGCAAACTTTAATTCGTTTTTTTTTTGTCATAAACCAAAATAAAATTTATAGCATCCACAAATAAAATTTAATTTATATTTTTTTTTGTTTTTATAGTATTTGATTCTTGCTTGAAAATTCGTAATCAAAAGCGTGTGTCCCCAGAGCGTTCATGAGACAAACTCAATAACATACAACTATGGATAGTAATATAGATGAATAGATAGGGCATAAAATTTATATTATTATTATTATTATTGATGAGTATCGAAAACGGTACAGAACAGAACAGGGAACAGGAATTAAGCAAAACAGGAAAATACAGAAAAAACATACAAAAACGTATTTGCCGTATAATCATCTTGTCTCTTTTTCTATAACCTGTTCCTTGTTCGTTCCGCTGATTGCTCACATGCAATGGAAATCGAATTTTAGCACTAATAATAATTATAAATTTCAGGCGTAAAACTCTGGGATACTAACCATTCCAGATGGCAGTGAATGCGACATGCCAAATCCACGCCCACCGCTGCACGAATCGATTCGATGATGAGGAATAGAGAAAATATATATTAGCACTGGGAATTGATGGTGTTTTATGGTTGTTAGGGTTGTTGTTAAATATATTTTAAAATTATCAAAATTATATGTATAAAGCGCAATTTACTTTTAATTTTCTTTTCTTCTATTTTTCTAATATTGATAATTATCTTACAAAGATGGTTGATAAATGGTAGCTTCGGTGTTGGGATGATCTGAAGTTAAATTTATAAAACTAACTTAGGCTTACGGGCTAACCTATGAGAAAACAACAATTGCGGGCAAGTACAGTCAGGAGGCAGACTGTTAGCTAACAGAGCTGCCAGCTGTTAACTGACTTGACAGCATTTGCTGCTGCTACTGGAAGTCGATCTTAAGGACTAAGCGGAGAAACTCCGTGAGAAGGTTTTGGAAAAGAGGTTTTAAAGAGCAATCCAACTTTCCCTTGACTTGAATTTGGCAAATCCCTCACAAAAAAGGATCCTGACAAGTTCAAGTTTTTCTGGGAAATTTGCAAAGCTCTTTGCCAATGAATAAGTAAAAAAAAATGGTTATTTTCACAATAAAAAAATAGGCACTTAAAAAAATTTATGTATGGTATTATGTATTTTTCATGCACTTTCGATTCACCGAAAAAAAAGAAAAAAATATTTATTTAATATTGAATACTAATTGGTTGGAACCCTTTTTTAAATCAATTCCAAATATCGGACACAATTTGGTGGAACCATTTTTTTTTTCAACATTGTTGCACTTGAAAAAAAAGTTTAAAAAAAAAATCGACATTTTTCGATATTCAATCTTCATTGAGTGTTTCACTTGTGGCACTTGAAAAAAAAGGGGGAAAAATGTGATGTACAATATAGTATGATGGGTTCTCGGACTGACCCTCTCCAACGGCGACGACATTCAGTTGATTTTGATGTGTGGAACTGTGTGTGGTTTTAATGTCTAAGTAAGGGCTTATAGCCAGATTTTCCCTCAATTTGAATTAATTTTTTCTTTTTTTAATGGTATTTTTTCTTTCTTTTTTTATGGTTTTTTTATTTTTATTTTTTTATAAGTTTCTTAGATTCTTGTTACTTACAGGCGTTCGATGCGTCCCCGTTTCAAGAACATTTTGTCTCAGCCGACCCCCGCAATGCGATCAATCAGCATTCATTTAGCCCTTCATCGAGCGACAACAAAAAATGCCTACTACATAGTATCTATCTAAGAGTTTCGTGTGTCTTTTCGCTTCTGCCGGAATCGAAATCGGTTCCGCAATTTGCTAGGGGGGCAAGCTGTTACTCCTGCTACTCCATGGCTGTGGAAAAAGATGTCTACACAAAATTAAATTCAGCTGCAGGACAACGTCGATGACGGTGGTGGTGTTTACGTAATTGCTGGATGGAGGGGTTTTAGTGGGGATTGTACGTGGTGGGGGTTTCATATGTGTTCTTTGTCTTGAGGTTCTGGAGGTTTATTTTTGTTTCTTTATTTTTTTCAAGGTGATTACGATACTTTTTGATACGTTTCTTCTTTGTCAACTAAAAACAATATAAAAAAAAAACGTGTCACAGAAAAAAATATGTAAAAAAAATTGTTTGCCAAAATAGATTCCAAACATTTTTGGACGGGCAAGGGCTCCTGCTGCAGATGCTGCTACTGCTGTTGGCGTCTGTTGAATGTTGATTGTTGACACTGTTGATTGATGTTCTGCTGCTGCTTTCGTTGTTGTATTTTTTGGTGATGATGCTGCTTTCTGCTGCTGATGATGATGACCTTGAGCAAAAGCTGCTCTTTGGGGTTTCACTATCTCTCACCCACTGCTGCTACTGCCCCCAAAGGGCCACAAGAGGCAGAGTGAGAGAGAGTATGTGTGCTCATTTTTGAGAGATAGAGATAGATAGAGAGAGAGGGGTTGGGTGGAAGGGCAAATTTGTCAGGTATGCATTGGGATATATGTATGCGGGGGGTGAGTCACACTGTGTTTGTTTTTGAGTGTGTGCTGCAATAACCACAACAACAACCGGTGCTTAAAACTAGTTTAAACGGTAAACGTCAGTCCCTCGAATGGGGCGGCTCCATTGGTGGACTAGTAGAAGGGATGACTATACAGAATACATAACTTAAGGCTACTGCAGGCTGCTGCGCAGCGACTGCAACTGTGAGTGTGTCTGTGTGCGTGTCAAGGTCCTGACACAAATTCAGCAGAGCACGTGGTGGGCCCCAAAGGGGGGTTTGGATCAGTTTCCGTTCTTCTGAATAATGTGCCGTTAAGTGAAATGGGGCAAAGGCAGAAGAAGCAGCCCCAGCCACAGCAGCAGCATCATCAGACTTTGGCGAGTCATAAAAATGTCGAACTGTGACGCCGCCATGCATCATCTTGTGCATCTGTGTGCGTGAGTGTGTCAAAAGTTCAATGGCTGCTGCTGCTGCCGCTGCTGTGGCTGCTTGCTTGTGTATTCCTCTCTGTGGGACTCTGGCCTCTTTTTTTTTAGGGTAAGATGCTATCCATCCATCATAAACTATGGCCCGACTGCAGTGGACTGCCAAGGACCCGACCCCTCCCTAACTGCTGATATTTTAAAGCCAAAAAAAAAAAAGAATGATATAAACTGTCGGCCAAAACTTAATGCTTAACCTTAAGGCTTACATTCTAGGAAAGATTTGTATTTCGGATGCGGAAATGGTCAATGGGCAGTCAATGAGGAATGCGGCGAGGCGAGAGAACCAAAACAAACGGAAGAAAACTAAACACGCAAAAAGAAAAGCCATACGAAAACAAAACGCAACGGTTAAAACAAAAAATTTACTGTCAAGCAATAGTAGTAGGGTGTGGATAGAGAGAGAGAGAGAGAAAGAAAGACAACATTTACCGGTACATTGTGAGGCTGTTTGGGTAGCACAGGCCGCACGACGACGAGAACGTTTTGAGGCCGTTTCTATAATCCTCTTGCCACGAACAAATTATACCAACACATATACATCGATGGTATGTGTCGGTGTATCATATATATACATATATATGTGTGTATGCGTGTGGGTTTTGTTGTGTATGTGGGTGGGTAACGACACACGATGGCCGTTCCCCCAGTGTCGAGAATGTGGGTGTGAGCGAGAGCAGACGCGTATCAAAGTGTCTTCTGAGTGCCAGACATGGCAGCGCTCTCCCCGCTCTTCAACATTAAATGCAGTTTTGATCTCTTTCTTCCTTCTAACGGTAATTTAATATATACAAATATACATGTAAATACATATATGTACGAGTATACGTATGTATTTGTATATGCATAAATGTGGAAGATTGCTTTTTCGTTGTCTTTCGTTTGATATTTCTTGAGTTTCCTTTTTTACATTTTTAGTTTTGTATTTGTATTGCTTTTGGTAACTTTATATATCACATTTAACTGTAAATACAGTTTTGGGGAGGAGCAGGGGCGAGGCGACGAGGGCGCTGCGGAAAACGCTGCAAGGAAACATAAAAAAAGACAGGCGGGATTGCATGTCGCGCCGTTCACATTACACGCACGTTCACGTTGCGTTGCATTACATTGTGATATCAATGATTTTACGTTACGTTATAGAAAACACGCAGACGATCAGCTGATTGTGTGTGAGAGTGAGCTCGCGCACGAATGTATGCAATGGAGATGGCAAAACGCAAAACGTAACATCTACAACGTGAGTGAGTGACTGATAGAAGGATAGAAAGCGAAAAAAAAACGGAAAAAAACCAAGAAGCGGATCACTAAAGGTGGGGTCCTCTTTTTACTTTTCGTTGACACAGATTGAAATAGTTTTTGTTTTGGAACGGCTTCGGTGTATATGTATGTATGTGGGTGGGGGGTTGTTTCTGTTGGGGGTAGGTTGGGGTGTGTTGTGGCTTGCTTAATCAATTGATTTAATCATTATTTTCTGTACGATCTAGTACATGAAATAGTTGCTAGTACTTATAAACTGCTGCTGCTGGTGTGGTTCTTTTTATAATATTCCGTTTGTTGCTGCTGTGGTTATTGTTCTCCTTTTCTACTGTTGTTTCTTTTCTGCTCTGCTTCGCTCTGATTTAATCAAAGCTAAGAGCGTAACACAAAATATATGAAAACAAAAAAGAGAACACATACATAAACAAAAATCAATGACTCAAATCGTTGTGGTGTGGGAGGAATATATGGAGACAGGGGACCATGTGCTTGGCGACCAAGGTATATTCATACAAGGCAAGACATTCACCCAGAGTTCCTTTTTCGGTGTATATGGAAATGCCTGACCTCATAACAACATACCTTGCGCTGCCCTTGCACACACAACATACCAATGCATACCGTTAGATTTGTTCCCACCAATATTCAAGCCTAACAAAAAAAAAGATTGGTAATTGTCTCAACAATTGCTGCAAAAAGTTTGCTGCATCAACTCGAATTTGTACTCGTAAAACTATTTAAAAAAAAGAGAGATGGATTGAGATTTGGGCAGAAAAAAATATGGGGAAGAAAAAAATTGTGGGGGGAATTTAGGTCCAGAGCTGGGTAGAAAAAAATCGTCATTACTTTGTCCCAAGTTTCGTTCGTGGGTCATGTTAATTTGTGGGTGGCTGTGTACGTATTTTGTTCGTATGAATATTTAGTTTGTGTGTGTGTGTCCGATGTTGGTGGGGGTGAGGGAAAGGATTGATGGGAATAGGAGCGGGTAAAAGGCAATTCTTTTTGGGGATATCATGTGTTTTTTAATGGAGGGTAAATAAATTAAAATCAAAAACGAAATTAAACGCATAAAAACTCAAGTTACAAAATTTACCTCGACTTGGTGTAACCGTATGGGGGATAACCACCGTTATTATTGTTACTACCCGGATTATTGTTGCCGTACATATCCTGAGTGTGTTTGGGCACGAGTATTTTTTCAACAAAATACTCTGCGTGCTCTTCCTTAAAGTATATATAGATATTTATATACGTTTATCGATAGCAGTTCTATCGATCTACCAAAAAAAAAAACCGTTCACTTTGCTGTGATGGTTCGTGTGTGGGTGTGTGCGTGCGTGGGGGTTGACGTAGGACGGGGGGAGCGTTTCGAGTGGTCAAGTTGTTGTTGTTGCAGAATTGTCGTAGAGAGATAAAGAGAGAGCTGCTTGTTTCCTGCCTTTGGCGCTCAGCGCTCTCAGCTGGCCTGCTGCTGATGGGTACCGTTGGTTGTCGTTTGGTCGTCAATCCCTCTCGCTCTCTCTCTGCTACTTGATATATTTTTGGCGACCGAGCCCCACGCACATTCAAATGGGAGCGAAGACACTCTCTTCAAAAGTTGTCGATTGTGGTAGTTGGTAGTTGTTGTTCGTCAGGTGCGGCTGCTGTTGCTGTTGTTGTTGTCTTCTTCTTCTGGCGTACGCTCTTTTATGTCTCTCTATTGTGGTCTGTTTATTATTGCCTCTATTTCGTGTCAGATTTTCTTGTAATTGTAATTTCTACGGCATACTCTCTCAGACGGCACTCATAATTATTTCGTTATCTTCTAACGGTACTTGTCTCTCCTCTTTTCTGTAAGTGTTTTTGTTCTTATTGTTGGCGCGCTCTCTCTCTGAAGTTGTTATTTTTGATGTTGTAGGTAGAGATGATGGATGTTGTTGTTGTTACTAAGTGATTGTAGAGTTTTGATTCGATTTGTTTGATTAGTTTACTAACGATTGCCAATAGATGAGAGGAAGTGGTGGTTAGGGGGTAGGAGTTAGGAAGAGAGGTTACATTTTTTGGTGTAACATTTGGGTTAATAGGGATATTGAAGGAGTTGCTGGTTCTAAAAAAAAAAAACACATGACAAAGACGTGAAGTGTGTGCGCGCGATTTGTAGAGCGTCGAAATATAATATGAATCACAAAACAAAAAACATATGTATCTCCTAATAATATAACAAATGCAGTATATAATCGATACGAGCAAATCAGTGCGTGTGTGTGTGTTCGTTTGTATTATTTAAATATAGAAACAAATGATGTACCTCTTAACTTAGCATAACACAAAAATTGTTTTATTTGCGTACCCATTTCCCTCGCATTAGAATAGGAATATGTACATTTTTTTCTAAATCAACATTAGAGAATCAATTGCGCTTTTATACACTAATTTTAAAATGTGCCACTTCCCTCAAAGAAGTCTGTTTCCAATAGAGGCGTGGGGACATACCTGGACATCTTGAAATTATAGTACGACGACCATGTGGTCGACAGGGAGGGGGTCACAATATCGAAATTAAAATCCATCATTGGGATATCACACTTTTTACTCGAATGTAGAACACACGAAATCACAAATCAACACACAAGTTGGACTTGTCACGAGTGGAACTCGACTGAAGAGCTCGGCACAGGACATGATCTATTTAAGGATCGCATCGGTCGCACAATAGGCTCGGCCCTCTGGTCCCCGAAGTTGGGCGGTGGGCCGATCAGGTAGGTGGGTGGTAGAAAGGCAAGGGCAAGGTGCGCGTGCCAGACGCGTGGGCGGCTACCTGGCACCCAATCTACTAGGAAGTGTGCCAGGCGTACTTTCTTGGGTGGCCGGCTGCAAACATTTAGGGGACAGATCCAGATCCTGGCAGGCAGGCAGATGTTTTCTCACTTGTTCTCGGAAGCTGGATGGCTATGCTCGTATCAGCAAGGTGCTAACTTGGGTCGAGGCCGGGTGGGTGGAAAAAATCGAAAGGTGGAACTTGAAAGCAAGCTGCAAATTGTTTACTTGGAAGCAAGCTGCAATTTTTCAACAGATCTGCCGTTGTATCGTTTCTGAGGAACATCACAAGATCCAGGGGATTCTTTCTAATGAGTATTTTTGCAATAAAAAATTCCATAGATCAATAAACGATTATAAATTTGTGAACTCAGAGATATATTCTTTGAATAAAATAAGAACAATCTTTCGGATAATCCAAAATCATTTATTTGCAGGCATCAAATACCAATCTTGGAGAAAATCTTTAAAGTTTCATTCCAATGTATATTTAATATCAACTAAAGCATTCTCTAATGTATCAATAATTATTGATTATAATCTATCGCCCTATCCATTAAACCATTAAACCTCACTGGATCTCGAGATAATGCAGCTGCCCTCTGCCTGGTCCCTGGAACATCGGGCACACAGGGCAGGTGATATTTGCAAAGATTGACCGAACGACCTCCTCCGTCATATAAAAATTGCAGGCTGCAAAAATTCTTCCAAAATACCAAGAACAGAAAAAAGAAAAATTGCTTGGTGATTTTCAGTAGAAGCATTAAGTCCAGTCAAGGTGGTACCGAGGAGTGTCACGGTAGAGTGCTACCGGAGATATATTCAGAATCTAAGCGAATTTGAATTAGTGAAAAATAATACAAAAATATTAAGGTAATCCATAATCCAAGGATCGGTTATTCTATGTAAATTGACTGATCCATTTTAATTTATATTCAATTAATCATATTTGTGTACTCTATTTTTAATATATACTCTATATTTATATTTATAAAGACGAAACTCACATTCCAATTGGAAATTAGAGACCTTTCATTCCACACATTGAAATATATGAACTATGCAAATAGGAATATGTACATTGTACAACTTTTTTAAGATTATACTTTTTTAAACCTCAATTTCAACTAATATAAATGGGAAAAATATAATGGAGAAACTCACTTTCTTTGATCACATTTCTATAGAAATTTTAAATTTTTTTTTCAAATTAAACCTTTCCTTTTGCGAAATCAGTTTTGCAATCGATTAAGAATCGGATCCCCCCACAGGAGTCACAACTGTGCTTCACTTCCAGCGGATAACCAAAGCGAGTAGCGCAAAGAGAGCGAACGAACGAGAGCTTTGCTTAATGGAAAACGAGGCCAGCAGCACAGCCTAGGGGGAGAAGAGAGCAAGGTTCGCTCGCTGGATTGGTGTGGGGGAGGGGGCCTAAATCGCTTACGTTTGGACAGCGACACACACAGGGGAAGATAGGAGGAAGGGCGGCAGGGCACCGTGCAATTTACAGGGCGGTTGGGGGGGTTTTGGTGGCTTGGCTCTCTCGCTTATATACAGAACAAAGATTGCCGAAAAAAATGCACACGTATACAAACGAAGGGAATGGTTGGCATGTGTACATATTTATGTATTTCCAGTGCGAATACACAGCAGACGAAGATGAAGAAAATGAGGAAATTGCTAAAGAAAAGCGTCACACTCCGGCTCCATCAAAAGCGAACAGAGAGCGTCGTTGCCATGGCTCAAACGGGGTAGAGAAACACAAAAGAAAGTAAGAAAATTTACAACTTAAATTGAGCCAGAAATGAGAGCGATCTAGAGAAAGATATAGGGGGAAAAAAACAAGAGGAGAATTCTTGCATATGAATCCTGCGCCTTCTCCATTCACTTGGTACATACAGTTGTTTGTTTGTTTATTTTTTTTTTTTGGATATTTCTTCTGTTTTCTAATGCTAACAGTCCAGTCTATTTTAAAAGGTATTTGTTCAATTTGGATAGCTGGAAGTGTCTCAAAAAGAGTTTTGAAAGTGATGAGGTGCGGCAATACTATTTCATTGAACACAACTGTACATATTGTCATTAATTGTCATTCGACATTAAAGAAAAACCAACTACAAATATTAGATCTTGCTTAAAATTACTTTAGTCAGAGGCCAAAGTAAGTACGGCATCTTCATCCACTGAAGCTTCAGTTTTTAACTTGACGAAGCTTAGTTGAAATAAATAATTTTAGAAACAACGAACGAATTAATTAACTGCAGGTTGGGCACCATAAGTAGAGCACAGGTGAGTCAATATCTACATACATATGTGTGTATATGGGAGCTAGCACTACGTGTGCATACATATGTTTATGGCCACCAGGGTACAACGCCAGCTGATAACAGCGTTCGGGTATTGATATCTTTTTCTTGAATCCAGAGTCTCGCTGGTGTGTATTGTCTATGCTCTCACATAGAGATTGAGATTTAGAAATACCTGAATTTCTTTCAGTATCCATAGATAATACGGCAGAATTATAATGGGATCGCATAGCAGATATAGTAGAGTTCCTGAACAATACATATGTAGTCAGCATAAACATAGAACCCCCATCTAGATCCCGCATTTTTCTGAGCCGCCGTCATAATCGTAAAAACACGTAGAAACCCCTAATAATTTGCCGACTGAGTTTGAAAAGTATAACTTCATCGAAGAAATACTCAGTTGATTTTTTGTTTATGTAACACCTGGAGCCACCTCGAAAGTCGGCTGTATACAATTGAATCGAATGAACTAATGAACTTTCAATGCGTGGCAGTAACACGTCAGGGAATGGCTTCTTTCTACGCGTTACAAACCTCTGATCAAACTCAGAATACTCTCTGCAAGGGTATAAATAACATACATATGTACACATGTAAAATGAATACCAGGAACAAGACAGTGGTCGGCCTGGCCGTTTCTCTGAAATGACAAAAACACATCCGAGTATTGGCCGTCCAGCAGCTTACAGTGAAACCGGCACTGGTTGAACGGCGCCCATTTGCAGGTTAAAACGTTGTAACGGCCTCTGCCTGTTTGTGGTGGGGGATGGAGGGGGATTGCGGCGCCATTTCAATATAATGGAAACGCCAAACGATCATTGGCCGCTGGAAAGGGGAATGGCCGTGAGAGCGGCAATGTGTTAAAAGAGTAGAAAGAGAGAAGCACAGCTAAGCAGCAGCAGCTGCTCCTCCACAGACGCTCTCCCTCACCCCGCCAGCTGCAACGAACGGCAGCTGGAGAATTTGAGACAGAGAGACACAGAGAGTGAGAGAAACAGAGAGTGAGAGAGAGAGTGAGAGAGAGAGAGAGAGAGAGAGAGGGCCAGAGAGCAACTAGAGCGTGAGCAAATCCAGCAAGAGAGTTGCTTGTCCTGGGCTTTACCTGTGCTTAAGGGAATCCTTTCGCTCTCTCATATTTTGCACCTTTTCTTCAATGGAAAGTGGATCATAAAATTTGTAATCCTAAAGCCAAATCGACAGGCGCGTAGGCGCGTGTCGCCTCCCCTCACGGGTCCCAGGTCGGTCTCACTAATGATGATCGGACCGATCGGCACGCGTTTTTGACTGCATAAATCGCTCGCTGGATTTATTTTCACCTTCTTCTCTCGCTCACACTCTCTGATTTTAATTTCTTGTACTTAATTGATTGTTTCAAGTATGCATTGCACATATGGCAGACAAGACATGCACGTCAAAGGTAAATTATTCCACATCTTGTCCACGCAGATACTGCACAAGGCAGACAAACCACAACATGCCGCTACTGCGATAACAGCTGGCAATGCCGCCACCACAGTCGTGTTTCGCATCAATGTGACAGCTGATTACCACAAACACGGAGACAGTCTCGTAGCGGAATATTGTGCTGCTCGTTTACAACAACAGAGTAACCATCGATTGCACTTAATATGGTAGAAATATCTGTATGCATATAAAATCACTACTTAATTTCACAAACTATTCAAAACTAGAGACCATGCAATATGCATATTTTCAGTTATAAGGAATTGATGCACTTTAGCTGGTATGCAAATAGAACTTGTATAAATTAAATTTCCAAACCCCTTGTTCAAGGCATCATAGACCCAAAAAAAAAAAATCTCATGTTATAGATACAACATACTATATGGGTTCAGAAACCGGAAATTGGTATACAGAATATGCATACATTTTGGCTAGGTAGTCAAGCGGATGTGCAACGGAACCAAATGGTGTAAAATGTGCACCCCAAGGGACAAAATTTCAGGTACTCGGCTGTCACTCTCTGGCTAGACGCGACTGTATGCATATGTTGTTGCTTATAAGTCTGCATTCTCCAGGTAATTTTCTGTATATACCACAGTTGAGGGTAAAAAGATATGCTCAAATATATGTACTATTCTTTACACAAATACACGAAATAAATAAATACACTCGAACACACACACAACAATTACTCAATTTTTTTGTTTGTGGCTGATGTCCAGCTGTACAAGTTTTTTATCAAACTTACTGTTACTGCTTACCGCTTTCTGCTTTATTATTAGGTATTTATATATCTTCCGCTTGTATGTTTTTGGCTATGTATTACTAGCAACGGTTAACTAAATGAAAACAGTATGTGTTTGAGTTTGTACAACAATAAAAAAAAGGGAAGAAAAACCAAGCGCATGAATTGAGAAAAACGTTGGGTATTCGACAGAGGGGAGAGCGGCACGCGGGTTCAAAAAAGCCAGCCTCGCACACACACGCACGTAGGCACTCTTGAACATACACACACACACATACATGTTGGTTCACTCACACGTATTCGTCATCGAAGCCGCACACTCACGTAAAGAAACAAAAAAAAAAAGAAAAGATACAGCGGCGAGTAGCGGACGAGGACGTTGGTGTGAATGCCATTGAGTGTGTGCGGGGCTGTGTATGTATGTGTGTATGAGTGCGACGACGTTGCCATTTTTGCTGCTGTTTTTGCCTTTGCTTTGCTGTGTTGCTGGGAAAAGCAAGTAACGCCTCTACCAAGGCTGAGTGGAATTTTACAACATGGCTCAATATTCCGGCCAGGCAGTGTGTACGTAGAAGCCGCATGCCCAGAGCCACAAGAGTGGTACAGACTTCAAACGACAACATCAATGGGCACACCATCAAAAGACACACTTGCACATAACTGTTTTGTGTTGTTGTGTTTTACCATTTTGTTCAATAACAAACACACAGACAACAGCAAAAGTATAGACTAAAAAAAAAACAACAAAAAATAAAACAAATACAGCGAGTACCCGTGCACACACCGCCTACCCTTCTTCACTACCACTCGCTGGCTCTTCTTCATAGTAAAGTCATACATACACACACACACACTCATGTATGATTGCGAGTGTGTGCTTGTGTGAAAGATTCAACGAACAAAAAATGTATTAAAAAAAAGAAAACTTGAAGCTTGTACTAGATAGAATGCATAAATATACTAAAACTACGCATGTATTTGAAAATGGTGCACAAGAGGACGATTTTCTGCGCATTATTCGTTTCAGCATATTTCACAGTGTCTCTGCGTGTTTTCCATTATCATTATTTTCTCTTTTCGTTTCGTTTTTCTGCTCCTCTTCAGCTGCTTTTCGTTATTATATACACTTCACGTCACGCTAGAAACCATTACAGGGCCCTATATATACATGTGTTTTTGTGTCTGTGTGATGCCTGAGAGTGTGTATGTGTATTGTTTTTGGGGTTTTTATTTCGCTATCGGCACACACAACGTCTTTGTATTGTTTTATTCAACTTGTTTTGCTTTCACACACATTATGATTTCAATTAATATTATTAAAGCTGTTCTCTTTGTCGTTTGTATTCTTTCAATTTGCCAGAAAACAGTAGTATTACAAGGTGGAGCAAAAAAATTACCAGAAAAAAATGCACTGCGCGCGGCGCTACAACTTCCTTTCACAATTCAGCCGCAACTATGTGACCGTGGACTTATTGATCAAATATACTGCCTGGCCCTCAGAAATATACCGAAATATACCTTGTTATTATACAAATATATCGTTAATATACTGACGGACACGACAAGAATGTGATATTTCTCGAATTTGATATTCCGTTTAATATTACTAGCTAGTTGGCCCTCTCAGCCCAAAACAAATAATTTTATCCGATAGATACATAAATTTTCTACAAGATTGGCAAGTTTTCAGAAGTCCTTTTTATTGCATTTTTTGCATAAAAAGGATCAAACAAAAACGGCCAAAGCATAAAACGTAAATGTTGACTAAATGTGACGTCAGTGTTGCTGGTCAACCAAGTTTCTTCTATGCGTATGGACTGTTGTATACCTTATTTCTTTTAATTGATGTTAAATGTTTTGTTCCAAGCTCCATTGAAACATTATTTATGATTTTATCCGAGATTGACATGCTTTTTACATATTAATGAACATGTTTGTGTGTTATATACATCTATCCCGGTTCTGATACCTATTATTGGAACCAGTGAGCTGCAAAATTTCGTTAGTATCCTTAAAACGATACAGTAGTTTCTGCATTAATTGGAGCCTGAAACCACAAACAACATCTCAAGTCCATAATATCCATTTTCCCAAGGTATGCAGACTGTTGCTCATTCCGTGCCAAAGTTGCACAACAATGCTGCTACTTCATTTCCTCATGTTGCTGAAATTTTTCCCTTACAAATAAAATGTATCTTACGGGAACGTAGGTGTGAGCCACATTGTTGCGTCATTCCATTCCGAAAAATGTCAGTATTTTTTTAGCGCTAAATGAGTTTGGCGGTCGTTTTCAAAATTATATTAATACATGGAAAAAAAAATATTTCACTTGATTTGTTTTGTCGAGTGTGACTGGAACTCAGAAACGTCATTTTCAAAATATGCCGTAAATATACCGACGGACACGACATTTATCACATATTCCTCGAATTTGATATTCGATTTAATATTGCCAGCACACTTGTAGCAGTGTGATATCACATGAGTCTGGATCCAAATTTGATTGCCCAAGCTCTTATAGTCTCTGAGATCTAGGCGCTCAACAAGACGGACAAACAGACAGACGGACAGAAAGGGCTCTATCGACTCGGCTATTGATGCTGATCAAGAATATATATATATGGGGTCGGAAACGTTTCCTTCTCTGCTTTGCATACATTCACTTTTTCCACAAATACAACAAACCCCTTAACTCTTTTTGAGTACAGGTATAATAAGGTCAATAAAAATGTTATGATGCAGACAGGATATCGGTATTATTGTTCGATAGGCAGCACTTGAATTCGTCATAAAAGGAATTACATTTTTCTGTTCTATATGTTTTATTGTTTGTCTTTTGTTGCCAAAAATATTTTGCATTTCCTCTGTGATACATACCTTAACAAACATCGCATCAATTTTAAAATAGCTCTTTTCCTAGAGGGTATTTAAAAAGATGCATTCTGCATGGTGCTGGAGCATGCTGCCGCACAAATCGAATATTGAAAACAGGATTGAGCATGAAATCAAGCAGATTTGTATTTTTTTAATGAATCTTTTATTTAAAAAAATGTCTCCCAAAACAGTTTTAGTCGATGTTCTACCTTAAAACATCTATGTTTATTCAGCTCTATCGTTCGTTAATTTCATCTGGTTTCGTTCATTTGTTAGGTTTTCGAGATTTTCAATTAAAGCTGTCGAAATTATTTTGAATATGCACAAAAAATCTTAAAAGAGCTGGAGCACAAAATTGTTTTACCTAACAACGGGGCAGATAAGAATCGCAATCATAAATCAATTTTTTTCTGTGCATTTGAAATACATTTTTTAACATCTACTTTATAATATTGCTGGTATAATTTGATATAACATAACAATATAATTACTTATTATAAATAAAGCGACTGGAAATAATAATGAACTAGTTCTTTTTATTATATAAATTAACGCTAAATATCGATTGCATTACAGAAACTATTTAAAGGATTTATTTTTAAAAAATTTTCTTTAGCAGTTCAAAAATTTATTAAAGTTGTTAAGCTATTAAGCTATATAAATAATCTGTATTGAGATATTTATCGATCGTTGAACAATCGTTTTAAACTATATTTGACGGGCTGTTTTCAGTTCTTCGTAATGATTACTCATTTCCGTTTTTATATTATTTGTATTTATTTGTATAGATACACGTCTAATATACAATTTCTTACATCTAAACGTAATATATTTAAGTTATATGACTTGAAAAGTCGTACAAAATCATGCATTCCTGTTGGTTTTCTTTTTTCCAGCTTGGCGGATTGCTTGTAATTACATTTTATCAGTACCTAGTTGTAGGGATAACCTTATAGCTAGCAAAAAAAAAATAAACGTGTTAAATAATGTAAATTATTTACCGATGCTTTAGGAATTAGAGAATACATTTACATAGCAGTCAAAGCCCATTAATTGCTGTTCTTCTTTGTAGGAGTTTAAAGGGTTTTCTTTCGTTTTGTGTGGGTGTGTGTGTATGGGGGGCAGGCAAAACCCCATTCATTCTTTGTGTGTCTTTCTTTTTTTTGTTTTTTTAGGGCTGGGTAAAGATTCCCAGAGGTCCCCAATGGTCAGTTGATGAGTTTGGGGAAGAATCACATGCGGAAGGTGGGGCCATGGGCCAAGGCAGGGACGCGGGTTGGGTCCATCATTTGGTATTGAACAAGTCTTTTTTGTTGTTGAATCCATTCTTTAGTTCGATTTAAATGTTGTTGCGATGTCGGTTGTTCCCACCGCGACTGTTCCGATTGTTGTGGCCGCCACCAGAAAAGCGTCCTCCTCCTCCTCCGCCGCCGCCGCCTCCTCCACCACCATTGTTATGGTTGTTATTAAAGTTCTTGTTGTTATTATTAAAGGACATGCCATTGTTAAACGGCATACCACCCATAACCATGTTGTTGAGGTTGTTGTTCATTTGATTGATATTTCCCATGCCACCGCCACCGCCACCGTTTCCGTTTCCATTTCCGTTCCCAACTCCACCTCCTCCTCCACCGCCACCACCATTGTTAGCCGCGAATGGATTGAACGGATTATTGCTGTTGTTATTATTCATGTTGTTGGCATTGTTCATGAGGCCGCCGAGTTGCCCGGCAATGCCATTGCCAACATTGTTACCCATTACACCGCCACCCATCATGCCACCCATGCCAACATTGGGTCGTGGCGGTGGCTGATTGAACTGCTGGGGCATGCTCATCTGTTGCATCATCATGCCATTGGATAGTCGTCCGGCGAGTAGATTTGGCGGAGGTTGGCGCAGCAATTGGGCAAGATTTGGCGGCGGCTGCGATAGGTTAGGCAGCACGACTCCAACTCCAGCGGGACCCATGGCCATGCTGGCGATCATGTTCTGGACTGGCTGATCATCGGCCAGATGTACCACCTGTCCATTATCATCGATATATATGCCCAGCTTGGCAAAGATCTGCTGCAGCGTCTGGTTGTTCACAATGAAGGAGACATCGAAGGTCTTGCAGCCACCGTCCGGCTGCTGGTGGTATTTCTTCAGTTCGGTGAAGACCAAAGCCAGCTGCTGGTTGACCATTATCTTGTTGTTGCTCCCCAGATCCTTGTACCAACTGGAGTTCTGCAATATGCTGCGTATCTCGGAGATCTGTGTGGTCCCACCAGTGGCATTGGTGGTGGCAGTGGCCGTCACCGTGGCTACGGACGAGCCGGAAGAAGTGCTCGCTGATTGGGCCTGCAAATGGGAACGGCGGGGGTCACGACGCGGATCTGCGCGTACGGTTGTCGCTAATGGGAGGACACCGCCAGCAGCCTTATTGGCAGCTAACAGCAGATTGGGTGGCGGCAGGCTCATCGATGGCGGTGGCACACTCATCGATGGAAGACCAAGACCGAAGCTTGGCGGTGGTGGCGATGTAGGTGTGGCATCGCGTCCCATTGGTGATCTGGGCCCGGATTCGGGCGATGAGAGATAACTGTTGGAACGATTCAATGACGATTCACCATACTGGGACTCCTCGGTCGCATACAAATGGTCGGGCAGTCCAAGAATGCGACGCATGCGCGGATCGCGCACCTCCTTGTCCTCCTTGTGGGAAGCACCCAGACGTAGCTGGGTGAAGTTTGGCTCCTCCACCTCCACTTCGTTTACCTCCCAACGCATGGGCATGTGCGAGAAGATGGCCGCATCTATCTCGGTGGCTGGACGGTAATGACGTATCGGCTCGAACGGCAGACGCATATCAATGTCACGCTGCAGGATCGCACTCGACTTGGCCTTTAGACGGTCGGCTGCCTCACGCTTCTCCTCCTTCACCTTATCGTAGTCGTACAGGGAGGGACGCTCGTATTGTGAGGGCGTGGGCGCTTGCTCTGGCTCCGACTTGACGAGCGATGGCAGCTTCATTGTCATTGCCATGGCCATGGGCATCGTTGTGGGCATATCGAGCGACAGTTTGGGCGACTGTGATCCCGGCTCGGGTGTTGGCGTGGGCGTCAGAGATCTGGAATTGGAATTGGAGTTCTCATTGGCGGAGTCCACGTCCCCGTCACCGCTATGTGCCTTGAACGGATTGCGTATGATGTCGCGATAGAATGCCGCCCGGGTCACAGGATCGGGTGGCTTGTCTCCAAACAGTAGACGACTGAACAGGCTATTCGCATCGTTGGCACTCTCTGGTTCTTCCTTTGCTGTTGCTTCTCCAGCAACAGCTCCCACTCCAGCTCCAGTCGAATCGTTCGAGCCTTGTGTGGGAGAGATGGCACTCTGTGTGGTGGTGGGCTGCCGCTGTGTCTCTGGTGAGAGGCGGACTGGCTTCGCGCCGATCATGTTGCTCATAAATGTGGGCAAATCAAAGACGGATGGCATTGGTGGTGCCTCGTCGTCCTTCGGTGATGATGCCGCCTCCTCTTCCTCTCCCGCCGAATCGTTGCCATCATCAATCACCAGCTGCTCCTCATCGTCGCGATCATCGTCAACTGAAAGGAGAGAATGGTGCATTAAAAGAAGGTACAGAAGAATTAGTGGGTAGAGTTTCTTACGTGGATCGTTGCTGGTGAAGCTAACATGGGCATCCTTTAGATACTGAGTGTAGTCGACCATAATGAAACCATTATTGCTGTTGGAGTTGCTGCTCACCTCCGCAACGGCTGCAGTATTGCTGCTGTCGGGTTCAAAATGAAAATATAAATCAAATTAGGCGTAAGGGCTTTGCTTAGTTGGACTCACCTGCTGGCTGCTGTTGTTCCTGCTGCTGCTGCCTCTGGCTCTGACTTGATCTCTGCCTTCTCCTTGGCCTCCAATGCCTTGCGCTGTATATCCCCAATCTCGATGACCGTCAGTCCCACCTCCGTCAGCTGGCCAAAGGGCACTTCGAACATCTGCTCTAGATTGCTGATGCCAAGCTTTTTCAGCTTTGCCATATGGTCGGCGGGTAGCAGATCCTTGAGATTCACTAGATCTAAATGTGGAGACAGCACCTTGGTGGTAGCTGATTTAATGGGATCTTCTTCGCCTGTGGTTTCTGCAGATACTTCTGGTGATGTTGCTGCTGTTGTATCTGCTTCTCCTCCAGCTGCTGCTGCTCCTCCCTTGGGCTTTTCAGCTTTTTCAGCCCAGCGGGATTTGCGCTTCTTTTCCGGCTTGGATTCATTTACCGCGGGTGGATTGATGACCATGTCTAGGAGAGATGGGATGGACCCTCCCAGCTGCTGTTCTGTTTGTAGAGCCAGTGCCTGTTGCTGTTGCTGCTGCTGCTGTTGCTGAAGCTGTTGCTGCTGCTGCTGTTGCAAAAGCTGCTGCTGAAGCGCAAGCTGCTGCTGCTGCAACTGTTGCTGTTGCTGCAACTGTTGCTGTTGCTGCTGCTGCTGCTGTTGTTGCAGATTCTTCTGCTGTTGCTGTGGGAGCTGCTGATCTATACGGCGACACACACCGGCACTGGCCAGCGTGGTCCAATTGTTGTCGCGTCCAAACTGATCACAGAGCGCCTCATGGCGTCGGGTCATTTGCCCCAGGGCCACCTCACGGGAGATGCGCTTAAAGTCGCCGAGTATCTCCTTAGGTGCCGTCTCCATGTGCTTCAGCAGTATGTTGCGCAGCTGCTCCGACAGGGGCTCGCCGTGATGGAACAAACACTCGTCGCCGGCAAAGCACTCCATGCCCAAGTAATAATATTTGCAGGGAAACTCCTTGTGCATGTAGGAGCACTTGTCACGCTTCGCGCAGCAATCCATTAAATAGAATTTGCACAGCTCCAATTTGCGGGGCTCGACGCGGCCGGACTTTTCGGTCACTGGGCTGTCGCCAGAGTCGCGGCGGCTGCGTTTGCTGGCAGATCCACCTCCTCCGCCACCATCGCCCTGTCGACGATCCTGGTCACGATCACGATCGCGATCGCGACGCTTTCGTCCCCCCCTTTGATCCTTATCGCGCTCTCTGCGCTGGCGACGCCTCTGGCTGCCGGCGGCAGGGCCATCCTCATCTGAATAGGAATCGTAGCTGCTGTACATGTCCTGGGCGGAATCATATCCGCCACCACCAGCACCCGAAACCCCCGGCTGGCTGGACGCACTTGTGCTTGTTGGACCTGGGGGCGGGGGACTGCCACCGCGCACATTCATCATCTCGTACTCCATGTCCATGTCATCGCTGGCCCCTCCACCGACAGCCAGATCGTCATCATCGCGACGGGCGCGTTTCTGTGAAAAGGAAATAATAGCTTCTAAATCGGAGACTTGTTGACAGACATATAAATAGGGGATATGGGATATGGTTAGATGATTTTCTAATGGGGTCTGAGGAGAGGAACATGAAACGATATGAGGACGAGGGGGTACTGCTGCTGTCCCACCCACCAGAGTGATCCTAAACCAGCTCAGGCCACCCATTGAGCAACTAAACGTATGTGATCTCTTGCCCGTCTGAGTTCTGGCTACAAACTGTATGCCGTTTACACTCCATGGGCGCAAGAGCTCATCTGTGACGATCGATCGGTCAGGCTTTTGGTGCGGATTTTTGGGTCACGCTTCGGCCAATCAGCTAATAATGTGCATGGAAATGGGGGCGACAGCGACTTACTTGTTGCTCTTTGTCCTTTTTCTCGCGCTCACGCTTCTTTTTTTGGCGATTGCGGCGTCTGTTGCCACGACTGGCCGTCCATACAGCGGTCAGTGGATCTCCACCAGGACCTTCACCAGCGCCTCCCTCGACGCCGGTGGCCGACGTCTCACTATGTAGAGATCTCATCTTGGGCATGGGCGGTTCAATGCCCTTTTTTTTCAGTGCATTGGCAATGGCATTCTCGATGTTGGAAGCATGATCATCTGGATTATACGAGGTGAGATTTAGGAGTGAGAACTTAGCCCGTTTGGGTGTGTGGGGATTGGGTTAGGGTTACCTTCGAGGGGGCGTGGCTTTTTTGGCTTGCTATTGATGGGCGAACCACCCACATCCATGGCGAGGCCCATAAAGACCACATCCTCGTCGCAATTCTTTTTGTTCTGGCCAGCCATTTCGATGCCCACAAACTGCACTTCATCGTCGTTGTTATGGGTCTTCTGTTGGTGTTGTTCTTTTTGTTGTTGCGGTGTCGGCTCCTCCTCCTCCTCATCATCATCGATTTCGCCATCCTCAAGATCCTCGGCCAAATCAATCACGGCCACAGTCGACGCCGACATTTTTTTTATCAATAAATTCTAACCTTAAAGTTTATCAACGATTTCTGCAGATAGACAAAGCCAGAAAGAGAGAGATATGCATAAAGGAAAGGTCATAGAAGGAACAGGGATATTTTATAGAAATTTCCCAAATACATATAGAACTGAAATTCTTTAGTAATACATATCCATAGATACATATTATTACGTCACAGCATGAGAAGAAAGGCAGAGAGAATTAAGTACCAGAATAACCCCTGTATAATCCATTATTTGTTCACATATTTTTATACGATCTAACAGTTATGTTCTGCCAGGAACCACTCAAGTAACTGCGGAATTTCTTCATGGGAATAATATAAAGTTGAATAAACAATGGTTTCAGCTTCTGTGTTTGTGTGTGTGGGGAGGTGGGGCAAATTACCGTTTGGTGCTGTCGCCAGTAAACGGATCTTCGATAAACAACACTCCACATTATTTTGCATTTATTCCACTGTAACCCACACATGCATATGTAAATATGGCGTCTGCATTCGTGTGTTCAGCTTTCAGTCAATAACCATATGTATATACATACATAGATAATAATTGCATTGTTGGTTGTACAGATCTCTCATGGTGTTTTAAGTACTTGACATTTTTAATTTGCGAAAGTTCGAGCTATAACTACTATTACAGTACATAGATACATACATATGTACATGCACGCTCGCTAGCGCGTGTGTATTTCTTTCATTGTGACTTTTGGGTATGTTTATCATGTTGTCTCGCTTGCGCAGCTACGAACTGAGACTCCCGTTCTCAAATGCGTGCGCTTGCTTGTAAAAAATTGCATGCGTGTGTGTGTGTGTCTGTGTAGATGAAGGTAAAAAATGTGTACATACATACATAGTATAATTGTGAATTATGTTTTGACACTTGGCATTATTTTCCTTAATTATGATTGTTGTCGCTGTTCCACAAAAAGAATAGTGAAAGGGGGGAGGAAGCCGCATGAAGCGAATGTTTTAGGCGCGTGTGTGTTTGTGAGTGTTTGTGTGGCGCATCTGCGCAGTTTGCATGCACGTATACACACACATGTAGAAAATTACGCAGTGATCAGACTGCAAAGGGCGAGGGGGGTTTGGAGCATACATATATATACATACGTATGTCTGTATGTACATAAGCCTTGAACGATCGGAAATCTCCCTCTCACTTGGTGACGATTATGGGGCGTGGCATTGAGGAATTATTGTGAACAGCTTACACACACAAACATATATATGCATGTACATACATACATACATACAAATGCATCAATAGCAGCAGCATTAGGCCAAAACCACAAACATTTTGAGCCCTGAAAAACATTTTCTCTTACGTTTTGATGGAACATTTACAACTTTTAGTGATTTATAACATTTCTGTTCGATTAATTTTCGGTTATGTGATGGGTTCTTTGTTTTGTTTTTTTTTGGGTTTCTTGTAGTTTTTTCTTTGTTGTTTCTTGTCGCTTTTTGGCGTCGTTCCCGCTCTGCTTACATAATGGAAGTGGTACAGTAGGTGAATAAAGATATGTATGTATATATAGGAACTATATGAAGCTATACATATACATTGACATACATTTGCATGTATATCGTATTAGCGGCGCAGTAGATGTGTGTGCACATACATACATGTGTACATATATGCATGTATAGGGACGAAAAAATAGCATTTCGTATGACAAATGCATAGTTCAAGATTTTTCTTTTGCTATATATACATATATGTACATGCACGTGTGGTTAGGTGTATTGTATGTGTATGCGTGCGGGTCTGGGGCTCGCTTTCGCTCTGTTTTTCTGCCTGTGGCCCTGGCCACAGTATGTTTCTTTCTCTCTCTCTCCCTTTTCTTCATTCTGTGACGCTCATAGACAGAATACAATATACAAATACATTAAATTAATAAAACTTCTTCGTCCAACATAGGCGTTGTGAACAGTTCAACTTAACAGTTTCTACTTGAGTGTGACCACCAGCGTGACCGTGACGATAACGATAAAAAATACCATCCGGCCAAGAAATAAATACCGTTAAATACCATTTCGGTTTTGAGAAATACCATTTAAATACCATACCAAAAACAACCAGTGCAGTCCGGCGATGGAACGTGACTTAACCCACTTAACACCCTTCTATTTTAAAAGTTAACCAGCCATTTTTAAACCGCCGAAAATAATACTGTTTGTGAAGGCTTCCTTGTAGCTCCATGCTACTCTTTACTTCCAAAAAAGTGACCAACGACATCTTTCACTTGTAATGCATACAATATGTTAAAGTTACATAAATTTCGTGGAAATATTAAAAACCCCCCTGGTCGACAGTGGGTTAACGTTCTATTTTATTGATTGAAATCGTATTCCATCATTTTGATATTCAGTTTAATATTACTAGCTAGTTGACCCTTTCAGCCCTAAACAAATAATTTTATCCGATAGATACATCAATTTTCTACAAGATTGGCAGGATTTCAGAAGTCCTTTCTATTGCATTTTTTGCATAAAAAGGATCAAACAAAAACGGCCAAAGCATAAAACGTAAATGTTGACTAAATGTGATGTCAGTGTTGCTGGTCAACCAAGTTTCTTCTATGCGTATGGACTGTTGTATACCTTATTTCTTTTAATTGATGTTAAATGTTTTGTTCCAAGCTCCATTGAAACATTATTTATGATTTTATTATAGATTTACATGCTTTTTACCTATTAAAACACAAACATGTTTTATATACATATATCCCGGTTCTGATACCTATTATTGGAACCAGTGAGCTGCAAAATTTCGTTAATATCTTTAAAACGAGACTGAGTAGTTTCTGCATTAATTGGAGCCTGAAACTACAAACAACATCTCAAGTCCATAATATCCATTTTCCCAAGGTATGCAGACTGTTGCTCATTCCGTGCCAAAGTTGCACAACAATGCTGCTACTTCATTTCCTCATGTTGCTGAAATTTTTCCCTTACAAATAAAATGTATCTTTCGGGAACGTAGGTGTGAGCCACATTGTTGCGTCATTCCATTCCGAAAAATGTCAGTATTTTTTTGGCGCTAAATGAGTTTGGCGGTCGTTTTCAAAAGTATATTAATATATGGAAAAAAAAATATTTCACTTGATTTGTTTTGTCGAGTGTGACTGGAACCTCAGAAACGTCATTTTCAAAATATGCCGTAAATATACCGACGGACACGACATATATCACATATTCCTCGAATTTGATATTCGATTTGATATTGCCAGCACACTTGTAGCAGTGTGATTTCACATGAGTCTGATACATTTGATTTGTATGGGAAAATTTTCAGCAACATGAGGAAATGAAGTAGCAGCATTGTTGTGCAACTTTGGCACGGAAGGAGCAGCAATCTGCATACCTTGGGAAAATGGATATTATGGACTTGAGATGTTGTTTGTAGTTTCAGGCTCCAATTAATGCAGAAACTACTGTCTCGTTTTAAAGATATTAACGAAATTTTGTAGCTCACGGGTACCAATAATAGGTATCAGAACCGGGATAAATGTATATCTATACAACAAAACATATGCATTAATAGGTAAAAAACATGTCAATCTAGGATAAAATCATAAATAATGTTTCAATGGAGCTTGGAACAACAAAATTAGCATCAATTAAAAGAAATAAGGTATGGTATACAAAAATACATACGCATAAAAGAAACTTGGTTGACCAGCAACACTGACGTCACATTTAGTCAACATTTACGTTTTATGCTTTGGCCGCTTTTGTTTGAACCTTAATATGTAAACAATCCAATGAAAACTAGTTCTGAAAACTAGCCAATCCTAAACAAAATTCATTGAGGAATTGGATAAAATTATTGTTTTAGGGCTGAGAGGGCCTATTAAACAAATTGACGAATTTCATATCACAAAATATCACGGTATGGCAGCAACTAAGAATTGCACGAGTCTGGCAACGCCACAAAACGACGACACATTCGTTTTATGTTCTTTTTCTTTGAACCTTAATATGTAAATAATCCAATAAAAGGACTTCTAAAGACTTGCCAATCTTGTAGAAAATGTATGTATCTATCGGATAAAAGTATTTGTTTAGGGCTGAGAGTAGAGGTGGAGAAACATCGATGTTCCTGGACATCGATGTTTTTTGAGGTTTTAAAAAACATCGATGAAACTATCGATGTTTTAAATAATAGAAACAATTTTTTTTGCTCTAAATTCAATTTAAAAAAATTAAATTGATTTAATTGAAAGATTTGGTTCATTTCATAACAAAATTAAAATCTTTATTCGTAAAGAAAATTAAACTTATTCTATGTTTAACAAAATGGTTTGGTTCTTGTTGATAAACATAAACATACGACACTTCGCAACACAAACGCATCCACTCGTTGGTTCAGAAACTTGTCTGTTGTTGCTTTGGATGAACCTCTGTACATGGTCCCACGTTGGTGTGTTTCCACCTGTCTTGCTTTTTCCGCAGTAATGCATACTGCTTTATTATTATCGGCCGTTTTTTGAATGCTGCCACACGTCCGAGGTCTCGCGCTTCCTCTTCGTGCAGGAGCCAGAGACTCGCAATTTTCCTTAGTTGTTCCTAACATTTGAAGGTATAAGGGCTCAAAGTTGTCTGTGTATTACTTTTGAATACTTACGGTTTAGGAAGTTTTATTGCCCACATCCACCGACGTTGCCTCCACCAATTGAATATCTGAAAACATCTAAATACAGTAAATAGTTCAATTTATAAATATATTTTACACATACCTTTGGTTCCTTTCTTTAGTGTCGCGGAAAAACATCGATGGTTGCCACAAAGCATCGATGTTTCCAAAATTTAAAAATCGATGCATCGATGTTTTCATCGATGTTCCCACCTTACTGAGAGTCCCGGTAGCTAGTAATATTAAGCGGAATATCAAAATCGAGGAATATCAACGTTGAATGTTTTGACAAAACAATCGATACTATCGTGATAGCTCTAATAATTATTAAAACCATTGAAACCTTTTAGGACTTGTCCATTGTAAAATTAGATGCCACCTGTCGATTTGTTTACAAATGTGTCTTCGTATTTTATAGCAGACAATCCAAACATATTAAAAGCACAACGACTGTAGCTCGATACTATCATGATAGTCTCAAAACCATCGATAGTAGAGGCTAGCAGAAAAATATCGTTACTATCGATAGTGCCCTCGGTGGTTTGACACCTCTGGTGTAGCGGATGACGACGGTTCAGATATATTGAGTGTCACGCTTCCTTATTTCGGGTTCTCTGTACTTCCCCGCTCAAGATCATGAGCGGCCACAATCTTTTGGCGGAATTCGAGAAAATCGATGTCCTCGATCTGCCCTATGTGGAGCGTGATCTGAACTTTTCTCAGAAGGTGGGTAGCGGATCCCAGACACAGATCACAATCACGTAATCTGTTTGTCTACTTCAGGTGAGCCTGTCCTTCCTACTGTACGGCGACGAGCATTCCAGTGCCACTTATATTTTGCAAAAGCTCCTGGTGCTGGCCGGCACTAGCGACTGGCGGCACAGCGACATCTTGAGCCAGTATGCCAAATACAAGCCCCAATACTGGCGCAAATATATCGTGGAGGCTCTGTGCATCATCGGGGCGCGCAAGGTTTTGCGCAAACTTGGCCTGCAGTGGCAGGAGCTGCACATGCACTACCTACCCCACATTGGTGGCATCAGTCTGCATATTCATCCGCTCTTAAAGAGCCTCTACACGATCTGTGAGGGGTTGACGCTGGACCAGAGCGCTCACATGGTGCTGGCTATCAGGGAGAAGGCTAGGGCCGGGAATCCGCTACGCTATTCTAACCCGGCACATCTGGAGATCTTCATGCTTGACTGGATTACGCGGCGTCTGATCCGGCTGGGCGACATTAAAGCTAACGGCAGTGATGTGCAGGTGCTAATCGAATACTTCAAGTTAAACGATCTGTGTGCCCAGGCCACTCTGCTCGTCGATACGGTCAACATGAATGCAACGTCCACTAGCGCCCACGCTCCGACTTTGGTGTCCCCCAATGTTGAGACATCCGATTCGGCAAAACCGAATGTGCTGCCGACCGTGGCCGACAATGGCTTGGCCAACAAAAGTTCCAGGTCAACGGCTTCGTCGTCCCGGCAGCGGGCACAGAATGCCATTCAGCTAAGTCGCGAGAATGCTGGAATTGCGCTGATAATCAACCAGCAAAAGTTTCACCGGGATGTCAGCGATGATCTCAAGGTGCCAAAGAAACCAGAATCTATTGTATGCCACTACTGTCGTTGGCCAGTGACTAAAGTGTTTTTGCATTCTGCTCTTGCAGATCTACTTGCCGCCAGTTGCATTACCGCCACGCCGTGGCACCGATGTGGACAAGCAGCGGCTAACTGATGTCTTCTCCACGCTCGGCTACAAGGTGCAGTCCCATGATAATCTCACCCACTTGTCGATGCTTCATCATATACGGCAGGCCTGTGAGCGGTCACTGCTGCACGATTCGCTGGTGGTGTTTATTCTGTCGCACGGCTTTGAGGAGGCGGTTTATGGCTCGAATAGCATTCCCCTGCGGATATCGGATATCGAGAACGTACTCTGTAGCTATGAAAATCTGTACAACAAGCCAAAGCTGGTCGTCATCCAGGCCTGCCAGCAGGAGGACAAGAACAACAATGCCCTGCCGGTAAAAGAAAATTGTCAACACACATACAAATGATTTCCCATGATTCTTAGATTGTTTTTGTGTCATTTTGTACAAGATCCATGCCAGCACAAAGTCACCCGACCAGCGATTAAATATGCTGCGAGTAATGTCCACTGTGCCCGGTTTTGCAGCGATGCGACACACCCATACCGGCAGCTGGTTCATTCAGTCTCTTTGCGATGCCATTGTCGAGCATTCGGATAGGTAATCCGCAATCCACATTCTCCAATCCCCCAATCCGTATGTTTCCCTAACCCCTAACCGTTATTCTTCTCTACCCAAGCGATCATTTTGTTGACATTCTGACGATTGTCACCGATAATGTTGCCAACAAACGGGGCACCAACAACGAGACCATGGTTCCATACATCGCTGGCGCACTACGACAGCACGTTTACTTTCCGTCCGCCATCGCCACAGATTCGAAGGTTCCCAAAGGTATATAGAGCAGAGCATAACAGTCCAAGATAACCCCAGTTTGCAGGTCCCTTTTTTTAATTTCTTTATGCATTTTGTTTATTTGTATTATATTTTTAAGACAACAACTAAGGGGCACAACGATTATGAGAAGCACTTCCATGATATATGTATGTATGTCCTTTAAACTCGTGATGAGACAAAATTCTATTTTATTTTTATGTTTATGTTCTGTATTTAGATAGCCCAACACAATTTGCACAACTAAAAGATCAGACCACCATATTGTATAGGAGCTTTTATATAAATTCCTTAAATTTAATGAATGTTTCGATATAGCATTTATAAATCGTTTTAAATCTGTTTTTTATGTAAAAAAATATAGTAGGATCACACTTTTATATCATATAGCCGGCATAGTAGCGTTGCGGAATATGAATGCCTGCGGGGCAACGATCGGCCAAGCCACGTGCAAACTAGATTAAATACATAAGAGAGAAAGATGGCAACGTTAAACGAAACAACTACATTGAAATTAAATATTAGCGCATTTTTTAAATAAATAAACTCTGAAACTAATTATGATTCACTTTTATTTAAGCAAAAATAATTAAAGTCTTTTTAATACATATTAAATATGGCTGTACTGGCTGGGTTCTATAAACATAATTAGCTTATATAATTGCAGTCCCAACAAACAAATATATATACATATACTATATATAGAAATACATAAATAAACAGAGTTCCGGGTGAGGTATCCTGATGTCCGAGACCTTTACAGAAAACAGTCCGACTGGCTATTTTTTTTTTCGTGTCCTTCTAATTCAACCAAATAAAAACACAAACTATATACAAGTACACATATACACATATATTTTTTTTATTATTTATCGTTTTTTTTGCATTATTTGGATATAAAAAAAAAGTGTGGTTCAGGTACGCTTCGCAACCATTTTTTTTATATTGTCAAAATATATACTAATATAGTACAGGGGATACAAATATTTTGTATTGTATTTATTTCATAAAAAATGTAATTTGTAAATTAAGTCGAACGCTTCTTCTTGGCTTTCTTCGGGGCGACTGGAGCATCATCTCCGCCAGTGGATTTACGCTTTACGGTGTTCTCATTTTGGTGAAATTCATCCAGTGATTTGGAGATCTTCGTCAGTATTTTCTCGGTCTCCAGTAATTTGGGATTTAGATATTGTTTCAGAGCCTTAAGCTCCTGAACTGTGCTTGCTGTAAGGGGGTCTGATTCCAGTACATTTTTCGCATATTTTTCTAGCCCCTTAATGACAGCCGTTTGGCTGTGGACCGTGGGCTTGAGGCGATTCTTGTGAGCAGTCAATAGCTTTAAAATTATTAGGCGTTTCATCGGATGTGTGGAGGCATTCAAATGCGAAATTAATATAGCGACCAATTGGTGGACGCCTGGCCAGGTCGGCTTGAACTGAAAAATGGCCTCGAAGCCGAACAGCGGCTGTTTGGATTTGCGCCCTGGTAGCCAATCATTTAGCTTTGCTTTCAGAAGCGGCCATGCCACATTATTGTCAACATCATTCTTTTCGGAGCACTGGGTTATCAAGGCGGCAAAGCTTTTATCGCGCCACATGACCAGCTGCTGTTGCAACTCATGCGAGTTCGGGGCACCGCGAATTTGCCTGGCCTCCAATGCCGAAGTTGTGGCGGCAAACAGCTCCTCAATGGCAACAATTATCTGGCCACGATCCTGGGCTTCTTCAAATGTGATTTCCTTGTTAATCAGCTTGGCCAGCAGCTTCTGGCTGGCATGATGGAGCGGTCGCTGATCCTTGTCGTTGATGGTGCGACAAAACACTTGAAAAACGCACTGCAACACATCTAGGATTACATCCATGGTTGGCTTCTTGTTGGCAAAGACTTCGACAAGGTCTAATACGCGTACACGAAAGTGCAGCAAGGTGGTGCTGTGAATGCGATCGGATTTTGTTGGACGTTTTTTACGCTGTGTCGTCTGATGGCGCATCTTAAATATGGCCGCTAGGGACTCATCCAGGCGCTTGCCACTCTCCTCATCCACATCGTTCCAGTCCACGCTGCTAGCTTCCCCGTCATCTTCGTCGCCATTCTCCAGTGCCCGGCGAACAGAGTCTCGAATTTTATCCAAGGCATTAGCTTCGTCCTCGTCCTCGTTTTCGTCTTTGTCATCGTCTTCGGAGTTGTCATCATCGTCAGCGCTTGAGTCATTATCATCGTCATTGCTCTCCCCCTCACTTTCATTTTCATCGCTGCTGCTCTCGTCTTCATCTTCGCCCAGAGGATTCGAATCCATATCCAGGCGCTGGAGCATTTGCATCAAGTTCGCCTGTCCGAGATATGGCAACATCGATTTTAGAATTATGTTTGTAAATTCTCGCCAATGGGCAGCCGTCTCCAGCAGCATCTGCAGCAAGATGTCCGTGACCACTTCCTGCCAGCTGGGCTCCTCCTGTTTGAGAAAATTAAATGTTACAATCACATGTGGGACCTGTATCTGTACACATGCATGTATGTACTTACCTCAGATTTCATCTTCTGTTTGTTCTTTTTCATATTGCGACAGACCATCAGATCATTTAGGATGCTCATCTGCAACTGACAGCACGATGTGTACTGTGCCAGGCCCACAAACAGAATCAGAACTTCAATGATCTGAGCGCTTGCATTCGATTCGTTTTCATCGCTCTCCTCCAGCTTTGTCAACACATCCCAGGCCAGTTGCTGCTCATCATTGGCTACACGCCGTTGGGCGCTACTGTTCTTCGTTTTCGACATGAATTTCTTCAAAAACTTGACAGTCTTTCGCAAATCAAGGCAGAGCTCTTTGATGTCACCGTGACAGCTGCGTACGAGCATGCCAATGAATATTGTTTTGCAGCGATCGGCACTCGAATCGCTTAAGATTGATTCTGCAGGCAGACAGGGCTGCAGGCCAGCTGACACATGGCAGAGGCCGGCGGTCAGTATTGACTTTAGCATTGAAAAGCGTTCCTTTTTGTGGCCCTCAAGTTCGGTATGCTGCAGTATGGCATGCATTTGGTTGACGCAGTCTAGTTGGTTGCGCGAGCTATTGTCTTGCGGTGCTTCCCCGTCGACAGGCTGTGTCAGTAGGTTCGCGTATACGTCAAAAATAATCTGGAGGCCGTCGTACTTAAGCGTATTCAACAACGTCTCAGTGAATCGTCGCATTGTGGCAATCTCATTCAAATTTCCCCTCTTTTTGAGCAGATTGCTTAAAATTGTGGCTTTCGTTTCGTCGCCAGTTGCAGGATTCTCAAAGAGCAAAACGACCGCACATTCGAACTCCTGGCATATCTGGCGGAGCTGCATTGTCAATGGCTTCTCTTTCTTGGCGCTGGTTGTCTTTGCCGCCAAAAGCTCATCCAATATAAAGTCCATCAAGGGACTGTCAAATAGGTCTATCAATGGTTGCTCATTGGCGTTCTTGTGGCTGACAATTTGGTGCTCGAGCACCTTGAAAATGCACCCCTTCGATGCAATGTTCTGCGACCTATGCTCATATGCATAATCCTGCCAGGATTTGAGCATCTTTGCATTTGTGTCGGCAGAGCCGACGAACTTGCCGAATCTGGCATAGATTCTGGGATCGTACATCTTCGGGGCGGCTAAATAAATCTTAAATAGTTCAGAATACACTGTCTTCTTGGGCCACAGGATGGCCATCAGCTGTTCGTATGTGAGAATATTGTTGTAGCTGTGGTGAACAGCCAATAGAACATCGAAGGTGTGTAGATTCAGTTCAGACACGGGCTTGGCAATGTCCTGCTTCAGCACTGGCCAAACATCTGTTGCGAAACGTTCTTCGGGGACCTGCAGTTGGGACTAGATTAGAGAATTGCTAAACATTTATTCATGCAGGTGGCTCACCGTAGCAAATGATTCCACAATCACATTGTTGCTCATGCACATCAGGTACTCGCGCCCCTTCAAATAACTGATCAGCTTCTTGTAGATGGGCGCCAGCTCTCGTTTGGTGGACAATTGTTTTGATAATTTTATTATGATACTGGCGGTGATCATCTGTCCGACTGCCGCCAGTGCCTCTTCCTTCTTTTTTGGCTGGCCGTTCACGGGCAATTCACGCTCTAGAAGGTCCAGTAGATCCAGTTCATTCACATCGGGCACATTCTTAATGATGAGCTCAATGATGCTGCCCACCTTGGCGGCTGTATTTTTGTTGTCCGCCCCCGTGGCGCGTATCAGGCGTTTGACAACATAAGTGGCTGTGGCGTTGCGCTGTCATTTGAATGATTCCAAAAAACAAAAGTCAATTGCCGGTGTGGGAGCGAATGAATAAATACGATTTGGAACTAACCTTTTCGGACGACTCCTCTTGAAGTAGGGCAACCAGGTCCTGCAGCATCTTCGACGTTATGTTTGTGGTATCTTGAAAGTTTTTTAAAATGCTAAACACGCGTTTGTCGATATTGTTGCCTGTCCCATTTTGGAGTTTCTTCTTGCTCCCTTTCTCATTGCTCTGTTCGTCGTCGGTCTTTTTTGCTTTTTTTACGATTTTTTTACGAAGTTTCACATTTGATTCAGAATGCTGCTCATTTTCATGATCGCTGCCTCCAGATGAGCCTTCATAGTCGGCAGAATCGAGCTTCGCAATTTTTCCCTTTATAAAATTGAAGGTATTTCAAATTATTAAAGCCAAAAATTTCCTTTTTTCTTCCAAGAAGTGCTCTTGCACTTTGGTTTACTTACGTTCATTCTGTTCGTTCGTATAAGTTAAGCAAATGGGGAAACGCACGCTCGTTCAATTCAACAATTTTGAACAATTTCTTGGAGCACGTTGTGATGAGGGACAATAGAGATGGAACTACTCAAACAATAGCTATCGATAAAATATACCGATTAACATAATTTCAGTCTAGAACCTCTTTGATATGCTAGTTATGGTGTTAAGACATTAGACTTTGCTAACTTTGTTGCATAGAGAAAGAGAGAGAGGAGATAGCATGAGAGGCAAAACTGTGGCACTACTTGAGACGAAATAATGTTTTACAGCACACACAGGCCAAAGAGGCAGCAAAATTGTTTCTGAAAAGTACAATAAGAGATCTTTCTGCCCGCAGCGCTGCTCCCAGCTCAACTGGAAAGTCAATTGACTGCAGTCATTTCCCATGAGGCTATCTCTATTTTCCTGCTTGTCAGTTTGCAAAGTCTGATGTCATAGCACCATTAGGGCTAAATAAGTTTTCTATGGTAATTTACTTCTAGCTTGCATTGCAAAAGCATTGGGAAGTATGCAATTATTCCGATCTATGTTTTGATGCTAAAAATTCAAAGAAAAAGCAACATAACAAAATGTGAAAATTGTAAGGGATTTAAATCGACACAGCTGCTATTAAATTATCAAACTGGCTGCTGTGAGACTATCAATGCTGGGTGCTGTGAAACTCCAGTTACTTTCATACCCGTCCACTTATTCGAATTTACTTTTGTAAAATTACATAGCAATTACCTTCAGTTGATAGTTTTTTAGCATTCACTATGATATAAAATATTTGCTTCTCATCAATCGCCGTCATGCAGGAGAACGATTCGAAATGAAGGGAGCAACGTCCACCATGGCAATCTCCACCATTCGGCCCATCCAGACCCCAGAAGCGCGCATAGCAAAAAACATTGCTATCCCAGAGCCCAGCAGTTGTCTCCAGCAGATGAGTGCTGGAAAAAAATCAGAAAGTGGCAAAGACACAGACCGGCAAAGCGATTGGAAATTGTTAAACATATTCGCAAAACGTTTCTCGTAATTGGTTTTTTGTTTTTATTTTATTGTAATAAAACTACTCTTCTATGAATTATATGTTATATGTATGTGGTACAGTTGTGTATAAATTGTTATAATAATATTGTATAAACGGATTGTGTGCTTTGTTGTTAGCTGCCTAAAGCATTGGATACTGTTTTCCACTAGAAATGCAGTTGGATCGCTGTTAAATAAATGCCTCTCGTCCGCAGTCTCCCCCCACATCCCCATGACGTGAGGGATGTAAAGGATACATTGGAAAGATGTGCAAAATCTTGTGCTTTCGCACTCGAGTATATGTGTTACGAGTGTTATGTACGGGGTTTGAACACATGCCGGATTCTACAATGCAATACGTACATTAGAGATTGCGGATCTGCAATAAAATGACAGACCAGACATAATATGGCGTTGTTTGGTCAGAGTGTAGAGGAGTATGGGTTTTGTTCGTCAAGGTTTGTTTTGTTCGTATACATATATATGTACATGTTCGGGGGCTAAGAATATGCACCAGATTCATAAATGGGAGACTCAAAATTTTGCTAACAAATGGTATTGCACGTCCCAACGGCCAGGCAGCATCGAACACTCAAGTGTTCTCGTAGTACCCGAAGAAATCGGGTTGATACGGATCTCACGCCGCCCATCGCGACTTCTGCAGCTCAATTTGACCCTCCAGTGTCTTGGCCAGATAGATGACAAGCAGCTGGATGAGAGCAATGCCCAGGGCAATGCCAGCAATTACATACAAATTGCGTTCGGCCCAGACGCGCACGATTTCGATGCATCCGCTGGTCCAGATGCGCTTGCTGGCGGCTACCACAGTGTGCTCCTGCACCCCATAGCCGCACATAATGTTGACTAGACCCGAACTGATGTCGGTGGCATTAATGCAGCAGCTATAGGGGACTCCGCACCTTTCCACGGACGGCGAGGAGCAGTTGAAGTACTCGTTCTTACCTGTGGGTACGTTGAGAGTTCATGTTTGGTTAAGTCTACAGTCATATATTGTTGGAATCAATTGACGATCACTTACTCCAATCCTGGTAGCCGGCATTGCTGAGTCCGCAACACTTAAACTCCTGCTGGGCAAAGTCCACAAAATTCTGCAGATCGGGATCATCGCGATACGAGTGTATAATGGTTTCGGTAAACTCCTTCTCCAGGAATGTGTTCATTAGTTGGGGAAAGACGAAGCAAACGATGGCTAAAAATGAGAAATTCATAGTTCAGAGCCGCCAGGGTACAATCGAAATCGAGTGGGGGGCTCTCACCAATGGCCATTTCCATGAGAAAGAAGAGGAGCAGGCACATGGAGTAAAACTTCAGCAAGCAGGTGTTTTCGCGCAGCGCTCCAAGGCACCCAGCAAAGCTTACCACAAATATGACAATTCCCGTGATGATCATCACCAGCGAAATGTTGAGTATAACATCGTAGATGGTCTCCAGCCTGACCCCGCCATTGGCCTCTTCCCACTTGTCCTTGAAGGCGTAGATGCCGATGCCCAGAAGCAGGCCACCGAAAAGCCAGAATATGAAGTTTAGCATGAAAATCATGTACTTAACGCAGGTGCTGACAAATGTGAAGTGGTGCGGATGCATCATCCGTGGATGCATGTCGCGCACCTCAATGCCGCTGTAGCCACGCACTCCACCACCACCTTCATTCTGGTATCTATAGTTACTCATTTATCTGCTTGTGGCTAATACTGTTTGGTTTTCTCCTAAACAAAACGAAACAATGTTCAATTTTTTTTCGTGCTTCTTTGTTTGCTCTGAGTGAGTGTTGTTGGACTTACCACCCTCTTGGCTGTTGCTGCGCCGCCCTGTTCAGATCTTTTGCAGACCCACAGTTGGTCAATTAGGTTGTAGCTGCACGATGAATTCAACTGATGTGTACTGTATGTATGTGTGTTGATATGTGATGTGTGCAATTAATTAAAGTGAAATGAAATGTATAAAAAAAAAGTACTAGACAATGACAACAATTGCACAGGGCTGTGTCGTGTATCGGAAGCGAATATCGATAGTTGTGAACAGACAGGTGATTGCTCAACACTGTTCGACAAATTCGAGGGAATATTTAAATATTTAATGTATTTTAATTGTTCTGCTTGTTTTAGAAATATATCTGAGCCCATTTTTTCTTATTTATCCACCTTATATATTGCAGATATTTTGTAGTGCAATTGCTTGATGAAAATTCAATTTTTCGGCATTCGATGATCGGTCACGATGAATGATCCCGCCTTCCGAATGCCACAACCTGCTGATTAGCTAGTGGATGTTTTTACTATCTGAAACATAAACATATCATCATCTCAACATAAATAATTGGAAACGCCGGCAACGAACGCCAGAAATCTAAAAGCCCAAATCTCAAGTCTGCTGCCAGTTGGCGCTCTCTGCTGTCGCATTGACCTTTGAGCTGGTACAACGTCTGGCGCTGGCTATCGACGGCGAGGCGGACTCTTTCAGTGAATCAGCTCTGGAAGCAGAGCGAGGGGCAGATAGGAGAAGGGCGTGCGTGCGAGCGAGAGGCAATGCAAATCCAGCAATAGCTCAAAACGCAAAGCCGGTCGGTCGGTCGGATCCACTATCGAGTCGATAAGCAATCAGTTGATACGTACAGAATACTTATTGCACGGCAATAACAATAGCCGTATTTAGTTGCTGTTAACTTGGCGACGCCTCTGCTTGTGTGGTGCATTCGCTTCGCCTCAGTCAAGGCTAACAACATCAACATCATGAACTTCCTGTTGCGCTTCATCGTTTTCTGCTTCGATCCGCTGGGCCTGGGACGACGCTTTTTAGTCCGGCCAGCCCTCAATGTCGGCTGGAATGTGTACGATCGGGTGCGCAGCAAGGCGGACGAAAAGGTTGGCACTGTGCGGGAGCTGGTGTTGCGCCTGGGACTGATCGCCTTTGCCGTCGTCCTGATCATTTGGCTGGCCGTGTTCATGTACGCGGCCTTCTACTATATCTACATGCCGGCCATTTCGCACACGCGTCCCGTCCACATGCAGTTCAAGTGAGTGAGAGCTTGTCCATATTATATACATATTATATCGATCAATTATAGAACATGCCTGGAGACAAGCACTCCCTGCACTTTCCCACACGCCCACGTCTCGCTGACCAAGAAGCAACAGCTGCTGATGGTGGGCCAAGCGTACAAGGTTATTGTGAACATTGATATGCCCGAGTCGCCGCAGAACCTTGAGCTGGGCATGTTTATGGTGTGCGCTGAGATGCGCGACTATGACTCTTTGCTGCGGGGCCACTCCTGCCGCTCGGCAATGATGCGCTACCGGTCGCCACTCATCCGTATGATATCCACGTGGGCCCTTAGTCCGCTGTATGTGCTTGGCTGGAAGGAGGAGTTCCAGCAGGTGCCGGTCGAGATATTCTCACGCTATCTGGAGGAGCGACAGCACCCCATCACCGATGTCTATGTGGAGATACAGTCGCAGAAGATTCAGTTCTATACGGTCACCCTTCACATAGTGGCCGATTTTACCGGCCTCCGTTATATAATGTTCAATTGGCCCGTCCTCTCGGCCATAGTGGGTATGTTTAAATTGAGTTGGCACGCCCCAAAGCGATTATCATCTAATTCTGTTTTGTTCTGTTTGCGCCTGATCCATTTCCAGCCATTAGCACCAATCTATTCTTTATATTGGTCGTTTTTCTGCTCAGCTGGTACCACTGGTCCGACGCCAACTGGCTGCACAGTCTACAAATCAAGTACGCACGGCTCACGAATACGCTGCAGTCCGGTGCAGGCAGTGTGATCCTCTCTAGTACCAGCACGAGTAGCCTGCGCGACGACGATCTTCTCTCGCTGGACGAGAAATCTGACATATCCGATGTTGGCGGTGGCGATGCCGATGCCGATGATCTGATGGTGGAAAAGTCCCTGGACAAGCACAGACAAGGCCGGGACGCCAAAGATGCACTGCGTCAGCGCAAAACGAAACGGAGCGACAAATGATGTCCTCCCCGCCGTAACGTGACCAATGATGACCATCGAAAGCACTAGCAGTAGCAGTGAGCAGAACCGCCAACGCGACGCTTGAGCCAAAGACTAATAGATTTAGGATTAACTTAGTACTCCTACGATGCTGCAGGGCAGCGACGTTTTCATTCCATCTGAAGTATTCTGGCGGTCTTATAAATGCCTAACTCTAATTGTAATCATCACAGCCCAGCCCAGCCAATCAATATGAATACATTTCAATTGAAGTTGAAATATGGCAATTCATATTCATTCCTTGTTGTCTCTTGACCTTCGTTGCGTTTCGCGTTGCAGTTTATTGCATGCGAATAACCACAGTGCGGCTGACTACCAATTAAGTCCCCCCTGAGGGGTCATAGACATCCAGTCCGATTCGGCATGGGAGCTATCCTCAGGAAAGTTAAGCCAGTGTTTTTCTATTACAGACGAGGCTGCCATTTGCACAATGTCCGGCGTCAAGGAAATATCTCATATGGTATCAGTGTATGATCTGGTGGGATGGGATGTCTTTGCATGCCACCCTGTATCCTAGCATTTCTAAAGGAATTTGCACACAAAAATTGGGTATGGAATCAATGCAAAAAGAGTGCAAGAAGCCATTTGAAGAAGATTCCATTTGAAATTTTGGAATTCCCCTGATACAAAAGTTCAGAAAAAAGTTCTTCTTCTAATTTTGGAGCGTAAACAAAATCTTTGCCACTACAGGAGAGTTTGCATTGAGGCTAGTCAGAGGAAATTCTTTGTAGATTCCTACAAAAATGTTTTTCTTTACTCGTACAAATGTACCTACAAAAATATTTTAAAAAAATTACAATTGGATGATGTTGTCAAGGGGTTTTGGTTGTGCACCTCGATCGGCTTTTACCACACTCGTCACCTGGTGCAGGAGAGCTCTTCAAGTGTGTGCAGTGCACGTTTTTCTGGCTTTCTACGGGCAATTTCTCTGTTTGGTCAACCCGGGTGCGAGAGATTACTTACTAACAGACCAGACCCCACAGCTGTATGGCTGAATGGATGTAGCCTAGTATTCTTTTGTTGAATCTGTGAGTCTGCGAATCTGCTCGTGTATTTATTTAATTAACACTAATTCCGACCTGCTGGCCGAGCCAGTTCCATGTCCACGTCAATATTTCCCAGCCCTACCCGCTCGAGATTCATTGAGCAAATAAATATTAGGCAAGTCGCGTGTTCCAATCCAATCCCCCAGATGCGATGCGGACAGATGAGAGGTTCGTGTGTATCTATGAATGTATCCCCATTATGTGTGGGTGGAACGTGTAGGATCTGGAAATTGTAGCCCCTATTAAAATGCGTGGAAATCTTGTGGTTTGTTCTTTTTTATTTGGTTTTTTTTCTTTTTGTACATAGTATGTACATATTAGTATGTATGTATAGCGTAACTTGTAATGACATAACTAAATTTTACAAATATTCCTTCACTTCCTGTGCTTTGTCCTATATGACGACGAAAAAAAAAACAAAAAAAAAAGTAATATGTACTATATGGTACATATATGTGTGTATAGCTGTATGTATATGTTATATAAATGTTATTTGATATATGTATGTATGTTTATATATAAAGATAAGATTATATACGTATGTATGTATACATGTTTTATATAATAATAGCAATAATAACAAACAATAATTGACAACAGGAGGAGGAGCTTCGCATTGCTTTGCTTTTGCTTTTGCTTCGGTTTTGTTTTGTTCTTCGGTTTTTGTTCGGTTTTGTTTTCTCGCCTCTCACCTCTCTGCTGTTTGCTTCAGCCGGCGCCGGCGCTTGCCAAATATGTATATGTAATGTATATATTACTTACTACCACTAATACACACAAAATACATATCGTACATACAATACATAAATCGATCGCAATCGATATCTATATAGCTGCTATATCTTCTCGTAGGCGATGGGGAAGGGGGCGGGGGCTCGGCTTCTTGGTTAGTTTTTTGTTTTGTTTTGTTTTGTTTCTTTGTTATTCCGATTTAAATTCCGATAGGCGTTAAAATTAGACCACACAAGAAAGAACGTTATCGTTATTGTTATCGTTATCGCTATCGTATAATAATTACTGATTATAGTCGTGTTCTATAGCACACACACCATATATACACAGATACACATTGCCCCGCTTCCGGTTCCCGTTTGGGACAATTGGCGCAGGGGTGTGGGGGAGAGGGAAAGTGGATATTAAATGTGGGTGGGAGTGGGGGTGGGTGTGGGTGTTCCTGTTCTTATTTATGCAGCTGGCTCTGCTGCTGCTGATCGGTTGGTTTACATATATCTATATATATATATATATATATATATATTTTGTTTTTTTGGCGATTTGTTGTTGTATTATTGTTGGTGGCAATTTGTAGCACCAGCACAGGAGACAATTATAGAGACAAGGACACACCAACTGATGTTGTTAGTTGAGCTCCTTGCGCGTCGTATTGGGCAACAGGAGGCACATGAGACCGCCGCCGATGAGCAGGCCTGAGACAATGAATGTCGGCGAGGGACAGTAGTTGTCCAGCAGCTGGGCAATCACAATGTTGCCAATGATGCCGCCGAGACGGGCCGCCACCATGGAGATAGCCACGCCGGTGGCCCGCAGCTTGGTTGGGAATACTTCGGTGATGAGACAGTCGAGGGCCGCATTGGCTGCCGAGATGGCACCACTGAAGATCGCCGACACGATGAGATTCTGCAGGGAGCTGCGCACAAAGTACATGAGGGCCGAGCAAATGCCGGCAGTCATGGTGCCGGCAATCAAGAAGAATTTGCGCCCCAGCATATCCATGCCGAGGATGGCCAGCAGATTGGCGGGCAGGGCGGAGGCGAGCGAGATGAGCGACTCCATGAACACCGACTGGGGTATGTCCGAGGAGCAGGTGCCGTTGTTGGCACTCTCACGGGCAATGCCCACCACATAGTCGGTGACCGAACAGACGCTGGCCGACTTGTCTGGGAAGGCCTTCTCGTACTCCTCAAAGCGATTGAACAGCTCCGGGAACCACATCAACAGTCCGTAGTAGCCAATGTGGAATGTAAAGTTAATGGTGATCGATACAATGGTGAATCTGAGGATGGGCGACTGGAACAAGGCACGACTGTGGTCCACCATGCCGCTGATCATACGCGAGTACTTGTTCTTGCTGTTGCCCGAGCTCTCGAGCAGCTTTTCGTCCACCTCCAGATCGTAGACCATGTACTCGTCCGGCCGCTTGCGAGTGTTCGTCACAAAGATGCCACGGAAGATGGCCAGGGCGCGATCCTTCTTGCCGCGCGTCAGCAGAAACTTGGGCGACTCGGGCAGGTAGAATAGCAGGAAGCCGACCAGGAAGGATGGCAGCGAGCAGACCAGCAGGAAGATGCGCCACGAGTTGTATGTGAAATATGGAGTCATAAAGCCAATGTCCGTGGGTATGATCAGCCAGGCCAGGCCGGCCACAAACAGGTTACCAAAGGTCCAGAAGGCAGCCATGAAGCTCAGCATGGAGCCACGTTTCGCTTTCGGTTGGAATTCGGCGAAGTACGACCAGATGACAGGACCACTGCCTCCGAGCCTGAAAGGAACAAAAAAGAAAAAAGAAAATTTCGTTAGAGTCTCAGCACAGGCGGGAGGGGCATCCTCTCCTACACTACGAGTATGAGCAATGTTTATGGTATGGCCAGGCCAGGCCTGGCCAGGCCGAACATTGCGAAATATTTCTGAGAGTGCTCTCAAGTAATTAGCAGACGATTGGGAAAAATAATGATCAATATGAGAGCATGAGACAGCGGGGAACTTGGATGGATGATGGATGACTAATTTACGAAGTAAATCATAGCCAAGGGGCCAAGGCCTGTCCATGGGTGGAGGGGGTGCTGAGCGCACTGAGATTTTCCAATTTCGTTTACGTCTGTGGTTTGTTTTTTTTTATATTTTTTTTTGTATTTTTGGTTGTGGCAGTAGCAATGTTTTCGGACGCGGACTCGGACTCGGACTCGTATTCGAAGCCTTTAATTAGCATAAACAGTCACGATATTGTGGCTCAAATATTTTGTTGTTATTTATAACAAAGTTAATTGAATTAACACCCTGGCTGCCCGGGGGTTCGGGCCCGTGTGTCACTCGACCAACAGCGATCGATAATGGATCATGGATCATGGATGATGGATCATGGATGATGGATCATGGACGATGGGCGGCTGGATGGCTGGTTGGCTGGGTAGGGCTTAGATGCTGGGGAGAGATTGATTCGATGGGGCTTTGCATTGATCCGAGATACTTACGCTGCGCCATTGAGAAATCGAAACAGCATGAAAAACGAATAAGTTTGCGAAAACGACGACGCGACAATGCAGAAGGCATTCATGAACGATATGACAATCAGCACCTTCTTGCGGCCAAAGCTGTCGGCGATGCTGCCCCAGAAATAGGCGCCCACCATCATGCCAATGAAGATGATCGAATTGAGCCAGCCCTTGGTCTCCGTGTTGAGATCCAGGTCACACTCGGCCGATGGCAGGATGAACGACATCGAGATGACGTCCATTTCCTCCGATGTACTGACCAGGCCACAGATGGCCAGCAGTATATAGTGGAATTTGCCATAGCCGCACAGCTCGATGGCCCGCTCGAAGTTGGCGACTATTGGACTCGTGGGCTCCGGGAGCGGTGCTCCCTTCTTGCCCTTACGGCCCCCCTTGCCATTGTGTTCGGTGGTGCTGCTGTCGCCGGCAGCGCCGCCCACCGCACGCTCTACGTCCTGCTTGCCATTGGTGTTGGTCGTGTCCGGCTCGTAGCCGCGATTGTCAGCCGCAAACTGATACTCTGGTTGCTTGGCGCCCGAACCCAGGGAATACGGCTGGATGATCGCTCGGTTGTCGATGTGCGGATTGGTGTTGGCGTTGCCAGTCGCGTTGCCAGTCGAATGGTTTGTTGGATTGCTTGCTGCGCTCTGATTGTAGTTTGGCTGTAGTCCAGCATCTACATTATAGGCTGTGGATGACATAGGACGAGGGGCATTCACACAGATTAGTTTTGCTTGATTCAATGCTCCTCGGGGCTGTGCTTCAGCGAGGGGATGGGATACTTACATTCGCTTTTACCTTTTGCAGAATCACCTTCTACCATTCTATAGTTCAAGTTTTTGTTGGCTTTTTGTGCGCGTAGCAAAAAGGAAATTAAATTGTTCGATTTGGGTGCTGCCAAGGGCTGCTTAGAAAAGTACAGTTGTGCGTGCCTTGCTTAGCGATCTGCAATTACAGAGAAAGAGAAGGAGAGAAAGAAATTAGTGGAAATCTTTGTTACATCTTTGACCCCGTGTCGAAATGGGGTCAAATTAACATTCGGCACCCTTCGATATCGCTCAATTGGGTGCGCAAGGCGACCCATTGGAGGAGTAATTGAATGAAATTAATAAACGATCTGCTCACGCATACATAAACATATATGAACCATATACATACATGTGTACATATGTATGTATGTATACCCCCAACAATCGAGATCTAATTGGCGGGACAAACAGCGTCGTCGTAATTGATTAATAAAAAATTATGCCCGAAATAGTCGAGAACTAGCCGAAATGCTGAAGGCGTGAAAAAATAAATAACAAATACAAAAAAAAACCCCCCACCAGCGCAGACAGAGCAGCGCATCGGTGCGTTTATATTGCGACACTTTTATTAATAAATAATTGGGGAAATAAAACGAATTTGTTGAAACCTGTCAGGGCTTCCAGCCGGGCCAGACCACCGTTATGCGCTGCTATCGCTCTGTTAGGAAAATGTAAGAGAGCGGATCGAACGCGTTCCAGTCACACGCGATTGAGCAAATATGAATGTATGAATGTATGTATGTATGTTTGTATGTATGCATGTATATATGTGACACCATCCGGCGCTCGGAAGCTTGCCTTCTCGACGGCATCTTTCACCACCCTGGAGCTGTGTGTTCGAAGTCCTTAAAAACGGCATGAAGCCTGACGCCCAAGCAAAACTCGGTCTATCAGGCTCCATATCAGGCCTTCCAACGATTTCATAGATATGAATGCATTAACGGCCTGCCTGCGCGGTCACGTGCCGCAATACCAACAAAACAGCTGTTAATTAACAGAGCTCTGGTTCTGGTTTTGGCACCTGCATTTCTTTCGGCTCCATTTCAGATTCGATTTGTGATTTATGGGCGCAATCTTTCACTTTATTCACTAGGCGAAAAGGAACAACAAATCTACGATGACCTCATCGCGCATCGATTGAACCTGGTCAGAAGCCAGAGGACAGGCGATGCACGCATGTGCACTGAAGGAGAACAGGAACCGAAAGTGCAACGTAGCGCCATCCGTTAACGTTACCGTAACGAGATGACAGCCAGGCAGTGGCACCAGCGACAGTGGCGCCAGCAGCAATACTGACTGAGAGTGTAAACAAGAGAGTGTGTCGTCTCGTAGGGGGACTGCAGCGATGCGTTTATTATATTGGATCAATCAATTGGCAATCTATGATCTATGCTACTTTATTCTGATTAATGCTAATGCGGGTCCCGACCTCGATGCGTACTACGCCTACGCTTCCGCGAATCAGGCAATGGCATGGCATGGCAGCCCTTCACCTGGCCTTCGTGCCAGGTACAAGTACAGCCCCATTTCCATTTCAATTTCCCTTTCCATCAGCGTTAGAGAGATCTGATGAAATCCGATACCAACTGGATATCTACGGGGTATCGGCATCTGGCAAGAATCGTATTCGGTTCCAGTTTGCACTACGACTACGACTACGATTATTATTTATTACGATTGTCTTTTTCGCAGCCGCATAACTGGAAAAACTGCGTGTGAATGAAATACCTCGGACTTGGACGGGGTCCCAGACTCCCAGACAGACTTCAATGTCAGTCGATGCATATACGAAAGCGCATGTGCCATATGGGTGGGGCATGGGAGGAGCGGCAGGGGTGGGGAGGGTGATTCAGAGATTGTACTTCTCGGATCGTTTAGTTTATGGTAGTGCAGCATTTGTTTTGTATTTGCGCTTTTGCATATCTCAAATTAATTAGCACATAAAAGTGAGACATTTCGCCTTTAGGTTGCATGGTCATATAGCATTTGATATAGTACATAAATAAATGTGTACATTTGCAGCCTGCGCATGGAAATCACAGCAAAAGATGTGCCCTACAGAGTGAACTACGCAACTAATTTCAATGGTTTTGTCAAACGAAATATGCCAAAAGCTGACAAATACATACTAAATTATTTCTTCAAAGACTTCTTTATACATAAATATGATTTTTAAATCATTTTTATTATTATTTTATGTTCAAATTAGATCTGTTTGATCTCCTAAAATGAATGTGTAACCTGTAATCTCTGAGGTCTGAATAAATTGTTCTGCTCCAAGTAAATCTTTCTGAATAAAACATTTAACTAAACTCTTTTCTGAGAATTTTCAAGATATTTCTTTTAAAATTCTATATTCTGGGGCCATTATTTAGCAGGCCGGCCCCAGTGTTCAGTTCAGCATTTAGTTTCGCTAATTGGTTCGTTCGCTCACTAATTTCCTTGACTCGAGCGACCGATAATGATTTTCGTATGCGTTTACCTGTTGGATGGGGGGGAATCGGCTTGATTTTCGGCTTGGAGATCGCTTGATTTGTTTGTACGAAGCGTTGCACTGGTTTTTTGTGGGCGGGGGGTTATTGTTAAACAATAAATTATTGTATTTTTGGCAAAAAAGGAATTATGGGAAAGCAGCTTTTCGCACTTGCTTTTGGGTTTTATTTATTTATATTTTGTTTGTGTGTTTTTCGTTGCGTTTGTTGTTGTTGAGTGTTTGTGGATGCTGTGCTGCCGTTTGTTTGTGGTACAATAGCGGAATAGATTGGATGGAAAGTGTACTAAAATTGTAATTATGACGATTTGTTTTGGGTGTCAGCTGAGCGACTGTTTCTGCTTGTTGTGGATTTTGGCGTTTGTGGTGCGCGAAGTTCTCAGGTTGGCCTGACAATTGTCACTACAAGCTGGCGAAAACATTAAAAACTTTAACTGTCAGACGGTGCGGGAATGCCGAACTGCATTGGGAGCCAGGCCGTTCCAAACGTAAACGTAAACGAAAACAAAAACACACAAAAACTCAAACAATAACAAAAACAAAAACCGAAATTGGATTTGGTTGATACGAGTATTACTGTTAGCGTTTTACTATTGCTGGCGGAGAGCGTAAGCCGGGGCGGTATTTTTAGCGGTATTTAGCGGGTCTATAGCGGGTCTCTCGATGAGCGTTTGTTCGCGCCAAATGGTGGAAAGTATCTGAGAAGCGTTACGCGCGCGCTTAAATACACCAAAAAGGCGTCCCAAGCCAGAGACAGAGCCGCCCCGATCGTGACGGAACGAAGTGGGACTGGAACACGCCCTGAGGCTTATCAAGAAACGCTCAGAGCGACGATTACCTCTCATGAATATACTACACTACCACCCCACCTCACCCCCGCCCACAACACTTTCACATCGGTCCCCTTTTCAGTGCTCACTGTGTTCCCTGTGTTCCCTGTGTTCCATTGTTCCGATCGGGCTAATTGAAATTCGAAATTTAGGCGCCAACCGCAGTTGGGAGAGCAAAGAAGTAGTTGCAAGTTGCAACTGGTCTTGATTTCCCGGAATCATTGAAAGTAAAGCTTAATACTATTTTTAAATTGTAAATTGGTATACATTTTGTTCAGTGCACAGAGCTTCTTTTGATCAGTATACTCTACTCAGTAGCATGGATCCCTTTTGAAACGAAAGAAGGTTCATGATCTGTTCGAGTCAAGTTCAGTTCATAACTTATGATGATTAACGATCGGTTAACGATGGGCGGATGGCGAGAGAGAGTGGGAGATGACGAACCCAATGAGAATCCGTAAACCCTTTTGTGAGGGCAGAACAATTAACGGCAGCAGGCAGCGGCTTAAGTGATCAAAAGAATAATACTTGATACTTATAAACGGCATTATTATTATTAATATTGTTGTTGTTATATATGTATATTGCTGATATTGTTACATGCACAAATAAACATATATATGTATGTACGTAAAATATATATATGTACATATATAAATATATTGTTGTCATTGCGATTACTGATACATGGGAATCGATGCGAGCGAGCAATGATCGTGTAAGCTGGCCATGTGACTGAGTCAGCAGAGATACAGATACGAAGTCGGAGACAGAGACAGAGAGGAAGTCTCTCGAAAAATACAAAATAAATATGAAGATTTCACAGAAAATGATCTACAAGCCGTAATGATTTATATGGTAATTACAAGCCTAAACCCCTTCATTTGTGTTTTTTTCTCGGTCTAAAATGTGTGTTAATATATCATTAGGTTAGGACGTAGATCATTTCTGTGGTCTTAAAGTCCATCCGGGGTGGATAATTGCCTAATTGGCAGCACGGGCCTTGAAGCCTTCGACTTTTGGGTGGGAGTTTGCGTTTGCGCCCCCGAAAAACGTTTACACGTGCGTCAGCATCTCATGATATGGAAATTGCACATCGAAATTGAAATTTGAGATCTATTGGTACGTACGTACAGTTCTTAGACAATTCAAAACGTGACTGTCTCTGTTTCTAGCGGAGACGGCAGGGAGAGAGAGATTAAATGAAAGCGTGGACCCAACGAGGGCTTGCATAATAGTTGATTAATCCCCAACCCATTCGCTTATTCGTTTATGGAGCGTAACTTGACGCTAATTTCTTGTTGCCTCATTTGGGAAATTATCGCACCTCCGACCCGGCCCATACGGTACGGGTTCGAGTGGGGAACGTGTTCTTTTTTCATTTCACATTTCTCATTGTCACTTCAATTTCAATTTTCGCCACAATCACACTGTACTTTTTCCCCAAGTGTTTGTGTGTCTGTGTGTGTGTGTTGATGTGTGTGTGTGTGTGGGCTGCCCACAATTAATTTAATTAGACATTTCTGAAATGCTTCGAAATTGTCATCCTCTTCACCCACAGCAAACTGTCAGACTGACAAAGAACAAAAGAAATTTCAAATTGAAAATAAAAATAAAAAATGGATTATTATGCTTTTTGACAGACAGCCTAATTTCCAAAGAAAAATCATTTGTACTGTATAAACTTTTGAATGGAGTTGAACGCAGCGGGCGTGGAAGCGTTGAACTTTGAAAACTTTGAGAACCTTGTACGCAGCGAGGCTCAGTTCCAAGGGTTGAGTTCCAAATCCATAGACTACGTGGACTCTAAACTATGGCATGTAGGAGAACTTCCATAGACTACGTAGACTCTAAACTATGGCATGTAGGGGAACTTTCATTACAAAAAAAGGGAATCCCAGATATGGAACGAATCGAAACGAAACGAAATGGAACGATCGAGGGTGGTGGTTGTCTTGGATATCTCGATCGCTGGGTTTCTGCACTCGCTTTATTCGAGTTCAATTTGGGGCGTATATGGCAATGCAAAATTTTAATCTATAAACAATAACAATTCCAGCACATATGCACATAGTATTCAAAGCGAACGTATATTGGTATATACATATATGCTCATTGAGTGTTTTGTTATTGCTGAATGTTAAACAAACTGCGTGGACCGGGCGGCCCCGGCCCAAACTTGTTCGAACTGTTTTTTCTTTATTCTTCACTCCTTCTCGAGCTCTTTCTTCATCTTCAATTGATATCCGTCGCGCCCCCCTTTTCATTGCTGCACAAACATTTCAATTAATTGTCCAATTCTCAATTGAAAACAATATTGTGCGAAACGAAAACAAAAGTCTCAGAGAGACCACAGAACCAGAGCAGATGAAAGCATTAAACACTAAGAGATGGACGGAACTCCGAGTTTCGATCGATCCATGTATGTATGTATGTATGTGCGAAGCAGCCCCTCAGACACAGATGCAAAACAATGCATGACTAATACTCGTACTACAGACATACATACATATATCGCATAGGACCGACGGAGATCGCCTGGGATCGAACTCTCTCAGCAACAGCTAAACCTCCTCAAGCTATTCTCGATCAGTATGATTCAGCAATATGATTTAGACCACAGATCATTGGAGATCTGGTGAAATTGAGTGGATTACAATCGATGAGACACGACTACAGATATTCTTTTGCTTAAAAGGAACTCTTTGGAGCTCGGTTAAAATATTGTTGAACTTTCTTTAGGTAAAGAATGGCACTGGATCTCTTGATCCATAAAAAGTGCCAACGGAATGAAGAGAACTGAAAACATCCGATCCCTTTTTTCTGAATATTGAAGCGATCTGATCTTTACTCTTGTGAGAATGCACGCCAAGGATGAGGATCGTGTTCTGGGGGGACTGACAGGTGTTCTTTTTTACTTTCCCGTTTTACCCGTTCAATCTTGTATTCACTTTGGCAGCACTTTGAATGCTTCTTTTGTTTTGTTATGCAGGCGGGCGACAATTTAGTTTGCATAATTAATTTATGCATTTTTTTAATAATTTCTTTTTATTTTAAGCCTTTACTCTGTATTTTGATCGGTGGAAAGAAGCCATCGGATGGGATCGGATCGGATCGCATCGAATCAGATCGGAACGAAACGGAAAAAAAAAAGTGGAATAATGCCCCCATCTGGGCAGCCAGAAAAAGAAGATTTCGTTTTGCATCTTAATCTTATTTACGAGTGTACGAGCACCAGGAAGAAGCGAATCCAATTGAAACTCAATAAAATTCAATGATGATTCATGGATTCATAAGCCCCATATCATACATACATACATACATATATTTATCCTTTTTGGGCAGGGATGGGCTTAGGGATAAGTGATTGTTGGGATGGATACGCACCTACTACTGCTGTCGTCGTCGTCGTCGTCGATTTCGCAAACTTAAACGTTTTTCTGCCCTCCGGACCTGGACCTGGTTACAATGCACGTGAACGGCACTCAGCGATTAACGAATTGGGAATATGGATACGGAATACGGATACGGATACGGTGTTCACTGGTTGGAGGAGCTCCACGCGGCTCCAAGAGCGAATGGACAATGCGTTCCAAGTGGCGTCGGGGAGGCTCTTTTATAATCGCCAGCGGCACGCCACAGTCCCTGTCTGTCCGCCGGGTCTGAGTGTCCGTCGAGTCCGTTAGTTTGTTCACTGTCTCTTTGTTTGGATGCTGCTGGCGCTCTCTTCCTCTCTCTCTCCCTCTCGCCCCTTCTATCTCTCTCATTCGATCTTTGAGTGTGTCTATCTCCCCCGTCCACAAACCTAAACCGAAGCGTGTGTGTCCGCCACTCTCGGGGGCTCTCTCGGTTCTTTTCTAGTGTGTGCTCTGGTTCTTGCTCTTGACGTTATCGCCAATGGATCGCGCAAAGCAGCACCAGAAGGCGGTGGTGGTGGGGGTGGAAGAAAAGGCAGAAAGTCTCTTGGCAAAATGTGAGGAAGAGCCCAGTAGCTATACCAGTAGCCGAAGCATCGTTGTGGTCGCACTTCGATGCTTATCAGTGGGCTAACCTACCCGCTTTGTTCTTATCAGACAGCGCCAGCAGCCTCTGGCTTTTGCAATCGTACAAAGTCGCCACTTCCCCACCCCAACCCTCCCCCAACAACCACATCACAGGCGAGAGGGGCTGCTGTTGGTAAGCAAAAAGTGCACACAAAAAACAAGTTTCCAAAATCTTCCAGTGCCAGGAATATTTGAAATAATAGCCCAAATGGTGGCCAAAAATACTCGTGTGACCAGTGCTTAAAATAGGTTTCAATTCGGTTAGGATCAGCTGAAAGTCAAGCATTTAAGATGCAACAACTAATTCGGTTCTCAATCAGCTTTGAACCGGTTAGCTGAAGGTGTTTTTAAAAAGCCATTCAAGCATATAAAAATTGCATGACTGTCGCTTTGAATCTGTGAATCCTGATTCCTGGAATCAGAATCTTCGATACGAATATCATAAATATCCAGCTCTACGAACATACTTATGCATGTGCATGCATATATGAGTGACTGTGTGTGTGTGTCTGTAGTGAATAATATATGGACTATTCTGTGTGGCTCCCTGGGCTCTCCTCCCCCTTCTCGCATGTGTCGTCGGTTGTATTTGCGTGCTGATGTCTCGTCTACACCACCGCTCTCTCGCCACCAGCTTCCCGTCTTGTCCACGACCGTCTCTCTTCTGCCACCCCCTGGCCCTGTCGTCCGGCCTCGCCTCGGTGTCGGCAAAAGATCTACGTAATTTTTGTCATTTCATAAAAAACAACAAAAATAAAAAACCAAACCAAACTGTTTTTGTGTGTGCAAAGTGTTTTTCCGCAGGCCATAGCCATGGAATTAAATCGAGAGCACGTCCAAGTTCAGCGGAATGATTATTGTCACTTTTCTACATGTTTTTTTAGATGTTTATATGTCTTTATATGTTCCATATGTACGAGTATGTTGTATAGTTCCGATATCGTTTCGTTTTTAGAATAAATCAATTATCACATATCACTGGCCTGACTGTTTAGAGTGGAGTTAAGGGGATAAGGTATGAATCGGAATAGATTAGGTATAATTGGGAGTGCTCCAGAGTAGGAATAGGAATATTTGTGGGTCACTTCTGAGTCTTACGGAGTGCATTTAAATGTGATTTAATGTAATTAAGAGTGCTCTTAAGACAACCTAGAGATGGTTCAGATCAAATAAGAAGTATTCCGAATAATTCGGAGTTTTTCGGAGTAATTAGGATTATTTAGGAATAGCTTAAAATGCAACCAACTGCACTAAAATTAAAGATATTCTATTTTCAGCACCTTCGAAATTTCGGAATCAAAATTCGGTGTCGTTCGGAATGCATGTAGAAGTAATTAAGTCTTCCGAGTGCTTTCAGAAAAGACCAGAAATGCTTCGAATGAAATAAGGGCTATTCCATTTGATTCGGAGTTTTTCGGATTGCTTGTTTTAAATGCAAGAAAATGCAACCAAGGGCATCTTATTTTTGCCACACTTTCGAAATTTCGGAATCAAGTAAACACAAATATTGGCCACACGGATAGGCAAATATTGGTCCACCTATACGTACAAGCAATCTGAACTCATTTCGCTCAAGTTCAGAGCTGTTTGCCCAGTTGTCAGCTGCCAACGCTGGAGGGAACCGGTAGACCCGACGTCTTCCCGTCGCCTCGCCAGAGCGGCTGTCAACCCATGTGACCCATGCGAGGCCCATCCGAGGCCCATCCGTAAACAAATTTCAGACAGCTTAGCGCGTGTCCTTTGACTGTCCAACTGTCCAATGGCCCGCCTTCTCGTCTGTCCATTGGACACCATCAAAGTCAAAGTCAACGTGTCGTCCCTTTCAAAAGAAGATGTTTGCTTGCGACGAGATCTCTACGTACACTCCAAGTGGAGTGGAGTCGGCTGACGTCAGTGAATATGTGTGTAGACTTTATGATGCTGCGGCTTAGGGTCTGTTGATGTATTCTGTGATTTATGGGTCACCTCCACACACATGCACAGACACACACACACACCAGAATGCACATAGTTACGCAGCTCTTATCAGCAAAAAGGCAAAAGTAAACTGTTTATCAGATATAAATCTGCGTAGAGAGCGGATCTACAGCAGATCAGAGGCATATGGCCATAAAGGTATTGTATCTTGGGCCAGTGCCAGTGCCAGTTAATCTTAGCTCTAGGCAGCAAGCTCTGTCAAGGTCCAGCTCGAAAGTATGCAATGATCGATCCTCAATGCTGACTTGGCCATGATCACATCTAAGATCTGCTTAGCTTGCTTGATCCTTGCAGATATTCTGGGAAATCTGCGCTTGACTTAACGGCCTCGTAAAGCCGTCTATCTTTAGCTTTATGATCTGTCAGCAGGAGAACATTATAACGATCAACACATCAACATTATAATTGGGCTTAGCGGGGATTTTTCTTAATACCTGTCGGGGTTCCTCTGACGCACACAGCTCGCGGTGCTTCGGTGCTTCGGTGTCTCGGTGTCACGTGAATGCAAACTGCCAAGTCACTTTCGGCTACGCAATGTCTATGGTCCATCTCTTAACCCTGCTCGTAGTTTAATTTATCATTGCATGCCCAATAACAATTAAGACAAGAGCAAAAGTACGAGATCGAGATCGAGTCGAGTCGAGTCGAGTGTCGTCTCTTCCTCAGACTCAAACAAACAACAAACAACACACTCCACAAATGAGAAATACTCGTACTCGTATGTATAACCGATTGGTGGCCGTATGACTAAACATGGGACTTAAGCAGAAATCAATTCAATGCCCAATTTCATCAAAATCAACAACCAGAAGAGACCGAAGAGCCAGAAGAACACTCTCCAGAGTCGCCAGTGTGAACCGGTTAGAACCAATGCCAATCAACCGGCTGAACCTTTAAGGCGGCAACGTCATCAGTATTAAATAAGAACTGGAACGGCGATAGATGGGAGATGTGCGGTTCAGTTGTATGGTTCATTTTGCGAGCTGGATGGATTTTGGATTTGGGTAGAATGCCTCAAACTATCCTCTTAGCTTTAAGGCGCTAACTATCGTTGATCCTTCAGAACTTTTACGAGTTAGTAGTCGTTTGGAAGTCCATTAACCTATCTTCTGAACTGTTGCAGCCCCTTCTACTCTTAAGTAGTTATTCCTCTACGATTGGATCGGTTGTTGGAACTGCATCGATTGTTGATCGCGTAGCCTTTTTGGGATCGATCGCAGCTCTGTTTTCAACTCTTCCCGTAACTAGTTCCACACCCCCCTCTGAACTGGAAGAGTCATATCTATAGGCCCCTATGGGATGGCATCAATTGGGAGATGTGTATGGGGTAACGCATTGCCCCGCCCGATCGAGGGACTGAGGGACTGGGGGACTGGGGGACTGTCACTGTCTGCTTGAGTGGGTTTTGGTACCGAGTATCGTTGCAGAGATATATTTCTATTCCTAACAGGTTTGTGGCACCAGCCCGGCAATAATGATATCCATCAACAACAATAACAGCATCCATTCGGACAATACATGTTGTCGCTCTATGCAAATGGATATGATATGATATCTGAAGCAATTGTTTTGGGTTTTGTTTCTGTTTCAGTTTCGGTTTCTGTTTTGTTAGGCATTTTGTTCTCCAACTGTCTCGCGGATGATGAATTCTATTAATTCTTGATGCTGTTTCTCACTGCTGTTTGCTGCTGTTACCTTAGGACTTAGGGCGACTGTAGCTACTGTCGTTTGCTAATCGTACATTTGAGTACGTTAGAGTCATTAAATAGTGTGCTACTTGATCAACAAGCCAACACGCCAAGCCAAGCCATAGCGAAGGGCCCCATAAAGGTGGCAGCAAATGAGGGTCGGTCTCGCGTCTCTGGTTGACAGGCACTGCACTGCACACTGGCGGCGGAGTACCTCGTAAGAGTGGAATTAACGGGCTTTTCCGTTGAATCCATTTAATAGTCTGACATTGGATAAACAAAGCACTCCAGTCAAGGCCCATACACGAAGGATAATTACTTGGGCTCTAATAGACGGAGAAGATTGGCTAGAAGGGCCTAGAAGTATCTCAAAGAGTGTGGGTCATTATCATCATCCACATCATCATCCACCTTGGAGCACTTGCAATAGGTGGACGTGGACCACCCTCGGATACCACCCATACCCGCCTGTACTCAGAGCATTACAATTATGCAGCCTAATTGCACAATTAAAGCAGTTGCCTTGCTCCGATCTGGTCTTTAGTTTGCTCATCTGCTTTGTTTCGCTCAATTCGCTGCACTGCCAGCACCCACTGTATTCGTGTATATATGTATGTACATTTGTATGTAGAACTGCACACGAACGTGACTGTATTTGTGTCTGTATCTGTATATATGTATCTTCATCCATATCCGAATCGAAGAACTTTTCACTGAATCAAACCAATTTGAATCGGTTCAGTTCGAGCCGACGCCCCCCAAAATGAATGAAGGTAAGGCACACCACAATACAAAAAAAATACAAACAAATAAATAAATTATTATTACGAGCAGCATGTTGGTGCATTTTATTTTGAGTATTTATGCCTTGGGATGCCTTTTATAGATTTTCTGTATGTACAATCGGAGGAATGGAAACCTACCCCAAGGTTTTATTTTGTGGCAGAATAGGGACACAGCTCTGTTGAAAATTCCCAATCTAATTATTGTGATTCTCGATATCTTCAATGCTGGAATACTTTGATACGTGTATCTAAAAGTTCTTCCATTATCTTTTAGAATTTTTCCTCCGTTTTTGGCATTTCCTTGTTACCCAAGTCGCAAATAAACAATGGCGAATTAGTGCAAGTGATTACAGCCCCCCCAATGTTGACTGAGCTTCCATCATCTTCCTCATCTCATCAGCAGCACACCACCCCTCCCCCAACCACACACACCACCCACCAAAAACCCTTGGCAAGTGCCACGTTTCACTTGTCTTATCTGGGTGTAAATATTTTGATTAAATTATTATTTGTGTTCTGTTTTGTTCTGTTTGGTTCAGTTTATTTAAGTTGCTGTTTAACTGTCATAAAAAGACAGCGCCACAAGTGAATTAACTTGTTTAATTACCCCGTATGTATGTATGTATGTACCTGGCTATTAATATGAATACATTTATTCATATTATATGCGCTTTGGATAGAACGGCAAATCAAGTGCAATTACCACCAATAATTCTAATTAGAAGCGATTGAATGGCCAATTAGGTGTTGGGTGATGAAAGAAAGATAGTCGAATACGAACAGTTTATACGCTAGTCGAGCCACGAAAACCCATCATTATAAATCACGTTACTATCTCGAAAAGAGAAAATCTAGATCTACAGATAAACTCTACACAGTTCAAAGTTATGTATATCTGAATATTTATAGCCAAGAAGAAAAGAAAAGAAGAAACTTGTCTGACACTCACTTTTCTTGTGCGCTCTCTCTCTGTTTCTTCCAGCGTGGCTTAGCACTTATGGGTGAGTGATCATGGGCTACTCTCTCTCTCTCTCTATTTAGACCCCAACAGTATTTCCCCATATAACATACATACATATGTAAGTGCCCATGACTTTGTCTTGTTTCCGTGCCATTTATGTTTTGGAGGAACTTACCTCTTCTTGACGCACTGCTTGCTGTAGCGATAGCAGTGGCAGTGCAGTGGCAGTTGCAGGTGTACCGTTCTGTGATTTTGGTTTGGGTTGAGCTGCAATATTGCTTCCATTCAAATGTTTAGCAATTTTTGTTGGTCTCGTGGATTACTTATTGCTTCGGCTTTGGCTGTGCCTTCTCCTTGGTGATTGTCTTTTTGCTCTTTTTTATTGATTGATATTAATATTTCTGGCATTGATTAAGGATTTGTTGGCTGTTTGCTGTTTGCTGCTTGCTGACTGACAACTCTGAAATGGAAACAACTGAGTGTAGAATGTTCCATGAACGTTAATTGTTATACATATTTCCAGAGTGATGCGAATGATAAAACGGTGGGTGGCATAGGTGGGGGAGGGGGGTCTTAGAATTATTCTCAAGACTCGTGGCATCGTCTATCAGATTATTCTGCCTATGAAAACAACAGCACGTTTTATTCAATTTGCTTGCAAAACAAAAGAATTTTAGCCAAACAAAACACGTGAATCCTCATGGCCCCAAAAACATGAGCATTTTCGTACGACTTCGAGTCGGTTTCTAAGAGCGCTACGACGAGATCCATATAGTACATAGTCGAAACATACAAAGAGCTACTAGAAAGAGAAATCTTTCGAAAGTGAGTATGGAAAAACTGATTAAATCTTGTTTGTTTTGGACACGCACTGAGTGTGAATGTGCTTGTTATTTCGATCATTCTATATATATACATATAATATGTATGTGCATGCATATGCTCTTTTTTTTTGTTTATGTTTATTTTGAACAAAATGTGTATTCGTCTTTCGGCTTTATGGGGCCCCTACACCTAAACTGGCGAGGGTTCCTTCTGCAGAAATAACACTACAACTAAGATCCAATACCAATGCTACTGAACATACATTTGAATATATATATATGTATGTACATATGGCATCCAAAATATTCCTTTATGATATTGGCAGACCACTGGTCGATACAGTATTCCCGTTGTAACCGGTTAAACCGGTTGTACTGAATCAGCCCCTACATCGACTGCGTCAGAGAGCGCTTCGAAAATAGATCATCTTGGAAACTATTAAAACGGTTTCCAAGAGCCAACCCCACAACAAGTGTCATTCGTGTTCTATATTTCATGGCATTCTGTTCTGTTTGCCAAATTGGTGACGCAGCACCTTTGGGAAATTTGTATTTGCATTTATATCGGAAATACATGCGTCCTTCTTGTCTGTCTCCCCAGCCCATGCTGTATGCTGATGGGAGGTCAAATGGGGTTGAGAAAATGTCTCCTCGATGGTTGAGAGCACAGAGCACAGGGACCATTGTAAAAGTGTCTCTCGATGTTTGTGAAAATGTCTCTAGGTGCTTGAGAAAATTTCTCTCGGTGGGATAGAGCACAGTTGGAGAGACAGAGCAAGGTGGACGAGACCTGTTTGGTCTGGAAATTGCCAGATCAGAGCCACAACCAGACCGCACCAGACAATACTGAGACTGGGATAAAAATATATACTCTGTCTCTCTCTCTATCTGTCTCTTTCGAGGCTGTACAAGACTGACGTTGACATTGGCTGACGCCTAGGGCGAGGCTATATTTATTATGGGTGAGTAAGTAATTTTTTGTTGAAGTTCTCGTAGTCCTTCTGCAGGGGGAAAACTTGCCATGACACGTGATACGCCACCCCCCACCACAGGGCAGTTCTAGAAAACTTCCCCTCTAGTACCTATTTATGGATTGTTCCAATTTTAATTAACATGTAAATATAAAGAGGAACAACAGCAAAGTGCAAATATTCCCACAATTTAAATGCAAATTTTCGAGTAAACAAAACCAGGCACACACACAATATTTATTTGTGTTATTTTCCGTGCTGAATATGAAATGATTTATCAATCAAATTGTATGTTAATATTAGGCCAATCGACTGGTCCGACCCCGACCCCCACCTTCTCCATACCTTTTATAGCTGTTCCCAGTAATGTTTTGAATCTTAAATGGGTCTGGTCTGCCCTATCCATAGACAATCGAAAGACGCGACGCCACCCCCTCCCCACTAGTCTGTGTCGCATTCGAAATGTGTAAGATGATTATGGGGTATAGCCGAGCCTTACTTTGGGGCCTATACTGCTGAGATTGGGATCTACAATCATTGAGAGTGTATTCCTTGAGATCTTTCCGTTGCAGCTGGAATTCCTAAGATACTCGTATTTGATTCGTGTTGACTGATTTCTCTGTATGGGAACGGAACAAAAAAGTCACTTGATCCGCGATTTTTCGATGATTCTCGCACTGGTAATATGTTTATAATATCTCTGCGTATCTCTGCGTACCAGATCCGATGCTTTAGTTTAGGTTTTATTTTGTTGTTAATTTGCCCGATGGCCTGTCGATTTTGTATTGGCTTTTGTTCGTTCTTCTTATATTTGTTGTTTGTTTTTACATTTGAATTTGTTTAGTTGCAGTGCATTTGTATTGATTGGTTCACGCTCTAGAAACGTTTCGAATCGTATCGGATCGGATTGGATGGGCTGGCGTTGAATGGAATCCAATGCGAATGGTGGTCGGATCGATCGCTTGGAAAACGAAGAGGCAGATCGATCACCTAATCGACGAGGGCTTGCTAAATATTCGGATTTTTTGTTTAATTTCGAGTGTCGAGATTGAGATACAGTTGCAGATTCAGATTCAGATACAGATACAGATACAGATACAGATAGAGGCTTTACTTTTGCGGTGTCGGATAATCACAGATTTCGTGTGTTAATGTCGCGGCTTGAACTTTAAAACTGAGAACGAACGATATTTCGCATTGTTTAGTTCTCGGTGCGAGCTCTCAGTGCTGCCTTTGGCTGTGCTGCTATTGTTATTCTTATTTGTTATTGTTATTACTCGTGCTGTTGCTGTTGCTATTGCTGTTGCTGATGCTGATGTTGTTGTATTATGCTTCTGCTGCCACAGTCAGGCTAGGTGCAGCACTGAGGCTGAGGCTGAGGCTGAAGCTGTGACAGAGTAGCGCTGCCAGCTCACTGCCTCATCTGCAGCCCCCCTGCAACATCCCTTAAGCCACCACATACCCATTCTCATTCCCATCGAATGGCATCCTATCCCATCCAATCCCATGCCATCCCCCTACAATGGAGCGCTCAATGAGCTTGAGTGTCATCCACTTAGGAAGCGCCAACCTGAACTCGCCCCACCGTCAACAGCAGCAACAACAACAACAATAAGATCAACAAAAAAAAAAAAAACAACGACTACAACAATGCTCTGGGGACGGCAGCAGAGGTCGATGTCGACGTCGACGTCGTCGCAGATGATTATAATACAATGGACGATAATGCGAGCGATCATGTAAATTAGATTTGTCTCAGTTGACGACGTTAGGTGGGTTTTCTGGTGGCTTTATGCATGTGTGGGTGGGTGGGTGGCATGTATGGGTGCTCGGTCGAAGCCGAAGCCGAAGTCAAAGCTGATCCCTATGCCGATGCTGATGCTAATGCCGACGTGACGTGACATCACTTGGACGGACTCAAGCTCAAGAGCTCTGGGACCATCAAAAACAATACCAGAAATTTGCTTTGATTTATGGTAGCTACGAGTACATATGTACATATGTACATATGTAGATGCCTCAGCATTTACTGTATTATTCTGCTCAAGTGCTGTTGATGTTGCTGAATTTTTGTGAATTTGATCAAGTACAGGGATCTTCACCAGACGATGCGATGCCTGTTAGCAAGCATGTTGTACACATCCACTAACGAATCAGAGGCCCGGCGTGAATGGGCGTGGATATGGTACTAGCTCTGAGGCTGTATCTGAATGATTTAGTTCGAAATAGTGGAAATTTGTTGGCATATTTTTATATGGTTATGGGTCTGTCTGGATCAGTGATGCCATTTCAGCTCAATCGAGAATTTACTCACACGCATTTTGGAGCAATGGACTAAGCTGAAAATGCATTTCAAGGCTGCTGCAAAAACGGCTAAATGCCACAAAGCCTATATTTTGTGCGAGATGTACGACGATATAAACTATTTATATTTGATATTTTTGAAGACAATTCTTGGAGACATGCAGCGCATAAATAAAAACTTTCAAAGCAAAAATCCCAATTCGATAAAGCAGGAGATCTACTTTGGGCATTAACTCGCTCAAAACTAAAATAATACTCCCCGAAATCGAAATGCACATTTTAGTGGACGAGTTTGAGCAGCATATGGATAAAAAGAGATATGTACTTGGGGTACGAGTTCGAAACAAAATTAAAACAAATGAAGGAAAGTATTGATGATATTACTGAAAATAATATCCGGTTTTCGGTTGAAAATCAGATATTGAAGGTGTTTAAGTCAAGGTGTTAAAGTCAACAGAAACGACATAGAAAAAATTGTAGCCTGCTAAGGTGGTTGAACCTTGAAGTAAAGAACTATGGACTAGGACTCAGCAGGAAACATTCAATGTTTCCAATTGGCAACATTTGCCGTAACTTTGCTTTGATTGCCCTGGTCAAATGCTGAAGTTGAGCGAGTCTTCAGCCAAGTCAATATGCCTCATATGAGCAGGAAGTCGAGCCTGAGACTGATAAAATAATTTATAATTCCCTAAAAGAGCTTAAAACCTGATTAAAAGTATCAATTTGGGAAAAAAGTAGTCCCTCTTTCTGTCCTTTTTAAAATATTTTCATACTTTTTATCCCACCTTTTTTTTTTTTGGCAGTTTGTCCTGTTTTTGTGAAAAATAGTTGGCATCACTGGTCTGGTTACTCGCAGTCTTGCGGCCGGCTGGCCAGTCAGTTGTTGGGGTCGGGTCGCTTGTGCATGATAATCAGATGAGCGGCAATCGAAAATGGTGAACCGCAAAGAAAAGAAAAAAAAAAAGGGAGGGAAAGTAATATAAAATCATATGAAGTGAATGCTGGCTAGTAAATTGAAATAATTCAATTAATTTGCATTGTAAGTATAAGTACGCGGAGATCAAAACGGCTGAATTGTAATAAAGAGAATGTGGGGAAGCAACTAAACGAGTGCGCTACAATGAAATCAGTTTAAATGAATAACGTTTTTGATGGCTCAACCAAGTGGACACTCGTAAGCAATTTATGCAAGTGAATGCGCGCAAAAAATACTAGCAACATTCCATGGCTGGCCTGCGGAAGGAAATGAACCAGCGAGAATTCCATCTTCCATTCCCGCTGGCAAGGCAAATCGTTTTTCAAACTCCAACGGAAAGGGCGCGCATGTTAACATGCTCGCTGCGAAAAGCTCGCTGCTATGGAAATTCGTCCGCGCAAGTTACAGCTGCCTGATGGGACACTATCGTTTCATTTTAACATTTGGCGGCTTGGCCAATGTACTCAGCAAAACTTATTCTTCCTATTTGCGGAAAATGTATCTTCTTCTTTTTTGCCTACTTATGTTTTTAGGGTACCAGATCGGTTCAAAGCGAATCGAATCGGTAATGAAACGGGTAGCAAAAGATCATGGTGGCAGCCCGCAACTAAGAATGCACGAGTCTGGCAGCTCGAGACAGTACAGTATGACCAGATAATCAGCAAACACCAAACCAGGGCTAGGCCGCATGAAAATTGGCGAAGAAGAAGAGCGTGCGCGCGCGGATGCGGAATTCCGTCTAATGTTCTTTTTGTATTTTTTTTATGCAAGCTATTTTTTTCTCGGTTCCAGTCACACTCGACAAAATCAAAACAAATCAACGGAAATAATTATTTTTCCATATATTAAGACACATTTCAAATTGACCGCCAAACTCAATTTAGCGCACAGTCTCGTTTTAAAGATATTAACGAAATTTCGCAGCTCACGGGTTCCAATAAAAACAGAAGCATGTGCATTAATGGGTAAAAAACATGTCAGTCTAGGATCAAATCATAAATAATGTTTCAATGGAGCTTGGAACAAAACATTTAACATCAATTAAAAGAAATAAGGTATACAAATGTCCATACGCATAGAAGATACTTGGTTGACCGGCAACAATGACGTCACAATTAGTCAACATTTACGTTTTATGCTTTGGCCGTTTTAGTTTGAACCTTAATATGTAAACAATCAAATGAAAAAGAGTTCTAAAAACTAGCCAATCCTGAACAAAATGTATGTATCTATCGGATAAAATTATTTGTTTACGGCTGAGAGGGCCAACTATCTAATAATATTAAACTGAATATCAAAATTGACGAATTTCATATCACAAAATATCATGGTAGGGCAGCCCGCAGCAACTACGAATTGCACGAGTCTGGCAACGCCACAAAACGACGTCACTGGATTATAGCTGAACCTTGTTGCCGTGTTTTTTTTTTGCGGACAGCGGTTGGAGATGTTGTGCTTTCTTAAAGGCTTAAGCTGTAGCCATACTCGCACCCAGCTGTCAGCCGTTGCCGGCGAGATCTACCGGGCCTTTTTCGCAGACCTAATAAACACAGATGGACCAAATACGAGTACATATCCCGCCGCCACGGCACTGCTTCACAGCTTCGATTTGGAGTCTAGCAACCAGAATGTAGCCATAGCGCCCTCGGACGATGATGTGTGGATCTTCGGCTACGGGTCGCTGGTGTGGAAGGCAGACTTCCCATACATCGACCGCCGGCGTGGCTTTGTATGGGGATTCAAGAGACGCTTCTACCAGCACAGCATCGACCACCGCGGCGTGCCGGACAGGCCGGGCCGGGTGGTGACACTGCTGCCCGGCGACCCCACCGAAGATCGGGTCTACGGCGTGGCCTACCGCATTGCTGCCGCCCAAAAGAATGCGGTGCTCGATCACCTGGACTACCGCGAGAAGAACGGCTACGAGCGCTGCAGTCTGCAGTTTCACGAGTATCTCTCTGCCACGGCGCCCATCCAGGTGATCATGTACGTGGCCACGCAAACCAACGACTCTTATGCCGGTGACGTGTGGCAGGTGCCGTGCATAGCCAGGCAAATCTTCACCGCCGCGGGACCCAGCGGCCCCAATCGAGATTACCTCTTTAACTTGGCCCTAGCCATGGATAAACTGTTTCCCGGCGCGGTTGATGAGCACCTCACGGAGCTGGTGGTCTGTGTGAGGCGCCATATAGAGCAGGACGAGCCCGAGCTACTGCAGCGTGCCCTGCACGAGGAGATCACTAACATCCTCTGCGAGTCTGTCAGGGAAGCGGTCAGGGAGGAGGAGCCCCTGGACCATGGCGAGACTTCGCGGCGGCTGGAAGCTCTGCACCGCAGCTGTCATAAATCAGGCTGGCGGGAGCCACTTCTTGACATACAGCTGAGACGGCAGAGCTTCTGTCCAACTTTCTGACGCCCCGAAGAGCACTTCTATCCCATCAACTAGACAATTTTTATTTATTATCGTTAGACATTGCATGTGTGTGTTGTTGTGTCCATTCCAAATGTTCTCATAAATACACGTCGCCAGTTAGGGCGGAAGATCTGTGTAAATCTGCGCTGATATGGCGCAACGGATTATTTATGGAGGCAGGGCAGTTTGAATTGATACCAGCTGGTGATTGATTTACAGCGCAAGTGGCGCGATAGTTTTACATTTCCGTGTCGATGTTTTAATATCTTCACTGACTTGATGCATAGATTCATGTCAATTCATGATTTGTAGTAAAATCATTTGTTTATTGAGGCCAGAAATACCAATTGGAGTAAATCCTATCATAATTACACCTGTTGTTAGAAATGCAAATTGTGTATCGATAGGCTGACGCATCCATGTTGTCCTAACACACCTTGTAGAATTCATGTAAAAATCACGTAGATATGTTACTTGGAAGCGTCTTCGACCTCTGCATCATAAATTTCCTCAAATTATCACATCATACATATTCAATCACGGGCGAAAATTATTTTCGCCAAAAAAATATCACCAACATATGTACGATATGATACATGATATATCGATATATGTTTATTCAACATTGTGATGAATGGCCACACTAAACTAAACTAATAACAATACTGTCGTGTCTGTTTTTCTGCGCGTTTTGCGAACGGATTTTCGCCTTTGTTTTTTTTGTTTATCGCGGGCATCGTCACCAATAGCAATTGCAGGGCAATGCATTAACTAATTGGTCAAGCGTGACGAGTGTCAACGTCAACCTGTCTGTCCAGCGCGGCCACCTACGGAGGAAGGAATTCGCCATGAAACAGGTGGGCGCCGTGCGACGGTCGGTCGGTCGGTTGTGTAGTGGACTGTGTGGTGGGTGGGCTGGTCACCTCCAGAGGGGTGTGGGTGTTGCTGCTCTTCTTTGGTTTTTGTTGTGCCTTTTGTTATTTTGCTGACGATGATGTTATATTGGGTTTGTTTTTGTTTTTTTAATGTGCGTATGCAAATTCTTTTGTTTTGTTGCTGGCTATAATTGTTGTTATACGCAATACGTACGTCGTGCATATGGTAGTGTGAGTGTGTGTGAGAGTATGACAACATGTTTGCATTTGCGTATTGCGCGAATAACTGTGGTTAGCAAAGCAACTCATCAAGACGACTAGAGTAGAGTAGAGTAAATCTTTGACGTTGACAATTCACTACACTACGCACACACACACACACAGACATCCACATGCACTCTCATGGGGTCATTTTCCACCGCTTATCAAACAAGAGCTGTCTGTAAATGTGTGTGGGTGTGTGAGTGTGTGCATATAATATATATCTTTATCGTTATACGCGCTCTTCTGGTGCCCAACAAGTTTCTTATTAGTAGAGATTGGGTATTCGCCAAAAGATTATGTACATTATTCATATGACGCAAGAGCTTTTCTGCGAGCGTTGTTCCTTTTATTGCATACTTTGCTGAGTTATTGATAATGGCGTCGTCGTCCTGGTGCCTGGCTGCCGCCGATGCCGTCAGTGTGTGTTTGCGTGTGCGTGCGTGCTCGCTTAAATTACATTTAGCACATTTCCAGGCATAACTCATTTCAATTTCAATGCAAATTTCCACCATACAAACATACATATACACTCGTATTTGTGGTGTGTGTGTGTGGCTTGTAGGTGGGGCGTATTTACATTTTAGCAGATTACATTTTTTTATTATGTATGGGGACGTACACCCCCATCCCACCCTTCTTTAAACAGATGCTCCCCGTCTTCCGTCTTCACACTCAACCACCCACAACAAGTATCGATTCCTAGGGTTGCCAAGCAGTGCCTAAATCTAGGCCTAGAAATCAAAGCTAGACGGTGACAACCCTTAAACTCTTTGCTGCTGCTTTGCATAACCGCCAGGAAGGATGTGTGTGTGTGTGTGTGTGTGTATGCCCATATACATACACGTGGGGGAAACTGCGCGGAAACCAATTTCCGAACCATTTAGTTCAGTTTTCGGTGAAGAGCGTCCAGACGCGTGTCCCCGTAGCTAGGAGAAAAGCCCTCTCTAGAATCATCCATTTGGCCATAAAAACAAAAACAAAAAACGTTTAATTTAAGAGAAAATCGTAAATCAAAGACACTCTAAACTGTCTCCAGATGTTTCGCAACGTAAATTGTGTAAATGTCCAGAAACTAGCTGTCATTTGAGCTTGGTTGGGCCCCATGTAGTGGGGCAGAGCGAGAGAAGGAGTGTGTGTGTGCTGGTGCTGTGGTGCTGCCTCTGCTGCTGGTTCTGCTCCTGCGCTGCCTCAACAAATTTTCCAGTTGTGTGTGTGTGTTCGTGTCATGTGACCGCGCGCGCAAAACATTTTGCATTGTTTTTGCTACGTTCTGTTCTGCTCACGTCGCTGTTCCTTCTGCTGCTTCTGCTGCTGCTGTCCTGTACGCGAAGTTTTTTTTGGGGGCGCCTAGCGTAAGCATGCGCAATGGCCCCCACAATCTGGCGCTACTATACAGCGCTCACATGTTAGCTGCTGTCCCTGTCCCCGTACACGTGTGCAAAGGAAGTCCATGAGATTATAAGGCAAGGCGATTTAATATCCCATCCAATTTTCACTGCCTTGAGGTATGGCACATTAACAATAGGCAAATTGGAATTCCACAGGATCAGCTAGTCCAAACGGCCCAGTCTTTGTGTGCTTGCTCCTGTGCCATTTAGCTGAAAGCGTGTGTGTGTGTTTGACTGTGGGTGCGAGGGAGTACGATAGGAGTGCGTCCTGTCCTCGTCCTAGTGAGCATCCCCTCTATGTGTCTCTCTCGCGCGCTTGCTCTCTCTCGCTCGAACTCTCTGTGCAGAATAGGTGCAAATTCCTTCGCACTGGCAGTACACACTCTGCCAGGAGTAGCAGCAGCAGCAGCAGCACATAAGTGGCACCAGCCTCACAGTAGCCAACTGACCAGCTAACTAGAAGCTTATTTTTTTGTTGCCTCTCTTGCATGGAGATCCCCTGTAATCTCGCACTGGGAACTAAAGAAACTACAAATAAAACGGCAATAGAAAAGCTAAAGATTTGGCACCGTTAACGGCGCGCGCGATTCTCTTATTCGAAATTTGTTTGTGCGTGTGTGGTGTGGTGTGTGTGTGTGTGGAAAATCAATCGACAGAAATGTTGATTCAATTTTTTGTTAGTTTCTTGCCCTCTGTGAAGTAACACTTTCCTTCTCTTCCCCCTGGGCCACGCACAGATAGATGTTGTAGAACACACCAGAGCCAAAGAAGAGGCTGCAAAAGTAGTTGTCCCCAAGCGAATCGTCATCCCTTCGTTAATGGTACACCAACCAACAAAAGGATATAAATAATATCCTAATAAATCGTTACCCCTTTTTTGTGGCTGTGCATATTCTAGCATTATATGTGTGAGTGGCAAGTGGAGTGCAGAAGCGGGCAAGGTGCGTGCATAGGGGGAGATGTTGTTTAAACAAACAACAATATATGTGAGTGGCAACAAGCAAGAAATCAGTAAAGATAACGGTAACGGGTAACCCTGTGCCTGAGTCTGTGCCTCATGTGTATACAAAAAATCTGTAAATCGAGGTTATCTATACGCACACACACGTACAGTAAGCAAGTGGTGTGGAAGGGACAGAGGGAGGGATGGAGTCAAGTGAGAGCGAGAGGGATATGCTTACGTACACATATATACATACACAGATTTGGGTAGCAGCATCCTACTCCCCTACTCTCGCTCTCTCTCTCTCTCTCTCTTTGTCTTCCTCTTCCTCACTCTCACTCCCCCCCCAACGATGGCATTTTAATCATCATTACGAAGGGGGGAGCAGTGGCGGCACACTGTCATTATCACCCGCTCCCCTCACCCCACCCGCTGAGCTGGGGTAGGTCCGTCGTCGGTTAGGCGCCATGTGTAAAGTCTCTCGCTCCCCTCCACTAACTCACACCGATGTTTGTTTTGCGGGAATTAAATTTAAAGTATGGCAACGATTTGCTTTTCACTTTCCTGTGTGGCTCCATGTGCCTCCCCCCAACCCCCAACACCCAACCCACTCGTATTTTTTTACTGTTGCGCTCATTTGTCCTGGCGACCCAGCGACCTATACACACACACATACACCGAACACCACAAGTGTGTGTGTATGCGTACTCACTTGCGTGTGTGCGAGAGTTTGTTTGTCAAAGCGTAAACAATTGCAAAAAAAAAAAAACAAAAAAAGCATAGCAAAAAAGGAGAAACAACAGCAAAAATAACGGGAAAACATGAAAGAAAAGCTGACTCAAGCACGCGACTGTATGTGTGTACGTGTGTGTGTGGCGCGAGAGAGTGTGCGAAAAAAATCGATTTGTGTGCCATCAAAAAGTGCATATATAGGCAGCCCATATATCTACATATATCCATATATGGGTATCTATGGCATTCACGTGTCTCCCTCTGTGTGTGGATGTGTGTGTGTGTGTGTGTGTGTGGCTGAGAGGATGGCGAAAGGGTAGGGGTAAGCAATAGGCATTCGTTGTGCAACATAATGTTGCAAACAACGAAACAAACTGAATTTCAATTAATAAACAACAATCGTTTGGTGATGGTGAGGAGAGAAGAAGGCGGCCCTTGACAAAACAGAAATCCATTTAACCTTTGAATTGAATGCAAAGCCCAGATTGATTTCATTCTGCCGCTCACCTCACCTCACCAGCCCATTCGCATTCCTACAATGCAACACAACGGGTGGGTGCGATGGGTTACTGTGTGGATGGAGCGAGGGGGATCGAAGTGCTGGTGCTCATGGGGAGGGGGGACAATCTTAATTAATCAACGTGTCCCAGTCGCAATTCCATTGCCAAAGGCACGGGCAAGGGGCCAAAGAAAGAGAAGAGAAAAGAAAGAGGAGGGAAAGCAGAAATCAAGGTTTATGTAATCCCCTGGCACTCAACAGAAAAGAATGAAACAGAGCAGCAAAAAAGCACTCTCGGTAGACAATCGAAATGCAGTTGTGTGTGTCTGTTTGTGTGTGTCTTAAATGCTATAGATATCGGATGGGGAAAACAGGATAACTGTAGTCCGAACAGACTACTCTCAAAAGTGCAACGTGATGAAGCTCTCTCGTGAAGCCTTCAAGGCTTTCCTGAATTTATTGTGAAAAGTGGATCGTGATATCTTCTTTTTTTTTTTTTTGTGCTGTGCAAAACTGACAATTTTACTTATGTATTTATGCGTATGTATTTCTTCTCGATTGCAGCTATCAATTCAACTATTGCTAACCTAGTTTCACTCCCCAACAAAAGAATCAAAGAAGAAAGACCAGCGCTGAGAAGCTTTGGCTACGCTTCAAATACCAACCAAAATCAACCAAATATTAATTGCCAACAACTATAACTAGAGGAAAAACTTATCATCCTCGGAATCAAGATAAAAATCAAAATCAAAAGCAAAAGCAAAGAAAGGCCAACATTTTTTCGGTACTCCTCCAAGCTGAATCCTTTCCCTCCAGGCACAACACCTCTAAAGGCACCAAACTCTGTCCACAGCTCCAGTCCCAACCTCCTCCAACACTTGAGGAAACCACATTCTTCTTAGATAGAAACAAAGAGACAGAGAGAGAGATAGATATACAGAAGAGTGCAGAGTACAGAGAGAGAGAGAGGGAGAGTACTGTAAGAAGAAGAAGCAGAAGTGAGATAGAGGAGGAGAAGGAAGACGACTCATGTTAGAAAAATGAAAAAGTTCACATTCAAAGGAGTTCTAGATGGATTTCGACAAAGCGTTCAGCCCCAAGCCACACGACAGGAGCAGGAGATCCAAGAGCAGCTCAAGGCCGATCATTTCACATTGAAGAAAGTAAGATAATATCGCTGAAAAATAAAAACGCCTAATGCCTAATCAGCCTATGCCTATGCCTATAACCCAATTCACATAAACCGATCACCCCAAAAAAGTGACAGACATCGCGACATGGCATCTGTTGCAGCTAGCGGGTGTTTTATCTGGTAGCTATACCCCTTTGAATCTATCATAAGACACACGCGGCTATGACCGATGCCCAAAACCATCCAAGATTCAATAATTAGTAATCAGCAAATCCTACGCCACGCCACCCCACCCCCCTTCCCCGACCAACCCAGTGGAACTTCCCATCTGGAATCGCCATATATATTCATACCATCTAACGCTCTTAATCTGTACCCCTCTCTATCTTTCTCTCGCAGACCTTTCGCCATGGCTTTCCGTACTCGCCCACATCCTTTGCCTTCGATCCGGTACAGAAACTAATAGCGATTGGGGACAAATCGGGCTACATCCGCATGTGAGTGTGTGTTTGTGTGTGTGCCAGCATTCCTGTTTTTAATTGGAACCACCCATGTCTATCTATTCCTTGGTGCATGCTTGGAATTGGAATGTAGATTGGGAAAGCCTGGCGTCGATGCCCATGCCAAACACGAGGGCGAATCCGAGTGCGCCGTGCTCTTTGCCCAGTTCCTGGTCAATGAGGGGGCCCTCGTCACCGTCACCGCTGATGACACCATACACTTGTGGAGCATACGCCAAAAGACACCGCGCATTGTGCAAAGTCTAAAGTTTCAGCGGGAGCGGTAAGTGCTGCCCCTTCGAACAATTAATCGAAGGGGATGATTCAATAATATAAATTATGCATTATTATGTGTACACACGAGACCATAAAAACCAATTGGCAGTCATGGGGAAATCAGTTCCGTTCGCCTTATTTACATGTGTGTCCTGGCATGGAATATGGAATTGGGAATCAATTCGAAAGCTTAGCTCGCACATTAACTAGCTGTTGAGTCAGTCACCATTTATTACTTTGACTTCAATTAAAACATGTCAAACTTTGGGTCAATTGATATTTCATTGAGTTCGTTTACAAATGAAACATATCGAATTAAGATCATTGAATTTGTTCATTCAATAGTAAATTCAGTTGTACACACATCATGTACTCGTACAACTCGTACATCAATAGTTATTTCGTTGGAGTATAAGCTGAAATAAAAGCGTATTAATATCATACAAAAAGATACAAAAACGTACATCTACATTCAGCGATTTTCTATCGAAATACGAAAACTATAGAAAATGTTAGGAATTCTAGGAATTGACTTTCTCTCATGCACATCGGAATGCTAATCAAATAATTCAAGGGAGGGATGGATCAACCCCATCCATTAGTGCTAGTTGATGTGATTAGTACGGTTATGCTTACACTTTTACGTTACGTTCATCTCCATATTGCAGCGTGACTTGCATACACGTGCCCGTGGGCAGCAAATGGCTGTACGTGGGCACTGAGAAGGGAAACATACACGTTGTTCACATAGATACATTTGCACTTAGTGGATATATTATTAACTGGAATAAAGCAATTGAAGTGTAAGTACGAGTACGACTACGAGTACGAGTAGAGTCCTTGATTATATGATTTCCATTATCATTTCCATGCTGTGCACAGGGTTAGAACTAGTCATCCAGGTGCTGTGATTGCGTTATGTGATAATCCATTGGATGCAAACAAGGTGAGTATTTCCGTGAGCACTGTATGCTGTGCCTTTTCCGTACTAACTCTGACTGACTAACTTTGATTTTTAGTTGCTTCTTGCATTTGAGTGCGGGCTGCTTGTGTTGTGGGATCTGAAGGCGAAATGCGCTGAGATACGATGGCAGGCGGCCGAGGCTGTCAAGTCCCTGGCTTGGCACTACGAGGGCAAGTACTTTGTATCATCGCACACGGATGGCTCCATTTGTTCGTGGCCCACCAGGCCTCAGCCCAAGCCACAGTCGCAGGTTTGTCCGCACGGTAAGTTCATCTCCTCCAAAACGATTATCCCGCGTCCACTGACGGTTCCTGTCCTCTTGTTCTCTCTGCATTAGCAAAAATCAACAAAGATGGCAATGCGGAAAAATGTAAACCGATCTATAAAGTTGACTTGAAGTCCAGCACAACTGGGTGAGTAGTTTGCAGAACAATTTTCTCTTGCTGGTTGCTATTCTATTTTCATTTCGAACCCATTTAATTTCAGTGAAACTTTCACAATTTTCTCTGGTGGCATGCCGTCGGAAAAGGGCTCAAAGTCGAATTGCATCACCGTGATGGTCGGCAAGGCCACAACAGTGCTGGAGATGGAGCATGCTGTATGCGATTTCATCACCCTCTGCGAAAATCCCTGGCCATGCGGTAAAATTCCCCAGTATAACTTAATGCAGAATAAAGCATGGTTGATGCTATATATTTATATTACGCAGAACAAAGCATAGGCCATGATATATGTCTGCTATACGATCCATCTGATTTTAATATACCCATATCATGCGTATAGCTTTCAAGGTCTCTCTTTTGTCTTTTGCTTTTCGTCTGTTCGTGTCTGCTGCTTTGGCACATAAACATTTACACTGTCTGCTTCCCACCATTCCCCTTCAATTTAAATAAAATCTGATTTTGGAGCCCAGCCCAAACTCGGCTTTTGGTGATTCATTGCTATATTTTACTATTTTATGCCTGTACGAATGTATCGATCGATCTAATCGACTAATGATTTTGTTTTGTATTTTTCCTTAATGTTTTTGCAGAGACCCAGGAGCCCTATGCAATAGCTGTGCTGCTTCAATACGACTTAGTATTAATAGACTTATTAACACCCGGTTTTCCATGTTTTGAATCGCCTTATCCAATGGACTTACACGAATCACCTGTTACATGTTGCACATATTTAACCGATTGCCCATCGGATTTGGTTCCTGCTTTCTATTCAGTGAGTAGTGACCCACAACCGCCGCCAACTATCGAATTTATCGAATGATAACTCTGTTGTGGTTATTCACAGGTTGGTCGGACAACGACAAGTAAAAAAAGTTGCTTCTCGGAGCGCGAATGGCCAATATCGGGCGGAGAGTGGTCGCCGGCGTCGTGCAGCTACTCGGAGATTGTCATCACCGGGCACCAGGATGGTAGCCTAAAGTTCTGGGACTCAGGTGCCGGCACACTTCAGATACTCTACAAGCTGAAAACGGCCAAAATGTTCGAGAAGCCGCGCACTCATGCGGCCCAGGCCCATGCGGATGCCGACAATCCGCTGGCCGTGCATCTGATATTCCTCTGCTCGGAGTCGCGACGTCTCTGCGTTGCCGGTGCCATGGGGCAGGTGATGTTGTTTAAGTTTCGGAAGCTCGAGTCCACATCGGAGGTCCTGGTGCTGGAGATACCCATACTCTATGAGAATTTTGATGACATTTATGGCACGAGTCCCGAATGCGATTTCCTAACTGGCCATCAGGTGCAGAAAACGGAATCCAGTGATTCGGACAAGGTAAAATCGAGAGCGTGCTCCAACTGTGAATTGATTTGTTTTGCTTCCTCACACAGACGACGGACTGCTCGTTGAAGGTTCGCTTTGGGGCACAGCGGAAGCCGCCGGGCTTTCAGTCGCAGCTGGTGTGCCTCACCACCGGACCCAATCGCCGGAATGTTCAGGTCACATCGCTGTGCATCAGCTCCAGTTATGGCCTGTAAGTAGTGTAGTCCACACATATGCTTCTCCTGGCTCTCCTCCGCTCCTAATCTCATCTCCATCCTGCCACACACGCCTCTACCATCCATCCATCCATCGATCCATCCATCCATTCCATTCCATCCATCGATCCAGCCACACACGTACACACACCACCACTGCCACCTCTACCACCACCAACCAACCAACCAACCAACCAACCAACCAACCAACCCACCAACCAGACACCGGACACGGCAAAAGCGGACTTAAAAATACCTCAACAAAAAAAAAAAAAAAAAAAAAAAACAAATACTTAGACGTAGTCTAGTTTGTATTCGTATATGCATGACGTTTTCTGAAAGCGCCTGAGACTTAGCCAAAGAAAAAACAAACTCGTAACGCTCGTATCGCTCGCCGATTGTTAAGCCCCGCTGCCTTTGCCCTCAGCCCTAAGCCCCCTAAGCAGCACCGCTTTTGTTGAATTTGTTTACGTTGTGTATTCCGTAGTATGCAACAGTTTCAGGCAGAACGAGAACCGAGTATCAAGAATCTCCCAACCCAATCACCCACCAAATGAATAGATAAACAGACAGATACAAATACAAATACGAATACGGATACGGAAACAGCAGATCCCACGACACCAAAAATCGAACCGATCATAACTAGACAGAAAACTAAAGACAGAATACCAAATAAAACCGAAACCTAATTATAGTGCCTGGTGTGTGCGCGTGTGTGATTGATGCGCATCGAAAAAAATTCATTTATTTGTCTTTAGTTTTAGCGTTTATTAGTATTTTTAGTATTTGTATTTCTTCGGTTTTATTTTGAATTGATATTGTTTTGTATGCACCTTATTTGGGTATACCATATACCAAACGTAACATGTACATACTACGTACATACATATGTATGTATGTATATCTTCTTTTATTTTTACTTTGCTTTGGCACCTTTTTTTTAGTTTGAGAGTATTTTCAGTATATTTGTTGGTATTTATTAGTATTTTAGGCTAATTTTCTGGTAATCTCATGCTTTTCCATGAATTTTGATTTCAATATATAGTCTGTATTAACGGTTTCTTGCAATCAGTATTTATAGTATTTATTGTGGTACAGAAGCTGTTTTAGAACTTTGCGAATATTTTTTGGTTTTTTTTTTTTTGTTATTGATTATTATTGATCATCTATGCATTATGCAGTTTTAACTAAAACGCGCCTTCTTATTTGTACTATTTTCAGCTCAGAATGTTTTTGTTTGTATTGGTTTGGTATAATTTTCAGTATTTTTGTGTTTTTGTTTACTGGTATTTTTTTTTTTTTTTAGAATTTTTCATAATTTGTCTCTAATTTGTTTCTGGTGTATAACACTTAAATATTTTATTTCTACTTTGTGTATTTTTCATTTTTCCGTTTCATTCTCATACATTTTTAGTATGTTTTTGGTATCGTATTGCGATACGTACATACACACATGCATTCATATGTATTTAATACGTATTACGTATACGCAATTTTTTTTGTTTTTCGTATTTGTTTTTGGCGTTGATTTGTATGCAGTTGATTTTTGGAGATATATATATGAATATTTTCTGTTTTTAGAATGGCTTATGGTACCGAATATGGACTTGTCATAATTGATATAATCCAAAAAATTTGCCTCTTGAGTGTTGCATGCCCCGATCTGTATGGCGCACATGATCCTTACTCGCGAACACCAAAAAGTCCGAAACGCATTGAGAATAAAGAGGAGCAGAGTCGATCGCCCAGCTCAGATCAGGTAAGTGCCCTCTGCCTCTCTCTCTCACACACTCTCTCTCTCTCTCTCTATCTATCTGATCTCTGATCTCTGCCACCGAGCTAATTAGCCACAGCGAAAACGATTATACCGATTATATATACACACAAAAACACACACTGACACATACAAGAATATACTGATATATATCACGCATAAACACACAGATACAGATACAGACACAGATACAGTATCCGGGAAATATGCGGAAACAGAAACACAGACAGACTGAAACGTATTCGCCCCCATAAGTATGCTACGGAAATCGAGACCTACACTGAACAACAAGTTTCTTCTCATGCATACATACATATCTCACCAATAAACATATACATATACATGCATATGTATATCTATATCTATTACATGATATATATATTTGATCTACATACATATAAGCTTTGATTTTTACGAGTAATTTACTGCTAACCAAAATTGATTGATTGATTACATTAATCTATATATTTAGCTAAAACCTTTACATATTTGTATGACATAAACGATTTTGTAGCCCACAGATTTTGTTTTGGTTTATGTTTTTTTGTTTTGTGTTTTGTTTTTTTTTTTTTTGTTGCCCCCTCGTTCTCTCTCTCTCTCTCTCCCTCTGCCTCGCTCTCTTCTCTCTGTCTCACTCATAGAATTTTTTGTTGAAACTTTTGTGTGGCATTTTTGAACTGAAAGATTTATAACCAATACCAACCAATACTTAGACAGACACACACACACACACACACACATACACATGCAAGCAAGCAAGCATATATATCTATCTAAATAACTATATATATATCTCTATGCGTAAACATATCTAACTAGTCTCAATAGCTTAGTATCTTTTTGATATAGTGCGAGTATGTATCTAGATGTTTTTCGTTAGTGTGTGCGCCTCCGACGCTTGCCGTCCTCGGGCTGCTCTAGCCCCATCTCTTACTCTATCCATGCTGCGCTCTATTTCTAACTACGGCTATCTATCCATCCTTTTCTAACTCTAATTGCCATCCATCTATCTATACATCAAGCTTTCGGGCTAAGCATTTCTTTTTATGGTTTCATTTCCACGGATTCTTCCTTTGATGCAATTTTCTCTCCCTCTTCCACTCTCTCTCTCCCTCTCTCTCTCTGTTTTTCTCTATCTCTGTCTCACTCTCTCTCCCTGTCTCTCTTTCTCTGTCTGTCTCTGTCTCAGAACGCACAAAATGCCGCATGGTAAATCGTACATTTTTGATTGATTGATTGTTCATTTTGTTGTGGTTCGTTTGCATGCAAGCTTGTCTCAATTGATTGACGATTGATTGGTGTGTTTTTTATTTATTTTGTATTTTATTTTTCTTAACTTTTTATTGCTGCCACGCCCAGACCATCGCATTGACATGCCTTGAACACTGATTGATGGTTTTGATTGTTGTAAATGTGTTGTGCTCTGCTCTCCAAATATCCCTATCTGATTGATCTGTTGTGCCTGTCAAGCCTAGCGAACTTCCAAAACAAAAACAAAGAGAAACAACATTAACAAAACAAAAACAACAAAACTCCCCTCTCTCTCTCTCTCTCTCTCTCTGTCTCTTACTCTCCGTCTGTCAATCTCTCTCTGTCTCTCTTACTCTGTACTAACTCATTGATTGATTGAAACGAGTGAAAGTATGCGCGTGTTTTGGCCTTTCTTTCACCTTATGTAACATACTCCACAATCCATTCTCCCCCACTCAATGTTTAATACAAACTAATACATACATACATACATACAATACATACAAACATTTGCATAATATAACATGATTGATTAATTGATTGAAAGTAGTAATTACATTTAAATTTTAACCCCCCTCCAAACAAATTTCTATTCTAAATCTTAAAAAATCGTAAATCGTAAAACGTAAATCTAAACCTAAATCCAAAAACTTTCTATTGCCTGTGCGTGTGTGTGTTCAATCGTTTGCGTATGTGTTTTTTGTATGTGTATGTGCGTGCGTGTGTATAAGTAGCACAAAATGCAGCTTAAACTGTTATAAACCAGTTGTTATGCCCGTTGTATAACAGAATAACTAAAACGTTGCCTAAAATTTAAACCTCTTCAAAAACCTTCAAAACCAACCCCCAAAAAACAATCAAAGTAAACCCTTAACTAACTTGTACATACATATATTGATTGTACATTGTACAGTACTCCCCCCACCCCCAAACACCCAAACAGCCTTAATGCCCTAATAACCCTTTAACCCCCTGTTAAAAACCCCACACCCATCCACACGCCCACAGAAAAGGGCAACAAAAGCTTTGAGCGCAACCAAATATGCAAAGAGGAAGAACAGCAAACCAAATATAGCAGTAGAGTGACAGAGAGCAGTCAGCGCAGCTAAGCTGCACTGGGAGAGAGTGAGCACAGTAAAGAGATGCCAGAAATACTACAGCAGAACGCATAGCAGTAGCAGTAACAGGCTGTGAAACATTCGATTCCTTCCTTCTCAGGAAGATCCCGCTAGATTTGGATCTCTACTTCTACTACGAGTAATTGAGATTACTTACTGGGGGCACAACAACTCTGCTACTCGTTCGTTCCCCTGAGTATCTCTGTTTCTGCACTCCCCAGACTAGTCTGATTTCAAATGAAATCCTTGTTCAATTCAACCAATTCTCAATGAATCAATTTTTCTTTCCCTTCAATTAAGACTTGAGAGATTATGTTGTGCTTCCCCGATAAAATGACTGGCAGCCTAAAAGATCGTAAAAGCTGATCGTTTGCTTCTCCCCCCAACTGCTGTGTCCTGTTCTTCCTTTCGCCTCGTTTGGTCTGCCGCAAAGTAAATGAAAACAAAAACCAAAACCAAAACAAAACCAAAGGATGTATCTATACCGTACAACCTCCACCCCAAAAACCTAAAAACCCACCGACAACTTTTATATGATGCCTGATCGAAAACGAAAATTAAAATTATGCCCCCAACACCCCGCTTAATCTAGCTGAACGACACGACTAGCCCGGACAGTCCATCGATCGAGTTCATTCCCGAGGCGACCGAGGCGTATGCCACTGGTGCAGCCGCGACACCGGCGGCAGCCAACGAATCCTCGAGCACCTCGCGACCCACATCCCCCAGCAGCGGTCCCGATTCGGCGGCCGCAGCAGCAGCAGCTGTTTCAGGGTCAGTGGCAGGGGCAGGGACCGGGACTGGGACTGGGACACTCGCCCAGCCGCAGGTGATCAACAGCAGCCGGGAGACGCTGCTGAGTGCGGCGGCGGCGAGCACGGCCGCCAATGCCGCCACCGCCATGGCCAAGAGCCCACTGCGCGAAGAAGTGATGGCGGCGCCGGCTCCCAAGGAGCTGCAGGACCGACGCAAGTCGATGTCCTGGAAAACGTTCAATTTGAAGCGTCAATTATCGAAAGTCAATATGAAGATCGGCGGCCTCAACGTCAACACCGATCTCGAATCCATCAGGAACACCTCTATTTTCTACACCCCCAAGGAGAGCTCCCCGGAGGGTGCCGGGGAGGAGCCAACCGCTGTCGCTGCCGAGGCCCTCGAGTGCCGGGAGGAGGATGCAGAGCTGGCGGCGGCCGGCACGGCGCTTAATAGCGAGGACCCCGAGATACCAATGCCGACGTCGTCGTCGTCGGCGGCGATGCGCGGCAAGTTCCGATCCTCCACCACGGACTCGCCGGACGGCTACAGCGGTGAGGCTATTACGGCGGCTGCATCAGCGGCCAGCGGTAAGCGCGTGGACTTTGAACAGAATTTGAACAGTGGTGTAGAGAGCGGCGAGCGGCCCAATAACCTGCCCCTCTCCGGCGAGTCACAGGCACCGATAAAGCCGTCGCGTCAGCGGTTCAAGGAGAAGTCGCGCGACCAGCGTCTGCTCTCCGTTCCGAACATCAAGTACCAGCCGCGCGATCTGCGCGGCGGGGTGCGGGCCATGAAGAACGACGTGTCGCCGCTGATGGGCGGCAATCTGAGCAAGAAGATGCGTAAGTATGGCCCCCATCGGGGGTCCACATCACAGAGAGAGCAAGCATCTGTCTCTCTGTCTATGTCTGTTTCTCTCTCCATCCCCTTTCTCCCCCCGCGGATAGTGTCCTCCCGCCCCTGGCTTACAGAAGAGCGAGCGAACGAGCGTGCGAGCGGGCGGTACAGTGTGATCGCTAGGCAGCAGCAGGCAGGCAGGCGCAGAAAGAGAATCCGAATCCGAATCCTCTCCAAATTTTTCATTCATTAATCTCACTCATTCCCACACAACATTCGATCAAATCACTCACTCGCTCACTCAACTCATAGACGGGAAGCAAAGTGTATTAATATAAGGTGAAGCATTCTCTATATCAATACACCATTTGAGTGCAAAAAGTTGTCAGAAGACTTACCAACGAAGGAGTTACTCCCCCACTCCTTGACAGTCCCTGCCCCTGCGCCCCTCCTTTTCCCAGTGTTCTGTCGCTGGGATCTCTGTTGGATTTTCCCCTGGTAATCCGCTTTTCCGCTGCGCTTCTCCTTTTGGGTTTCTCTCTTGGTTTTTCGCTTCTTTCTGTTGTTGTATCTTTGCTGTTTTGTTTCCATTTTCTTTTGTGTTTTCGTTTTTGCAAGATGTAGTAGCCATTTAGCCGCCAAACAAACAACTGTACTTTTAGTACCCTTTAATCTCCCTTTCCAAACACCCCGACCCAACCGCCTCCTTGTGCATTTGTATGGCTAGAGATGTGCATACTTAAATCGTACGTAAATCCAATATCCGATATCCAAAATCTAGAGCTGAGAAAACCCTAACCAAAACAAAAAAAAAAACAAAAAAAAAAAAGACAAGAAGAATCTCGCTTCTTTCTGTTGATTTTTGAGTAAGAACCAAAAACGCTGATACAAAATTGCATTTTGTCTATAGAAAAGCTATGTATGTATGTACTTTGTAGAGCATACTATTCCTAGAGAGCATACAACAAATCAGTGAAAGATCAGTGTAATGTAAATGTTATTCTAATATAATTCTAATACTAATATAAGCAAACAACAAACAACAATGTAATGCCACATACATACAATACATAACATAGGCACTCCAAACAAAACAAAAAAAACTCTACTCTCGTACAATCAACAAAAAAAAAAAAAAAAAAAAACAAAAAAATACTTTTGAAATCTTTTTTCTATGCTTCTTCTTATCTTATCCTCTAAAAACTAGACAACGGCTGCAGAAGAGCTGCAATACAACTGCCTTTATGTGATTGTATGGAAGTTCTTTGGTAAATCATTTAAACACCACAACACCAACAACAACAACAGCAACAAGAAAAACAACCAACCACACCAAGAACCACACACGCACAGTCAACTCAAATAAATCACAGTTCACAGTTCACAGTACAATCACACAATCACCATATACAATCAAGCACAAGCACCACCACCACATCACAACACCACCCATATACGAGTACAAATGTGTAACGTAACTATAAAAAAAACTCTGAAAATATTTACATTACTATACCATATCGTAAATATTTTATAAACGTACCTTATAAGACTTGATAGATATTTAAGAACTGGAAAGTAAGCAAAAAGGGAGGGCTTTCAGGGCATTTACCACACCACACCACCTCACATACACCACCTCAGTCTACCTCACCCTATATGTATGTGAATGCACTGTGCAAAACAAAAAACCTAAAACCCAAAAACTAAAACTGAAAATACGAAATTTAAATGTTGATTGTTGTGCTGTGTTACTAAGCCCGTATATCCGTATATTCTTAGCGTGTAAGCTGCATTGAATTCAATGCTCAACACTCTCCCAGCCACCCGAACACCACTGTACACCACACCACACAGCAAAATGACAACTGATCCAGAGGCGAACCAGACTGGTTTTCCAAGCTCCAAAGACTCAGCTCAGCTCTCTCCCGTATACCCTGGCCCCTTTTTGTCCTTGTGGATTTTGCATTGTTGGTCGCAATTCCAGTTCCAGGTTGAGGATTTTTTTCTGTCCCTAGCCCCACCAGCCACCCCACCACCCACCACTACCCCTGTGTCTATGGCTCTTGTCTATCGAGAGAATCGTGGGGAAAATGATCAATAATAATGGTGATCGATAGCTGTTTGAGTTGAGCTTTTCTGCGTTCCGTTTTTTGGTTGGTTTCTTCATTTTTGTTTCGATTTCGATTTCTCGATTAAATTGTATGTGTTGTGTGTTCTGGCTATCGATAAGTCGATAGATCGCTTGCAAAAGGCTTTCAGCTTTCCTGTTTATCGTTGCTTTTGCGTTCGTTTATTCGTTAACGTCTAGAGCTGCTTTTTCCCCCCAGTTCTCACATCTCACTTGTACATAAAGACAAACAAACAAAAAAAAACCAAAAAGATCATTAATAAGAAAAACTACAAATTTAATAAGCTTAAACCATATACTACATACATGCTATACGTACATACATACATACATACTATATGATATACATACATATATATTTATAAATACTTTTCTAATTATGAATCGAATATTCACACGCTAATATATATATTCAAACATACATACATACATATATATACTACCCCATATACCCCCAAATGTACGTGTTCTATATGTGTATATCTTATCTCTCGTATACAGCAGATATATCCAACAGTTTGTTCAATCTACATGCATACCTGTCTGTCTCTTTCTCGCTGTCTATATTTCATTGATTCATGTTGATTGTCGTGATTTGTTTAATAAATGTTTAAGTATCGTGTCACGAATCACGCTCCCCAAAACACTGCCCGCCACTGCAATGGAGCAAGCCACCTCTGTTTTTCTCGCTGTGTACCGTCCATACATACATTTGTACATATATATGTATATATATTTACACAGACATACTGCACTCGTAAGAAAGATAAATGTAAATTAATAGAATACTCACTTAAACACTCACATCTGTGTTGGTCTCTCATTCCCACGCATTCATGCACCCACCCCACCCCACCCCACCCGCAAACGTTGTTTCCCACTCAAAAAACCACTAAAATCTGTGGTCCGTCGTGTCATCGTGTTATTTTGTCACTCAAACGCACATTCCACTGTACTTGCCCATCGTTGATTACTCAATCAAAAAAAAAAACCAAATCCCTCGCCCATATGTTTTGTTTCACTCAAACACACACACACCCACACATTGGACATCTGTTCGGTCTCTCACTCAAGCTATAGCACACACATCCACATACATATCTGCTGGTCTCTCTCTCTCTCTCTCTCTCTCACTCTCTTGATGTTTCGTTTCTTGCACTCGTTTCGTTAACCGTTATGTTAAGCTTCTCGCAGACAGAAAGTATGCTACACATGCTCACTCGCACACACATACACAAACAAACACTCTAACACACACCCAAACACACTCGAACCCAAAGAGCACAACAAAAAAAATACCACAAGCAGAACAAGATGTAGAAGAAGAAGAAGATGAAAGCAAAAGAAACAAAATGATGATCTGTGATCCGATCCATTCAATCATTTAGTGCATTTATCTTTCTCTCTCTCTCTCTCTCTCTCTCTCTCTCTCTCTGTCTCTCTTTCTCTCCCATTATGTGTGTGTATCTCTCTCTTTCTCTCTCTCTCGTGTCTCCCCATTATGATTACCGTTTATTTCCGGATTATCTCAGATCAACGGCGGAGCCGGCAATGCGGCGAATGCGAGCGCAGCCGCAAATGCATCGCAGCAGCAGCAGCTTCAGCAGCAGCAGCAACCCCAACAGCAGACGATAGGCGGCGGTGGCAGCGATCCTTCGTTGCTGTCGTTGTCCGCTGCGGCAGGGACAACAGCAGCATCGACCTCAGCTTCATCGTCGTCGACAGCAGCAGCAGCAGCAGCGGCAGCATCAGCCTCAGCAGCAGCAGCAGCGGGATCAGTTTACGGTGCAGACGATGCAGGTGCGGGTGTTGCTAGTGGCGGTGTCGGTGTCGGTGTTGGTGTTGGTGGTATTGGTAGTGGCAGTGGCAGTGGTAGTGCCAAATCTGGCGCAGGTGCGGGCGGCGTTGGCGTTGGCGTCGTTGAACATCATCATCAGCAGCCGCAGCAGCAGCAGCAGATACTCGTGCAGCAGCAGCAGTCAAGCTTGAGCTCTACGTTGGCGGCGATGGCATCCTTTGACGTTGATTCATTCGATTGCGGTGCAGGTGCAGGTGGAGGTGGAGGCGGTGCAGGTGCAGGTGCGCATCAACATCAATATCAGCATCCGCATCCGCATCAGCATCAGCATCAAACATCCGTTATACAGCAACAGCAGTCAGTGACATCGTACGAGTCCCTAAAAAAGTCCAAATCACAAGGTGGGAGCACAACAGAGCACAGTGTTAACAACCTACAGCAAACAGCAAAAAAAAAAAAAAAAAAAAAAATACCGTTAACAGAGCACAGTGTTGTTTAGCATTAAACAGCTAAAACAGCAAGCAAGCAAAACTACCGTTAACAGCCAGAACCACATGAACAACAAGCAACAACTACAGCAAACAGCAATACTGCAACAACAAGTGCACCAACAAATCACAGAAACAACATGCGTTCTCTCTCTCCCTCTCTCTCTCTCTAACACACAGACACACACACGTGTAGACCCCCACCCACCACCCACTCTCAGTGTCTGTCTATCTACGTCTCACTCTCGCGCGTACACACAGCACAGCACAGGTCACACACACTCTCTCTCGCTCTCGCTCGTACACTTTCTCTCTCTCTCTCTCTGTCTTTTGACACGTTGCTTGTGTGGTTTGCCTTTTGCCAGAGGCACGCCCGCCATCCCCCCCACCCTCTTCCTATCAACCAGCCCCCAAGCATTTCAGCGGTGTGTGCGTGCGTGTGTGTGTGTTTGTGTGTGTGTAGTGCTGTCTTTGAATTTGGATTTCAATTTTAATTTGAATTTTGGTTTTTTACTTGGTGCGCGGGGGGCGGTTGGAGTTGGGCTCTATCTGTCTCTTTTTCTCGCTCGTTCGCTAGCTCGCTCTCTCTCTCTCTCTCTCTCTCTCGTTATCTCTCTTTGTACCCCTAGATAATTCTAGATAAATATAACTGCATATGAATATGTTCTCTCTTTCTCTCTCTCTCTCTCTGTCGCTCGCTCGCTCGTTCGCTCTCTCTCTCTCTCTCTATCTCTATCCTTGTTTTTCTATATATCTATCTATCTCTCTCTCTCTTGCTCTGTTTCTCCGTCTCCTACTATACCTATATATCTTTCTCTCTCTCTCTCTCTATCTCTCTCTGTCGGTATTTGTAATTGCATTTGGCACGCTAAACAAATGATAATAACGATAACAGCAACAATTAAACCAATAATTATACTAACTGGAATATACCACATACATGAATAATAGTATAGAGTACAAACCCCAGATCGGAATTTGCATTGGCAAAAACTCTCGACTTTTGCATAGTTCACACACACACACACACCAACGCGCACTCACACTTTCACACATAATTACATACATATGTACATGCATAGAGCTGCACACGAAATGCAAGCAAGATGTTTTTTTTTTGTTGGTTTAATATTTAGTCAGACGCCTGCCGCTTAACTGATTGCACTCACTCAATCTCAATTTCAATCCATAGAAAGCTTACCCAGCCCAGCAAAAGATTACCTAAGCCCAAGTACTCGTATATACTTATTCGTAGAACAAAAATGAAACCCTAGAGCGGTGACTCATAACACTAGCATTTTCAAAATAATTCGAAAATGTTTAATATTTATTTTTTTGATTTCAACTTTTTTTCGCAACGATAATCTTGTCTGCCGTTCTAGGGTTAAGCGGCCGTCGCTCGTAGAGGTGTACAATATGCCGTTAGCTTCCTTCAGAGTTGCCTAATCAAAGCAAAGAATGAAAGGAAGGGTACGGCATTACGGTGTGCCGCTTACACACACATATGTATACACACCCATGCACAAGCATAGAGCAAGAACCGCAATAATTAGGCAGCCTAGCGATTTGATAGTCCTGTGCAGAGCAAAGCAAAGAAACGAAAAAAAAAACAAATAATAGTTCAAAAGAAACGCAAAAAATAGTAATTCCAATTCGAATTGAAAATAAAACAAAAATTTGATTAAATATTTAAGCAAACAAAAAAATTTGCCTACTACCGCCCGCCGCTTTTACTCTCTCTCTATCTCTCTCTCTCTATTTATCACTCAATATATAACTCTTTATCTATCTGTCTCTCTCTCTCTCTGTTCGATTTGATAATATCATAAAATATTTAACAATTTTGGTGTAATTTTGTTTATTCTTTTGTCTTTTTTCTGTATCTGTATGCCATCATCAACTAAAAAAAAATTATGACCCTGAAAACAATAAAAAAAAAACAAACCCCCAAAACTAAATTACAGATAAATTGGATGGAACTTTCTCAAGATCCAGATCATCGTCAATGTCCAGCATTGATATGTCTTCCTCTGAATCTGTTACCTGTTTAGCTTTTATCGAGAGCTATGCAAAACGAAATGGTAAAGTAGACAAAGTAGCAAACAAAAATGGAACAATGTGATCAGTAAGCTTTAATCTGTAGATATTTTGACACTTGTTCCTACTTTGTGGATTGGAACTAGTTTCGGTTCGATACTGACCTTGTTCATAACCATGCCGGAACGAGATGTACGCAAATCTCAGCCAGTATTGATTACAATAAATGGTAAGCCTCGCCCCCACCCCAATATCAAACCTAATCTTGGATCTACATATAATCTTTTTCATTCTGTTGCAGGCGGCCCCGTGGTTCGACTCAAAGGCTCCATTACTTCCATGTCTTTTTTAGACTCATACGGCTCGATCATACCCTTTACATTTGAGACCTGGCGTGACGAGAAAAGGGACAAAACAGATCGTAATTTATCCCCCATTCTATATGCTACATATATCATCCATTATCCATCCGAATGCTCATCCGATTGTACTACGTGTACTGTTGCAGGCACTCCCACTAAGAGCAGCAGCCGCACCAGTCCCACTTTCACACCAACAACTGCCAATACAATATCAAACACTTCGGTCGCTGGAGGCGTGGCGGGTAGTGCTGGTGGTGGTGGTGGTGGCGGTGTCAGTGGCGGTGGTGGTGCCGCTGGAGCAGCAGGAACCGCTGGCGGTGCAGCTGGCAGCGGGATTGCGGGCAGTGGCAGTGGAGCAGGTGGCGGCGCTGGTGCGGGCAGCAGTGGCGCCGTTGGTGGGATGAGTAGCAGCAGTGCCAGCCCCAGCAGCAGCGGCAACATTGGCAGCATTAGCACCGGCCTGGAAACACTCACCGATCGACAATATATCGTTATTGCAAGCGAGAAACAAACAAAAGTCTTCGATGTGGCCAATCAGTGCTGCATCAATCGCATACAATTATCGGAAATGGATTTTGCAGTCAAGGCAGAAACTATCACGATGAAGGGTATGTAAAAGAGTCAAAATCTGTCGTCCTCCCATCTGGAATACAAATTATTCTCTCTCTCTCTCTCTCGCTTCTTCAGATGGCTCTTGCTTAGCAACCTATCTTTCGAATGGCCATCTAATGGTACATAGTCTTCCTAGTCTAAAACTGTTATTGGATACTGATTTCTTACCGCTTATGGAGTTAAGGTGAGAGCAACCTCAGAAATCATTTCGAAACATTATGACTGCCAATGCCAATTCTCTCCCTCTCTCGTATGCGCTCTCTGCAGTTTTCAAACAAAATGTAAACAGGGAATTGTGGATCCAATGCTTTCGATATGGGGTCAACAGATCATTGTTCATGAAGACACAACTCAGTAAGTTCTTGAGCACAGGCCAGAGCCAGAGCCAGAAATTATTTCGATTTGATTTGATTTTATTTTCTTATATTCCACACAGAATATCAAAAATATTTTGCTTTAGTCATAAAGGTCATGGATTGTACATGGCATCGCCCACCGAAATTCAAAAATTCACGATATCATCGGAATTCTGGTAATTCTTCCATCGGTGTGGACTCTCCGCTTTATCTTTAATGTATTCTGAATTTTTCAGTCAATTTATTTTGGAGATGATGGGTGAACTATATACGGTACAGGAAATGCCCGAACAACCGAAGGAGGGTTTCTTTAAGGGTCTGTTTGGCGGCGGGGCGAAACTCTTGGATCGCGAAGAGCTTTGTAAGTATCCAAAAAACGTCGAATGGACAAGAGATGCCCTTTCAAATATGGGGATTCATTTGGCTAAATTTATCCTTTTCGCATCATTTTTGTTTTGCAGTTGGCGAGCAGAGCGGGAAAGCAAATCGTTCGGTTGCACGGCATATACCCGGTCCCACTTTGGAGCAGCTCGGCACACGTGCTTCCACAGCCGCATCGGAGATTAGTCGGGCGCACCAGCTGGCCATGGAGCGTGGCGAGAAACTCAATATTTTGGAGGAGCGCGCCGAGCGTATGGCCAATACAGCTCAAGATTTCAGCGGTACAGCGCATCAATTAATGCTTAAATATAAAGACAAAAAGTGGTATCAGTTGTAAAATATCTATTTTAGGAGCCAATTCTACCACAGTTATTGTAATATTGCTTTTATAACACTTTCTACTACATTACGAGTAAAGTACACTTATTTAATTTCTGTTTTCAAGTCGTCACGTTATTTACAAAAACAACCAAAAACAAAAACAAACAAAACAAAACCAACAAAAAAAGCTGTTTTTAATAAAAATATATAGACCAAAAAAAAACAAAACAAAACATTTAGTAAAACTCGTCTCAATATTCTGATGAATGCCGATCGTGCTTTCCGACAGTTTCGTCCAGTTTTGTGATCCTATAGTCTCGATCCCCTACTTGGCACGTCTCATGTGCATATGTTTCTCGTGCTCAGCATCGATTTCCTCATCGTTTCCCATCAAAACTAAATCTTTTCAAATATTTCGCTAACAAATGGCTTGTAAATGGATAACGGAGGTTTTTCACGCTGCTGCTTTCACTAGCGGTCTATGCGGAAAATTCGGTGAAACTTGTTTAATTTAAACGGTCACTCTATGTATAGTCAAATGCCTGCAGCCGCACAAGGTAATTACTATTTACAGTATTTTTCCGCATTTTTTTACAACTATCAGTACATTTCAGATTTTATTTCAAGTCCATACACTTTTAAGCATTTTCATTTCGCTTCATATTAATTCTTCGCACTATTTACTAAACTTTACTATTTGTCATATAAAAATGTATGTTATTAAAATCGTGGAATATCAAAGCAGTCACATCATCGCAGCTCCGTCGGTATATTTACGGTATGTTTTGAAAACAAGAAGGTATATTTCGGTATATTTCTGAGGGTCAGCGGGGTATATTTGATCGATAAGTCCGCGTTCACATTGCTGGAGTCTACCATTTTTATTTTAGTTAATAAAATATATATATATATATTTTCCTCTCCTTATTTCGGTTGTGCGCGTACATAAACTGCTAAAGAACTATCCTTCTAACGTTGTCCGTGTGTAAAAGAGCCAGCTTGCTGCGAGAAACGACCAATTTCCAACGCGATTTTCCCATTTCATTTTTTTTTCCACCATACAAAGTTTTTTTTGTGAGTGAAGAGCCAACCTTGAGAAACACCCAGCACAGCAGTTCCAACAGTTTTGCTTGCTCAATTGCTCATCTGTGGTAAGATTTTCTGGCGAAAAATGTCAGCCAACGATGGTTGCAGTATTATGTTTTGGATGGATATTTTACGTGGTAACCTCACGAATATACATCCAGTTAAAATGCGTGCTAAGTGCGACTGTGTGTGTGTGTGTGTGTGTAGCGCAGTGGTAGTATGTGTGCGAGTGCTTGGCTCGAAATTTTCTTTTGTGTAAAACATTTGTAAGGTGCAACTGTGCATGCAGCTGTATGCGTATCTTGCTGTATTAGTGTTTCATCCGCATGTGTTAGTGGCCTGGCCGCGGCCTGCTCTGCTGCTTGTTGTCTTTGCTGTTGTTGTGCGTCATAGTGTTGATTGGATGAGAGTGTGTGTGTGTGTGTGTGTGTGCGCGTAATATGCATTCCAACGGGGTAAAATGAGGAAAGAAGAAGAGGAAGAAGAAGCCTGTCCCGTAGCCCGTTCCGTTTCTATGTGGCGCCCCCCGACGCCGCCTTGTTTATTTAGAAATCTTTCCATGACAAAAACAAAATTAAAAATAATACATTCACTCGCATTCCCCGCCAATAAACACGAGACGAGACGGCCCTCCAAATGGGCAGGCCTAGGCATAGGACAGACACCCGACCCACGATGATGAAATTATATAGATTTAATGCTAACTTGGTTATGAAAATGCGCATTTCGGTTGTCGGGTTGTCAGGCTGTTGGAGCAGCGTCAGCGGGGAAAACCCCAAAAGCGACAAAGGGAAAAGGGGGCCGCAAAACCAGCGCCAAAGAGAAACGGGGGCAAAAAGAAAGTGACCAAACCAAAGACTTAACAACGATTAACGAGAGTCCGACCTATGTAACTCATCTTGATACTCTTGTTACCACAGAAATCGTGCTCACGAACAAACTATATTGTTGAGTCGGCGAGGCCTGCAAGGAGAACGCCTCCATCATGGACAAGATGCGTATACTGAAGGAAAGCCGCCCCGAAATAATTGTCGGTGGCAAATATCGGGTCATACGCAAGATAGGTAAGTGCCTGCCTGCCTGCCGCAGATTCTGCAGGTTGTAAATTTAATGGGATTGGGGATGAGGATAAGCATACGACTAATATTTTTCTGCATATACCGTTAATTTTTCTCGCTTCAGGCAGCGGCTCTTTCGGTGACATCTATCTGGGCATGAGCATCCAGAGCGGCGAGGAGGTGGCCATCAAAATGGAGAGTGCCCATGCCCGCCATCCCCAGCTGTTGTACGAGGCCAAGCTGTACCGCATTCTGAGCGGCGGCGTTGGCTTCCCACGCATCCGCCACCACGGCAAGGAGAAGAACTTCAATACGCTGGTGATGGACCTGCTGGGCCCCTCGCTGGAGGATCTGTTCAATTTCTGTACGCGCCACTTTACCATCAAGACGGTGCTGATGCTGGTCGACCAGATGATCGGTCGCCTTGAATATATCCATCTCAAGTGCTTCATCCATCGGGACATTAAGCCGGATAACTTCCTCATGGGCATCGGTCGCCATTGCAACAAGCTCTTCCTGATCGACTTTGGTCTGGCCAAGAAATACCGAGACCCACACACGCGCCACCACATCTTGTACAGGGAGGACAAGAATTTGACGGGAACCGCCCGCTATGCCTCGATCAATGCCCATCTGGGCATCGAGCAGTCTCGCCGCGACGACATGGAGTCGCTCGGCTATGTGATGATGTACTTTAATCGCGGCGTCCTGCCCTGGCAGGGCATGAAGGCCAACAACAAGCAGCAGAAGTATGAGAAAATTTCAGAGAAAAAAATGTCAACGCCTATTGAGGTGCTGTGCAAGGGTTCGCCGGCCGAGTTCTCCATGTACTTGAACTATTGTCGTAGCTTGCGTTTCGAGGAACAGCCGGACTACATGTACCTACGTCAATTGTTCCGGTAAGTTTATCTACCCGTTATATACATAGATCACCGATATATATGCAGATGGTAAATCTTAATTTACATTATCTTTTTTGCATTTTGTATTTGTTTTGTGTACGCAACACAGCATACTATTTAGGACGCTGAACCATCAGTATGACTACATCTACGACTGGACAATGCTGAAGCAGAAGACCCACCAGGGTCAGGCGAATCCTGCAATACTCTTGGAGCAATTGGACAAGGACAAGGAGAAGCAGAACGGCAAGCCGCTGATCGCGGACTAGGGCGATGGATAAAAATGCAAAAGGGGGGGAAACACAAAAAACAAAACAAAAATCACACTATAAGAGAAATGAAATGAAACGAAATGAGTGGAGAAATGAAGAATCGAGTATGGAGAAAGTTGGAGCGTTGAGGAAGGAGCGGAATGGAAACATACACTGCGATGTGAAATAAGAAAGAAAAGAAAGAATCCGAAACAGAAACAGAAACGAGTTACAAAAGCAAAAGCAAAAATTTGAAGGAGAAACGATGTAATACGCATTCGGGAAATAGGATGTTTCGTAATTAATTAATTTAAATTCAATACTAAATGAATAAGGAACAAGCCAGACAGACATCCACTCACTCACTCACTCACACACAAACACACACCTACACACATTCACACAACAATACTATACACCAGAGAAGACGATTGGTTCCGCGAAGTGTACCAACAGCAGAAAAGGATCCACACTCTACACCCATACGCATACACCACAAATACACATGCACCCACACCCACACACCTACAGAAAACACACACACTTAGTATAACAAATTTAACAGAATTAATTTAGAGCGGTACAAAAATCGTAAGCAATTTCGTGTATATATATATATATGTACATAGGCATATACATATGTAGACCAGATATGTGCTCATCATATATATATATATGTGTGATATGTATACGTATATGTATGCAGGTAGACCCATTTTGAATTGAAATTGATTTTATATCGAATTCTGTCGCGCACCACCACTTGCTGCTTGTTGATTCAACAGAGATTGAAATCGCGTCCCATATAACATATAACATGCGATCATGCGATAGCGATAGCGATATATCCCCCGCATGTATTGTATATATACATAGATGCCGAGTATATGGAAACGATTCGATACGATACCCGATATATAACAATATTTGAATTGATTTCAATCAATTTCCATGCCACTGCTTGATTATGGCTGCGAACCAGACTCAATAACTAATTGAAATCGCATCAATAATAAGCAGCGAATAAAACATAAAGCAAAAACCACAAACACACACAAAACAAAAAAGAAAGAAAATAAATGTAACACAAAAAAATTTAATGAATCGCAGATGAGTTGCCAGGAAGCAAAGAAGCCAACTGAGAGACGACGACGACGAGGGGGAAAGCATTAAAGAATACAGCAAAAGAAGAATAAAAAAAAAAAAAATTAAACAAAAAACAAAAGAAAAAACATCAAATAATAATAATATAATAAAAACAAAAAAAAAAAAACAATGAAAAAACCGAAAGCAAAACTGCAAAGTAATTTTGCATAGTAAGCAGTAATAATTATAAACATAACTTATATTTAATTTTTTGAATTACATCAATAAATATGTTGAAATTATGTATGTACATCGCTCTGTCGATCGGATCGATCCGGACGTTGCAACGTAACGTAACGTAACCTTCGAATGACACCACCTCGCCACTGAACAGACAGAGAGGGGTATACATAGATGGCGTGTGAGAGGAGAGGAGTGGAGAAGCAGCAAGAAGTCATCGATGCGGTTCGATGCTGGAGAAGCCCAGGCACAGCCTTTAATCAATCGATCGTAGATCTATAGAACTATAGAGAATATAAAAAAATATATAAAGCAATTTAAATCTGAAATTTCTTACAATTTTGAGGAAGAACTATCGACACATAAATGTCCTTGAAATGTCTGAAAATATACATAATAGTAAATCCCAAAAAAAATGTATAACGATTTTCCATTAATCAGGCATCAAAAAAATATTCGAAATTTGCGCTAAGAAGATATTGATCTTCTTATCAGTACAAAAATAGATTCATATGTACAAGGATATGGGAAAATACTTTGAGACAGTTGCTATTGTTTTAAGATTTAATTATTGAAGGAACCTCCAATGCCCAGGGAAAACGAAACCCATCGAGTATTACGATACCGTGTGCAGGGAGCAGGGAGGGTGACCAGGAAATGCATTTTCATCTTAAATCGAATGGTGACCAGGACATATAAAGGATTCTAAAGCCACTCACACTCTGTGAGAGTACACCTCCCGTTGCCTGCGTTTCAATCTGAATGGTGGATAGTGGCAATGGACTTGTAGGATCCATCCACAATACAGATAGCAGTACCTGGCTGCACATACAATACACACAGGGGAAAAGGCAATAATATTCCTTGCTTTACTATCAATTACTGATAACATATACAGACAGACTCGAGTTGACTTACATAAAATGCAATGCAAATTGCATTTTTATGGAGTCATGCTTTAAATATTTAAAATATTTAAATTTAGCAAGAGCCCTGTAGAATGAAGTTAGAGCAGATGAGATGAGTTATTTCCGTTGGCAGTTCTCCCTCAATGAGTGGATGAGAGATGACGGTGCGCCCCATGAATCTGAATCTAATCCTAGATTAAAAACATACATTTTGGCCCTCCTTCGAAGGACAGTCCGTTATTTGTTTGCCCACTACTCAGTGCACATTAAAGTTGTTCGATTTTGTAACTGTTATTTTCGCCTACTCTTTCTTTCTTTGTCGGTCGTGTGGAGATATTGCCTACGACGATGACTTATAAATTATTTATGTATGTTTCATTTCATAATTTCGAATTGGGGGTTATCTGCTTATCACGGTGGAATATTTACGAAGCAAAAAATAAATGGTATTTCATTAAGACTATTTGGTTATTATTTTCTTTTGGTTTAAATATGGGAAGGCCTCATTCTACAGCATGTGTATTTTCCTTTAAGACAAAAGCATTAAAATAACTTGTGCTCCAAAACAGTCGCATTCAAAAAGAACGCTCCATTAGATATCGGTCGATTTCGATTGACCCGAAAAGAGTATTTTTGGTTTCTTTTCTATTGTATTATTTTCTCTATTCAATAATTTAATGTAATAGTTAATAATATTTGTATATTTTCGTTTATTTCATATATATATATATATATATATATTCCTAACGCTACAGTATTTCTACTTTATGTTGACTTGACTAACTGTCTAGTCCTATAGAAAGTATTGTTTGCTTTTATGGATGGTTTCTGTGCGCCGATTACCAGCACTGCCACTTTTCGCGCTGCAAAATTTCAGAATGACCGCCAAAGTCATTTAGCGCACAAAAATATCGGTATTATTCGCTCTCAAATCGTGGTGGTTTTTCAAAATTCGTTCTAAATTTGTAGTGGGTTTTTAAAATTTGCTCTCTTTTCAGTGGTGAAGAGAGCGTTTTTGTGGTGACTTTCCCCTCATTTTCGTGGTGTGAGAAACATGTTCTTAACGGGAACGCGTATGGAATGAAGATTCATAGTTGCGACGTTCCTACGCGTACCGTAAGGCGCATTTGATTTGTATGGGAAAAATTACAGAAACATGGGGAAATGAAGTCGCAGCATTGTTGTGCAACTTTGGCACGGAATGAGCAACAAGTCTGAATACCTTGGGAAAATGGATATTATGGACTTGAGATGTTGTTTGTAGTTTCAGGCTCCAATTAATGCCGAAACTATTCAGTCTCTTTTTTAAAGACATCAACGAAATTTTGTAGCTCAAGGGTAACAATAATAGGTACAAAAAACAAAAAATATGCATTAATAGATAAAAAACATGTCAATCTAGGATAAAATCATAAATAATGTTTCAATGGAGCTTGGAACAACACAATTAACATCAATTAAAATAAATAAGGTATACAAATGTCCATACGCATAAAAGAAACTTGGTTGACCAGCAACACTGACGTCACATTTAGTCAACATTTACGTTTTATGCTTTGGCCGCTTTGTTTGAACCTTAATATGTAAAGAATCCAATGAAATATAGTTCTGAAAACTAGCCAATCCTAAACAAAATTCATTGAGGAATTGGATAAAATTATTTTTTTTGGGCTGAGAGTGCCATCTATCTAGTAATATTAAACTGAATATCAAAATTGACGAATTTCATATCACAAAATATCACGGTACGAGTCTGGCAACGCCACAAAACGACGACCATTTGTTTTATGTTGTTTTTGTTTGAACCTTAATAGGAAAAATAATGCAATAAAAAGGACTTCTAAAAACTTGCCAATTTTGTAGAAAATTTATGTATCTATCGGATAAAATTAATTGTTTAGGGCTGAGAGTCCCAGCTAGCTAGTAATATTAAACGGAATATCCAAATCGAGGAATATCAACGTTGAATGTTTTGAAAAAACAATCGATAGCTCTAATAATTATTAAAAAACCATTGAAACCTTTTAGGAACTTGTCTATTGTAAAAATTAGATGTCGATTTGTTTACAAATGTGTCTTCGTATTTTATAGCAGCATATCAAAACATATTAAAAGCGCAACGACTGTAGCTCGATACTATCATGATAGTCTCAAAACCATCGACAATAGAGGCTAGCAGAAAAATATCGATACTATCGATAGTGCCCTCGATGGTTTGACACCTCTATTGTGCGTTCAAATTTTCAAAAACTGTCGTTGACAACGGACGTGCTTGTGCTTGTCTCTCCTGTTGTTTTGCCGGAAAACGGAAAACCAAGTGCAAAGTAGTGTGCCAGGATCTTCATTCGGCGCCCGCAATCAAAGTAATTTTTTGGCAAATCCAACCAACTTGCCCGTGGCTGTGTGTGTGTGTGTGTGTCACTTGGTGCATTTTCCACATTTTTTTTTATGTTACTCTCGTCCAAGTGAGCGCGGGCCATTTGGTTGTTAAAAAAAGCAGTGCAAATACTATTGGTTGTTTTTGTTTTGCATTGTGTGCAACGGTAGGTGCCGAACTAGTGTGTGGGAGTGCAAAATGACAGGATGCATGCAAAAGGCTGAAATGAAAAGGGCAGAGCAAGAATGCCGATGACGGGAAGAATTGGAAGCACAGAATAAGGATGCCAAGCAGAGTAGTGTAGTAGTAATAGTATTGGTAGATGCCTAATCGGACACTGGCAAGGGTCGAAGAGGACCAATACAAAGAGGAAGAGACTCCCGAAATCGTAACTCATCCAAAAACAAAATCTCCCACAGGCAGTCGCTATCGCAGTCGCAGTCGACGCCGCAGTTGCTGTTGCCTGCTTGCGCAGCAATAAAATAAAAATTTACCAACATACACAGACTGAGGACACGGACACAGACATGTGATACGAGCTAAAACAACCACCACTGGAGATCTCTCACCAACACATTCACACACACCGAGCCCCGAGTCACACTTGCGCTCTGACAGTACGGTACGCTACGGTGTCGTGTAGACGACGAGTGCATGGAAGGGGAGGGGCTCGGGGACGAGGAGGGAGCTTATCTCTTGCTTGCTTTGAGAACGAAGACGATAAAAGCAAAGCAAACAACACACTCACACACACACTCACACACGTGGACACAGGAACAGTCAGATGGACGTATGGACAGGAGGGACCCAATCGGCCTGTTTCTGTTTTTGGGAAAAGAATAAAAGGAACAAAGCAAAGGCAAAGAAACGTCAGTTTGCACTGGCTCTGCTTTGTGCCTCTCCTTCTTTTGGCTCCTCATTCTGATTCTGCCTATCCTTCTCATACTTTTTCGTTTAAGTGCCTTGCACATGTGCGTAAGGACACACACATGCAAACAGAGGCACACACACGCAGAGTCCCAATTTGTAAGCTGAGAGAGCAAGCGAGACATTACTGCACAGCCACTAGCATTTGTGAACCAAGCTGTTCCGTTTGCACGTGTAACGGCGTTCCATTGCCGAATTCTTTTCCATTACTCTCCTAACCATCGTATCTTCACCTTCTCCCTCTTTTCAGCTGTCTTTTTTTTTCTGTGTGATATGCAATACGCGAAAAATAGATAACGCAACAATGAAATTATAGTTCAAGTGCAAAAAATAAAGAAAAAAAAACAAATCTAATTTCAAACGCAATTCAATCCCCCACCACCCGTACAACCGCAACAATCAAAAGAAAAGAAAAGAGAATTTTGCCGTCTTGTCCAGTGGAAACGAATCATCAAGCCCGAAAACAACAAATCAAGTTCAATCAGAAGGCTGGGACAAAAACAACAACAAAAAACTATAGAACTAGCAACAAGGAAAAATAAACAACAGGAGACGCAGCAGCGCAGGCCCCCAACAACAAAATGTCTGCCACAATAGTGCAGAAATCGACAGCAACAGTCGGCAATTCGCATTACTTTGAATGCGGTGACTTATTCCAGACGGTAAGTCCTCTCCATATTTTACCCAAATCTAATCTCCATACCACCCCCCCTGAAATATCAATGGAATGGTACCTTTTTCTCCTTTTATACGATTTCCCCTTCTCTAGTTAGAAATCGCCTCACCGTTTTCTATAGCTGCTTTTATTGAAGATCTTTAAAGGTGATGCTAAGTAAAACTCGTGAATTTCACTTGTTTCCAAGTCCATTTCCATTGAAAAACAATTACAGTTTAAATTGATGAATGTTTTTGGTTTTACGTTTTCTGTGAGTCAAGTGCAAGTGTTTTTCGAGTGATTCAAATTGGAGTACAAAGTTCTGCTACTGCTTTAAATCATTGCAAGGTTTACACACCCTTTAGACTCTAAAGCTAAGAGCAATCAATAGAGAGATTTACACTAATCCTAATGCAAATTCCCTAGCAAAAACACCATTCAAGTTTTAACCACAAATATATGTATGTGTATATATATACACGATACGATACAAAATTGCAACCAAACTGATTTCGGTAGATTTGTAGAGAGCGGCGGGGGCAGCGCATATACATAGCATTTGCGAACACCGGCGATTATTCTTTTTGCGCATTTCGTACGTTTCCGTTTCGTTACACGTTCCACTAGTCTGTGTGTCTCGGTGTGTGAGAGTTATAATTCGAAATATTCAGCTGATTCATAATTATTTTTGTTGGCAAACACTCACAATTTTGATGGCGACATCAAAATGCACAACGCCACACCGACGACAACATTAACTGGAAAACGAACTAAATAGGAGATAAGGAGAAGCTTGGTGGGTTGCTGGTAGGTAGGTGGGGACGCGAATATGATAAGTTCTTTGGGACACTCGAAGCAGAGAGCCAGTGGCAGAGAAAGGTGAGGTCTGGCTGGCGGTTCCACAACAGGTGCCAGAGACAGACAGGCTTTGATTCGATGCGATTCGATTCCGTTTCGTTTCACGCTCTCTTTACTCAATTGTTGACCGATTGTTGTAATTGTAAAATGGAAGGATTGCTGTAGAGAGGGGGAATGCCATAACTTCATATAAATGTACCTTGCCTTTAGCCCTTCTCTCTCTATCTCTCTCTTGCAATCGCCTGATCCGGTGATCTGCTGTAACTGTAACTTAAAGGAGATGGCAACGCAGCAATTGTCGTCATCAGGCAGCAGCATCGTTAACAAATTATAATGATAATTTATAATGTGAGTGTGTGCGTGCGGAAAGTTAGTGGCTGCTGCTTGCTGCGACTGAGACGTCAGCAGCAGTCGGAGCAGCAGCAGCTGGTGATCGACAACAAATTCGATTAAGTCAGTTCCGGGTTTGGATTTTCGTGTTTTAGTGATTTTTGGATTTTTTTTTGTGGCTTTTGGCTTTTGCTTTCAAGCGGAGGAGAGACTGCTGCTGTGGTATCCCCCTCCCTCTCTGTACCACTCTCCGCCTCTCTCTCCCTCCCACTCTTGAACGCTACGGTTACGTGCAAAGTTTGTCATTGACACGAGATTCGTGGCAGCGGAACGAGAGGGGTAAGGAAGAAGTAGCGCAGTGGATGGTACGAGGGAAGTGGATTGAAATTGAAAAGTGGAGTGAATGGAAGAGACAGCCAAACTATTGGACAGGGGAGTGAATGGTGTTGGGCTGGGTTTGAGGTTGGGGTGCGAGGAGTGCAGCAGCAGCGCCTCCAAGCTAAAGCTGAAATCGCTTCTGCCATACTGCTAAATAGCACAAAGGTTCAGCGCCATCGACATATCGTTACTATATGAACAGTAGTTCGTATCGGTCATTGGAAAAGTCTACGAAGTATAATTTAATAGCTTTCCGATCTGCTTGAATTCTGAGTGGCCAAGCCTGCGACTTCGAAACCCTTTTTTCCCCCGCCCGTTTTGTTTTCCAGTTTGTTTTGGTTTCTGTCGGGGGAATTTGCGTAAACTAAATGCAGGGCCATGGGGGGGTCAAGTAGAACCCATCTACGAGTACACAAGCAAAAACAACAACAACAAACACAGCGAATAAGGCCAAGACCCATTTGTCGTGCGGGGAGGGTTGATGTCCGATAAAGTTGCGAAAACTTTTTGTATTTTCTGTGATTTTTGAACGAACTTTGCCTGCTGCTGCCTGCCTGCCTCTGCCTCCTATTGTGTTATCGATTATCGGACGGAGCCGACAGCAGTAACAGCCAGCGATTGCAATCGCGGCTGCGTTTGCTTTTGCTATGGTAAATGAATTTGTTGCTTTTGTTTTTGGTGTAATCGCCCCGTCATTACGCAGCATTTTTTCTCTCCTTCTTGTTGGCTTCTGTTTTTTTTAGTTTTTTTTTTTTTTTGGCAGACCGCAATAGCAGCTTAAAGCAACAACAGTAAATTTGCTGCCGAAAGCGAAAGGGCGCACACACACACACATACACACACACAATAGAAACTGCTGTTGCAGCGATCGTGGATATTTTTTCGTCTTCTGCAGCGCGCGCACAGGCGACTAAATCGTCAAAGACGAATTAATGCTGGCTGGTGTTGGTACTCGTACATCCAATCCTATCCAATATCTTATCAAAATCGAAAACATCTTTGGGTAAATCTCTAGTCCGTATATTCCGTAAAACTCCTACCCATTGGGTAGGAATATGTATAGAATTAAACCATTTTCCCTCTTATTGACTCGTTTTTCAAGCGTTCGATAAACAAATACAATGCCCATAGATATCATGTGGTGCATTGACCGATAAAGGGGAAATTCGAGAGATGAGTGGAAAACAATAACAATTTATAAACATTGGAATATTTTGCTCTAAAAACATAGATGACGATTGAATGCGCTCAATTTTCAGAGACTCGCCGACTTGCTGATAAATTCTATTGGTGGGGTGGGACGTGGGACTATTTTAATTCCCATAAATATTGTGGGCATCAATAAAACTTTTCCGAGCAATTCCGAGGTAAACAAATTGGACAGCACTATTTGTCTATTGTCTCAATTTTCATGATTCCCGGAGCTGCAGATTGTTCTATTAGTAGTACTTGGGGTATGTGTTTGGTCATGGCTTTCCCACGCATTGTGGCGTGCTGAATCCACATATTTTTGTCGGGTGGATGCTTATGAAGATGATGTTGGAATGGGAGAAGAGAGGATAGTTGGAATTATATTTTCTCGCATAACTTTTATTTACATCATTTTTAAATACATAAACAGAGACATGCATGTGTGTGTGAGTGTTGAATGGAGTTGGGGCATCTTGGGGCCTGTTTTTTGTGGCCTCTCTTGCCTTTCCCGAAAACTAAAAATGCTTAGTTTTGGTTTTAACCAACAAAATCCTGATGTGCCGCGTAATCGTCGTATTATGTTTCATGCCTCACATGCAGCGTATGCACATCTACTCTACCCTCCATTTGGCCTCTCCTCCTCCTGTTCCCTCACACACGCGGAGCCGCTGGAGAGCGGAGAGTGGAGAAAGGAGAGGCTCACTTACAAACGACAACGAGCGAGCGAGCGACCGACTACATTTTTTCCGAATATAATTCCATTTCCTGCCAAGGCGATAACGCTGCCGCCGCCGCCACGGGTTTGTATGCGTGTGTTTGTGTGTGTGTGTGTACATGTCCCGACGATGCCGCCATTGCTTGAGCTGCTGCCTCTGCATCGGTGATCGGTGGTGGAGGTGGACTAGAAGGAGGATAGCTGAGTAGCGGGGGAGAGTCAGCGAGGCCGCTACCTACCTACAAATGGCCTGCCGCTGCCTGGGTCTTGCTGCTGCGACCCGTACCCGTGCAGGCAAAAAACAAAGACAAAAACAACTCTTCAATCTCCGCTCTCAATGCCTGTTGCAGCGATATCCTCCCTCCCTTTCTGCATCGCTCCCTCAAGAGGCAAACGTCATTTCATTTCGATTCGATTCGACTCGATTAATATGCAGCGCAGGGCCTCGCACTCACCCACACATGCGCACACACATACACACACTGCCACAGGAACAGCCACACGCAGGCGCTGGCAGAGCCACAGCCATCATGAGGACAAAAAGAGGATGGGGAGCTTCTAGAGTCGAGGAATTGATACCCTTTCTAACCCCTTGTTCCTAAGGTCGCTCATTGAAGTAAGTTAAAGATTTCGAATCTACATTCATTTAATGGAAACTATTTTAGTAATCAAGAATTCATAGTACATACTTATGCGTATATGTGTGTATACACTTTACCCACGTCTGGCCAAACTCATAATGTCCTGTCAAGAACGATTGACTGCTGCCCCTGGCAAGAGGATTGAGAAGAGATGGAATAGATACGAGCGGCTTATGATCAAATTCTGGAAACGTTTGATTGAAATTTTTGTTAAAAATGATCAGCAAACAGCATAGATACATATGTACATACATACATATATATTTCCCATAATAAATTGCATTGGAAACCCAGGCTGGACGGACAGCTCGAACTTAATTGTTCCTCAATTATTTGTAGCTTTCCGCGTATTTCTCTACAACTCGTGTGTTTTTTATTTATTTTTTTTTGTGCAAAGTTAACAAAAAGATGAATTAAGAAAAAATTATTTTCGTGAAATGCAGTCGTTGCGCTTATTATTATTAATATTATTATTATTAATGTCTGTTATCGTTCGTTTGTACTGGCATATGTACAAACATACATGCATACATTCATACATACATGCCTATGTATGAGATTGTTGTACCGTGTCCCTCACGCTCTCTTTTACTCTTTCGGCTGGTGTGTGCACTCGCACTCGCCTTTGTGTGCGATGTACATGCATACATACATACATACATACATACATAGTTGTTGTCGTCGTCGTCGTTGGGCTTGCTATCTCCCACACCAGAGCCGAATGGCTCCCTCCCCCTCCACCGTTCTGCTCCACACCAGCCAGTCAAATGGGTACCGTACCTCCCTCGCTCCCTGCCTCACACCACAACACAAACCAAACGACTGGCCTGGCTCTTCCCGCTCGCTACCCCCCTGAGCACCGTCATCGTACTCTTGTTTAGCCTGAGACTGTGTGTGAGTGAGAGAGAGTGAGTGAGTGGAGGAGCGAGCGAGTGATCAACGTGAAAGATGTGATCGTGGAGGACGGGCGACGGAGACGGAGGCGAAGACGATTGCCTGCCTGCCTGCTCTGGCACTTCATATTCTATTGTCACTGCTTGCTTTTTGTTGTTTCTGTTGTAATCTTGAAATTGTCTTCCATGTGAGTTTTTGTTGCTGCCTTTGCCTTTTGCTAATGGCCGCTCAATTGAGTGCCAAAGTACAAGCTATCCCCTACCTCCCCCTTCTCAACTGACATTCCCCTAAGTACTAAGTGTAAATGCTCTAGTGTGTGTGTGTGTGTGTGTGAGCTGTTTGCATATTGTTGCAGTGGGGTCTCGTTTTGTTTTGTTTAGGCAGGGGTGTTTGTGGTGTGTTTTGGCTGGAAGAGGGGATCGAATTAGCATCGATACTTACCTCAAGTCGTATTAAAAATATAATTCTGGGAACGCAAAAACCTGAATTATCATTAGGTTCGCAGAAATCTAAAACTTGTCATTCTCCAGCCATACATATGTATGTATATATGTTGTACATCACATCACCCTCTTAATATTGCTATCCGCCACTGGCACTGGCACTGGCTCGTTTCCTCCTTTTGCTCTCGCCCTTTTCGTTGCACTGCTTTCAAATTGAAACTTTAACTGTAAATGTTCTCCTCTGGTGGTGTATCGTCGTCGTCGTCGCTTATTAATTTTTGTTAATAATTTTATGCTGGTGAACGAACGCAAACATTTTATTTTGTCATGCGGGCCCGCCCTATTCCTTGCCTCAATGTCTTGAGGGATGGCTGATGCTGCTGCCAATCCCAATCCCCCCAATCCCACAAAAATTCAATCGAATCTATTATATAATCGGCCAGTCGGCTATCGGTTTGACGCTGGCAGAGCAGCAACAGCGAGCGAGCCAGTAGTAGATTTCCATTCACATTCACTGTCGCTTTTTGATTGTTGCTTTTGCTTTTGGTTTTACTTTTGCTGTGCGGGTTTTGCCCCGTCCGACAGACTGACCGACCGCCCGGCCTTGTTGTTGTTGGTCGTCTCTCGTCTCTGTGGCCAACTGGTTTTACAGGACAACAAAGATAACAGCAGCGTAGCCAGCAACACATGTGAGACAGGGAAAAAAGTGATTCTAAGCAAAGCAACCCCCGATCCGATCCGATCCGATATCTTATAATCGCTTCTCCCTCCCCCCCACCACCATCTCCTTCCCGCACCACATTTGATGTTGATTTGGTTTGCTGCTCACGATTTCGACAACGAGCCGAACCCGAACCCTATCCCATCCAAGCCTAGCCGACTCGAGCCAGACCACGTGTTCAACACATTCCCAACATGTTGCTCTCTTCTGGATCTCCTCTCTCCTCCTTGGGCATTCATTCTCCCTTCCTCCTGCTCGAGCCAGGCTGGGCTCTTGGGACTGCCTTATGCCTGTCCCTCTCTTGCATGCTGGCTGTTTACCACACCACTTTGTAATCTTGTTCTTTGATACCCCCTAGCAGAGGATATGATGGTTCTTAGCAAATTCAGTGAGGGTTGAATAATTTCCGATAATATACAATGTGTATTGATCAGGATCAATAGCAATAAACTGTAGCTGTGTGTGTTTGTGTGTCTTCATTACACGGTGAAAGATTTCAAAACTGTTTTCGAACCTGCATCACTTCATCACATAGGTACATACATGAGTATGTAGGTACATACATATGTGTGTATGAACGAAGGGTATAAAAAGACTTGCACACTGATTTCATCCACCCTTCCTATGGTTGTTTCTCGGTCGTTGCTTTATTTTGTTTTAGCTGGTAATCAAATGGTCGTCGATGTATTTATTGGCGTTGGAAAACAGGTAGATAGAAAAAGAGTGAGAGAGAGAAAGGGAGATAGGGTAGCTAGCGCTACAACCTGTGAAGCCATCTCCGTCAGTCGTTCGATTTAGAGAGTGGATAATGGGTACCGGCACAGGAGGGGGGACGTTCTGTCTTTATCTACGGTCTTCCCCCACTCTCCTTTTGTCAATGATCTTCCCCCATTGTCAGCTCTCTCGCACTGTTTGCCTGGACTCCTATCTCTACCCTTCCCCGCCCCCTGCGTGAGTGCGAGTGTGTGCGTCGCCTGCGTTGGTATTCGTGTGTGCATTCTCCTTCCCTTCGCTTGCTAATTTCTCTATCAGCTCTGCCCACAGCCCACTGCCCCCCTGCTTACCGCTGCTGCAGCAGCAGCATACAAAAAGAGCTGGAACAGCAGCGAAAGATTATTATTTTTATATGAACTAACTAACCCAATAATAAGTATTCTTATCACATTAAATCACTCACAAACACACACACACACACACAGTCACGTCTGTATTATGAGCGCGCGCGTGTGTGTCAACAAGGGGTCGAGCAAGCGATAGAGAGAGAGAGTGGGATGGGGATGGGATGGGAGAGAAAGAGCATGCACTGCCCGATTGCTCTGTTTTTCTGTTTTTATTTCATTTCATATTTTGTTCGACGTGCTCTGCTTGCACGGCGAGAGAGAAGGAGAAAAGGCACATACAAGTGTGCGATTTATTGTTGGGTGAGTTGTTGATAGAGAGGGGAGGGGATCGTATCGTATCGGATCGGATCGGATCGCACTGCCATGTGCTCGCTCGCTCGCAGGCACAACACATGAACATACATACATACATACATAGAAATGTGTGCCCGGTCGGGCAGCGCGGTCAGAGGCGACGTCGCGCAGTGATAAGCGCCAAGAACAGTTCTGACTGATAAAGAAAGTGATTGAGAGATCGAGAGCAAGTGGCTGAAGGAAGTCTCTCTCATAGATTGCCTTCTCAAACTCTCTGTGTGCAAGCTGAGCTCTAGCAAGGGATCACTGCCATCGAAATGTGAATGGAAGGGGAGAACTGCCGTCGGGGGTGGGGTAGGGTTGGGTGGGGGGTGTCCCAGAAAGTCAACTGCTAAGCAGACGTAGACGGCACTAGGGATCGATTCGATTCACCAGAACATATTCCCCCGATAAGCATTGATGTGTTTTGACACCCCTCGCCACTGATTGACCGCACTGATAGCCACTCCGGCTGACAGCATTTTTTGTGCTGGTGGGGGGTAGATTGAGAGTGGGGGAGAGTGTAAGCGAGTGGGCTGGAACAGAGGTTGGGACAAGGGCAAAGGGTTCAAGCAGATGGGTAGTAGTTGCCGTCTTCCCTTGCAGCGATTGCACCACTGCAGTGTACTGTCAACTGTCTGTGGTCTCGACAGCGTTTGTCATTGTTGTTCCTTCTCTTTAACCTCTGCTCGCCTTTCCACGCTCCTTGCTTTGCTCGTTCTACGCTTATCCCCCCCCTGCCTAGACTGTTATTCCCCTAGGAAATACAAGGTATTGAATGCTTCGATATGTATTTATGTACACCTTTCTTATGTACCCGTGCCCCTTTCTAAATTTGTATAATTGCCTTTTTCCTTGACCCTCTCCACTGATTGTTTCGCTTCGAACGTGCCCGTCCCCCTTTTCGTTTTATTTTTCTTTGTCTGTTTTCCTGCTTCACTGCTGCTCCTCTTTTGCTCCCATTCGCCAACTCTCAATTTCGATTACATAACTCGTGTAATTTTGTGGCCATCATCTCTCCTATGCCCTTTCCCGCCCTTGCCTCTCTCTGCCATTCGGTTTATCCCCTTTGTTTGGCTGTGGTTTACTTTTAAGCAAAACAAAAACGGCAATTGCAACATTTTATTTGGTTTGCCTTTTTGCCTTTGCCTTTTGTTTTATTTTATTGTTGCTGTTGTTGTTTTTGGTGGATTTCGAGGGCAAAATGCGAAAACTGCGCAAACGCAACGTTAAAGCAAAAGCAACAATAACAGTGGCAGTGGCAGAATAGCGGCAGAGGCAGAGGCAGCGACTGCGACTGCGCGTCACTTTGCGGGGCATTGCGACAGAGATAGCGTGTGTGCGAGTGGGAGATGAGAAGCATCACAAGAAGAAGAAACGAAACGAATTATTGTTATTATATTTTATTTATGTGTTCGCACACACACACACACACACGCACGCACACACATCGATGAAACCCTTCGAATATTCGACTTGGAACTCGACCTGGGGGCTCTTTGTCTCTGGGGGATTTTGTGTGCTCCGATTAATACCCTTTTTCTTTTGCAGAGGATAGTGTGTTATTAATTGGTACAGATTTGCGTGGAATACTTCAATAAATATGAAAATATGAATTAACATTAAAACTAAATGCCCAGAAAAGAATATATTTCGAAACAATTTAACACATGTACGGCAAACCCATTGAATTGGCGCAACTGAGGGTATCAATATCTTCGGACACTCGCACCTTTTCCTTTCTTGGTTTTTTTTTTTTTTTTTTGTATGTGTCTTATGGCTCTTGTGCTCCGAATTTAGCAAGGCCAAGAGTTGTTGCTGCTGCTTGGTTAATGCTTAATGTTGTGAAGTTTTCTTTTATTGTGTTTTATTATTATGTGATTTGGTCTGTGAGTTGGTTATGTGAGTGCGCAAAGCAGCCCCGAGCCGTGCCGAGCCGAGCCGGTTTCGTAGCCAGCCAAATCGAAAGAGGAAGCCACAAGACAAGGCAAGACGGGAGACATGAGACAGACAGACAAGACAGCAGACACACAGAGAGAGAGACAACGGACGATTGGCAATGAAACGAAACGAAACTGGCACGCCAGCAGCGTAGCGTGTTGCGCATGCGTCCGTCGGTCGTATGCCTCCCCCCCCCACCCGTAACCGTACTTCCCCGCCTTCACTAGCATTGACGCGGGCAACACTCTCGCTGTCTATGGGTTCAGTGCTGTTTCTTCGTCGCTTACCAAATATTATTACCAAAAACAACAAAAAGAGCAGCCAACAGCGGTAGCGGACACCAGCAACAGAGACAACAACAACAACAAAAACAAAACAACGGATGAACAATGAAAACGACACGAAAATGTGAAATGCTCCATTCGACCTAGACCCCAATCGATGGATGGATGGCCCAAGCCCATACCCATGCCCATGCCCATGCCCAAGTATTGCCAAGTCGCGTTCGTCGATCGTAATGATGATCACGACGAAGACGACGACGACGACGACGATAATGATTGGCTTTGTATTTGTGTATTTGGGTTTTGAGTTTTCAGTTTTTGGGTTTGGGCCAGAGACCAGTCCACCCCACCCCTCCCCCCATGTCCCAAATTCAGCCTTTGGCAACATTATGTAAATGCTGCTTTTGGGTTTTCCTTTTCTTTCATTTGAAAGCAAAGACAAAACTAAAATCAAAACCAAACGAGAAGGGAAGGGGGGGGCGCCTCGGGGGAACCCAAACCCATACACCCACACACACACAAAAAAAAAAAATTAAAAAAAAAAATTTTAAAAAAAAAAAAAAAAAAAAAAAAAAAAAAAAATAAAAAAATTTTAAAAAAAAAAAAAAAAAAAAAAAAAATAAAAAAAAAAAATTAAAAATAAAAAAAAAAAAAAAAAAATAATAAAATAAATCTTAACCTCCCCCCCTCCGGGGGGGGGGGAACGGGGAAGGGGGGGGGAGGGAGGGGGAGGAAAAAAAAAGGGGGGGGGGGAAGAAGGGGGGGGGGAAAAAAAAAAAAAAAAAAAAAATAATCATTCTATAAAAAAAAAAAAAACCAAATAATTAAAAAAAAACAAATTAAAAAAAAAATCTTTACCTTAATAACTTTTTTTTTTTAATAAAATTTAAAAAAAAAAATCCCCCCTATTTTGGCCTTTCGGGGGGGGGGGGGGGGGGGGGGAAAAAAAAAAAAAAAAAAAAAAAAAAAAAAAATATAAAAAAAAAAAAATAAAAAAAAAAAATATTATTCCCAAAACAAAAAAAAAACAAAAAAAAAAAACAAAAAAAAAAAAAAAAAAAAAAAAAAAAAAAAAAAAAAAAAAAAAAAAAAAAAAAAAAACCACCAACAACCAAAAAAAAAAAAAAAAAAAAAAAAAAAAAAAAAATAAAAAGTAAAAAAAAAAATCCACCCAAAAAAAAAAAAAAAAAAAAAAAAAAAAAAAAACAAAAACCCATAAAAAAATATTTAAAAAAAAGTCTAAAGATGATTCGCGAGGGCCGTAACTTTTGTTTATTTGGGAGTTGCATTTGGATATCATATTTGCATTTAAATACGGTTAAGGTTTGGTTGAAGGTTTGCTTTTCTCACAATGGTTCCGATCTTAAAGGTTTCCTTGCTGATAAGAAATACATCCTAAGCGCAGTGAAACGAAATGCAGTTTCGCTGCGAAACAATATCTAGCCTTACCCCATTCCGCTATGTGGCCCCCCAACGCATTGCCTGAGATTGCTTTGAAATATTCATGGGTCTGCTGCAGCTCTCCTCACTCCTCTCGTTGTGGGGGGTGTGTGATAGAGAGGGAGTCGCCCAGCCCAGCAGTCGATCAATCAGAAGCGTGAGAGTGGGCGAGCGCGAAGTGGAGCTGCTGCAGCTGGACTGAAATTGAATGGAAATATGGGAACGGAATAATGGGAAGGGGGAATAGAAATACAGTACTTCTCCCTCTCCGTACACAGCAAAATGTAATGAAATGCAGTGGTGCCGGGTGCGGGGTGCCCCCTGCTAATTTCCAAGTCAAATATTCCTCGGCTTTGCCTTGCGACAATTATTATCGATTCCGAGGCCTTGTTTTTATTTGCTCTCTTTTCTTCATACATTCTCCTTTACCCTCCTTTTCTTTGTGCTGTCTATCCGGCTGTCTGTCTCTCTGTCTGTCCGGCTGCTCAAAAGGACTGCTGTGCGATGGTGTGGGGTGGTGTGGGGTGGAGGAGGGAGCTTTGATTCGATCTCGATATCTGCTTGCTAATCAAATTGTTACCCAACAAAACAAAACACAAACAAAAAAACAACATCGAATCGAAACGAAACGAAACGTAAACGAATCAAAACAACAAAACACTGAAATCTCACACTTTGCATAGAAAATTTGAGGCTTACCTTGAACTTTTGATTGAACTGAAATCTGGCGGCCATATTATACACGAATCCCCCCCCGCCTCCCAGCCGGGGAGATAGCCGTTGCTTTCCAAACATCACAATTATCCAACGATCGATCTTCTTTGACAATCTGGAAGCCTGGAATTAGCTGGGGGATTAGCATCCCATCTTGTATAATAATCGTTAAGGTTCTTCCCCCTACGCTCCCTCATACATACTTTATACATACATACATTTGGATATGTTTGTAATAGATTCATGCCTATATCCGGATGGATCTCCACACGTGCTTGGAGAATACTAGCTCGCAGCCCTGCCTCTGCATTCGATATGCGAAGGTAAATCTGACTCCTTTAGAGATTTATTTATTGCTAAAGAGAAGGTAATCCTTTTAATTTTCAGCCTGAGTATAATTATTCTGGCAAATTCCAAACAAACATAAATACTGTGCACATTTTTGAACCCTAGAGAAGTTTGTATGTAAATGTGTGTAATTTTAACAGCTTAACACTTACCTAAATATACCTTGAAAATGATACGCTGAATGGGTTTTGTTTGATGTAATCGACAAATGGTTAACCATAGTTCCCCGTTTTGATGTTGATGTGTAAAATTTGATGGTAAATTGGAGGCTATACATATATTTCTGTTTATTAATCTGTTCGTATATGACATATGTATGTATATTTATATTTGTTTGCTTTTGGTGTTTTGTGTTTGCTGCTGCCGCTGCTGCTGTGCTTCTTCGTTCAAAGGAAGATCTAAACGGCACACGCCCCCACCGCCTTGGATGTTGCCTTTTACTCCCTCACCTCCTTCTACACTCACTGTCGTCCCCCTCCCACGCTCTACCAATTCTACTCTCTGTCGCCCCCCCACCCTTGTGCCTTGCTGCTGCTGCTGCTGCTGCTGTTCCTCTCTTACCTGTTTTTTTTTTGCAGGTTGTTGCTGTTGTTGTTGTCGAAAGGCATTAAAAATAACACTCAATAATAATTTTGTATTCATTTTCAATTCGCATATTGACGTCGACAGCGGCAGAACAGCGGCAGAGGCAGAGATCTGCCCTGTCTTTTTCTTTGTGTGTGTGTGTGTGTGTGTGTGGTTATGGTGTTGTCTTTGTATTGGTGTTAGCTCATCGAGGTTATGGATATTGCGTCGTCGTCGTTTGTTATCGTCATCGTGTAGTAGTTGTTGGTGTAGTTTCTGCTGCTGTTGTTGTTTTTGTTGTTGTTGCTGGTGTAGCTTTTAAAAAATAAAAACCAGTTAGCAGCAGCAGCAGCAGGTCTTCAGCATCTCACGCATACACACACCAACAGAGAGCAGCCTGTGTGCCAGTGTGTGTGTGTGTGTGTGTGTGTGTTAACGTGTTTATGAGACACAAACAAGTAAGCGGAAAAAAACACACCACCAACAACAATCACCACAAAATCTTACCTAACAGCCGGAGCCCCAGTCTCCGTCTCCCTCTCCCTCTCTGTCACAGCCTCAGCCAAAAGCCAGGCCCCAGGTCCCCCAATCAAAAAAGTTGTACATAAAAAACAACAGACAATGTATATTGTTTATGTACACAAGTTATACATATAAATATGATGGTATGTATGCATGTGTGCGCGTATAAGATCCAATTTGTATGTTAAATACCCCCCAATATATGGCATATCCAAATATACGCCAGCAGCCAACTGTCTTATGGATATAGATTCAATGGTCTGCGAACCGGAACTTCAACTTTAATCAAAAAATATAAAAAAAAAAACTTAAGCTTGCAAAAGCCCCCAAGGTTTTTGGCTCACTCTCTCCCTCACTTAGAGTGGGGGATCAGTGGACCAGGGAAGATCATTCCCGTCACTTCCGAAAAAAAGGAACATTGCTAGGTCATACTAGACTCTCTCTCTGGAAGAGGGTTCTACTAGCTCTGGAATCTCTGGCTGAACTAGGAAGAATACGTAGACAAAAGAAAAGTAGCCCCAAGTAGACCAAAAGGAAATAGAAAGGCAAATAGTCGAAGAATTGTAAGGAAACCCATATGTAAAGCAGAGCAAAACGAAGCAAAAAACTGAAGAAGAGCCGGGAAGGAATAGCATCAGAAAACAGATCAAGAAGAACTGAAAGCAAAAGAGCATGTGAGGTAGATGAAAAATCATAAGAGATAATGAGGAGGAGGAAACAACAACAACAATAACAACAAAACAAGCCAAGAAAAGTGGCAGCAACCAGAGCCAAAGAAAACGGCAAAGCGCAAGAGCAAGAGCATGACTGGAAGGAAAAGTAAACTTATTTTCATTTTCAAATGAAAGGGAAATTCTCACCTAGATGAGAGAGGGAGAGAGCGATGAGAAGAAGCACCACACAGAGACGGAGAACTAAGCTTAAAACGGTGACAGAGATGGGTAGCAGAGAAGGAGAGCGAAAGAGATGATCACACACACAATCAAAGCAGCGCAAAAAAAGCAAAAGCAAAACGAGACGAACACAAAAACAAAGAACAAAATCAAGAATGTTTATATCGAAGCTTTTGATGCCCTTCCCTGCCAGTTTCTTGTGCCGATGGCTCCTCGCATGAATGTTCAAAACTCGAATTTCGAACGTTTTCTGGTTTAATATTCCACAGAAATACTGAAATTGTAATCTTCGAAATCCGCATACCCCATTCCACCCCGGATGAAGGGTATCCCGAAACCCGACTCTAATCCGCTCTTATCTAGCTCTAGCTGTTACCTATCTGCCTCTCCCTCTCGCTCGGTTGCTTGCTTTTACCTGCCCTCTCTCTTCTCTCGAGTAGAGTAGTACCCGCTCCATGCTCCATGGTACACTCCTGTCTTAATCTTGTTTTCACACACACACACACACACGTACGGAAACCAAAATCCAGTCACAGTAGGGAGCGGAGAGAGGGAATGAGCAAGCGAGCGAGATTGTGGCGTTCGCCAACTTAAAGTTGTTTTCGAACACGTTTAAGCGTTTCGAGAGACACATCGTACCACGACGAACAGCCCAGCCAGCCCCCCCTCCACACTTGACCCTCTGCCCACTACTTGTGGTACTTTATGCATGCTAAAGCTTAAGCAGCAGCAGTGGCAGCGGCAGCAGGAGTCAGCGTATCCGCAGTCGCAGTCTCAGTCTCAGTCGCAGTCGCTGCGATGCCGTAAGCATCAAAGTTGGTCAAAGCAGTCGTAAAAGGTTTGCTAAAACTTGTTGCCATTGCCTCTGCCCTGCCCTCTGCCTGTGCCAGCGATCTGCGCAGAGTTACACAGCCGCACAGCTGTACAGGGTTGCCAGGTGGTTGAGACATAACAGCTGTGATTATCGCATAGTTCATGGCAGAGATGTAGCTATGTTTCACTGTAGTTAATTGTGGTCTTAATTTAGTAGAAATTCTTAACCCAAAAAAAGGATATTCCTTCACCGAACCATATCCCCGCTCCTCCTTTTCAAGGTCACAGAATGTAATGCAGGAAATTGAAATGAAATGGGAATCGAAATTGAACTACAATTTTAGACACGATTCCGAGAAAAGATAGAGCCAAAAACAGTCAAGCAGACAACAACAACAACAAAAAACACTAAATTTCTGTTCTGTTCGTTTATTCTGTTACGACTGCTGAACCCAATAATTAACCGCGCAGGCAGGCAAATGAATTAATTTCAAATCAAAATTTGTTGTTTTTCCATTGATACTGAAAATCAGACTAAAGATAACCTAAGCTCAATTTATTTTTTATGTATAAATGTATTATGCAAATAAATATACATACATACATATGTACATACATACATACATATGTGCACAGTTTTGTACTGATTATGGTTTTGAAAGCGTATAATTTATTACGATAAATCATTAAAGATTCTTGTGATAAAATGGGAATATAATTTTGTATTTAATCACTTAATCATGTTATACTCATTTACATTCCCATGCCACCCCATCGCATTATTATCATTTTTTGAAAATAATGACTAAAGCTATGCCGTGCAGAGATAAGGTGCTCCGCAAGTGGGGTAAGGCAGCTGTAATCTGTAATCTCTCTCTCTGGAGATTTCGAAACCCTCTTTTCTGCTTCCACGACATTTGTCCACTGCTGTTGGCTTTGGCTGTTGTAGTGCAACGGACACTCTGGCAACTCTATTGCCCTGTCGCTGTTGTCGTTGCGCATGCGTTCGCCGTTCGCCTCTCTTCTCGCACTTGTTGAGCAACCCACAGTCAACCGGTTTTTGCTGCTCCGAGAGAGAGGATGAGGTGGGCGCTGCTACTGCTGGGCCCCCCAAAATATTGTTGGTAGCTTCGGCTGCGCGTCTGCGTATGAGGCTGCTGATGCTGCTGCGGCTTTTAGCTCCGGCTTCAACTGTTGCTTGATGGGAATGGGTGGGAATGGGAGAGTGAGAGGGACGGAACGGAACGGGGACGGGGGGTGTTGGCTTTTCGTGTTGTTGGCTTGAACTTGAGCTCCATACATATGTAATTGGCTCTTGGCTGGCTGGCAGCTGTTGCTGTTGCTGCTGCTGCGAGAGTAGTTTTGGCCACGCTTGGAGTGGCATGGCATGGAGTGGGTTGCCGTGCCGTGCTGCCTTTCAGCCAGAGAGTGTACTTTGCTGCGCTGTGTGTGTGTGTGTGTGTGTGTGGTAGTGTGTGTTAACTGGTTGCATAACATGTTACAGCATCGCACGAAACGAAAACGAACCAAGCGACGGGCAGACAGACGGAAAGACGGCGTTCCCCAAAAAGAAATAAAACCGAAACTGATGACGACACGATCAGAAAGAGGGTTTATGGGAGGCGGGGTGGAGAGTGCTGTGTGGATGGGATTTGGAGAGTGGTAACAAAGGGAGCGCAGCGGTTAGGAGTGCTTGCTGATTAGGTGGAGAATGGGGTGGGGTGGGGTGGGGGAAGGAATATGGGTGTTGCAAAGAGAAGAAGAAACAGCGCCAAATGATTTATTGTATCCATTTATGTAATGGTACATAGGTATAGGAACCTATACCCTTGCGAACAGGGTACTCCTGACCATATAGATCTTTGGGAAATTGAAGATAAGAAATGATATGCTGTGATTGCCCCATTAATATATGTACATATGTAGCTACAGCTTCTTGATCTGCAAGTAACTGTTTGGTTTTACCACGTGCTACATGACATAGTCTAGTCGTAATCCGTCATCGGACTAGTCGTGTCTTTGCTCGTTTTTCGGTACGAGTATCATGGATGTTATGCGATTGTCGATTTCGGAATCAGCTTAGGGTTACTGCGTACATATCAGTTATATCAATCGAAGCAATCGGTGACTTTCTTGGAGCACAACTCTTAAATATTTAGTTTGACATTCAGTTCAGGATAAAGAGGATAAAGAATTAAATTCAAGTAGGTGGAACGCCAACGATAAAGATCCTTCTCCATTTGCGAATTGGAAGCCGGTTGCTGTAATAGGGAGAGCTTCACAGCTTTACAGCAACCCCCCCGCACCGCGCACCCGCACCCGACGACCCTTTTCCTTGGCAGAGTATTATTCGTGTGTCTGGCTGTGTGTGTGTGTGCGGTTGGTTAATGTCTGGAAAATTATAAGCATTTGTGACTTTTGCAATATCCACCAGACACTGCAAGTGCTGCTGCCTCGCTGCCTCAGTCGCTGCCGGTGCCACTGCCTCTGCCTCTCAGTCTCAGCCTCAGTCGCTGCTTACCAAAATAGCGCTGCTGCTGCAGTCGCTGCCGCTGCCGCTAGACCAATGCCTCTGTGTATGTGTGTGTGTGTGTGTGTGTGTGTGTGTGTGTGTGTGTGTTGGGCTTTTGCTTATAGGTCAAGTTAAAAGTAAAAGTATCCAACACCATTTAAGCCGTGTCTTTGCTGCTCGCCCTCTTTCGCGCTGTCTTTACCATTCCATCCCTTTTGAGTTTTTGTTTTTTGTTTTTGTTTTTTTTGCGAAACATTCGCGTTACGTATCCCCCCAAAGCAGCCATGGAAATTGATTTCAACGTATCTCTCCCATTCGCAGGTGGGCAGCGATCATCACCAGCCGCAGCAGCACCAGCAGCAGCAGCTTCAGCAGCAGACCGCGGATCAGCTCGTCCTGGATATCAACATGGAGCAGTCACAGTCACAGCAGCACCGCCTCCATGGTGCACTCACACGCACCATCTCACAGCCGGCTCAACAGCGCCACCCTTTGCACCAGCAGCAGATGCAACAGCAACAGATCCAACAACAACAACAGCAGCAGCAGCAGCAGCAGCCGCAGGGTGTTGCCTCCCTGGTGACCATCATTGAGAATCTGGGGAACATGAATCTGCACCGCAAGCTCGAGCGCACACAGTCCGAGCCGCTGCCCCAGCAGCCCATGAACATATCTCGGTAAGTGCCCCAAAATCCCAGTTTCCTAATCCTCAATGCAGATGCACATCTTCCGTTCGACGCGAGACTTATGACTTGCTTATTCCGTTTGCAGCTACAAGACGGAGCTGTGCCGCCCGTTCGAGGAGGCCGGCGAGTGCAAGTACGGAGAGAAGTGCCAGTTCGCGCACGGCTTCCACGAGCTGCGCAACCTGCAGCGCCATCCCAAGTACAAGACGGAGTACTGTCGCACATTCCATAGCGTCGGATTCTGCCCCTACGGGCCGCGCTGCCACTTTGTGCACAACGCAGACGAGGCCCGCGCCCAGCAGCAGGCCGCAGCCCAGGCGGCTAAGTCGGGACAACAGCAGCAACAGCAGCAGCAAGGACAGGGACAGGGACAACAGCAGCAGCCGCAGCAGCAGCAGCAGCAGCAGCAGGGCTTCCAGAAGCCATCACAGCTCGGAAGCCAGACGAGCATCAGTCAGAGCATCAGCATCAGCCAGAGCCCATTCTTCATGCCGCTGAGCCCGCCGCTGAGCATGAGCACCGGCTCGGACCGGGAGTCGCCCACCGGGTCGTTGTCGCTCAGCCCCACCAACTCGCTGACGAGCTTCCCCTTTCACGATGCCATGCCGCTGCAGCACGGCGGCTACCTCTGCATGGCCGTTGGCTCCTCTAGCGGCAAGCACGGCACCGGCGGCGGCAGCTCCGCCTCATCCACATCCTCTTCCTCGGGCCTGGGACTGGGTCTGGGCATGGCCATGGCCATGGGACCGGCCACGCCGCCAGAGAGCCCCAATGTGCCCATCTCGCCGGTGCAAACACCACCACCGTACGAGCCCAGCACCCCGAGCAGCAGCAGCAGCAGCATGAGCGGCGGAAGTGGCAGCGGAATGGGAGGACAGGCCAAGCAGGTGCTGCAAAAGAGCATGAGCACGCCGATGCAGCAGGAGGAGATGCCGCGTCTGCCCGTCTTCAACCGACTGAGCTCCGCCGTGGAGGAATACCAGCAGAAGCTGCAGTCCATCCTGCTGCCCTAAGCAGCTCCAGCACCAAGTGCCTACACTCACCCTCGCTCCAAAAACAAAAAACAATCATCCAACACTGTCCCGCATCCATCCATTCATTCAATCAGTCACCAACAGCAACCTTGACAAAATCTCAACAACGACTACTCCGAACCATTGTAGACTTGATCCCCTGGCTGCTCCCTTATTGCCCGGGATAACTTCGCAGCCACCTATCCACCAGGACTTAAAAATTACCCTAACCCAATTCCTAATTCAAGCAATCAAGCAACAACGATGATCTTGACCAACGAAGAGCACGGCAACTGCACTCTTCTTGCAACAGCCGCAGAATGAGCTGCAGAGTGTTGCTCAAAAACAAAACAAAAGAAAAGAAAACAAAGACAATTGAAACGAAATCTGATCTTAGAGCACACAAACATTTGTATGCATGCACGCGACTGTATACAGATCCTTCGGTCTTGCATTTATAGGACCTATTCGCGGGGACCATACCGCACACACCCATTAGAACCCAGGCAATTTCCACATTGCTCTTGTTTAATATTTATGCAAATAATTTGACTAGTTTTTATATGCGATCGATCGTATTTGAGAATCGATTATCAAACGATCCGATTAATGTATCGAAAATCCAAAACATATATAATCAAATATATATGTACACGCATGTGCATATACATATATATATATATATATATATATATATATATATATTTATATATTCGATATTTAACGTTGGACCGTAACGTTGTCTTCCAATCCAATCCAAAACGGATCCTCGAGAGCCGATAAGGTTCTTTAATTTATTATCCTGCTAAATTATGTAGTAGCAACGTTGTGTACATATGCGATATGAGTTGATATTTCTTGATAAACTTTATATAAATTATACAATACTTACATTTACGAGACTACGATAATGATTACGATAATGATATAACGATAACGCCAATGCCAATCCACTGGCGATCGCTATTATCGATGATATACCTCTTGCAGTCCACTGCAATGCAACAAAACAAAACAAAAAAAAAACAAAGCAAAGCAAAAACAAAAACGAAAAGACCCAACCCCAATCACAATCACAATTAAAACAAAAGACAAACAAGAACAGAGCAGAAAAGAAACCTGTCGATTGTTCATCAAAAGACTATCGATATCGAACGAACACTACCCGATATTCGATTCGATTCGATCCATGTTAATGATATCTTATTGATAAATTTTTGTGACGCGAACGGAAATGCTGATTTTTTAGACACACATAATTTATTTTCACATAAATATACATACCAGATATTTTATATGCGATTAATGTTAATAATTTATGAAACCAACCCGCTCACACATACAACAGATATATACACACACATACACATACACACAGAACACGAGACACACACACTCACACAAACAACATACACATATATATTTTGACCATTGATAATTTTATGTTTTTTTATATGGTATATTCAGAAAGAATCATTTTGTTTATTATATATTTTTATTTAACTTAATTTATTTTATATATTTTTTTCTTGATTTCTTTTTTTGGGTGCAGTTATATAATTATAATTGTTAGTGTTACGCGATAAGAGAAGGGCAGCCCCTATTTATACGAGACCTCTATATAATCAGGGCCCCGAGCCCAAAGGCCACGACAAAAACCGACAAAGCTTTTAGCCCCTGCAAGGGAAACCACCCATAGAAAACAATCAGCTGGCAGGGGGCATATTTGGTTGATCTTTGGTGTTTGTGGGAGGTGGTCGGTCAGGTCGACACACACACACACACACACACAAAACTGAGTACAGTGTTAGCGATGTATAATTAAGCGAAACGGAGCAACAAATACAAAATAGCGAGCCACAACTTAATGGAAATATTTAAATTATTTATGTACAAACAGACACACGGCACCCTCTACATACAACATACATACGTATATTTATTTATGCCTGAATCGATAGATATTTTTGGAATCCTTATATTTTTTGTATGTCATTGTCCCATTTAAAATCAATCGCAATTCAATATTTAACTATTTATATTTATTAGATCCATTTGACAGTGACAGCGGTATTATATTTATGTAAAATCTGCAACAATAGCAACAGAACCATTCGAAGAAATGCAATATAAGAGAAAGAGAGAGCGCGCTCGTTAATAAATCAAATGTGGGGGGGGGAGGGGTTTATAATTCTCAAAGTGCCTTATCATTAATATATATATGAATATGAAACAAATACAGAAAACACACAAATTATTATAGTCTTGAAAAAGAATGAAAACAAAACAAAAAAAAAAAAAATACAGCGAGTAAAATCGTTCGTAAATGCACGTAGAGAGAAGTGCAAAAGGCATATTAATTATTTATTTGTATTTAATTTCTATGTATGTATCTTATTCCACGAGTACTACCCAATCAATCCCCACTTGTTACGGCAGAGTGCAAAGGTCTACCACATAATGATACTATGTAAACAAATCAATTTAAATTACTGTTTTTTTTTTTTTTTTGCTGTATTTATACTTAAACCTAGACGTAACTAAAACCTCCAGCTTTTGGTAATTATTATACAATAATTCTTTTTTATAAAAACATGCTCTTCCCTTTGTACAACAAACAAGCACAGAAACACAAAACAAAGTCGTACCAACGTCAATGTGTGGCCTTATCAAATGGATCGTCTTCCCTTTGAAGAAAAAATAAAATAATAATATACTAATCGGAAGCTAGAGAGAGAGGGAGAGAGAGAGGAAAACTCTGGAATGACCCACATAATCAAAATCAGAGAGAGAGGAACAAGAAAGAGTTTTTTGAATGCCAGTTGAATTATACATTATTTATACAATATACTTATTATGTACTACAATCAGCAATTACCTTGTTTGTTATTTATATAACCATACTGTACCATGATAATTCATAGATTTCTTCTGCACAAAAGACAGCAACGAAAAAAGACAACAGCCGATCGGGATCGAACACAACTGTACATGAATTTTGTTACATGCTGAAACATGCCTATTTATGCTTCCATTGCACACACAACTGTGTGTATTTTTATATAGTAAATTACATTTTTCTGAAGTAAAAACCATTTAGATTATGGCGAATTTTAGGTTATATAGCAATTAAATGAAAGCGTTACAAAATAAATGAAACAACAAAAAAAACAAAAAGTCGAGTTGTTTTCCATTTGCCGAACAGCAATGGGGCCGGGCCGGTCGCTCCAGCGGGGGGTTATCGCTAATCTCTCTTCCAGGGCGTCTGTCCATGGGGTGACGGTGACGTGACGGCGGATAGACCGTCCGGCACTCGGTTGTTTTCCGTTGTTTCCAAAGCGTTTCCCAATCGGTATTTTTCTGGTACTGTAGAAAAAATTGAACATGTCGACTTATTTTCACCTGAACGATCAAGATTCAAGCAGCCAGCTCAGAGTTTCATAGCTGCAAGCTTCCAATGTTTCAAAACACCCAGCTCTGGGAGTGGATTTATTTTGAAATGATGGCTTATTATGGCTGGCTCCTCCTCCTAGTTTAAAAAACATAACGGACAATTCTTCGAATCTGAAGTTAAATCGATTTTATGTGACCGCCAAATTTTGTTTCTACTTATCGCACAAAAATACCGATATATTTGAGTGCGTCGATAATTTTGTCACCTTTTTTAAGAGTTGGTATTTTTCTCCTTTCTTTTCGTATATATTTTTGCTGAAACAAAATGAAAAATTATTGCTCGTCGCCGTCTAGAGACACGTCTACTGGCTTTCCGTCGAACAACTAAGCAATACTTGAGACATTATGATGTTTTCCAGCAAACGCAGCCACCAAGCCAGCAAAATTTCATCCGCAAAGTAAAACAAACGATAAATTCTGCCGCAGCGCTGTCCCAGCTCAACTGGATGGTCAACTGGTTGTCAGTATTTGTGCGGAGTGGAGCCGGGGCAGTTGGCTTCGCTTATTTTCCATTCAAAATGGATACCATTGTATTTAATTGTGGCCACTAATATCGCTTTCAGGAATACCATTAATAAAACTATCTGTTTCAGTGATGCATTCGATTCACGTTGCCAGTGTGGCCGCATTTTTGTTTTGCCGCACTTTTACTCTTTTGGTTGGCGTGTGCTATGTTTACATTGAAACCACAAGTAAATGGCAGCGCTAAGCAATCTGAAACAATGCCCGCCGTTCAGCGCCCTGGCGGATCCGTCGTTCCGTCCCAATTACATTCCTGAGCTGGACAGCTACCCCAGGATACAACTGAAGAGCGAGCTACACAATTCATCGGCACATCGTTTTTATGGCGGTCAGGGTTTTGTGCCGGTAAATGAAGGTGTGCTGAAACGCATCATTCGCACCTTCTTTGAAGGTGGCTTCTGGGAGTCGCTGTCCGAAACTCGCAGCGAAAAGACCCGCGAACAGGCTCCGTGGTTAGGCAGAACCGGTGACTACATATCCCAGCTGCTGGACATAGCCACTACGCTTAAGCTGAAAGTATTCCCGCACACACAGGATGTGAGTGCCGAGCGGATCGCACAGTATGTGGAGACGAGGGATTGGACAGATAGCGATGTGCGGTTCATGGCATGGAACTGTCATGTCTTCAAGCTAGCCGTAGCTGGCATTGACGATGTGGTGCGCATCTACACCAAGAACACCACCAATGCAGCGACACCCGTCTTGAAGGTGAGTTCCAGTCGTTTGGCACAAAAACGTCCTCATATTCCCTCAGCCTAACCCAACCCGATAATCTGATCTACTGAAGAGTGCAACTCAGACGCAAATAACTTGCATGGCCTGGCGTCCACTGAGTGCCACGGAGATTGTGATTGGCTGCCGTCAGGGTCTCTGCTTCTGGGTAGTGGACAACACCATGATTCTGGGACGTACCAATTCGCCCAGCCAGATCTTTAAGCAGTGAGTATTTATTGCCAAGATTGATTCACCACTCAGCCGGTATTTGTATTAATTATTTTTATTTTTACTGCAGTCCCGCTAACCTACCCATCACCTCTTTGCAGTGGAACAAGGTTGGTAACCTATTGGCGACCGCTTCCATTGGCGATCGCTCGATCATCATCTGGCAGCCGGACAGTGCACTAATGGAGCCGCTCAAGAGACTGGGCCCGCCCGGATCCCTGCTCAAGTGGTCACCGGGCAACGATTGGCTCTTCGCTGGCACCGTCGATCGAGTATTTCGTGTATGGAACTGCCACAACCATTGGACCACTGAGCGTTGGACGTGCGGCAACGGTGGCCATGTCCAGACTGCCTGCTGGTCACCCTGTGGACGCTTCCTGCTCTTTGTCAGTACGACCGAGCCGATTCTCTATCGACTGCAGTTCGTCCAGCAAACTATGTTAAAATGTAAGTTAATTCGAATGCGAATGCTAATACTAATGGGGGAAAATCAAGGGCAGTCTGGTTCAAATGTTTGGCCCAGAGTTATGGCCCGACTATGACCACCAGCGGCTGCCCAAGAGTAAATTAGTTAGCAACAGGTTGGCGGCTGCTTGAGCTTCCAGACCGCCTGTATAATGCTGCCAACACTTGAAACCAGCTCAAGAAATTATAATTTATATCCCTACGTTTCCAAGCACCTTCCAATGAACCTCGTCTTTCCCCACCCCCTAGCGACTAAGGACGAGAAGGAGGTACTGCCCATAGCGGATCTAAATGCTTGCAGTGCCGATGAGAATAGATCGCTGATCGGTGGCCCTGTCCAGCAGCTGGCCTGGTGTCCGCATGGCAACTATTTGGTGATCACCTACAAGTCCACCAATCACATTTCCGTTTTCCGCACTTTCATCACAAAGTACGACCTGCAAATTTCGCCTGCCTTTTATCTCAGTGGCGAGAACGCGGCTGAGTATCCCAGTTTCGTTTGCTTCCAGCCGCTGTACAAGGACGACGATCGATCCATTGTGACCATTGCGTGGTCCTCGGGACGTATTCAGTACTATGCCTTCGATTGAACTATAGCCGGGAGGATTCTCCGGATGGTCGTTTTGTATTTTTGTATTCTATAAAGTGTTTGTTAGTGAATAAAATTGAAATAAAACAGCAATTGGAATGTATCAATGCAACAATAATCAAGAGTCAAGAGTGGACTAGCAAGCCCTGCGATCTATTTGGCTAAATAAAAGTAACTTATCCAGTATCCAGGGGCGATCGGTTCGTCGTTCCATCTACATTCCATCTGTGTTCTTCCTGTCTTATCAAGGACTATAAAATTACCAAAGCGCCTGCGGGCTTGGACAGCTGAGTTGGTCGCGAGATTGTGGAGAATGCCAGGCTTCAGCTCGAACTTCAGAGGCTTGCAGCAAATACAAATTAGAATCATTTTACCACTGAACTAGCCAGCTTTAAGACAATTTTTGTACCCGGCAAAGATAATATCACAGCACACACCTCACCCAAATCTCTTCCCCAGCCACGCAAAAACACACAAAGACTGTACACAAACTTCTGTTCCCAGACACTTGCCCCTCAAAGTGTTCCCCTATGGGCTTTGAGAGTTTACTTCATTTAACTGTTCCACACAAGCACCACAAACTGTTCTGTGCTCAGTTCTTTGCTGTTCCTATACATACATCTCCCCTCCCCCCATAAATGCACCTTCAACTGTACCCAGCTAAATAGGGTTTTTTCTCTTAGCCAATGTTCTCTTGTGTGGGCCCCGCTTAAGAGAGCGATTAAGAGAGAAAAAAGGAAATACTGGGTGCAGTTGATGGTGCATCTGTATCTGGTGCATTTGGTGCATCTGAAGCCCTGACGATGCAATGAAGATGCAACCCACAAAGACCCCTCCATATAATGGTCAAAATTACCATTTCTGCTATGAAAAATGTGGCCAGGATCCGATCCCTTACTCTTTACTGATCCTCCTATACCTGGATCCGAATTGTAATTTAAATTTGTATTTATTTATTAAGTGTTCAATGTACATATGTAATACATATGTGCATATGTACTGCTGACAGAGGAACAAAGGATTGGTCCCCCGAAACCTACACCTCTTCCTTTTTAGCTTTATATAGCATGTGTGTAAATTCATAAAGAGAAGAGAAGTTCATCAGAGTGCACTCTCACTCCAAGTGTTCGTACGTCCTCCTCCCATGCACAGGCTGTTCCATTTTTTGCCTGGCTATTGAGGGTATGGCAGCCGCTGTGGTTGCAATTGGCCTTTGGCAGCAGTTAATTCGATTACCTTTCGCCAGAGCACCGCCAAAAATATGCGTAATTGAGTGAAAATAGATAGAGTGCTTCACTCTCTCTGTTGTCTCTCGTATCTCTATGTCTCTAATATGTTCAATCCACTTATCGAGCCGTGTTATCGCTGGCATGGCGCCGTCATTTCTATGGGGGAAAACCACCCACTCGAACCACACGCCTTATCTGGCCTCGTCATGCCCCGACAATGCGCTCCATAAGCCCCCCCCCCATGGCCTGGAGCCACTTAAAGTATCAACAAAAAAACTTTTCAGAAATATTCCATATAAAATGAATTGTTTTTGTTTTTACCGATGGCATTTTAATTCCCGCAAATGGGATTAAATTTGCTTTTTATATTATTTATATTTATTTTGCTGCTGTCGTCTGATGTTTTTATCTGAGTGGATGCATTAACGGTGGTTTCGTCCATTGAATTAATGCAATTAAATTAAATAATTTGCCATTGTTCAAGCAGCCAAAGCTGGCTGGCTGGTGTATGGGAACCTGCGATTGCAATTAAATAATATAATGTTTGACTGCTACAAAAAATACGAGTACGAGTATTTGCGTATGGGTAAACATTTTGAGAAGCGCATAGAAAGGCGAAAGCGCCAACGAAATAAAAACAAACATCATTAATTTGGGTTTTCTAGTTTTATAATTTTTATTTATATTTTTCTTGCTCTTTCATACATATGTATAGGACTATTATATATATATATTTTTTTTTGGTATACGCGTTTAATAATAATAGTTTGTGGGGCACAACATCAACGATTATGCTTGAGGTTGGTTAAATTGAAGATAAATTGATATTTTGTTGTTGTGGGAGGACCGCTGTCACCGCTGTCGCCTAGGCACCCCAGCCCCAAGGGCTCTCAGGACCGTGAAGGGGAACGGAGCCACGATGAAGGGCGTTTCTATGATGCTCGAAATGAGGCACAGATCCACGATGATTACCGTGTCCACGATTTGGAATGGATCCACGATGGAGGCCGTGCACAGGATTCGAAATGTGTCCCTTGCCATGTCCCTGATGTCTCTTTTCCATGTCCTTGCCCTGCTTTCTCCCGCCTGAGCGTGATCGTGAGCGAGAGTGGGAGTGGGAGCGAGAATCCTTTCGTTCCTCCTTCTTTTTGTGGCAGCGAGAACGGGAACGCGAACGGAATTGACTGCATCTGCGGCCATGCCAGTCAGGCGGTGGACCATAGCTGGGAGGCGCTGGAGGGCCATAGGTTGGTGCTCCTTCCAGGCCGACAGCCGGATGACCTCCGTAGCGGCCATGAAAATGCCAGGCGAAATCGGGGCCAAGATGGAGTCCAAAATTAGGTCCGTGAGGGAAACTATGGCGACCGTGATGCGGTCCATGATGCGGACCGTGATGCGGTCCATGATGAGGACTGTGATGGGGTCCATGATGAGGACCGTGATGGGGTCCATGATGAGGACCGTGATGGGGTCCATGATGCCCTTCTGCACGACTCTGCTTGCGGCCGCCACCCTGCTTCTCCTTGTGCTTCCTTTCGGTGTCCGTACGCCTGGTGGAGCTAGAACTGGAGGAGCGTTTGCCATGATGGCTACTGCGACGTCTACTCTTGCGTCCGCGTCCGCCCTTGATCAGTTCCGGCTCGCTCTCCGAACTAGAACTCGAGCGAGAGCTGGAGCTGGAGCTCGATCGAGCTACTCGACGGTCATGTGAACCACCCTTGTGGCCATGTCTGTGTCCGTGTCCGTGTCCACGTCGCTGATGCTCACCGTGCTGATGTCTCCAATCTCCACGGCCTGGGGGCCTAGAGATCGATCGCCTCCTTCTTGCCGCACTGTGTTCCAGGGCCCACGGCAGGCCCGCCGACCGAAAAAACCGGCTCTGCTCGGTCCAAGGTGCCAGCCAGGCGGCACGGCGATCGAATCCCGCCGGACAGGCGGCCGCCCAGTCGCGTGGCCCAAAGCCGTAAGGACCAAGGTGCTGGGGTCCGAAATGTTGGTGTGCGAAGTGATGGGGCCCAAAATGATGGACGCCATGGCTATGACGACGATGTCCGTGCCCGTGTCCATGTCCGTGTCCATGTCCGTGTCCGTGGCCGTGTCTATGTCCTTGGTCGTGACGACGATGCCCTCCATGACCGTGGCCATGACGTCCATGAGAACGACTGCGAGATCGGGAACGATCGCGTCCATGGTGGCCATAGGGCCATCCGCCACCCCAGTGCTTGCGTCCCCAGCCATACGCATAGTAGTGCGACTCGTCCTCCGAGCTTGAGCTGGAGCTGGAGCTGCTCGAGGAGCTGGAGCTTGAGCTGGAACTGGAGCTGGAGCTCGTCGAGCTGACGCTATCGGAGCGCCGACGGCTGGTGGTGGGCACATCCTCATCGTCGAGCTCCACGTCCGGCTGCTCACCGACGGCCGCCGCTGCGGACTTCCTGCGCTTCTTCTCCTGCTTCTTGGCCTTCTTCTTGTCCTTCTTCTTGTCCTTCTTGTGCTGCTTCTTGGACTTCTTCGACTGGGACTTGGCGCCCTCGGAGGCCTCCTCCGCGGCCAGCAGGGCCATGGCCTGCTCCAGCATGTAATGCACCTTCGATACCTTCTTGATGGCCTGGATGAAGAGCGCGTCCGACCGTTGATTGTTGGCCCTGGTGGGCTGCTCGGTGCCCCCTGCCTGCTGCGAGGACTGCGGCTGCTCCTCGTCGAACTCGATGTCACATTCGAGCAGCTCCACCGACTGTTGCTGCAGTCCCTGCTGCTGCTGGCCCAGTTGCTCCTGCAATTTCCCTAATTCACTCATCTTGCTGTCTCCCTTGCTCCAATCAGATGTACGTTCAGTTTCGGCTTTCTGCTTCTGTGTACGAGTGTGGGTGGGTGTGTGTGTGTGTGTGTGTGTGCGTTAACTGTTGTTTTGGCTTTGCTTTGGCTTTGCTTTCGCTGTCGCTGCAAGCTTCGAACTGGTAACGAACGCTTGCCGGCCGGCATCTTTTATACTCTCCCAGAAAGCTGCCGCTGACAGCAGCAGAGAGCCGTCAAAGCACTGGAGCATGCATACATGGAGCCAATGCTAACTGCGTAGCAGGCCGGAGAGCGATAAAAATAGCCAACGGCGTCGGTGAATACCCCCCAATAGACACACCCCTCCCCCTCACCAGCGCCACCACCCTTTGTCACCCTTTATCCCTAGATTGCACGCTTCGCTATCAGCTACGTGGATTTGGCGTCGTCGTTCTCGTTCCCGTTCCCGATACACGGGATACACACACCAACCCACATGACGGCGAGACAACCACAAGGCCAAAGGCAACACGCCTAAGCCACACTCTGGGGCTCAGTGTGGGGAAATTTGCTTCTTTTCGCAACGTGATGAAATACCCCTGCATGCGGATGAGTGGAATTGGCAGCGAAAGAATTACGCAAAACCATGAAAATATATTTTTGTATGTTCATGACATCAATATGGGCGTGGGGGTGGATGGGATGAGTCAGAGCTTTAAGGATCGTTTCACTGAAGTTAATCAGGCGCAAGAAGCTTCAAGTTTCAGCTGCCAGAGAGGCAAATTTGCGGTTTATTGGCACCGTAAATAATATCTAAATAAATAAAAAATAAAAAAACGCTAAAGTATAAAGAAATGTAGACTAGCAGATAAATAAATAGATATTTAGAGGATGGGACCAAGGATCATTGGGCATCATGAAGGTCCATATAGTGTTCGGGGCATGGCAGGGATTCAGGCATTCATATACATAGATCAACGTAAAGCTCCATGATCCCTATATCCAAGGGATCACTCATGCATCTACGTGACTTTAGAGCAGTATCAAGATAAATGCTCCATGATCATATATGTATTTGTTATATGGATCACTCATGCATTTTACTTAATCATCTCCATAAGACAGGATCAAGGGATCACTCGTGCATAATTGACCGTAGGGTCTGCGTAAAGTCCATTTAAAAAGAGGTTCATATTTTATTTGATCTCCCATAGAGATCTTTTCTTTAGTTCATATTTAGCTTTGCCTTCGTTGCACCCATCACAGCATTCAAATGAATTAAAATTATAGTACTGTCGATCAGTAGATATCCATCACAATACCTTTTAGATTTATTCTGATTTAGCTTAATTTTCAAACATCAATTGAGATATGTACACTAGCAGCCGCAGTACATTGATTGAACCCCCAATCTTTTCACAAATAAAGATCACACAAGCATTGCCCAGAATTGAGATCTTGCAGATGTATTGTACCTTGTATTGCTGGCACAAATATAAACACAATGGAGGGGGCGATATTCTCTCCAACAGATTCCAAATATAATATTTAATACAGATACATATCTATGGGCAGTTTCTTTCATGAACTGCAGAGATCACTTGTTCACATTGAAACATTTAATTCTACTCGGCTGAGTACTTTATACAAACAACATTTTTCCACTTAACTATGCGAATTTCATCATATCAGAAAATAGAGTTTGGTCGTTTTTTGTTGTTGTTGTGAAACCAGAAATTGTGAATCACATTTAGAAGATATCTATGCATTATCGTACGATAATTTGGGGGCTGGGTCTAGGGGCAACTTCAACACAGAAAACATAAAAAAAACCACGTCAACCACTGGGACTGGGATTTGCTTTGTCAGGCGGCTTTAACTTGGACCCGGGACTGAAGCAGCTTCACGACTGATCATCAGTCCCGTCCGAGACAGGGAATTGAGTGAATAATTTTCTTAATTTCATTTTAAATGAAACAAGCATGACCGGGTTTGGTTCCATCATCAACAGATGAGTCACAGGTTTGATGGGGGGGCGGTGGGTGTATTTTAGGGGCAGGGTCAAGGCAGGGGCGAGCCAGCAGGGGTTGAGATCAACACACAAACTCATTTATTTATGTGCAAATTTCGCATGAAATTTACTTTGTATATTTTTATATGTAGAGCGTTTTATATGTATCTCTGGCACTGGGGGGCACTGGTCTTTGCTTTCTTTCTTTGCTTCAATAGACTTTTTGTTCTATTTCATCAGAACTTTTAATTTGTTTTTTTTTTGGTTTCTTTTCTTTGCTGATTTTTCTTTGTAGTTTTGTACACGTCGCCAAATTGAAACGAAAACAATAACTGGACTCGGGTGGGGGAGCAGCTGCTCTGGAGCGGGTGGTATCGCCAAATGAAAAATCAGATGCCCCCGACAGGGACAGGGTCCAAAAAGCCCCAAGTTGAGCGCAAGCTCGAGCGAGCAGCTCGCCAATTGTGTTAATGAGCTGCAATAAAAGCTGAGACAGAAATAGATAGCCAGCCAGAGAGAGAATTTTACTCTCCGTGTGCGTACGAACTTTCGAGTGATAAAGCCACGCGAGAGGAGAGTAAAAGCTTACTTGCCCACTGATATAGAGAGAACGAGCGAGAGATTGTGGATTCGAACACTGCGGTTCACATTTATAGGACCACTCATAAGACAATTGAAATCTTTAAAGCCGATTCAAAGCCATAGCTTTAAAGCAATCATTAAAACGGCAATTAAAATAGCAATCATGCATTTGAATGAAATCATTAAGTACCCTTTAAAACATTTCATTAATACAATATTAATATAATGTAACAAAAAAACAGTGCTTCAGGTCCCAGAGCTCGCATGTTTTTAAGTTAATATTAGCCTTAAATTAATAGAAATAAATAAATAAATAATTTTGTAAGTAAAGCAGGCACATCTTAAATTGGTCGAAGGAAATATCAAATGGTTGTGAGGGTAAATTTCGTTCACAAAGAAATCGGAAACCATTCCGAAGTTGAATATGGATATCATTGAAGTAATTACCATAAAACGGTGGGAATTTCAGTAGCAAAATATACGAGCATTTGTTTATATAGAATTCTACTTAGATTCAAGATCTTGAAGGTTAATGCAATTGAGTTTAGCAACTGCAAAGGAAAGGTTCGATTGTAAATGAAAGGCAACTGGGTTAGGTTATTCTACATTCCAACCGCAGAGTTATATTTCTATGATTTAATAGAATATCTAGACTACGACGAGTACGAGTATATATAGTATTATCCCCCCACAAAATGTTCCACACTCGTACTCTGATCTCGGATTACTCTGATTAGCGACGCGCACTGTATTGCCCTACCACCCCCCACCCTTTGTTACGGCCTTTTTACGGCTAGATGCCACAGATGACCTTCAGATTGGGAAGGTTCTGGGTGTTGCGGCAGTATCGCTGCCAGCCATTCCAATGACGAAACCCGTCCGTGGTCTGAATCCGCCTGGCACAGACGGCCGCCTCGCGCAGATTCTCATCGAGCAGATCTGCAAAAGTTCGCAAAAAAAGAGAAGAGAAGGAGAAGAGGAGCGTTAGGTGACCCTACGATATCGATGCGATATCCTCAGACCTTCGCATTTGACGTTGCAGATGCCACCGCGTCTGCCCTCCTGACAGTATCGACTGTTGATCTGGAACAGGCCCAGGCTGCGCGATCCATTGGGGTTCGTAGTGGTACGGGTCGTCTCCAGTTCGCTCTCGTGCTCCAGAAGACAGATCCCTGTGTGGGGTGGGATCGGGATTACAGGCCTGAGCAAGGCTCTCTGGAGCCAATCAATACCGAATTCTACTCACAGTTGGACAGAAGGCTACGCTCGAAGCCGTGCTGGTCGAGCAGCTTGCGGGCCAGCTCACAGCGGAGATACCGCTTGGCCAGTGCCCCGGGACCCCACAGCAGACCCACAACCAGACCCAAATAGAACAATGCAAGCGCCGCTGCTCTCATCGTGCGACTGGCTCAGAGCTCCAGCTCTGACTTTAACGCTGACTGAGGCTTTGGCTCTGGCTCTGGGTCTGTGTCTGGCGAGTGTGGCATCTGATTGCGAGTGTGAACCCTGCCACCTTCGGGTCGGTGTGGGGCCGATGCTGGGTGCCCGATAAGCGGCGCCGCTTTGTTGTCGTTTTTCATCTTATATAATGAAAGGAGGGGTAGGGTCTACAGACTACAATCTGCGATCAAAATTGGGATTTCCTAGAATTTATTTAACACTCAGAGTCATTTTGCATACGATGCGAATCTCTCCCACGAGTACATGGAGCGGAGACAGATAGGCGTTAATCCGGTTATACCTGGCTATGCATTTAACATTCACTCATTAATACATAAATATGTGTGTAAGTATGTGCATATCTTCCGTTTATCATTATTCTGATTTTCACTTCTGCAACATTTTGTTCGTAAGTGAAGTGGGGGGAACAATGTGTAATTGTTTGTTTACTTCCTTCTTCCTCCTTCCTTCTACTTCTCGGGCATTGCCTGGGCATTCGCTCAGTTCAAACCGCCCAGGTTGGGAGTAGCCACCATAAATGTATCTCAAATTGTTTCTCTCTTTATTATACATACGAGTCCATGGAAGGTTAGCTGTTATTTTAGTGTTAATTAAATCGATAGTTAAACCTATGTGTATTATAAATGGTGTGTTGTATAATTAATTATGTATGTTTCCCTATGGTAAAAATCTCTGTCGTTGCCGTCTCTCGAATTTCTCAACCCATTGCTACTAGTTTTAGCTGCGCGACACATTTTAATTGTAAGTAATATTACTCCGGAATTGTAAATATCTACGATTGTATATGTGTGTGTATAAGTATATGTTGTGTATTGTATGTTGTATATATATATATAGCCCATTACATATAGAGTATATAAAGTATTGTATTGTATTATATTAATATACCGCGATACAAGTTACATTTATTGGCAGAAGCGAGCAATTGGTTGTTGTTTCATATTCATATTCATGTATGTATGTATATAAGTATTCCCCTTCCTATACGATATACCCCCAGCCCCAGCCCCAGCCACTAGTTATATGTAGTATCCCTCTGGGTTTTCTTTCGATTGTTTTTTTTTTCTCTTCTCTCCGTTCTCTTCGATTTATCGTAACTCTAAACACATTGTGGTTAATTGCTTCTGTTTCGTTTTCTTTTCGTGGCTTTCTGCTGTCCTGATTGCACTCAACACAGCTCCACGGGTTCTACGGTCTTCTGTCTCCACTCAGGGCAATGCTTTTGGATGATGAATGGACCACAGACAAAATAAAGTTAACCATTCAAAAACTTAGAACTAATAAACATTGCAATTCTCATTAAGTCAACCTCCTCCGTTTCTATCATATCTTTTTCTTCCACTTATCTTTTTGTTCGTTTTTTTCTTTTTTATCGTTTTTGAGTATAAAATATATTTCATCATACCCTCTAGTCATATTAGCAAGGAAACAGCAATTTGTTTTCAATGCATTTCTACTAAAGCTGGTTCTCCACACCCAACCCCCACCCCACCCCACAATCAACTAACAAAAAAAAAAAAAAAACGCGATTTCGAAATGGTTAAACCTTCTTGGATCAGGGTTCTAAAACAAATGCATTTGGCGTGTGTGTCTCGGTCATCTTTGCCTATTTCCCACTCTCAAGTGGCTGTGTTTCGGTTAATTTTATCGTTTTCCCAAAAACTATCGTTGTCTCTCCCTCGTTATGTCTGGCTTCTAGATTTTAATAAAAAAAAAAATGCAATGTTTCCAAAAATAAAAAAAAATTAAACTAAAGCATAGAGAGAGAGAGAGAGAGATGGAGAGAGCGAGCTTATAAAAAATAACAAGAAATCAAATTTTGGGAGGGCGAACAAAAAATATTTTATGGGACTATCGTGGGCTATATAATGGAACGATGGCTGCTGCTCCTCTTTCTCTTCTTTTCTCTCCTCTTGTTGCCTTCCCTCTCCATAAAGCCTAGTAGTAGTTCTCGTTGTCCCTTGGGCTAGTTCTAGTCCCAGTTCGAGTCTCCTCCCCCTTAGTAGATGCGCTCGTAGAAAAGCAGATAGGCCTGGGCCATGAGCGCCGCGTCCTCGCTAACCTCCTGGACCCGCGAATCGGATACGTAGTACCATTTCCCTGGTGGCGCCTGCACATTAGCAGCCTCCTCCTCCTGCTGCTCGTGCTGGCCGTCCTGGCCGGTGCCGCCATTGGGATTGGTATTGAACTCGTCCGAGGTAGATGAATTGCTGCTGGAGTTGGTGAAGTCATCGCTGTCGTTCATCGAGTTCAAGTGCAGAAGGCGCGAGGCCTTCTCCTTGGCCAGCAGCTCCTCCAGCTTCTTCAGCTGCTCGTCATCCTGATCGAGCTCGGCCTTGCTGCCGTGCGGCAGAAACTTCCAGCGATTGTCCTCCGGCGTCACCTTGGGCCGCACCTTAACGAAGGCGGTGTAGTGGCCGCCATACATGCCGCCCGAGTGCTCCACCACCCCGTACAGGGCGTACAGAAGCTTCTTCTGCTTGCGATCGATATTGGGCAGATTCTTGACCTTGGATCCGCAGAAGGCGGCAATGTCCAGCATGTTCGGATAGCTGACCGGTCGCGTCAGCTTCCTGAATATGCAGCGCGGCCCCAGCTGGAAGCGTTTCAGGTGGAGGATGAGCACCGCCGGCGGGCTGGACACGAGCAGCTGCTTGGTGGCATTCGTATTGACCGACTTGGCCTTCGTATCGTTACCATTCAGTCGCAGGGTGCAGCTCTCGCACCCCACCTTGTTCTGGCCGGTCATCAGTTCGACGGCGGTGAAGTTGTTGAGGCAGGACTGCACGGAGCACTCTCCGTCCTCGCACTGGTACCGCGGCGCTATCGTGGTGCTCCAGTCCGAATAGCTGTACGTTCGCACACGCTTGGCGCGTGCTGCTGCTGCCGCTGCTGCTGCCACTCCTGCCGCCGCTGCTCCTGCTGCCACTCCCTCGGCTGTGGCCGAGGCTGCAGCTGCCGCTGTGGCCTCCAAGGTGGATTCACTTATGGACAGCTTGTGGGCTATCTCCTGCAGCTGGAGAGTAGCATTCGCATCCGCATCAGCATTCGCCTCACCCGCCTCTTCTCGGACGACTCCATTCGCTGGCACATCCAATTCAACCGAGATTTGGCGTATGGTGGAGGCTCCCACCTCGCTCACGCCCGCTGTGACTATGTCCGCAGAGGCTTGGCCCTCCTCCTTCTTATCCTTCTGTGGCTGTTGCTGCTCTGCACCTCTGGAAGCCTCGTTATTGTTGGCGGTGGTCGTCGTCGTCTTACTGATGCCGCTGGGTAACGGACTGGTGGCTATGCCAGAGTCTGTGGAATGTGGAAGGGGAATAAGTGGATAGAGGATAGGGGTTTCCCCCACTCAGAGCTCCGCTTACCGTTCTCATCCTCTTCGAGGGAGTCCTTGTCCATGTTCTCGGGCGTGTCGTCCCGCTTCTCGCCCAGCGGCTGGGCATTGCCATTAGTGTCGGTGAAGAATCTGCTGCTGCTGTTGTTGCTGCCGCCCTGAGCGGGTGAGGATGAAGAGCCCCCGGTGGCCCCTAGGGGCTTAATCCTGTCCCTGGCAGTTGCCGTTTCATCCATCAAATTGTCCTCAACATCGGCGTCCGAGTTCTCCGAAGTGGTGGAGCTCGATGACATTAGATCCTCTTTGGGCGGATCCTGGCCATCGCTGGTCGTCTGGCCATCGCCGTCGCCGCCCCCCGATGATGTCACTCTCCCTGTGCCGGCATCCGACTCATCCGCCTGGCTTCCCGTTCCGTTTCCGTTTCAGGTTGAGGGTGAGCTTCTGTGCCTGCTTGTAGCGATGGTGCTTGGCCGCCCGCTTCGCCTTGCGCTCGCGCTCCTTCTCCTTCTTCACCTGCGACTTGGACGGACCGACTGGCTCCTGCTCGTTGGCGTGCAGGTAGAACGAGGAGGAGGAGGAACAAGCCGTCGAAAACGGGTTACTATCCTCGGGCGTCGTGAACTTTGTGTTTATCTTGGTGGGGGACTGCGACTGCGACTGGTTCTGTGTTTGTGTCTGTCCGGCGATGGGAAACGGCGAGCTCTCGGGGCTGGGCCTGCGCCGCTGTGGTGGCTGGGGCTTCTCGACGGCCACCGGCAGGGACATGTCCAGGAAGTACTCGTGCCGCGACGAGACACTGTGGCAGTCCTGGCAGGTCAGCGTCGAGACAAGGAAGCCGCGGAAGACCTGCTCTGGTCGCAGGATGCGGTCGCCGGCCTGGTTGCCATAGATCTTGCACTTCTGGCGCATCTCCTCCGACACGCTTTGTATGTCCTCGTCCTTGTAGCCGAGGTTCTGCAGGATGACGCGCTGATAGCGCTTGAGATCCTCGTTTCGCACGCTCTCCAACAGCTGCCGCAGCAGCTCGTGGGCGTCGTGCTGGTCCCCGCCCGTGAACTGCGGACACTTCGCGCACAGCCTGTCAAAGAGCTTGCTGGGTGTGAAGACGCCACCACCCACCTGCAGCTCCTCGAGCGCGTTGGCCAGCGCCGAGGTGAGGCCGCCCCAGGAGGAGAGGGTGCCCCGGATGATCGGCAAGTCGGTGGGGCCCTTGTCTTTGAAATCGAACGTCCCTCCGGGCAGCTCAAATCTGTGGAATTGATGGAAAGAGATATCTCAATTAGCCATCGATTATCGATCCCCAGTCACACTCGCCCTCCCCGTCTGGCGCACTTACTCTTCTCCTGGTTCCGCCAGCTCCCGGAGAACACGGAGCAGGAACGGGGTCTGGGCGAGGCACTGCATCACAGCATTAAAGAAGCAAGTGTTGCCCAAATTGGTCAGTCCACGGACACGCGGTAGTCGCTCCAGTTCGCTCCTGGGTGAGCCCGGGCGATTCGGATTGCTGCCGACGGCGGCGGAGTCGATCCTCTTGGCCATGCCCGGAACAGGGCTGCTGGCGGTAGCTCCTGGGGGAGACTGCAGGGGTATGGCTGCTAGGTTACTTGGCAGGGCCTTCCCACCGCTTCTGCCGGCGCTGTTATTGTCCTCGAAGGAGCCACCCGTCATGGGCACAATGGGTTTGAGCCGATTTAAAGCCGATTTCAATTTCAGTTCGATGTCGGTGATGGTGGGTGGACTGGGAGTGGCCATGACAGTGGCCTCCACAGGTGGATCGGCGGGCGGCTTCTGGGCCAGACGCTTCACCAGCTCGACGCACTCGAGCAGGTTCTTGCGGGAGTTGGGGATGACATTGTTGTCGCAGCCATAGCACCATATATCAAAGGATCGTGTGTTCATGGCCAGCGCATGCGAGTCCGAGTGCGGTGTCTGCAAGAGAACAAGAGCCAAGAGAGTCCAGGAACTGCTGAAACTGAGGGCGGGCGGCCATGCTCTCCTCTTACCTTGTAGTGCTGGAGGGCGTGCTGCTTGCGTGACCGCCCGCAGAGCTGGGTGCCGCACTTGAGGCACAGCCAGAGCGTGCTGTCGATCTCGAAATCGCAGGCCAGATCTCCGCCGGACCCTGAACCGGTTGCAGTGCCCTGGCTGATCTTCTGGCACTGCGAGCACTCGTATACCAGTCCGGTGGTTTTCAGTTGACGCCGCAACCGGGCCGGATCGACCGATTTCTTGATGTGGTGGCAGCAGTTGGACATGGGGCTATCCGCACCCAAGTTGCCAGCTCCTGCAGCGCCTGCTGAGCCGCTGGCACCGCCCGTCTGACCGTGGCTATCCTCCTGGCCCGAGTCCGTTGAACTGGCATTGTCGTGGTTGTCCATCTGACGCTTCTTCCCCATGGCGAGCAACTGCTTCGCTCTAGCCCCCTTTTTGGCGCGCTCTGAAAGGAGGAACGAAGACGCGATTTTAGATTTTGCGGTTGCACCGATGGTGTCTTTGTTGTGGTGGGAGCCTGCTTTTTCTAATGTTTTCATTGACTGTTGCTTTCATTCCCTTTGTCGGTGACTTTCTGATGTAATCTGACACTTTGATGTCACATATGAATTCCTTTTATCTTACTTTTGCTGTGTGGTGTGTGTGTGTGTTCTGTTTAGGGTATCATGTCCGTCGTGGCGGAATCTTTCGTCACACGTTGTCTTTGAGGTTAAGTTCATTTGCCCGCTGCTGCTACTCTGTTTCTGCCATATTGGGCACACGCCCCCCTTTCCGCCCTCGATGGACGGACGCTTTGTTGTCTGGCCGGACAGAGGTTCCGTTCCACCGGAGGGACACTCAATTCAACCTAATTCCTGCACTGCACGCACACTCCACCACACGGCCCGACGACGCGCGTCGCTGCCAGCCGAGGCAGAGCAGGGGCCAAGCAGCAGCATTGTGCCAAGAAAAATCTTATTTGTGTTTCGCTCGCTGTTTTGGATTTTGGCCTCACTTTGTCCTCTGCTTTGCTTTGTTATGGTTTACCTTGAGTTTAGTCGATGCAAAATGCGTTGCACATTAAGCCTTCCAGTGTAGGTAGTTGTGTTGTGTGTATTCTGCACTTGGAAGATACAGTAAATAGCACAACGTGAGTTTCTTCGACTGTTGGCCTTTTTTAAGATATTTGCGTGAATCTGGTATAATTGGCATGCGCAACTGATATCGATAGCGATACTTGAGTATTTTTGCCAAGCTATGTGGGTTTTTGGGTATATGTTTTCGATTTTATTTGTATTGTGCCAATCAGCTGCTTCAATAAAAATAAGAGTGACCAGCCCACCGAAATGAACAGCTGCTGAAAATGTTTTTATGTTGTATTGTGAAGATGGGGATCCGTTCGAACGTTTTCTGTCATCAAAACGACGAGGTTATTCTCCAAAATCAAAATCAAATATGTAATTGAATTAAGAAAAACAAATAATGATTAAGGATATAAATAATGAAGTAAAAAATTTGAAAAAACTTTGGGAAAACAAAATTGTACAAAAAACCACCTGCTTCGGTGTGCAGCTCTTTTCGTCGCCACTTACGGGAATACCCCAAATGTATTTTGCAAGGTGTCCTGTATTTATATTTTAAACTCAGTAGGCAAACAATTCGAACAAATTACTTTCCAGCAATGCGACAGTTCAAGGAACGTTTTGACAGGCTTTCAGTCTGTGCTGCGATCTGCTACATTGCAAGTAAGGCAAGCAGTGGTTTACATAAGCCCCAAGGATATTATTCTAAGAAAGTAAAGCCCCTCGTGCTCCAAGGAGTCCAAGGACTTGCATTTGCGGATAGTACCAAAAACGATAGTGGTCCATCGCGTGCCATCTCGATCAAGGGCATTATCGAACTATCGCATCGATCGCGATAACGTGCCACCCACCTATAAAGCAGAGCAGAGCATTCCATTCAAGAAAGACAGAACGGAACTCGAACAGACCCACGAAAATCCAAAGAAAAAAAAGCAAGTGTGCGTTGAGGAAAGTGCGTGAATGAAGACCGTGAGGGATACTTGATGTCTGCGGTGGTGCCGTCAGTTTATTCAATGCGAAGAGCACTATCCGTGGACAGCGACTATGAAGCCGAAGAAGAGGCGTCCGTGTCCGCATCGACATCCGCATCCGCGTCCGCCTTGCGTGTGCAGCTAGACCGCGTTTTGCGGAACAGCAATGGCAATGCCAGCAGCAACCACATTCGATATGGCGGCAGCGATAGCTACAGCTGTGCCAGCGAATCGATGTGGAATCACGAGGCGGCTGTGGCGCAGGCCTTTGCCTCCGCCGCATCTGCGGCAACAGCTGCTGGCTCTAGCAATGCCACTGCCACTGGAATGTCGCCCATGATGTCGCGGAATGCCAATATGCCGCTTGACATGGCCCTGGCCGCCACAAAGTGCATGCAACAGAACAGCCATCGACGGGCGTATCCCTGCAAAGGTAAGTCCCGCCCCCACACAAGCATTGTCTGTCGAGTCTGTCCATTAATCTGTTTTGCTCTCGCAGGCGAGCGCGATCAAATTGCCAACAAGCAGGCGGGCAACAGCAACAACAATAACCACCATGGTGGCGGAAGTACCGATGACCTGCGTCTCACCAAGATCATACGTCGCCTGCACACGGAGACGAATAGTGCGGCAGCGCTCGAACTGTGCAGCAAGCTGGCTTTGGCCGTCCGCACGCCCCTAAACATGGCCTACATGGCGCGCTCCTTCGATCTTGTGCTCGAGAGCATGCTGATGCTGTACAAGCACTGCGCCCCGTCCGTCCTCGAGGAGTGTAGCAAGACCCTCGGCCTGATGGGCTACCTCAATCGCCTGGCCTATCCCATCTACGAGGAGTTCATTGTGAAGCACTATCGCTCCTGCAAGCGCATGCAGCACTACCTGATAGTCGCCCTAACGACCACACTAAGGTACGAGCACATCCATCCATCCTTTGATCCAATCGCTTCCATGCCATTCCATTCTATTCCCCACACAGCCTTGACACGAGCTGTGAGCTGCATTTGTACTCGGAGAAGATGATGCTGATGCTGAAGGACTTTTTGGAGAGCGCGGAGAGTGCCGACAGCTTCATGGATGTCAGCAGCGCCATTGTGCAGTTCTCGCACAGCTACCGCCATCCCTTCGAGTGCCACTTCACCGACGTGGTGGACATCATCATCGGCTGGCAGCTGGAGCAGGGACAGCCGAAGCGTCTCAAGTCGCACTGCGCCCATGTGCTTGAACAGCTGACGCCGTACTTCAGCAAACAGATCGAGTTCAGCTACGGCCTGCTGGCCCAGTTTGTCGAGGACATTACGGTGCTCGAGGACGAGCACGAGCACGAGCACGAACAGGATGGGCAGCGAAAGGGCAGCTGCTGGTCGGAGCGGCTGGGCTCCTTTGTGGGCGCCTTCAATACGCTGCTGAAATGCTCCGTCCGCATGCAGATATTCAAGGGCCATCCCGCCTGCGAGTCGATTGTGAAGGTGGCCGTCGATCACGTCACCAGAATCCTGCCAAGTGTACTCCTCCTACATCCGGATGCGAATGCGGATGCGGACGCCCTGATCAACATCAACGAGCTGCTGTGCATCTGTCTGCTGCACAACTGCGGCGGCAGCCTGCAGCCCGAGGACCTGGAGAAGGTGCTGCTCGGCCAGTTCGAGACGATGCACCGCCTCAGCGAGCCCCAGCGCCAGAGTGCGCTCTATCTGCTGCTGTGTGCGGTGCGTCGGCTGCGCGTTCGCCTGCCCGCCAGCCTGGTGCAACTGATCTTCCAGTCGGGCTCCGACGGTCATCCCTATGTGGCAGAGGTGCGCCGCCAGACGGGCGGGGCAGCATACAAGATGCTGCTGCGCACCTGCCAGGAGATGCTGCTCCTCAAGAATGTGCCGCTGCTGCAGCAGGCGTATGGGCATCTGGTGAGGGACATCGATGCCTGCATCCAGGTGCTGCGTGAGCCGCCCCCCACCCACGCACAGTGGGACTCCAACGAGGCTGAAATAGTGCTGATCTTCCATTTGGCCGCACTGGCGGCCCTAGCCAAGCAGACGTCCGCCATCATTGGGATGTACGCCTGCCAGCCGTCGATCCTGAAGCTGCTGATCAGCAATTGCTGCGCCCAGGACCTGTGCCTCTGGGCCAGGCACCCGACCACGCATCAAGCGCTCCTTGGCCTGCTCGTCGTCCACTGCCAGGCGAACCACAACTTCCGCACCAACTCCACTCTCTTCTGGGACCACGCGCTCTCCAAGGAGAACACCTCGCCGACGGCGCACAGCTTCGAGTGCATCCTCCGCTTCCTGGACAACATCCTCACGCAGGCCGGCCGCCTGGCTGCCGAAAATCTCAAGCTGCTGCTGCAATGGACGCAGCTGCTGCTGGCCGAGTGCCGGGAGCGGGCACCGCTGCTGCTGGAGCAGGAGAACTTCCTGGGGATCTGCCACAGCGTTGGAGGCACCGCCGCCAAGTGGCGGCCCCTCGAGAGTGCCGCCTGCATGCAGGCAGTGCTCGACTTTGGCCCCGAGGCCCTACACTCCAGACAGGACCTGCTCGTCCTGTACCGCGAGACGGCGCTGCAGCAGCTGCAGGTACTCACGACCAGCGGCCATGCCCCCTACGCCCAGATCTACGCCCAGCTGCCGCTGCACATGACGCTGTTCGAGTCGGGGCTGCAGGGCCGTCGGGTGTGCGTCTGGCAGCAGAAGATGAGCCAGTGCAGCGCCGTGCGGGACAACGTGTTCCAGCAGTTCGTCGATCATCTGCAGCGGCCGGAACAGGAGCAGCTGACGCAGTGCCTGCGCGAGCTGTTCGTCCGCAGCTACCAGGTGGCGCCGCCCGATGAGCGGCAGGAGAAGCTGTCGCAGTGCACGCGTCGCTGCCAGCGTCTGGCCGCCGCCTGGCTGCAGTTCGAGGCGGCCCGCTACTGTGTCGATCAGCGGCTGCGGACGACGCTCGGCAAGCCGCAGGAGACGTTCCTGGGCTTCGAGGCGGTGATCATGCGGCACGCCCGCCTTCTCAGCGGCTGTGCCAAGGAAGCGGAGCGCTCCTCCCTCAGCGGCCTATCCCTGGAGCAGCTCTCGGCCATCCAGGTGAACCTGGCGATGCTGCTGGGCTTCCTCGATGCCCTCGAGAAGCTCATCTACAATGCGGCCGAGGGCAGCGCCTTCGCGCTGCGACCGCCCGAGAAGCCGGTGGCCGCCTTCTTTCGCCTGAACAACCCCACCTGCCAGTCGTGGTTCAATCGCATCCGCATCGGCGTCGTCATCATTGCCATGCACATCCAGCAGCCAGAGCTGGTCATCCGCTATGCCCAAGTGAGTGTCGCTGTCTGTCTGCCTAAAAAGGCCATTCTCCAGCCCCAAGCCATTCATTCCATTCCTTCTGCAGCAAATCCTCATCACACAGAAGACGCAGGATGCCACATACAGCCAGGCGTTGGTGTACCTGGCCTGGGCCTGGATCAGCTGCCAGGAGGCGGACTCGCTGCGCGGCCTGTACGTTTGGGCGCGAGCCAAGTGCAGCAGCGGGAGCAAGTCCTACCAGTGGCTGCAGCATGCGGCAGAGCAGGCGGCCGGGCGCAAAGAGGCTGCACTGAGTGGCTACCAGAACGTGTTGGCCGGCGAGGAGGGGCAGGAGCTGGAGCCGCACACGCATCAGTTTGTGCTCGCCCAGATGATGCAGTGTCTGCAGGACACGGGCCAGTGGTCGCAGCTGGTGGACCTCAAGCAGCACAAGCTGCTCCGGCCCGAGGACAAGGAACTGAATCCCTTCCTGCAGTGCCGCAACGTGGATGTGACTGCGCTGGAGCGGCTGCTCGCCAGCAGCGAAAACTGCTCCAACTCGAACCACACCGAGGAGCTCGACCTGGCCCTGCAGCAGCTCAGCCTGTGGCCGAGCAACTGGGAGAGCGGTGCCAGCCACAGCCACGCCAGCTTCTCCAATTTCCATGTGCGCCGCCGCCTGGAGGACATCATGCTGCAGAAGACGCTGGTGGAGTCGCAGCCGCACAGCCAGGCCTGCCACCTGATGGACCTACACTGGCGCGACAGCCTCCTGAATCCCAGCAGCGACCAGCGGCCCTGCCGCGAGCTCATCCTCCTCAAGCACATCGTTCAGGGGCTGGCCAGTGGCCAGGAGCTCACCCTCCTGCCGCTGGTCGCGGAGCGGCGGCGTCCCTCGAACGTCTCCAGCGACATACTGATCCGCTGCCTGGCCTGGACACAGCTCCTGCGGCAGCACTGCGCCCCCGGCAGCTGGGAGACGCTCTGCCTCGATGCGGCGGCCGCCGCCCGCGACGAGGGCAACCTACAGACATGCCAGTCGCTGCTCACCCAGTACTTTGGCCAGCCGCTGGCGGAGATCAGCCTCAGTGCGGACAACCTGGCCACGGAGAACGCGGAGGTGCTGCGCAGCCACAGCGAACTGGCCAAGTGCCTGCACCTCCAGCAGACACAGGTGCCGAACGGCAGCAGCAGCTCGGATCTGGGGCCAGCGATCAATGTGTGCGCCTCCCTGTGCCTGAGCCTGCACCGGAGGAGCACCCACACCCACGCCCAGCACACGGACATAGGCGCGGGGCTGCTGCTGACTCTCTCCGAGTGGATAAGCGCGCGAAGCTGCTGCAATGGGCTGCCCATGGCCCTGGCACCCAATCTCCAGTCGCCCGCCGTCGACCAGCTGCTGGAGGAGCTGCCAGAATGCCCGCTGACGTGTGGTTCCAACTCCAGCCAGCTGGTGGCCATTCCCCAGGGTGAGCGGCTGGTGGCTCGCCTCATCCATGCCAGCCTCGACCAGCGGCCCAACAGCGAGGAGGCGCTGATCGCGTACGGCAACTGGTCCTATCGCTGGGGCAAGAAGATCGTCGACAGCGGCAGCGTGCTCTCCCAGTCGGACGTGGCCGCCCTCAGTCGTGCCCTGGACCGCCAGACGCCGCTGGAGAGCGAACACCTCAACGAGCTGCTGCAGGCGCTCAGCATGGAACAGCCGCCCGCGGGGTGCGTGGAGGTATGCCCCGAGGCGGCGAAGATACGCGACGACGAGGCCTCCAAGAGCTGCCTGCGACGGCTGAGCCTGCTGGAGGACCAGCCGGAAAGTGTGCTGGAGGAGATACTCCGGATCTGGCGACAGGCCATCGCCAATACGTACGATTTCTACAAGGATGCGGCTCGCTCCTACTTCCAGTATCTCAGCATCAAGGCGGGAACGGGCAAGGGAACGGGATCCGCATACGGCTACGGCTTGGCTGCCTGCCAAAAGGGGGACAGATACCAGGTGGATGACAGCAATCTGGTGACCACAACGCTGCGTCTACTGCGGCTGATCGTGAAGCATGCCAGCGGGCTGCAGGACGTCCTCGAGCAGGGACTGCGCACCACGCCCATTGCCCCCTGGAAGGTGATCATTCCGCAGCTGTTCAGCCGCCTCTACCACCACGAGCCCTACGTCCGGAAGAGCGTGTGCGCTCTGCTGTGCCGCCTCGCGGAGAGTCGCCCCCAGCTGGTGATCTTTCCCGCCGTCGTCGGTGCCAATCGGGAGAAGCAGCTGGAAAAGGACAAGGAGAAGGACAAAGACAGGGACAAGGACAAGGAGAAGGAGAAGGATGAGCCAAAGGACAAGAAGAACTGCTGCTATGGCTACCTGTTGGGCGCCCTGTCCCAGCAGGCGCCCGAGGCCGTGAAGCATGTGCAGCTGATGGTCGAGGAGCTGCGCCGGGTGTGCCTGCTGTGGGACGAGTACTGGATCCACTCGCTGGCGCACATCTACAACACATATGTGGGCCGCGTGAACGCCTTTGCGACGGAATTCAAGCCGGACGATCACGAGGGCAAGAACAATCGCTTCAACAGCTGGCGGCCGCAGCTGCTGCTCGACTTGGAGGCGCTTGTGGCGTTCACCGCCCGTCCGCCGGAGACCAGCTACGAGCGGAGCTTCCGCAAGCGATTCGATCAGCATATCAAGTCGACGCTGGAGGTGCTGCGCACGCGCCGCTATCCGGAGGCCTGGGAGAAGCTCAAGCAGCTCTATCACACGCTGCAGGCGAACATGATCCGGGGCACGGCGATGACCCTCAAGATGCAGACGGTTAGTCCCGTGCTGTGCGGCATCGGCCGCATGCGCATCTCCATGCCCGGCCTGGACGAGCAGGAGGGGTACGGCCAGGACGACCAGGAATCCGATCAGGTGCACATCGAGAGTGTCGAGGGCACAGTGTGCATCCTGCCCACAAAGACAAAGCCCAAGAAGGTGGCCTTCTATGGCAGCAACGGGCAGCGGTACACGTTCCTCTTCAAGGGGCTGGAGGATCTGCATCTGGACGAGCGCATCATGCAGTTTCTGTCCATCTCGAACGCCATTATGGCCTGCCGCAGCGACCAGCCCCGACCCGGCGGTGCGACCACCAACTATCGCGCCCACCACTACTCGGTGATACCGCTGGGACCCCAGTCGGGCCTCATCAGCTGGGTGGATGGCGTCACGCCGCTCTTCGCCCTCTACAAGAAGTGGCAGCAGCGCCAGCCGGCTCTTTCGCCGGCTGGCAACGCCGGCGCCCCCTCGCATCGCTTCACGGACCTCTTCTACAACAAGCTGACGCCACTGCTGGCCAAGAGCGGGCTGAGCGTGAACGATCCGCGACGCCAGTGGCCCATCGCCGCCCTGCGGCAAGTGCTCGGCGAACTGTCCGAGGAGACGCCCAGCGATTTGCTCGCCCGCGAACTGTGGTGCCAGGCGGGCAATGCCGCCGAGTGGCGCCAGTCCGTGCGCCGCTACTCCGCCTGCATGTCCGTCATGTCGATGATCGGCTATGTGATCGGCTTGGGCGATCGGCATCTGGACAATGTGCTCATCAACCTCGGCAGCGGCGACATCGTGCACATCGACTACAACGTCTGCTTCGAGAAGGGACGCACGCTGCGCATACCCGAGAAGGTGCCCTTCCGCCTCACCCAGAACCTGATCAATGCCCTCGGCATCACTGGCATCGAGGTGAGTTCTATTCTAATCATTGCATCTATTATTTTCCATTCGAATTTTCCATCATTTTGGGGCACATATTCCCCATTCTCCAGCGCTAAATCTCTTGGGATATGATCCTGAAATGTGACACAAATGGGAAACATATAATGCGGAATCGAGTCATAGGATTTCCCGTTGTAAAGATGACTAATTTGTTGGGTTTCTATTTTATATCTTCTTTCCATAGGTGGGGATAACTTTGCGAGGGCGGGCCGATAAGTAGTCGGCGTACCAAGCAAAGCACGTTTTATTTTTGCCTATTTCGGTTTTGTTTTTCCACATAATCTTCTCTTAGCTCTGTAAACTTTTTACAGCATTTCTCCCATTTTTGCATCGCTTCCAAAAAATAGAATTTGTCGAGGTGCTCAAAATAGGAATTTTGTTTAGATGAATTCAACATTGTACTCAAGCCGAGCCATTTGTTCAGGTTTGGAAGCAAGAAATAGTCAGGGATTAGGGACTAGATCCAGCGAATGTGGATGAGGGCGCAATCCGTAGTAGCTGACCACGGCTGAAAAAACCGACAGCAAACTTTCTCAGCAATCAGCCGATAGAAAACACTTAATCGAGTAAAATATTTATGGCTGGCTTGAAATGTGTTCCGTTGGTAGATCTAATTAGTTATCGGGCCGCTCTCGTATATTCTCTTCTTCAGTTTTCGCTTGTGCGTCTTGCTGGTTGGTGCCAATGAATCAGAGCTACTACTGGGAGCTACTTAAGATAATTCATGTATAGAGATTTCATAGTTAGGAGAATTATATTACGGGTATAGGTATTATTAGGTATTCCAGAGATTGGATACATATTTAATGGGAATATTTCTATATATAGTAGGTACCTACAGATAGTGAATTTCCCTGTTTTGTGGTGACAGTCACAGTAGAAAATGCTCCCCAAATTATGCACTTCAATACCTTGGAGCCCTTCTGTGGGGGTTCGAAAATTCATTTTAATTTTTTTTCGTACTTTTTATATTATCCACGACAAAGCTAATATATGCCCAAACTCTTCGAGTACCGGCCATAATTATAGTCCCAACAATCCTGGAGAAATCGCATCAAAAGCAGGAGACAAAATCACTGCACAGATCCTCTTCGGTTCTTTGGAATTAATTGCTCTTCCAGCCAAGCTGCCATAGTGAATACACGAGGGATGGGTGATTTATTTGGTTCGGTTGCTTTATTGTGGAAGTTCACTGAGTGGGCAGGATGGAGGCAGGAGACTGGGACTGAGTGGACATGGACTTACAGTCGGATTTGATGGCCGTGTTGTAGGCAGCCGATGATGAGGCAGAGGAGCAGGCCGCCTCCATTTCCCTATCGATGCGATGCTTGCAGTCCGGCGGCAGATAATCGGCCTCCTCGTCGCCGCCGCCGCCATCGACGTGGCAAAAATGCGTCGACTTGCAGCAGAGGGTCTGGGCGAAGGCGCGCCGGAAGCCGGAGTTCTTCCACGAGTAGATGATCGGATTGAGGGCCGAGTTGGCGATGGCCAGCGAGAAGGTGGTCTTGTAGATCAGCGAGCTGCTGCGGCAGATGCGAAAGAGCTGGGCAATCGCCACACAGAAGTACGGCAGCCAGCAGAGCGTGAAGCAGCCCATGATGAAGACCACAATCTGTACGCTCTTCCAGTCCGGATGCAGCAAGCCCCAGCTGCTGCTGCCGCCGCTGTCCGTGTTGTACACGACGCATGTGGCATGCCGCAGCCGCTGCGCCTGCTTGGATGCCTCGCGCATTATGCGCCAGTAGACCATCAGCATGCAGATCCAGATGATCACAAATCCGGGCGTAATCACGCCAGCCACATATCCCGGGGACAGCACCTCATCGAATTCGCAGGCCTGCGCCAGGGTCCAGCGATTCCAGAAGACCGGCATCAGGGCCACCAGAGCGCCCGCACACCAGTTGGACGTGATGATGGCATAGGCCACACGCCGCGTCATGTATCTGTATCGTAAGGAAAGGAAAGGAATCAAGCAGGAGGTTGCAACAGTGGCCAGCGTGGGATGCTCGTACCTCCTGTAGTGCAGGGCATAGACCACTGCGATGTACCGATCGACGGCTATCGAGATGAGCGTCAGCATGGAGACGCAGCAGGCGCAGATGAACAGGAAGAAGCGCAGCAGGCAGGGTCCCCGCATGGCGCCCAGATCGGAGCCCATGTAGAAGACCAGATGGTAGGGCAGGGCCAGGCCCACAAAGAAATCGGATACCGCCAGCGAGAGGATGAACAGATTGGATATGACGGAGCGCAGGTGGCGGCAGGTGCGAACGGCGACAATGGTCAGCACATTGCCGCCCAGAATGAGCACAAAGAGCAGCGCATTGATGGCCAGCCAGAGCAGCTGGCCCGCACTCGAACTGGCCGAGAGTCCTGCTGCGCCTGGCACTACGCCCGCTCCTGCTGCATGCTGAACCTCCTCCTCGTCCGTGAGGGAGTCGAGGGAGTCGTTCCATTTGGTGGCATTCTGCACGGCATTCCACATGATCGGATATGACTGTTCCCCTCCAAGGGCCATGAGGTGGCGGCGGCCACAAAACACACAAAACGAACACACGCACACACACACGGGAAATTTGCAAGTATTACGCTTAGGAGAGCAGATCGAAACGCACGCGACGCCAGTAGGCAACCATCTGGCAGTGGGCCAGTAGATAGAACAGAACCCCCGTACGTCCATGGGGGCAAGGACTTCGGTTCTTTGGGGCGCTTCGTGTCGATGGGTGCAGAGACAGAGATTCGTGGGCGTCTGTTCTATGTGTTGTTGACGCTGTTCCGCTGGCTCTGACTGTGCCTCTGATGGCGGTGTCACCATCGTCATCGATGCTGATGATGAACATCATCAATAAAATCATCATCATTATCATCATTCTCGTGCACTGATAACGAAACAGAACGACAGAGATCCGCAGCGTGAGAACCGCAATCCGTTGATAAGCCCCCCGGGCCAGAGCATAGAAAGAACATCAGGAGGGAACAGCAGTCGAAAAGCCACCGAAAGCCATGGAGCTGCAATGGCAATGGGAAATGGGCAGAAAACAGCAACAGATCCGCCGCTGGGGGGTTTCACAGATTAGCCTTTGGGTCTCTGGGTCGGTACCAAAAAAAAAACAATGGAAAACAAAACAAAAATAGAACGATAAAGGTATTTGGGGCTTCAGAGTTTCGGTACAAAAACCCCAGAGGCACCAGGTTGGTGGTTAGATCTGTAACTTCGCTTTGGGACAATCTCAACGATTGGAATTTTCTCGCCAACAAATGACACATTCGTATCCATGTCGATATCTATTGATATCTATGTCGAGTCTGGGCCCTGTTTGTATGCGGCCCACACCGAGTTGTCGTGTGGCTTAGTTGTAGATGGATAGATGGATATTCCCCTCTCGTACCTCTATCTTTTACATCGTACTGAGTATACCCTCTCTTGGCTTCAAGTATTTAAACCAAAACAGTTTCTATTCTGCTAGTCACAAAGTCACAAAACCTATACGTGCAGCAGCTCCCATCGGTTGGTTTACTTAAAGGTGTAAACTTTAGTTTAACATTTGTATAGTTAATTCGGAGCTCATGTACTGTAGAGGTACAGTTCGTTCCGCTTCGAAAGGCAGTTTATACGTGCGGCAGCGCCCCTCGGTCGAATGTGTTTTTTTTTGCCTACAATCCACGAGTATCGGGTATCCACGAGTTGTACGTCCCTCGGCTAGTTCCGCTTTCATTTTTGTATTGGATATGCGAGTACGTAGCTTTCCCATAGGTATACTTTCATCATACCAGAAGGATCTGAGCAGATCTGCTAGAGTGTTAGAGGGTCGTGCAGCAGCGCTCCTCGGTCGGCTTACTGCAAAATGGAAGCGAGTCACAGCGAAAGTCGTATGTACGTTCAGTCGATTCTGCCTTCGTTTGCTCGTTTCTTTCGTTTCCTTCGTCTCCGAATGATCCATGATCCCAGAATGATTTGATTATTTCTGCGAGGTTGGGTATTAGAACCCTCGAATCTGCAGCTATGCCTTTCTATTATTTCAAGTACAATATGCAGATGCAAGCACACAAATGTTTCAAGTACGATAGATACTCGTTGGTACCTAGATAGATGCAGGGATAGACAGATACATAGATAGGGGGCCATGTGGGGCAATCAAGAAAGAATCAACTGAGAATGAGGCATGGAATGACATGGAATGCCATGGCGGTATGGAGGGATGGATGGGGTGGGCACATGTGGCCACAAAATCTGAACAATAGATATATAGATATACATAGATTCGTGAACGCGGCGAACGCGATTCGTGCCGGAGCTTATCGCATGAATTACGGGGCAATCTGCAATTGTAAACAGCGATTAGAATCCCAGTCGCAGTGCCCCCCGCTCCACCCACTCCAGGTGCAGGAAGAGGGAGCAGCTCAGCTCCATGTAGAACATGGTTATGGTATGGTTCGATGGTTCTGGTTTATAGGAAATCATCCATAAAATCAGCATTGCTCATATATCTGCGCCGCTTGCCACAGTTTTTGTGCTGTTTGGTGTATCTGTTTTGGATACAGTTTTATGATATGCACTCGTACACGCATTTATGTGCCCCTCCATTAGCTGCATGGGACTGACTGTATTTATGGGAGAGCTATAACAATAAATATTATGGTGTGGATTCATCCTTGCAGGGCGCCTTTCGTCTGGGCTGCGAGTACGTGCTGAAGGTGATGCGCAAGGAGCGCGAGACCCTGCTGACGCTACTCGAGGCCTTCGTCTACGATCCGCTGGTCGACTGGACGCTCAATGACGATGCCCAGACACAGCGTCGCTCCATCAATCCCAAGCAGCCGCAGACGGACATCGGTGGCGCCAAGTGCCACAAGAACAAGGACAAGGGCCAGAGGCATCGCGCGCCCGACTGGGAGGCCAAGCGTCCGATTTTCACCGAGAAGCTGGCTCAATTGCACAAGTTCTGGTCCACCAATGAGTGAGTAAATCTTTTTTTTGGGGGTTGGTTGCCTCTGACTTCGCCCCGTTTCCTTTTTTTTTAGGGAAGAAATCCTACTGCAGCTGCAGGAAGTGGGCCAGGAGCTGGGCCACTTGGAGACGGCGCAAGTGCAGCGCCTGGCCGCTGAAAGGGAGCTGGAGGAGCTGAACGAGCGCAGCGCCTTGGTGGCGGAGATCAAGTCGTTGGGGCCGGCCATGAAGAGCCACAGCTTCAGTACGGCACCGCTGCGTCTGCTGCAGACGCGCAAACACTTGGCCGCCCTCATGGAGCTGACGGTGGACCGGCGGGCAGACTTTGCGTTCGTCCAGTGCCTCCTCGCCAGCTACAGCCAGTGCCTGCTGCCGTACCACCTCTCGCAGCTGTACGCCCAGCTGCAGTCGCTGCACCTCGAGGCGGGGGGCGTCGTCGGCAGGTGGCACGAGGAGCACCTGGCCCTGGCGGATGTGCTGCAGATCTATGTGCCCGCAGCTCTACTCGCCGGCATCGAGAGCACACGCACGCAGGTGGACTCGCAGCTGGGTGGCATCAACGAGGGGGCGCGCCACTGCGCGGATCTGATGCAACAGTATGCGGCCGTGATGGCCTTCTATCCGAACCAGAGCCACCGGCAGAACCTCTTGGTGCGCTTCCACGACAGCTATGCGGCGTACCTACAGCTGGAGGGGGCCGTCGATCCGGCGGCCACCAGCGCCTCCATCTGCACGCAGAGCGTGAAGAATCTGGCCGAGACGCTGGAGGTGGTGTGGCTGCATCTCGGCTGCCAGCTGCACGACGCCGCCCAGCGGCTGTCCGTCAAGCAGGTGCAGATACTCAGCCTCGTGTCGCCCACGCCAACGGCTACCATACTCCAGACGCTGCAGCAAACCGACTGCAGCCTGCTGCTGCTCAACTCCCGCCTGATGGGCACCCTGGACTTGAGCAGCTCCTCCTTTCGGGCGTACGAGGCGCAGGCCATCGCCGAGCAGGACAAAGAGCTGCTGCAGCATCAGCTGCACTACATCCACGTGGTGCGGTCCATGTGCCATGGTGTAATGGGTGCCAGAAGCACCGGCAGCGGTAGTGGCAGCGGCAGTGGCAGCGGCGACCACGACCAGCACGAGCAGGACCTACATCTGGGCCAGCTGGAGACCCTGCTGACGGCCCTCATGCAGCTGAAGCGACTGTTCGAGTACGACCTGCCATTGAGCATCTTCCGGCAGCTGCTGCTCCAGCCCAATCTCGACCAGCTGCAGGAGCTGTGCAAGCTGGGGCCCAAGCGGCTGCAGCAGCTCTACAGCGACACTCTGGCGCTGGCCGAGCAGCGGCCCAAGGTGACCACCGAGCAGCAGCGATTCATGCTCTCCCTGCAGCCGATCCACCAGCAGTTCCAGCTGGTCGTCACGTCGCTCGAGGAAATGCGGAGGTGCCTCAAGCAGTGGGTCGAAGACATCAATGCCTCCCATGCCCAGCAGTATCTGGTACGAAACGCAAGCCCGCTGCTTCCCCTGCGATCCTTCGATCTGATCCTTTGTTTTTTGTTTGTTTATTATTGCAGGTGCTGATCCTCTTTAAGGAGCACCACGTGGAGCTGAACGACAATTGCTTCTACCGGGTGATCCATCAGACATTGGCAGCCAGCAGCAGCTGCGATGTGCGCGAGATGGCGCGACCCATGGGCACCCTGGTGCACTGCATCGAGAAGAAATGCCTGGCCGGACTGCTGCCCCAGGTGGCCTATGACTACTACAGAGGCTACGGCTCTACCTGCCAGCCGCCCGAGAACACCTTCACGCCGACGGATGTGGAGAAGGCCGAGCATTTGTGCGGCGGCCTCTTCATGGCGCTGCAAACGGACATGGAACTGCTGCAGCAGGAGCAGGAGGTGGCCCTGATTAGACAGCAACTCGAACTCCACTCGCTGGTGGCCTCCGCCCAGTTCTGGGGCTACTCGGAGGCCCTCGGATCGCAGCTGCGCGGCGGCCCGCATATCGTGTGCCGCCACAAGCTGGCGTCGGACATTGGCCAGAGCTGGGGCGACCTGGTGCGGAGTGTGGACGGGCTGGAGCAGCTGCTGCTCGGCCTGGACGCACAGCTGGGGCAGCTGGAGGCGCTGCGCAGCAACTGGAACCGCAACCACATCGACAGCCTGCTGCGCAACGAGCGGGAGCAGCGCCAGCAGGTGTCCGGCCAAGTGGCGCTCGTCCGTCAGCTAATGGAGGGTGCCAGTGCCGTCTGCCACCTGGAGCAGATCATGGCCGATTCGGTGGGCTCTGGAATGGAGATCCAAACGCTGCACAACCATCTGGAGCAGTGGCTGGCGGCGTTCGGCAACTGGAAGGCGAGCTGTGCCAGCGTCAGTGCGGTGGAGCAGGCCGTGGTCGAGCTGCTGGATCCCGAGGATGGCATCGACGAATACTGGATGGAGAATGTCCAGGGCCTGATCGAGGAGCAGACGTGCAAGGTGCAGCGCGAGTTTGCCATACTCTCGGGCGAGCAGCAGGCCAAGCTGCGGTTCATCTGCACCCTGCTCAAGGAGACACAGGTAAGTTCTGTCCCCTGATCTGCTCTCTGATCTCTGTTCTGATTGTCCGATTCCCTGAATTTCACCAACAAAAAGCGTCTGCTGGAGCATGTGCCGCGCTTCTTTGTGGGCAACTTCTGTTCCAATGCCAAGGCCATGGGGCACGGTGGGGGCAAGGGTGTGCCCGCGGATGTGCAGCAGCTGTGCGACCATCTGCGCGACAGCCAGCTGCTGCTGCAGAGCTTCCTCGAGCACCTGACCGCCCTGCGCAAGGACATTTGCGCGGAACGGCACGTCCTGCAGCCGGAACTCGTCGCGGGCTGGCAGCATCAGCTGCAGCAGATCCAGGCCATGGCCGGCCAGGAGGCCAGCGAGTACTTTAAGCGGATCAAGGAGCTGCTGCTGCAGGTCGCCGACTCGGACTCCCTCACCTACGACACCTTCACGCACACCAAGGGTACGCGCTGCATCCCTCTCCCAACTAAACTTAACGCTTATTCCCCTTCTCCTACCCCCAATCGCGTAAAGGTGCCGCCAATCTGCACGAACAGAAGCGCAATGCGTATGGCGTGTCCGTCTGGAAGAAGATACGCATGAAGCTGGAGGGCCGCGATCCGGACGGCAGCCAGCGCAGTAGCATTGCCGAGCAGGTGGACCATGTGATAAGCGACGCCACCAATCCGGACAATCTGGCCGTCCTCTACGAGGGTTGGACGCCATGGGTCTAGGGACCGCCAGGATAAACGGCCGCATTTTGGCCTAACTGACATATAACAAAACGCACTCCCCACAACGGGGAGCGGACGACTACATTCAACATTTTGGGCGGTAACTCTTTTGGCCTTCTGGCCTGGCCGGGACGGGCTGGGCATGCTCCAGCCTGTAGCCAGAAACCAGTAGCCAACAGCCAACAGCCAGCAGCCAGTAGCCAATAGCCGGGGAAGACTCCCGCAGAGCCATGGCGGACCGGGCGACACCAATCCAATCAAGTGCAAATGCTGATGAAACGATAGGGACGCGAATGCGGTGGAGAATACGAGAAACCAGACACGGGACTCTCCTCACTGGACAATGTCTCTGTCCCCACAACCAATGGGCAGAACGACTCACGCACCACCCGATCCGATCCGATTCAATTCGATTCGATCTGTGCTGGGATCCATACAAATATTTACCCGTTTAATATTCTTTTTTCTAGATACCGATCCCTAATACCGGTTAAATTTTCAAATTATTTTGTTTTTAAGCTAACTAAACCCCCGCCCCGCCCCTTTGCGTCTACCGCTGTCTGCTCTGAATTTCTATTTTTTAATGAACAAAAATTGTGTTATCAATTTATGCGTAGCCCCTACACCATATAGACCATATATATCCACCACCCCCAGCCACACCCACAACCACAGCGATCCTATATAGATCCGCCTTGCTCCTACCCGACAGTGCGCGTCTGTCTGTATGTCTGTTCCACTCCTACCCAAAGGCGACCACGCAAGCCATAGTTTTAAGCAGGGACAGGGACCGTAGCTGTAAGTTTGTATTTGGGAACAAAAGTAGGAGCATCTAGGGGATGGATTGTCTGTGGCCCCACACCCCACTCCCCACAGTGGATCCGATCTAAAGTGGCACTCGGCACTCACAATGAAAAGGAAAGGGATGGCAGTAACTTTTTCGTTTGTTAATAGATAACCAAATAATATTTCCATATGTATTCAGATCTTCAGAAGAACTAGTAATAGTTCAGAACTAGTCCTGTATTTCACACAGAATGAATACAGGGACAGGGCCTGCTTGCCGTTTTCCACTAATTTTGAGATGGGTTCTCGTCTGCTCAGTGCAATAGAATGTGCATATTCAACTAAATGATTCCGAAAAGCGTGTGTCATGTCGGATGGACAAAGAAATGTCTCGTGATAATTGACGATTATATTGCATTGTTATTTCTATACCCTTGCAGTTCCGCAACCGTGTAAACATGTGTCCAAAATATGTGTTGCCAATACTTCTTACGTCTTTTATAATCGCATTATGTAGATATATATGTATGTCTGTAGCTTAGTTTCTGATCACATTTGACTGAATTATGTACAAGATATTAACGCTTGAACACTTTTGCATTGCATTATCTTTAGGCAGTAAAGAAAAGTTTTAAGGTTTAGCTTATGTAGTTCATAAGCCGAAATGATGTATGATAGTATCTTCTCCTCCTGCAAGGGTATGCAAACACAATACCATACTGTCGTTAAATTGAGGGCCCAGCCTCTTGGTGTTTGTTTTGATAAGTTTGCCATATTTTTGAAATCGAACAAGTGCGTATATACCCACTATCTGTGCACAACTAAGTATATTGTTATTTGATCTGATTAATGACGGTCCCTGGTTTAAGGCGGATGGATATATGGTGTTATCGGTTTGGTTCCAATTGTGTGCCCTTCCTGATTTTATTCTAGTTAAAATATTGAATAAAGATTAAATTTCATGTATGATTATATGATTTGTATGTGTTATAAACTGTGTTTGGGGAATGTCAGAAACAACAACAACAAAAATAACACGGAAAGATGCAAAGACTGCTTCTGTATATGGTATATATAATCACTCGTTTATTATCTAGAATTCATCTCGGTTTTTTGTTTTGTTTTGTCATTTTACGTGGTAATCGCGAGCGTAGTCGATTATGTTTAATCGATAAATCGAGAATGGATTCAAGTTAACCACCTGAAGCGCTTTGATTGGGGTGTAAAAAGTTGAAAGATTCCCTTCTCTTGTTGTTTTTCGGATTTCTAGGATCAAGACAGAAAGTGATTGGCATTCAATTACTACTCGTATTCGGTATTTTACAAACAATTATCAAATATATGTAAATCAATAATTTGCCAATCATCGATCGATAGTACCTCATATTTATCGTTTTGTTTTTGGTTTTAATTTTATTCTTTTGTTTTTAATATGCTTTTTAGATTTTTTGGGAGAGAATCATCGGTGTTCCTCAATCCTCAATCGTTCAATGCAACGCTATGGTTATACAGTTACAATTTATATTTATACATATACCTATACTGTGTATATATAGATATATATCCGCATCTGTATCTGTACAATACATTAAAGTATATCATTTACAAAATAGTTCTTACGAGCGAGAGCGGCCGCCGCTTGCTGCTAAGGAAACTTTGGCGGATCAATCATCATCATCATGATCATCGTGATCCGTATCGATGAGCAATAATAAAAGTATATATATATTTGTATATATAATATGTAGTTGGTAATACATCCATTCCAATATAAAAAAAAAAAACAGTATTGTAAATTGTAATCGTAATAAACGCACAGCTAGAACGCCTACGACTACTACCGGACTTCGGCGGATATCGGATACATCGGTTAGGGCTGGAGGCGGAGGCCTCCGCTCAGCCCTACAGCGACCTCATGCTTGACCAGAATTCTCACATTTTACAAACGGGGAACAGAGTGGGTGAAAAATATTTAAAATATTCTCGCGCCTATCTTTCATTCTTATCAAAATTTTCGCATTTCATTTTTTTGTTTAAAACAAAAACGCAAACAATATGCAGATAACAAACAGAGTATACAGGAATACAAAATTATAAAAATATCGTATAAACTAGCGATAATCTAATCTTTAAAGCGCGCTGGAAAACGGACAAATTAAAATTTTGGGGATTGTTTTGAACAAATCTTGAAACATCTTTAAAATCGACTCTGAAAGTTCTGGTTTCATTTCTGGAAGTTTTCATTTTACATTTTTAGTTTTTAATTGTTTTGTTTAGTTTGAAAGTTCTGTGTGAAAATTTTACATTTACCTTTTTACTTATTTTCTTTCGCATTTTTAGTGGGTTTTTTTTGTTTGTTTGTTTTTCTTTTTTTTGGTTGCTTTGCTTTTTTATCTATCGTTTCCTTCCTACCTCTCCCATCCTTATTTTCTCTAATTTCGCATAATATTTATAATGTTTTTAGTTTGTTTTATATGTATGTGTGTGGGTTGTTTTTGGGTGTTGGGAGTTTTTGTTGCTCCTTGCGGTTTTTTGTGGTGTTCTTGGTTTCATTCTTGTTGGTTTGTTAGTTGTTTAAATCTAGTGTTTTAGTTCTGTTTTAAAATAATAAATACATACATACACATATACATATACATAAACATATAGTACTCGTACAATTACATTTACAATTACAGCATTATCGTTATAGTTACAAAATATAAAATTTAACATCACATTGGTTGACATTCTTTTGTTGGTTGGTTGGTTGCTTCGCTTAACACTCCCATCATTATCTTTCGATCTTTCCATCTTTCGATCTCTCGATCCTGTTGATCCTCGCATCTATCCATCGACGTTGTGGCCTTCTGTCCTTGTTGTTGTTGTGGTTGGTGTTTTATTTGTGGGTTGGTTGGTATCGTTTCTATCATCATAATATATGTATTACTAATGCCAGTTTAGCATTTTGTAAATTAATTTCTTTCAATTGATTTGTGTGTGTGTGGGTGCGTGGGGGCTGTGTGTGTGTGTGTGTGTGTTGCAGCAGTCGATCGGGTCGTTACGTTTACGCGCAGAGGGGTGGTAAGTCAAATCATCCGATATACGGTAGCATCTCCTCCCCTCCTCACACCCTGCTGTCTGCTCGAAAAATAAAGCAATATATTATCTAGTTATGATGCAGATTTTAAAAATCTAAAAACATACGTTACGCAAAACTGTAGCCTGGGGAGACCCTGGCCCACGCACCTCTTGGCACCTAGCATCTGGCATCTGGCGACTGGCACCTGGCACCAATGTGGTGCTGCTGCCAGTAGTTCTCGTTCTTGTTCTCGTTTCTTCCTTCCGTCTCCGTACTTTCCCGATCTCTTGCATAACGAACAACTCAACGAGCAAACATCAACAGCAAACACTGCAATAGAAACAAGATATTCGCATTAGAAAGCATGGCCACATGTCTGAGAGATCTGATACTATTAAGCAGCTGCTGCTGCTGCTGCTAGCTCTGATTAATGTCCAAGTAATTGCACATTCTCCGTTTAAATGCAGTTGTCCCCCGACCTAGCATTTGTCAATGTGGATAATTGCATGTTCTGATATTGTACGTACTCGTATTGTGCATTTATATTGCTACAAATACAACCCTAAAACACTTTCCAAGGCTTCCCCGTGTGTGTGGGTTGCATTTCTCTCCCCGTTGGGGACATTAATATCTGATAATTCCCAATTCGAGTCGCGATATCTAAACTGTGAATTGTTTCTTTGTCCCCACTAATTCGCTGACTTGTTTCTATGGTCTCTGCTTACCTTATGAGGATGACTAATCTCCTGGATGTTCGGGACAGGAGCGATTCACCTCAAACCAACGATCGATGCATCTGAAAGCACACAGAGAGAGCAGAGAGCATTGGATATACTACTGCTGTCAATGCGATGGCCCCACCTTAGGCATGTACTCCTCCTACTCACCCTTTGTGATAGATGCAGAGACATGGCAGCCGTGCAATTGTGTCGCCTGGACTCAAGTCCTCCAGACAGATGACGCACTCGCCCTTGGCGTCCGACAATAGATCCTCTGTCAGGGCGTAGGAAAATCAAGAGATTAGAAAACGAAAGGAGAGGGGTGGCGGGAGGTGGGCCTACCGTTATATGAGAGACGTGGTTTCGTGAGGCACATCACCAGGTGGCATTCAATGTCGTCGGGGAGCACAAATTTGTTGCACACTGGGCACTTGATACCTGCGGAAGGGGAGTCACAGATGAGTCACAGCTGAGTCACAGCAAAGGAGATGCAGCAGCTGGAGGGCATACCATTGAAGGACCAGATGTGCGATGGAAGCGATGTGGCTGTGTAAACGCGTCCGATCCCATTGGCGGAAGTGGCAGACGCGGCCAGAGCGATGCTCTCGGCAATGGTTCCGCCAGTGAGTCCCATATCCTGCCGAGCGGATAGCAGATATCCATATCCAGATTGATGAGTGGATCGGACTGAGTGCGACGATGTACTCACCCGTATGGAGTCGCCTAAGGTGCGTCGTTGGGGCATGTAGGATTGCGTCGAGGTGCCATTGTTGTTGGCAGCAGCGGAGAAGCTGTTGTTGCTATTCGCCGGGTTCGCCGACACGGACACGGCAACGCCAGTGTGTGGCGAGTGTGTGTTGTGTGTGTGGGCGTGTGGGCTGCTGCCGGACGAGGTGATGGAGCCCTGTTGCTGCTGCTGCTGTTGCTGCTGCTGGATGTCCGGCACCGAGCTGAGGCTGCGCGCCCTCTGCCTGTCTATGGAACTGGAGTTTTGGTTGTGGTACACCTGCAGACCCGGCAGCGTGCGCAACAAATTGAACCCCTGGCCGCCATCACCGCCGACGACATGGCGGCTGCCGACGACACCCGAGTCCCCACCTTGTGGCGATGTGTCAGCGGCTCCCGTGGAGCTGCTCGAGAATGTCCTTGAGCGCGGGCTCTGCTGGCCACTGGTCGCCGGTGTGCTCGCCTTTTGACCCATAGAGAACCCCTCCTGCTACTGCTGCTGCTGCTCCTCCACCGCCTCCTCCTCTCCTCACCACTAGCCTCTACAGCTACAGTTCACGGCTCCTCCTCTGATTTCGATTTCTGGGCTTGTTTGGTGCCTGGTTCCTGCTGCCTTTGTGACACACTAGCGCCGGACAGTTCCGGCCACCCCTCCCCCCTACCGACGACAGGCGCTGCGCTGCTCCTTTGTCTGCTTCTAACTGCTTTGACGGGGCGCCGCACTTGAGCAGGAGTTGGGAGCTGGATGAATGGATAGATGGGTGGGTGGTGGAGGGCAGTCGAGAGCAGCAGACAACAATAGCAACGCCGCGTATGTGTGTGTATGTCAGTGATGCGGTGATAATGAATGCCCGTCGGTTGGTCGGTCTGTCCACTCCGTCCGTAAAGATGATATCTGTGTGTGAGTGTATATGCGCGGGGGGAAACGGCGAGCTAGCGAGGGGTGCTGGCTGGCGAGTGTTCGTGCGCTGGTGTGTGTGTGTATGAGTGTGCAAAAGTGCGGGCAGGCGTCGGGATCGGGGAGGGCGTTAATCGGTCGGTGCCTGGGGTTCGGTTCGGTGCGTAGTTGATTGTTATTGTTGCTGTTGCTGTAGATGGTGTCTTGTGGATCGAATGCCAAAAACTTGATGAGACTGCGCTCAATCCGCGTTGACTTCACTCTTAATTTAAACGACCGTTTAGCCTGCACTGTGTTTTTCGTTTCGCTTTATGTGTACTGTATTAATTTTATAAAATAGAGGTGCCCGACAATCGATGTTTTTATGTGATACTGAACTAGCGGTATCGATACTTTCATGCATCGCACAACGATAGGTCGATGGGTCAGATTAAAAAATACTGTCCACCTCAGAACGTTGTCCCTGCTGTTCAGCTGAGGGATTTTGCAATATGCAGACAAACACACGCTTATTAACTTAAACCTGCTCTTAAATGCTTTGAAAAGGTCTACCCTGCCGAGCCACGGTAAAAAACAGAAAGCAGTGCAAAAAAATACCAAACAATCTCTCACCTATCGATAGGGGGACAGGCCAGCTGGCAGCCTCAGCCATCGATAGTTGAGGGTCCGTATGAGCTGGAAATACAATTTTTTTGTATTATGTGTTATTGAAATAAATTAATTGTGCGAGAAAACAATTGGGATTTGCATGTGCTTGGTTAGTGGACCCGTCAGACCGATCCCTGCGAGTCCCCCCGATCCCTAGCCCCACCCCACCTCCAAGAGCAGACAAAAACAAAATTGTATGCGCCTCCTGCAACGTCGTCAAAAAAGGGGCAAAACAATATTGATATTTGGGGTATTTGATTTCGATTGCAGTTGCAGTTCAGAATCAAGCACGCAGCGAGATGAGTTGGTTCGAGAAGGCCAAGACGGTGCTCATCGAGGCCCTCGACATCCAGGATGACGACAGGGACAAGGCCGCCGAGAAGGATGGCGCTAGTGCGGGATCGGGCGGTGGAAGCGGAGGATCATCGGACACGGGCGCGACGAGCTCTGGGGCCGCACTCGTCTCGCAGACGACATCCTCGGACACGCCTACATTCTTCGACAATCCACACGCCAACGAGATGGTAACCATTCCACCCAGAGCCAGCGATCCGGCCGTAACCACGCCCACACCCACATCCACATCCGCAGCAATGGGCATGGGTAATCCCTATGCCAAGCGACAGTCAGCCACATCGGACTCCGTCGATCTGCTCTCCTCGCCATCGCCCACATCGCCCGAGGGAGACGCCGCATCCGCCATGGATAACTCTGAATCCTCGCTGGAGCTAATCACGGCCACGACGGCCAGCGAGATGGAGATGTCGCCGGACACGGAGCCCTCGCTGCCCGGCAGCATCGTGATCATAGCCAGCAACGAGACCTCCGACAATGCCGAAGGCGATGGCGAAGACGACGATGACGATGGCACCCAGCTGGAGCGGCACCTGGAGGACCATCTAAATGGTGAGTATTGCAGGAACAGAGTGGATACGGTGCGGGATACATTGCCTATGGATTCACCTCTTAGATTCCACAAAGACCATGAAAGCCCTGGTGTTCAGCGACACCCAGGCGGCCGCCAATGTGACGGGCGCCGACTCAGACTCTACGCAGAGCTTCGAGGACATCCAAATGCAGATGAGCCACAAGGACAAGGCCGGAGGAAAGGGACAAGGACAGGATGGCGCCGATGGCGAGGGCGAGGCCAAGGCAGAGGTGGTAGACCAGAGCTACTCGTCCACCTCCTCGGACATAGAGATCATTTCCAATCCGAACGGGGACTCCAGCACCAACAGCACAACGACGCGCACGAGTCCGCAAAAGTTCAAGGAGCTCGGCAGCAGCAGCAGCCGGTCTGGGGCTGGGACAGGCACAGGGCTGACTGGACATGTGCTCAAGCCCAAGGGACACCATCGCGAGCCCTCAGAGATATCGCTGCTGTCGGAGGACTCTCAATCGGAGCTGGATAAGCTGGTGAATCGCATTAGCGAGCTGAACCAGGTGATTGAGGCGCGCGAGCAGCGCTTGCTGCAGTCGGAGCGACAGAACGCCGAGCTGCTGGAGCGCAACCAGGAGCTTCGCGCCTCCGTGGAGGCAGCGGCGAACAGCGCCAACAGTCCGGATGCCGCGGAGGCCGTACAGCGGTTATCGGCGCTGGAGAAGAAGTTTCAGACCAGCATACGGGAGCGGGACGCGCTGCGCATCCAGATCAAGAGCCTCAAGGACGAGCTGCTCAACAAGATACCCAAGGACGAGCTGGCCGAGTGCAACGAGATGATCGCAGCGCTCCAGTCGGAGGGCGAGAAGCTCTCCAAGGAAATCCTCCAGCAGTCGATCATCATCAAGAAGCTGCGCGCCAAGGAGAAGACCTCGGACACGCTCCTGAAGAAGAACGGCGAGCAGATCTCGCTGCTGTCCAGCGAATCGGAGCGGCTCAAGAAGTCCCTGGCCGCCAAGGAGGAAATGGAGCGCACGCAGATCGAGGCGGTGGGCCGAATGACCCACGAGAAGCGACGCGTCGATGAGGAGAACGCCGACTGCCGCAGTCGTGTCGAGGATCTGCAGTCGAAGCTGTCGGCCCTTCAGTCCAGCTTTGACGGCGTCAGGGGCGATCTGGTGAAGCGAACGCGCGTGGAGCAGGACAGCCTCAGGGCCGAGAATCAGGAGTACGTCCAGCAGCTGGGCGACTTGCGGGAGAAGCTGCGCCACGCCGAGCACAGTCTGGCCAAGCGGGAGCAGCAGCTGCGGGAGGAGAACCGCCAGCTGCTTCGACGCTTGGAGGCTGCCGAACTGCGAGCGGAGAGCTCCACGCAGGAGCTGAGCGTCACCACCACCCCGCTGATCCGCCAGATCGAGTCGCTGCAGAAGACCCTCAACCAGCGCACCGCCTCCTGGAACAAGGAGGAGCAGCTGCTGCTCCAGAGGGCCGACGATGCCCAGCTGCAGCTGCGCTCGGTGCAGCAGCTCGAGTCGGTGCAGAACGAGAAGCAGGAGCTGCTACGCACGCGGTGCAGCCTCCTCGAGGCGAAGCTCTCCAGCGCTCTGGCGGAGGTGGAGAGTGCCAGGATGGCCCTAAGCCAGCTGGAGCACGATGCCAGTCTCAAGGAGAGCTCACACAGCAGGTTTGTCGGCAGTTTTCCGATCTCTCAGCAATGTTTTTTAATCCATTCCGATCCACAGAAAGTTGGCCACGCTGCAGGAGCAGCTACAGGCGCACCAGGAGAGAATTGTGGGCCTAGAGGAGCAGCAGCAGTGCCAGCAGCGCCAGCAACAGCAGAACGCCGATGCCGAGGCTGAGCGGGAGGCCTTGCAGCGACAGCCCATGCCCAGCCTGCTTACCGTGGAGGCCGTCAAGGCCAGCAGCGAAATGCAGCCGCAGAAATCTCCAGTTCATTCCCCCCACTCTGCGCTGCGCCAGCACTCTCCGCCGCTCAGTCTGGCCGACGACAGCGGCTCCACGGAGGATGCGATGATGGCCGGCATCATAGACTGGCAGACGGTAAGCCTAAGCCACCCACTGGGACAGCTGTGCGATGACTCATTGGCTTCGTATCCACAGGACGACCTGGACTGTGCCTCCAACTCGGGCCGCAACCAGTCGGGCATCATCCAGGGCGTCCACCTGAGCTTCATGGCGGGCAACACCACAACGCTGGAGCATCTGCAGTCGCTGCTGAAGCAGCGTGACGGCGAGCTCACACACCTGCAATGGGAGCTGTCGCGCCTGCAGGCCGAGCGTGGTGTGCTCGACGGAGAGATATCCCATTTGACGATTGAACTGGAGACGGTGAGTAGAGGAGTCGCTGGAGTCTGCCAGATATCTGGGGCTGGGCTAAAGAACGTATCCATTCGCAGATGAAGGAGAAAATGCAGTCATACGAGGCCATGGAGAAGTGCTACGAGGACCTACAGCATCGCTACGATGCCCTGCTCCAGATGTACGGAGAGAAGGTGGAGCGCACCGAGGAGCTGGAACTGGATCTGGTCGAACTGAAGTCCGCCTACAAGCTGCAGATCGACGAGCTGCTGGCCAATCCACCCCCGAATCTGCAGAGGCCAGCCAAGCACACATGATTGCCGGAACGAAGAAGCATCTACTGTGTCTCGTTGCCCAATCTGACATGCCTGTGGCGAACCTAGTCCCGTTTCCCACTACCATTACCATTCCCGATGGGCCATTATCCTTATCCTACTATACTCTGGCTAACGTCTGGGGAATGAGAGCAGAGCGGGGCCTCACAGCCAGTTCTGCCCATGTACTATATGATGATATTCCACTCCCCCTCCACTCTTTACCCGATATATATGTACATGAATATTATTTGCGTATGGTTGGTTTACCTCCCAACCTCCCCCATCTCCTCTAGTTATATTATGAATTGATCGATTGTGATAATTTAATTTATACTTAAACATAAAAGTTATCGTGTCTATGACTATGTACAAAAAGTTGTTTCCCCTTTCGTTTTTGCAAACTGGTCCACTGACCGGTTCAAGGGGATGGACTGGGAGGGGCTGGCACATCCCTTTTTGAAACATCATTTAAATACACATCACAATTGATACTACAGTCCTTTTCCCTCGAGGATACCCTTCACCGCTTGAGTCAAGGGAAATACTGGCTTGTTGTCCGCCGCCTCCGATGTGGCCAGGAAACGGCAAGAGTTCTTTAGATCATCCGTGTTTAGCGAGAAGACCATGACGCCGCCCAAAGTCAGTGACTTGATGTAGTTCGTCTTGCAGGCGATGCTCGTTTGGTTCTCGTACGATATCCACTCCTGCAGGCCGCTCAAATACGGCGAGCAAGTCTCCGTGTCGTAGGAGTAGAGCGGCCTTAGGTATCTGGCGGCACATTCGCAGGTCTGCGAGAGCGTCGTGAAGCCATACTGGCCGCACTTTCCATAGCCCGAGGCGGGCGCCCCAATCCGGTGATTCAAGGGATTGACCAAACTATTTACAAAACAAAAGAGAATAAGTTTTAGCAGAGCAGATCAAGATGGGAGGGAATTCGATGGGACCACCTACGTGAAGGAGTGGCCATAGGTCGCCAGCCCGACGACCAAACGCTGCGGCTCTAGACCGTTCTGCAGCCACCAGTGGACCGTGTAGTTTATGTTGAATGTGGCCATGATGGACATATCGGTGGCGTGGGCATACAGGGGGGCGTTGAGGCCGGTGAAGGGCGTGTCCTCGCGATAGAAGTGAAAATCGTAGGCCATCAGGTTGACATAGTCCGCATAGAGATTGATTTGCCGGGTATCGTAGGCGTAGAAGGCGATGCCCTCGGGGGCGGCCACGGCCAGCGAGAGGAGAGCATTGGGGCGACGCTCGCGACGCCACTCTTGCCGGATCTCGTAGAGCAGCTGGGATAGATGCTGTCGCTCCTTGTCGTAGGCACTGGGGAACTCCCAATCGAGATCGATGCCATCCAAGGCGGGGTACAGCCGCAGCACGGCTTTGAGGGAGCGCAGGAACTGCTTGCGCATCGCATGGTTCGCCACCATGCGGGAAAACTGACTGCCACTGTCGGCGCCGCCAATCCACAGGAGCAGCTTCACCTGGGGATGGGCCGCCCGGAATGCCAGCGTCTCGTTCTGCAGCACCTGCCGCAATCGGGGGCCCAGCCACAGCGTGGCATTGTCCAGGCTGGCCAATCCGATGTTGATGTGCGTGCACAGGTCCCCGGGCACATCTAACAGTCTCAGGGCATCCGCATTCGAGGTTGAGTAGTAGCAAACCAATCGATGGGGCGCCGCCATTGGCTCCTCTTCTGCTGCCCAGCTCACGACGCCACCCTTCTGCAGTCCACCCGTGCACACCACCACCACTGCGATAGCAATTATCATGATTAGAGACAAAAGGGCGCTGCAACAGATCAAAGTTCGCGAAAATCTGTTCTGCGACGCGGCATATACGCTCTGCTGGTCGCTAATCCACTTGGCAGTCATGGCCATCGGTTTACCCGGAACGGTGTCCTCGATCCTGCTGTAGTGGACCATATTCTCCTTTTCAGAAGTCCTTTGTATTGGCTTGTTTACGGTTCAAACAAAAACAAAATGAAACGAATGTGACGTCGTTTTTGTGGCATTGCCAGACTCGTGCAATTCGTAGTTGCTGCGGGCTGCCATACCATAATATTTTGTGATATTAAATTCCTCAATTTTGATATTCAGTTTAATATTACTAGATAGTTGGCCCTCTCAGCCGTAAACAAATAATTTTATCCGATAGATACATAAAATTTGTTCAGGATTGGCTAGTTTTTGGAACTCTTTTTCATTGGATTGTTTACATATTAAGGTTCAAACAAATACGGCCAAAGCATAAAACGTAATTGTTGACTAAATGTGACGTCATTGTTGCTGGTCAACCAAGTTTCTTCTATGCGTATGGCTTTTGTATACCTTATTTCTTTTAATTGATGTTAAATGTTTTGTTCCCAGCTCCATTGGAACATTATTTATGACTTTATCCCAGATTGACATGTTTTTTACCTATTAATGCACATGTTTTGTGTTTTATAAATACATTTATCCCGGTTCTGATACCTATTATTGGAACCAGTGGGCTGCAAAATTTCGTTAATATCTTTAAAACGAGACTGAGTAGTTTCTGCAGTAATTGGAGCCTGAAACTACAAACAACATCTCAAGTCCTTAATATCCATTTTCCCAAGGTATGCAGATTGTTTCTCATTCCGTGCCAAAGTTGCACAACAATGCTGCTACTTCATTTCCTCATGTTGCTGAAATTTTTCCCTTACAAATAAAATGTATCTTACGGGAACGTAGGTGTGAGCCACATTGTTGCGTCATTCCATTCCGAAAAATGTCAGTATTTTTTAGCGCTAACTAAATGAGTTTGGCGGTCGTTTTCAAAAAGTATATTAATATATGGAAAAAAAAATATTTCACTTGATTTGTTTTTTCGAGTGTGACTGGAACCTCAGAAACGTAATTTTCAAAATATGCCGTAAATATACCGACGGACACGACATATATCACATATCTCGAATTTGATATTCGATTTGATATTGAACAAGAAGATACGACAACAGGTGCGCGTAACAGCACGATGAGTGCTTTTGTTAGCAGAGACTGCGCGTAACAGCATGCTTAACCGTTTATGTTGCGCCTTACAGCACGTACAGCACTTGTACCGGGCTCAACGGAATTTCGAATTGAAATGTGAAAATTTAGCACATAATTGCAACCTGAGCCTTTGGGAGAAATATTAGTCAGTGAACATTGAATCTCAACAGATTTTGCAGCAATCTTTAGAATTGTAGAAGGTAGACCGCACGTCGAAAATCAGACACCTGAAATTGTTAATTCTTCAGTCGCCCCCCTCCCAGCTCGTTCCGCTGCAAATTATTTGATCATCTATGCAATAGAAAGTGAAATTAAATCAGAGATGTACATATGTATTGTGTATAGGCATCGTATAATCGATTTTGACATCGCTTTATTTTATTTGAATTCAATTTGTAATAGAACCATTCTCGTTGTGTGTGTGTGTGTGTGTGTGTGAGTGCAACATGTCTCTAACAGTTTACATTTAAGTACACTTTCGTTAAAATTAAATACATACTCGTACGTACGGTCATAAAAGGCTAAGTAGTAGGTATAATTTAATTCTCGCATTATGCTGTTGCTCCGCATTATAAATCATTGATATGCTCGCCCATTTGCTTTTCTTTTCGTTGTTGTATTTGTATATATTTGATGCCTGCATACAGTATGCAAGCAAAATTGATTTTAAATTTAAATAAACCTTAAAATTGGTTGTTGTCGTGTGTGTTGGTTTTAGCTTAAAAAAAAAACAAAGGCTACATACTCGTACATACATATGCAAGTGAAATGCTTTGGTTATTGCTGTAAGAAGTCGACTAATTTAATTTAATTTAATTTAATTAATTATATATGGTATGTATGTATGTATTTATGAATTATCCATCTATATGTATATGTGCATATGTATGTATTTAGTTGTTTGTTTGTTTGTGTGTGTGTGTGTGAGCTCAATGAATGAGTTTCATTAAATAAACTACAGCTACATCTACGCTATTACCGACGAAAAAAAAAACATATCGTATTATCTTAAATTAATTGACTACAATTTAGTTGCTTGCAACGATCCTTCTTGGTCGTCATTAGTCTAATGTTTAAGCCACGCTGCGGTTCTCAAGGCCCCCAAAATACAATTTACAAATTTCCTCTTGTTTTTGTTTTTGTTTTTGCTTTTGTTTTAATATTATTTATATGCTATATTTATGTGTGTGTGTGTGTGTGTGTGTGGGTGTGGGTGTATGTTATGTATGCATGCATGTATCTCTATATGGTTGTATTTGTTAGTATCGCCTCTGGTTTTCGTTTGCCTTTCAAGTCTTTTCGTTTGTTTCCTCATGTCATGTAAAAATGTTTCTTTCGTTGTTTCATTGCAGCTACTTAAATGCTAAACTCTTATATTGTTTAAATGTTATATTGTTTGCTTATATCTAGAGAATACAAAAAAAAAAAAAAACCATTTTGGTCTTACACGAGCTTTTGCTTTAGTTTTGTTTTTGTTTTGTTGCTTGCTAATTTTGATTACAATTTTTTTTGTTTGTTTGTAACTTGTCTGCCACATCCGGTTGCACCGCTTAAACAATGGAATGCCACAAATATTGAAAAAAAAATAGTTACAATTTAACAAAAAAAAAAAATGGACTTTCTTTAAGAGTATATTAGATTACAGATACTATTATCATAATTATTATTATTTTTAATTATTATTTTTAATTATTATTTGAAACTATTTAAGCTTTGGTATACGTAAGGCGGTAAATGGTTGTTGCTTGTTGCTGTTTCTTCTTCTGGTGTTTCACTGTACGCTCAGCACTATGCTACAGTTGGCCCACTGTCTGCTCCACTCCCAGTCTTCTACTTGTTGTCCACGCCCAGCAGCTTGGCCGCCTCGTCGGCGGAGGAGAGCAGCTTGTTGAGTATGCCCTGGTCGCTGATGCCCAGCAGATTGCCGATCAGATCGGAGCTGGCCACCGACGCGGCCACCGACGGTGTTGCCGCCTCCCCAATGTTCTCCTTGTGCTCGCCCAGGCGGCTGGCCCGCCACTCACTCGACTTGTCCAGCAGCTCGTGCAGCTTGGGCAGACGCAGACCCAACTTCGAATTGGCGTTGGCGTTGGCATTGGTGTTGCTGCTGTTGTTGTTGTTGTTGTTGTTCTGGCAGCTGTTGTTGTTGTTGGTGTTGGGTGTGGCCGGTGCCGAAGGCATCTGGGGACCTGGGGTGGATGGCGGTGTGGCGACCTGCTCATCGTCGGAGCAGTCGGAGCCAGGATTGTCGCCGTTGTGGGCGCGTCCGCTGTGCTTCTTCATGTGGCGCAGCATGCTGTGCTTGAGGGTGAACTTGCGCAGGCAGATCTCGCACTGGAACGGCCGCTCCCCGGAGTGGGTGCGCATGTGGCGGCGCAGATCCTCGGTGGACCAGAAGCGGCGCAGGCAGAAGGCGCAGATCACCTTGCGGTTGCTGTAGTCCGGATACTTGCCGGAGGCCCCGCGGCCACCGCCGCCACTCGCCTCATCGTCGGAGCCGGCGCCCGGGGTGCTCTGCTGCTGCTGCTGGTGGTGGTTGGACTCACCGCCACCACGGGCCGGGGTCGACTCCGGCTCGATGGCTCCCTTGGCCAGCAGCAGGGCAAAGTCGTGGGCGTGCGACTGCTTGATGTGCTCGAGGCAGTGCAGCCGCTCGGCGAACGAGCCCTCGCACAGGTGGCACTTGTAGGGCAGATCTCCGCCAGCGCCGGGATCGGACGAGGCAGAGGCAGAGGCCGAGGCAGCGGCGGCGGCAGCAGCTGCAGCGGCATTCATCTGCGCCGCCAGCTTCTGGATGAGCACCAGGCGCTCCTTTTCGCGCTCCCGCTCCAGCTCCCGCTCGCGCTCCAGCTCCTTCTCGCGCTCCCGCTCCAGCTGCAGCTCCCGTTCGCGCTCGCGCTCCCGCTCCGCCTCCTGGCGGCGACGCTGCTCCTCCAGCTCGATCTCCTCGACGGACTTGGGCACGGGTATCGGCTCGCTGACGTCCTCGGTGGGCACGTAGACGGACATGGCGGACTCGACGTTGCCGTGCTTGCGCAGCAGATGGCGGTCGCAGTTGCTCTTCGTGGTGAAGAGCAGGGGGCAGTGGGAGCACTTGAAGGGCTTCTGGCCGGTGTGGGTGAGGATGTGGCGCCGCAGGGAGCTGCTCCAGGGGAACATGCGCTGGCAGTAGGGGCAGGAGACGCGATTGGGGGCCAGGCTGTAGGCGGACTTCTTCTTCGGCTCGCTGCCGGAGCTGCTGCTGGTCACGTCCTCCGTGCCGGAGTTGTTGCTCTCGCTGGCGCTGCCGGAGGCGACGAGGCCCTCCTCGTCGCTCTGCTCCATGTGGTTGGCCACGTCGCTGGGCCGGAAGTAGCTGTTGAAGCTCATCTGGCTGCTGGTGGCGTTGTCCACCAGCTTGGCCACCGGCACCAGGTCCTGCGACTCGTCCTTGAACGGGGAGCTGGCCACCTCCTTCAGCGACTTGGCCACCGACTCGGCCTGGGCGATCATCGACTTCATGGTGGGATTCGGGGGACTCGGCTCCGGCATCGCGTTGCTCGGCATCGGCTCCTCCGACGGGCTGGGCGAGGGTGACGGCGTGCGCGTGCTCATCGGCGTAACGGTGGCTGTGGGCGTGGCCCTGCCCTTGCCCGCCTTGATCACCTGCTCGAGGATGGTGTCGGCCATCTTCTTGGCCGCCTCATTGGCCGATGCAGCAGCAGCAGCAGCAGCGGCAGCACTGGGCTGCTCCAGGGGCTTGGGCAGCTCCTGCTCGTCCTCCGGCTGCTCCGACTCCTCCATTGGCTCTGGCTCCGGGTCCTCGTCCTCGGGCTCATCCTCCTCCTCCTCCTCATCGTCATCAAACTCCTCCACATCGCCCTCGCCATCCTCGTCCTCGTCAATGATCAGCTTGGGCTCGTCGTCATCGATGGCACTCGCCTGCCCACCGATCCCACTGTTCCCATTCCCATTCCCATTCCCGTTGTGCAGCCCGTTCACCAGATGCGGCAGATGGGCGCCAGAACTGGACGACTGGGCGTGCGCGTGCGAGTGGGCGTGGCCGTGCGAGTGGGCGTGGGCCTGCGCCTGGGGCGGGGGGCCGTAGCCGAAGTGCAGCAGGGGATTGCCGCCGGCCACGCTGCTGGAGCCGTGGGCCAGCGCCTGCTGCAGCAGATCCGTGTTCTTGTGCGCCTTCAGCTGCTGTGCCAGGATGGCGTACTTGACCTGCTCCGAAATGGGGGCATGGCCGTGCACATGGCCCGCTCCGGATCCGCCCTGGCTCATGGCTGCCGCTGCGGCGGCGGCTGCGGCCACAGCTGCCGCGGCATTGGAGGCTCCACGGCCGCGCATCACATGGTGTCCGCTGCGCTGGCGCTGGGCGTAGAACTGCGGATGCTGCTGCTTCACGTGCCGCTCCATGTTCGAGCGCAGGGTGAAGCGCGCGGAGCAGTGCTCGCAGGCGAAGGGCCGCTCGGTGCGGTAGCGGCGCTGCTTCTGCTTGGGCATCAGCACTCCGTTCTTGATGACCATCTTGACGGGGCCGCCGGGCGGCACGGGCACGCCCACCGGCATCGGCAGCGGCAGGCCGCCCATGCGCGTGGGCGGACTCAGCTGCGGCTGCTTCTCGGCACTGCCCTGTGGTGGCGGCGGCGCCATGAATCCGAACAAGGGAAAGCCCGGCGCCTGCGACTGGAACATGAGGTTGCGGAACAGCTGCTGCATGTACTGGGAGGCGGCATCGCCTGCTCCTGCGGCTCCTGCTCCGCCAAAGAACTGCTGCTGGGCCAGCAGCAGGCTCTGTTGCTGCTGCTGCTGCTGCTCCAGGACGGCTGACAGTTCTGGCACCGCTGCGGCTGGCGATGCCGCCGTAGCGGAGGCAGCTGCAGATCCTCCCGCTGTTGGCTTCTTGCTGAGATCCAGCACATCCATGCTAAAGTCGAGCGCAGGGCTGCCACCTGCGGCAGGCTTCTTCTTGTCCACCAGCTGGTCGAGGCTCTTCACCTGGATCTTGGACGGTGGCCCGGCAGCGGCAGCGGCAGCTGCAGCGGCGACTGCTGTGGGAGTATGCGATGTCGATGGTGACGGCGATGGCTCGCCCAGGAGCATGTGCTTCAGCTGTGAGCCGGCCTCGGCGATCGGGGCACTGGGTGGCGGCGGCGGCGGTGGTGGCGGCGAGATGGAGCGGAAGCTCAGATCGGCCAGATCGTCGCCGAGCCCCAGCCGGGACTTGCTGTCCTCGCAGCTGGCATCCTCCGCCGGATGGTAGACGATGGCCCGCTTCACGTCCTCGCGACTGGTCTTGCCGTGCCGGTTGCGCAGGTGCCGCTCGCAGTTGGCCTTCGTGGTGAAGGCGTAGTTGCAGACGGCGCACTCGTACGGCCGGTCCCCGTTGTGGGTGCGCATGTGGCGCACGAGGGCGGCCTTGTCGCAGACGGCGTAGGGGCACATGTTGCAGCGGAAGGGGCCCGAGGGGCCGACGGAGCCGAGATGCACCCGGTTGTGGCCCTTGAGGGCGCGCAGGTTGGGGAACACGGCCGTGCACAGCTTGCAGGGGAACTCGCCGCGCAGCTTCATGCGCCGGAACTCGGAGGTGAAGACGTCCTGGGCCTCCTCCTCCTGGTCGCGCCCATCGAGGCTGTACTGGCTGGAGCAGGGCGTGTTCACGGACTGCTCGAAGTTGCGCAGGAAGCTGGAGGTGCAGCTGGAGCTGGTCATGTTCAGGATGCTCTGGATGTCGGCCAGATCCTTGCTGTCCGCCGGCTCGTGCTTGATGGGGGACGGCGGCGACGATGCCCCAATGGATGCCCCGGCGGCAGCTGCTGCGGCAGCGGCTGCCTTGCCCTTGAGGTACAGCTGCTGGAAAAACTCATCGCGCTGCTCCGCCTCGCGCTCGTTCCTGGCCTCGTCCCCGTCCTCGGCATCCTCCTCATCCTCATCGTCCTCGCCCTGGTGCAGCGGCGAGCTGCTGGCACCCAGCATCGGCGGCAGATCCACCCCCACCAGGCCGCGGCAGCAGTGCGCCTGCAGCTGGCGGTGGCTGGCGAAGATCACCTCGCAGTCGCGGCACTTGGCGGGTATGTCCGAGTGGCGGGCGTCCAGGTGGGCGCACAGGCCGGGCAGCGTGTCAAAGTCGGCGGCGCCGCAGGCGGGGCAGCTCAGCAGCGGCATGCCCGGCGAGGGGGAGCGGGAGCGCGACTCAGCGCGCGAGGATGCATTGACGCCGGCCAGCAGGGTGGCCACATCCGGGGTGCTGGTGATGGACAGCGGCATGGCCACATCCTCGTCGCTGTCTGCATCGGGCTGCTCCTCCTTCATGTCCTGCTCCTCGTGCTCCTCCCGTTCATCCTCCGCCGCTGCCGGGGAGCCCTCGTCGATGATGTTGTTGTTGTTGATGGTGGTCTTGGGGCGACGCTGCTTGATCCGCTCCTGGATCTGCTCTTGGATCTGCTGCTGCTGCTGCATCTCCTTGTGGCTGTTGTGGTTGTTGTTGTTGTTGTTCGCTTTGTGTGGATTGTTGTTGTTGTTGTGGCTGTTGCTCCCATGGCTGTTGGCATGACTGTGTGCACTGGAGACATCCGTGGAGCAGCTGGCATCGCTCTCATAGCTCTCCGCACGTCCCGGGTGCCCTGCACCGCCGCCACCCTGCTGCGCCTGCTGCGACTGCGACTGCGCCAGTGACTGCTGCTGCTGCTGCAGCTGCTGCTGTGACAGGCGTCGCTGCTGCTGCGACTGCGACAGAGAGCCGCTGCCGCTGCCACTGCCGCCGCTGTGCGCTGCCGACTGCTGCGCCGCCGCAGACGACTGCGTCGTCGACTGGTGCTGCTTGTGGGTGCGCATGTGCCGGTGCATGTTGCCGTTGGTGGTGAAGGTCAGGTGGCAGTAGCGGCAGTTGAACGGACGCTCGCCCGTGTGCACCAGCACGTGTCTGTCCAGCGACGAGGCCGAGGAGAGCACCTGCAACGGGAGAGCGGCGAGTGGGAGGGAAGAGAGAGAGAGAGAGAGAGAGAGTGGTTGAGAAGTGGCCAAGGAAAGGATGCACAAGAGCTGGATGGACAGATGGACAGAAATGGAAGGCAGCATGCAGCGTGCAGCTACAGCGAACCCTCGATAATGTTGTCCCAGCTGCACGGGGCAGGGGTCAAGCAGGGGGCCAGTAGGGGCATTCGTTTGTGGACTTACCTTGGAGCAGATGCGGCAGGTGTAGTTCTCGGTGTCGCCGTTGGCGTAGTTGTGGCACCTGATGTGGTTGGTGAACTCGTGGGGCGTGGCCGAGACCACCTCGCAGATGGGGCAGAGGTACTTCATGTGCTCGTCGCCGGCCCCGATGCCCGACTCGCCGCTGGACAGGCAGAGGCCCTCCGGCGAGGAGGCTCCCGAGCTGCCACTTCCGCTGCCGCTGCCGCTGCCACTGCTGCTGCTGCTGCTCGAGGCATTCGACGCTTGCTGCGCAGCTGCAGAGACGGCGGCCGCTGCGGCATGGCTGTTGTTGTAGCTGCTGGCGTCCACGAAACCGGACTCCGAGAGGTCGCCGTTGGCGGCGCCGCTGCGGTTCAGCCGGAACTTCTTGCGCAGCGAGCTGGCGTCGCCGGCACTGTAGTCCATCACGATGCTGGCGCTGGCCGCCGCCGAGGCGTTGGCGTTGCGTCGCTGCTTGTGTCGCGGCCGCTGCACAGCAGCCAGCGTCTCCTCCAGCGGACGTGGCTCCTCCTCCTCCTCGTCGTCGCTGTGCAGATCCTGCTGCTGGTGCTGTTGGTGCTGTCGCAGCTTGCGCTTGCGCGACGCGGACATCACCGCCGTTGCTGGGGCCGTGTCGTGTGGCGTCGATGTGGGCTGTGGGCCGCTGCTGCTGCTCAGCTTCTTTGGTGTGCGGCCGAGGTCGAGATGCTCCAGCGAGGACTCCGATGTGGTGGACTCGCGCCGCTGACGCTCCATCGCTGCCTGCGTGACTACGGCGGCGGCGGTGGCGCTGGCTGTGGCTGTGGCAGTGCTGTGTGTGGACTGGGGCTGCTGCTGCTGCTGTTGCTGTGCTGCCAACATTTTGCTGCTTTATACTCGGCTGATTACTGAGATCGAATTGGGTGTGCTAAAGCGAAAGAAAATGAGAAGGAAGGTTACACAAATGTCAGAAATGACAGAAGGGTATCAGATAGTTGTACTGCCAGCACTGCCAGCTCAAAAAACAAACGAGGCATTGCCCCTGCCAGTCGATTGATGGGAAGGTAATTGCCAGCTTGCAAGTCGAGTATCCTCACTGCCAGTCGAAAGATATCACAGGAAACACCAAACTAAAGCAAAGGCATTGCCAGCCCAAACAAAGCTAAAGGAAGCGAGTGAGTGGGCGCACGTTTACATTTACATTTCACTTGCAACATTCCAAGAACATTCTTACGAAACAGACTCTCCACGCCACTCCACTCCAGCTAGAGTCCCGGAACATTTCTCTGCGAAATGCAACAACAGCACATCGATCGATAAATCAGCACTGCACTTGTGTAAAAGATACCGCGAAATCCAATTCTGGGCAGACTTCAATCAGCTGCCAGTGCAGTTGTGCCAAGGAATGGTGCAACGGTAAACCTACTCGTCACACTCTCTCACAGCAAGCACAAAGAGGCAGCAGAGAGGCAACAGCGCGACAACAGGGAGAGCGAGGGAGAGAGCCATCTGGCAAAGCTGTCAAGGTGAATCGATTGCTTATCTGGCTTTTGGCGCTGCTGTACTGCATTTTTGCATAGACAAATGGAAAATGTGGGGGCAGGCTCATTAGCATTTCTCCCCCCTGTTATCAATGCTAATGTTGCCACAGTCACTGCAGGGAGGGAGGGGGGTTTTGGTTTTTCCTTGTGGAAATCCTTACTTGACCGAAATAAATAATATCAACACTTTCCAGCCAGTGAGCCCAATTCGTTCGTGAGTGTGTCGCCTGTTCTTCGCCCGTGAGTCATCCACAGTCCCCACATGAAAGTTCATTCAGATAAAGATAAAGCCCCATACTGGCTCCCGTAGTAATACCATTTTTACATTAATCAATGAAATGCTTTCCCCCTTAACACGCTTATCATGTTAACCCAACTGAACTGCCTCTGGGGTGCAGCATATTACAGCTCACAGATTACACAGATCGTCAATCTGCATTAACCCTGGGGTTAGCCTGGGGCGGTATTCCGACTCCTGGCTCATCCCTCACTCACTGTCAGAGAGGAGGCAAAGTCAAAGTTCAAAGGGTTTGCTGTGCGAGATCGCACATCGAGGCGATGATGACCGTCCGTAATTGAAGGCACAACTTGACCCAAATAAATTGACCCGAAACGGGTATTAAAATGCCAAAAATTAGGGCAGATCTGACCTCTGTTTTTAGGGGAACATTTCGATCGGTATCTGCAGGGATTCTAGGCCGACAAGCACGAAAGTATTTGGGATTTTCTGACACTTTAAAATATGCATTGGATTTGCCTATTTTATGGGAACTTATTTATAGCTTTCTGCTAAGAAGGAAGTTAAAATAAAATACATACTACATCCTCCTCTCAATCTGCGAGTTATTTTTGGGCTAATTTAAATCGTATCGAAGTCTAAACTTGAAATTGAACGCAGGGTTTCCCAGCATGGAAACCTGAGGGAAATTGTAAACCAAACGAAAGATATGTAGAAGCTCTTTGGAATTGGAGGCTTTCTGCTCATTTCAGGGAAACTTTCAATCCAATGGAATATAAACAGAATCTCAATGGAATTTTGCAATTTGAGAAGTTGTAACGCGAAGCCACAGGGGGAACAATAATCGCATTCGATTGAAGCTCTCTACACTACAGACTCCCCCTGCTCCATACTCCACACGGTCGCACGTCCCCCCCCTCCAAAGATTGCTTTCGCTGCACATAGCTTATCCCATCCTGTCGATAATCCACATTGGCCAGGGCTTTCCACATCCACATACATATCCAAACATTAATTTCCACTCTCACACAACACAAAAAAAAAATAGAATAAAGTTTGGAAATATGTTTTATTTCACATTAACAAAAAAAAAGTTTACCTTTGCTGATTATTTTCGTAGTTGCGGCGGCATTTCCCGCTTTGGGGCCTGGACTGGAACGGAAACGGGTACGGGGGCGCACACGCCACTCTTGCAGATCTTTTCACACTAATCGTTAGATTTCGATTTCGATTTTGATTTCGATTTAGTTTTGGTTTTGTATGCACTTTTGTTGTTGTCGCTGTTGTTGTTTTGTGTGTCACTGTGTGCTTTCGATCCGTTGATGGATCTAATCACAGTTCTTTGGTAGATGGGGCAAAAAAAAATCACTGTTTTTTTCTATGGATATATTTCCAAAGGGTATTATTCGTTGAACGCAAAAAAAATATGTTGCACCAAAAGTGTTTGTTTTTTTTTGTATTTTTGTTGCAGTTTCCTCTGGCACTTGCGTTATTTTGTTTTGTATGTTTTAGCTGCTTCTGCTTCTGTATCTTGTTTTTTTTTTTGGTATTATTTTTTAGAGGCGCTGCAGATGCTTTCGCGTTGACGCGCACACGAGTTCTGAGCGCAGCCGCAGCGCAACCGTTCGGCAGAGGCAGATGAAGCTCGACTGTATAGATACACCATCTACGGAGTTGTATTTATAAAAGCGTACGAGCAGCGTGAGAGCAGAGCAGAGCAGCGTCAAAGCAGAGCAGCCGAGCAGCAGAGCAGCAGAGCAGCAGCAGCAGCAGAAAAGAGAGCCAAGTTATCTGAGCGAGAGCGGGCACAATGGCTGCCTTTGCTTCGTCTTTTTTCCTCTCTTTCTGCTGTTCGTGCGTGTGCGTGCGGCTGCTGGTTGCTGCTGCTGCTGCTGCTGGTGGTGGTGGTGGTGGGCTGCTCTTTTGCGCCTTGGTATTGGTTAGATAAAAGTGCAGAGACTGCGCTGCCGCTGCTGCTCTGCCACTGCTGCTGCTGCTTCCTTCGACGTCCAAGATTTAGAGAGCAGCAGAACTAGCAGAACAGCAGCAGCAGAATCAATTCTTTGTCGGATTTTCTTTCGTTTTTGTTCTTTTTCTTTTTTATTTGGCTGCAAATAGGATTACGCACACACACACACACTATATTTCGTGCGTGTGTGTGTGTGTGTGTTAGAGCAGGAGAGCAGCACACACCTCCCGTGCTCCATGCTGCTCCTGAGGCATCTGGTTGCTGATGGAGGGGGGCAGCCCATACACATTTGTATATATGTATGTACGTTTCTTTTTGGGCTGCATCCAGTAGGAGTAAACGAACACACAGACACCGATACATTTTTACGATTATCTTTTGCAGTTGTTTGGATGCATTTTAGATTTTTGGGTAAAATCCCGTTGCCATTGGCTACATTTGCCATGTTTGTCGCTCTCTCACTCGCTGTCTCTTTTCACCCCACCCATTCTCTCCTTCTATCACTCCTAATGGAACAGAAACCTACATACATATGTACATACATATATGTAGATACAATTCCAATAGATTGATCTTTGGTCACTTATGCACTTCCTGGTGCCAGTTCCTCAACCTTAACCTCAAGCTTCTACAGAACGGAAGTCCCTTTTCTGGGTGCGTCATCATCATCATCATAATCATCATCATCATCATCATCATCATCTTGAACATCATCGTTGTCGTCGTGGACGTCGTCGTCGTCGTCATCGTTACAGTTGACCGCCTCAAAGGTGCGCGCGGAGAGGTCAGTGTCAGCTGCTCCGAAAATTGTAAAATGTAAATTGGATTACGGGTATAAAAGAAAACAACAAAGACAGCAACAACCCTTTGTGCCCCATCCCTTGGCTGCTCTCGTTTCGTTTCGTTTCTTCCTTTCCTTTCCTTTCCTTTCCTTTCAAGACGATTGGATGGCCCCAGCATCGCTGGCGCAAACAATCGATCACATCGATAGCGCTCGATAACGATCAATGTGTCAGCGGCGATCAAAAGCAAAACAATTGTCACAGCGAAAACGAAAATGTAAAGAAAATAAAAAAACAAAAATACAACAACAGCAATATCGAAAATAATTGTGCAAAAAATGCAGCAAGAGTTCAATACACTTCCACACACACACACACACAAGCGTGGACACACGCGCCCCCACGCACACACCCCCACCAACATGGGTGGGGGGGCACATGCATGTGTGTGCACACGGACGAGCACACTCTCCCACACAGACACGTGCAACGTGCCGTTTGTATACAATTTAATAATATTTACGTTTTATTTATAATGAACTTGAAATACTCATGGCACAGTGGTGCCAGCGCCATTTGGCCAGCAAATTTAATCTCTCGTCCGATCAATGCAAAAATAAAACATTATCTGAGCATAAAGCGAGTAAAGCGAGTAGAGTAAAACTCAAATAAATACCCAATCTGGGAACCCAAAGGAGTGGAGTATAATATATGCGATGATTGGCATTTTCTCTATTGGACTTGAATTCCTTGATCTAGGTACATATGTATGTATCTGCTGAACGGAACAGCTTTCACCATGACCCTTGTGATATAATTTTTAGCCATTCATTTAACAAAAAAATATTGGTTTTTAGGGCTTTTAGCTGTAGATTCTGTATTCTGTAGAATAGTCTTTAAATATTATTCGAGTTTGGTTACACTTTGCTGATGTTTGCAGCCATAGGCCCTGCTCCTTGAGCCTGTTAGAGGCATTGGCTGAATAATTAGTTCAAGTGCACATTTCCGATTTAAGATCCTCGGATCTGCTCCCCTTGGAAGCCTCCGCTGATCCACTGTGGGGTTGGGGGATAATTTCACAGCAGCCAAATACACAAGATATCCAAATACAAGCCGCCACTTCGCATCCCAAAAATGCTGCCCTGTCAAGCGATCGCTTGCTTAAATTTCCCCATGAGCCAGTTGCCACTGTGCCTGGGCTTTGTCTGAAGCATTTGCGTGGGTGGCATCGGCGGAGGTGGTGCTCGTAGGCGACGGCGACAGCGACAGAAACAGAAACAGCGGTAGTGGCAGTGGAATCGGCGCTAAATGGTAACTGTAAACGTGTTGGCAATGCGTGTTAAATAAACATTAAAGCCAACAGCAGAGCAACAACAGCAACAGCAACAGCAACAGCAACAAAAGCTCAGGCAAGAGCAACAATTGCATTTTTGCCATATGCAAGCCGCTGGGAAACCGCTTCAATTTCTGTCGCCGTCGCCGTTGCCGTCTTCCTCGCTCGCAGCCAATTTTCCTCGCCCTCAGCCATTTTTTCTCTCTCCCTTGCTAATTTTCCTGCCCCCCCGTTTGCCACTAAGTCACTGTTGCTGTTTCTGTTTCAATTTCAATTTCCCTTTTCAATGGCGGCCGTTCAATGGAGACCGAAAGTGTTAAAGAGCTGAGCTCCAAAGAGAGAGACAGACAGACAGTGAGGGAGCTGGAGTGGGAGTGGTAGAGGGAAAGGCGCTGGGTGGTGGTTAAAATTTAATTGCCCGACATTTAGTTAACATTTCATTTAGCATAAACATAAAGCAAATGGCAAAGGCAAAGGCAAAAGCTCCCACGCTTTGCTTTTGCTTTGCTGCTGTTTGCTTTTTGCTCTTCAACTTTGACTGCTCTTCTCTCTCTCTCTCTCTTTCTCTCTGACTTTGTCTATGGCTCTCGTCGCTGCTGCTGCTGTAGCTGCAAGCAATGCCTGAAATTCACTTTCGTTTTTATACCCTCTCTGAGCGAAGGGCACCCACGGCTCCCACTAGAAGTTTGCACAGTTCCAGACGCGCTGCAACATTTCCAAAAGCGCACCGCATGGGAATCATTCTCAATCTACGAGCTGCTTACTGGTCCAATCAAGCAAAAGAGATTCAGTGCCATATGCCACAATTTTTAGCTGTGCCACGAAAGCGTTTCCCGCAGGCTGAAGCCAACCGAAGCTTAGCAATTGTTCTCCCTATTGTTATGGTTGTTTTTGCAGGACTTGCACTGATGAAAAAGCCATAGTAAAAATAACTACAATCATATTTGAATTTAAAATGCGGTTTTAAATACAAACATAGTAAAATTTAATAGAATTCACTTTTATTCAAATATAAATGTATTCAAAATGCTTTTAATATGGTTATATTTAATCTAAATACAAAACACTTCAAAATAACTATAATATATTAAATTTGTAGTTTAATATGTTTCATATTTAAATTTAATATTATTATGACTTAAATTAAAAATTTTTGTTAACTTCAAAGGAAAAACTTTTTATTTTAAATATTCCATATTAAATGAAATCAAATATTTTTTATATTTATTTTAACTATGTTTATATTATTTTTTTATGTCCCTCAATTCCCAACCGGTTCTAGCTGCTGCCGCCTTGAATACACAGTAAAATTGTCTTAGAGCAGGGGTATAATCACAACCAATGCAGTTCTACTCATATTGCGATTATTTCTAGTTGACAACTTTAACCAATTCACACCATGAGGATTTGAAATGTAATTTGCGTACGCAAAATAATAACCAATTAGTTAAAAATGAATATAAATATAAATATGAAATATATTAAATTTAAATATGAAATATATAAAATTTAAACATGAAACATATTAAATTTAAATATGAAACATTTTCAATTAAAATATGAAATATATTAAATTTAAATATGAAATGTATTAAATTTAAATATTTCTATATTAAAATCAAAAATTTAAGTGAAAAATATTCAATTTTAATACAACCACTCTTGGATGAAAATCAATGGCATAAATATTAAAATCTAAGTGAAAATATTAAAATTTCAGGGCTTTTTCTATCGGTGTGGCTGCACTTAAATTTATTTTGTAACTGTCAAAAACTGTCACCCACTGCAACTGCCTTGCTGCCTAAATCGGTTGCTCAAAATTAACAAACAAAAAAAGAGTTCGATGACTCTGATGCTGGCAGGGTATTAAATGCTTCGGACACCCATTCGGCTGTTCCTGCGGCTGCTGATGCTTTCAATTAAAGTGAAACAAAAAACGAAAAACGAGTCGAGCAATAATTGCTTTGATTCGCACTCCTTTCGCACTCCTGTCTATGCGTCTATGCGTTGCTTTAATGTATTTAATAGTTTTTATTGCTGATGTGATTTGCTATGTGCATGGGTGTGTTTGTGTGTGGGGCTGTGTGTGTGCGGCGACATGTCAAGGTGACTGGGCACGCACCACCACTCTGCCCCTTCCCACCACCCACTCAAACAGACACACAGCGCTGCCAGCTGATAATTATTATTGAAAAGGCGCGCGCGTCGCATTTTTTTTAAACCATTTTTGTTGTTGTTTTTTTCCCTGCCCCCCCTCTGCACTGGCTGCTTTGCCCGCAGGCGAACGGCCAGGGGAGCCATAACTATGACAGGGCAAACGGCACCGTTTAATAATAACAATAAAAAGAAAGAAAAACGCAAAGCAAAAATAAAGGTGGGTAAAAAGAATACCGCGGGGGTATGGGTTGGGGTTGGGGTTGGGGTGCAGGAGTGCCTGGCAACCCACTGGCAAAAGGAACTCCTCTGCAGAATACTTAAATCCTTGCTCACAGAATTTAATGCAATGTCAAGGATCCTGCTGGTCAAATATGAGCATGAAAAGGTGCTTGAAATGGTGATTTATATCACGATAAATATATTTATATATTGTTATTATATTGCATATATTATCACAGGATCAGGGTCCAGATCGGTGCACATATTCCTGCTGTAGATCAGTGCCTGGCCAAGCAGCTTGGCCTGCAATTTCCCCCCAATGCTGATTGTGGATTATTTTGTGTCAGCCATCAGAACGCTTATAAATGTGCAAATAGAGTGGGGCAGAGAGGCAGCTCAGCGCCCCACCCCACCCCACCCCAAGGGGTATCTAAACACTTGTGGCCAAGCAAATGCCGTTAGCTGGCGGAATGCGTCACTTTACAGTTTGTTATTTTGGTGAAATTCCCCGCGCTCGGAATCGAAATAGGAATCAGCGTCGATGGGTGGCATAAAATGTGTGCAGCCGCCCCCCGCCCGCAACAAATTGGAGACCCCACCTGCGGGGAATACTTGGCTGCAGATGAGAAATTTCTGGGCTCGGATATCGACACCATTTTCCGCTTAAAGTATGGCAAAAAAGCAGCCTTGAAGCTCCGACGCTCGTTGCACTTCCTGGTAATCCAGCGGATGGTGTGTGGGTGGTGGCGTGGGCGGTGTGGAAATTCCATGAAAGATGAAACACATTTCTTGCTACTTGCTACTTGCTGCTTGATATTGCCTCTTGCCGCCTGCTGCCTGCCGCCTGCCGCCTGCTTATGCCACTTCCAGTCCAATTCATTCATAAGGACAGACTGCTGGCAGCAGAGCAGCAAGTCTCGGCACAGGAGCTAAGCTCATTAGAAACCAATTGACTTCGCAGGATCATCGACACCCAGACCAGAGTCTGGCCATCATTTGGCCATTGTCCACTGTCAGTGGACAGTGCGTGCCCCGTGAGGTGTAGTCACTGACTGCACTTCGATCTTTCATCAGCGATTAGCGCACGCGCCGCTGACCCCGAGACCCCGAAACCCACGCCACACCACGCAGCAGCAACAGCAGCAGCGCAGCAGCAGCGGGCAGGTACTAGAGCTAACATCATCATCATCACAGTAAACATCGTCCAGGGGTTTTATTGAACGACGCGTCGCTCGGCGGGACAATCGATGGAATGGCTGGGATACAACGACGAGGATTGATGCAGCGCTGGAACGGCAGCGTACGATAATTGATTACGCCGTGATGAATAACTCACCAAAATGATTTCCAAGTAAACTGCGATGGCTGGGGTGGGGTGGGGTGGTGTGGCTGGGTGTACGCGTACGATAAGGTGTAAGGCAAGCTGAGGTAAGGTGACGCCCGTCCCTCCAACGAGCCCCGCATCGATAGCGGCTTTTATTCTGGGGGTTTTCCAGCGTGCCAAAGACCTCGTGCAGCATGGCTACCACACCGACTCCGACGACTCCGACGACTCCGACTCTGCAGCCCCATCCAAGCCAATTCAATCCAATCCAATCCAATCCCAGCCAATCCCGCCCAATCTCGCTCCAAATCTACGGAAATCTATCGATTGGGGTTGTGCGACATCATCATGGTCAGTGGGTTTTCGTTTCGGTGGTTGCGCTACATTGCGGTGTCGTATCTGGGCGTGAATCAGACGACAGCACAACAACAAGTACAAGTACAGCAACTACAAGCCAGCACGACCACCGTTGGAGCCACCTAACAGTGGGCCGCCGCCGCCGCCGCCGCCGCTCTTCAGCGGCGTCATCGTCATCATCAGTAACGTTCATTGAATATCGACCGTACCGTACCGTACCGCAGCCCAGCCCAGCAGAGCACAGCACAGCAGAGTACAGCCCATCCATCCATCCACCCAGCGCTCGTAAACGATAAGCAGCTGGAACTGGAACTGGGACTGGGAATGGGACTACAACCCCACAGCACAAACACACACTACACCTACGGACAGAAGAGTAGAAGAGTAGAAGCGAGTACGAGTGCGAGTGCGAGTATAAACCCCCCTATAGCCGTAGACGTAGTCGCAGTCGTAGTCGCCGAGAGGGGGGGCCGCAAGATAGGAGCTCTGGAGGTGCTGGAGTGCTGCTTCGCTCGAAATCATTGTCGAACACACTCACTACCAAGTTCTGCTAACTCGATTGTGGTTTCACATTATCTCGGATCTTTGGAATTTCGTGAAAAGTATCGGTTCTGATGTGTTCTGTTGTGTTCTGTTGTGTTGTGTTGTGTGACAGGCTGGCAGTGGCTGTGTATCAGTGTGGTGTGCGCTGGTAGCTGGTAGCTGGGCGCTGTGGGCTGGGGGCTGGGGGGGATGTCCGCTTTGCAAGATCTGTCAGCACTTAGTCAGCGGACGGGCAAGCAAAGGTGTGCGCCACAAGAAAGATAACCGAGCGAGGGTGTTTTTTGTTGTTGTTGTTGTTGTTTTGTGTTTGGGTTGTCACGGGGGCAGGGCAGTTCGGCAGGGGTTGCACTCCATTCAGGTGATGCCACAGCAACAACCAGCAACAGAGCCATGCATCGCCCATACTCTTGGCCACAAAGCTTGAGCCATGATCAGAGATCATTTAACAGAGCAGGGCCGAGCAGAGCAGAGCAAAGCAGTTGGCTTATCCATAATAATTACTAATCAAAGCCATATTCGTTGATATTCTGGGTAATGTTATCTATGCCAGAAGAAAGCCAGCTGAGCTAGGATCGTCCTCCCTCCCTGCCCTGGGGAATGTATGGCACAAATGAGTCACAGAAGTAACCATCCATTGCCAGTGCTGTGCCTTGGGGCCTTGGCCTTGGCTGTTAGATGTTTCCCACAGTTTCGGCTGAGTGAAATAAAATGACACGGATGCGCACAGAGGAGACGGCGACGGCGACGGCGACGCAGCTTATCAGGTTCATGTGGCGGCGGCGTCAATTGCAAGATTTATCACAAGAGTAAGAAAAGCCAACGATCGTATGGCATCTGGGGAGTCTGTTCCCTACCCATGCCCATGCCCATGCCCAGACCCATTCCCATACCCAGACCCAGACTCGTATTGCTTGCTGGGCCAAAAGAGACATTGCTCATTCGGCTTTTGGTTGGGGGGTTTGTTCGGTTGCCACCAGCAGTGCCGGCGAGCGGAGATCTGGAGAGGCGACTGGCGGTGTGGTTCGCTTCGGTGTTGATATTTACTCAAGTGTAATTGCGAATTGTAAATGCGACAACACAGATGCTGTCGCCTCGTAATTGTGATTGTGTGATGATGAACGTTGACGGTGATGCGGATGGTGATCATGGTTAGGGAGCGGGACATGGGTTCGATGGGTTCGATGGGCAGCCGCTGCTGCAGAGCTTTGGCTTTGGCTTTGATCGTCAGCCAAAAGGAAGCTGTGACACGGCCTGCAGCGTAGCCCGATGACCGATGTCTGCCTCAACATCTCCGCTTACATCTCCGCTTCCGTCTCCGTCTCTCTGTCTCTGTGTCTCTGTGTGTATCTGTATCTGGCCGCTTGCCTTGCGCTATTTGTATCTTTTTATCTGTGAAAATAAACGTTCGAAGTGTTGTTGCTTTTGCTTTTGCTTTTGCTTTTCTTATATTTTTTGTTTCGACTTTATTGTTTGAACGTTGATTGTCAACTGATCGGTGTTTACCGCCATCCGAGCGCCTCGTCTCTGGCCACTCATTTGGTCTTCCCGTCATCCCGTCCCTGTATCTGTATCTGTATCTGTATCTCGAGCTGTTGCCTGTCGACTGTGGCCTGTATCTGGATGAGTGACTGAGTGTGGAGTTTTCGATTTCAGCCGCATCGAGATACACTTAAGCAAATAATCGTGTTTAGCTTCACATGTCTGTATCTGTATCTGCATCTGTATCTGTATTTGTATCTGCATCGGCATCTGTGCCTGTGCCTGTGCCTGTGTCACTGCCTGTGTATCTGTATCTCTCGGATATTGTTTTCTTTGGACGCCTTGGATTTCTTTGCTCTTTGCTTTGTTCCCTTTTCTATTATCGATTATTGCATCGCCTTCCCTCTCTCTCTCTCTCTCCTTTCTTGTGTGTGTTTTGTTTTCTTAGCGCCAACACAGACATGAGACATCAGACATCAGACTCCATCTCCCACTCCATCTCCATCTTCCACTCGCACTCGCCCTCCTACTCCCTGCTCATCCTCAGCGCGATGATCGTCATCGATGTGCAACGCAACGCAACGCAACCCACTGACTGACTGACTGATAAGATTGTTTGCTAATAACCAAAGCAAACAATAATTTCCCCCTACCCCTACCCCTGCCCTTACCCCTACCCCTGCCCCTACCCCTACCCCTACTCCGATCCCATCCCATCCTTCATGGAACTGCAACTGAAGATCTGTTGCTCTCTCTGAACTAAAAAGGTGTTTCTTGTGCAACATCTGAGGCTCTTCTGGCTGGGGTTCTCTGCCCTGAGGTGGGTACGGCTCATCACCCACTCACCAGCCAGCCACCCACCACCCACTCACCACCACCCACTGGCATCAAAGGGGCCGCTGATAGCGCGGATGTTGATGCGGATGAGGGTTGAGCAGCCCCAGTTATTTGCACACCTTCAACACACACACACACAGACAGGGACAGAGACAGACACAGACACAGACAGAGGCAGAGGCAGTGTGTGGTGGCCTATCGTGAGTTTATTTTGACAACTTTTTGGGTGGGTGTTGGCCACAGATGATGATTTGTGCTTTCCGCTTCCCGTTCGCTCTCTGTCTCTGTGTCTGTCTCTCTGTCTCTGTCTCTGTGCCTCTGTGTCATTAGCTCCACAACTCATTAGCAGATACGAGATAAAGCCACCGCCGAATGACAGGAAAAGCAGAAGGAGGGGCTCTCCCTGTCCCTCTGCTCTCCCTGTCCCTCTGCTCTCCCTGTCCCTCTGCTCTCCCTGTCCCTCTGCTCTCTCTCAGCTTTTTATCGTCAATGGTGTTATTTTTTGGCACTCGCCTGATTCCGTTTGAGAAATGCCAAATGGAAGTTAATCGCCAGAAATTTTCTATATCAATCATCTGACCAAATCGGGGCAGGGCCCTCCCCTGCCTGGAACGGGGATGTACGTGGGTGCGGGGTGCGGAGTGCGGGCTGGTGCACTGCTCCGAGATAGAGCCACGCAACGCGGCAAAGGGGCCGCACCAAAAATAGAACAGCCACAAAATATGCCAAATACGCCTCCCTGTCTCCCTGTCTCCCTGTCCGCTCGTGTGTCCGTCAGCTGATAGAGTTGCTCCATCCTATCCCTCGCCTCTCCCTGCCTCCCTGCCACCATCTCCCCTGCCACGCTGTCGTTGCTCTGATAAGCCACGTCCATCAGCGCAGGTGCTCTAATTGAATTTCTGTTCTGTTCTGGGTATTAATGAGAGAAATCATTACCGATAGCAGAGACGCGATACTCGCGGAAGGCCAGGCCCCAAAAAGCGGCTACCCCTTGCACTTCCACCTGCACGCAGTGGCACGCAGTGGCTCCAAGAGTTGCCACCCCCTCCCCCCTTTGTCTTTTAAATTTCCAAGCTATTAAATTTAATTTATATCCTTCGATTTGTTTATTCAACCAACTTTGAACTATGCAAATTAATTATGCTGCCAGACCCAGTCCCAGTCCCAATCATGGCTGCGGCATGGCTGCTCCAGCCACAAGCGGATGCTGCCACTGTCCCACGGAAGAGTTCCCGGCTGGCAGCAGCCGACAGCCATGCCCTCTGGCTCGAGGCGAAGCTGTCGGAGCAGGGGATCGGCAATCGTATGCCAGGGATGCCAGGAACCAAGCGATTGCTGCAGCTCCAACTGCAATGCCCCATAAAACTGCCTGAAGCTTCTGCAGCAGTTCTGGCAGGAGTTCCATGAGTGCTGCTGTGCCATGGCTGCCAGTTGAAGCTGCCTGCGCACATCCTTGGTTCACTGCTCCATGGACAGGCTGCGGATCTGCTGCTGCTTCGCTGGCTTCGCCTCGTTCTCGTTCTCGTTCGTTTTTCCAGCTAACCCAAGAGCCAAGAGCCAAGAGCCACGAAGCACGAACCACGATCGGTTTGCATTCATGACTGGGCATCGCTGTCATCGCTCGCTCGCTCTGGGCAAACAGCAAACGGCAAAAACTGTGAAACTTCTAAGCCCCAAAAGCCGCCAAGCCAACCCGTTTGGCTTTATGGCAGCGGCAGAGACAACCTCGGGGCAGGGGCATGAGCAGGGGCACCAGCAGGGGTAGATACCAGCAATATATAGAGCAAAACGCATTACAAGTTATCGGTGCAAGGCTAGAGACCGAGACCCACCCCACCCCACCCCACCCCACTCCACCCGCTCGAGATCCGCCCCCGTCTGGCCGCTCGAACGGCCGGTCGACTGGCCTCGTGAGCCATTGGCAAATAGCGGGGCTTGCCGAAACGCTTCCCCTTCAAAACCACACACAGATAGAGCGAGGCTACAGCTACAGATACTCGCAGCCGTAGTCGTAGTCGTAGCACCTTCCTCCGCCTCCGCCTCCGCCTCCTACTCCAACTACTCCACCTCCTGCCACATGTCTGTCTCTCTTCCCAGAGACCTTCGATTCGAATTCAGATCCAAAATCGATTCGGATTCTTTTCTGCCTGCCCGCCTGCCCGCCCGCCTGCCCTCCGCTCTCCACTCTCCGCTTTTGCCTGATAAGATACCTCGTATTTTGAATGATGATGTGCTGTTGTCAATTGTACGTCCCCCACTTGGCTCCACTCCCCCCCTGCCCCCTGCCCGCTGCCACACTCCACCATGGAAGCTTTGGTGGGGGATTTGTCGCGGCATTAGATAATATCTGCAGTGCGCGAGGGCGGGCCTTCTGCTTAGCCCTCTCTCTCTTTCTTTAACTTTAATTAAAATACCTGATGTCCTGGGATCGCTGACTCCCCTCCCCCTTATCCCAGCCATGATGCTTGGGTTAGTTCCAGGAGGCAGCTGCGACTAGGGACAGCCATTGGAATCAGCTGGGAGCTGCAGCAGCTACGAAGTTCATTCTCACATTTTACCCCATGGAAAGATACATTTTCTGTGTCTGTGTGTGTGTGTGTGTGTGTCGGGGGCTGTCATGTCTTCGTCTTCTCTCCTCAGCCAAATCCGTAATGTGCGCGCCCCCATTTATCAAATGTTGAAAATCTGGCGGCGGCTTCGATAAGAGTAAATAAGAGAAAAAAAAAATGGCCAAGCTATGTGGGTCGCCTCATGTATGTACCTATACCTATACATACATATATATATGTATGTATATATGTATCTAAATATATATCTTTGTCTCTGTCTTGGGCCTGGGGGAACAAACGCTGCCATTGAGCTGCCTATCCACTATCCCTCTGTTCCCTCTGTCGCTCTTCTTGTGGTTCTGTGGAAGCTCAAGTGGCTCATTAGGCGGGATCGAAGGAGGGAATCGAAGCCGTAGGGGTCTGGGTCTGTGTCTCTGTCTCTGTGTCTATGTCTGGGCGCTGGGCGCTGGCGTTTGCTCAAGGTGTTTGTCCAAAGCTGTTTAGGCGCCATGAATAATGCCACCCAACACCAAGCACCCGCTCCAGACACACACACCACACACACACACACACTACCAACAAAAAAAACGATACAGATCCCAAGAAATGTACAGAAAAATATACGAAATAAATGGAGTGGCAGCGACAGAGACTGGCAGAGAGGGGCAGAGGCAGAGAGGCAGAGAGAGTAAAAGTATTGAGCACCATTTTTTATCATTTGCCTCACGGCTTTTATGGCCGTCTCATGTGATAAATATATGGGCAAAGGCGTTCGAAGTTCACCCAATACCCCGCGATATGACTAACCCACAGATAGGGACGCGGGGGACACGGGGAGCCAGAGTCAGAGCCATAACTAAAACTAAAACTAAAACTCATGCTGCCTGTGGGCTACAACTACGCCATGGAGCAGTGGCAATAGATAGTTCGATGTGCGGAATGAAATTACTGCCAGAAAAAGTAGCACAGAAATCATTGGAAATCTACCACAAAGACTGCGAGCCCTTGGGAAATATATAGAGAGTATATTATATGCATTTAAATTAACATAAATACGAGTATACAAGAAGGTACTATATAACATGCAGCGAAAATTCAATGAGCTCTTGGGATACATAACTAAAAAAAATTAAATAAATAAAATAAAAAATAATACAAGCAAAAAAATAAATAAATAATCAATACAAATTATTAATATTATTTTTATTATTAATATTATTTTTATATTTAATATTATTTGTATTATTAATATTATTTTTATATTTAATATTATTTTTATTATTATTAATATTATTATTATTATATCTGAACTTGTTTACATTTACATACATAAATACATACATATTTATATACATATGTACAGTGTGTACACACACAAACGCCGCACAGATTTGCCAATCTGCCAACGCCACCGATCACCACTCAATTTGCATGGAATCAGCGAAATTTTGGATGATTTTCGTTTCAGTTTTGGCTGCAAAGAGAACAAGAAAAAAAATATAAAAAATATAATTAAAAAGAAAATATCTGCAGCACCTTTCGCTGCACTCTGGGGTAATACGATTCTTATGCACCCCTACCGATCCCCCTGCCCCCATCCATCGACGAAGTCCGTCGAATGGATGGATGTGTTCCACGCGATTAAAAAAGAAGAACAAAAAGAAAACTGCATTGCCAATATTAAATTCAGGCCAAAAACAACAATTAAATATATTTACTCGTACAATATATATATGTACATATGTATATGCATGCGATATATGCATTGTGTGTGTGTGTGTGTGAACATAAGGAGGAGATGTTCTCCGGCCACTTAGTCTCATGGGCAGAATCACTTGATGGCAACATGCACACGAAACGAAATCGGATCCCAGTCAGCGCTGCAGCGCTGGTGGGGGCATTGATCAATGCAGTTGCAGGTGGGTGTTACACATCGGACAGCGTTCGCACTCGTGGATGCGATGATGATTAATGGCGCGCACTGTCTGGGGCAGGCAACGAGATACCGCGTTCCACCCACCAGACACGTGCTGCCAAACAGAACTAGAGAGCGAGTGGGAGAGCGACTGGTAGAGCGACTGGTAGAGTGACTGGGAGAGCACTCTCCCCTCAGTGGAGTTGGGGGGCTGGCGAGTCTGAATCGGGTGAATGACATCCCCCCCATCTACCTACCCGACCCATCTACCTACCCGACCCATCTACTCACTCGTATCGCACTGCGTCTTGGTTTACGGTTTCGGGTTGGGTTGGGTTTGGTTTGGTTTGGTTTTCGCTGATCGTTCGCATTTTCCATGCGATTCCAGTAGCCGCACATAACCGACGACAGATCAATGATCGCCAGCCCAGTCCCGGCCATCCAATCCCCGGCTGTTTGCGCTCGACTTTTGGATTCTTTTCTGCCCACTCATGGAATATGGAAAATGTTTTTCAGCCAACAACAATTCCTGGAAGTGCCTCGGTTTACCTTGGGCCATTCGCTGCCCGCCACTTCGAGAGCGTAATCGTCGAGTCGAGAGCATTTAGTTCTCAGTTCTCAGTGCTCAGTTCTCAGTGCTCAGTGCTCAGTTCTCAGTTCTCAGTGCTCTGTTCTCAGTGCTCTGTTCTCGGTTCCCAGGCAGCCACAGATGACCGCAAATTTTCAATCTTATCTGAAGAATTTTAGGCGGCTCTCGAGTGCCCCACCGTGCCGCGCCGTGCCCCCTCGTCCTAGTTCTCCTTCCTCTGTGCGTTATCATAATTATAATGATTTGTGCTGGCTCGTTAACATGTCCCCTGCAAATGGTCAACCGCAATCGAATGACTCTCACTGAGGCTCTGACTCTGCCTCCGACTCTGACTCCGACTCTGACTCCGACTCTGGCTCTGATTCGGGGGCTCAGCTGGTGGCACTTGACAGCAGCGGAGTGACACTTTTTGTTTTGTTTTTTTGTATTCGACGCAACGTTACGAAAATTCCCTGAAGTCTCTGCACGATCCTTGCGTAACTCTTCCAATGATATTTGCTTGCCATTCCCTTCCATTAAATTCCATTAAAATCCGCAGCCATTTCCCGCTATATCCCTGACTATCTGAATCCTATTCCCATTTTACGTCTCTTGCTGCATTCAGTCCCGAAAGAGCTGCACTGCGATGTCCGAGTCTGGAGTGCCCGATTTGCTATCGCAATTAGTTTTGTGGCATCCACAAATGCCCTGCCCGGAACGAGGCATGTACTACATACATACATACATACATACATATGTACACTGTACGTACATAGTCTGCGTATTTATTCCACATTTATTTATGTTGTCCCCAGATTTTGGTTTTTTTTTTTATCACAGCGCCAGCCAGATGTGGCATAAGAAAGGCAACGGGAAAGGCAAAGGCAAAGGCAAACCGCAAATTTGTGGATCCATTTTAATTTGGGAGGCTCGCTCCTCTGACAATGATTACGATGCTGTCTTATTAGGAGGCTGGCCCCTGTCCTCTGTCCCTGCAAAAAACAAAGACTCCAAAAAAAAGAGCTCAAGAGAGGGAGAAGCAGAAGCAGAAGAAACCTTCAATCTAACCATCCATCCATCAGATGTTGTGCCCAATGACCGCAAAGTCGGAGCAGGAGAATATCTGGGAACCGAGAGCCGAGTGCACAGATAGAGGGAGAGAGAGATAGAGAGAGAGGAAGGGAGAGAGGGAGGTAGGGAAAAGCACAAGTGGCAGATAGTTCGATTGATTTGCAATCGACTTGCATAAGCCTCACAGCTCACACAACTCACACACCTCAAGGCTCTTCCTTATGGGGGCCCCATAATCTGCCGACACACACACCAAGAGCGCCACCCCAGAGCCCACAGAGCACAGAGCCGTGCATATACATATTTCGCCCCCGGTCTGTGGGTCTATGGGTCTGTCGCCCAAATCTTTGCACAAATATTTTTTACAACTACCCGTCGACGAAATGCAATTAACTGGAAATTGCAGCAAACGCTATCGACTCCAAGTCGAATGGAATGGCGTATGGGTGGGGGGGCCAGTGGGCAGTGGGTAGCGGGTAGCGGGTGGGGGGTGGCTTGCTGACGGACGCCAATCAGTCGGATGAGCTTAGCAGCCGCGTGTCTCGCAGAGTGGCGCAGTCATCGATGTTCGGAGGGGCTCTCTGAACCAAGGCAAGGCTCTCTAGCGGGCTTCGATTATCAAAATCAGAATCAACATGGGAATGGAATGGAATGGAATCGTGTGTCGTGTCCCATAAAATGCAACAGCAACTAAAGACGAAGAAGGGGAAGAACTTTTACCGCAGTCTACCTGAAATTCCACCTCAGATCTGCTGTTCACTTGTGCCTTGTGTCTTGGGGGCTCTGCTCCAGATAGAGTTACGAATTTCCTAGGGCTATATACTCGTAGAATCGTCTACTCGTATACTCGTACCCGTACTCGTACTCGTAGATAGATCAATCGACTCTGTTGCTGTTGCTGCTTCGGTGTGCGACTTGCTTAACAGATGTTCCTGCTTATCGCCTGCCTGCCTGCCTGCCTGCCTGCTGATACTGTTACTCACTTCTCTCGCTCTCCCTCTCCCTCTCCCACTCTCCCACTCACCCTCTCCCTCTCTCTATCTCCCTTTCCATATATAGGTACTGTACTGCATATAAATATATTTTATTGGTGTCACATTCCCCTTGGAGAGGAGCAGCATCTCCGAATTATTCGGCAGCATTGCATAGCAGCAGGATTCGCAGCCCAGTTGCAGGCGGTTCTCCCTTTTCCATGCCCCACCCCCCCTGGTAGTATTTGTTCGCGATGAATTCCACAATCTCTGATCAGTTGAAGGTGTACTTTTGGATGCTAGCTCTGGGCTTAGGCTTAGTTGATTTTCCGCTGAGTGAAGTGTCTGCCCATTGCATCTACTTTCTGCACTCGCAGCGCAGTTGTCCGCCCGCCCAAGAGAGCCGCCTCCACCTCTCCACGTACGTATGTATGTATATACGAGTATTCTTTGTCCATCCATATTGATTTTTTGCTGCTGCTGCTGCTGCTGCTATTGTTGCCACATAATGCTGCAAAGGTGCCAGTGCCAGTGCCAGTGGCTGGCGAAGCGAAGCTACATACGTCTCGTCGTGGGCTAAGCTCTGCCACCATCATTGGCTGCTCTCCTCTCACCGCTCAGATGCAGAGGATATACCCATACATGGACAGGGAATGAGAGAAACAGAGAGAGAGAGAGAGACAGAGCGAGAGAGAGACAGAGAGAGAATGAACAAGAACAAGAAGGAGAATGTGAGAATGGCGCAGTGAAGTATTTATCAGAGCAACATCAGAAATTCAGAGGAACTTTTGCCGTGAGGCTATATACCCCCCACACACACACACACACATACTATATGTATATATGTGTATATATATACTGTAGTACATAAGTGCAGGGGGAAGGGTGGGGGGATGGTTTATGTGCCAGAGAATCGGCCAAGGCAAAAAGCTACAGTAAAACACGAGCAAACACCGACAAGAGCGACGCGACGACGACGACGACGACAATAAACGAAGACCGACGACGTCATCATCCCTAAGGTGGGTGGCTGGAGGGGAGGCAGTGGGCTGGGTGGCAGGGATGAAAGCTGGTGGGGGTGGTGGGCAGGTTGCAGGTTGCTCAGGTTGCTCGGGTGGGCAGAGGTCACATAGAGGGTAGTGGCTGTGCCGAGCTGCTGCGTGGGGTGGCTTCCTGCGCTACACCCAGTAGAGGGTGGCATTCTCTCTCTCACTCCCACTTGCTCTCTCTCTTGCTCTCTCTCTCGCTCTCTCTCTCTGTGTGTGCTCTGTGTTGCTCTGCTGAGGGGGTGGCTTTGCCAGAGAAGGTCGACAGAAACGAACAAAAAATTCTTGTTCCATAGATTTTTTCTTAGAACTGAGGGAAAATCCAATTAGAAATGCCCGCAGCGGGAAATAATTCACCTGTCAGGGTGCCACACACACACACACACACAGCAGACAGGGTGGGTAGGGTAGGGTAGGGGGAGGGGGAGGTGTGCGGCCGGGGATGGGTGCTGGATGTGAATGTGGATGGAACCTGAAACTGACGAGCTGACAAGGTTTTCTGACTAACTGAAGGCCCCGCTGCTGCGTGCCGCCGCCGCCGCTGCCCCCGGCCAGTGATGGGGCAAGCAGCGAGCGCAGCGCAGCGCAGCGCAGAGCGTGGAGCGGGGAGCAGTGGAGAAGGCGACGAGGCACAGGTGAGTCGCGGGCATGGGCCAGGTAACATTAACGAGAGACTCTGCAGATGTGGGGGAGGGACGAGCAACGTCGCAGTTTGTTTTTCTTTTTCCGCAGCTCAACTTCCAGGGATGTCGAATGTTGCTCCCTCCCCAACCCCCAACCACCGAAACTACATACATGATATACATATGTACATGTAGACATATATATACAGGATATATGCGAGTGTGAGTGTGAGTGGAGAGCGGAAATGAGCCAACAGAAAACATAAGCAACGCCACGAATCTGAATGTCTGTGCTGAATGTTTTCTACTCCTCTGTAATTTGTGACTTGTTATGCCCTTGCCTCTCCGACCCTCCAACCCCCCCACCTACCGCCAATTAAAAATAAATGTAGATTTATTCTTCGTACATTTATGCATGGAAGTTGGAAGCTGCAATTGCAGTCGAAACAGAAACAGAAACAGAAAATGAATCTGTTTGGGGTATTGGAAACTTCGCCGGCCCAAGGCCAGTTGGACACATTCTTTTTACTGCTTTAACTGCGTGGGGCACGAGGGGGGGGCTTTTGTCCCAGTGGCTGCCACGGATGCCAATGGCCGTGCGACAGTGGGGTCTGCCTTTGGGGGCTGCCCCGGGCACCTGGCACCTGGCACCTGCCTGGCCGGGGCTGTGGCTCCTTTGCTTTTCCCACTGATTTTGGCAGAGCTTTCCCCCTGGCATAGGTAACTCCAGACACCGCACGGGAGGGTAAGGCTGCAGATTCTGGCAGAGAACTGCACAAAAAACGAAAGGAGGAAGTGTGGAAGTGCGTTCTGTGCTCCCTCCCATGTGCTCCCAGCCGAAGTGAATCCACGGGAATCGTCCACATCTTATTGGGCGTTCCAGCCCATTCGCAAAAGTATCTCGAGGAGTGCCAAAATGGCGTTCATCAAATTCCACCCTCTGGCGCCATTTTGTGCGCGAATGAGAGGCATCTCCCCATGCCCAGCCTCAGGCTCATCTCTCACAGCTTTGAAGCGGATGAGCTTTTGGGCAATCAACCCTCCTGCAATGAGGAACGAGGGGTTGCAAGAGCCATGGGCAGGGGCAGGGGCAGGGGCATGGGCAGGGGCAGGGGCTGGCAAATCACAGTCGAGCGGCGACAATCGCAGATCCAACCACCAGAGCTCCTCGGATCACGAGGATTGTGGGTGGGTGGGTGCGGTCGGTGTGCCTGGGATGCAGGGTGGCTGGGGGGTGACAGCTAAAGCAACCACCACGCGCTGTTCTCCTCCTCCTCCTCCGCCTCCCCCTCTCCCACTGCGCCTCCTTGTGCGCCGCTGTCGCTGTTGTTGTCGTATCTGCAAAACACATTTCCAGCTGAAACGGAAAAATCTATTAAATCAACGTTGCTGCGGCAACCAATTGCGGGCAAACGAAACCACCGAAAAGCACACACACACACACACACACATGTAAATGGATTGTGTGTGCGGTGCGGGGTGTGCGGTGCGGTGCGGTGTCGTGGTTGAATATGCCACCCCCGTGCGCTTCGCATTGGTGTATCTAAGTAGCGCACAGATACAATTTACAGCTCGCATTTCGTATGCAAAAACCTGCCAACAAAAAGCAGCAGCAACAACGACAAACTTTTTTGCCGCACGCCAACCGCAGGGGGGGCTGCCGCTGCCACTGCCGCTGCCACTGCCACTGCCACTGCGCCCACCCCCCTAGGAGCCAGAGGGGTCGTTCCAGCAGGAAAACGATGAAAGGGAAAAGTAGAAAAGGAGGGTGCGGGGGCTGGGTAGGGGAAGGCAATCGTCAGATACATTTCGCTCGAATTTATCGCTGCTGTAACTTTGCTGCTGCTGCTGCTGCTCTTCCGTATCCTTCCACTGTTGTTGTTGTTGTTGTTTTTTCCCCGTCGAGTGGAAACTTTGAAAAACAGGAAATTGTCGCATAGAGACCACCCCACACCCCACACCCCACCACCCCACACCCCACCACTCCACCACACATGTATGTACACACATGCACGTACCTGCTGGGTGGACATGGACTGGGCCTTGTCCTAGGGGTGGGGTTCGGTTCGGTTGGGTTGGGTTGGGTTTGGGCTGAGGCTAAGGCTGGCCCTCGAGACTTTTGCCTCCTCCCAGCGGCCACATTGATGTGTCCAATGGCTTTTGTCTGAGCTGGCCAACGAGAGGGGGAGGAGCAGGAGCAGCAGCAGCAGCAGCAGCAAATGGGGTGACTACCCTGGAAATTGAAGCATGTACTATATGGTTTTTCCAAGCGGTTTTTCCAAGGCTTTTCCAGCGCGGCCACTGCTAATCTTTCACCATAAAATACGCTGATGATATTTCTTGCCTTTCGCGTGCCTTGGCAACCCTTAAGAGCCCCTCTGCAGCAGGTGTGGGGGTGGGGGTGGTTGTGGGTGTGGGTGGGATGGTGGCAGGTCAAGCACAAAATATTCTCGTGCCGCGTAATAAATTTCCAATGACGCTTACATTTTTGGGTCATGTTAGGCAGCAGCACCACCCCCACCAGGCACCCCCCACACAGCCCCCCGAGCACCGCACCGCCCGTGCTGCTGCCAGGGTTGACATCGCTTGAATGCCACTGCAGCCAGTCGAAGGATGTAAATCATGTCAGTCAAGGATTCGGATTCGGATTCGGATTGGCCTGCCCTCCCCCTGCCCCCTGCCCACTGCTCGGCTTTTTCTTGCGGGTGTTGTGGGTTTTTCCTTATTGAGATTTTCGGAGTTTCGAACCTTGCGGGCTCCTGCTGCACCGCCCCAAGGGCAGGGGGCGCTTCGGCAAACATTACTCATCCGCTGGCTGGCAATGACAGTGACAATATGCCAACCCCATCAGCGCCCGGGCGCTACGATTGTGTACAGAGTCGTCTAGCGCTCTCCAAGGATTTGCTTAATGAGCATGCCATGTCCATGTCCCATGTCCTATGTCCCATGTCCCATGTCCATGCAATCCCCCCGACCCCACACCCCAGACCGGCAATACACCTGACCCGAAGCCCAAGGCCCGAGCCGCTGCTGCTGCCCAACTTTGATGGTAATTACCCCACGGCCACTGATGATGTCGACTCGTCGCTGGCTTCGTCATTAGTTGACGTTGCCTGGACATGAAACCCGATGCAGAGCCGCCACCACATCCAATGGGGTGGCCTGCAGCTGGAGCTGGAGTCGCACTGGGATCCATATCTATATAGGTGTATAGCCGCCACTACAGCAGGTGGAACTGCCACTGCCACAGGCACAGCCACAGCGATGGCATCTCGCGTGAGAACTGACAACTTTGTGTGTGTGTGGCCCGCATCCAGGGACAAGAGCTGGCCCACACATATTATTATTTATTTATTTATTATTTTTTTTATTTATTATTTATTTATTTATTTATTATTTATTTATTATTTATTTATTATTTATTTATTTACTATTTATTTATTTATTATTTATTTATTTATTATTTTTTATTTATTATTTATTTATTTATTTACTATTTATTTATTTTTATTTATTATTTATTTATTTATTTACTATTTATTTATTTTTTATTTATTATTTATTTATTTTTTTATTTATTATTTTTTTATTATTTATTTATTTTTTTTTATTATTTTTTTATTATTTTTTATTTATTATTTATTTATTTATTATTTTTATTTTTTATTTTTTTATTATTTATTTATTGTTCATTATTTATTATTGCCTGAGATTCGCTGGCGTATTTGTTATCTATATCGGTGCTGATTTATCCCTTGGATTCCACCCAAATAATAATGGGAAAAGGGAGTATCCTTCGGGCCACCTATGGCACTTGGCAGACAGATTCTGCAAGCTGTGTGCTACGGCTCCTATGGCAGGGTATGCGACAGTCGAATCATGGCCCAACGTAGGCAGCAGCTTAGCTTTAGAACTGAGAAACGGAGCAGCAGCAGCAGCAGCAGCAGCAGCAAGAGAACTTTTTCGGGGATTATTCATGGTCGCTGGTTGCGCGTGGCAAGCGCGGAGGCAGTCAGTCAGTCAGTCAGTCAGAGCCCCAAAGCAAAAGACGCTTCCTTGCCGCTTGTTTGCCAAAGGTGTGTCATTGACACTGGGACTGCCCTCGCCCTCGCCCTCGCCATGCGCCCTCTTGGGTGTGTCCCGGTCCCGGTCCGGGCTCTAGGGCTGCGATGGGTCGGTGGTGGCCAGCATCTGCCGCCACCACCGCCGTCGCCACATCTCACTGTCTCCCTTTCTCCCGCGTACTCTCGTTCCCTCGTACTTTTTTGGCTATTGATTTTTTTGTGTTTGTTCCGTGGCACGCTGGATCCGGACACGCGATCTGCGAGCTGCTACGCATGTAGCGACGTCGTCGTCGTCGTCGTCTTGGTTGTCTTCTGCCCAGTCGAACGTGACGAATGTGTCTGCCACGGGGTAAGGGGCAAGGGCAAGGGCAGTGGCGGGCAGGGGAGTGCAGGGCAGGCTAGGGTATGGTCAGATACAGCGAGCGGTTGGCGGCGGATGGGCAGCAAAAAGAGAACTTGGCTGTCTGCAGGGAAAGATTTCGCATTCCGCTCCTCTGCCTGCCACTTCTATCGATAGTCGAGGAATATTTGAGGGCGGAATCGGGACTGGATTGGATTCCACTATCCATTATCCGCCACTGCATTCCGCTTGCTCTGTAAGTATCTCCCTGTATGCCCCCATCGATTATCGATCGCCAGAGCCCACCAATCGCAGTGCAACAAATCAAAGACAACAAAGATGAAGTCTGTGCCCAGACGGTGCCCCACACCCCACACACAGAGAGGAAGCGAAAGAGAGAGAGAGACGGAGCGAGCGACAGGGGCTAAATCAATGCTGAACTGGGCAGCCATCAGTGCCAGCCACAGATACAGCTACAGATACAGGCAGGCCCCTCTGCACAGATACAGATACAGCAACAGCTACAGAAAGCGAGAAAAGAAGCGAAAAGAAACGAAAATCATTCAGACGAGCGGTGGCTGGGACTGGCGACTGGGGGACTGGCAACTGGGGGACTGGCAACTGGGGGACTGGCGACTGGGGTCTAGGGGGAGCAACCTCGCTGACAGAGATTAATGAAGCACTTATGGGTGAACGAGACGCGCGCACACACACACACACACACACACACACAGCTACACAGCTTTGGGTGCCTGTATCTGTATCTGTATCTATGGCTGTGGCTGTGGCTGTGGCTGTATCTGTGGCCTGTGTCTGGCGGTGGCTGCGCGCGCTGATCACGCTGCTGCTGCTGATGATGATCTCTTCTGGTTTGTTATTTCGCTGCTGCTGCTGCTGCTGTTGCTGCTGCTGCTGCTGAGATTTCAACGCCTACATCTATAGATACTTTTGTATCTGTATCTTGCACTGTGTCTGTGTCCATGGCTATGGCCGACGCTGCTTGCAGACAGAGTAAAGATCAAGGCAAGGCCAGCCCAGGCAGCTCCCACTCTTTCTCTCTCTCACTCACTCTCTCACTCTCTCTCTTGCTATATTTATCTCTTTTGTTGTTGTATCTTTTGCCTATGGCATCCAAGAAAAAGAAAATCAATTTCGCAACAGCCGCAGCAGCAGCAGCAGCAGTAAAATCACTTGGCATTTTTCACACGCCACTGGGACGCTCCACCCCCTCCAGCAGCCCCCCTTGACGGGGGCACACAGCGTCCGAGTCCAAGTCCAAGTCCAAGTCCAGTCCATGCCCGATCCCGTCCAGCCAACGATGCATGGGCCCAAAGTTTTATGGTCATCTCTCATTGAAGGTGAAGGCAAAATTACCATCAAGCCGCGAAACGAAAGAGCCGAAGCTTTGGATGCCCTTTAGATGCATTTTCAATGGTATTGAATATTTATTAATCTCTCTGAAATTTATCTCAGTGGGACGCTTAAATTTTCAGCCTACAGCCGGACTGGGGCAACTTTGCTGCTCGTCTAGTATGTAGCTGTAGATGTGCCACACAGCATCCATCTGCAGATATCCATAAATCCGAGGTATCTCGCTCTCTGGCGGGCAACTTAATTTGGCATCGAGTGCCAATTGGGAATACCCTTTGGCAGGGTACAAAACGCGGACTGGGCAGGCGCATTAGCATTTTCGTATCCGCATCTGTGTCCGTGAGTACGTGTAGCTGTGTATCTCAGTGTGAATGTATCCACATGTGAGTGAATGTATCTTCGCTTTGCTTTTGTGTTTGTTGAAAATTTTCTGCGAATTTGTCTGCTGTCTGCTGTCTGACTCGCTTCCTCCGATCTTTGAGCCACTTGCTATGCCTTTCGGTTTCTTCTTACTGCCCCCCCCCTCCATCCCCCCTTCACACTGTGGTGCTGGGGGGGTGGGTGTTGCCTTTGCCTTATCTCCAGTCAGGGCCATGGCCCGTTCAAGCCAAGGTTACGTTCTAGCTAACTCACTTTGTGTGTGTGTGTGAATTGAGTGCTGCAAAAGATCTTCTGCGCATTAATCCAAGTAGCATTCGAATCAGAGCTGAAAGTATAGCCCCGGGGCAGGGTTCCCCGAACTCCAAATGTTCCCATTTAATTACGGAAAAAGTAGCTATTGATTGTTCCCCAGGCGAGATAATTATTTTGCAGATCAATAGAAAACTTTGATTGATCTGAGTGCAAAAATTCAATGCCATTGCTCCGTAAATAAAGATCCTGGCCATAAACGGCGCACATTAAGGATCAGCAAGTGATCTGCGCAGATCTTCGCAGATCTTCAGATCATCGCGCAACACTCTTGGCCAAGGCGCGCAGCCATTAGGGCAGCGAAATCAAGGTCTGGAGCAGTCACTGCCCGAGCTGCCTGATCTTTAATGGTGCATTCAGAGTGCTGCAACAGCCCACACACACACACACGTGCATCTGTTTCGGTATCTGTAGCTGCATCTGCATCTGCATCTCTCTCTCTCTCTCTCTGTCTCTGTCTCCCTCTCTCTGTATCTCTTTGTTTCTGCAGCCATTTAAATACGAGAAGCCACGAGCGCCGCCAACGACCAGCCACGACCAGCCACGCGGGCGGAAGCAAGGGGAGGCGGCTGGAGCTGCGCTACTCAATTCAACCTGAATGTCTGTCCAATCTGTCTCCCCGTCTCACCATCCATCCATCCGTCTGTCTGTCTGTCTGTCTCGACGGGAGAAGAGAAGAGCAGCAAAGAAATGGCTGCAAGAAGATGATAATGATGATGGCTGGGCGGCGGGGTGGCGGGCGGGGGGGATGATGATGGTGACGGCGCAGATGTAGACGCACTGAAAGCGAACGTTACGCTTGGTTAAAGATCATTACCGGCAGCAACGAAGACGACAATCTGATGGGGGGGGGGGCGCAACGTCAGCACTCTGCAGGGAGATACACACACACACACACATCCATGGAGATTCACGCAAAGGGAGAAAGAGAGCCGAGAGCCCAGAGCCCAGAGCCCAGAGACCCGACCCACAGCTAGACGACAACCAAAAGCCCTTTTAAATGGCGGTTTTGATCTGGCAGGGACGGGCCACGGGACTGCTGGCTGCATCTCCAAGGCAAAGGCAAAGGCAAAGTTCAGCGAGGGGCATGGCCAACCACAAGAGCAGCAGCAGCAGCAGCAGCAGCAGCAGCAGCAGCAGCAGCAGCCATTGGCCATGGTCGAGGGTCGACTGCCAAGTGACCCTTAGCTGAGAAATGATCCAACAGAACTTTGGGCAGGGAGGAGAGCATCCCGTTGGGGCGCCTCTACCCCGCAGATGCCAATGGAAAGTGCTTTCCTTTGCTCAGCCATTGGGCACTGAGCAGCAATGTGCTCCATCTGCATCGGGCATATGTGTGCCCACCCCCCCCCAAAGGCCACTCAACGGCTTAGCGATTTTTCGTTTTTGACCCAGCCAAGACGAATGCCAAGCGATGCCAAGCGATGCCATGCGAAGCAGTCAGGCAGATCAGAGCGCACGCCAGTTCCAGCCACAGCCACAGCTACAGCTCCAGATTCAGTCCCAGACTGAGACTGAGACTGAGACTCGGAGAACGCTAGAGAGGGGAGACTCGGAGACGAGAGACGGAGACGAGACCCTCATGAGCAGCGAGCTCATCCTCTCCGCAGACTTCCACTGTGACTTGCCCAGATGACGGATGTTGTGCGGCCGCGTTCTTCTCTGGCAGTCATTATTGTATCTTCTACCTTCTGCCTTCACTCTGCTCCACTCCACTCCACTCCACTCCGCTCCGCTCCACTCTACTCCACTCCCCCTACGCCAAGCCAACATTAGCTTCAGCTTCAGCTTCAACTTCAGCTTCAACTTCAGCTTCAACTTTGACTTTGTTTCGTTTTCGTTGCTGTTGCTGCTGCCGTTTGTGCCTCGGCCTCTGCCTCTGCTTCTGGCTCTGCCTCTGCTTCTGTTTGTGTTTCTGTTTGTGTTTCTGTTTCACTTCTCTCTTGGCCACAGCTTGCTCCGTTTTCAGCTTTTACATCAATGATCACTGAACCGTTTACGTTTTTGAACTGTTTCAAGGTCTGCCGTCAGCCGTCAGCCGTCTGCCTGTTGCCTTTTGCCATTGTCTTATGGTACTCGCTCTCTCTCTCTCTCATCTCGGTATTCTCCAGCTGGATCTGTTTCTGTTTCTATATCTGTATCTGGATGTGGATCCTTCCACCCACTCCCCAACCCCCCACTGGCTGGCCCCACTGAATTCCTGGAAGGCGCCCACACAACTTTCCTTCTTTGTGTTGCTTGGTTTTGGTTTTGGTTTTGGTTTGGGCTTGGGTTTGGGTTGGGGAAAGTTGCATGCATTCTGAACGCTGAACCGTGCTAAACGTTCGACGCTTGGCCCTGCCGCGCCCACCCGCCCCAAGCCGAAGGGCGTTGCCCAGACCGCCCACCAATTGGTTATGGCCACTGATTGGACTCTGATGGACTCTGATTGACGCTGATTGAGGGATTGTGTGCTGGCTGTGTGCTGTGTGCTGGGTGGTGGGTGGTGGCCAGAGGTGGCTTGAACTACATTGTCGCTCAACTGGAGAATTGGAGCTGAAACTGTCACAGCCACAGGCACTGCTGCAACTGCATGCCACGAGCTCGTGGCCAGCTGCTCTGCTCTCTCCCTCTATTGATCTATCTACCCCTCTGCGGATAGAAGCAGGTCCAAGCCGGGGCCGGGCCAGGACAGGACAGGGCAGGGCAGGGCAGGTGCTGTCCGGTGAATGCGACGTGCGGTTGCCAAGGTGTGCGGCACGATGCCTCAGAACCAGACCCTGAGCCAGAGCCAGAGCCAGTCCCAGCCCCAGACTTAGACTCACCCTCTGGCCATTACCTAGCCATGCTGCAGCTCCTGCATGTCGTCTTGTCGTCTTCTCTGTGGCTCTGCCTCTGACTGTGTAGCCTCTTCCTCCTCACGTCCAATTTCACATGGCATGCGATCACGAAATTAATGAGCAGCAACGTAATTACTTCTTGATGGAAATTAGGCAACGAGCAGCAGGAAAATGAAAATGAAAATGAAAACAGAAACAGAAACGACAGCGACAGCGACAGCGAGAATGGGCACGGGAACGGCAACGAGAACGAAAATGAAGATGAAGATGAGAGCAAAAGGCAGGCCAGAAGACAATGCCGCAATGACAAAGCCAGAACAAATGCAAAACTGCAGGAGAACTGAAAGTAAGCACCCGCCCTACCCCACCCCCACTCTCCGCAAAAGTGGGGAGAAGGATATGAATGCAGCGCTCGCTGGGACTGCGAATGGATGCCCGCAAGTGCCCCCCGAAAAGGGAACTGGATTGGCGATGTCTGAAAATGTCTCTGTGATGGTCTCCTCTCTCCCTGCCCCCAAAGAGACATTCGAGTACTCCCCCCCCCACCCCTGTCAGCACTCGGAAATACAAGTACGAGTACACCCCAGAGGAGATATTCCTGCACTGGCACTGGCACAGATACAGATACATTTGTATCTCTGGTTTCTCTTTGTTTCAGCTGAGTCACAGGTCGGTCCCAGACACATTTTGCTTGCATTATGCAAGCCGCCCCAACCCCTTCCCCCTGGAAACAAGTGAATTGCCATCAAGAAAAAATTCTTGCCAGAAATTCTCTTATGTGAGCACGGAGTGGGGCGGGGTAACGCTCGTAGAGCTGCCTGCTCGTAGGAGGGGTAGAGGGGTGGTGGAGCGGGCCGAGCGCTATTATGCGCGCATATTCGATATATCGTTGGGCACGTATGCGATGATAGAGCGGAATAGAAGTGCAAAAATTGGGTAATTACTGAATGGTGAATGGGTCAACGTTGCCGTTGCCGTTGCCGTTAACGCAACGCTCCCAGAGAGACAGAGATAGAGAGATGGTCAGGTGGGGTGGGTCAGGTAATGGGTGTTCTAATTACCGCTGGCGCCATGAGGCTGGGCCACTGCAAGCGTCGTAACCAGAGACCAGAAGACGAAGGTGCAAAAGTTGTGGCACCAACAGACACACATTTATAAGTATTTTGCACACGCCATAAGCTACAGCTACAGCTACAGATACAGATACAGCTACGCATACAGCTATACAGATACAGAATTTAATGGGACTGATTGCAATTCGATCGCTTATCGGGGCAACGCGTGCAATGCCCAGGGATTACCATTGCCTGAGGAATACTTTGGCTTTGGCTTTGGCTGTGGCTTTGGCTTGCATTCAATCAACGATAAAGAACTCATGCAGCATGCCACTCAGCGCACTCCAGCGCACCCCGCAAGGGGTGTGCAACGGACGGGGCGGAGGGGGATCGCAGGTTACGCGAAGGTCGATTGGGGGATGTGCCTTGCACATGTGGCTCGGAAGTGGCTTTCGTCATCGCAATTTGAATTTAAACACGTCCTCCCGTACTCCCCCACTTACATAACGTTGCAGCGGCCGACGGGTGGGGAGGGGGGGAGCAAGAGCGAGTGCACGGACGTGCCAAGTCCGCGCTGGAACCTCTGGAATGGTGGCAGGGGGGCACACAATCATCTGGGCATCCGCAAATGCCAGGCGAAGGCCAATCACGAAAATAGTCCGAGAGCCCAAGGGCTGGCCAAGATTAGTGTTTGGCAGTTATGCTAATGCAGACTGCGATATCGGCCATCAGCCAAGAGCCGCACCTGCACCGCCACACCCCTGCACCACCGCACCCCCGCTTAACCATCAGGCACTGATTTTATGGCCCCACAGAATCAGCAACCAGCAGCAGCAGTTGCCCCGCCTGCCCAGAGCTTTCATCTGATATTTCGGTACATGCAGCGAAGCTTCACTGTACTTCAGGCAGTGCTCCGCCTGCCAGGTACAGTTGCGTCTGCTTTTCCAATGAATCTCCCAGGCACGATGGCTGCATACCTGCCAGCGGAACTGCAATCTGATAGACATGTGTAATACCCTACATACATACCCTACATACATATGCTACATACAGCAGCCGCCGTCGCATTCGTCGCAGCCGTTCAATCATGCCCACCCGATAAGAGAGAGGGGGGGGAGTGGGGCACTGGCCATCACGTATGTACTTTCCAGATAGATTCCGTTCACCGTTCAAAAATACGAAAATATCTTTAGCTATTTACGATTATGATTGCCCCACTGCCCCCGGAGCAGCCCCTAAAATAGAAGCACCTCCAAAGTGATACCCTGCACCCCGGGGGATGCTCCAGCGGACCTACACGTATTCGATAATTTACTGGCAACTTTTTTTTCCCCTTACAGATTTTCTCTCCAGCAAGCAGCAATTTCCAGCAACAGTAACAGCAACAGCAACAAAAACAACGACTTTCCCTTAACAGCTTTATTATGGCCAGAACCCAAGCAAACAAAAAGCCAAAAACCAAAGACCAAAAGCAAAAGCAAAACCCCAACAAAACAATTACGAGAATAAAGGCTGACAGAGCGACGCTTGACATACCCTACACCAACAGGGAAACAGGGCAGGAAATCCATGCGAAAATATCACATATCCCATTTCAATCTATGTTTCAATTATTATTATTTAATAAGGTTTAAACCTTATGGTAAATGTTGATAAATTAGCAATGGCTGCTAGGGCCTTCGGCTATTAGGTTCCAATTAGTTTATGGAAATATTCAGATACGTGCGATATATTCCGTGTAAATAAAAAAATCAAAATAAAAGAGCTAAAGTGCAGTGCTCAGTTCAGAGTTCATCGGCAGATATATACCAGATATATCAAATATTGATTGTTCCTTTTGCCATTTCCATATTAAAGAGCCAAAGAGCTGGCGTGCATCGCGAGACACTCCGCGAGAGGGTATGCTCGTACAGAGAGCGCCCAAAACAATGAAAAGAAAATGTCACTGACAGTTAATTAAAAAACAATTTAAACAAATTAGAGTGGAAGATGGAGATGGAAATAAACAACGTAAAACGTAAAACGCATTAACAGCAAGCAGAAACAGCGGAGGATGAGGAGCATGCGGAGAGGAGACGACGAAATGTGAAAAGCCGTCAAGATGGCGACGAAAATTTGTCGAATTTCCCCCCCAAAAACAAATACAACTTATGCGAAGAATCGAGAAGGGAATGGAGTGGGGGAGGGAGTAGGAGTAGGAGCAAAGGTAGAGGAGAGCAAGAGAAGTATGAGCGCAAAGGAAAACCAAAAAAAGCAGCAGACAAAAGTTGAGTCAGTGAAATGGTAGGCGGGGGGTGGGGGGGGGGGGAGCGAAGAGTAAAGTAGGAGAGAAGTTGGAAATAATAACTGGTAGAATAGTTGGGGATGGGATGGGATGGATATACGAGCAGGAGAAGCAGTTGGAACCAGATGGAAATGGGAGACGACGAAGTTGGAGCAGTGAAATTCAAGGGAAGGGAAGGGACAATGAAAGGAGGCAGCCAGCAGAACAGAAGTAAATGGATCAGGAGGAAATTAAGTAGGAAAAAATTAATTAAGAGGAAAAGTAGGAGAAAATTAGGTTGGGACATTAAATAGTGGGCCGGGAAAGTAAAGATAAGCAGCAGAGAAATGGCAGCCAAAGTAAAAGTTGGAGAAGGAAAAGTGGCAGGGAAATGGGAGAACAAGAATTCTGTGGTGAGAGAGAAGAAAACAAAGAGGGAGGCAGAGACGCAGGAGCAGAAGTTGTTGACGCCACCCACCGCAGTGGCAGTGGCAGTCGCAGCCACTGCTGCCCCTGCCCCTGTCCCTGCCGCTCGCCGCTCTCCACTCATTACAATTCAATTGAAGTAGCGGCTGCGACGCCGATGTCGATGTCGATGGCGATGCCGACATCAGCGTTCAACGACATCGCTGAAGAAGAAACACCAAACAGCAGCAGCTCAGGTGTAATGAAAGCCGCAGCACCACGCACGCACACAGGCGCACAGCAGCACAGCACACAGATACTCGCCTCACATAGATACGCCGGCCGGGTGAGAGCGAAAGAGAGAGACAGAGGGAGAGAGCGTCTGCTGCTGCTGGCAGCGTCTCAGCAGCAGCAGCAGCAGCAGCAACAGCAGCAAAACATCTCCTACCTGATAAATTGCCGCCTGGCAATTGGACAAAGTCGCCGTCAGCGTCCGCTTCAACGTCGGCGTCAGCGTCAGCGTCGGCGCCAGCGCCAGCAGCATTGGCTTTTAATGTTGCGCTCTCTCAGTGGCTCTCTTACGCTCTTTCTCGCTCGCTCACGTTGCTGTTGCGTGTGTTGCTTTCGTTTTCACAGCTTTTTTCGGCTGCTCTTCTGCTGCTGCTGCTGCTGCTGTTGCTGCTTTTGGGCTAAGCTGCTGCATGGATGTTTTTTTTGTGCTGGTGGGGGGTGGTTGGGTCGGGTCGGGTGGGGGGGCTCTTCCTTTAGGCCGTTGAGATTTGTTCTCGTAGGAGTGGCAGAGAAGCGGCGTGAGAGAGCGTGTGTGTGGTGTGGTGTGTGAGTGTGAATGCGGGAGTATCTGTGTGTAAGCCAACCACAGCAGCCTGCTCTCGTCTGATGCTTGCTATCTCTGTCTCTGTCTCTTTCTGTGTATCTGCTGCTGCGCAGGACTGTCCACTTACACACACACACACACACACACACACACACACAGAGCAATGTACATGCAGCCGTGTATGCGAGTGTGTGTGTGTCCCTGTAGTACATACATCTTCCCTTATGTACTGCCGTCGACTTGCGTTCTTCTGATTCGTTTGCTCTCCTCTGCTCTGCTCTGCTCTCCTCTGCTCTCCTTTGCTCTTCTCTACTCTGCTTGCTCTGCTCTCCTCTGCTCATTGATTTTTCTCTGCGGATACACAGCATAATGTAATGGTCTTGCTTACAGCGGATTACAGTGGAGCCTGCAACTGCATGGACTTTGATTTCGATTTGAATTTCCATCTCTAAAAATGGCATGCAATAAATTCGGATGAAGGCTCGCACTGGGAACGGAGATAAACTGCAGTGCCAATAGCTCGATGGGGAGAACCGATAAATTATATATATTACGCAGAAATATATGTAAATAAATATGCAGCATTGTGTGTCATTCATATGTGTGATATGACAGCTGCCCAAGGCAGAGAGATGCTGCCCAGAAGAGCTTTTAATTGTACATATGTATTTATGCTCGAAATATTTGAATATTTGGACACACAACTTCACAGTCTGCCAATTTCTGCAGTGTTAAAAAATCGAAATAAAAATTTTGCTATGGCTTGCGCCCCTTCAGATGGCGCTCGAGTCTTGGTCCCTCCCAGGCTGCTCGCACTGTATCTATGTATCTTCGCACATTCATCTAGATTCTAGATGTATCTGCATGCCACGTACATATGTACATGTGTAGTATATACCTGCGAGTACATATGTGCACATGTACCTGTGTGCCTTTGCTCTCTCGCCATCAACGCACGCGCCCGCATTTAGTCAACGAACCACAAAAAAAAAGAAAATGCCATTCGCAGCCACAGCTGCAGATACATTTGCTGCCTCAGCAGCAGCAGCAGCAGCAGCTACAGCCACTGCCAGAGCACCAGATACAGATACAGACACATTTTATTGATTTGGCCGGGGGTTGGGTGGGGGGGGGGTTCTGTGCATCCAATTCCAGCAGGTCATGATTACATAAGGTGATGAAATCATGCGGGTGCCTCAACGAGGCTTCTCTGTTCTCTGTCCTCCGGTCTCTGGGCTCTGACTCTGGCTGGGTCTGGCTGGGTCTGGGGCCTGGCCAATGACAGACAACATGGTCGCAACATCCGCACCCGCAGGGTGACCCATCCCAACCCATCCCATGCCATCCCATGCCATTGCGACTCCACTCCACTTCATTATTCCATCCCATGCCCTGCCATCCCATTAGATCCCACTCGTTGCCATTCCAATTGCCATCCCAGAGACCAGGCCAGGCCAGGCCAACCCCTATGCACACCGAGCACCGAGCACCGAGCACAGCGAACTGTTTTGGTTTGTTATGTACAAATTCTCTTGGCGGTTCTTTTATTTCGGTAACCAAGCAACAATTGTGTATCTGTATCTGTGTCTGTGTCTTGTGGCGGTGTATCTGTAGCTGTAGCTGTGGCTGTATCTGTAGCTGTGGCCGTTGTATCTGTGTATCTGGCCGCAAGGCAACAACCACCCTAACCCGACTCGACTCGACTCGACACCCGCCCACCCAATCCAACTCCACCATCCACATCCGCCACCCTATCCACCACCCTATCCACCCTTAGCGATGTTATCCCATCCCATCCCATCCCATCCACTGCCCCCCATCCTTTGCTCTTCTTCAGGTTGGTCAGTGGATGGGGTGGATCAGGGCAGCGGTTGGATTGGGCTGGGAGGTGGCCAAGGCAGGCAATCAATACTCTCTGACAATAGATACAGTCTCAACCATTCAGTCGCTTCCTCTTGCTCTGCCGTTCCACTGCCCCCACCACCTATGCTCCTCGACTGCGAGTATGTGCCACCTATTGCTCGCTTCCTCGCTGCCTCGCTTCCTCGCTGCCTCGATTCCTCGCTTCCTCGCTGCCTCGATTCCTCGCTGCCTCGATTCCCGACAGTTCAATTTCGAAAGCCATTTTAGCCTTATAAATTATGCGTGAGACCTTTATTGATTCACCCCGTTGAACATCCGATCCGACGCGCTGTCCATGTCCATGTCCATGTCCGGGATGACCTGACCCCATGCCCCCCGCAGAGTTTCAGGCTATGCGGCATATGTGGCATGTGGCGCATAGGGCTCTAAGATGGCTGCAATTTTCGATTTGCGGCTAATGGACAATGATTGCATGCATCTAATTGGTTAACTGGAAACGATTTTCGCTTCAGCTCTCGCCCTACGCAAGTCATTCACTCGGCAAAAAGCAATAGCAAAATCCCCCCCCAAAGGATATCCTTCAGATGGCAGTTGGCACAGAATAGCGAAGGATATACCTGATCGAGTGCCGAGGATACTGCCCAAAGAGTTGGCATGGCAATCGGAGATATGATTCACCCGCTCTAGCGCAAGTTTTCTTATCTCCGCTTCCCAGAACTGTCCCCACTGTGCTGATCTCCCGTTTCGTATCTTGGCAAAATCCCCAAATGCCAAACGCCAAGTGCCAAACCGCCAGAACACAATGACGCCATCCCCCGGGGCAGGATGGCCAACCTCGTGTGTGAGTGTTGGGCGGTGGGGAGGTGTGAATTGGTTTTCGGCAGGCAGATATGGCCAAAACTAGGGGACCTTGCACGCAAAAGGGAAGTGCTGGAAGGGAAGTGAAATGAAGCGAATGATGACTCAACCGATGGAATTGGCTGGCTGGCTGGCTGGGCTGGGCTATGCTGCCAGTCGAATCAGCTGAGTCAGCTGGAGAAGAAAGAGTTCGCTTTGTGATAGCGATCACTGATGCAATATCAGTGCCCAAATCGAATTGAATCGAATGGAATGGGAATGGGAATTGGAATGAAATGAGTCTTAGACATTATCACGCGCCTCTGTGGCGGGGCTTAAAAACCGCTTACAGCGTCTTTGAGGCCCAAAGCCCAGAGACAACAGCCCCCGGAGAAGCAGCCCCAGAGACAACAGCCAGAGCAGAGCGACGGCACACCTATCCACAGATACTTCCACTCGTACTGCCACTCGCACTGCCACTCGTTTTCGTACTTTACGTATTTCTGATAATTTTTTCGTGTGTACCGCCGAGTGGGGGGGTTTTTTTCCCCCCTTCTTGCGGGGTGGGGTCGGAAAGAGTGCAACTGAAATGGGAGAAATGGAAAACGATGACTGAAAATTTGTTTTGGCCTATCTGTGGGTGAGTCGCGGTGAGCCTTATCTTTAGGGCTATAGATCGATAGGTTTATGAGTCTCTTTACTATCAGTGCGGGGCCTCTTACAAAACACAGCCGCCGCCCGTCCCCCGTTCCGCCCAGCCCACAGGCAGACGAAGACGAAGACTAGAAGATAATCGTTTCTCACACACACAGACACCACATAGACACCACATAAGGCTCCACAAAGGTGCGAACGACGCGCCAATGCAATCGATCCCCAGATCAAGTAGGGGGGGAGAGGGTCAGTGAGTGAGTGCTGGTTGTGTGGCATTAGAAATCGTTTATACAGCGTCCCAATACATGGGGACACACACTCGCATTGTATCTAGTGTGCCGGCATGTATAATCGGGGCACGTGACATGGTTTTCCAACTAATGAAAGCAGCAGCAGCAGCTGGCTGGTTGGCTGGCTGGCTGGCTGGCTGGCTGGCCAACTCTTTGACTTCTTTTGCGTCTTCAGTGCGCTGCCTTGCGGCACCTTTCGGGCTCATAAAGATAAAACGCAGTCCAAGCAATGGCCAGCCAGAGCCACAGCCGCTGACCAGCAGCAGTGGCCAGCAAATGCAATGGAATGCGACTGGCTGGATCGGGGGAGTCCACAGAGGCTACAGTCTGCCAGCAGCTGGCTCCCAGAGCAATCTCTGGCTGCCAAAAGCTGACCTCGGTGGGGGCGGCGAATGGGGACAACTTCAAGAGTATTTTCGTATGCCCCTTAAAGTCTTATCGGTAAGCAAAGTACGAAAGTAAACCAAAGCGAACTGAAAATGCGTTGCCTAATGATGATGGATCGTGAATTTGAGATGATCGATGATTTGCCCGGCGATAAGCGGAGCCGCCCGGAAATGCCGCCCCCCCCAAAAACCGAAGAAGGAAGGTGCTGGATAGCGGGGTGGAGTGGGGCGCTGCCTACTCCGCTCTTTGCGCTGTTTTCTTCTGCTCCTCTCCGGATAATTGTTTGCCTGGAATCCGACTTTGTGTCTTGTGTCTTGTGTGCTTTTGTGGATCGCCTCTGATGTGTGGGTTTCTTTGAGAGTTGCTCAACCCGCTCCGTTCCCACCCGTTCTTGCTGTCCCGTTATCTCTTTTCCTGATAATGCCTGCCCCACACTCACCAATAGCCCCAATGGCATACGTACATACATGTGTCTGTACATATGTTTCATTCAGACCTTGTACCATTGCCGATGTTTGACGTGCGATGTTCGGCGTTCGCTTTGCTATTGCATTGGCCAAGCCAGAAGACAGGCACGGATCAGTGTGGATGGACTGAGGCAAGCGGAGATTGCAGCAGTGAGAATATCTCAGGAGAAACTATCCGAGTCCAACCCAAGGGAAAGGCAAGTGGGCAGAAGAATGCCAAATAGTGGAGAGCAAACTGAAAGCGGCGAAAGGGGGTGAAGTTAACCGCTGTAATCCCACTGCTCCTGCTCGTATTTGTTTGTCCTTTTCTTCCCCTTTTCCCCCTTTTTTTTCTCCGTTTTTTCGCCCTTTTTCCCCTGTTATTTTAGTATCCTAATCAAGCCATAATTTCATGCTTGCTTCGTGTCCCTTGGTGGCTGCTGCTCCTGCCACCTCTGCCACTTTCAGCTGCTCATTTAAATGTTGCTGCTACACCAAAGTTTGCTCAGTCGCGCCCCATTTTGTGGCTGCTATCTGCTCTCTGCTCTCTGCTCTCTGCTCCTGTCTCCCGTCTCCTGGCTCCTGGTGCCAAACGCATAGATTCTCCCGCTGCAGAAAGAACTACCCTTCCATTCCATCCATCCATCCATCCATCCATCCATCCATCCATTGCACATTTACAGACACAAACACAAACATGCTACACATGTGTGTGTGTGTGTGGGATCCCCACCCACCCAATAGCCATGGCAACTATCTCTCTATCTGTATCTGTAGCTGTAGCTGTATCTGTATCTGTATCTGCACCCCTTCCTTGCTGGGCAAACACGGGAGCGTGCGCGCGCAAAATGCATCTGCAGTCGGGCTTAAGTGTGGCCATAGCCGATTGCTGCTGCTGCTGCTGCTGCTGGTACCCAGAGCCCGGCTCTGCTCTGCTCTCACTTCGATTTCGATTTCGTTTTATTTTTTATCAGTTCTGCCACCAAAAAGCCAACGAAAATATTTACTCAGCGAGAGACGAGACACAACCCCATAGCCATAGCCATAGCCACAACCAACACGACACTCGTAGTCCAGGAAGTTGCAGCACGAGATGGAAATGGAAGTGGAAGTGGTTGGAGTTGGGAGTTGGAGCGGGATCGGCAGAGGTAGAGGTGGCGGTGGCGGTGGCGGTGGAGGCGGAGGTGCTGTGGCATAAGCTGACGGCTGCATATTCAAATGTAACCGTAAACGAAGCGAAGTTCGCCATGTATCTGTATCTGTATCTGTCTGTGTCTCTGTATCTGTATCTGTATCTTATGTTTGAACTGATTAATTTGTTGACACAGACAAACAGCGATGGGTGACAACGATGACGATGCCGATGCCGATGACGGTGATGATGTGGAGGATGATGACAGCAGACCACGACAGAGCAGCGCAGACACACCTTATGGATGGACGTGTACACTGATGGAGGAAGGGTGCCTAGGGCTTTGCCTAGCAGTGCGCGGGGTGCAGCGCCATCCTCGGCAGCAGCCACAATCCAATTCCGAACATATCCAACTGAATCATTGCATAATTGTGGCATCACTCTGAGTTTTTTGGTGCCACATCCAGAGAGTATTTCCGTGTTCGGTGCCAGAACTGGCGCTCACCTTCCTGCTGGTGTTGGTCTTTCCCTTCCCTTCCCTTGTGCCTTTCCTGCTCGCTCTCCCCTTGGCCCGCTCTTGCATTGCTGGTAATCGATATTTAGCTGTAACGCTCCTCTGTTTGCCAAGCCAGATGGATGGATGGATTGGTTGATTAGCCAAAGGGGAGTGGGGCAGTGTGGCGTGGCGGGGAGTGGGCTGCTCGTTGCAGAATCCAGGATGTTTCTGCTGCTCTACTGCGACGTGCTGCCAGCCGGTTAAGGGATAGTTCAATAAACTGCCCAACAAGAGCATTGATCCTGGCCTATTGGCATTGGCAAGGCGGCAGCCTGTCAGGTGTCCCGTGTCCTGCGTCCTGTATCCTGACAGCAGTTGAATGAACGCAGCCAGCACTCAGCTTCCTCTGCCCTGACCTGTTCTACCATAACCTGTCCTCTCGGCCCGTTACCGTTCTCGTTCTCGTTCCCGTTCCCTCTCCCGTTCCTGCCACAGTTTCTGTTTTCTGTTTTCTGTTTTCCGTTTTCTGTTTTTCTGTTTTCTGTTGCGGTGTTTGGTTCGCTTAAACGGTCAGACACACGTCTTGCATTACACCCGAGCCGAGCACACTGTTCAGCAGCAGCAGCAGCAGCAGACGGAGCAGCAGCAGCAGCAGCAACCCCTGCAGTTGCACAAAGGTGCATCCTTGCATCATCATCCTCAATGGTCGTAGTGGTGGTGCTGCTGCTGCTGCTGTTGGTACTGGCGGTGCACCTGTCACTGCGGTAACCGTTCCGTTTCGTTCTTTCTCCTCTGCCTCTCCCTCTGCCTATCCCCAGTGCCTTTTCCTAAACAGTTTGTTGCCTTTCGCGCTCGCTGCTTGGCCAGAGCGAAGATCAAGAGCGTCAACGGATCGGATCGTTGACTGGCATCAAATTACTGGGCAGGGGAGCAAGTTCCCAACCCTTGCCACACATTTCACAGAATCGCCAGAGACTTGGACTCGAGACTCGAACTTGGCTCAGGCACTGGCTCAGGCACTGGCTCTGAGGAGGGTCATCGTCATCGCCGTCGCCGTCGCCGTCGTCATATTGGCTGCTTTGGCTGCTAAAAGTGTTTAATCAAGTGAAAGGCAGCAGTTAAACCGACTGACTGGCATGTCCACATTGCCATCCCCATTGCCATCCAGCTCGATCCATCCCCCATTGCCGAATCGACCATCCTTGCAGTAATCCCTTCCCTTCCCCTACACCTCCACACCCCCCCCCCAGCACATTGATCACATTTCAGGCGTAATTCGAGAGCCGAATCGGAAGTCGGAAGCGTTGCAATGCTCGACTGGACTTGGTCCTTGGTTTCCTTTGCTGCTCTCTTGCCGAATGAAAAGGAAGCTTTACAAGCAGCATATCGCATAACAGTCCGGGACAGTCGGGGACACAAAGGGACACAAAGGGACACAGAGCAGCCAGAGCACCAAGGTACAGGAGAACCGGGCACAGGTGGATACTGCTGGCAGAATCTTCCCATGCTTCAGGCATGCAAAATACCCAGACGGAGCACCGATAGACGTAGTCATGGAGTTCGGCAATTACTCGCATAATTACGAGTACGATCCCGCACCCACCCACCCCTCCAGCTTATTTATTTATATTTCTGCTGCTGTATTTATTTATTTTTGGGTCAGAATCGTGTGTGGAAACTTTCACGGTCCACGTTCGGAGTGGATCGGTTCGTTGTTCGCTGTTCGCTGTTCGCTGATCGCTGATCGTTATTGGCCACTGGCTGGGCTCTCTTCGATTGAATGTATCTCCTCTATGTGTGCTTAATTTCACCGGAGGGCACGGGCAGGGGCACGGGCACCGCTGCGCCCAGCCCTCTCCATTTGTCACTCGCATAATGAATTTTGATTATTAAACAAATCTCAAACGAGCCACGCACCGCATGTACACATCATTTTTTAATAATGCATAGTTTGTCCATAAATTTCATTCATACCCATACCCTACAGGCAGAAGATTTACACTGACTTTACCTCCCACTGGACGCCCACTCAGGGGATCGATTTGTGGCTGCCTCATGATGTTCCTTCCTTCAATGTGTTAAGTGCGCCTAAAGATCGGTGGCCAAGTTGCATTTGAATTATTATTTATTTAGATTTATTTATTTATTATTTTATTTATTATTATTATTTATATATATATTTTTTGTATTATTTATTATTTATTTATTTATATATTATTTATATTTATTTATTATTATTAATATTTATTTATTTATTTTTATTTATTATTATAATTTATATAATTTATTATTATTATTTATTTATATTTATTATTTTTTTTATTTATTTATTATTTATTTATATTTATTTATTTATTTTATTTATTAAATTCATTTCTCTAGCCATTTATCCATGGAGTACTCTTTGCATTTCGAATGTCGCACCCAAAGAGCATTCCCAATTCGTTGGGATTGGGCAATAGCTTTCCATTCTTCTTTTCCCAAATCCCACAGAGACAGAGAGATAGCCGCTGAGAGGGTCGGAGAGACGGTGAAAAAGATACGGGACAGGAGGAGCATAGCCGGGCACGATTTCCAAATACATTAACATTGCGATGGGTGCACGATGGAGGTGGTGGGGCTTCGGGCTTCGGGCTTTGGGCTTTGGGCACGACACTGTCTCGGTGTCATCGATGGCCCGGTGATGGCTGCTGCTGTTCCTCCCCTTCAAACGCTTCAAATGCCGCGCCAAATACGAAATCACATCCAAAAACAAAATGGTAAGAAATCTACGGATAATCTTTCAACTGCAGCATTCCCTTTAATAGCTCACAAAATATCGAACCGACTCTGGGGCTATGCGTGTGATAAGTCCTTTAATTTGTTGTTTGTTTACAGGCCTTCCTCTTCCCTTGCTTCAGCCAGCCACCCAACACCCACACGACATACCCCTCCCGTGCATGCGCGACACATTGCACGAGGTACATCCACATCCACAAGCATATCCATATCCACATCCATATGCCTAGGCCCTAGGCATACCCCTGGGGAAACTACGAGTGCTGGGCACATAAACAAATACTACAAACGACGAACAGCCACAATTACAATTCGAATCTTACGGCTCAATAAAAGAAAATGTACGACGACAAAGCCAACGACAAAGACGACGACAAAGACGACGATGGCGATGGCGATGGCGACGCTGGCGATTGGCGGTTGGCGCGTTTATGGCCCCCAACTTGGTGATTCTTCATTAAAGATTCATGGTGTGTTTTTCTTTGTCGATGTGGCTGTGGCCTGTGGCTGTGCCGCTGTCGATGGCCAACTGCATCGGCGGCTCGGCTCAGCTCTGTGTGGCAGCAACGCAACATGAGAGCTGGCTCCGCTGCCTCAATGCTCTGCGCCAATCTTCAATGGAAACCAAAAGCTGAGGCTATGGCCAAAGACAGGCAGACGACTTTCTTTTTGACCAGCCACCAAAAAAAAAAAACAAAACAAAAAAAACCCACTGTCAGCCAATCCATTCGGAAAGGGGGATGGGATTACGAGTAGTGGCTCAAGCCTCAAGCCTCAAGCTTCGAGCATGAGCATGAGCATGAGCCCTTCTATGGACATTGAATCGTGGGCCCATCGATGGCTGTTCAATGGCTGGAGCTCTGCAGACTTTTGGCTTTGGGTCTTCTTCAGTCTTGTGGTGCTGCTGCTGCTGCTGCTGCTGCTGCTGCTGCTGCTGCTGCTGCTCTTTGCTGTTGTCTTGAGCCAGAGACAGAGACAGAGAAGAAGACAGAGCCAAAGCCAGAGCCAGAGACAGAGACAGAGACAGAGGCCGTTGTAGGCCGTTGGCCTAAAATCATAAGAAAATTTCTATATTAAAATGCTTTGCCATGCCTCGCCATTGTCAGCTTTGGCTGGCACTTGGATTTCTTCTTGAAATCTTTCAGGTACACCCATAAAGAGCCACAGAGCGGACAGTGGGACAGAGATAGAGATTGATCTTCTCGTTGGGTTTTAATTGCTCATTGAATACTTAATTTTCGGTTTCGGTTTTGCTGTTTTCGTGTGGCAGATAAGCAGCGATTCATTCACCTTAATGGAAATGTATCTGAGAGCTATACAAGTAGCTAATACTCAGGCACACACTGATACGCATAGCAGCAGCTATCAGCCGGCTAAACGGAAATGGAAGTGGATTGCCTAATGAGGATTGCCAGGTAGTCATAGTCACAGTCCAGGATCAGTTGCTGCTGCTGTTGCTGCTGCTGCTGCTTCTGTTGTGACAGTTTTAGTTGTATTTTCTGCCTACTTCAGTCTTTATCTGTGGCAAAGGTCAACACAGTTGCCGTGGCATTCAAATGTTGCGCCACAGGAAGTAAAGCAGTGAGTAAGCAGTCAGTCGCCTGTCTATCGGCCCAGCCACATTCCATGGCCACATCCCATTGCCATTTGCAGCGGAAGTGTTTGTAGCATTCCCGAGGATACTTCAGCCATCAGCCCATAGATTTGTGTTTTGTCCAAAGGTTAATTTAAAGCCTGTATATTACCCCGCCCAAGGGGGGAACTTGAAGCGAAGATCGTTCCGCTTTCGAAGGGGGTAAATTTATACGCTCAAGTCAGGTCGTATTACTCGTGTGTTTAACAATTTAAATGGGGACTTTTGTTTGGGTTTTCAGCTTCGTTTTAGGTTCTTCCACGTGTCTGTGTCGAATCCCCTCGAATCTCAAACTCAACCCCAAGAGCAAGCCGCCTCGCTTGCCCGCTGGCCCGCTCTCTCATCAATATTCAACGCATTACAATTGCAATAAGTTCCCGGCACTTACTTGATCCGATCGCGCGATCCAATCGGATCGTATTGGATCCCATCGGACCCATCCATTCCAATCCACTCCGATATAGGTATGGGTACGGGTATGGGTATGGGTACGGGTACGATACGATCAAATCCGCTACATCAGTTGCGGATTTTTATGCTGATTTTGACCCAGTTGACTCCAGTCTGGGCTCTGGGCTCTGGGCTCTGCGCTCTGAGCTCTGTCTCTGGGCTGTGGCTGTGGCTGTAGTCCATGAATTGTGTGCTGCGACAATTGCTTGGCCGATGATGAGTGGGGAAAGAGCAGGCTTAGTGGGTGCTGGGCATACGGACACTCCTCTGCCATGTGCCTGCATATAAATCGAAATATTGGGAATTAAGCGAGCAGAGGAACTCCTTGAATGGGGATCTCTTTTGCGGCACTTCTTGTGGACCCATCCATATACCAAATACCCCAAAAGTATTTCCCAGTTCCTTCTCCCTGTGTTGTTGTTTGCTTGGGTCAGTTGTGGCTTGGCTTGGCTTGGCTTGGCATGCGACCAGTTCCGGCCCGGATAGCCATGATTACGATCGGGTTGGGTTGGGTTGGGAGATCTTAGTGATGGCAGGGGGGCCATGTGTGATGTGATGTATGTGGAGCATCACCGCGCAACAGATAAAAACATCAAAATGCCGACAAAGACAAAGACGAAAGACAAACAAGGGACTCGACTATAAACGGCGTTAAAGCTCTCCGTCCGTCCGTCCGTCCGCACAAGATGTTTTAATATTTGCTCACAAAAAGCAGAGTAAAAGAGAGAGAGAGAGAGACAAGAGAGAGAGACAGAGAGAGAGGGAGAGACACTCATCAGACGGGAGATGTGATAACAGAGCAACAAGTCACTAAAGAGAGGGAAGCGGTGATCAGCTCTCCGGATCTTAGTCATACTCTCATACTCGTGCGACGCACACCACACCAAAGAGCAGCCGACACTGGCCGAGGCCCACCCGGCTGGCTCTGCTGACCTTACCCCGTCGCTGCATGCCCCTGCCTTGCGATCCTTCGGTTTTATGACCAACGACCGACATGATCAAGCGACAAATCCGCGCATCATTAAATGCTGTGAACTACCCCAGTGCTGGGGTCAGCTCGCTGGAACTTGCTCTGGGCCTGAGCAAGGGTCTAGGGAGGGTCTCGGGAAGGGTCTCGGGAAGGGTCTCGGGAAGGGTCTCGGGAAGGGTTTCGTGTGGGTCTGGGGATGGGTCTCGTGTGGGTCTCGGGATGGGTCTCGGGAGGGTCTCTTTGGTGTGGTCTCCGCGAGCTCTGACCTCCCTTTCCACTCTCGTTTTCGCCCTAAATCCAATTCGAGTCCCCATCCCCCATCCCCAGACTCTGCCTGCCTTCATTTGAGCCTCAAGTATCCGGCAAATCGGAGCAAATCGGAGCAAATGGCAGCAATTGGTATGCAAAGTGCGCGGGGGACTCGACTGGCTTAATTTCTGTTTGAGGCCGTTTCGTTTAATTGCTGCGCCACATTATGTGACAAGAAGCGGAGCTTCCCCAGCCCCCTCCAGACCCACGGCTTTTATTTGGTTTTTTTGGTTTGTTGATAAACGAAACAACAACAAAAAACACAGCGAAGAGATAGAAAGAGAGAATGGTCGCGGGAGAGGGGTGGAGCGGTAGAGAAACGAAAACAAATATGTCATGTAATAAAAACCACAGCCGCAAAACGTTGCGTCTGATAAAATAATTGAAAATTTATTTAATCTAAGCATTTCCCACGATCCCGCTGCGGGCTCCAGCCACAGCTGCCCAGCGTGGCAGTGGGCAAGGGGGCAAGGGGGCAGGCGGGCAGGCGGGGAGCTCGCAATTGGCACAAAGATTATTAAGTTAATTTTATGCAAATTAGGCAGAGACAACGGCCACAACGAGCGGAGTTCATTAAGTGGAAATGCGTTCACATTTCAATTCAATTAGCATGCCGCGAGGCAGCCAGGCACCCTGCCTCATGGGCCCACTGCCACTTGGGCACAACCACAATCCCAATCCCAATCCCCACACACGTCTATTCCCTGCAATCCCAATACCATGCCACCTGGCACCTTATCACTGGGCTCGCTTAGAAGTCAGAGCCGGAGACGGAGTCGGAGTCGGAGTCGTGCCGCCCTTCACTGCCGGTTGTGCTCCAATTGCCCACAGATACATATCGTCATCAGCAGCTCCACTACTCCTCAGTGTACTCCACTCCACTCCACTCCACTCCGCTGGGTATGCACTCGATGGGGCCAGCTTTTGCATATCAAACACCTCAGCGACAGCTCCCAGCTCTTTGAGCATTTTCAATACATCCATCCAATGGCTGAAGTTCAACTTTTGCCCAGCACTTTTGCCCAGCACTTTGGGCTCCCAGATGCAGCTGACTGCATCCTCAGGAATTCTCCATCACTCAGGAATATCTATCATAATGCTTGATCTGGTTCTTAGCAGCTTTTACCCACCTTTTAATTGCATTTCAATTAATTTTAAGTATATTCCAATGCCAAGAGGTTTCTCTCTCCACAAGGGCAGGCTATGGGAAGCTAAGTCTGAGTTTCTTAAGAAAACTTCCCCCCAGGAGCACAGGCGCAAAAGAAACCCTATGGACGCTGATTCTCAGGGAAACACTCTCAAAAAAAAAAAATAAAAATAAAAAAAAAACAAGGAGGAGGAGGAGGTGAGGCAGATCATCGGCAGATCAGCTTATCGGTGGGATCAGGTGACAAAAATTAACCACACAATGGAGAAGAAATCAATAAAGGACAGCGAGAGAGAGAGGGAGAGAGAGAGAGGGGAGAGAGGAAGAGAGAGGGAGAGAGAAACGGAAACAATTAGGCACCTGACTTCCTCAGGATGCCAATGAACGGGATGCAAACTGTAACCGATCACGTACAGGTGGGTCCATCAGCAGCTCCAGCAGTCAGGCTCATTCTCAGGATGGGATGGGATGGGATGGAATGGTATGGGATGGGGCATCCGTATGGGGTAGGGTAGGGTTTGATCGGAGGTCTAGTCCACAGACGGTGTCTGCGTCTGAGCCTGGTGTGGACGATCATGCATACACAAATACACAATGTGCACTCGTCTCATATTTCAACGGGGACAGAGAGACAGAGAGTCAAAGAGTCAAAGAGCCGGAGCTCGCACCTGAGCAGAAAACACAATGAGATACACAGCAGCAGCAGCAGCAGCATTGGGCAATCACTTGACCTCTTTCAGGATGTTGTTGTTGGCTGTTGTTGGTTGCTGTCGAGGAATTGGATCGGATCGGATTGGATCGGATTGGATTGGGGAATGGACAATGCAGAGGTTCAAGTGCGTCTCCGGCTGCTGTCTGGCGTTGCGGATTATGTCACCAGCCAGCACGAGTGAATGCCAGATGCCAGCCAATTGCAAGTCCGTTTCGGAATCCAAATCCAAATCCAAGTCCCAGTCCAAGTCCGAGTCCGAGTGCGCACATTTCTGAGGGCCATTGATGATGATCCGGCCGGCATATAAATAAGCCCAGCAGCAGCAGCAGCAGCAGCCCCTTGGGCCGGCAGCACTGCCCTCTCCAGCCCAGGCATCCTCACGTTTTACCCATAAAATACATTTTCGACCGAAATTTGTAGTGGTTTTGTTTTGTTTTTTTGTTTTTTTTTTTGGTAGCTGCTTGTTGTAGTTGCCTTTTAAACGATTCCCACGGAGCGTCAACCGACGGACGAGCGTGGCGTGGGCGGACGCACTGACAACAACAACAACAACAACAGCAACAGCAATGACATCTTGTTGTTGTTGTTGTTGTGTTGGGGCCTTACCTAACTAACCTAACGCATCATGATCATCGGATGCCCAGATGATCCATCTACAGCTCAATTAGTATGCATCGCATCGCTTTGGCTGCCTGGAAAGCCATTAAATAAGCGAGAGAGACAGCAGCAGCAGCAGCAACAGCAGCAGCAGCGACCTCAAAAATGGCAAAATGCTGGAGCTGGAGCTGTAGCTGTAGCTGGAGCTGTAGCTGTAGCTGGAGATGGATGGATGTGGAAAGATGGAACTGGAGAGACCAGAGAAACATTCCAGCCAGAGACGACAACGACAGCGCAACGACATGAGCAGCAACAGCAACAGCGAACAGCTCTCATCCCCATCAAGTACCAATTTAATGGCAGTTCTCCAGAGAGCAGGGGGTACTGCCATGGAGCCGCCTCCCTCTTGTGAAATTAGTATTCGAAGAGCGGTGCCTGCCATTGACAACTCCAGCCAGCCAAAAGGAAATGCTTCAGAGTCCGACTCTGACTCCGTCTCCGTCTGCGTCTGCGTCTCCGGATGAATGATGCTACTCAGAGAACCAGCCTCAAGTTTTACGAGTCTGATATGTCTGACACGTCTGCCTCTCACTCGGCATTATGCAGCGGACTGCAGCTGGTTGCCAATTTACTGGCCTCTCCAAGTGGCTGGTCGTAAAGTCTCTGCAAATAAACGCAATCTAACCATTCAATTGGCAGCACACAAAACCCTTGGACTGTGCATAGAGCCATTGTAGTTTCCCTATGTATCCCTATACCTATGGAGTTCTGGAACAGTCCCGAAACACATGGAAAAATAGTTGATGGGGTGTTTAGTTTTTGCATTTATTTGCTTAAATGGAGGTGGGAGGTGGGTCGCATTTCATCGCAGTTATTTTGTGGCCTTCAATGGAAGGCAGAAGTAGTCAGTAGTCCCTGCTTTGTGGGAGACAGCTGAAGTGCCAGCACTGGGAGCGGAGCGGTTGGCACTCCCATTGGCGTCCATCCCGTTGTGGCCGTGGAGCCTTCGGTCGGCTATTGGATGCGAGCACGATGCACTCCACGCGCTGTTGGCCGGCAAGGAAGCTGCTAATATACATTAAATTTAGTTCCTGGGCATATCCTCACCCGCTTTCACTTACCCATACTAAAGATCAAAGTGTAAAGTGTGTGCAATGCGATGCAAGAGTTCCATGTCGCATGTTGCATGGATAAGGTGTGGCAGTAAGTGGTAAGTATTTTCCAATTAGGAAACCGAGCTTTACAATACTTCTTGTCGGGCATTTAACTTTGGTATTCTCAGGTGAGCAAACTGAGAAACCTGAACGAGCATAATTATTTGTATTATTAGCATTCAAATTTAATTGACATTGGAATATTTATTGTCACTTACCCAAGTCAAAATGTTTCAACAAAATTCGTGTTTGTGTAATATTTATTTGCTGCTATCGCCTAGCTGAGCTGTGAGTTCGAACTGAATATTTATCAGAAATTTTTCCCCACATTCCCAGCCAGAGCCAACCATAGCCTACTCCCTTCCCAGTTTTTGGGCTACAAATCGTGCACACAAATCGCACTTCAGTAGGCATTGGTAAACGGAATTTGGTATTGTTTCATGCACTCAAAATGTAATAATTATATGCGACTATAATGGAGCTGTGCCGCAGATTTGCAAAAATATTAAATAAATAAATAAATACAAAAAGAAATAAATGCTTCCCCCAAATGTTGTCTCCAATGTTGTGCGACTTTTTCTACTAATTCTAAATCTCTTCATGCATCCCCACTTGTAGTTCCCCTTTCTCCTGATTGCTTTCGGACTATGTTCTGGACTCTCCAAAGACGGGGAGGAACCATCGCTTCTAGTGCCAAAAGAGTCCTCGAAAGCGTCCCGAAAATCTATCACAAACGAAGGTTTTGGTCAGCCCTGTACGTTATGGGCACTCCGAAGAATTGTGGGCACTCATTTGGGAACGAATCATTCCATCACTTTGTATATCGTACTCGTGTATTGTCTAGGATCACTGACCACTGGAAGCGTCTCGTCTCTTGTCATTCTCTTCTCTGATTAGTTCTCTGAATCAGCATTGCAATCACGTGCCTTGAGGATATCACGAGGTCTGTGTGTGTGTGGTGGGGTGGGGTGGAAATCCTGAGTGGATTCAATCTATGGATCGATCTGCTGTGATCTATTCGAGCACGAGCAACAGTTAAGTTCAAGAAACGCAGCACGCGGGATCTCTCTCTCTCTCTCTCTATCTATCGCTGGGATTATTATGGTTTTGGGCAGCCGGCCAGGCCAGGCCAGGCCAGGCCAGATCGAGGGATCGTTCCCGTCTCGGCAACGACTAAACTCTGATCGATCGGCGTGTGGTACTCGCAAGTACTTAAAATTCTGAGAGCAAATCGATGCAGCACACAGAGGCCCAACTATTCGGGCTCATAAAAGCCAATAGCAGGCAGGGGGGCTGGGAGTGGAGTCGAGTGGAGTGGAGTGGAGTCTTGGGCATGGCCATTGTCCGATGTCCGATGTCGCCGCCAAAGTGCGGAGAAATTATCAAAGTGAAAGAAAGACCAGCTAAGGAGGAGAGACAGCCAGCCAGCCAGCCAGCCAGCCAGGTAAATTGAAGAGAGACATTGCACAGATACCACTCGTTGTTGCATATGGAAACGGGTCTGGTCGTGGCCCCTGCTTGGCCCCAGTCCCTGGCCATGGACTTTGGCAAAGAGAAAGAGTGAGACAGGGACAGGAAATGCTCTCTGTCATGATCATTTTCCATAATTAAACGGACGCACTCCCAAGCCAAGCAACGCAACGCAAAGCCAAGCCAAGCCAAGCCAAGGCATTGGCCACTGTTCTGTTCTGTTGTGTTGTGTTGTGTTGTGTTGAGTTGTGGGTTAAATGGGTTTGTTGGCCCCACACCATTAGGCATTTCATTAAACGTTGCCCCCCCTACCTGCCACCACCTTCCAGCACCACAGCCATGGTCGTTCCTATTCCCCCCATCTGCATAGGTGTAATAGATACATAGATACAATTATGTATCTATGTGTTGGCTTGTGCGATCGTTTAATTGAAACGTCTTTTGGCATTTTAGCAATGGCTTCGTTTTACTTTTGCATTCGCACTCCTCTGGGTGAGCGCTCTAATAACCGCAACATTGATTTTGGCACCTTGGGGGCTGCCATTTGATTTTGATTTGTTTAGATTGGCGCCGCAGAAATGTGGCTCTGGGTAATTGTGCTTTGTGTTGCAAGTTGCACGTTGATTGATTGATCCTTCAGTCTATGTTCTCGGCCTCAATTGATGCTACTGCTACTACCCCTTGAAGCGTTTCCCTTACCGGCTAGCCCTGATGCTCATCAACTCCTGGCACAGTGTTTGATGTTTGATCATCTGCCATTTTCAGGGTATCAGCCAATCGACTCTGATGTGTCGCAATGCTGGCTAATAATTGGCTAATTGAATTACCTGTACGAGTAGAATAGAATAATAATAATATTATTAATTGGCCGGGAGGATGTGGGTCCGCTCAGCACGACATTGACTGCCTTGACTCGCCGCTGATTGCTTCGCTGGCTCTTCTCAAGGTGCCATCTTCTGGCTGCCTCTGCCTGTGCCACTGCTACTCTGATGGTCTTGGGCATGGACTGCCATTGCATGCGGCTCGAATTGCGTTCAAGGCGTTTCGCAAGTCAAAGAGTCCGCCGTAAACCTTGCCGCGCACAGTTAATTGAACAGAAGAAGCCTCTGAACAGAAGCTTCTTGGTGGGGTGTTAACCGCTCTAAGGTCTATGGGGAGTAGCAGAAGAGAAAGACCCATGTGGAGGCTACTGAAGCCACTCGTACTCGCACTCGCCCTTCCCATGGTGAACCTACTACAATCTCCTATGGCAGGACTCTGCCTACCTACCCCCTTCACTGCAGTGGCTGTGCTCTGTTCTGCTCTGACCACGTCCCACATTTGTCCCACGAACACCCTCTGGGAATCTGAATCTTGGTTCCTGGTTCACGGTTCTCCCACCCTCGCAGTAGTTGTGGGTGCTCGATAAGCAGGGTAAATATTAAATTAACTTAACCGCAATAAAACGAAATCACAACCCACACACACACACACTCTGGGACACACTCTGGGACACACTCTGGGACACACTCTGCAGAGTTCTCTGTTCTCCACTGATCTCTCTCTGTGTGTGTGTGTGTCTGTGTGTTTTCTGGACCCTCTGGATGGATGGACGGATACGGATGGATGGATGGATGGATGGATGGTTGGATTGTGCTGATGTGGACACCTGCGTACTCTGGCTGGCTGATAAACTTTTTCAGCGCCGCAACTCGATCGAATTTCGGTTTGGTTTCGGTTTGGTTTGGTTCCGTTTCGGTTCGGTTTGGATTTTCGGTTGGTGGAGAGGAGGAGGAGACTTTGGATGATATCTGAGGGGCATGGGCTGCATCTCTCAGGTATGTCTCGTGTGTCTACCCTACGAGTGTGTGTGTGTGTGTGTGTGCTTGTGTCTCTTTCTCACTCACTCCATATATCGTTATTTGATTTCACTCTGATCGTGTGAAGGTTTTGACTTATTTTTATGAGTCTTTATCTTATCGCATATTATTTATGATAGAGCGGCGGGATGGCTGATGGCTGATGGCTTGAGAACAGCTAAAGGAACGAAAGTGTTGCAAGATTCAGTTCTACGCCTCTTCTAACCCTCACACCTCATTCCCCATCCCCCATCCCCCATCCACATCCATATTCACCGCTCTGTGGGTTCTCTCTCTTTCCATCTTGCTCTCTCTGTGTTTTGGTGCTCTTGCTCTCGCGCCAAACCAAAAACGGATTTCATCCGGACGGATGTGAGCATTACTTTTTATGGATATTTATGTACAGAACGTGACCGTCGAAAAAAAAGCAGCTGGGCCCAAGCTGGAGAGGCATGGAAGAGGCCGTCGCGCAGAACTCTTTGGGGCTCCCTTTGGGGGCGATGGACATGGACGCCCCAAGACTGTTAATGTGTGCAGCAGGAAATCGACAGAGCCGAATCAGCAATCGTCTATCGATTGTCGTAGCTTCGCAGTGGGAGAAAGGGAGAAAGAGAGAATGAGAGGGAGAGATCAGCACGTTAGCTGATGGCTGATAGCTGTAAATCTCGCCCAGCACGCCCAGCCCAGCCACTCATGCGACTTGCACGAGCTACTTCTGCCTTGAACTGCCACTGGACACCGCCGGGAGAGTCCATTCGACAAAACTCAGCAGAAAGAAACCCCAAAGAAAGAGCCCAAAAAAGAGGAAAGATGAACTTTGGCTGCCGCAATTCCACAATACTCTGCTGCTGAGCACATCAGCTGGAAGCAGCTGTCTCTTGGAATATTTACATGCATATTTCAGCATCAACTCGGCAGAAGTTGTGAGGTTTCAATGCATTATTTGGGCCAGGAAAACCGGCAGCAAACATCTGCACCAAAATAGATAGCCCCGCTGAAAGGGTATAGCAAATAGCGAGAATAAAGCTGAGCATGAGCATGAGTATGAGTAGAATGCCAACGGGGCCGAACTCTGAGCTTTTGCGGTTGTTGTCCACTGGTGCAGTGTGCAGTGTGCCAAGCAGTGACAAGCAGTGCAATGCAGTGCAGCCTCCTGACGTAAGACCGGGCCTCGGATGACACGACGTTCTTTCGGTGCCAGTCAGCCGCACATGTTGACAATGGATATGGAAGCTACACATAATATGATTAGGCGGATATGCAGATACTACACATAAATATATATAATTTTAATATGGGAGGTGATGTAAAGGCAACGATGTCCATCGGGTGTTGACGACCCGCGGCGATGAGTTGCGCGTGCGCCGAAAGCGCCGAAAGCGCCGATATTGCCATGGTGAGGATGAGGCCTGGCTCGGAAAGCCCATCGAAAGTGATACCCGGTACTCCCGGTACACCTCTGGGAACTCTCGGCATCGAGGAGCTGCGAGGGGAAGTCGAAGAAGTGGCGCCGATGCGGGCCGGTCATTGGAAACGCGAGCTAAACGCTTTGGTCAGCTATCCTCGGGCTGGGTTTGCCGACCCCAAAATTCCCATGGGTTGGATGGGATGTCCATTCCGAATACGAGACGGAAATGGTATCGGAACTAAGCTGCCACATTGTATACAATGTATTTACGGGAAAGACGCAGCCAAAGTTATGATTTGAGATGCAGAGAGCAGCGCAGACTACGAAAGATACGAAAGGATGAGCAGTCTGGAGTACAAAGTTATCTGGCAGCCGCAGCCGCACCCGCGAGTGCCGGTTAAGAAATGCATCTTGCAATTTTCCTCTTCAATTTCCATTTCCATTTGCCAAGCAATTCATAAAACAAACAACAACAAAAACCGAGCGAAATCATAATAAATATCTCGCGTAAATGCAACAAATTTGTGGCGCATGCGCAACCAACAGAAGCAACGACGCGGCAGAGGCAGAGCCAGGGGCAGGGGCAGAGGCAGGGCTGCCAGTGGCAGCCTACACAGCTGCGAGGTGGTGGCGTGGCTGCTGCTGCTGCTGCTGCTGCCGTGCAATTAATAAAAACAACAGCCAGCCCCCCGTTCAGGCCACCCCACTCTTAGAGCCAGTCCCAGTCGCAGCTCCCTCCCCGGCAACAGCAACAGCAGCAGCAGCAGCAGCAGCAACAACACCTTCCTTCAGTTCCTCTGCCATGGCACGGCGATGAGCCAACATTTTAACTGGCGGCACGCGCTGCGATGCAATTTTCGTATCTGCAAGATACAGAAAACTGTTGGCGCAGCTTTTCAGTTGCCTTTTATGATTTGGCGCTCGCTTTATATAATCAAAAAACGAACCAAAAACTGCACAACCCAATGAAAAATTGTTCGAAAACTGAAAGAAGTAGGCACCAGCAGCACCACCAGCAGCAGCAGAAACATTTCATAATTGAAAATGTTGCAACTATTTGGCAGCGCACTCTTCCATCCATCCATCCATCCATCTGTCTGCTCGGCTGCCTCTTTGCTGCGTTGCATGTTTGATTTCTGTTAATGCAATGCGGCATCTTGTTGCTGTTGTAATTAACAAAAACATATATATATACCTATAGCTATAGCTATACCTATATATATACACACATAGATGTATCCATATCTCCGCTTCAGAAAGAGGAAGTGTTCGCATATCAATTGCCTGGAAATGCGATCAAATCACTGCCGGGTTGGCCAGCCCAGAGGCCTGGCTACACAGGCTACTCCACAGCTCAATCGAAGCACCCAGAAGAGCCAAGGGATCCAGGCTTCTAGGAGGATTCTCATGACAGCTCTAAATAGAACAAAAAATCATTCGACCTGCTGCAAAGGATTGGAGAAAGTCTATGAATTCGATCCCCTTGGCACTATGGCCAGCACTTGAGACGGAAGAGAAATTTTCAGCGAGCTTCCCAGTTGCAATTCTTTCCATCTCCATCTGTCCTTCAATTCCTCCCTTTACTGATGCTCTGCCTCTGGTGTCAGTTTTCCCAGCTTCAAAAATCATTCCCAAGCTCCAGAGGAAGATCTCAAACTTTGGGCAGTTCTTTTGGGCAGATAATTAAGTTAGTTTTGCTTGTCACAATTTGCTGTTGCTGTTGCTGTGTGGTGGGGAGACTTATGGCTAACGAGACGAGCTACAAAAGCTATTTACGGGAGCTGTTTGGTGTGGAATGGGATGGGGCGGGGTGATGGGGATTCTCTGGCCAGCTCAAGAGTGCTAACGGAAACTGTTTAGCCACAGACAAGCGACAGCGCGACAGCCGACAGCCACTGACCACCGCAGCCAGTTGGCAGTTGGCAGTTGGCAGTTCCCAGTTCGGTCAGCTTTCATCTAGAGCAGAGCAGAGTACAATATCTTTAATGGCTATAAAACATACGTATAACGAGTGTGGTGTGGTGGGCTCTTGTTGTGTGCCTGTCTCGGATTGTCTCTCCGTTTGGGGCGCAGTTAAAACGACACTCGGCGTGGGTCAAAAGGTGCTGAGAACGGAGCGAAGCGAATGATGCTGAAACTGTCGAAATCCGAAACTTGTTTCACCTCTCACCATGTCCATAGTGTTGTTGTTTACCCAACCCCCCCGCCCGTTCAGCGTTTAAGCGGATTTATGTTGAAATAATCGTGGCCCCTCCTGCCCCACAGTTTCCAGTTGCCACTTTCCACTTCCAAAAACAAAAAACAAAAACAAAAAACCGAAAACCGAAAACGAGGACCGTTCCCATTTGAGAGCCTGAGAAAAGTTTGCGCCAATGATGATGGGATGATGAGATGATGAGATGCGGACAGGACATTTGACTAATTGGTTAGGCAGCTGATCGGCGATCAGGGGCTCTGGGGATCAGCGGATCGCCGATCGGAGCAGCACAATAGATCGAAGGGTAAATCCGGCCTCAGCCAGCACCCGAGGTGAGGCATTTTGACACGCAGACGAGTGGCCAGGCCAAAGATCATCTAAATAGCATCCCAAACCCAACCCCAACCCCATTGACATCGTCTTCGGCTGCTGCTGCTGCTGTTGCTGCTGCTGCTGATGCTCTACTTTCGCGCCGGGGTCCTGTCACTCTTCCAAGAACGGCGAGGGGATGCAGAGGGTCACTCAAGGGGTTGCGAACCCATAAATCAACAACGAGAGAGAGCCAGAGAAAGACGGAGCGAGAGGGGACGCGAAACCAGTTAAGCGACTTAACCTTTTTCTTAGCGAACCGAGCCAAGGAGGGTGACTCAATCATCTGCATCGTCATCGACTGACCAGAGATCCAGTTTCGTTACGCTTCTCTAACACCGAACCTCCCTCCCAGCCTGGATAAGGATGGGCATCGGTATGGGTATGGGTTGGGTAAGAATGATGATGACCAATGTCCAGGGCGGCAAATGTTGAACTTTCTGGCTAAAAATTAATTGAATTTGCTGCTGCTGCTGCTGCTGCTGCTGCTGCAGCGACAATTCCATTAAAAATGTCCGACAAAGTCCTTTGAACTTTCAACCCAAAAAGGATGCGATGCCAAGGGTTGTCTGCTGCTCTTGGCCTGGGGTTACGCCAAAGTTAAGAGGCACATTTTGGGTTAGAAAATGTCCGTTTACCGCATCCATTATTGAGGCTGGACAAGGGTCGTCATTTGGCCTGGACCAATCCAGGCAGCTGCCACACGAGCCAATGGCAAAGCTCTGCAGATTATCGTGCTGACTTCCTGTGACTTTTATCCATATAATTATTATAACACTAACACTATGTGCTGTAAATATAATTCGAATAGGGTTTTTTTTTGTACATTTTCTAACAATTATTATTGTGGCATATATGCGGATGCTTCTGCTACAGTTTCAGAATATTGAAATTCCTTCTTTGATGATCTGCTTGATTATTTCCCTTCTCAGATCTGCTAATTTTGGTGCTTTCAGGTTATTCTGCTTTGGGTTCTCTTCAAGATTGAATGAACAATTCAGAGAAATCTCCCTCAAGCTTTGCCTTTCCAGAGTCTTTCCCTTTCCCTTTCTTAATTTTTATTTGTTTTTCTTTTTACTATTTCTGCCAATAAACTGACCGTTAGGTATCCCTATCCCACCGCCTAATCCTTGGGCAAACTTGTCCTGCTCTCATTTGTGATTCCATTCATCGGACACGTCCCGTTCTCATTCTCATTCTAATTCTCGTTGTTGTCTTCTTCGCCTCCTCCTCCTGCTGCTTTTCAGCTCGGACTCGGACTCTGCACTCTGGACTAAAAAACAAAAAGCAGCGAAAAACCGTTACGTCTTAGCACAATGCCCAAGGGTCCTGCCAGCTTGTCCTTTTCCTTTTTTTTTTGTGTTTTTTTTTCGTTTCTTGTTCCTGGCCACTGACCTCATTTCGATCGGTTTCGCCCTGCTGGCTGTTGGGCCGATCTTAGCTCCGAATTTAAACAGGAACCGAACCAGGAACGAAACTAAAACGAGCTGCACTTCAGTAGGGCCTCCCAAATGACCAATAAATAGAAGCTGCCCCAAAAGAGCTGCGTTGATCCATCGTGGATTTGCCTTGGGGCTTTACCTGCAAAATAGATCTAAAGTTGAGGCTCAGACTGCAGACTTTAGCTGCTGGGGAAGCAATCGACATGAGACGGAAATCCTTGCCTGTCCTTCTATTTTCACAGCTCCATGGGCACTTCTTTAGCTGCCCCAAGTGCTGTCTGCCTGGCGAAGCTGTTTTTAATGCAATTTAAATATTAAATGTGCACACAAAAATGTCTCCACAACACAATAATTTAATCGCATCTAGACGGAGTCCGCCCTGAGGTTCTGGTGCGTGACCAGAGATAAATCGCAGCGAGATCAAACTCTCATTAACCCAAAAGCTGTGAGGAGGATCCATAAATTATTCACAAATTTTAACGGTCAGGGCAGTAGGGTTGGGAGGTTGGGAGGTTGGGAGGATGGGAGGATGGAACGGGGACGTGGATGGGGCGCAAAAATTACGCAGTCATAAAACAAATTCCTAATCAACTGAAGATCCCGATTGCGGATCAAATTGTAATACGCATGTTGACCAGTCGCCGTCCCAGTTGCAGCCACGGAACGGGATGGGATGGGATGGGACTGACTGCTCGACGGACGGGGCAGTCTCTGGTCAGCGGCATGAAATATGAGTTCAGGGCAGTGGCAGTGGCAGGGGCAAGACCAGTGGTTCAGGCTCATCTAAAGGGGATCGCTTGGTCAAGCGTGTAATGCTTAAGGATGTGAGAATGTCTTGGCAATGGCAATTTCACAGTCGCAACAGAGACAGAGAGAGGGAGACAGAGAGAGAGAGAGAGAGAGAGAGAGAGACAGACAGAGACATAGATCCTCAAAGCAAATCAAGATCATTGACCAACCCAACCCAAACCCAACCCAAACCCAACTAATATTCAAATGAGGTCGCTTGGATCGGGGCCCGAGGGCCGTAAATTAAGGCGGCCAACTGCTGACCAAATGCAACTGCGACCCGTGGTCGGATGAGCGAGGAGGGTAGGAGGGGGGAGGAGAGGGTCGGTTCGGGTCGGGTTGGGTGCAGGGCCCAGGGCCCAGGTCCAGGGCCAGGTTGCAGGCCAAGAAGGGCATCCGGAAGGGGTGAATAACGAGCGCGAAACTCATTATAATGGGAGCAAACGGCAAAGGGCACAGGCAGCGGCACAGGCAGCGGCACAGGCAGCGGCACAGGCAGCGGGAAATTGCATTGACCTAAAACTTCCAAGACATCGCCGAAGCAGCGACGCAGCGCAACCCCTGCAAGGAACCGCACTGGACAATGGTCAGTTACTTGAGTCCGTTGCTACTTAGTGTCCCAGCCCGATGCCCCTGCCGATCCCATTCCGGTCTCGAACTCATTTGCATTTTTCGCGCTCGCGCTCGCTCCCGCTCCCGCTCTCGATCGGGATGGGATGGGATGCGATGCGACGGGATGCGCCTTCGTCTATTTATTTATTTATTTATTTTAGCTGCTATCCTATCCCATTTCCAGACCGGGTCGCCATGGCGCTGACGCTGGGAACTTTTCTTGACCGTTGGTCACTCTCTTTGTGCTTTTGTGCGCCTCGAACTAGAACTCGAACTCGACCATCTCTCCTTGTCCCTGTCCCTGTCTTTGTCTTTGTCTTTGTCTCACTCTTCTCGTGCGGAGCGCTGACCATCGCCATCGCCATCGCCATCTCTGTCGCAGTCCCCTCCTCGGTGAGTGGTCCATTGTCCAGGGCGTTGCCTTTTGTTTTCTTATGTCATGTTGGACAAGAACTAGAACTAGCCCCGTCTCCGTCTCCGTCCGCGTCCCCGTCCGCGGCCCTGTTCTAGTTCCAGTCCCAGGCCACATTCAAAGCTCTCAAAGGCGCAAAACTAGTTTCGCTTTTGCTTCAAGTGAGACATTTTTCGCGGCAATCAACAGCAGCAGCAGCAGGAGCAGGAGCCGGAAGCCGGCAGCCAGCTGTGCTCCTACTACCCATCGAGCCCAGAGTCCCAGAGCTGCTCTTTGCAATCTACTGCTCTGCCAGGACATTGTCCCTGGAGTAATTATATGCTTCGATTATGGATGGGGCCGCTGCAATCTGTTGTAGGGCAAGAGCAAGGCGAAGCTTGGTGCTGGCACTCTTACAGATAAAAGTATTTATCAGAGCATTCAGTGGGGCATTCAGAGTGCAACTCAAGTGGCCAAGAAACACTCAAATAAAATTCTAGACTGGCCATGGACCCTCCCTCCTTCTGCTCCTGCTGGCCAAGAAGGCTGCGAATTAAATCAAGCTACTAAAGTGAATATACATGGACCATTCCACGAGCAAACTCGTATTTCCATATCCGTTTGAGGGGCTAACTTAAAGGCAGCCTTTTGTTCGCTTCCAACTGATCTGCAGCCCAATTCGTTTGCTCAGTTCGAGCAGTGGGCTGGGCCCACTCGCACTCAGGCCATAAGTTAATGGAGTTTGATAAATCTGCGCACATTCATCATTGCTGGCGATGAGGATGAACTGATGGCGCTGACCTTTCGCCGCATGATGTGACCTGCGGAGTGAACTTTTCCCAATTAATTACTTCATTTCATGCAGTTTATGCCCCGAAAGCCAAGCCCATGCCCGGGCCAGGGCCAGGGCCAGCAACATCCACCCCCCAAATAACGAAAGTTGGTCAGACGAAACCTCGAGCGGCAGAGTCGAGCAGGGAAGTGAGTGTGGACCCGTGAGTGGAGGGGGGATGTTCTTTAGTGGGCTGATGCGGCGCTTAATCGTGACTTTTAACGCACACTCCATGGCGCTGCGGATGGGCAGGGCTCGGGGGCAGAGGTGAAGCTAAACGGCTGGCATTAAGGGTGGCTGTTGGGACAGGAACAGGAACAGCAACAGAGACAGAGACAGGGTGTGGCCCACGTCTCGCCCACGCTCTGCGGGAAGCATCTGTAAATGGGTTTGGCTCTGTTTCTGTTTCTGTTTGTGTTTGTGTTCCTTCCTCTGTGGGCTAATCCCAAAGGCTGTGGCATTTGGCTGGGAGTGCAGACACTCCATAATTGCATTCGGCACGCCGACTCAACGCTCCTATTCCTTTTGGCCCAGACATCTGACATTTTCGTTAGCAGCAGCAGAGAGATGGATGGAGAATGGAGGATGGAGGATGGAGTGCTGCATTCCATTCCATTCCATTCCTCTTGTGGCCACATGCACTTCCTTCCGCCCACAGCATGACCAGGAAACGGTTTTCCATTTATTTTTCCTTCCATTTTTCCACACTTTTCGTGCATTTCGTGCTCTGTGCTTTACGCTAGACAGACTTTCGGTCAGCACTATAAATTCCATATATGCTCGCATATATCTATATATTTAATACAATGTATATAAATATATATTAAGGAGCCAAACACGAAGATCGCAGAGTCTTTGTTGGGCTGGAGACAGCGGGATGGAGGGAGAGGGAGAGGCAGAGGCAGTGGCAGAGGGAGAGGGAAGGGAGAGATTAAATCGTTTGGAATTTAACTTTAACTCTGGGGAAAGACTTTTGCAGCCTGGCAGATGGATATTTTTGGCATCAGTTTGGTGCAATTTATTCTGCACCTTTTTCTTTATTACAAGCAGCTTCAGGCAAGGGAAAAGCCTCCCAAAAATGCCCTTCCTCAGGCTCCGTTCAAGCCAGAGTATTACAGATTTTGGTATTGCAAATCTGCATTCATTTATACACGTTATAAAATCAATTAAACTGAGACAATCAATGCACCACAATGAAAAGAAGAAGTAGAAACAAAACAGCAATCGAAAGTGAAAACGAAACAGAAACTGAAACTGAAACAGAAACAGAAACCGAATATATACATACGTACATATGTATGTATAAATCCCCTGCAAGTGGGCGGCAATTATCACGTGCAAGCCATGAAACTGGTACAAAGCAGGGGGCTGGGGTGGGGCTGGGGTGGGGCTGGTGGGGCTGGCGGGGTGCTGGCTGTATGATGGAGAGTGAAGGCAATTCGACCGTGAATCTTCCTGCCATGAATTCAGCCAAGAATCATCAGTGAAGTAATCACTGTGGCTTGATGCAAGAATTAACGCTGCAAGAAGCCAACAAAAATAAAACTTAAAAATTAAATGAAAATGAAAATGCACAAAATCCAAATTGGAATCAGGCGTGTCATATATTGCTATGGCTATTAGCTCCGCTCCAATATTCATCATGAATCACATCAGGAAACAGGCGGCTGTAGGCTGTACGCTTGCCACTCAGAGTGCCGTCAGGGAGCTGTCGCCGGGAACTCTCATGCCCCCCCCCCATAGAGTAGTCGAATCGAATCCAGGCAAGGAGTCGCACCAGTTTCAGTAGCCAAAAAAATCAGACCCAGTCGCACGCACAGCTTTTAATGTGCTCTAAATTGTTAAAATAAGTTAAATTAAGTTCAGCAACATTTGGATCGCGATGCCGTTGAAAAAGTGGCAGCTGTGGCTCATAATTGGCACGCCCGTGGCAATGGGCATTGGCAAATATGTGGTGAAGAGGCTGAGAGGCTCACCACGATGCGGCGCCAAGGCGGGGCAAGGGCAGCAGGAGCAGGAGCAGCAGGACGCACTGGTGGCTGGGCAGGAGCCTGAAGCGGATAGCAACGTGGTCGCTGCGATTGACGACCAGCGCCTGGGCATGTCCGAGCTGTCCGAGCTGTCCGAGTCCGAGAACTGGCCCGAGGTGAAGGCGGACTGCGACAAGGCCCTGGCCCACAACGGTCGCAATGGCATGGCCTACTTGAGTCGGGCTCGTGCCCACGACGCCACCGGCAACACGGAGGAGTGCCTCAACGATCTGGCGGCCTGCCGCACCCTGCTCGAGTCTGAGCACATCGACCAATTCTGGCAGCGCGTCCTGCTGAAGCGCGCCCGCTCCGAGGCCAGTCGGATCATGAGCGAACGTGGTCCTCCCTTTCCCTCCAAGCTGCAGGTCAACACCTACATGGGGGCCTTCATCGCCGATCCCCTGCAGGCGGGCAACTTCGCTCGATCGCTGGCGGGAAGTGGGGCAGCGCTGCGCGGCTTTGCCCGCGCCCACTGCGCGTTCCGGGAGGAGCGCTTCGAGGAGGTCATCCCTGCCTGCACGCAGGAGATCGAGTCCTCCGAGGACTGGGCCCGGCACAAGCCGGAGGCTCGGCTCATGCGCGGCACCTTCCACCTGCTGTGCGGCGCGTGCGCGGAGTGCCAGGCGGACTTCGATGCACTGATCGGCGACGCCCAGGTGGATGCCACATTGCGTGCCTATGCGCTGATCCGGAGCGCTGCCCTCCGCTTCCAGCTGAGTAGGGGGCACGAGGCGATGGACGCCTTCGAGCAGGCCGAGCGGCTGGTGCGGGACAATCCCGATGTGTACCACCAGCGCGGCCTGATCCTCAGCAAGCTGCAGGACCTTGAGACCGCCCTGATGGACTTCGAGATGGCCGCCCGACTGGCGCCCGGCCACGTCGGTCCCGTGGCCTTCAAGCACTTCACCGAGTACCAGCTGGCGGCGCGCGTGAACAGCCCCACGCGCATGGAGACGGCGCTCCGGAAGCTGGGCGAGATGCCCGCTGCCTACCCGAACGCCATCGATGGCTACATGATGAGGGGCAGCCTGATGGCCGAGCGCAAGGATTTCGTGGAGGCGCAGGCCTGCCTCAGGAAGGCCGTCCAACTGGCGCCCAAGAATCCCATGCTGATGACCAGCCGGGCCCTCATGGAGCTGTCAGGGCATGGCAATGCGGAGCTGATTATGCCGCTCCTGTACGAGGCCATCGAGCTGGATCCCCGGTACCCCATGCCCTACGGCATCCTGGCCACGCTGCAGCTCCAGCGGAACCACCTCGACGAGGCCGTCGAGCTGCTGCGCCAGTCCTGCCTCCACTGCGGCACCTACAGCGAGCTGCTGCACGCCTGCTGCCTGCGCAGTGCCATAATGGCGCGCGCCGCTGCCAACCAGAATTTGGCCAATGATCTGGGCCTCGATCTGAGCCTCGATCTGGGCATGGTTGGGGACGAGCAGCCACCCACAGTGTAATGCGTTCACAGTGAATATACGCTGGCCCATGGGGATGTACATACATTTGGGGCTTTTATTGATCCACAATCCACAGGCCAGCCCTCACGCCTCAGGTTTCTCGGGCTATCAGCTGGAGGCAGCTGCAGCTTTGGCTTTCCACGTTTTCCCACGCCCCCAGCTGGGCTCCAGCCAGCGCTTATCGCTGGAGCTGGAGCTTTAGCTTTTCAGCCGCCCGCATGGGAGCGAGTCGCGCATTTGCCAAGCGAAACAGGAGGCATTGCCACGATAAGACGATGGACATGTGTTTGTGTGGATTTGGTTTCCCGCCATTTGCGCAGCGAACCGAAGACAGCCGCCAAGACAGAAGGTCTCCTGATAAGGCAGACAGGCAGGGCAGGGGGCAAGGGGCAAGGGGCAGGGGCAGCAAGACAGGGGAATAGACAGGGGGTAGGCGTTGCATGTGTCGCTTGTCGCTTGTCGTGTGCCGTGTGCCGTGTGGTGTAACGTGCAACGGCTGCGAAGGCGAGCGATTGTCAAGGCGCTCGCAGAAAGGATCGCCGGACTAAGTAACTCTTCCAGCTGACGCGACGCGACGCGACAGCCCGTCCACGGGCCACGTACGACGGTCCAGATTATGACCGAACAGAACAGAAGGACAAATGCCAAATCAACTGAGTCGCTGATGCGTTGCCCACGAACGAAGGAGCTGTTCCCCGCGGCAGGGAAGAAGCGCTACAAGAGCCTCCGCCCAAGGAAATTACACGACGAGTGAGAGAGAGGGGGGGGAGAGAGCGAGCCAGCTGCAAGGCCACTCCAATGGTATTTATGGTGTGGTAAGGTGAGGTAAGGCAAGGCGACATTCGTCATCATCTTGATACGAGGAGTTCTGCCACATCAACGTGTGGCAGCGTGCTCGTGGCATGTGGGCTGCTCCGTGTGGGCTTCCCCTTGCCACTCCTCGATTACTGGCAGTTGTGCAACTTCTGCTCCCACTTTCCCGCCGCTTTTCCTGCCAGTGCCTACTCAGAGTCTTTTCTTTTCCTTTTCCTTTGTTCCTTTTTTTGTTTTTATTTCTTTTTTTGGGTCCTAAGCTGATTGAGGCCCGAATGAAGCCCCCAAATACCAACTGACCCGGAAGACCCGCAGATAAATGGAGCTGCTGATGGATCCGCGTGGATCTGTGGTGCCTTCTGCAGCACAGATAAATCTTTAGCTCAAACGTGGGGCTGACACTGAGTTGATCTTCGATATGGGCCAGAAATCGTTTGATATTTCTTCGATTTTGATCTGTAAAACTAAGCGACATTCGACCCAGCTTGCAGTTCACATTGCTGCATTGTGCTTAGACCTGAAGCAACTACCAAATGGGCGCCACGCAATTAAATATTAGTGGTTCTTCGCCCCCTAAAGATAGCCCACAAAGACTCGAAAATAAAAGTATTGGTGGGTAATTCTTACTATGCAGCTTCTTAGCTGCGGCTAAAGAGAGAGTGGGCACAGCAGCTGGAGCAGAGCAGACACATCCCCGAACATCTGTGTGGCCAGAAGAGGCGAAGCCATGTCCAAGGGGCAAGCACGAAAGATACTCACAAAAAAAAAAAAAAGAGTGGCTAAAAAGCGGATAAACAAAAGGCAACACCAAAGAGCACGACTGCAAAGTACCTGGTAGCTGGTACAGCCAGATAAAGGAGATATATATGTATGTATGTATATCAGTCTGCCTCAATATATATGCACGAAGATCCTCAAAGTCTCCCAAGAGCAACGAAGACAGCGTACCCCTTGGGCGGGGTACCCTTTGGAGGGGCATAAAAATGTCATGTGGGTTCACCGACGACTGCACAGGGGCACGTGCCCTCTCAAGCGCGAAATGCAACTGCAGCAGCAGCAGCGGCAGCGGCAAATGAATGACTGGATAAATGAGGAAGATGCCCCCGACTTTGGTCTTGAGATCTCTCGCGGGTGCCCCTGCCCCTGTCCCTCTCCCTGTCTCTGTGCCGGGTCTGGCCCAAATCGACGTTGGCCTGGCCTGGTCGCGTCTGGCCTGGTCTGGTCTGCTCTTCATCTTTGTATCTTTGTATCTATCTATCTCTATCTCTTTGTGCAGCACTTCCGGCGCTGCGGTTGACTGTGCTCGCCGGTGCTTCCCCCCTACCTGTGCCCCATGCCGCATAGCCCATACCCAGCTACGGGTATCTTTTAGCTGCCTCTCCCTCACCATCATCATCACCATCATCATGATCATGATGGTGATGATCATCATTTCGTTTTCTTTAATTGCTCTCTGGACTGGGCCTCTACATTTGCCTCTGGCTTTGTGCTGCTTTCTGCTGCTTGCTGGTGCTGCTTGCTGGTGCTGCGTGCTGCTTGCTGCTGCTGCTTTCTGCTGCTTGCTGCGGCTGCTTGCTGCTGCTGCTGCTGCTTGCTGCTGCTGTCCTGGCATTCCCGCAGGTTTTCCTTTATTTTTCTCAGCCCTCTTCTTTACGACAATACTCGTACGAATAGGGTTGGCTCTTCCTCTTCTTTTGTTTCTGTTTCAGCTTCTTCTGCTGCTCTCTCTCTCTGTCTCTGTCTCTGCCTCTGTCTCGTTTTTATTATATTTCTTTTTTCCTATTAAAACGTCCCCGACATTGCAGTTAAATTAGATTAAGCAGTCATGCACATGTCTTTCCCTTTCCCTCTCCCTCGCCAGGGCTTCCCTTTTTACTGGGCGTCAGTTGCTGCTGGCAGACAGACAGACAAACAGAAGGTTTGGCTGGGGAAACCTCTTCCCTATGCTATGTTCCCTTCACGTAGAACATATCCTTAGCAGGAGTACGAATAGCTTAGAGATTAGACACTGGAGAAATGTGACAGAGTGATGGCTGCATAGCTGCAAGCATAAATATTAGAATATAGAAGGAAGAAAGGTTTTAGCCACATGAGGATATGCTTTGAGGGCCTTTCCTTTCCTTGTTCGTTGCACTATTTGGGGTCTCTTTGGGTACTCGTAGCTCTGAGACTGATTCCACTTATGCACATCTCTAGTATTCACTCCATTGATCTACAATTGCAATTTGTGGATATTAAAGATTCGCTAGTATTTATTTCGCTTCTGCCAGAATCGCTTTTTCCTTCGCATTTGCTCTCTGAGTGCGCATAATGCCACCCCATTAAGTCTGAGAGCTACAACTGTGATCCCTGATCCATCGCCCAGTATTTGTGTTTGTTTCTGTCTGTCCCAAAGCAGTGAAGTTCTCCTGGAAAAGTAGTTATTCCCCTCCCCCCAGGCCTGCTCTAATTCCGTTGCACTTGCAACTGCTGCTGCTGCTGTTGCTTCTGTTGCTGTTGCTGCTGCTGCTGCTGCATGTCCTTGGCAGTTGGCAACTGTTCCCTGCCGCTGGGGTCAATAAAACCGATCCTGATGCTGCATCATTCATAGCGACAGCCAGAGAGCGTGAGAGAGAGAGAGAGGGAGAGAGAGAGAGGGAGAGAGAGGCACAGGTAGAGCGGCGGGCGATGAACCTGTTCCTGTGTGCCCGCCAAGGAGCGGGACCCTAAATAATGGGCCCAACAGGTGCATCGAGAATCCCTCGCTCGAGAGACGACGGCACGCGCATGTTGCAGGCATTCTTGCATCCTTGCAACATCATCAGACAACATCCGAGGCATCGTAAATAAATGAACCGAGGGCCAGGCACGTGCCCCCAGTCAGATCGGCAGGGAGATCATCGATGAAGGCCCCGTCCCCGTCCCCGTTCCCCACTGCGATCTGCAACTGCAACATCATCGTCAGCAGCGTCATTGTCCTCTGGCAGGATGAATGTTACCCCCCTCCCCGCCATGCACGATGCACGATGCACGATGATGATGATGCGGTACCTGTTCCTGGTACTCGCTCCCTTTTCTTCGGAACGGACCCTTTTCCCACTCGTGTGGCAGATCTGACTGCAAGCTGCATTTCTGCGGTTACTTGCGGCTCGTGCCATGCCCCAGACACACTGTCCAGCTTGATGCCACACATTCGGCTCCAATTTAGCGCGACTTGGGCAGCCGCAGCAGCAGCAGCAGCAGCCACTCCCGGACAGCTGAGGCCTGGCAGCCGCTTTATAATTAACTTGATGATCGGTTCTGATCTGCCGCTGTCTCTGTCTCTGTCTCTGTCGCTGGCTGCAGCATCCCTCAGACGACAGCTGAAAGTATCCGCCGATGGAGATGAGTACAGCTTCGTCTTCGTCCTCTTCTGCTTCCAGAGACTGCCTAATAATTCCCCAATGTGCTTCATTTCGGGAGCGACACGTGCCTACGCAGGGCACTGCCTCGCCCCCATCAACGCCTGGCCTGGCCTGGTCTGGGCCCGGGTCTGGTCAATGGTCCAATTAGGCAGCCAATTAGGACTAAATAGGCGCACCTTTCCCCCTCCCCGTGCGCCCTTCCCACACATTTATCACTCGCCAACAATCGGACAAATCATTGCGCAACTGGATCGAGAGCAAACCCAAAAGCCGCGCTCATAAAAAGAGGATCAGCAGCAGCAGGGCAAAACATCTGTACCGGAGCGACCAATCTGCTGCTCACACCTTGGCCATGGCCATGGAGGAACAAAGATGTGGGCGGGGGTAGGTCCTTAAGTGTCCATAAATCAGTTGGGATAACAGGCTGAACGATTGACCCCGCTTGACCACAGCTGTGTAGGAGTTCAGCTCCGCTCTCCCCCAGCCCTCTGGCTGCTGCTCTAGACATTAAGGTATCCTATCCGGCTGAAGGGAACTGCTTATAGGAACTAGCTGTATGCATGTTCCCAGGAAAGAACAGCCTTGGGACAACCTCCCCTTTGGCCGCCTCCTCCGCAATTATGTTTATTCTGCGTAAATATTTGCCTGCTCTCAAACAAAAGCAAAACCGAGGGGAAAAAGCCAAAAGGGAAAAATTGATGTACAAAAAATGAGCCGAAATAAAGTTGCAAACGTCGCACGATATCAGTGACGCAACCCCCAAGTAAAAAAGCAACCCCCGGCACCCAGGCACCCTGGACCCCACAGGATCGCCCAAGCCCAAGGAAAGGAAGATGCGTGAGAAAAGCAAAGCAATTCGGATATTAAAATGGAAACAAAGCTGGCAATTGGAAGTGGAAACTTGCTAGAACAGCGATGGAAAAGGATCTTACGATTATGTAGAGGATTTCCCATATTTTCTTCTCTTTTGCTCTGCAAAAGTTGCACTTTTTGTGGTTTTCTGGACACCCAAAACACACCCCACACACCCCACATGAGTGATGTTTATCCAGGCACTTCCCATGCATGTGTGTCCATGTAGGGAATACAACAGATTACAGTCCGTTTCATCCCTTGCATGTCCCTGTCGTATCCCCAGTTCCAGTTCCAGCCCCAGCCCCAGCCCCCTCCCTCTAGAATGACGGACTAAAAGCGTTTGCCGAATGTTGGCCTCGGAACAGCCAAGTCCGAGCCCAGCTCTGGCTCCAATTCCGCACCCACTTTCTCCTGCTTTGGCATCGGAGAGTGACACGAGAGCCGCAGCGCGGCACCCTCCTGGCCATGCCATGCCTCACCTTCGCTTCGCTTCCCTTCACTTCACTTCCCCTCCCTTCGCACCCTTGTGCCCCGTGTGCATACGCTTTTTATTATTTTCATACAACCAGCGAGAGACAGCAGCAGAAAGGCAGCAAAGTGCGCACTGGGAATACGGGAATACCCTTTAAAAAGGACTCCGTCGGATGTGGATTTATCTCGGAGGAAAGCAGTCCAAAGCCGATCCAAATGGAGGCCATTATGGCAGAGAGCGGCTAGTACTTAGATGATTTAATATTTATATATGTGGGTGGATAGATATTGTAGAAATGGGTGCACGTTTCAATGCAAAATCTGTGATATTCTATTCGGAATATTCGTTGGCAACTTTCGAACTGAAGGCACATACTTCAAGAGGACCGACCGAGGGGCACTCGCGCACATCGCGTGATTGCTTCCTTCGTTGGGAGTGCAGAATTCTGCTCAAAAGGGGAAAACTCTTGCCGTGAAAGTGCATGGCAACGGGAAGTTACACAGTGGGCGGGAAGCCAGACCAGAAAAGTGCGCCACATTGTGTCTCTCTCGCTCTCGCTCTCGCTCTCTCTCTTGTGTGTGTGTGTGTGTATCTTTCAGATACTTTTTTGAACCGCAAGTTGCACTCAATGCAGCTGCCTGGCTGCCTGGGCTGCCTGGCTGCTGCTGCTATCGATCCATGAAACAGTGACTCACGGCAAGTATGCGCCGCACCGCTGGCGCAGCATGGATGCAAACTTTCAGCGCTCGGTGTGTGTGCGGGAGACTCTGTCCCTGTGCTCCCGTGTGCTCTGATATATCCAGGACGGACCGGACTCCTTTGTCCTCGTCTGTCCAGGTGTGGACTGCACCTCGAATCAGCCAGGACAGGACACGCGAGGCGTTGCCGGAGGAGGAATCAGGACACAGATTCAGGTTACACACCTGTTCTGTTCTGTTCTGTGCTGTTCTGTTCGCCGTGTCCCCGTGGCCCGAGAATAATCAATAATGAATGCCAGAATGCCAGAGTGCCAGAGTGCATCCATCCCCAGTGCCCAGTTCCCAGTGCCCCGTGCTCAGTGCCCCGTGCTCAGTGCCCCGTGCCCAGTGCACAGCGAACCCTCCCCCAAAAGTTGTCCACGTGTTGTCCGGTAAAAGCATTTTCATCGACATCGAACACAAAAAGTTCTTCCAATTACAATAAATAAATAAATACGACAAAAAAAAGAACTAAGTCTAGGGGCTAAAAAAAAAACTACACCGAGGATACACATCCTGGAACGGGGGCGGGGAGTAGGCTAGCGGCACCTCTGGGATGGGAGAGAGGCGTTCCCTCGCCGTCCGCCTAGGAGACGAATCTCAGGTTGGTTCGCTTGCGTCCGCCAAAGTCGCCAAAGTTGCGCCTGACCGCCTGGAGCACGGCCTGCCTGGCCACGGGATCCACTGCATCCCCATCGACACCTGCTGCTGCTGCGCCTGCTGCGGGGGCAGGCGTGGGCTCATTGCTGCCCGTGTCGCGGCCCAGGATGTTCCAGAAGGGACGCTGCGTGGTGGTTGTGGGGGGATCCTTGTTGATGTAGATGCAATTGATGATGGGCTCATCGCCGTAGAACTGGCGGTTCTTGTTGCGGTTCCTGCGCCGGCGCTGCTGCTCCTGGCGGCGACGCTTCTGCTGCTGCTGCTGGCGCTTGCGTGTCTGCTTCTGCTTCTGGCGGCGGCGACGCTCCTTCTGCAGCTGGAGCTGCTCCTGCTCCTGCTCGCTGAGCGACTGCTGGGGGCGACGCCGGCGGTAGCCGCCAATGCTGCTGGAGCCGCTGCTCGAGCTGGAACTGGGGCGTCTCCGCTTGTTGCTGGTGGAGATGTTGCTGCTGGTGCTGCTGCTGCTGCTGCTTGGACGCTTCTTTTTCTGGCTGCTGGGCCTGGTCTTTCGCTTGTTCACGCTGCTGGCGGCACTGGGACGCTTCACCTTCTTCTTGCTCTTGTTTTTGTTCTGCTGGGATGATGCCAGCTCCCCGTTGGAGCTGATCACCTCAGCTGCGTCCGTGTTGCCCGAGGAGGAGCCTGCAGCAGAAACGGAGCTGGAGCTGGAGCTGCTGCTGGACGTTGGCTTCTTCATGGGCTTCTTGGTCACATCCATGGAGCTCTCCTGCTGCGGCTGCTGCTGCTGTTGTGGCCTCTTCTTCTGCTTTTGCTTCTGCTTTTGCTCCTTGATGTTCACGTTGTCCTGGCTGTTCTGCTGCTGCTGCTGCTCCTCCTGCTCCTCCTGCTCCTCCTGCTGCTCCTCCTGATCCTGCTCCTTCTCTGCCAGCTCCTGTTTGCGCTTCACCTGCTGCTGCTGCTTCCTGTTCCTGTTCTGGTTTCGCTTGTTCGGATTCCTTTTGTTTTTATTCTTATTCTTATTTTTATTGTTGTTTTTGTTGTTGTTCTTGTTGTTTTTGTTCTTGTTGTTGTTGGGCCTCGAGTTGGCCTGGTTGATGACGGGATGGATGTCAGTGTCATCCTCGTCGATGCCAGTGCTCCACGTGGCGATCGTCGTCACCGGACTGTCCTCGGAGATGATCTCCTCGTCGTACTCGCCCAGCGGATGGTAGCCGGGGCGCTCCCTGTAGTAGCCACCGCCGCCCTGGCCGCCGTAGTAGAAGTCGTCGTAGTCGTCCTCATCCTCGTCGTAGTCATCCTCGTCCTCTGGCTCGTACTCCTGCCAGTGGGCGGGGTGGGTGCCGGCCACAAACGGATAGTAGCCCTGGATGGGCGCCTCGTGCACGATGTCCGACTGCACGGGCTTCAGCTCGAAGACGGCATGGGTATCGGGATTGACCTTGGGCGGCTGGTGGGACTGCACGACCACAATGCCAGCGTCTCCGGCCACGTTGGCATGGCTGGCGGCATTCGCCACCACACTCACGCCATGCGGCAGATGGGAGGCGCTGGACTGGGCCAAGGGCAGGGCCAGGGCGGCGGGCACAAACTGTGACTGCGACTGCGACTGTGCCTGAGCCTTGGGATGCTGCTGCTGCTGATCGTCCTCTTCGTTCTCGCTGAAATCCTCGTCATCATCATCATGATCGTTCTCGTCCTCATCCTCTTCGTCGGCTGGCTGCAGATGGACGCCCGTGAAGGCCACATACCGCCGCTTGGTGGCGTTCTCGAGTGGAGCTGCCGATGCCTCGCGATGCTCCACCACGGGCAGGGGCAGCTGTTCCACGTTCACCTGCTGGGAGCTGACGGACACGGACTGTGGCAAGGCCACCGCCCGGCTCGAGCGCTTGCGGCGCGTCACCACGCACTGGGACTTGCTGCCGTCGCCGGCCAGCTGCCGGCCCTGGATGAAGAAGCGCTTCAGCTCGTACTCGTCTCCGTTCTCGTCCACCTCGATCATGGTCTCGGCATTGGTGGTGGTGGTGGCCAAGGCCAGCCACAGCACGATGGTGGCCAGCAGGGCCCAAGCGCAGCTATTCCTCATCTCGACTCGCGTCTAAAACTGAGCTGTCCGACGCGCCGGTAGCGACTTATATTAGCTCGCGGTACCGCGAACCTATTGACCCACAGCTAATTGCCAAAAGAAAAGAAATGGCAACGCAACGAAATATAGAAAAATACGAAAACGGTTTCCTCGAACCGGAGGGGGTTTCTGAATTATTCATCAGCCAGCATCAGGCTGCGGCTGTGGCTGTAGCTGTGGCTGTAGCTGTGGCTGTGGCTTTCTTTCGAGCAGCGAGAGATTTCTAGAACTTGTTTTGGGCAGCAGCTTTCTGGCGGGGTCAATGGATCGACACCATCATTAATAACCCCGCCAAACGCCGATCGAATCGATGGGGGGATTGCCAAACAAGGCGGATGAAAGTTTCTTTTCTGTGGCCAGGCCAAAGGGCCATTTGTGGGTCACGTCAGCTAAGCCCTACGACAGTTACACTCCCTGGTGGAAAGTTGCAGATTCTCCGAGCCCCGAGCCCGAGTGGGACGAGTGGGACGAGTTGGGGCGTCCTAAAATAGCAACACAAATGCCATGGATACCATGCGGAATAGCATCTAAATTTAAAGCCAAGATACACATCTGTTTCTGTATATTCCATTCATTTTCATTTGAATGGTTTAACTGTGATTTATTCGAGCACAAAGGATGCAGATGGAGCTGGAATGCCACACGTGGTGCCAAAGTTCAGGCGAAAAAAAAGCGAAATTGACCTTTTGCTGAAAAGAAACAAAGCGAAAGAGACGACAGAGACGACTGAGACGACTGAGACGATGAAGCAGTTATGCAGATTTCTTTGCGGTACAAAAGTTTCTACAACAACAACAAAAACAACAAAAAACTAAATTAATTTATTGAATTTGCTTCGTTTTTGTTGTCTTTTGTTGTTGTTGGATTGTGGGGAGATTATGAAAGGCCAACGAAAGCCGCTAAGCATACCAAATCAGAGCTTGACCCGAACCTACTAGTGACTAACTTAAGTTAGTCAGAGCTGTGCGCGCCCCCCCGCGGGGTTCAGGGGCAGGCAGCGAACATTTTCGCTGCGGATTGTACGGATTGTCCCAATGCTGCGGCCCCAGCCATTTATCGTCCACTCTTTTTGCATGCTAATGAAAACATCGTAAATTTGCAGGCCCCCAGAAGAGGTTGGTTCTTCAGCACACCATAATAGTGAGCAGTGCGCATTGTTGGGATTGGAATGGGGATTGGAATTGGCACTGGGTGGAGTGCTGCTTACCGTGTTGATACACTCTCAAATAATCCCCAGAGAGATACGCATATTTCATGTGAGAGTACGGGGCAGAGATGGTAATGCACACTTGAATAATAATCGCGCGGCAGAAAGAGAGGCCATTAAATCACAACACATCTCTGAGCTGGAGTCGCAGACTGGGTACCCAGCCTCTATTCGGAGTCCAGCGTCCAGCTCCATTTGTATGTAGAGGCTGTCGCCAGAAGAAGCAGCAGCAGCAGCAACAGCAGCCACAAGCAGCAGCAGTTCGAGTACATAGTATCTGAAGAAACCAGAGGCAGTAGCCGCAACAGTAGCCGTAACAACGGCAGTAACAAGAACACACCTTGTTCTTGGCAGAGAGAACCCTGATATCAAGTGCTGATTGCAGGCAGCCAGGCCACACACTCCACGCCACACACTCCACGCTCCACACTCCCTTGTAGACTTCCCCACACGTCGATCGACATCATCTAGAGTTCGCCCAAAACGATATTAGATGGGGAAACGGTCTCTAATCATAGAGCACACAGGGTATAGTCGGGTATATTGTCTGTGGCAGGGCAGGGCAGGGCAGGGCAGGCATGTGCTACGCAGCAGAGTCGCTCTTTCGATTATATTGTACTGCCTGCCATTCATCAGCTTCACAGTGCGCTGCAATCCACGGCGGGTGCTGCACTCCACACAGGCCAGACCCCACCACACACACACAATCTCCCGATCGTATCGCGGGGGCTCTAAAATTGTCCATTGTCCCAGAGGCGATACGAAACGTGAGTGCCAGCCTACAGTGGAGGTACATACATGTTCGTTTAGTAGCGGACGCGACTGTATGAACATCCCAAAGAGAGAGAGAGAGAGAGAGACACACACAGACACACACACACGCACACAGATGGGATCGAATCGGATCGCCTCACCTGCAATGCTCCAATCTCTATGGAAATTGACGCACGCACCAAGAAAGTCCATCAAGTACGCAATTAGAATTCAATTATGTGATGTGGCAGCAACAGCCACAGCCACAGGCACAGGCACACGCACACGCACAATGCGGCACAGCACAAGACACCGAAAACAAAAAAAAGTTAATTTCTTCTCATTTGCATGCCGTTGCGCACTTTCTTCGCTCTTTGCGCGATAACTGCACTTCTAGCAGCATCTCTGGTCAGTGTTGGCTATCGCCTGTGGAGCCTGTGGAGCCTATGGAGTGGCAATAAATAAAGAACTTTCGTTTCAAATTCAAATTAAATGCAAAAGAGGATGAAAAGCGATAAAACACAAGTATTTAGTATTTATCATGAAATTTGCTGATGTTTTATCAACTGCTTATGCTGTCCGCTTTCGCATCAGCGACAACGGGCAACGGACAGCGGGCAACGGACAACCGAGCAGCGGTCACCGGGTGCCCAACGGAATTTATAATTAATTCGTGCATTAAATTTGTGAGCATATTATTTTTTATTTGCCTTTCTGCCGCACAAATCAATATGGTAGGTATATGGGAGAGTATCTCTTAATGATATTCATGATTTTTTGTTGTTGTTTTTTATTGTAGATTGAGGAATGCCGCAAACCAATAAAACAATTACCCAAAAACCAAGAATGCGGCACAAAATATGATAATTTTTGTTTAAATTCAATTTTTTCCATAATTTTTCATTTTTCCCGCATGCCTTCTGCTGCTCACCCGCCTCGCCCTACTTAGCGGGGCTACTGGAAAAACAAGTGCAACAAGTGCCTTTGCGGAGTCGCCACAAAACGAGTTTTTCCCACGAGGCAGCGCAGCAAATCACAGCCACAGACCAATCCCAGGGCCCCTGTGCGTGTGCATGTGTGCGTGTGCCTTGGGATGCTGCACTCAGCTGCAGTTGCCGTTGCCGTTGCCGTTGCAGCAGCAGCAAAATGGTGGGCCATGCACTATGGGCGGAGTCCCGTCAGTCAACTCCGATTTGCCTCGATTTGGGAAGTAAAAGGAGAAAAACCATAAAGTAAAAGTGTTGATCGATTCTGCTGTGACCCAGAAAGCCGCCAGGCGTCAAGCTGACATCACGAAGATGGCCTGCGGATGGGGCGGAGGGGAGGTGGCCACAGCTTATCACAGCCGCCTTGTATTTACAATCATTTAACTCAGCCAGATGTGCCAAATCGCGAATGCTCTGCACGTTTGGCTTTATTTATTTGAATTTGAGCTGCCCGCTGTTTCAAAACATCCACGAAATCAGGCTACGCTTCCATCAGACACATAACGATATACGTCTCGTCTCGTCTCGTCTGGTTTCCATCTTAATTAAAAGGCACGGAATTTACACGAAACACTACAGATTTTCAAAAGAGTACGCATCTGTGGCACCGCGCCTTGAGTGACCGCGTAAAAATTCAAATTTTGCTAAAGCGCTGCCAGTGCTGCCAAGAATCACATTATTATCGCATACGGCCGCCAGATGTCTCTGTAAATAATTAACACTGACGTCACATTTAGTCAACATTTATGTTTTATGCTTTGGCCGCTTTGTTTGAACTTTAATATGTAAAGAATCCAATGAAATATAGTTCTGAAAACTAGCCAATCCTAAACAAAATTCATTGAGGAATTGGATAAAATTAGTGTTTTAGGGCTGAGAGGGTCAACTATCTAGTAATATTAAACTGAATATCAAAATTGACAAATTTCATATCACAAAATATCATGGTATGGCAGCAACTACGAATTGAACGAGAGTGGCAACGCCACAAACGCAGTTATCGGTATCAATGAAACTGTCAATGAAATAATGAAACGCAGTTATCGGTATCAATGAAAGAACAATGAAACTATCAATGAAATAATGAAACGCAGTTATCGGTATCAATGAAAGAACAATGAAACTATCATGATAGTCTCAAAACCATCGATAGTAGACTCTAGCAGCAAAATATCGATACTATCGATAGTGCTCTCAATGATTTGACACCTCTAGTTTCACCGCTAAAGCGTTGTTTCTGAGAAAAAAAAATATAGAGTCGCTGTTTTTGTGGTGTAGCGTCGTGTGACAGAATTTGGTGAAAAGAAGGTGAGTTACGAATGGTTTTCGAACTTTATTTTCGCGAATGGCCCGCGCCCCGTGTTTGGATTCTAGGGTATTCCTCACTTCTCCGTACAGCATTTTTTTTCTTTGCAATTTTCTTGTTGCTGCCCCGCGTATTGCTTGCATTTGTGTGTGTGTGTGTGTGTATGAGTGTGCATGGAATGGGTTTTTTTTATAGGGGTGGGGGTAGATTTTTCTTAAGCTGTTTTGCTGGGTTCTGGCCGCGTCTGGCTCCGGCCCGGGCCGAGTCCAGCAGCCGTAGCGCCTCCCGGGGAAGCGGGCTCTCACCGAACAGCAAAAACGGCGGCCTGCCGACGTGCATTCGGCTGCCAGTGGCTTGTGTCCCTGGATGCGCATCGTCAGGCTTGACCCGCCGCTATCCGGACATCCGAGCGGCATTCCGAAGCCGAAGGCTCCAGCATATACACACACATTTTGGGTTGCAACACGAACGAGTTGCAATTCGGTGGGCCAGGGCCAGGTCACTGCAATTCAAATTGAATCCTTGCCGGAGACAGAAGTGGACGCGGACGCGTGCAACGACGACATCGCACATCATCTCTTAATTGAATTAGGCTGCAGAAAACCGAATACACATATCTTTTTTTGTGCTCTTCTTCCATTGCAGCTTCTGGCGCGCACTGCGACGTAGATACAACACAAATATTTTCTGTGGCACTTTGACCAGTTTGTGGAGAGGCGAATAGGAGCGAAAAGCAAGCGACGTTTTTTTTTTTTTTTTGAGGCCACGCATAGCAGAGGATCAGGAACAGTGCCAGCCATGTCGCAGTCGAAGAAAATGCAGGATCAGACTCGCCAGTACGCGAATGAGAATGATAACGAGAACGAGGAGTTGTCTTCGGACATGGAGGTAAGTTCAAGTCCTCCTCCAAGACCTGCAACACCCTCCACCCCAATTTTTCCACCCAATATCTAACGCTGATTACCCGCCATATCTGGTTTTTCAGGAGCCAGCGGATGCTGTGGAGCGTGAGGCCCAGCAGGAGAGCCGCCAGGATGAGAACTTCAACGAAGACAGCAGCCCTGGCAATGAGAACCAGCAGGGCGGGGACGAGCAGGAGCAGTCAGATAAGCAGCAGCCTCAGGAGTCGTCCGGGGACGAGCAGAACAACCATGGCAACGGGGAGGCAGCAGGCCCTGCCGATAAAAAGCAGCAGCAACAGGGTGGCAATAACGCCGCCACACCGCCGCAGGAGCAGGAAGAGCGCGTGAGCTCGACCAATCTGATAGTCAACTACTTACCACAGGACATGACCGACCGCGAGCTATACGAGCTCTTTGCCAACTTCGGGGGCATCAACACCTGCAAAATTATGCGTGACTTCAAGGTAAGCCACAGCCAGTCAACAAGATGGGCAACAGGATAGGCTGGATGCACGTCACAGGTCGTTGTCGTCAAGAGAGGCCTCCCCTCGCTCATCCCTCCTCCCGCTTGCTGTTATCCTTGTCGCACCGTGCAATACATACACAAATCTTTTTGCTGCAACTCTAACCCGTGCATCCTTTCTCTGTTTGCCATTTCATCCCCCACCCTCAGACCGGATATAGCTTCGGCTACGGCTTCGTCGACTACAGAACTGAGGCAGACACCGAGGTGGCTATCGATAAGCTGAACGGGTTATATGTGCGCAACAAGCGATTGAAGGTGAGTATCCCCCAAACTCCCAAAACCCCAAAACCAACCCAAACCACCCACCGACTGCGCATACGCATACTCACTTCTGTCTCTCTCTCTCTCTCTGTTCTCTTAGGTCTCGTATGCTCGTCCGGGCGGCCAGTCAATCAAGGACACCAACCTGTACGTCATCAATCTACCACGCAATATCGACGATGATATGCTCAACAGAACCTTCTCGCCCTTTGGCCAAATTGTCCAGCGCAACATTTTGCGCGACAAGCTCACCGGACGTCCGCGCGGCGTTGCCTTCGTACGGTAAGTTGCCCCCAAAAGTACTACCATATAGTTGCAAGATTGCAAGTGAGGGAGTGATGTGTGGAGTGCAGTGTCCAGTCAGTCAGTCAGTTTCCTATTGAATTCCAATCTGATATTTGCTTCGCTTTTGCCTGAGGAGAACCTGGCAAAACAGATTTTCATATAAATTTGGTGCTGAAATATTGAGATATTTGAATGTGCTTTTGTTGCTCCATATATAGAGACCTAGGATATTAATAATTAGAGATCGTGTTTAATATTCGGCAAATAGCCAAAATAGATCAGGAAAGGAGCAGGTGTATCCCCGTATTAGGAAGAAAATAACAAAAGATACTCAAATATCTATGGGAAATGTCAGTTTGGGGTTAATATGGGGATTCCTTGTCGTAAATGTTGGGCCCAGGCTTAAGCGATCGTATTTAAAAGCTTATAGAGCGAAATTGTAGCCTCCAAGCCCCCAAGGATTTTTTCTTTCTCTAGAACTCGATTTAGGCAAAAACATATCTGTAGGGGCTTGCCAGCTTTAAGTCCTAGATTAAGCGCCGATTGTGTAACTGAGTGGCGTGAATTGAAATCAAAAGGTCAGAAAAACATGTCCATTCAATGAATGATCCAGCAGAACGTTGGAATGCAATTTGATGGCTTCCAATCGTGAGCGTTTTGGAATACAAGAGCAGCTAAATCTAAACCTGGGATTTAAATAGATGCAATATGCAGTAGGCCATGCTTGGGAGAACGGAGAGCGACTCGGAGATGTCTAGGGCGGTTCAGGGGCCAGGCATGATCAATCCATGGGACTGCAAAAGATTGTTGTAACTCACAGAGTAGGGAAATTTGGCATTGCAATATGTGTGGCATTAATTCTGCTTTACAGCGACTCCTACTTGGTGCACCGGTGGTGCGCAGTGCCCCACAGCTATAGTTTTTATTTTTTTTATATTTTACCACCATTCCCTAACGTACCCTCTCTCGTTTTCTTTCCTTGCTCCGCGTACAGCTTCAGCAAGCGCGAAGAGGCACAGGATGCACTGAACTCGCTGAACAATACGGTGCCACTGGGTTACACCCAGCCAATTTGGGTGCGCCTGGCCGAGGAGCATGGCAAGGCAAAGGCCGCACAGTTCATGTCGCAGATTGGCGGGCCGATGGGTGGTGGTGGTGGCGGCGGTGGCGGTGGGGGAATGGTTGGCCCACTGCATATTGGACATCAGCCGCACCACCACCATCACAACAACAACCACAACAACCACAACAACCAGCACCATCCACACATGCAACAGCCGCACCAGCAACAGCTGCAGCAACACCATCATCCACCGCATCACCACCAGCACCATCAGCAACAACACCATCCCCACCAGCCGCATAACCACAACCACAGCCACAGCCATGGTCACCACAACCACCACCATAACATGGCCCACCATCCGGCGGCGCACCATATGCAGCTGCACGGAGGAGTCCACGGCGGAGTGGGCGTCAGCATGGGGATGGGGGGCATGGGCGTCGGAATGGGAGTGGGTATGCAGATGCATGCTGGAGGTGGAGGTGGTGGTGGGGGCGGTGGTGGAGCGGGTGGTATCGGTGTCGGTGGTGGCGGTGGCGGCTACCAGCATATGGCGCATAGAGGTAGATCAAATAGAACAACACGATCTCAAAAACTGCATCCATATAACAATCATGCACAGAAATTTATTTAAACACACACAAAAAATTAATTTCTTTACACCAATATTAGCTGCATCTCACAGGTGAAGTGGTCATGCTGCCATTGCCACATTGCAGCCACTCCAGCCGGCAGCCGTGCAATGGCAGCAGCATCCGCCGCATCCACGTCCACATCCGAATCTGAATCTGAATCCTCAACCGCAAACGCAACAGCAACAGCAGTCGCGTCCACATCCACAGCCACAGCCAACACAGTCTCATCAGCCATCATATCAGCCACAGCAACCACAACAGCAGCAGCAACACCAACAACAACAACAACATCTGCTGGCCCCACATCAGCCAACAACAGCACACCTGTCCACCATCTTCGCCAGTCAACAACCCCCCAACCAACAGCAACAGCAGTCCCATGCGTTCAGCAACAATATGAATAGCTACAGCCAACAGCAGCAACAGCAACAGATCCACATCCAGATACCCAGCCAGGCGACCTACTTTGCTCCTGCTTACTTTGTGCCTGCGTATCAAGCAGCAGGACCAGCAACAGTCGCATATCCAGCTGCAGCCACACCATCAGCAGGAATAGGAGCAGCAGCTGCAGCAGCTGTATATCCAGCTACAGTCGAATATGTTGTTGCCTCACCACCAGCCACCACATATCTACAGGCTACAGGTACAGCTTCTGCAGCAGCAGCACCACCACCAGGAGCAAGACGAACGCCAACATATACAGCAACATCTAGGGAATCGCGAGGCACAACATATTATTATTATCATCAGGTCGATGATGGATCTGAAACAACACAAACGGTGCCTGCAGCAGTAGCAGCACCCACAACGTATACGTATGCAACGACATCAGCAGAAGGAGCAGCAGCAGCAGCAGCAGCAGGAGGAGGAGGAGCAACAACATCAGGAAGAGTTGGAACAGCCACACCAGAAGGAGCCGTAACCGGAGCCGACACCGCATATGTTTATTACCAGTGTTCCGATTCGAACTACGTGAATACCCTCAACTACTTGGATCCTCAAACTGGCAGATTGCAAGCCGTGGGGCTCGTGTATGTGACATACAGGGGAGACCGAGATCAAACAGAAGGAGCAACAGCAACAACACCAGCTGCAACTCCTACTCCTACTCCAGGAACAGCTCAAACACAACAGAATAGAATGGCGACCAGTTTGGGGCCGGGAACAACAAGTGCTGCTGGCGGAGGTGAAGGTGGTGGTGGAGGCAACAACAACCAGGATGCAGCTGCTGCTGATGTTGATGAGATGATGCGCGGCACTGGCGGAGGTGGAGGCAGAGGTAGTAGAGGTAGAGGCAGGGGCAGAGGCGGAGCAGTTGGAGGAGGCAACAGGCACGCAGGCGGTGGCAGCTTTAACCACTACATCCGTAATCGAAACCGATACTGAATCTAAATCATACCCCCGCCCCACACCTGTAATAATCCGGAAATAACCAATATTCCCCCCCTCTCTCGCTATGACTCTGTGCGTCTCTCTCTAGCTAGATGTATGTATTCGTACACACAGAAATACCACACACACACACACACGCACACACCCACACACACAAATGTATATATCCAACAAACACTGATTGATCGGTTGAAGATCGGAGGGCGAAGGAAGAGGAGAGGCGCAGAAAGGCATTGGCATTGGCAGCAAAAAAACAAAACAAAAACAAATAAAAGAGATGCAGACAAAACAAAACAAAACCCACACACATAAAGAAAACAAAAAACAAGGAAAAATAAATCAGAGAACAAAAATCATAATGATTCCACGCCACACAGATACACCCACACACACACTCACACAGACATACAGTGCAGGAGAGTTATTCACGTTGTACGTTGTAAAAGATCTGAAATCAACACAGGATCGATAACCAATTAAAATTCCATTTAATTTTTGTATCAGATGAATACAAAACACACACACACACAACACTTCCATACATATGTATACCATATATCTCCCGGATTATACTCTCCAGAATGTTTGATTCAATTGTTAAATAACAAGAGGAACAGGAAACCTTTACAACTCAATTTTTATACACACACACACACACACTCACACAGAAGCAAACACACCATATATAATGAATATATATGTAGAATATATGTACATATTGTATGTATAAAACACTCGATACTGAAATCTGATATTGAACATATTATTTTGCCATTTTGTCAACAAAAACAACAAACAAAAAAACACCATGCTGCTGGAAAACGCCTTTGATAGAGTAGAAATATCAATATTATAACTCTTTAACTATATTTTTTTTGACTAAATATAAACCTATAATAAAAATAAAGCCCTAGTCTTGTAGCATTATCATAGGTAAGGAACGTGTTTTTTTTTTTTCAGACTACTTTTAAAAAAGATGAAAAGAAGAAAAAACTGAAAGAAACAAACCGAAAAATACATGTAATTAACGTTAAATATAAAATAAACAAATACCGATACATATATATATATGTATATATATAGTAACCGTTATACGTTATAAAACCAGCAATCACACACACACACACATTATTACATAATTGTTAGCTCTGAAAAAGAGCGAGAGAGATGAGACGCGCGTCATGTTAGCGAGAGCGAGCATAGTGCAAAGCACGCGATACAGAAAAGAGAGAGAGACGAACAACGACAACGAGTCGAAGGTACAGTCGTCCCGAGGGGACCCGAACCCAACCTGGACCTACCACAAACAGAACGAGACGAGCTTATTTTGTAAGAGAATACTAAGAAAACAAAACAACTATTTGTGTAGCATAAACAAGTGTTAAGATAATAACAAAGCGTCTGGAGAAGAAGGCTGCTGTTTGTCGAATAGTTAAATTTGTATGATATATACACATTTATTGTAGTCCGTAAGCAATCGAGGGACGGAGTAGCTCAGCGCCGTCGTAGCAGATCGATCGGAAGAAAACAAAAAAATGCCCCTTAAGTGTAGATTAATGACAACGATTTATCCGAGAAGCAGAGTAAACCAAATGAGAGATTTATTTGTAAGAGAACCATTTTATAAGTGTAACGGAAGAATCCAATATATGATATACTACATGCAATGTAACTGAACACATCAATTGAATAAGTATCTTAAAAGTGAACAGAAACAGAACAATTATCCAACGGAAATCCCAAGCAAGGTCGTATTATAAGATGAATAGGCTTGAGGGAGATGGATGATAGCTATAATGACTATGACAGGGAATAGGCAACGAGGCTGGATTTTTTTTTTTTTGTTATTCCAGCACTTGTACAACAACACCACACCCCAGTGACTCGGAGGATGTTCGGATGTACGTCGTTCATACGGACACCTACAACGTTATAAAACCAGTCTTGAAACGGAGCCCTGCCTGATGTCAAGAAACGTCTCTGTGACCAGAGGTCCTGCCAATCCAACGGTGAGTCCTTGTGAAAAGGGCCGAAAGAGAATAGTGGATTCCATGACCAAATTTCTAAATGAATGTCTAAATTGATGTATTAGTATTAGTAAGATTAATGGACAATTATTGCTGATTCCAACCTGTCGATATTTCCCGCCCACGGACTGTGTCAAATATACAGAGTTTTTGAAAGAAATTATTTACTTTCTTGATTCTTTTCCTCCTTTAGTGAGCGCATACTGCCGGACGAACGAAGCTGTAATTCGAGACGTTTAGCCGTGTGCGTGGATGAAAAGCTGGGAGCTCTGGCCCCATACAGTAGCATTTTTCGCACACACACGCCAAAAGTTCATTCGTTTTGGCGCCAAAACTTTTGAAAGGCAATATGTCGAATGTTAGGGGCGATAGCTATCGATTACAGTTGACCAAATGACTTATCGACCTCTCGTTTCCGCCTTCCAGGCTAGAGCGAGAAGGAGCGATTCGAAAACAGCTGCTGGAACATGACCACTGTGTTGGAAAACACACCGTGGGAAATCGAGTATTCCAATGTCAATTAAATAAGCGAAACGAGAGGAAAAGGAAAAGCCCCACCAAAAAACGGCAAGCAAAATAAACAATAGTTAAACTGTCGCGTATATAAACAATTGGCAACAGACGATTGTCTGCCCCACGGCATCCGATTTCGCCAAAGTGAAGTGAAGTGGATGGAACCCGAGAGTCAGCGGAAAATATAGAATAAACAATCACCGCGAGACAGCGACAGCGCCACACAGAGGGGATAGCGGACTACGCAATAAACGAGATAACGACCTTCCACCGCTCGTCGCTGCTCCCCATTATACCCACTCTCTCGCGCAGTGCTTGCCACTTGCTGCTGCCTCTGCAGCGTCATCATAGTGCGTCTGGTGTCTGGTCTAGTCTGGGCTAGGTAACTCAATTCGAGTGGCCGCCCCGCCGCAGTGACGGGACAGCGAGATGCCCCAGATGAGGGCTGCGGCCGCTGAGGCAGCGGCGGCGGGCACCGTCAATGGCCAGCCGCTGGTGAAGATCGGCCATTATCTGCTGGGCGCCACGCTCGGCACGGGCACCTTCGGTAAGGTGAAGATCGGCGAGCATCAGATTACACGCGTCAAGGTCGCCGTCAAGATCCTAAACAGGCAGAAGATCAAGAGCCTCGATGTGGTGGGCAAGATTCGGCGAGAGATTCAGAATCTGAAGCTCTTCCGGCATCCGCACATCATTAAGCTTTACCAGGTAAGGACTCCAGAGTTCAGTCCCTTGTCGCTTTGTCTTGAAGAAGTCAGCCTATGTATGTATGTCTTAATTTCCCCCCCATTGTCCACTCAGGTGATCTCCACCCCATCGGACATCTTCATGATCATGGAGTACGTGAGCGGCGGCGAGCTGTTCGACTACATCGTGAAGCACGGCAAGCTGCAGGAGCATCAGGCGCGCCGCTTCTTCCAGCAGATCATCTCGGGCGTGGATTACTGTCACCGGCACATGATCGTGCACCGCGACCTGAAGCCGGAGAACCTGCTGCTCGACCACAACATGCACGTGAAGATCGCCGATTTTGGGCTGTCCAACATGATGCTGGACGGAGAGTTTCTGCGCACCTCGTGCGGCTCTCCCAACTATGCGGCGCCCGAGGTCATCTCGGGCAAACTGTATGCCGGGCCGGAGGTGGACATCTGGTCGTGTGGCGTCATCCTGTACGCCCTGCTCTGCGGCACGCTGCCCTTTGACGATGAGCACGTGCCGACGCTCTTCCGAAAGATCAAATCGGGCATCTTCCCCATACCGGAGTACCTCAACAAGCAGGTGGTGAATCTGGTGTGCCAGATGCTGCAGGTGGATCCCCTCAAGCGGGCCAACATCGAGGAGATCAAGAAGCACGAGTGGTTCCAGAAGGAGCTGCCCGCCTACCTCTTCCCCTCATCGATCGAGCAGGACTCCAATGTCATCGACACCTATGCCGTGGCCGAGGTCTGCACCAAGTTCGGGGTCAAAGAGCTCGAGGTGCACAACTCGCTGCTCAGCGGCGATCCACACGATCAGCTGGCCATCGCCTACCACCTGATCATCGACAACAAGCGTTTCGCAGACGACGCCGCCAACCAAATTAACGAAATCAACAACTTCTTTGTGGCTGGGTCCCCACCGCCGCCGCCCATCATCACCCATGCACCGCACGAGGCTCCGGGTCAGGCCTCCGGCCAAGCGCCGCTGGCCACGGTCACTGTGGGCGGTGGCACGGCCGCCAGCTCGGGCAGCGCCACGCCTGTGCCACCTGGAACCGCGCCGCCCAGCAGCAGCGTCCTAGCCGCCATACGACCGCATCCGGAGCGGATCGCACCGATGCGCGACCGCCAGCTGGCCATGTCCGTGCAGAACTCGGGCGGTGCGGCCTTCCCCGAGAAGACAGCGCGCGGCGGCACGCCCATCAAGCGGGCCAAGTGGCATCTGGGCATACGTTCGCAGAGCAAGCCCAACGACATCATGCTGGAGGTCTATCGGGCCATGAAGGCGCTCAACTACGAGTGGAAGATCATCAATCCGTACCATGTGCGTGTGCGGCGCCAGAACGTGAAGACGGGCAAGTTCTCGAAGATGTCGCTGCAGCTGTACCAAGTGGACGCCAAGAGCTATCTGCTCGACTTCAAGTCGCTCACCAACGAGGAGGTAGAGCAGGGCGACGATGTCATCATGGAGAGCCTCACACCGCCGCCGCTTAGCGTGACCGGAATGATGCCGCTCCAGCCGACCGGCCACCATACCATGGAGTTCTTCGAAATGTGTGCAGCGCTCATCATCCAGCTGGCGCGTTGAGCAGCCACAATTACAGTCTACCCCCAAATGACAACAGTAAATGGCATCTCCGCCGTGGGGAAGGGTCCCCCCTCTCTCTCTCTCTGCCGGTGGCATGACCATAACTAAGATTTAAACTAAAAAAGGAACAGAAGAAGAAGAGTGTTTCGTAATTGGATGGATGCCATTCAGGTCATCCGATAATTCGCTACCCGCTACCGCGTACCGCTTGACCGCTTCGCTTTAACCGATTCTAGCCTAGTTTGTAGAGATCTGTTCTGTTTCTATTTTATACACGTTGAGTTATTATTTTACACCCCCTATTGTATATTGTGTATCGTATCCGAATCGTATGTTTCCGTATACTCGTACTTTTTATTCGTATTTATATCCTATCCCAAAAAAAAAAACGAATCCGCGTCGCATCGCACGGGAATGCGCCAGATGTCAGTTATTAGTTTGTAGTCCAAGTTCTCCGGAGGAGGCGGTTTAATCAGTTTTGGGGCAGGCCAGTTCAGTTCCGCGACTATGTATTCGTATAAAGAAAGAAAAGCCTTAATAAAGCAACCAAATAAACCATTTCATCGGCTATCTCTCTCTAACCAGGAAGAGTTCTCGCGTCATCCTCTCCGCGAGTGATTGATACGCTTACCAACACTGATACAATCAGCTGATCCGCTGCAGTTTTTGGCGGCGCAATTCCCACGGGAAACGGCAGCAACAAGTATAAGTATAAAGCAAGTTTACTGTTACTATGATTATATGTATGTATATTAGTTTTTCTTTTTTATTGCATATTAAACGTATTCCTGTTGCTGCATAAGGGTTAGGCTAACTATCGCGTTTACAGTCTACTCCGTTTCGTTCATTTTTTTTTTATATAAAATCTCGATTTGCGGCAAAGCTATGTATATTATTTTATCCGAGGCCCCCCCATCCGTCCACCTTAATCCTGGTAATTCTCCTCTATTGCTTCTGTTGTTGCTTCCGCTTCAGTTTGTCGATCAGCGTCTCAATGCTGTTGGCATCCACCAGGCCAATGAATTTATCCACCACAACGCCGTTGCGAAAGGCAAGGACGGCGGGCACGGCCTTCACCTCGAACGTCTCGACGAGATCCAGGTTTGTCTCCACATCAATGATGGCCACATCGATCTCGTCGGAGTTCTCCAGCAGCTCCAGCATCTTGGGTGTGAGTATTTTGCAGGGGTCGCACCACTCGGCATGGAAATTCACAATTACCGGATTGTCGCTGTTGATGACCTGGACACAGACCACAGAGAGGAAGATTTTTAGTTCAGGACACATACCATATCTTTGGAGATATCGAAACATAAAAACGGGTTCAAACCGGTAACGGCCCGCCGTTTTGGGGCTTATTTGCATACACGAGCCAATCACAGCACACACAAACACACACAGACAGACACATACAGATAGTCGTCATAGCCAAATGCGTCATGGGGTGGCTGTAGTTGGCCCGCTGTTTACGGCCGGAACTGCTCACGTACACCAGATAGTAGTGCAGGGGCGCCGCAGGCCGCATGCCAGAAGCATTGCATAATTGCGCATACACTCACTCTCTCACTCGCTCACCTTCTGATCGAACTCGTAGTGATCCTTGATGACCAGCTTCTTGTGCATGTGCTGCGACTGGGATAGGTACTTCTGTGTGGCCCCTGCCGACTGTGGGGCCACCCGATGGCAGCTGCTCTGAGCGCTGGCATTGATGAGGCAGCAGGCAGCCAGACGTGGCGCTATTCCCTCGGCAGCAATCTTCAGCATTTTGTTGCCCTGTGTGGAGTTGCTGCAGGAAACAGGAGTGTGGTGTGTGCGCGGGGTGCGTGGGAGTGGGCGGCGATACCGATTTCGATAGCAATATTCTCCGGGACTGGATATTCAGAGTGGCCCAGGCGTTTAGATTATATAGTTTTCTTCCACTCAGAGCGTCTTGGTATTAGTTTAATGTTTGTTTATAAACTGCACTATATTGCCTATCGAACTATCGCCGAACACAGTGGCAGCATTGGTCAATGGATATTCGTCGTGTTATTCAGCACTAGTGTGCGTGCGGCTGTGCTACCAGATGGGTGCAATTGTCACTCTCATTCCTGTCTTTCCGCGCTCGTGCGTTTGGAATTGTGGCAGTTCGTGTTGTTATTCTTTTGCTGGCGCTGTTGCCTTTCCACGAGCCCCGAGAGCCACGAGAGGCCTCTTCTTTATCGCAACGGTGTTTACCTCTGACTATTTTTTGTGTAATTTTTTTGTTTGTGCACTGTTCCCCGAGAAAAGCAAAAGTGTCAATAGAATCCGCGTGCCAGGAAGCGGGCTGAAGGAGGCATGTCCTTTGCCTGTATTCTACGGATATGTAATTGTTTGGTGAGTTTCAGGGTCGCCTTTTGGGTGCCGCAACAGTCTGTGTGGGCGTGCGTGTGTGTGTGTGTGTTTGTGTGTGTGGTAAGTCCAGCTCAGAATCTGTGGAAATGCCGGTGGGGGGAATGACCTATGATTAAATATCCTTCCTTTGTAGAATGGATGCTTGTGACGAGTGGGTAGGGCGCCTTCGTCCTAAGCGGGGTTTTCAAGACTATCGAAAATTATTGGAATCCCAACTGGAGAGAGGCTCGGATTTTTTGTGTGTGTGTGTGTGTGTTTCAATGAAGTGCCCATTTTTCCACCCCATTTCCAAAACGCGGCCACAGCTCGACCCCTGCCTGAACCAGAATCAGAATCAGCAACACAACTCCAGGTCTCGGCTCTGTTTCTGTCTCCGACTCCGGCTCGCAGTTGTTGTTTCTTTTTTTTTGGTGCGCAGCTTCCCTTGAGCCGGATTTCGTTCTTGTCCTTATTGTTCGTCCTGCTGCAGTTTCAACCCCCTTTTTGTGCCCAGGGGGTAAGGGCAGGGGCAAGGGGCACATCACACAGCATCTTGAAACGTGTTTTGTCGGGATGGCTATGGATGGCTTTCGCACAGCTGTTCGGACTCTGGGCCTGCTCTGCGTCGCATTATCCTTGCCCCTGTCCCTGTCCCTGTCACTGCCCCTGTCCCTGCCACATTTCTTCTTTTTCTCTGTTGTATTTTGGTGGGATTTATGACATCAACACACGCTTTTGGCCCACCGCCAGGACACACACACTCGCAAACACACATTCACATACACATGGGCAGTAACGGTCGCAAGCTTTGTCCTTTTAGTCCAAAGCTCCACATCCGTCTCGCTCTGTCGCCTGATTCGTGCTTACAGTTAGGTAGTAGGTAGGTAGGTAGGCCCGAAAGCCCGGCCGTCCGAACTAGAGCGAAACGAGGCTTTGCTTCGGTTCGGCTTGGGGTCGAAGTCGAGTGTGTCTGTGTGTGTGTGTTGGTGTTCGCGTTGGAGCGCGACTTTTTGTTTTGCGGTGTGCGTGTGCTCCTCTCTTTTTCCGTTGATTTGTCTTTCCCAGTGTCCTTTTCCCCTTCCCCCCACCACAGGGTGAGTTGCATGACAAGGTGTGAAGGCAAATTAGGCTTTGGCTCAGCCATACCTCTATGTCGAATATACCCAGACAATATACATAGGCACCCATCCCCATCTGGAGAGTAATCTCTTTGGGACTAACCTTCTGCATCAGTGTCCTTCTCCTGGCCCAAGGTAAGTCTATGACAAGGTGTGGGCTCTTCCATCTTCTACATACATATACCATGGCAGGAACCCCCCAAGCCCACCGTTAGGCACCTATTGTGAGAGTACTCCCTGGGGAAATTAGCCTCATCTCCCGCTGAAGTATTTTCCTGTTTAATTAGCTTTTATTTAATCTTCGGTTTCCTACTGAAAGTCCGTTTTTTCCCCTTCCCCTGGTGTTTGTTGCCTTGACCTTTGAACCTCCTCTTCTACTTCTCCTTCGTTGTCCGCTTTTACTCCCATTTCCTGAGCGCTCGTCCTCGATTTTTCTTGAAAATTAATTGTTATCGATTGATTGCAAGTCAGGCCGCTTCCTTCCCATATGCGTCCTGCACAGGCCACACATTTTTATTGTTTTGTTCTTTGTTTTGCTTCTTTTTTAGGACATTCCAATTAAGTGCCCTAACTGCATTTTTATCAAGTTCCCCTGACACCCACCCACCCATCCACGCACCCAGCCATGCATTATTCGTGCGTGAAGTGCATTGGAGTGTCCTTTCCATGCCATTCCCGTTTGGGGCGAGAAAAGTGAGAGCGCCCCGTCAAGTTTTCTGATCATTTCCAGGAATTTGTGTGCTAGATAAACTGAAAATTTGGAAAGCGCCGACTGGCGGTTACGACGGGTCTGGCGGATGGTGGCGGGGAGGGGGCCAAACTTTTATGATGCTTTCAGCCTAAAAATATCCGCCACGAAAAACGAAATTCGTTATATCGTCTCTGAACGCTGATCCCAAGTTCGATTTGGCCTCGGTGTCGGATCGCTGGCGAGGCTGCTGCTGCCTGCCCCTCCACGTAGCCAGTGAGTGGAGCGATGGTTGGGGGAGGGGGATGGCTGATTTCCGTATGTCTAAATGTTTGTGTGCCTGTCTTGGACGGGCAGGTTCGCTCAGGGATCCCCCTACTCTGCATCCTATGGCACTGCTCAGAAACCCACCCCATGCCGTGCACACAAATCCAAGCTAGAAGTCTCTCTCTCTCTGTCTCTCTCCGCCTATTTATGGATGGATCTAAAAATATCTCTGAGGCTCTACTCGGGGCTCGAGCCCCGACCGACCCGACCCGACGTGCCTCAAGGTGCCTCAAGAAGAATGGAAGTTCAATTACCTTTAAATGGATTACACAAACAAATGACGAGAAGGGTAGGAGGAGGGAGTAGTAGGAGCAGGAGACATGGCAAGCCTATATCAAACATAGATACACACACACACATACACTTATAGTCTAGATAAAGTAGCACAAACACAGCTACAGCTACAGCTACAGCAAAGCAGTGCCCGATCGTTGCTCGCTCTCTCGGTCTGATCCCGACTCCCCCCAACCGCCTCAAAACTCCTGAGGCCTCGCTTCTCCAACTCTATCCCCTCCTCTTTCTCTCTCTCTCTGTGACTCTGTCTCTTTCTCTCTGCCCTGTTTTGTGCCCGTGTTCTAGCCCAAAGGGATGGTGGGTGTGGAGCGGGGCACGGGGAGGTTGTCGGCAATGCTGCCAAAAATAAATTTGAACTCAAATCCGTAACACAGGCGCAGCAGAGACAGGGCCAGGGCAAAACCGATTCGAAATCGAGTGCCAAGAAAAACCAACGCAACGAATTTCCCCAAGAGCCGAACAAGAGCCCCAAGAAGTGTCCAAAAATCTCAGCAAATCAAGAAGAAAACCCAGAAACCAGAAGACTGGAGACTGGAGACCAGACCAGAGCAGAGTAGAGCAGAGACTTTTCCAACTGTGTGCGGGAAAGGTGCTGCAGAGACTCAAGTGGAGCACGAAAAAAATCAGGGGAAATATGATTATCCATTAGGGGGGACCAAAATGCATCCCAAATTGCCTACGCTCTGTGTGTGTGTGTTTACAAATATCTCCAGGAAGCACGGTGGGGCAGAGGCAGGGCCAGGGGCAGGGGGCAGGGGCCGACCCCATGACGCAACGCATGCCGTCTACGTGCCACCACGGCGGAGGCAAGGCAGAAACGTGCCCCGACCTCATTAGTTTCGAGTTTCCAACAAGAACAGCGCACACACATCGAACCCCAAAGTGGGGTAAGGGGGATGGAGGAAGTGGAAGGGAAAAAGCCAAAATGGAAAATCATCAATTTTCCATCTCATACGCGGCCAGGCATCGGCATCCAGCGGCCGGAGAGCGAGAGAGAGCTTAAACTGTGACTATTTGTAAACGCGGGGCCCAGATGCCCAAAAGTGTGCGCCGCACATCCATGCATTGTCGAACCCCCCCATACCCCCTTAAAAAGCCCCAACCCACACTCCTAGCCAAAACCGATCTCTCCGTGTCTCCGGCTCTCTCTCTCTCTGCCTGCCTATCTGTCCCTGTTGCCGCTCTGCCACTCTCTGGGGCAGCTATTTTTAAAGTCGAAAAGACTTTTCAGACGCTGCCAAGTGGCCAAGAGATGCCAAGTACAGTTGCCTACTCACATGCCTGAGCGAGCGATCAGCGGCCTCAGGAGGGATGAGAGGAATGGGAGATCTGCCAGATCTCAAACTTTTGTCTGTATGTGTCTGGAATTTATTAGCCTGGAGGTCATAGAAAGAGTCCAGGAAAGAGGAAAGTCCTTCTGTAAGCTCAACTGATCTTCAACGATATGATGAATAATAAAATATATTTCATAATATAGTCGGGGATAATCCATTTACATTGGTGCCTCTTGGAAGCTGGCAATTATGTTCTAGGTTCCTATGAAAACTAAGATCAAGGAACTGCAATCGTCATATGATCTCTCGTACTTGAAATTTCGTGAATTTTTGGGAACATAATGAAAGAATGGGTTTCAGTTGAGAGGCTTTCCGTTGAGAGCTCTGTTCCAGCTTAAAAATTGTGCGCTTAATCGTATTTATTTTTGTTTCAAAAGCTAAGCACTGCGGAAAAATCAGTACACAGAACATACATGTGAAGAGATATCCAGGCGGTTGTTGTATAAATGAGAGCTTCAGGGCAATGAAATATTATAAAACTCTCGCTAAAGAGCTAAAGGCTTGCCAACAGAAAGGTGGAAGGGAACAAAGATCTGCTCTTTGTAATAAAATAATAATTATAATTCTCTTGTATTCCGCATCCATTGAAAGAAAGAGATTGAGATCCTGAAACGGAGTTTGTACATATATAAAAATCCTTCGATATTCCATAACTCTCCAGAATCCAGGGTATCCGAAGCCTTCCTTCACAACGGATTTTCTATATTTTCCATCTATTTACCTAACCATCTATGTACGTATATATCTAATTCGATTTACGTTTTTCGGTGATTCGTTGTGCAATGTAAAAACAATTTTGTTCGAAGCTCCGCTCTTTTGCTCTCTTTTTGGCTTTTGGGCGGACACTGGCATCGGTACAGATACACAGCTACGCGGATATACAGATGCACAGATACACAGAGCAGGCAGAGGAGAACTTTTGGTTGGAAATTTGCCAACCCCTCATGGCGCTTTTCGACGATCAGCTCGACCCCAATAGAAGGTGAGAAGGAGGGAAGAGTGGCCGGGAGGAGTGGAGGCGATACAACCCGATGGTGATGGTGATGGTGCACCTTCAGCCGACGCTCCGCTCCGCCAACAGGCTGCGACGGCTGCTCTCGGCCGCCGTGTTCGGGGCTCGGGGCCGGGTCCGGTTCGGTCCGATTCAGCAACTCAAGTTGGCCGCGTGTCTGAATTCCGTTTTCAGTATCCAATTAGACTGCGACTGCTGCTCTGCTCTGCTCTGCTCTGCAAAGAACGCGGCACGGCACGCTAAAGCGAAAGAACACGGAATCGGAATCGGAATCCGAATCGGATCGAAATCAGAATCGGTGCGACGCTGCCCAAATCCCGACAAACGGTTTTCGAATCGGGTAAAGATCGGAGCGGTGTGCTCCCGCTCTCGTGTTCGCGCTTTGCTTTGCTTTTCCTCTGTATTATTCTGCTCTATTCTGTTCTGTTCTGTTCTGTTGTGTATTTTCCACTTGTGTATCGTTCCGTGCGTCGTGTATTTTGAGAGGAGGGGGGGATTCAGAAGTGCTGCTGGCTGCTGCAGTGGCTGTGTGCCTGTGTGGCTGTGTGGCTGTGCGGCAGGGGCCTCAGAAGGTAGGAACCCATGGGTGGATGGGCACGGGTATGGATGGATCATTTGTTTATCTGGCCGAACGCTGCTGCTGCCAGAAGGCGTGGGCGTTTTGAAGAGGGCCAGCTCCGCGCTTGCTGTGCCACTGTCCCTGTCCCTGTCTCTGCCTCTGTCTCTGTTTTCTGTTTGTTTTTGTGCGCTTGCCAAGTGAGAGAGAGAGTGAGTGCAGATCTCCATTCCTCGAATTCTTGATTCGTCATATACATACAGACATATATAGCCCGGGGCTATATATAAACATCCATGACTGCGTCTTTATATGGTTTGCTTGAACATGTCAAGTGAATTGTCTTTAAGCTGCCAATAATCGGTGCCAGCAGAGTAAGTCCCGTCCCCCGAAATAATGTGTCATGCGGCTGCGGAGGGGACTATTAGCCGCTTAATATAGATCTAGGATCAAAGAGGAGCTCCAGTGGATCCCCCATCCATACATATGTACATATGTACATACATTCTGCGTTTGTTATTATAGCAGAGAATTCAGTGGAGAATTTATTGGATAAAAGTACTTCCCCTTTTTGCATAACCCTCTGCTTGGGTGCCTCTAAGATTGGATTTTCTCATGGATACCTACAAATTACCTAAAATTATTCTTATGCCGTAGCTTTCTCTTGTTGTCTGCCACCGCCGGAGCTTATCGAATCCGCCGGGGAATCAGAATCAAATTCGGAATCGGATCGGGCCAATGTGAGTCACGCGCTCCAAGTTCTCGTGGAGCCACAAGCCCACCTTACGGCCGATAAGATAATGCTCTCCCAACACTCAGTCAGTCGAGTCAGGCCAGTGGCCAGATTAGATATTGGTAGTTTCAACCATGGGTTTCCGCACCGCACCGCACCGCACCACACCGCCCCCCACCCACCATCAGCAAACCCTCCAAAATGGAGGTTCTGATCTGCCCAGATAAGAAAGGGAGTGAGTGTTGGTGTGAGGGAGGGGGGGAAAGAGAGTGAAGCGGGTGTGGAAACCCAAGTTAGTGCACACTCCTGCCCCATCCCCATCCCCATTCCCGTGCCACTGCCTCTTCGTGTGTATCTATTGGGTCCCCCGCCTCACCCTCCCTCTCACGCTCTCCTGTATCTGTCTATCTCATTCGCTTGATGTTTACGTTTTGGCGTGATTTCGTATTAACAAAATTTTCTTCTATGTATTTTTAATTTTAGTCCAAGGTTTGAAACAACAAAAGCGAAACGAAACGAAAGGAAAGCAAAGAAGAACAACACAAAGACGGGGAACACAGAGGAAGAGTCGAGCATCTAGAAGAGGAGCAAAAGAAGGAGAAGAAAGGAGTATGACAACCAGCTAAGGAGAAGGAGAAATCAGCAGAAAGGAAAGCCCCAAAGAGAAACGATAGACAAGAAGACAAACCAGAAGGACAAGAACATAAGAAAGGCAAGAAAAGAAAGAAGCAACAGACAGCAGACTTCAGACAGACAGAAGCTACAACGCAAAGCCTGCTGCAGCTAGACAGAAAGCATACAAAGAACGCTCCACCCATTCACCGCCAAAAACAAAACGAAAATCTTCAGTCCAGAGAGTGAGTGGAGGAAGGGGAGAGAGAGAGAGAGAGAGAGAGAGAGAGTAAAAGAGAGCAACGCAACGCAAAGCAACTCAGAGAGAAAGAGCCAAAGAGAGGAGCAGGTCGGTTGCTGGTGCTGGTGCTGTCGGCGGGGCGGTCAGCGTCGTTTTGGTGCAAATCGCGCATACGCCGCGTGAACCGATAGCCAGCCACAGGCGCAGCCACAAAACATAAACCGAAATTGTTCGGCCGAACAGTCGGTCCGAAACTGGCATAGATCCAGCTTCAGTTGAAACAGGCAAAGAGAGCAGAGCGAGAGTGACCGGAAAGCGGAAAAGAGAGAGAGAGGAAGACAAGAGAGAGAGAGAGGGAGCCGAGGATCACACTGGAATAAGTGTGAGACAGCGGCAGCGAGGGATAAACAAATTCAAACTGCAGCCGGCTACACATCCAGGTGAGTGGCAAGGAGAAGAGACACAGAGTGAGTGCTCTCAGTCTAGGGATAAAGGAAAGCTTACAGCTGCAGACGGACGGGCTGTGCTCTGCCAGTGCATTTATCCTAGTTCCAGCGTGAAAGCTTTGTTGCCTGGAAGTTTCCAGTCTAAGGATAAAAAAGTTGCTGTCGTTGGGCTTTCCAAGACCACCCCTCGCTGCTCTTCCAGTGTATTAATCCACTGCCAGTTCCAGTCATTTCCAGTTTCCAGTAAATTTCATGCGAGCCTCAGCAAAAGGTTCAAATAGACAGCTTGGGATTGCAGAATGTGCACAGAACGAGATACAAAGATAAATAGAATGAAGCTTGATACTTAAGGGGTGAGCGAAAAAAAAGAAATAATAACGAACCCAAATGGGGGGCTTGGAATGCAGAATGGAAGGCTGGAAGGGGTATTGCACAACTCTGTTCCAGCATTTCCAAGCGCTTTTGCCACGCTCACAGATACACACACACACAAACACACACACACATAGACAGTTGAGCGAGTGAGCGTTTTGCCCTGCCTGAGGCGACCGAGCGGCAGTCGCGGCAGCGGCGGCAGTAAAAATTCTCAACTCAAACGCAGCGGATCGGCCGCCTCGAAAGTTTTGTTTTTTTTTTTTTGTTGCTGGGAAAATGCCCCCGTCCGCGGCCACAGGCGCTCCTCGAGGCAGCCACCGCGTCTGATTACCCCCATCCCGTGAAGAAGAGCAGCAAAAGAGGCAGAGGCAGCAGCAGAGGCAGAGGCAGCAGCAGCGGTCGCGGTCGCGGCAGTTACAAGATCAGGACGGGTGCTGGTAGGCCGAGGAAGGTGCTGCCGCCGTTGCCATTGCCGCTGCCGCCGCTCATGGGACGCAGGTGCGTTTTGGTTTTGGTTTTTGGTTTTTGTTTTGGGGCCGAACTTTATCGCGGACTTGGTGGATATCTAAGGGGGTGAGAGAGAGAGAGAGAGAGACACCGAGCTGCCTTATCAGAGAGCAAACAAAGCCAATTAGAACTTGAAACTCTCTGCTGCTGCTAACGGGTTGTGGGGGGGAGGTAGGGAGCAGGGAGAAGGCGTTTGGATGGAAGCTTCACTCCCATTTCGATTCCCATTCCCAGGGCTCTCCCCTTTATAGCCCCCCTTCAACCAGACCACACGCTTGGGACTTGCTTTTTATCAGCGGCTTATCAGTAAATACTTCCACCTGTTGTGTACAGTTACACTCTCGCTCTCTCTCCCTCTCTCTCTGACTGTGTTTGTGTGTGTGTAGATAAGTTGAGGTGAGGTATCACTTTGCTCTGCATTAAGCAGCGCTTGTTATACCACCACACAGAAAGTGAGAGAGAGAGAGAGAGAGAGTAAAGGTGGTAATCGGCAGAGTCCCCAAAAAGTAAACTTTGCTTTTGTTTGCCATTGCTCAGCGGAAAGCCGCTGTCGCGACGTACTGCTGGCTGCGGCCAGTGCGGCTCATTGCCAGTCGGATTTCATAGATAACCGCAGCCCGAAAACCCCCTTCCCCCCTCCCCATCCACCCCACCAACACAACACACCCACATATGTAGCTAGTCTGTGCCTCGAATCTTATCTTAAAACTTGACTCCCGACAGTGTCATGGCGCGTCGCATTGACGCAGAAAGCGTGTAACCAAGCAGAAAGCCCACTCATCCTACATTTATTTGAGGAGGATCACAGGCAGGACACCCCCCAGCACCCACCGCTCGCAGTTAGCCCCGCTCTGTTATTCGGGTTAAGTCTGTCGTCACATCCATTATTTATGGCCTCGTGTCCGTCCCGTCCCAGCTTTATCAACAAAATGCAACTCTGCATTCGCGCTCACACGTCGTCGTCTCTCATTCTGCGCGCCACTTCGGCGCCCGTCTCCGTCCCTGTCTTCGTCTCAACCCTTACTTTGTTGCAGCTTAAAAAAAACTACAGCTACATTTGAGCCGAGTCTCATGTGTGTGTGTGTGCGTGTGTGTGGGATGGCTGTCTTTGCATTTATTTATAAACTGCGCTCATTGTTGCGCCTCCCTCTCCCGCTTTACTTACTCCTGGCTCGGCCTCTCTCCTCTCTCACTCGCTTGCTCGCTCTGTTTCTCCTTCTTCAAGTTTCACGCTGATTCCTCTCGCGCGCTTTGCTGCTGCTGGTGCTGCTGCTACGGCGGCGGCGGCGGGGTTGTTATTGTAAACTCGGTTTCAAGCTTTAATTACATTTATACATTGTGTATGTGTGTGTGTGTGTGTGCGAGTGTACAAACAGACGAACCCCATTCAGGGCCCCAGCTGTGTGTGGCCCTCGTCGCCCGCCCCCTTCACGACGACACACTCCTTCTGCTCTATGTGCTGCTGCTGTGCTGCTGCTGGTGCTGCTGCTGGCGGGCCTGCGCGGTATTCCTATTTTTGTTTGCCCATTCGTCGACGCCGCCGCCAACCGTCCGCCGCAGCCGCTGTCACTGTCTCACTGTTGCTGTTGCTGCTGCTGCTCTTGTTGTTGTTGTTGTTGTTGCTTTTGCTGTTGCTGCACTCCAACGGTACTTCTGAGCGTCCCAACCATTTGCTCGAAATACGAATTCAGTCGAGCTTTGTGCTTCGTCGCCGCCGCCCGCGAAGTTGCTGCGTACTGAGTGTTCGTGTTCGCTTCGTTCGTTTTTGTTTTTTTTTTGACGTTCGTCTCGTAGTCCACCCATCAAAACCCCCCACACACACACACAGAACATCGGCACCACCCACCCACAGTTTGCTCGTCGCGTTGTCCGTTTGCCGGCTTTGGCGCGGCCTCAAAACGTGAGTACAACACCTCCCCTGCCCACCACCTACTCGCTGTCTTGTTGTGGTTGCTGTTGTTGTTGTGAGTGCGAGAGAGCTTCACGCTAATCTCCAATTTAAGATTAGATATCAGCCGGCAGTCAGTGCCCAGTGCCAGGCCAATGCAGGCCAGCATGTTGTCTTTTCTTGTGGGTTTTGGGCCCCTGCATTGCTGTCACATTACTGCACCTCTATCCCTCCGCCCGTTTCTTTAAGCTTCTGTCCATGCTTTAAGCTCAGTCGAGCTTCAGGATCAGGGGGCTGACTAGCCAACACAATCAATATGTGACTAAGGGGAGTCCTGTCCTGCCCTGTCCTTTACTTTTCGCCGAAAATTACCGCGTCACACGCACATTTATCGAGTGTCGAGAAGGGGGCGCGCGCTTACACAAACGAAACGAAGCTTTCGGCTTCACCGTTAGCTGCGTCGCCAGCTTATCAGCGCTCGTGTGTGCGAGTGTGTGTGTGTGTGTGTGTGTGTGTGTAGGTATGCGTCTGTGTAGAAGAGTTGAGAATTGTTTTTTCCAATTGCTTGTTTGTCCCCGTACTTTATTTTATTAATTAAAGAACGGCGCCGTTCTCGGCTAGGCTAGGTATATAGGTGATAGCGACGAAGCTTGTGCGCTGCGCGATCCGCAAGATATTGTATATTGTATCTTTCCGACTTAGATTGCGCGCGTCAGAAGAGTCACTCGAGCCAGAGAGAACGAACCGAACGCAGAAGAGCAGCATCGATGGGCAGGCAGTTGGGTTTGGCAGTTGGCAGGTCTATCGATATGCAGCAGGCAGCTTGGAAGTGGCAGCGCTTTCGTTCGAGCGTTTCCTTTCGTCAAATTTTGTTTGAATTTTTCTCAGACGCATTAACTAAGATACTAATAGGATACTAACAGCTTGTGGATACATCCAAAACATCTCTAAAAAGGGAATGATCGGCCATCAGCTACGAAGTAGAATGGGGTTTAATTGCTGACAAACTTCTTTAAGATCCGATATGCGAGATGCGAGATATCCGAGAGAGAAAAGTGCCACTAGAGTGCTGTGGGAGTAAGCAAAGTGCGACTGGAGGCTGAAACGAAACGAACACAAACCCTTAGCCTAAGCCACCAAAAGTTAGCCATTATTTTAATTTATATTTTGCATATACCTTTTCGCTCTTCCTGCAGCTTCAAGACGTCTTGCAAACGGCTGAAAATGGAAAAGACTCCCCGGTACACGCAGCGGGAGCGGAATATGGTGCTCGGCTACGCGGCGCAGTACAAGGACGTGATCGAGAACAAGCGCACGGACGCGGAGTCGAACCGGAAGAAGGATGAGGTCTGGCTGCAGATCGCCAAGGAGTTCAACTCCCAGGTGTACCATCAGCGCAGTGCCAAGCAGCTGCGCCAGCTCTACAAGAACATGAAGCTGCTGCTGAAGAAGGATCTGTGCGGCGAGGACAAGACGAATGGCACCTTTCTCGATCTGCTCAACACACTGTCCCAGCAGGACTCGGTGGCGCAGTACATAGCCGAGCAGATGTCCCCGGATGGGGGCAACCAGAGCGGCGGGGCCAATGGCCACCATCAGGACGACTATGAGGACTCGAAGGTAGGTTTGCATCTGGGGAGCGATCTCCGAACCCATCTCAGACAGGCCACTGACCAACTGATGCTCCAACAGATGCCGCTGTACGAGGGCATGGACACGGACGTCATCCTGATCAAATCTGAGACCATCAGCGACAACGAACAGACGGAGAACGGCATGGACTGCCTGGACGACGACGACGACGATGACTGTCCGAGTCCCAAGGCGCCCGAGGTGTGCCTCGAGGAGGAGGACGATGTCCTCTTCGCCACAGATCTCCGCCAGCTGCAGCAGGGCTCAGCGGGCTCGACAGTTGGCGGTGTGGGCAGCGGCACCGGTGTCTGCTCCTCCTCGTCCATCTCCCTGCCCGGCGGCCTGGCCAGCCTCAATGGACCACTGAACGGCCTCTCGGACGCAGTGCCGCGAGCCGCCAGCTCACCCGTGTGCTCCACCAAGACCTCCGTCTCCTCCAGCGGCAGCTATGTGTCGTCGACGCCCAAGCCGGACATCACCATCCAGACGGTGGGCCACATACGCGTGGGCTCCTTTGCCAACATCAACAAGACCCTGCAAAACGGATCCGGAGCAGCGACCAATGCCAGCAATGGCAATGGAACCGGAAACAGCAGCTCCAACAGCGCCGGAGTGCATCACCTCACGGCGGAGCAGGTGCAGCAGCATATGCTCCTCAATGGTCTCGGCCTGTCCGCCGTTAATCCGCCGCCGCAGACGCTGCAGGCGGCCATCAATGCTGCCACCGCTTCGGTGTCCGCATCGGGCACCATTGGCGGCACTGCCTTTGGCGGCAATCGGCGCACACCACCCACCCTCCAGCTGCCACGTCTGCAGCGGGGGAACAACAATGCCAACAACAACAACAACAACCACAGCACCAGCCTCGGCAGCGGAACGGCGAATGGGGTGCAGCTGCTGCTCAATGGCCATCATAATCAGCATGGACGTGATAAGGCGACGCAGGGCGTGGCCATAGGTGCCGCTGGCAGCTTCAACGGCTACAACGGCCTGGCCGTCAGCGTGCCCTGCCTCAACAGCAGCAGCAGCAGCGCCAACAGCAGCGGCGGCGGCGGCATGCTCATGTCCAGCTCGAACGGTGGCAGCGGGAACGGCACAGGTCCGCGGACGCAGCATCAGGAGTTCATGATGTCGCTGGCCATCGAGGAGCGGAAGCGAAAGATCGACCTGCTCAATGCCCAGATCGACTACTGGCAGACGCTAACCAAGAAGCTGGGCGCCCAGCCGGGACACTTTCCCAATCCGGCGTGCCTCTGCCACTTTCCGGGCAGCGCTGCCTTGGGCCATGTGGCCGGTGTCACCTCGTCCGCCTCCTCCTCATCATCGGCTGGTGTCCTGCAGACGCAGACGAGTAGCAGCTAGTCCGAAGAGAACGATGGCGATGATGGGGACGGAGGCGGATGCGGAGACAGAGACGGTATCGGGATCGTGATTGGAATTGGAAGCTCATCGGATGAGGATGAGGTAGAGGATGATGATTTCTATCTTGTCGATGGCCTGGACAGCAGAGGCGAGAACAGCGACATAATCTCAATTGTCGACATCAATGATGAGGATGAGGATGATGCTGTAGATGGCGAGGATGCTGATGGGCAGTTGGAGGATCAGGAGGAGGTGGAGCTGCGTGTGCAGCTGCTGTTGCCAGCAAAGATCGCCATCACAGATCTGCCGGATCTGCCGGATGAATATGATTACTACTCACAGGATGCCTTGGCCAGGGATGTGGGCGTGGTGGGTGGCCTATCACCGTCATGCCTCTCACAGTCCCCATCCCCAACGCCCGCCCCCCAACCAGCCGCCAAGCGCTCGAAGCGGCTGAAAGCCAACTCCAAGCTGCTGCTGCAGCAGCAGCAAAGCGGCCGGTCACAGATGGAGAAGGAGCAACAGCTGTAGCTAAAGCTAAAGCTAGAGCTAGAGAGCTGGTCTAGTATTTCTACTAGTTAGTATTGTACGTATTAACCCAGTCGTAACGCACCTGCAACAAAATGCAAAATGCGCTGCCCCCGCACCACCAGCTACACATTAACTTAATATTTTATAATAATTTTACTACCGCCACCATTGCTATACATGAATGAGTACTATTATTATTATTATTATTATTACATACTATTATTATTATTATTATTTATTTATGCCTAGTTTGTGTGCCAAAAAGAGAGATCAGAATTTAACTTAACACCCTTTGACCTTTGCCATCGAGAATGCTTGCCAAAAAACAATGATGTATGTACGCCTAAGTCAAAACCAAAACCAAAACCCAAAACCCCCACCCCCACTCGCAACTCGCTATTTATTTTACACAAAAACAACAAACAAAAAAAAACACCTATGCTTAAATGTTTTTTTTTTATTTGTTTATACCCCTAAGAAAGAAGTGGGTAATTTATTTATGTTAAGTTTTTTGAGAGAGAGAGAGCTGCAACCAAAAAAAGAGAAAGAGAGCGAGAGAAAAGGTGCGAACACTTTGTCTTTGTACATTTCAACTAAAAACTAAAACTTAAAACTAACAAAAAACAAAAGAAAACAAAAAAACAAACCAAAAGCTAAAGCTGAAACATACTTAATTAGAATGAGAATAAGGATACAGAGGATATGTTGAAGGTGGAAGAGAGAGAGAGAGAGCGAAAACAAAAATATGAAAACTGTACAAATGTGGTTCCTAATCTAGTCCTTAAACGAAAACGAAAATGCGAAAGCAAAATACACACAAACACACACCCACACACAAAAGAAAACAAAACAAAAAAACCACACGAAATTGTTGTATTATGTGTATTATTTTTACAAACAAAACAAAAACAAACAAACAAAAACCATCAACCAAACGCTCCCCACTTCCTGCTCTCCCAGTCATGCAGTTCCCGCAACCATCCAAAGAATTATAGCTAATTTAATGTATTGTACTTAAAGAACCCCCACCCCGACAACCACCCAAAGAAACCAAGTTCGCGTTTAGTCTGTACAGAAAGATAATAGAGAGAGAAAGAGAGGGAAACTTGCTAGTCGTCGCTGCTTAACTGTATTTAAGTGTAGCATACAAAATGATTTAGTTATTGCTAATTGTACGTGTAAAATACAAAGTAAACTGCATACCCCCCTCCCCTCAACATACACTCACACGCACACAAAAAAAAAAAAAAAAACAAAACAGAATGAAATCTTTATACAACTTTTGTAAACAAATTTATGAATAAAACAATGAATTTACTTTGTGGCCTAGCTGTACTTGTTTTGAATGAATCCTAGTTTGGCGCCCATACGTTCAGTGCTGGCAATATTAAATTGAATTTGCGATCATCGACACAGTACGATTAGCCCATTGTTGACCAGGGGGGTATTTAATATTGCTCAAATTGTACATATTTTCCGCATTTCAGGTAAAAGATATCATGCTCACTTTTGTGTTGTTAGTAAAGATAAAAGATTCGATTCACAGGAGGAATTTTCAAACAATACTATTTTCTGCTTTTTAATTCCAGTTGTTTAACTGTTTAAAAAGTATGAGGCCAAGTGGGTTAATTTCGATTAGTTTCCTCGGTATTTTTACGGTATATTTCGTTATATTTTCTCGAATTTTTTGTTTTAATCTTATTTTATAGGTAAGCCAATTAAAGGCAGTCCTTTAATTAAACCAATCTTGTAGAAAATGGATTCATAAATCGGATAAAATTTAAAGTTCACTGGGGAAAGTCATAATTAACTTTTAATATTAAATCGAATGTCAAAATTGAGTAATGTGATTTTTCTCGGTATATTTACGGTATATTTTGAAAATAAGTTGGTATATTTGGGTATACATTGATGCAGTCATCGGAGCCAGCCGATGCGAATAAATTGCAAAAAGAGCAATCTGTTTATGTGTGGGAAACGGCAAACGGGAAGCAGCAGCAGCAGCCAGAGCTGAAGTGAATGTGAACATTATACCCGTGTACCTCCTCACAGCCCCTCTGCGCACACAGAGTGTGTTGTGTGTGTGTCATTGTGTGTGCGAAACGAAGTGGCAGATTACACATTGTCCCCCCTCCCTGCACGACGGAGTTTTCTCCTTGAAACTGTCGCACCTGGCACATCTGGCACCTGGAAAACCAACCATCTGGGCACCTGGTGGGACCTGGAACCTGAAAACTGGCCCCAGCTGTTGACAGACAATAGAGAAGCGAACCGGACCATCCGTACTGCTGCTGCTGGCCCGCGCCTTGCTCCATGCCCGGATTCCATCTCAATGAAATGGGCGAAATGGTCTTGGATGCCATCGACGACATCGGCGTGGTCGATGTGTACGACCTGGCCTCGGATATTGGCAAGGAGTACGAGCGGATCATGGATCGCCTCGGGACGGACGCGGTGAGTGGGCTGATGCCAAAGATCATCAATACGCTGGAGCTGCTGGAGGCGCTGGCCACGAAGAACGAGCGCGAGAACGCCACCATACAGGATCTGCGGGAAAAGATCACCCAGCTGGAGAGCGAGAAGCTGGAGAAGGCCGAGTTCCGGCGCCGCTTCGAGAAAGAGTTGGAGCTCATCGAGGAGCAGTGGCGCAGCGAGACCAACGAGCTGGTTGACCTGGTCTCCTCGCTGCAGGACGAGAACAAGCGGCTGGTGAAGCAGACTCAGGACCTGCAGTCATCGTCCGCCCAGAGCTCCGGCCTGGGCGCCAGCCTCACCGAGAGCATCATCAGCATGACCAACAATGAGCTGCACAGCGCCCTGTCCGACACCCAGGTGCTGCAGCGGCTCAAGGAGCAGATATACAAGCAGCGGGACGAGCTGAAGCAACGCGAGCGGGAGCTCCAGGACAAGTACAGCGAGTTGGAGCATGTGAGTGCCTCCAGACCCAATTCGAACCATAAATAATTCCCTCCTTTCGGTTACTTTTGGTTAGCTTAACATCCAGTCGGAGCGTCTAAAGGGTTCGGAGCGGGACACGAGGAGGCGCCACAAGTTGATGCAGGCCCAGGTGAAGACGCTGTGCGAGGAGCGAGCCGATTTCCTGGCTCAACTGCAGGACCAGTGCCGGGAGATCAATCAGCTGCGCAAGCGTCTCGGCCTGGCCGAGAAGGAGAACGAGGATCTGGTGCAGTCGTACGACGACGATCAGAACGATCCCAATCGGCCGCGCTATACCACGCGCGAGCTCAAGGAGCTGATCAGCGAGCGGGACGAGCTGCTGACCACCATCGATGGCCTCAACGAGCAGCTGGCCGAGCTGAAGCCCCCCAGTAAGTTGAAGACCAAGCGGTCGCGGCATATCTCCAGCTCGGATGACAGTGACGATGACGAGGGTCATTTGGCGGACAACGACGATGATGACGACGACGATGAGGAGGCGGCTGAAGCGGCAGCCGAACTTGAGCCCCCAGTCGCTGGGGAGACGTGAGTGATAGCGGAAGAAGAATTTATATAAATTTTGTATCATTCTTGAAACTTGTTCTGTTGCTTAGGCCGCCTGGTCACGATGCACCTGTGCAGGGACCGCTGCCGTACGAGCCGGACGATGCGCCCTGGAAGAAGAGCTCCGAGTCGGGCATACGCAAATTGTATGATCATCATAGAATATTGGAATATTTACCAATGATTGTACTCTCTGTTGCAGCTTCCGCAAACTGTTCTCGGATCCGTCGGACGGCAATAATACATTCCCGAAACGTTCCTTGGCCACGCTCTCCAAGATGGCGCTTTCGGCCACACCGGGCTCTTCTGTGTCGGGCACGGCCGCCGCCGCCGCCATATCCTTTTCCGGCGAGGCAGCGAAGTAAGACCCACCCCAAAAGCATCATCACACGCTACCGTTGAAGTGCATCTAATTTTTATTTTTATTTGTTTTATTTTCTTTTTGTTTGTCTGTTCTGTTTCTGTCTTTTCCATTTTGATTTTGGTTATCTTTTTCGTTTTGTTTTCCCACTCACCTGCATCACTTCGCCTGCATCCCATTTATTTATTTATGTATTTATTGTTTTCTTATTGTTTTCATCTGTTTTAGTCTGTCTTTGTCCCTCGCTATATACCTTCTCCGTTTAAGCTGTACATACATTGTTTATACACTCGATTGCTGTGCCCTCGTAATCCTAAGTTGTTATGCGATTTTATTTACGTAAAATTTTTTTGTATATCTTTTTGTATTTATTCTAACTTAATTTGTAACTTAATGCCCCCGGCCAGGGGCCCTCTACTAAGGTACTAATAATCTAGACCCTGACTAGCAGGCAATCAACAAAACAACACACACACACACACACACACATGCATACATACATACATACATACATACATTCCTCAATGTAAACACATAATATACCCTTTAACCACATACATATACCCTATGTACGAGTATTTGAGTGAAGAAACAGAACCAGAAGTGAGTTTTAACTGAATTTAACTATGAGCCAAGTCCCCTATATAGAATATGTAGAAAGAAGGAACAGAACGAAATGTCGAAAGAGCAAACCAGATAATGCCTATACCAAAAAAAATTTAAAAATACAAAACCATAGAAAGGAAAAGATGAAAAGAGGTTAACATCAATTAAATAAAAGTCTATCTATCCCGTCTCTCCTTTCTCCTGGCCCCTAGGATCTATATACCCATAATACTATGTATATCTGTTGGTAGATATTTTAGCCTTTCATAGCAGTTGCCCCACGCGGCCTTATTATATTACAAATTTATCAAAGTACGACAAAAATCGTTTAGATGAAATGAACAAAAAAAAAACCGAAAACAAATTGATGACAGATACTATATACAACAACAACAAAAAAAAAACATACATATTTGAATAATTAGCGAAACGTTAAACCTTAGCGCATTGTTTGTTGAATTGAATTGCATATTGAATATTGAATTAAAAAACTAATCGAAACGAAATCAAATTAGATTCCATTGAAAGCCAAGGCTTGCGATAGAGAGCTATAGAAGGGACGTAGAGACGTAGAGAGCAGAATCAGAATCAGGATCGAATAGCCAGAATCAGAAGCAGATGCAGATGCAGAATCGGATAATGTTTTTAGCCAAACGAAACAAGTTTTACCATAGACTTAGACATAGCCAAGACTCGACTCGAATTGTTGTTAGCGATTTAGCGAATGTGATTACGAATTACCAATGCACATGCATACACATATACATATAGTATATGTATGTATATAAATAGTAGGGTTTTACATCATGACTTGAGAAATGTGTGGCTGAGAAATCTCTAGCGAAAAGAAATGCATAGAAATGGCCTGAGAATTCTCAAGGCATATGGCAACCGCTCCCTCAGACAAAAATGGGCATACATACATACATATATACAATATATAGGCATAGCAATCAGTTAAACATATACACAAATATGTAGAATGCAAGAAAATGATTCCCAAGTTCATCGAAGCGAGTCCTTGAGCCTAGAATGCAATACGAAATACGATTACAGAGTGTCCTTTCTTGCCTTGAAATATCGCTTATGCTTATGTTTGAATCGAGAAAGAAGCTATGAAGAGAGCGCAGTATACGGTATACAGTCTCCAGCTACTGTTTTTAAGAAAACTACTTTCCTTTTCCCTCTATTCTGCTCCGCCTCCCCGCCTCCCCGCACCCCGCAGCCAAAAGTGAAAGCACAAAGCGTGTATCCCCTCCCCTTACATATCAGCGTTATCGATTGAAATGTGCCAAAGACTAATTGTCAATCCCATGCACCCTGCAAGCCCCTCGGCCGCCCGACAAAACCGCCCCTCCCCTCCCCCATCCTACTCCTCAATCGATCAATCAGCCAATCAACAACACTCGTTTCAATTACATACAAATTGTGGCAACTGAATTTTTACATACATTATACACACGAGTATAAAGTAGAAGAAAACTGTGTAGCGATGATAACCGAAGGACTAACGAAAATGAGCATAAAAAAGATCGCTTGAAACTTGAATATGTGTAGGATCGTGTCGGGATCGGATCGGATTGGGATCGGATCGGATTGGGATCGGATCGGATCGGATCGAGTGCTGGGAAGAGGTAGAGACATTTTAGTGTATCGAGTATTTGGTGAATTAATGTTAACTAAATTTATATACACATATACACATGCATTATACATACATATACTTTACTATATGCTATATACATATACATACATATATGATACCATATTATATGGAACTATACTTATGACTAACCAAAAAAGAAGCGGAAACAATTATACAATACAAATTAATATATGATATATGATAACTATATACTATATATATGTGTACGTACGTATGTAAATTACGGCTATGGATGGACTAGGAAACGAGCTGTGTGTGTGTGGCGTGGCGTGGCGTGCAGGAGGCAACCGATTTAACACCCGCTGCGCTGCGCTGTCTGTCCGTTCATCCATTCCATCAGACGTACTTGCACGCCCCACAATTTATGAATCGCTTGATTGAGAGCATTCATCAAATAATAAAACTTATGAACAATTGAAACCAAAAATGTCACTAGAATCATTCATTGGGTGGGGTGGGGTGGGGTCCTGTGGGGTTTTGGTCGTGGGTCTGCTACTCAGTGAGCTTTCGCTCAGCCTCAGGGGTACGAAGGCTTTAAATGTACGACACTTTACCCCAGCCTTGCATCATCTTCCGCAATGTGGGGCATGTGGCATTTGGCGGTTGCATGATGCGCAGCATCTCTGGCCGCATCCTGCTTCGTATCGTGTCGTGTCGTGTCGTGTGTCCTGCCCCACGTTTGAACGGGCCATCCTAATGCTTACTGGGCGCCTGTTCCATCTGCTGAGTTTGAGGCGTATCTAGGGCGTGGTGGTTGCTCAGCCAGTCAGCAGGTCCTGGGGACACGACCTTGACAGCACAGTCAGCCACAGCCACAGCCAGGATGCTGATGATGGCTTCGGCTCACACTTCGTGCTCCTCTCGTGGTGAATTAATTGCCCAGCAACAGGCAACAGGCGGCTTCGGAAGGGCCCCTCTTTGTGTCGGAAGGACGACTCTGCCACTGCCCCAGCCCCAGCCACTGCCCCTGCCACCGACTTTCGCTTCGTTCAAGGCAGGGGATTTCACGCAGTTCCAATTAAGCAATTAAAAATCCGCCAGCGGCCATCCGGCACACGCAGGGGGATGGCCTGGAACGCGCTGTTGCCAGCTTTTTAATTAAGAAGATGTTAGCGTAATAGGATAGAAGAAGATGCGCTGCAAAAAGCGTAGGTCGAAATGTGCGCCAGCTAATGAAGAAGGCGCCTTTTGTGGTCAGTGGGCTGGTGCGGGGCTCGCGGGCGGGGGTTGGGCATTTTTCACTAATTGGCTGGGCGGAAAAGCCGCAATGAGGGATGGATGGATGGTGTGCTGTGCTGTGTAGTGGTGGGGTGTGTGGGGTGCGGTGGGGGTGGGGTGGGGCTTGGGCACAAGTGGAGCCGTGTCGTTGTTATTCTGCTGGTTTTCCATTAATTAAAAGGAACTTTTTTAATGAGCTTTTCCTCTGCATCGTCGCTTCCCCACGAGTCGGTCGGTTGTCGTTGAGCCGTTTTGCTGTTGTTTCCCCTGCGGCCCTGCTGCCCCGCTATACCGCTTCGACTGCTGTTTCCCCAGCCACTGGACGCAGCAGTCTCACTGCTGCCACTTTGGTTTCCCCTGCCGCTGACTGCCGACGGATGCAATCGGCGCGCCGAGACACAGTTTTCGTATTGCCCGACGAATTCAGGGGCCCAGTCAGTCGATTTTCGAACAGGAGCCCAGCGTCCCAGTGGCAGCGTCCAACGTTAGAAAGAGAAACTCAACTCTCTGCCCCAGCGGCAACTCAAAACTCCCTCAAATGTTGCCAGTCAACATGTTGCGAAAAGCTCCAAAGAGAGCAAGAGAGCAAAAGAGCGAGAGAGCAGCGGCGTTTGCGTGTGCCATACAAGCACATGTTCAGCATGTGCTGAGAGGAGAGCAGGTGCTTGCGTGCAAGTGGGACAACCATATCGCATGTGCTCTGGCTCACCTGTCTCACCCTGTCTGACAACTGTTGGCGCTGGTTTCGGTCGCTTGGCAACGCTCTGCGGCATGCTGGGCGCCTATTTAGCGGCCAGCGCTTGGTTGGAACAAGAAAACGAAAGTGTCGAAGCCGTCGGCATTCCGTACCGGCGTGCTCCAGCTTTTGCTCTATGGTTGTTGCTACCGCTTCCGAGATGTTGTTGCGCGGGCGCCTTGGCATTGGGTCGTCCTATGTCCGTATGTGTTGCCTGCCGGCTGCCGGTGCCGTGCGGCGACGGCCATATGTGATTGGAGGCCATCTACACATCTCCATCTCTCCTCCATCTCCAACGCCATCCTGGCCGTGTCCGGGTGTTCAGCCGCCTCCCACCTCCCACCTCCCACCTCCCGCTGCACTTGTAATTGTATTTCCCCTCAGCTCTACTACTTGTGTGTTGCCGCCGCTGTTTCAGTCTCTGTTTGCCTGCTGAATTAGCGACGCGCATGACGCGATTCCAATGTCGCCCTCGCCAATGTGGCCGCAACATGTTGGTCCCGGTTGGGAGCGGCCTGCTGGCGGCGCTTGGCGCCTGTTGGCATCGGGTGAATTCTACGAAATTTGCCTGCCATCAATTGGCATCCAATTGGCGCGAGATGTTGCAACCGCCATGGTGGTGGCTTATTGGAATGAACATTCTAGGAACTTACCCTAGACGGCCCAGCAGGCGACCAGCAGCCGGCAGCAGGCGACCGACCAACAAAATCCAAAAATGCTCTCCCACTGCATAGAGAGAGTGCGACTAGCTCTCGCTCTCCCTCTTACACTCTGTCGTTGGTTGGCACTTTTCATTGCACTCACAGACACACCCACACACCCACACACACACCCACACGCACGCACACTCGCAAGCAAGGTGGGGAGATAATGCTGCAATTGGTTGCTAGAGTGGGACAACTATATGACCAGTGAGGGGTTCGTTTCTCCGCTGAGCTTTCGAGGGGAAAGTCCAGTCGTGGACCGTCGGTCCAGATTCCGATTGGCTGCATTGCGCTGGGACAAACTGGGACACTTCCATGGCGCGGTAGGCAATGCTTTAAGCATTACTAAGCTTACTTAGCATATTAACATGACCCGAACTCACATCACACAAATGAAATAAGAAACATTATAAACCCATCTTTACAGATCTCTGGTGTTGCACACGATGCACGAAATGGTCGCAGGAGCCGGTCTTGTCAAGGCAGTGCCAGAGAAACGATCAGTTGTCACCATACTGAAGGACAAACAGTTGAGGATGCCTGCACCCGCACGCGACTTAAAAGTGGTTATAGCAGGGGCGGGAGCAGTCAAGAAACAAATAACTTGTACGGCCGTTTCATGCACTGCTGTAAAATTTGCAGCAACATCTTATTGCACACCTTCGAACATGCCGAAACTGAAACAAATGCCGACAACTGCCACCCGGGAGATTGCCAAAAGATTGGAGAGGTAACGACAGCATGACCCTATTTCGATACCCGATATGGACGAGCTTGTGAAAGCACATCCACCTTAACATCAGCATCTGTGGATCATACAAGCAAAACGGTCAGTATCCCTCCACTGCAACAGGCAGTATTTTTACCACCATTGCAGGCCCAGGCCAATCAGAGGCGCCAAAGAAGTGCTTTGGGACAGATTCCTCACATCGAAGATAACATTTGGAATAGGAAGTGCCGTGAACTACAGACCCTGCATATGGTAAGTGAAGCTGGCAGACATTTGTATATACTGACCGAGTACGGGTATATAAGTAAAGTCGCGCCCAAAGAAGCGACTCACACGTTCGTTCCTTTGCTGGGTTCTCGTTCGCCAGGGGATCGCAAGAATTTTACAATGAAACACTGTGCGATGAGTACGATGAGGATCAGGTTGAGAATGAGGATGTCGCTTATTTCGATTTTGAAAACGACAAAGAAGGGATCTTGCCAATCATAAATGGGGTCCCCTTTTTCCCCGCCTCGACTCGCACCGTCACCTACATGCATCCCTAAAAGTGATAAAGAAGGTATTAGCGGTCATCGATAGTGGACTTTCAAACGTTACGCCTAAGGAGTACAAAAAATTCGACATTTGCATCGTTCATTTGCACCCACAGACTAGGTGCGCGAACAGCTTGGCAAGATTGGCCATAAAGTCAGGCATATCGCCGTCATACTAAAGCGGTTTGATCTCACGGAAATTGGTAGCCGGCCCCCTGGTTACTAACTGTGAGTTTGCCAGACAGCAAGTTGGGCAGAATAAAATTCGGATAATTTCTGGCGCAAGAGGAGACCTTCTGGAACAACATTCTAGGGGTCACCTAGACAGAGCTATCAATTTTTTTGCGACTTGTGCAATAAGCGAGGAAACGATTTTGGTGCCTCACCAACGAGCATAAGAAGAGGGTAAAGATGACCAAGGGAGAGGGAGGGAAAGAAAATAATAATGATAATAATAATAATAAATAAATGGAATAATACTCAATGCATGTCTTTTCTTTGTTTACAATTATATTAAAAACAGTAAAACTTTGGCCTGATCTACACTCAGGCTATAGTTATGCTCTCAGCGCCGATTTGTGGTGAAAGTGGATGTGCGCAACGCAGAGAAGGAAACGTTTCCGACCCCATAAAGTATATATATTCTTGATGAGCATCAATAGCCGAGTTGCTATAGCCATGTCCGTCTGTCCGTCTTGATAAGAGCTATAAGAGACTATAAGAGCAAGAGCAACAACATTTCTTTTCCAGACTCATGTTATAAACCACTGCTACAAGTGTATTTCAAAATTTCGCGCCAGCCTCACAAAGAATGAAAATCTATGGCAGCCACAACTTTGATGATACGATAAATCTAAAAACGCAGTGTCGTAGAGAATGATCATATCTACCAGATTGCCTAATCTGAATCAGATCGGATACTTACTATAGCCAGAATAAAGAAATGAATTGTGAGTTGCTTTCCCCACCTCCTCCAGCAAGAGACCACGCTACTCATTCTCTTTCTCGCTCGTACACACCCTAAACCTATGCGCGAATGCGCACCCTAGCGGAGAAGATGTGGAATATGTAGAGATCAGATTTTAGACGCGGGGGTAGGTAAAAGATGGTATCGGATTGAATAGCTCGATTCCAAGAAGTGATTGCAAGATCAAGACTAAATCAAAGGGCAGGCGGCCAAATTGCCCGTGCCCTTATGCGAGCGAGAGAGCGACAGAGCGAGAGACTGATTGCGAAAGGCGATAGAAAGTAAGATGAAGGCGCGAGAGAACGGCTGCATAGGTATGCTGCCATGCGGGAGCATGATTGTGTGCATATGTTTGTAGGTAGTGGGAAATTTGGTACAGTGGGCAGTGCAAACAACGAACAAGAATAAGGATTACCTCTACTGCTGCACCACTGGCTATAATCTATGTATTTAATTAACTCCACTATTTGGCTGCGTAACCAAAAAAATGGCAGTGGTTATGCTGCGCATTGTCTGCTCTGGCTCTCTTCTTTGCTCGAACTTGTTCGAACCTGTTCGCTCTCGATCGTTTTGTTCTCGCTCGCTCTCTCGCTCTCGCTCTCTTTAAGAACATTTGACTGACGCTCTTTGGTTAGCAGGGGCAACGTTGCCAATTTTCGCTCAAAGTTAACCTGGCACACGCACTCGCACTGGAATCAGCCCACGTCCGTCTGTGGCTGCTGCTCTGTTGTGCATTTTTTGTACAATAAATGCTCCAATTTGGCCAGGCGACCATGAATGGGGCGCAGTGTATTGGATGCGCTGAAAGTGAACCAGTTCTGGTGCTGACGGGGACCCCTCTCTCCCCTACACCCCTCCAGCAGCGGATTTGATGCTGTTGCTGCTGTTGTTGTTCTTCGTTTGGTTTTATTGTTATCTGTGCGTTGGTTGTGTGGGAAGACTTTTGCAATTTCCCCTCCAAAGCATGCACCTGCGGACTGGCGGCGGATTCAGCATATCAAAAGGGGATTGCAGATTGGGAAACATAACATTAAACGTTGGAAGTATATCAAATCATATCTTTATCTTTGCATTTCAGCACAGAGCAAAATCACTCAAGAAGTTGCCCAACAACCAGCTGCATCCACTTTCGGGCTGCTTATTGTCTTTGTCTTTGATTTTGTTTACCTTGGATCAGATTTTCAGATCATCAGAATGTCGGCGATCTTCTCAGATTTCCCCTGGGGGTTGCCCCTTAGTTCTTCTACTAAAACTTATCTTTAAAAAAATAAGGAGGGTTTCTCGTGGACAAACATATTTGTGCGGAAAATCTATTATTAATTACACAGTATACATACATATGTACATATGTATGTATGCCAGTAGCCATTATTAATTTGAGGCGTTGAATAGCTCATAAAAGTTATTTATTCTTTGATTCGAATGTGAAATATGCCCAAGGAAGAGGATAATCTCTTTTGGGAACTCAGAGCCTGGGGGTGCCAAGAGTTCGGCTTACACCCAATTAACATGTCAGAGCGGGGTGGTGCAAGGGGGAGGAGATTTCAGCGCCAAACAAAGGAGTGGCAGACCTAGAGCCCAGTTCTGGACAAGGCGGCAACGGATGGGACGGGACAGGGATAGGGACAGGGACAGGGACGCTGGCCGGAGAGTGTCAAGTGTTGATATTTAAGCCTCAATGCAACTAGCCCCCGAGGCATCCAGGTCTCACCCTCCCGCTGCACCGCACCCCTCTGCACGGCACTCATCCGCTTCAGCCCAAAAATTCAAAAGAAATAAAATTTTGTCAACAGAAATGGTAGGTTGGAAGGCAGGCTGGGGAAGGAGCGAGAGGGGCAAGGCAGTGCAATGAATATATGGCAACTGCATTGCAGCTGGCCCCCAGGCGGGGGCGTCGGGGACTAACAAAAGAAGCGGCAACTGTACTTGTCCCCACAGTAAACTCAATTCAGACTCAGCCACGGCTCGGCTTCAGCCTCAGCCTCAGCCTCAGCCTCGACCATGTCCCTTCGTCGCTTTTGAAACACACACACACACACTCACATAGACCCACACACAAATGGACCCAAGAACTACCACTCCCCGTTTCCCCTCTCACTGGCAAGCCTGCGGCTTCTTTTTTGGCCGCACATTTCAATGCTCCGTCCGGCTAAATGGCGACAAAAAGTAGGCAACACTTTTGTTGTGCCGGAAATGGCATTTAAGCGGATTTCAGCCAAGTGCTAAGCTCACAGAAGAACGGAGGATGGGGGTGGTCTTCTCTTTCCAAAAAGAAGGTGAATTCTCGTTCAGAATATTCCAAAAAGTTGCCGGGTAAGCAGGATGCATCCCCACTCAGGGTGAGCCCACAAGGGAGCACGAGTCCACTCCTGCATGAGCAATAAGAATCGTTTAAAGGATGCTTACTGCTGTGCGAGTACTAGAGAGCTCTACAGGCGGACAACGGACAGCGGACAGGCGGCTGGCCCAGTTCCCTTGGGCGGACAATTTATTCGTAATCGTAATTTATGCATATTCGTGGGTGTCTCTTCCAGAGAGTTTTCCCTGCAGTCAGCATCTGAGTTTTCCTGCCTTCTACTCATCTTTCTGCTGCTTTTTTTCTGGCTTCTCCTCCCACTCGTCATTCTCGTCCTCCTGTTCCTACGGCTTGCGTTATCCTGCAAAGCAGCACATGAATGATTTTCAATGATTTTCAACGGCTGATCAAGAGAGGGGGGAGAGAGAGAGCGACCCCAACGGACACTGAACCGTGAACGACGATGAGGAGTCATCGAATATGTTCATGGCTGTGCTTTGTGCTGCTCTCCTGACAGCGACAGCGACAAGGACAAGGACAATGACAAGGACATGATGGGGAGCCATCATCGTCATTCCCATTTACCATTCATTCACCATCGCCGTCGTTATCCATCCGAGAATAATTTCATATCGTAATTTTATGCCGCAACTTGTCCCATCAGCAGGCAACAGCAACAACAGCCACAGCAGCCACAACAGCCACAATTTCGGCTATGACATAATGTTAGATTGTTGCAAGAACAGAGAGCTGTTGCAGAGATATAGAGAGAGTGGGTGGGAGCTAGGCGGGGTAGGGGAGCACGAAACATGTACTGCACACAGCTCCATCTCTGTCTGCCGCTTGCCGGCTTTTTATTTTACGGTTTCCGTTTCCAAAAAGAGAGCCCTAAGCTGAGCGCTTTTACTCCTCTCAGAGTAGAAAAGAGAGCGAGCGCGGGAGAGCAACAGAGATACCACGATACAGAGCGAGTGCAAGTGCAAGCGAGAGGCCCTTCCACTGGACACGTGGCCAAAGTTCCAGGCGCTGGATGAGCTTTCCCCCGCTTTTTACCATAGGGGCAAATGAAACCAAAAACAAAAGCAGATGTACGAAAGCTTTCACCGATTCCCCGGCTAACGGCGAACAGCTGTGGGGAAACAACGAAGGGACCCACACCCGTCCCTGCCCTGTCCCTTAACGCCGCAGCGAGAACTCTACTGATGACGCCATGGCTCCAAAGGGGCCGTGGGGCAGTCAGAAGGGACCAATGGGAAGACATTTGGACAGGAGATGCGATTAAATCAAAATGCCTCCTGACTCTGACAGATGTCTAGACAAAGAGTTGAGAGACGACTCAAGTCGAGTCGAGTCGAGTGAGTGAGTGCCACCTGCTGGATGGTCCATTCGAGGGGGAATGGGAATCGTTTGATTGATTGACTGATGGATCGATTGCCAGATGGAGAGTTGCGAATGGTGGAGGGGAGTCGTCCAGTCCTAGATGCCGGCTTGACCGCTGGACGAGTGAAAAATCCGCTTTATTTGCACGTGCCGCATGCGAGCAGGCAAACGCTTGAAGAACCCCTTCCGCCCCCTGCACACATTTGTCGCCGCTTTTCACATTTTCCCCAGCATTTTCTGTAGAGCACTTGGCGATTCACTGGCGCGTCGCAATGCCCCCTGCCCACCCCTCCTTTACATACAACTACACATGGGGATATTTCCATAAGCAGACGAATGTGTGTACGTACTCCTCCAACATGGGGCATACTCGTACTCGTACTCGTACTCGCACTCGCACTCGCACTTGTAAATGTGTATATTTACTTGTGTATTTGTATATTTAATGGGCGTCCCCGCCATAGTTGCTTGGCATTTAAAACATATTGCAGTCGGGCGGGCACAAATGTGGTCTTTGATTTGCCACCTGCCACGCCCAGCCTAGCACACCAGCAGTGGCAAAAGGGCGAAGCGAACAGCAGCGAGCAGAATGAATGAGTAAAGCAGAGAAAGGTAGAAATGGTAACATTCCAGAAAACATTCACCAGACGAAAGGAAATGTTCTATCAGCGATTTCTGGAATATCCCAAGAAACGAAAGAAAAGTCGGAAAAAGAAAAGTTTCGAAAACTCAACCAGCACCCAACTCCAGGGATTGCAACTCAACTCCATTACATTCATGTGCATCCTGAAAATATGCAGCACTTTGCTTGTGGGAATAATACGAGTATTGTGTGCCGGGCCAGGTGTTCAAAGAGCCCAACGGGCAGCTGCACTCAGCCTTGTTTTGTTTATTCTAACTGCAATAACAATTCGATTGAAATTTTCTTTACTGCAAGCAAACAGTTGAGATTATTATCTTTGATTCTGCACCTCTGGTTTTCTGCCTCGAATTTGGATATGCCATAGGTTGGCCTGCCAGATGCAATGTCCAGTAAAGTAATTAATTGTTAAAAATCCATGAGACAGGTAAAACAGTTAACAACAAATTATGAATACTCGTTCTATATTCAATGGAAGCAATAAAGATTTTTGGGAGCGATGAAAATGTTTGAAAATTTGAATTTAATTTTTGTGTTCATTTGGGTGGAGATTTCTGTGGCGGTTTTTGGAACAGGACTCTTAATTAACACGCAAACTCGTGTATTTATAAATAGTTGTGTGTGTGTGTGTGTGTGTGTATGGCAATGTGTCTGCATTCGTGTGTGCCTGCTTGTATGTGTTTTTGTGCTGTGCTGCATTCTTCTTCCTTTGTTGTTGTTTTTGTTGTAAATTTTTCGTGCTCGTTCTTTTACTCGTTTTACAAAGCGTGGAGTGGGGCCGGGAGGCGGGTGCAGCGCGTACAACGGGGCGTAAAGTGGCCAACAAGCCGTTAAACATGCCCGGCCAATCACCTGCCCCCCGCCATCCCTTTCCCCGTTTAACTCTTCCCTCTGTACTCTACATTCTCCTTTCCCCACTCTACACTCCCAACTTCAGCCCTTGCCCCCCAGCCCGTTGCATTTTGGCCAAACAAAGCTTAAATGTAAAACTGAAACTAAAGTTGGCTTTCGAGGGAGTTTCACTGCAGCTGCTGCTGCTGCTGCTGCTGCCCTCTTCCTTCCCCCGTCTTTCTCGCTGCGACTTGCAAGAGAGTGGAAGCGAAGAACAGAGCAGAGAACAATGCCAAAGCCAAAGCCTTGCATAAAATTATGCAACAACAAAAACTGCCACTGCCACTGCCACTGCCACTGCAAACAAGATGTTGCAGATACATTATCCCGTCCAAAGTCTGAGGTTGTAGCCACAAGCGGCCGAGAAGTCTTTAAGTTGGGGCTAGCTTCGAGCGGCCGCAGCATTTAATACACTTGCACAACCGACTTACACATATGATTTATAGCTACACTTGTGGCAAGATATTATGACTATACTTTACATTCAAACTTTAAATTTTAAAGTTTCAGCAAGTGGGCAAAAATATGCACAGCCAACTGGCAGCCAGTCGGAACTCTGGCGTACAGGCCTCGACACTGCCAGCACTCCGCTTCATAATTACATGTAATAGAATAATAATTACACTCCCAAATATTCTGCAAATGGGCAGATAAAACAGTTCGTTAATGTTTAAATTTCTGCATTTGCGACCAATCTACACAAATGGATGTACCCCCTTTGCGCTTTGATTACGAAGAGCACAGCAGAGCAGAACAAAAACTTTAAGGAACAATGCCAAATGGGAGCAGGGGGGAGGGCGCAGGCATGGCTGGGGGAAGAATGAATGAGGCGCCTCGCCTGTGCGTAAGCTGCACGAGGGAGGGTGACTGGGTGACTGGGCGACTGCCATTGCCATTGCCTTTCTGTTTGTGTGTTTTTTTTGGCAGCCTGTTTTGTGGGTTAAGTAATTCCCGATCTGTAGGCCTGGCCTGTCATTTCGCCAATTATGTATCTCTCCCTCTTCCCCTCTCTTGTGGCTGGGGTTGGGGCGGTGGCTGGGCGGTAGCTGTGCTGTAATTTGAGTGTTGCCTGGCACGGGGCTCACCTCACTTGTCCTTTCAGTTATCCGTAGACCCGTGTTCTGGCTTTGTGTAATTTGAATTCGATTTGCTTTTGCGGCTTCATCTTGGCTGCCCCACCCACTGATTAATCTGATTGCTGGATCGATCCGAGGCCCAGTCTGGGCTGGCAGCTCCTCCATCACTGCAGCAGTGTCCATCAATCAGTTGCAATAATCTTGCCCCCCTCATTAGGGGCGACCTTTTATGCAATTTGCATCGCCAGCAGCAGCTGCTGTTGCTGCTGCTGCTGCTGCTGCGGTAGTGGTGCATGTCTGTGTGTGTGGGGGTTTGTAGGTGTGTTGTGGGCGGTTCAATTAATGCACATTGGCATTTCATGATGGATGGGAGCATGCAGCATGATGCAATAGAGCCCAAAGAAAATGTCCACCTTTGGCTCGGCTTGAATGTGATGTTGGGAGTTCTGGGTCTGGGGGTCTGGGGGTCTGGGCTCTGGCTGTGCGCTTGACTATGATCGAGATGTTGTCCCCGCACTTGGCTGTAATATTCGTTCGTTAGCGTTAGTTTTATGGCTTATTTATTTATGGGCTGCTTCCAATACACATATTGAGGGCACTCGCAGACACGCACTCACACAGCTCGCACCACACAGTTCTTGTCCAACTGCTGACCCACTCTTCGCATGTGTGTGTGTGTGTGTGTGTGTGTGTGTGTGTTTGTGTGTGCCGCACTGCATAAATCCTTTCTGGCCTGTCCTTTCGGGCCTGGCTCTAATGTGCGTCCTCGTTTGGCCTGCCAGGCAGCCAGCCCTAGCCCTCAGCCCCCAGCCGCCAGCCCCTGGCCCTCTCAAGGGTTCTTCGTTTAATTGGCCAACTGACTGCATGCCAGACTGACTGACTGTCTGAATGGCAGTTTGGAGAGCAGCAGTGGAACAGTCGAGCACTGGAGCAGTGTGGGGGTGGGTGCTGGAGGGCGCTGAGACAGAAGGACATGTTAGCCATTTGGCAACTGACAAATGCTGCACAAAACTGCTTCGGACTGGCGGACTTTATTGAATTTGCTCTTGGCTCTGAGACACAATGGCCAATGCGACTGTGTGGATCCTGCGGTTATCATTCCTGACCAGAGCCAAGAGCCAGCGCCAGCGCCACCCCCTCGCTGCCCAGCCGCCCTGCCGCCCTGCCGCCCTCATTCATTTTCATATGAACCTGTGGGGAGCGGAGCTGTGGGAGCAGCCAAATACCAAACCGAAAACGAAAACAGTGCAAATCAGTGGATGCCACGGCATATCCTTTGGGCTCCTTTTCAATCCCCCCGTTTTGGCAGGTTGCAGTCGAGCGAACATCTCCCGCCGTCAGTTCGAGGTGACATTTTCCTTCTTTCGGCAGTTTGGCAGTGCTAAGTGCCGCCTAGGGCGAAACGACCCATGCCCCATGCCCCATGCCCCATGAACCCCACCCCGTCTCCATTTTCGCCGCTTCTCCGTTTCTCCGTTTCTCCACTTCTCCTAATAGATGTGTACAGCGATGTCGGGGGCATTTCAATTTAACTTGCCACGTGTCAAAGCCGCTCACAATCCAAAGTGACACTCAGAAAAACCGGAGGAAAAGGTACCAAGAAGAAGGTACCTTCCTTACCCATCCCCCCTCCCCCATTCCATTACCTTATGTGTGTGTGTGTGTGTGTGTGTGCTGCCTTTTACTTTATGTTGCTGTGGCTGCCGCATCGATTTACGCCAAAAACTTGTGCCACAATGAGCCCCTGCAGTGTGTCCCTTTCCAAGCAGAAGCCACAAGGAAAGGGGCAAGCAAAGGGGCAAGCAAAGGGCAAGCAAAGGGGCAAGCAAAGGGGCACTCCAAGTCGAAGCCTGCAATATACTAGCCAAAAGACTTGCAGCAAACATTCTGCGAATTATCGGCACTAAATACAACAATTTATGCGGCATTTATATATTTCGATTTTATTTAAATTTATCTATTGAAAATATTGCCATTCGGGTTATATATTCTGTGGGGCGTGTGTGCCGGCGAACAAGTGCGGGGACACTCCCCCTGGGCAGGGTATCACAAAATGTACGACAGTGGCAGAGCAACAGCGATAGCGTCAGGCCAAAGCAAAGGCAAAAGCAAAGACGATGACGACGGCGACGGCGAAGGCAGCTCAAATAAAACGCAACCAACGCCCAGCAGGTGGCGCCTTAATAGCTGCCGCGGTAGCGCCACCAACAGCAGCAACAGCAGCAACAACAACAACAAAAACAACAAAAACAGGCTAGAAGCAAGAACACCTTTTGGCCTTAATGCCAGCTGACGGGGGCCAGAAAGGAGACTTAATTAAAGTGAGGTTCTGCCTCTTAAAGAAAATTGTCTTTGCAGAAGCAACAACAGCCTTTTACTGTATCATCCAGTGCTGTTCATTCGATTAAACGATCGATAAATAATGATAAACAAACATAATAAAGGGGATGCAGATATGGGTACTTATTCTATGTGATTTCTAGAGTTTGATTGAGGAAACATTAAAGCAGCAAACGAATCTGCTTATAGCCAAAAGAACGATGGATAAATAACAGTAAGAATCGATCGATAACGACTACGATTACGATTACGATGCACTTTGCACTGAACCAGCATCCAGTACAGTATAGCTACTACCCATACGATGATCTATGACCTATAAAGTGAACTGCCACGTGGAATAACTTTTCTGTTGTATTTATTCCCAAACGGGTAATATGTCTGTACTATGTACACTTATTATTCTTATCTGGCCTAATTATTAGAGGCCTCTATAAAGATGACATTAACAGCGATATTCTCCGGGTTTTTTTTTGGGGGGGAACCAAAGCTTTATCCTTGTAAGCAGTTCAACAACTCACGCATGACCTTTATGAGCGACCAACCTCACGCACGCCCAGCCCAGCCGTGGGATGACTAGCCCACCGGGAATGACTTGCAACTGGTGTGGCAGCAGGCACTGTGCCACGCTCTGCACGTTTCCACGCTTCAGTTTCGGATTGACAAGTGCTATTAATAGGGTGGTTATGTTAATTCATATGGCTTGTAGGGACAATCATTTCATTACGTGAATCTAAACATAATTCCACGGCCCAATCCGACGGGTGTATCTTTTCGGAGTTTTCTGCCTTTCATCTTCTCCTGCTGGGGCTGGGGCGGGGGTTCTACCATTCTTCCATCTGCCACTTGTTCCCCGTTCTCTTTTTTGGGGTGTGGGGTGCGTGCCGGGCGCTGCCACAGACAAATGAAAGCTGGCAGCTGGCTCTTTGACCTTGAAATTTTGTAACTTGATATAACCAAATGCCCGAAAGTATGCAAGTGTGTGTGTGTGTGTGTGTATGTGTGTGTGTGTGTGCATGTGTGTGTGTGTATTTTAGGCAACGAAACGACGCAATTCCCGGACCCACCAGAGTGTGGGGGTGGTGTGGTTGTGGGGGCATGGGGCATATAATAAAACGCAATTGTTCCCGTGGTGGGGCGTGGTGGGGCAGGGCAGTTGTGGAGAAGTTTGCTCCGAAAGGAAATGAAATATTAATAACAATAAAAGCAACAACAGGCAAAAAGGGAAATCAAGACACCAGAAGTCTGTCTCCGGTTTTCGTTTTTCGTCTTTGTCCGCCCTGTTTCCTGGTTGCTGGTTGCTCCTGGCTGCTCCTGGCTGCTCCTGGTTGCTGGGCCTGTTGTAAAAATAACTGAAACTGAATATCAGGCCACACACACACACACACGCGCCCCCTCCCCACCGCACACACTTGTGGACGGACACCTTCTTCTCAGCATCGACCTTGAGCACTGGGGCTGGGCTGAGTCCTGGGTAAGTGGCTACGTAAATAGTCCGCTGGCTTTGAGTGTCCACAGGATAATTAGTGAGTGGACATATTTAAAGACACTTCCACATGGGAGGGGGCAGCTGGGCCCACAATATCGATTGCCTCTTCCTCTCTGACGCAGAGTTATGCGAAGGATTATTGGGTCCGTCTGCTTCTCCCACTCCTTCTATGTCTGTGTCTGTGCCTGTGCCTGTGTGGTGGCGGCGGCAGAGAAGTTCAAATGCCACACACAACTTCTGAGCTTCACTGGCCGCCTCCCAGCCCCCTCGCCGCGAGGGACTGTCATCTCCTTGCCGCCTTCCTAATTAATGTTGCATTGACCGAGGGGAGTGGCCAAGGAGAAAGAAAAGAAAAACCAAAATCTCAGCCAGAAAGAAACCAAAGCCAAGAACTGTTTGAACTTTTCGTGCTGCGGGCTTCCTGTTACAACAGCTGACAATGGGACAGAGTGGACAGCCTATAGCGGACAGCGGACAGTGGACAGTGGACAGCGGACAGCTGACAGTCGACAGCGACGCATGCCACTTGCAACTTCCGTTTCCGGTCTTGCCGGCATCGCGAGCCACGTGTAAAACTGCAACTGAACAGAAAAATCGATGCGAAAACGATCCGAAACTGCCGCGACCATAGACCCAGGACCCAGGCTTCCTGTCCGTTCGGTTACGGTTACGGGTGCGGTTACGGGTGCGGGTACGGGTGCGGGTACGGGGTACTGACATTTTCGGGCCTTGCTGTTGAAATTTATTAGGATTACACGGTGCAAACAGCAACCCGAAACAAGCAAGGACACAAAAAAAGCAGCGGCAGAAAAACACACAGCCAAAGAAGCGAAATAAATGAGCCCAAAGAAAGGCTGCACAAGGAGTTGGGGGCGGCGGGGCGGGGCGGGGCTAAAGGCTGGTTGGGGGCTGCTGGAGGCTTAGGTGGGAGCGGGTGGGAATTAATCTAATACTCGTTCATTAACCCTCAAAGGATGTGGGGGAAGCAAGTGATATAATCCACAGAAGAAGAAATGCCCAACTAAATGGTAGAAATGCCATGAAAATGCCGTTGGTTTTCTTCCCCGGTGTGGGTGGGGGATGGTGCAAAGGGTGTCTGTCCCCAGGTACCAGTCGAGGGTTAAGAGCTGCCTGCTCGATTTCTTTCGCTGCTGCTCTCGTTGCCTCTGCTTCTGCCAGCCTGCGAAGAGCCTTTCTTCTTTCTTCTAATTAATAAAAACGCAATTTGTTTCGCCGCCGCCGCCGCCGCTGCCGCTGCCGTATTGCTCCGCCAGGTGGCGTTAGGCGGGCGCCAAATGCCAAACGGAAATGAGCGTGCGAGCGAGACGGCGAGCGAGTGTGAGAACGGGCGAACGGGCGAGAGTAAGGTGAGGCGCTCGAGCACCGTTATAATTAAAAAGCCCCAGAAATGTAATACAATTATAATGAGCGTAATTATAAAGAAAACGAGAGGGAGCGCAGCACGGGGGGAAATCCATGGAAAATGAAAACTAAGCAAAGAAAATTAATGGAACAATTTTATAGAATCAATGACGTCACACACACAACACACACACACACACACACACACACACACACACACATACATATGTACACATAGTACCTCCCCGTGTCTGTTTGTCTCCTCGACTTTATCCATATTTTTTTTTTTTTTTCAAAATTGCTTCCTGTTTTTTCAAATATCTTTTTATAGCCATCATAAAAAGGGGCTAAAAAGGGGCTAGAAAGGGGCTGGCTGTGTTACTGTGTGTGTGTGTGTGTGTGTGTGTGTGTGTGTGTGTGTGTGGTGGGGTGCTGGGGACAAGTGAGCTGCGCACGCGATGCAGGTGCCACACACAGTGCAGCTGTCTCCTTCCCACACAGGCCTGCATCAGCCCCGAGCCACCTTTGCACTCCTCACTGCTCGTTTGCTTGTTGTTTGTTTTCTTTTTCACTCGTATTTATTACATTTCAATATTTTTGGCATGCTCCAACTTCAACTTCAACTTCGCCATCGTCCTCGCCGCCCTTTCGTATGGTTACGCTGGCACTGGGGCTAGGGGGTCGGGCCCTGTGTGTCGTGTCGCAAACTTTTATAAGCGCCAGGCCTCGGGGTGGGACAGGGTGGCCTGACGGGGCGGCGGGGCAGGGTCTATAGGCATTTGCCTCGACTTGCAACCGGCGCCAGCCTCGTATATGCAGCGCCGTTTCGTGTTAACTTATAATTAAATGAAATCCAGCGCTGAATTCAAATTCAAATTTCGAATTTCGGGCTCGAGGATTCGCCGTTTGCCTTTGTTGTTGCTGCTGTTGCTGTTGCTGCTTCTGTTTCGGTTGCCTTTGGTCTTTCTTTTTGCTCCGTTCTTCTTCCGTTCTCCCCCTTCGCTCTTCGCTCCTACACTTTGGCATTGGATGGGAGTTTTGGGCCTCTGATTGGATTAAACTGGGCGTGGCTGAGCCTTGTTCCCCTGTGGTTCCTTCTACTGCTGCTTCTACTGCTGCTTCCTTCGCCTGTTTCCTTTTGCTCCTCCACAGCGTGGCGGGTGCTGCAGCGGAAGCCTCCAGACGAGCAACAGAATAGCCGAAATTTTAAGTGAAAACCCTCCTGCTCTGGCCGTTGTTTGCTTTAAGCCCAAATCGATTCCACTAACAGCTCAAATCTGCATGCACAATTCATGAAATTAAATTTTGATTTGCAGTAGTTTTCCTGCTTAACAAAAAACATCATTTAATCTCAGCACTGAAAAGCGTTCTTGTAATTAAATTTACCTTATGGTTTTCTTTATACATAAATTATTATGCCCCCCCGGTGCCTTAAGAGGTATACTAAAAGCCTGCAAATATGTACATTAAGTGCCCTGCCCTCATGGCGAAGGCGCAGAATCATAAAGCATGATCATATCCACTTGGTTTCAGCAGCACGCTTCGAACGGACTTTGACTGCAGCCAAAATAATCAAATAAAGTTCTAGGGCACCTCTCGCTTGGCTCTTTGAACACCTGGCTTTCGAGCACTATTAAGGCTGGAGCAATGCGCCTTTGAGTGCTTACTTTTGGGCTGCATATAAAGATACAGTTTCAGCGTGCACATATGTATAGTAGAGACTGAGTAAGTTGCTGGGATTTATAATATTTCGAATGGTTTGCTAGTTTTCGTGCTTGATGCCCCTCTGGGCACACAATGTCTGAAATCTTTGATGCAGAAAATTTCCCAAAATAATCCTCTCTTAAATTTGATTTGATGTTTGCCAGCCATAACCCAATATAAGCAAGATGTAATAATATAAAAACACAAAATGTAGCGTATTTATGTTTGTAGCCAATGTAGAAGCGGAGCTTTATAGAACTGATTCGATTCAGGAGACTATTTATGGAGTGTATAAGCCTTTCAGGTAAGCATGGCAGCCAGTTGGGTATTGTTCTTATTTCCTAACATAAATTCGCATAATCAGGTTCCATCTACAGGCTAGCCAGAAGGCTTTAATGGGTACGTAAATTACTATTTGTAGTATGTATGTATTTATGTACATATGTATATGTATGTATGCAAGTCTACGCTCGCTATGAGGCTATCTCCGGCTATCTCTGAACTTTTCTGCATTATCCGATATCCCGGGGCATTTCCGGCGGCCACATTTGCATTCCATTTCTGGCATTTCCCGACGGCATCGCCAGCGCCAGCGTCGGACATCGGACATCGGACGCTGCTCTACGCTCTGTCCCACCGACCGGCTGCCCATCCCCCCAGGCAGCCCTCCTGCAACCCCCTGCCGCCCCACCCACCGCCTGACGGCTTGGCGTCTCTCTCGGTGTCGTCGGCAATCAGCTGTTCGGCTGTGCTGCTGCGAGACCTGCGCCTGCGCCGCTGGAAGCGTTGACGGAGGGAGGGGCGCGGTGCGCGGCTCCATCACATGTTTCAGCGGCTCAAAGGGGGAGGGGGCGCCCGAAGGGACGGCTTCCAATGTGCCAAAAAACGAACGCAGCTTGGACCGAAGAAGAGGAGCCAGCGCCCGAAGACGAAGACGAAGCGGCAGCCCAAGCCGAAGCCGAAGCTGAGCACCGAAGGCCGAAGTGTGTTAGTGTGTTTTGCATTGGATTGGAAAAATGTGCAAAAGGTTGTGCGGCAAATGAGCGATGCGCGGGAGGCGGGGGTGGTTGGTGAAGCGGCAACGGGAATGCCAGCACTCGCTGGCCCGAACAGCAGCAAGCAGAAGCAGCAAGCAGCAGCAGCAGAACCCCAGCAGAGCCACAGCAGCAGCAGAGGCAGCAGAGGCAGAGCCCCAACAGCGTCCAGAGTCGTCAGAGTCCAGAATCAGCCGAGAACAGCAGTCGCCAGCGAACAAAAAATAGAAATAAAAAGCTAAAACAAAATATAGCTGCGAGAAATAAAGCGAAAATTGCTAAACTGTTTAATGTGGAATTGTTGCGAGCATTCGCCGGAGCTCGAACTTGTGGCAATCAATCAATTAGGTGCAACGGGGTGGCGCCGCCCCGCTGGTCTCGACAGCGCCATCATCAGGAACAGCAGCAGCAGCAGCAGCGACAGCAGCGGCGGCGACAGCAGCAGCCGTAGTAGCAGCAGCAGCAGCAGCAGCGGAGAGTGTGACAGCAGTTAAAAATCAATATCCGTCTAAAGTTTATTTCGGTTTCGGGCAACTCTGAAACTTAAAGTTGCCAACGAGCCAGCAGCAGAAATATTCACAAAAAAATATAAAAAAATATATTAATAAACAATATTCAAATTAATTATAGTTTTTGCCAATTGCTTAATGCCAATCGCGTCCGCTTCGAGTGCTGAAAATATAACAATATACTAATTATCCAGATACCAGATAAAGTGTCCAGAAGTCCATTTTTGTGCATAGATATTAATATAGGAAAAAGACAGAGAGAGAGAGAGAGAGAATCAAAGCTTTAAGACCAGCAAGAAGACAGCATAAAGCATAAAGCAAAATGCAAATAGCAACTGGTTCCATCCATCCAGAGGTAATGTGAAGATTAAGCCAGCATAATAATACTCGCAGCAAAGGAAAACCCAAGTGAATATACCGAATATCCCGTTAAAATACTACAAATATACCATAACCGAAAGGTGAGTAAAACGGCGAGAAGGAGAGTGGGAGTGGGAGCGGGAGAGGGAGCGGGATAGCAGGTGGGGGAGAAAGTGTCGTAGGTCAGGGCAATGGCTGACTGCATTTCATGATCAGGAGCAGGCATTCAGGCAGGCAGGCAGGCTGCCCCATCTCTCTGCCCCGCTGTGCACTGCACAGCTCAGCTCAGCTCAGATATGCGGGGCATGACATGCGGCAGGGGGCGGTTGGCGGCATAACTTTGCATGTTGCATCCCAGCACAGCAGCACAGCAGCAGCAGCCGCAGCCGCAGGAGAGCCCAAGATGCCAAGATGTGCGGCGTGCCTCAACTTCAAAATTCCAACGGTTGGTTGGCTCGCTCAGCTGAGCGTTACACAAGCGCACACACACACTCGCATGTGCCAGCGAGCACGCACACGAACAGGCAGCAAGAGTCAGCTGTTTTCAGTGGGTGCCAGACGGGCGGGGGTGGCTGCTGTGGGGCGCCCGAGCACGCGACACCCCCAGTCGTGGCGCAGTCCGAAGCTCGTGCTCGAATAGCCGGCACCCAAACAGCGGTAAAATCAATATTTCCATGGCTCCATGGCAGCTGTTTGCGCCCCTGCGACGCTCCCCATGTTGTTGCTGTTGCTGTTGCTGCTGCTGCTGCCGTTGCTCTTTCTCTTGCGGTTGCGGTAGACCAAATCAGATGGCAGCGCTTGTCTTCCAGTGGCAGGGAATGGGAGTGGGAGTGGGAGTGGGAGTCGGAGTCCATGCTGGGGCCTTGCACAGATCGTTTGTGGGCAGAACTGGGGGTGAAGGGAACCACCAGCTCCTTGGCGAGCATCTGGCAGATATTTATGAATCAATCCCAAGTGCCACTGACCGATCCTCGCTGGCGTGCCGTTTCCGCCAAACGGTTACTGGAAATTGCGTAATTTCATTAGCGACTTCCAGGCCTGCGCCGCATTCCCGACAGTCGGCTTTCCCGACACTGCGCTGCGCTGCCAGACAGTCTGCCAGTCTGCCAGTCGGCCAGTCTGGGTCTGCGTCTCAGTTGTTGTTCCCCGAGTGTCTTGTGCAGTCGACAGCCAGGTTGCAGTCGCACCAGAGTGAGAGATAGCCGTTCCGTTGCTTTAGCCGGCGCCAACTGCCAAAACTACGCGAAAAGTAAGTCCAAAAAGTAAGCAGAAAGGACGAATCCTTGCACAATCGGGAACCCATCAAGGAAAATCCGTTCCACCCAAAGCTGAAGTCCGGGGGCAGGAGTCGGAGTTGGAGTCAGAGCCGGAGCCGGAGCCGCGCCAGACCGGGTGCCGGTGCCAATGCCATGCCGGGTACCGGCACCGAAACGAATCGGCTACCCAAAAGGAAAACGAGGCGAAATCGGAACGAGCCGAACGGGCATGGCATAACCGTTAGCTGGAAGCGGCGAATCAGCACTCGGCCGCCCCGAGACGGCCAGCAACAACAAACAGCTGCAGCAACGATACGAAGACAACGACGACGACGACAACGACGACAACGACGACGACGACGACGACGAGCCTTCCTCTCGGCCCACAGCTGTGCAAGGAGGCGGGAAGCAGCGCTGCGACAGCCAGCCAGCCAGCCCCAGCTGGAAATTCCAATAACAAGCAGCAGCAGCAGCAGCAGCAGCAGCAGCTGAAAACTGGAGTTACCGACTGACGGACGCCGCTGTCGCAGTCGCTGGCGCTGGCGCTGCCGCTGTTGCGTCGTCGTCGCTTCGTGGTGCCACTTGGCTCGTCCGGAGAATCAGTCGTCGTCGAGCTTTCAAAACGTTTGCAGCAAACGGGAGAACACACGCCAGGGATCGAAATCCAACCAAGAGCCCCCAGCCAGCGCCAGCAGAGCAGCCAAAAAAAAGCAGGAGACCCACAGATACTGAGAGATAGAGAGCGAGAAAGACAGAGAGACAGAGAGAGAGAGTCCAATGTAAATCTTATGGCGGTTGGCCAGAGGAGGAAGTTGCAAGTTACAACTTGCCACTTGCCACTTGCCACTCGGAGTATAGATTGTTGCAATTAACTATACGCTTTTTTTTCAAGTGCTCCTTTTTTTTACTGTGGCTTCTTTTTTTGCGGTGATATCATATAACGCGGTGCAAGAACTGGTGCACACTCCACCTCCAGCCACACCATGCCACAGCACTCTCCCCCCCGACACTCCACCCCACCAGCACGTGCTTTCCTTGCCACAATGTCTGTGTGTGCCTGTGTGTGTGTGTGTTGTGTGTGTGACCTATTGATTCTACAACTTCCTTTGGCGATGGTGCAACTTCGGCTTCCGCTGCAAGAACTCGCCTTTCCATCCCCCAACCAGCAACCTGCAACCTGCAACCCACACACCTCCCCTCCCACTCCCACAGTCGATCGATCGATGGGTAGGTGGGCTGTCCACTGTCCTCTGATCCACCGATCCGCCGATCCCACAGTCCACGTCCACAGCAGATCAAAGCCAGAGCCAGATCTCTTTGTGGGGGCCTGCTCTGGTCGGAGGACACATGTGTGTGTCCCGAAATAGCAGTAGAGAAAACTCATCCATCATCCACGGCCGCCGGCAAACGGCAGAGTGGAAGAGCGGCAGAGCGGCAGAGCGGACGATGGGTGTACCAGGGAGGGGAATGTCCTACCAAATGCAGGCCGGGGCCGGCAACTTCGCGGCCGTTCTCTGGTGAATCATCCGGGGTAGCAGCGCCAGCACTGGAGCGAGACGTGGGGCCCCCCACCACGGCCTGGGGCACGCGACCGACTGCAGGCCGGGTAGAGTGGTAGGGGTAGGGGGAGGGGAGACACACAGAAGTTGAAGGATTACAACAACAGCAAGGGCGACAGAAATATCAAAAGGAGTTCTTCAGCCAGCCAGCCAGCCAGCCTGCCACCTCCGCCGCCTCCTCCTTCCCTGTCCCTGCCATCGTTGCTTTTTATAGTTTTCGCATGCACCCGGCAATAAGGGCGGTAGGGCGGCAGGGCGCAAGGGGAGGGATTGTGGTGTGGCAGGGCTGATGACGTCGACGTCGCCTGCCACGTCGTGGTTGTCGCTGTCGCTGTCGTTGCCATGGAGCGCGTCCAACCGATGACGACATCTTTTTGGGGCGTGTGTCTGTCCACCCAGGGAATCGCTGATGTTGCCCCATGTCCCGTGCCCCTTGATGATGCATATGTGCGCTGGTCTATATCTGCAAGACGGCCAAAGTTCAATGCATTTTATATTTGCAGAGCCGAGGGCCGCCTCCTGTCTGTGGCTCGTCTTTTTATAGCCACTCCTCCGGCGGCCCTTCCGCGCCCGGCTCCTGGTCTTCGGTTATGGCTGTGACTGTGGCATTGTCTGTGTCTGTGTCTGGTCTGTGTGGCAGCTAGCTCCGCTGGGAAACCGAATGTTCGGGGCACAGATGGAGCGAGAGCATGGAGCATGGAGCATGGAGATGACAGTCATATTTCGATGGGCAATACGCCAGGGCAGGGCGAAAAGCAGACGGCAGGCCATCAGACGCTGAAAGAAGTGCGAAAAGGCAAAGAAAATAGGAGTATGTGTCTTGGAGCTCAATTCCAGGAACAGATTCTGCAGAATATTTTATTCCAATAGGCAAAGAGGGGAAAGCGAATTAGGAGGGACGCCAGAACATATTTTCGAGGAGAGTTTCCGATGTTTAGGAAGGAATATTAAGCAGACAGACAGACAGACAGACAGAGCGACAATCGCTATATTTATGTATCCTTACGATATATAACGGATATGTGTATTCTTCCTTTGCAGATCCGACGATAGATGGAAAGAGTGTCGCCGTGCAAACGCGGAGAGAGCTAAAAGCCAGCGAAAAGTCAGTCCAATTGAGGAACTACTGTAGCCAAAAAGCTATAGCCGAGAGCAGAGAGCAGCGAAGAGACGAGATCATTGGCTCGGACCGCTCGCTCCTTGATTCATTTCAGACAGAGACAAAAAAGCGAGAGAAAAACCCCAAAAAACGAACACCACAAAGCGAGAGAAAAAACCAAAAACCAAAAATCGAATTTTCATGTTTCAAACACAAAAACCAAAAACACAAAACCAAAATTACTATTGATAAACTATTACGAATAAAACCAAAGGTAAAGTAAAAATTGCTACAAGTAAAACACACACACAAAAAGCTAGTCCAAAATCTTCACTACGGTATATACATATATATATGCGATACACATACATATATATGCGATATACATATGTATTGTACGTATAATATATGTATATGTGTTTAGCTAATAAAAGAAAATATACTTCAGAGAACACGCCAATTGCCGCAAAATAAAAAAAAAGAAAAAAAAAAAAACAAACGAACAAGCAAAAACTTACTCCAAAGAAAAACCAAAGCAAAAATTAATAAAAACCAAAGAGATTTTCATTAAAAAGCGAAAAGAAAACAAAAGACAGCATAGACCACAGCTTCAAGAAGTGTGCACAATAATAGCAACAAAAGACAGAAAAAAACCAAAACCAAAACCAATTCCAGAGTTATTAAACAAAGCAGAAAACCAAACCAAACCAAACGAAAACCGAACGAAAAGAAACGAAAACCAATTAAGCGAACAATTCTCTAGTTTTCTCGGAGGAAAAAGGCAAAGAAAAGACTGCGCCAAAAGTCACGGCCAGCAAACAACTAAAAGTACAACAAAAACAACAACCAAACCAAACGAAAACGAAAACACAAACAAAAGCAAAAGCAACAGCAAAGGAAGGCGGAGAAGCGGCAGCAGCAGCGGCAGCAGTAGAACAACAACCAACCGGCAGAAGCAGCACCAGCAGCAGCAGCAGCAGAAGACAGCGTCACGCACCAACACTCGCCCCTCAGTCGCAGTCGCAGCAGCAGTCGCAGTCGCAGTTCGCAGCGAACGGTTTACCGCAATATTTCCAAGAAATTTTGCGAGTGTTAAATAAAGACAGAGAGAGACAGAGAGCCAACCAGCCAGGGAGAGAGTTGCGGAAGTGCCAGTGCGAGAGTGCTTGAGTGCGAGGGAGCACACGATAGTGTTAATCGGTTAACCGTTGTATTTTTTTTCTAAGTGTAAGAACAAGTTTTTTTTTGTTCCTTGTGTGACAAAGCAAAACGAGCAAAGACAAAAGCAAAAGCAAAACCAACAACCAACCAACAACAACCAACCAACAACAACAACAACTGTGATGGGAGATCAGCCAAAGGCAACAACAACAACCACCAGTGGGGGGGCGGCTGCAGGAGGAACAGCAGCTGGATCAGTGGCGACTGAGCTCGCCGCGAGCCAGGAAGCCGTTGGCAGTGCCATTGCCATGGCCAATGGAAACGGTAACGGTAATGGCAACGGCAACGGCAACGGACCGGATCATCCACCGCCGGAGTTGCAGGAGTCGCAGGAGCCAGGCGGTGTCGTCCAGGGCCAGGCGGACAACGAGGCCGGTGGCAGCACCGATGTTGGCGACGATGCGGCCACCGATGCCGGGGCCAGCTCTCTGCCACCGTCGGAGATCGGTGGTCGGGCACCGCTGGATACGGCCGGCTCGGACGGCGGCGGCGTCGCCTCCAGCCTGGCCGGCGGCATGGTTGGTCCGCCCAGCCCCCTGACCGGTTGCTATCTGCTGATCGTGCTCGGGGAGCCGCATTCCGAGGAGCACAAGGACAACATCTTGCAGCATCTGTTGAAGGGTGAGTACCAACCCGCTAGAAAGTAGAAAGTACACCTGTATATTCCCCTTCCCCTCCCCCTCCCCCGCACCGTACCACCCACTAAAATCCTAAGTAGAAAGTCTGGGGTATGCAAATGAGCAGCGCATGCTGGGAATGCTGTGTGCAACGTCATGCCTCGTCAGTTGCCGTCGCGTGCCCCGTCCAGCCTGCAGCTTCATCTTCATCTTCCATTCCAATCGAAACCGCACTTCAATTCGCCCACTACCACTCCCACTCCCACTCTGCTGCTCGTTTTCACACTTTGATGATTCGCCATCCAATTAGCTGAAAAGCGGGGGGGGTGAAGTGGGTAGTGGGCAATGGTGAATGGGGTTTCATATTCATATTCATATTCATTCACTTTCCTCCAACCCATCCCGTACTCCCTTCCACGAGTCTGTCTGACACACTTTCTTGAGTTCTGTTCGGCTGTTCTGTTCTGTTCTGTTCTGCTGGAGCGTGCCACATCCGATGGCATGGCACCCACTCAGTAATTACCTTGCAGCCTGGGCTAATCGAATTCCCATGATGACGGCTCCTGTGCTCCTGTGCAGGGCCTGCCATGTCCTGCCATGAACTGTGTGGCCCTGGTCCTGCTCTTCAATGGGAGAATGTCGCTGGTAATTCGATTTGAGGGAATTGCGCATAAAAGTATGCAGTGGCATGCACTGCACCCGTCTGCCCGTTTAATTAAAATTGGAAAAAACACACACACTTGCTTGCTTGCCCCACGTGGCACACACAGATGCAGATCCAGGGCGAGAGCGAGAGCGAGAGAGGCAGAGACACAGAACAAGCACTCGCGGATTGTTTACTTTTAATTGTATTAATTATTTTCATGTTGATTGCATTACAAACAGCAACAGAAAACAGAGGGCAAAAAAAAACAGCAAAAGACAACAACGAGTCGTGAAAAGGGCAATTGGGTCAACGGGCAACGGGCAAGGGGTAAGGCGTATTGGGGCAGAGGGTGAGGCCACTGCAGTTCTGCGAACTCCGAACTCCGAACAGAGAGCGAGCCCGCAGGAATCCTATTCCACACTGCCGTTAGGCTGCCGTTACAAGGTAGCTAGAACGAGAGTGAATCTACATATCTAGAGAGTGAAGCCAGAAAGGAGTGTCAGCGAGAGAGAGAGAGAGGCAGAGATCACTCACGATGCATCTATAGATTCGAATATCTACACTCTGTACTGCTTAGCTACTCCGAGAGAGAGAAAGTTGCCAGTGCCTAAGGCACTGGCCTTACCTTTCATCTAAAACATACCCTGCAGACTGAGTGACAGCGATGCTCGTCGACTTATCCTGTTGTTGCACGGATTATTAACAAATATTTGATTTATGCAGGCGACAAACCAGAATGTAAGCACAGCACTTTAGCGAGAGTTTGCGGGTAGCAGAGAGAGATACAGGGAGAGGGAGAGAGAGCGCGTGCAAGCTAGCGGAAGTACGCTCAATTGGGAATTGAGGCGCCGTGGGTGTGTGTGTGTGTGTGTGTGTGGGTGTGGCATAATTGCCGGACACATGAGCCCCCAATCGCCAGCACACCGCCAACTCCTAGCCCTTTACCAATCGCAGGGCGGAAATTGCACAAAACTTGTCCGTGTGGACATGGAAATTAGTCGCCAGCCGAGCGGGATCACAAGGGTGGTAGCGCGCCAAGGGCTGGTGCCCAACGGAAGAGGCAGAGGTGTGGATTACCTGGAGGTTTAGGCACCTCTCGTGCACAACATACAACAACAACAACAACAACAACAAAATGTAAAGTGCAAAAAACACCAAAAGCAAAAACACGGCTCGTGGCAAAAAATTTGCAATATTTGCTCCGTGGTTTTCCATGCCCCAGCTCGGCTAAACAAACAGTGGCCGAGCAGTCCAGACGGGGTGGGAGGTGCTGAAAGGGCCGACAAAGGGGTAACCAACCTCTGTGGCGGCCTCATTTTATAATTGATTTTGAGGAAAAAGCGCTCAAATTTGTGGCGGTGGCTGTTCAAACGGAAACCGAAAAACAAACTAAGCAGAGGAGTGGTAATGAGTGACCAAGGGTGGGTGGGCAGACAGGCAGGTGCTAGAGGGAATCGAAGGGGGGAAAAGCACAATGATCCCCAATGATTCCCAATGATCCCCCCATTAAATCCTTACATGGCTAATGGGATCTTTTGCGCGGAATTGGAATTTCTCGCATAAAATTCGAATTAGAGTTTTCCATCACGGAGCAGCTTAGCAGTTAAGCATGCATTTTCATTACTATGTAGTTTCCACATATTAATTGATGGAAATTAATAGAATTCCGTAATGATAATGGCAGAGTGTGCAAATGCATTTCCCGCGTGCCTTTACTGTGCCTGGCCTGGCTCCCCTTCGCTCTCGCTCCTTGTGGAGGCGCTTCCTTTTACTCTCTCTGCATTCTCAGTCACTGCGAAAAGCGCCGTGGTTGGTGTCACTTTGCATTTGCAGTGTTGCAAGTGCCTGCAGTGCAGCACTTGAGCCGCGCCACTTGATGCCACTTAACTGGAGTTCTGGAAGCAGCAGACGGAGCAGAGGAGGCGCTTCACATGATTATAACAATTGCGTCGCTCATTTTGGCATGCGGCACTTTGTCTTCTTTGTCTTTTTCGCCCCCTCTCTCTCTCCCTCCCCCCCCCCACCCACTCTTTATTTCGTTTATTTTTGGCTGTTTCTTTTTTTAATTAACTTAAAAAGAAATCAATAAAAAAATAAAACGCGTCATTCAAGGTCAGGTCATGGCGGGTGGGGAGGGGAATCACATAACATTATTATGACAACTGTTGTCGGAAGAGAGAGAGACAGGCAGGGACTAGCAGGGCACGGGGTAGCCCATAGCCAATAGGCGTGGCCACTTGTCTGAAGGCCCAAAAATCGATCAAATAAGAGGCACAAAGAGACAAAAAGCGAGCGATGGATAGAGAGACACAGAGACAGCGAGGATGAGAGAGAGAGAGAAAGAGAGAGCAAGTAGCTTCAAGTGGAGAGACGATAGAAAAGTGGAGCGTGACGGGCTTCGAATTTGTTCATATTTGTACGATTTGTGCAAGGGGAAAGGAACTGAAGGAAAGGGAAGAAAATGGTAGAAGAAAGGGCAGAGAATGAGCAGGAGTAGGGGGGGGAAGGTAGTGAGCAGAGGGAGAGCGACAGTTGACGCGTGATTGCGTGACAATGTGTATGTGGGATGCGACAGCTGGACTGGACTGACTGGACAGGGCAGGACAGGGACAGGACAGACATGGGACGGTCACCACACCACCGGACGCCGCAATGCACTGCACCACGCGCCCGCTCCCCCGCGTAGAACGTGGGACATGCCACATACGTGACCGCCCCACAGATCTCAGGCCCCCGTGGCTTCAGCCCTTACGCTGGCTCTGGCTCTGGCCCAAAAGCTCGACACGTTCACTCGGACAACAAAGTCGCGCTGACAGTTGCAATGACAGCAGTTTTAGCAGCAGAGTACCAGTACCCACCCCCAAAGGGGGGTGCAAGAGAACACTGAACCCCAGTAAACCCCTAGTAGCAAAAGGAGCAAAGCAAAGCAAAGCAAAGGAAAGGATTATGGAGGCGTGCATGGAGGAGCATGGGAGCAGGGGACAGTGGATAGTGCAAACAGTGGATACAACATATGGATGAAATATGTGAAGGAGCAGTGGCAAAGAGCAGCGAGCGGATGGCTGGCTGTTGCGGATCATGTTTGGGTCATTGCATTTAAAAGAAGGGAAAATAACAACGAGAATTGCTGGCAGCTTGGTTCGAGGATCGGGGACTTCTGATAAAAGATGTTGTACAGAGGCAGAAGATCTTGCCGGGCAGCACATTGGTTTCATCTATGCTCCGCGCTCCTTTACATGCGAATACAAGCCAATGTGGCGTATACGCAATCATCGATGGGAAATCGAAGCAACCATCGAGCGTTGCTTTGGTTGGTGGCTGGTGGCTGGTGGCTGATGGCTGATGGCTGGTTGCGGTGGGTAGCATCTGTAGCATACGGGGCTTGCGTCATCAATAAGCACACACACACACACACGCACACACACAGAACATAGCTAAACACACACCTACACCTACACCCACACCTACACCTACAGGCAGACATTAAAAATGCTTTTATTGCAAATTAATTGCTTTGAAGTGCATTGAGAGGCAGAGGGTTTTGCGGCACGTTTGAGCCGCCCGCCGACCATGCGACGCACCCGTGGTCAGGCACATGCCACATGCCACATGCCGCACCCCCGACATACACTCTCTGGCACACAGAACTGCCGCCCTGCCGGCCTGCCCTCCTGCCACATTTTCGGGCGGGGCAGGGCTCACGTTACGTTGGTTTTCAGTTTAATTAGTTTTCGTCGCTTTCGTCCGGTTCGAGTTTGAGGCTGAGGCTGAGGCTGAGTCTGAGTCCGAGTCGGAGGAGCGTGTCATTAAATTTGCAATTTGGTTTTGCCATTATTCTAATGAGGAAAATGATGGCGAAAACGCCGCCAGAATGCAAGGGAAATGGGCAAATTTTCTAATGAGCGACAGAGAGCGGAGAACGGCGCTGCAGAACAGCAACCGGAACCCGTAACTGAACGGAAATAGCAATAGAAAACCTGAACGTTAATCGAAGGGAACTCCAAGCGAAGCAGCTCGCTGATTGAGTTGACCTTTGGCCTGCTCTGAGCCGTCGCTGAAGCGTGAAAGGATTTTGTGCCTAATTAGTTGCAAACTGTTTTTGCCATCCGATTCGGCCATTCGCTCTAATTGGCCAGCAACAAAATTCCATCTGGCCTGACCAGCAACCAACATTGAAATGTTCAATGAGAAATTCATGAGCTGGAAGCGACGGCCCCTCGGCCCCCCAGCCCTCTCACGGCGTGGCCTAGCAATAAAATGTATTTATCCGCGCTGATCCCAAAACACTTTTTGGCTCACACAAACTTTTTTTTGGCCATCGCCAAAGCACGAAAATAAAAACCCAATTTCCAAGCGGCAATTTCATGAATTTTCTCAACTACTTTGGCAATGCCGTAAAGAAAATAGAGGTAGCTCTCCCTCGCCCATCCTTTTGGGTTGCTTTTAAGAAGTTTTCAGTTTCAGTTTTAGTTCTTGGGAGAAATCAGGGGAGTAACCGCTACGCGGAGTATCCATTGGTGAGCGAGATGCAGCCAGAATGGGTTCACAGCGTATTCCTCGGGTGTGTGGCTAGCAGGCTAGCAGGGTAGCAGGGTAGCAGGATGCCGTGCACACCGATTGCACACAGGATGTTGTGGCCTGCGGATGGACATGGACAGCCATGAAATGTATTACTCAGCTTTGGCAGGCGCCTATTTTCGCTTATGTACAGACGAAAATGTTGCTGCACAGGCCACACATGGCAGGCTACACATGGTCCTGCATGCTCTTCGAGTGTGGCTGGGGCTGGGGTTGGGGTTGGGGTTGGATGGCCATAAAAATTGCTTATCCTCGTTACATTTAAAGTGAAATACAATTCGGCTAATGCAATTGGCACACGAATAAGGAGGATGGGAGGATGGCTGGATGGCTGGATGGCTGGATGGCTGGATGGTGGGCACACTCACTGTACACACTCACGTAACGTAAAGCCTTTCATTTTGATTAACGTTTTGACTTTTGCCATACTTGCAAAATGGTTTTATGGCCCCAGAGGCAGAGGCAGAGGCAGCCGCGCCAGTGGGCCCAGAGGGAGGTAAAAGCAAAAGAAAAACACCACTCCACCCCACTCCACCCCCTACCGCAGCCAGGGGGAGCTCCTAATTTTGCGGCTCAGCCGTTGAGAATTTGCCGACCTATGCATGTTTGAGACGGAGACAGAGACAGAGACGGAGACGGAGACTTCGTCGGCTGAAAATCATGAAAATTAATTGCCAATCTGGGTCGTGGCGCTCCCTCTTCGTGGCGGCTCCTGCTGCTGCTGCTGCTGCTGCTGAGCTTGCCACAAATTAATGTGCCGCCATTTTGAATATTGCACTGTCTACGTCTTTAGGTCTCTGTTCTCTCTCTCTCTCTCTCTCTCTCTGTCTTTATAATTTCTGTTTTTGGACTGGTTGGAGGTATGCAAATATTTGACTCAAACTACCAAAAACTCCCGACAGAAGTCGGTCAAACGGAAGCTTCTACGTGATTCACTTGACTTCGCTCCCTCCCCTTCGTTTTGGGCGCTCTCTTTAGCTAATTTCATTCAAGAATGGAATCCACTTGGTACTTTTGTATTTGAGTTTCTGATTGATTTGCCTTCATTTGCAAAACTTCCGCCGTCTACTCGGTGTTTGAGTTTGTTTGGAGCGAAGTTTCGTTGCTGTCTTCAGATGGCAATGGAAGTGCGGCTGAGCCTGGCCACAGGACGGTGTAGCAAGGTGCAGCGGAGTGTAAAAACTCGCTATAAAAGGCGACAGAAAGGCCACGAGAGGAGCCATCGAATGGCATCAGACAACGACATTCCTTGGAGCCTCATAAATTAAAGGAAATCTTTCAATATTCTCAAGGGGATGCTGTGTGGTTTCTTCCACGTTCTTCCTTGGTTTCTGCTGTTTCGATTATCATCCATCAATGAGCCTGCGATTGCGGTATCTTTGCTTAAGCCGCTTGGCACAATCGCCTGCAACAAATAATTAATTACCTGCCTCTCGCGCGCTCAGATGGCGGCCATAATTCATGTTGCGCCCCAATTATGCAAGTCAATATGGATTCGAGGCGATCAGAGAGCCGACTACTTCCCCCACGCCCACGCCCCACGCCTCACTCGGGTGCCTCCACCAATCTGGCTGGATGTCGCACAATGTCCTGTTCGATGTTCTGTCCCCCTGGAGAAACATGAAAACGTACTCGTAATTAATTGCCAGCTGACATTTCTCTCATAAATTGCCCGACTGCGCCCAACTTTCTCCTGTCAAAACGGAAACTGACACTGAAGTTGGAGCAGAAGTTCCAGCAGCAGTTCGAGGAGAAGAACAGGCAGCAGGCAGCAGGCAGTAGACTTTGTGGCGTGCGTGGCAGAGTGGAAGAACTGGAACTGGCAACTGGCTGCTGGCTGCTGGACCCTGCACACGGCACACACTCTTTGTGTGTGTTTCTCGCTCTCGGTCTCGGTATCGGTATCGTGGGTATTTGCAATTGGAATTCAATCAGTGGCCATAAATTCGATTTTGCATGGGGCATAAGTATCATTTGAGATAGCAAACACTTTGATTTGCGGCTGGGGCGCAGGACTTGCCTTCGCATCAAATTGCAATTTTGATTCCTTTTTGCACCATTTAAAATATATGTCCGTGCATGCTCGTCGCACATATTTCTGTAATTTGATGGCAGCTGCTGGCCGTGCACCACTCCAGCACTTTGCCACTCTGCTGCCACTTCCCCGTCCGCCCGCCTAGTGGCTGTGGCGGCTGTGGTGGGGCCTTGGAGGTGCCACAGCATATGGGGCTATGTTGTCGTCGTGTGGTGGTCGCTCTGGTTGGCCATTTTTCTGCCGCTGACTGCTGACTGCTGGTTGCAATTTCTCGTTTTGGCGCATTTGCGAAATTAAAAAGCTTCTTGCATCATCATCATCATCAGCGTCGTCGTCGTGGTCCCCATGCTATGCTCAATGTTCTCATCCTCATTATGATGGCTGTGGTGGCAGTCATCAAGTGATTTGTTGGTCGCATGCCAAGTGAAAACTGCGATGGCGATGGCGATGGCAATGGCGACACACACACACACACACACACACATGTTCTTCGTGGCTGGGATGGGTGGCGTGGGGTGGGGGAAATGAACGAATGAAGGATGAACGATGATGGGGGCGGTTTTTTTTTTTTGTTTTTGGTTAGCCCTGACTTTGAATGGAGCTCTTTGGGAGCATCGCCTAACAGTTGCCAGTGCGAATTCAACGCTGAATGGTGTCTGGATGGATGCTCTTTGGAATTCCTGGATTATATTCTGTTTTAGCTGCAGAAACTGTGGCACCAGAGCTGGCACCATGTTGCCATCATAATTTCCATAGGAATTTCATTAAATCAGCAGACGCAACGCAGCACACAATTTACTGCATCGGGGAAGGGAATCCTTTCAAGCAGAATAAACACTTAATTTTTGCCAACATTCTATGGTTTCCCTCAGCCATCAGCCATCAGCCATCAGGCATCTCCCTCTGCCTTCTCCCTCTGCCATTTTGCTCTGCCTTCTGCGGCCACCCGCGGCCCACAGCCTCTGGCTCGCTGGCTTTATCCTGGAAGTGCAGTTCAAACACAAAAATGGATTTATTTTCCTTTAGTTTTTCCCCCAATTTATTTATTTATTTACTGCTCGCTTCATGCAAAATGTATTTGTTATTTATTTATGCTCTCCCTCCTCCCATCAGCTCCCACCCGTTTTTCTCTTGGATAAAACATAATCTCCACTTGGCTGCCAGGCTGCCACGCCCAGCCACCCTGCCCCACAGAGCTGGGGCGCTGTGTGCTCTGTGTGTGTGTGTGTGTGGGGGAATGGCTTATTGATTGCCTTGTGCATTAATTGAGCGTGAAAAAAGTTTTTTAGCCTGGTTAGCCTGGTTGGTGGTTGGTGCATGGAAAATGCACTTTCGCCGCTTAATGGCATTTTCGCGCAAGTTCTGCTAAAAAGGCATAGCATACATTTTTGGGGGCATGCCGCAAAGTGCAAGATGCTGTCGCCGTAGCGGTGGCATACGGGGTGGCCATGGGCGGTAATTGAGCGAGGGCGGGGAGCAAGAGATAGCTGTGGAGTGGGGTTTGGGGAGTGAGTGAGGGGGAATGCATGAAATTTTCAATTTCCTGTCCCACCAAATGAATGATGAAATGCTGAGGATGACAGGCGCTCCACACATGTCCGCTCTCTCTCTCACTATCTCTCTCTCTCTCTCTCTCTCACTATCTCTCTCTCTCTCTCTATCTCTCTAACTATCTCTCTCTTTTTGTGTGTGTGTGTGTGTGGATTCAATTTGTCGCCTTGCCTGAGAATATTGCGAAAAATCGTTGACAAACTGCATTGGAGGCGCCTCGTCCTCTGGCTTCTTTCTGGGTGCTTCTGTGGCTCCTTGGGCGCAGACTTTCTACCTCTTTTATGGCCGCATTAGCGTCACCTTCTCCTCCCCAGTGCTCCGCCTGCTGTTCTGTGCTGTTCTGTTCGTTCGGTTCCTCGTGGCTGCCCCACGTTATATCGTTGTGCATCGTTCAATACAAATTCATTTCATTTCAATTCGAGTTCAATTCAATCTTGAATCTCGATTCACCTCAGGACTCAAAATGACGTTCTTCAATGCGCTTTATTGCCCTCCTGCTGCACCAGAGAGCACGTGTGTGTGTCTGGCTGTGTGTCTGGCTGTGTGTGTGGCAGATAAGAGTCGCCCCAAGGCAGCAGATGCCCCATTGCACAGAGCGAGAGGGCGCAGGGCTCTGGTTCTGCCTCTGATTCTGCATCTGCTTCCCCTTGACATTCAACGTTCAGGCATCGCACTAGTGAGGCATGAAATTGGAAATCCATAATGGCCCTTCGTGAACGAGCATATAAATGTGGATATGCCACACTTGCAGCAGCAGCAGCAGCAGCAGCCATCAGCCATTGTCCAGCCATTTTTAGGGAGACATTTGCTGCGAGATGTGAGGGGAGGAGGGCAGTCCATTCGAGTGTCCATTTTGCAGTCATATCTGCCAGGTACTTGGCCAGCTACAATATAGGTTTCCATTTGTTAAAATTTCCAATGAATTTCTGCTGTATTCCCTTTGCAGTTTCCATGAAAAGTCATTTGTATTGGCTTCCAAGAATCGTTTAACCACAGAAAATAGATGCTGTCAAGTGGAATCTTTTCAATAAAATGCAATTGCAGACGCATTTTACTTACAGATTTCTGGGATGGCACAAGTGCGCTTCAAATTGTGTGCCAATCATTTGAACTGTTGGCACTGACACCTTTCGATGGCAGCAGTTTGTAGGGCCAGGCAGGTGCAGCTGTCGCTGGGCTCTTTGAACACCTGGCTCCCTCGCAGAGCCACGCACTTGTTGGTGCATACCTTTGGGCTGCACACGCAGCTCCAGCCACGGAACGCCGCAGTAGCATTCACGTTCACGTTTACGTTTCCTTTCAATCGGAAATTGGCTCTGATGCCCTCTGAAATCTGTTTGATTGTTGATTCCACTCCCGCCACTCCCGCCACGCCACTCCAGTCCACTCGACTCCAGCCCACTCCAGTGCGGGTACTTGCTGTATCTCTTGTGATGCATTTTCGAATGGAAATTGGATTATCTTCGAGCAATTATATAATCAATTCTGTAATTCCGTTGCATTTTGCGATAAGTGGATTGCTGCATTCCATTCGGATGGATATATTCGATTTCAATGGGTATTCCATTTAATTATTAACTATTCAAACAAAGAGCGCACACACACACGCACACATCGGATGCACGCCCACACAAACACACAGATACACAGCCAGAGACAGATACAAAATGGGCAGGGGTGGAGGCGGAGACAGAGGTGGAGGTAGATGTGCAATTATGCAATTAGTGACAAACAATTAAGAGGGTGCAGCTTTTTGAGGGGTGTGAGAGACTGTGCACTGAACTAGGGGCTGGGCGGGGGTGTGGCAGTGGGGCAAGGTGGCACAAACAAATAGGTGCTTAATTAGCTGCAGCTACAGTTACCAGTTTGCCCACGACAATTACAGAAAGTTGCAGAGACGCAAATTGAATTGTATTCGAGAAGAGTGAAGGAGGTGCAGGAGGTGCAGGAGGTGCAGCAGGTACAGGAGGTGCAGGAGGTACAGGCGGTACAGGCGGTGCAGGAGGTACAGCAGGTACAGGCTGTTGTTGCTGTTGCAGGACTCTGTAGCTGCCACTCGCCACTGCCCCGTCGCCACCTGGGCTTGCTACATGAACTGAAAATGCACAGAAATTCGTGTATCTGGCAGATGGATTATTTTTAGAGTCATCTTTTTTCTGCTTTAAACTTGAATTTCGCCAGGGGGCATGTGGCATGTGGCAGCGACAGCGACAGCATACTTCCCCGCCCCTACCCACCACTCCTCCCGCTGTCATACGCAAAAATCTTCTGCCTTTCCTGCCATTTGGCAGGGTGCGTGGTGCGGGGCTGTGGGTTGCCCGCGGAGCAAATGCAAATTTATTTTTAGTTGCTTTCAGCCGCGGCAGAGTGTGCGAGTGGAAAATGTTGCCGTTGCCGTTGCTGCTGCTGCTGCTGCAGTTGCCGTTGCCGTTGCAGTTGCTGCTGCTGCTGCTGCTGTTTTTTTTTTTGGCCGCGTGTGTGACAGGCCCCGGAGTCGCTCGCGTGTATGCTTCAGAAATGTTTCATATATTTTTTGCCATTTGTTCGCCACAGCCCCAGCCCCAGCCCTTTGCCACCCCACCGCCCTACACACTGCTGCTTCTGTTTTGCTGTGGCAACAACGAATCGAACGAATATAAACAAACCCCCAAAGGGCCAGCCACGTGACATGTGGCAGCGAGATACGAGATGCGAGTGCGAGTGCGAGTATTCAGCAAAAGAGTTGAAGACGGGGACTTGGACCTGTCCATTCCCTTTCAGTTGCTTCATTCCGCGCCATTTGCTCTCATTCGGCTGCCATCATTCCATCCTGTCATCCCCCCCTCCCCTCTCTGCCCTGCTCCTCTCGCATTCCATTTAGTTGTTGCGTGTAAAGTGTTTTGATTTATGCAGCACGAGGGCCAAGCGGCAAGCGACACTGCAGCAGGCAGTCGCCGGAATGAAATCCCAGAACCCCACAGAAACTGCACTGCGAATTGTAGCCACAGCCACACTGTTCCCTGCCACCGCCTGGCAGAAGCAGTCGAAAATATTCAGGGGGGTGGGGCGTGGGCATCCCTGGGGTGCAGCCACAAAGCGGTGCACTTGGTGGGGCGGGGCGGTGGCGGATGGCAGTCAAAGTTCGTTAATGGAAGTCCTGCAGCACAAACTATCTGCTGCCATTGCTGCGCAGCCTGCGCTCTCCTTTGCTCGGGTAGATAATAGAATTTTGGGGATTTCCTTTGCTTTTCTCGGGGCATGCGGCATGCCACACACTACACGTGCGTGGGTGGCTGGGTGCAGCTAACACATTTATCAGCAATTTATGCAAGGCCATAAAATATGAAAAAAGAGTTCACTATGCCACAATCTCAGTCTCCCCCTCCCCCTCCCCCTCCTTCTCTTTCCCCTTCCCCATCCCCGTTCTGTTTCACTCTTTTCTGCTCTCCGCCGCGCTCTCCCACCTCTGTACACTGTCTGTATATGTCTCTCTTTCCGCGCTACATACACTGCACATCCCCTGCATCTCCTTCTATGTGTACAGACGTGTATTATGTGAATCGATACAGTGACATAAATTATGCGAAACTGCCTCGCACATCCACGGCACATCCACCTGTGTGTTCCCGTTCCCGCCTGCTCCTGCCACATCCTGCCGCTGGTACCGACTTGTGTGTGCTGTGTGTGTCCCACTGCAATATTTATTGGAAAATTTGTTAGCTTCGTTTGTCCTTCGTTACCACATTTTATGGCCATCTCTGTGTGCTCTGCCATCCAGTTTTGGCATTTATATTTTCATATTTCAGGCGGCGTCGCAGCTTTTCCTGTGCTGTGCTCGGTCCCTGCTTGCCACATGCCTTGTTTTGTGTCCGCGCCATAGACGCTGTCCACAGCCCCTGGTGCTGAAACTATAAACATTGATTAGCCATTAGGGGGGAACAAAACACTTCAAAAAATATATATATTGCGCATACGTCATGTGTGACAGGAAGGGAGCAGGCAGGCGGGCAGGCGGGCAGGCAGGCGAGCAGGCAGGCGGGCAGGCGGGCAGGCAGGCAGGCAGGCAGGCAGGAGAAAGCAGGAGATGGACATGACTCAACAATGAAAATGGCCATCAAAGTGAGAGAATGAGAGCAGGATTTTGAATTGGGATTGGGATTGGGATTGGGAATTGAACTGTGGCAAATGGCGGAGGCAATGACGCACCAATGCGCACGGCTGACGCAATTCTCGGCTGCTTCCTCCGACCCACCCCCCAGCCAGGGCCTAGTACTTTGTGCTCGCATTGCATGGAGGAGAAAGCAGCTTTAAAAGCGCGGAATATTGATTACACAACGAAACTTGTTGAAGCACTTGGACGTCCCCAGTGCTCACAGTAGAGCCAATGTATAAATATCAAAGTGATCACCGAACACTGCGGATCGATCAGCAGCCAAATCCGCCATCGATAAGGCGCCGCTTCTTGCTCCCTCTCTCTTTTTCCATGGCTCAGGCGCTGAGGGATCTTCTTTTGATGTGTGTGTGTGGATGCTACCTACGCATATCCGGCCATAGCCTGCTGGCTGCTGCTGCCTGCTGGCTGCTGGCTGCTGCCACACTTCCATTGTGCTGCAGAGTCTGCTATCTGCCAATTAATTACAATTCTTATCGGCGAATACATATCGCTGTGTGCGCTCTATGCACACCGCTGCTCGCTGCTCGCTGCTCGCAGCTCGTCCTTGCCCGAGTACATCAACATCAACATCATCAGCGTTGTGCTGTCCTTGCTTCTATATCTGGCCGCGTGTCCGTCTGTGCCCGGCCCGTGTCCTCTCATCAGGACACGTTGCTTATCGGTACGTAGTGCTGGGCAATCAGGCGCAGCATTGTTTTCGCCATTGTTCTGTGCTTCCACATCCACTTTGACCTCTCCACAGAGACCCCTGCCATCCATCCGCCCACTGCTGTCACAACAATGGACTCCGGATATCCGAGGCCTGCTTTCAGGCCGTGCCCTGCCCTGCCCTGCCCTGTCTCCCTGTCTCTCTGTCTCTGTGCTTACTTTACTTTCGATTCTCTTTAATTGTTATTGTCTCTTGAGTTTATCTGCCACGCAGAAGAAGCGGAAGCGGAGCAGAACTGTCTGCCACTTTCCCACTCTTGTGGGGCGGTGTCCTTCAGTTCCGTAGTTCCGCAGTTCCTTCACTTCAACCTCCAGCCTCCTGCCTCTATTCCCTAGAAGAAGCCATCCATCCATCCATCCATCCATCCACTTGGCTCAATGTGCAATTAATGAGAGCAAGTGTTTAATTTCTTTTTAATGTGTTTATTTATGCATTTCCAAACATTTAGCCCCTTTTCGCTGCTCTCCAACAGTTGCAACACAGCCTCTCCACTGTGGCAAGAGAGATGCAGAGATGCAGAGATGCAGATAGAGAGAGTGACAGAGTGAGAGGAGACAAGAGCCTGAAAAGATGGAGGCGGCGGCATCATTCATTTGGCTGTGCAAACTTTTTCAACGCGCTTCTCCCTGCCGCCCTGCCGCCCTACGCAGCGCGCGCGCGGCTTCAAGGGTCGTCGTTGCAACAACAAAAACGACAAGTGGCTTTTTAGCTACATCAAAATCAACACGAAACCCCCAGACCCCCAGACCCCCAGACCCTGCACCCACAACCAAACCCCCAGACCCTGCACCCACAACCAAACCCTGCACCCAGGCTGCCTTGCTGCCATGCTGCCATGCCCCACGCGACGAGTACGACTCTCGAGTGGCTTTTAGTGGGGGCGCCGCACAAAATTATGCAACTATTTTGTGCAAACAATCGAGTGGCAAGCGTGTCACAGGGAGGGAGGCGTGTCGCCATATCAGCAATCATTACGTTGAAAAACGGAAGCCGCATCAGATAGATGCAATGGCATTGCATGCCACACACGCAGAGCCAGAGACAGAGCCAGAGACAGAGGCACAAATAGCTACAGGCACAGCTGCACCTGCTGGCTGGGTGTCCATGTTCATGCCACACACGGAAAGAGTCCTGAACAGGTGTCTCCTTGCCATCTCCCTCTCTCTCTCTGTCTCTGGCTCTCTGTCTCTGGCTCTGGCTCTCTCTGTCTCTGGCTCTGGCTCTGTCACGTTTTGCATTCGATTAGTGGCGCTGTCGGGACAGTCAATCGAATGTGGAGGAGTGCAATGGATGGTACGTGCAATGTGTTGCTGTGGCAGGATATATGCCTGCAGCAGTGCCACTGCCACTGCCACTGCCACACGCATTGCCACCACTGCCGCAGGGCAATGCAGCAAAAGAGGCAAATTATCTGAAATAAGCGGCCACAAATGCAATGCTGCAGTTGGCCATCAGCAGCCATCAGATTGCAAAGGCTTTTTGGGGGTAAGGGGAAGGGCAGGGGCAGGGGCAGGGCCAGGATCTGCACTCCGTCTGTTTAAGCAACGAAAGGCAGAGCTGGCAAACTTGAGCTGGAGTCGGGCGTTTCACGTGCGAAAGTATCAAGCAAGGCAGCGACACGGAGTGGCAGGGCTTAGGGCGGATTCTGTTTCTGAGCTCAGAAATTAAATATAAATAAATAAAGCAGCGACTGGGGAAGGGGAAGGGGCACGGGCACACACACCACACATAAACACACAGCGAGGGCGAGGCATGCCACACTGGATGTGGCACCAAGCAAATTGAAGTCTCACTCACAGATATCAACGCATAAATATTAAATGAAAGAGCGCCAACAGCAGCTCAGTGGGGGAGTCAGAGGGGCAGTGGCATGTACTAGTGCGAGTAGAGAGTGTGACTCAGATTCTGTAGCCAGTTGCCACACACCCAAACACCCAAACACACACCACACCACACAGAGAGAACCTTCCTTCAGCCCATCCATCCGAGCAGCGTCTGAGTGGCTTCATTCGCTCGATGATTGCTCAAGAGAGTGAGAGGTAGCTGCAAGGAGTGTGTGTGTGAGTGAGAGAGGGGCACATCCGCTCATGCACACATACACATATATATATTATATATATATATATATATATGTATATATCCTGGGCGCCGCATATCCTGGGCGCACTTCCTCATTATTTTTGTGCAATCGCTGTAGGCGCTTTTGACTGCCGTCTGGCTCCGTGTGCCTCTGCTGCCCCGTGCCACACATTGTTGGCTCCTCCTTTATGCTGGCGCCTTTCCTTTTGCCTGCTTTGCCCTTCCTTTCTTTCCTTTGCTTGCCTGTGCCTGTGCCTGTGCCTCTGACTCTGACTCTGCCTGATCCTGTGCTCTGTATCTGTATCTGTGCTGGCGCTGGCGCTGGCTGTAAAAAAGTGTTAAGATTTTACATTTTTATGCCTTGAAGTTCACTTCCTTTCTGTTTGCTGCTGCCGTCGCCTTTTGTTGCTGCTGCTGCTGCCAGCCATTTGTGCCGCAAATTGCCGCAAAGAGTGGCAGAAGTAGAGACGGGAACGGGAGCTGATTTTGTTGGGACACAAAAGAATGTCGCAGGAGGCGCTGCCCCGAGAGCGAGTCGCCAGAAGCACTAGCCCAAGCATCATTTGGCAGCTATTCACCGTTCAATGATATTGCAACATATCTGCCACATGCCACCCCATCTGCCATCCGACAACTGCCACACCCTTTCTGGTTTTTTGTTTTTTTGGTGCCAGACGCCTCTTAATGTTCATGTGTCGGACATGGCAGCGTAAAAATGAAAGTTGAGCACTCATTAAGGTCTCGTTCGGAGTAAGTTATTCATGGGAGCATTCATGGGAGCCGAGGGAGCAGCAGGCACAGGCACAGGCAGGCACAGGCAGGCGGCGGGATTGTTCATTAAATTTGCCAAGCGGCTTACGGGATGCGATGGGAAATTAAAGCCCAAAGGCCGTCACTTCAAGGGGCAGCTGCAGGCAGGCACCTACGAGAGATTCGATTAATTCACCTGCCACGCTGCCACACTGCCACGCTGCCTCCTGACTCCTGACTCCACACTCTTTCTCCTGCCTGGTTGCATCCACATAAATGAAAAACTTTCTTCAAGCAGAAGCAAAAACAGAAAGAAGAGGCATGCTAATGATCCCGGTGCCAGCGAGTGGGTAATGGGAGTGGGGCGTGGGGCGTGGCTGGGCACAGGCGCTCTCCCCGGAGAGTAGTTTGCATTTTTATGTGTACCCTAGCTGAGGGTACATAAGAGCCAACTGCATTGCCCATCCCACCAGCAGAGACCGAGAATAATGATTATTTTGTTCTATTTATTCAAAGTCTATGGCTGCCAAGCAAGCGATCGGCTAAATGGAAATCCCTTTTACTTTTGTGGCAGAATAGAAGAGAAAGTGATGGATCTGGCAGAGTGCCCCCAGTACCCCTCGGGGAGCCTCTCTAGCTGTTGTATTCAGTGTTTGCAAATGCTGATGGAAGAGGAGAGCACTCTGCAGGAGCAGCAGGAGCAGGTGGGGGGCTGACTTAATTTGTTGACCAAATGACATAATACATGGGACTGGCTGGGGAGTGAGCACGGGGCACGGGGCACAGTCTGAACAAATATCAAAAGGCGTCCAGGGTGCGGGGTTCATGTCCATCGTGGCGTATGCGGAATGCGACCTCGCTTTCGCCCTTGTTCTCGCTCGCTCGCTCGCTCCCTCTCTCCCCTCTCTCTGTGTTTACCCCTGGCTGCTCATTTATCAAAAAAACGACCGAGAGCCAACTACTATTTGCAGACACTGTGCACAATTATTACACAAAATTAATGCATAAACTAATGTAGGGGTCTCGCCCGGTGCTGGACTCCCCCGCAAAAGTGATGGATGAGTGCGTAGACGCTTGGGCTTGGGCTTGGGCCAATCCACGATGACCTTTTGGCCTTGCCACACACTCACGCACATAATTCTATACAGAAGTTTCCCCCCTTCGGAAATAGATGCAATCTGCGGCATAGAAAGAACTCTCGTGTGGCATAAACATAAACCAATTACCCCTTTCCCTGCCTTTACTCAACATCAAAATCCAATAGAAACTGCACTTCCGAGTGCGGATTCTGGCTGCAGATTCGCCTTGCCATATCCACAATCCGAAGTGTCCTGCGTTCTGGTGCTGCGTTCGCTTACTTTTTCCCCGTTGAAAGCAGCTTCTAGCACTGCCATTTGCTGATATGCATATCTGACTTGCTTTCTTTCTGTTCTTCTCTGTTGCAGGATTCCTCTCCTGGGACGTATCCGATTGCCACGTCGATTTGGAGGAGGAGCTCAATACAATAACACAGCATGCGCCCGAGGGCGAGGAGGCGCGTCACGGTAAGTCTTGCTGTTCCTCCGTTAAATACATGTTGCAGCTCTTGAAGTGTGCTGCCAATCGGGCTGAAGTATCCACCGTAAGTCCTTCACTTCATCGAGAGCTCATCATCATCAGCAGAAGAGCGGCAAGAAGCTGCTGTGGCAAATTACAAAGTTATCCCAACGAATTATTATGACAATTGTCTTTGCAAACAGCAGCTGTGGCAGCAGCCATCCATAAGCCATAAGCCCGAACGAGTGGGGGGGGGGGCACCGTGCCCCAAGGAGAGCAGAGCGCAGGGGGTACCAACAATTGAATGCACAAAAGCCAACGAAAGCTCAACGCTTTAATGCTTTCATGCTTTTGTTGTTTTGTTTTGTTTTGTTGTTTTGTTGTTTTGTCGTTCTGGCTTTTGTGATAAATCCATGCACAGAGCAGGAGGCCCCCCACTCCGGCTCCCAAACGAGAGGCTGCATTTTCATTTGCCCCAAAGTGCAACAACGCCAGCAAAGCCAGCAACAGCAGCAGCAACAGCAGCAACAACAGCAGCAACAACAGCAGCAACATTATCATCATCAACATCATTATCGACAGAGGCAGAATGGAACAATGAGGCACACAGAACTGAAGCTGAAGCTGAACGGGATTGCGGGTGCGGGTGCGGGTGCGGCCTGGCCTGGCCTGGGCTGGGCTGGCTCCCTTGGTTGCTGCTGCTGCTGCTGCTGTTTTCTTTGCGGATTAGTCTAAAACGTTGTTGAAATGCATTCAAGTGGCTTCCAGTGCATCGACGGCGGGAAAGCTTTTCTTCTGCTACTCCTCCGCCTCCTGCTGCTCCTCCTCCTGCTCCTCCTCCTGCTGCTGCTGCTCTCTCTCTGTTCTCTCCGCCGTCCGCTCTTTGCTGTCTGTTCTGCTGTGATTGCTTTTGTGCCGCGTTGTTTGTTGTTTGCGCACTTCGTTGAGTCCTGGCTTTGGAGATGATTGCCACGACAGGGACTCCCAAAGTTGACGCAAAGATTGACGGAGATTCGAATCAGCTTTCGATTGGCTGCTCTGCAGCAGCGATTCCATCTGCCTGCTCATCCTCGCCTTGTTTCAAGTATCTCATCGGCGTGTAATCATTCCCAAAGGGATGCTGCCACTTGTGGGCACTGCTTCTATGGTTTAATTCCATTTGGAAATATGGATAATAATGTGATTCCACAAGCCCTTGGAGTCCGCTTAGATGACCCTAACACTTCAAGCGGAACCATTATCCCTGGGACAATGCGCTTCTCGATAAAGCCGCAAGGTACTTGCGGCACTGATAAGGCGTTGCCTGCTGCTGCTGCTGCTGCTGCTCTGACGTTGAGCCGTTGTGTCCTTGAAGGACATGCTAAGTGCAACACCTGCGCTCAATGCGCTCCCATTCAGCCGGCGCGGACAATGGCATGGCAAAAGTTGGCAGCGCCTGCCGTTGTTAAATTTTTTCCATTTTTCCATTTGCATTTCGCAATCGCATTTCGTTTCGAAACTACTCAAACAAAATTCTCAAGTGGCGCCCGCCTCAGAGCGCCGCGGTCCAAGCCCAATAATGATGCTGCAACACAGCCGCACAGCCACACAGCCGCACAGCCACACAGCCATAGTGCCACATGCCACACCAAGCATAACTATGGACACAGCCAAAGGCAGCGAGCAGCAGCAGCAGCAGCAGAGATCCTGAAGGCCGCAGGGCGAAGGCTCTTGAGGCGCGATTGAGAATGCACAGAATGCATTCGCCTCGGTGAGCGCTTTGTGCTTCGTCCTGCTGCCTCCCACCAGAGCAGAGTTCTCTGGTCCACGATTTGTCCACCGTCGTGCGTGCTGCCTGCTGCCTGCTGCCTTTGGGTGGGGAGGCGGAGCAGGAGGAGCAGGAGGAAAAGGCACTTGTCGGAACAACTGCCAAAGGAGATACTCGTGTGCATAAAGGCGAGGAGGCGAACAGCGTCGAAGTAGATAGAAACTTTTCCAGCAATTACAAACATCCGTTAACAAGCGCATAATTCATGTTTTATAGCTCTCCTCTCCCGCTCCCGCTCCCTCTGCCACTGCCTCTGCCTCGCCGCTGCCTCGCCAGCATCCCGACCCCAACTTCCCACAAGTCGCAAGTTTCCTGCTCGCCTTCTCTCCCCCTGAAAAATTGAGTTTGATGCACAGTTTAGTTAAGTTTGCTTGTGGGACGGACAGCGGACAGGCGGACGGCGGACAGGCGGGCAGTAACTTTGAAACTCTGCAGCAGGTGCGCTCTGCTCTGCTCTGCTCTGCGCTGCTCTTAAAGTGCTCCTCATCAGGCAAACGCTCCCATGGGTGGCGCTTCAATAGGTTCTGCCGCTGGGGCCTTGACCAGAAACAAAAGCTGAAAGTTGCTGCTGCTCGAGTGATTGATTCCTTGAAAGTTTTGCGCCTCTCGCTGTTGGTTTTGCACTCGCCACTCGCTAGGGTTCCACTGGGAGCTACACTCCTACCGAACCCACAAATCCAACTCGCTACTCAGCGCGCCAGTCGCAGACGCTGGCATTGCTGCAATCGTTAGACACAAGAGACTTGCCGTACGATGCTCCAGGAAAAGTTCCCTTTACTGGAACTTCCTTTTTGCTTAGCTACAGCTGTAAGTTGGCATATTGATAGACTTCAAAACACCGAGCAAGCAGCTGGGCTGGGGCCTAAATTCGAACGCTTCTTTTCAACTTCTTTTCATGGCCTTTGTTCAACTCGTTTCAACTCTCCACTTTCGATTTTCGACACTCCACTTACTGTCTTCTGCTGCTTTCTGTGCTATCTGTCCACTGCCTGCTGTTCCCTTGCTGTTCTCCTTCTACGTACTGCCGCACATCACTCAGCTTTCCCCCAATTTGCCGCTCAAAGTGTGTTCCACTTCTGCGCTCAGCCTACGGATCATCAGGGATTTGGACACGTTCTTATCTCTCTCGTCCCTAAGCCGAAACCCACATAAGCATTCAAAGGGATGTTGACGAGGATGGACGAGGATGCTGTGCACAATGGAAGGGAGAGAGAGAAAGAGTCTGAGAGAGAGGGGGGATGCCTGAGAGTCGTATCACGACCCAACATAACCTCAAAACCCATAGAAATTCTTGAGATAAAACGTATGCAAAATTGATAGATAGACAGGGTCCATGCCGTGCCTGGCAGGAGAAAGTAGGAGAAAGCGAGTGGGGGAGAATGAGGGACACAGCAACAAGGCCGCGTATTGACAATGACTATGTGTGTGTGTGTGTGTGTCTCATGCATAATTCAAGCCATAAAGAGAGAGTGGGAGAGAGAGAGAGAGAGTGAGCAGGGAGAGATGAGTAGGAGAACTCACGCCTCCATTTCAACCTCCACTGACTGAAAAGTTAGGCAAATAGGAAACTGACAGACTGACTAACTGACAGAGAAAAAGAGAAGCGAAAACGAGATAGACAGCGAGAGAATAGGAGACAGAGAGAGAGTGGGTGAGAGAGAGAGAGAGAGAGACAGAGGGTGAGGTAGATGCTGCACTGACTGACAGAATAGATGGATGGACATGATTTGCATATGAGAGAAGTGATACGAGAAGCAGAGGGATACGAAGGAGGAGATGTGGGAGATGTGGAGAGAACTACTCTGCTGCTGCTGCTGCTGCTGGAGGGGGCGGCAGCGATAAGCAAATAAAACTATGATGCTGCCTGCCTGCCAAGAAGAATAAGAGGAACAAGCAGCAGCAATAGAAATGACAAGAGTTCCCCGAGCCTGCCTTACCGCTCCCTGATTCGTGCTCCATTCTCCATGCCTTCCATTCCACTCTATGATGATGATGATGATGATGATGATGATGATGGTGGTGTCATGGTGACAGGACATCAATTAATATCAAGACACATGTACAGGACACAACAGAACAGAACAGCTGACGTCTGTCATTTGCGGGAGAGCGGGACGCGCCTTGCGCGAGCATCCTTTTAATTATGCAAGGAAGCGAGCGGGAAAGAGAGCAGGAGAGCGGGAGAGCGGGAGAGTGCGGCAGTGGGAGGTTAGTTCAGGATGGCTGATAACATACCGCTAGACGTTTACAACATGTTATCGGTCGTGTTCAACAGGAGAATGCCACCGCCAACTCAATCCATTGCATCCAGCCACAGCTGCCATCCATCCATCCATCCATCCATCAAGCCAGTCGCCAGTCCCTGCCAGTCCTTGGCAGTCCCTGCCAGTCCTTGCCAGTCCTTGCTAGTCCCTGACAGTCCATTTACGTCCACACATTGACCAGAGACCATAGACAAGACCAGAGATAATTCCGGCATATTATGTGCTGCCCTGGCGGCTGCCCGACTGATTAATGATGGCCCCACGGCACATCGGCAACGGGTCAATAATAAATTCCAGGCCACGTGTCGAGCGGCCCGGCCCGAGCAGCGGCTGTAACCGCTAATTAAAAAATCATCACATCATCATATTTGCCAGGGTTTAGTGGCCAATGGCCATTAGCTCTGCTGCCGCTCCGGCATGCACAAATTATGTTGTTGGCATCGATGAGTAAAACTCACACTCATAATTCGAACTTTCAGTGTATACCCCCAAAACTCTTCTTTTTGTTTAATCAAACAGAGAATCGTTTGATCGTGCATGGCACTTTTATGCTGATCAATTAAATAGCTGTGTCTGAGTACTTACTGAGTACGAGCATTAAGCCAAAGCTTTTGTTTTCTACCACTTTAAATGTTTCTTCAACTTTGACAATATTTGGTTTCTGTTTCTGTTTTGTTCTGCATGGCATGGTCCCATTTTTATTCCATAAAGCGTTAATGCTGCTGAGCCGTTCGTACCGTAGGTTTTTCTGCTAAACTCACGCTCACTGACCTTTGCATCAGCTTTTAATCTGTTCGTAAAATTCAAATTTTGACGACAAATTTCACTATGAAACTGTTGAATCTACGACGCTTCTTCAGCTCAATTATCTAATGTCTATTTTTCAGATATTGTTGCGCCTTTTCGGTTCTGCTTTTGTGCAGCGTATCGGCGCTTTACTGAACCTTTTCTGCTCCATTTCTGAGCGTTTTCTCAAACTTATGCCATGGTTGAAGGATCTGCCACTCATCTGGCATCCTGGCTGCGACAGCTCGCCGCCTCTGCCTTCTTATTTAATTTTGAGCAATTTTCCAGCCTTTTTTTGTGGCCAGTTTTTGGGCAGCGGGAGAGCATGAAATGAGGGTGAAGTGTGCGGGGGTGTGCGGGGGTGTGCGGGGGTTTTCGGGGTGCGAAAGGTCATTTTGAAACTTTTTTTTTACACGTGCGCGTTGGCTTGACAGGAAACTTTTTGCTGGGGGCCCTTGGGGTTGCAGAGGGCTGCAAAGTAGCTGCAGAAGGAGGAGAGAGCAAAAGGGCTGACCGGCGCCCGTAACTGTAATTACTTTGCAGTCAAATGCAAAAAAAAAAAAAAAAGAAGCCAAACAAGAAATATATAGAAAATCATAAAAAACACAAAAAGTTTCCGCCTGCCGCCTGTTATGGAAATTGTTTTGCGTTTTTTCTCGTTTCTCGTTTCTCGTTTCTCGCTTCTCGTTTTTTGTTTGTTTCGAAAGTTGGGGCAACACTGGCTGGCCGTAGCGAAGCGCAACTATTAACGGTTAATCTGGCGCCATGTTGCCACTTTGGTTAGGTGTGGGGCAAGGGCTGCCCCTACTCAGATGCGGCTGCAACTTTCCCTTCCGCTCTCGCCCCCTCTTTATGGCTTGTCGAGTGCCGCACTGTGGCCCCACCCTGGTGCGCCGTGGGGGCTTTGCTTTAAGCACTTTGATGCAACTTTTCATTGCATTGTGTGTGCAGCAACTTTTCGATTGCGACCCTTCAAGCGGTCTTAAAGTTGGGCGAGGCGTCTGCTTTGAGAGTGTCACCTGGCCCCTCTTTCAGCTCCATCTAAAGTCCAATTTCATATTCGATTTGCGTTTAAATCTCGCTCCAAAGGCTTTCAATATCGATGGAAAGTCTCTCGCCCTCTGACTTATTTTCCCGTTGTCCTGGCAAGAAGGTCGCAAGAATTCCCCGCCCTGGACTGGCATTCGTTTTTAGATTGAAGTTTATTGCAATCTGCAGCACGATTGGCATTCCATTTGCTGGTTTCTTCAGGGTGTATCGATGGGGCGAAGGGCCCCCAATCTACCCGCCCAACGAGATACTAATGCCAGGCCAGGCCAGGCCAGGCCATGCCACCTTCTTCAGGGCATGTCCTTTGGGTGTCCTACAGCCTAGTTATAAACTATACATTCTTACGATTATGCGAGTGTGCAAGTGACAGACCAGGCAGACAGACACACTCAGAGATGTAGGCAGGAGGGTATCGCCGTGCGGCAACCTAAATTCATGGGAATTGCGTATACGCACAGGTCCTGGCCTGTGGGTGGGAATGTGGCTGGGTGCTGTGTGGCAGTGGCACTGGCACTGGCAGTGCCAAGGAACGAGGTGTCATGCACAAAAACATTCCGTGTGCTGCTACATGGCTCCATGCGATAAATATATAAGCCATCGCACACGCAGGTCGGAGGCCCGGAAAGATTATCATTTATAAAAAGCACCAGGAATACACACACGCACACGCACACGCACACAGATAGAGACAGAGACAGCCATACATATAGAGAAAGAGAAAGAGCGGAAGTGGGGGGATGGGGGATGGGGGATGGTGGCTGGTGGATGGGTAGAAGCCATAGGAAGTGCACCCCCGTTAAGGCTCTTCTTGTATTTTTTTACGCGTACGTGAGCACATTTGACCGTTCGCTCTGCCCCTGCCGCTGCTTCTGCCACACACACACACACACACACATCCATATACAAGTGGGATGTTGCATGGGCAAAAGCTGACCCTGCCTCTGCCTCTACCCCGCCCCTCTGGCTCACGGTCTCTCTGTCACTTTGCCGCTCTGCCTGTTGGCTCTTTGTCAACGACTATTTAGTGCGGAAAATGCGTAAATTATTTACGTATGGTACGCATGCCGTGCCCCATGAAACCATTTTGGGTGGCCAGAACTCAGGGATAAAGTGCACATCATCAGAGAGGAAGGGCGGGCGGTTCAGAGAGAGAGGGTGTAGATGCCAAGGTCGCCAGCAAGGTCGCACCTGAAGCCCGAAGCCCGAAGCAGCGCAACCGAGCAGCGCGCACACTTAATTAAAGCATTTAAATTAAAGATTTATTAAGTAATTCCCCAGCATCGTGAGACATGCTGTTAGGGGGTGAGGCGCGGACTCGGACTCCCAACATCGTCCCACAATTGAGATCCACTTGATTTTGTGTGCGTGCTCGAGTCCAAGTCCGTGCCCATGGTCCCTTAAGCGTCTGTCACAGCACAGGCCCCATTGGCCATAGATTCATTGAAGTCTGAGTGCCACGGAAACGAGGTCACGCCAAAGGGGGGCAGCAAATATTCGCCCTTTGAAAGTGAAGCCCATGCACAACTAATGGATGTGCCAATGCTTACTGTCCATCCACAGGTGAACGTCTGATACAGTATGCCAGCGAGAATCTGGTGACAGAGGTGCTCATCCATCCGCAGTACAATACGCTGATCCAATGCATGCGCAATCTGCTCAGCAGCTTCACCCGCCACCGGCACATCATCCATGCCGGCTACACCTTCAGTGGCAATGGTTCCTGGATACTGCAGGTGGGTTGCACAGTAACTGTGGCAGTGGAGTGTCAGCACAGCCGTAGCTTACGCTTTATGGTTTTCTGGTTTCGTTTATGGCAGGATGGAACCTTTTCGGTGGCCGACTTTGCGGAGGCGTTTCAGGAGCACGACGTACAAAGGGTGATACGCGCCTACGCGGACACCATCACCATGAACATCCATTGCGCGGATGCGGGCCTGTGGCACACGCTGCCGGATAAATCATTTGCGCGTCAGTGCAAAATTCGCATCAATCCCGTGGATGTGCTGGACACCAGCAGTGAGTGCATCAATGGCTTTTTGGGTGAGTTCGGGGCAACGAGTGGATCGAACTGGGAGTCAACCTGATTATAATTCGCTCCTGATTGCCATCCCACAGACTACCTGGCGCCCATGGTGATGCCGACGTCGCTGCGGGAGCTGCTCGAGACCTCTGATGTGGTGGGAAATATTCGCTTTACGCATCCCACGCTCTATGTGTTCCCCGGCGGCCAGGGCGACGCTGCTCTCTTTGGCATCAACGGCTTTAATATGCTGGGTGAGTACTGTGGCCAGGGACCTCAAATAATGGTTTCTATTGCACCAATGCACCACTCTGAGGATTATCCAGCCATGTGCAGCGACACGTAGCCATTACTTAGCCCGAAACTTGTGCTTCCATTGCAGTGGATGGCGGCTTCAATCGTAAGGCTTGCTTTTGGGACTTTGCCCGCCACCTGGACCGACTGGACGCTGTGCTGATGACGCGCCTGAACAACAGCAATGTGCAGGGCCTCGGGGCGGTGGTCTCCCGCAAGCGGGACTCGCACGTCTACCCCCAGATCGGGCACTTCTTCGGCAATGTACCTGACCGCAAGGGACTGCCCAGTCCCGATGGTGACAAGGATCGCAATCCGCTGCTGATCGACCTGTTCGAGCGGGGCCACGGCATCGTGAGTGACCTGAAGGCGCTGGATCTGAAGCCGCAGAGCTGCTACCGCAACCAGGAGCCGATCAACCTGTACCACAAGGTGGGCCACGGCACCCTCGACATGTACGTGATCAGTCCGGCCCGCGACTCCAAGGAGGTGAAGGAGTTTATGCAAAAGTGGAATGCCGGCGATCAGCGCTTGTTCGCCGCCCGCGACTCCAAGGACTTTAACTTCCCGCTGCAGAATCTCGTCTCCATTTGCGCACTGCTCGTGTGGCAGCCCGCCAACCCGGACGACACCATCACCCGCATCCTGTTCCCCGGCAGTACGCCTGACTTCAAGATCCAGGAGGGCCTCGAGAAGCTCAAGCATCTGGAGTTCATGAAGCACTCGACGTGCACGGCCAAGTCCATTGCTCCGGCCATCCAGACGGTCGCCAGCACCCGCAAGAGCCTCAAGTCTGCCATCGAGGCCACGCCCGCTCCGCCCAGCGCCAGCTATAAGCCCATCTCCAAGTTCGGACCCGTCGCCATTGCCGCCGCTGCCGTCCAGCACCACCAGCCGCAGCACCAGCAGCAGGACAACAAGGCCAAGGAGGAGGCTGCCAAGGCAGCAGCTGCAGCTGCCGCGGCGGCGGCGGCGGCGTCTGCTTCTGCCGCTGCTGCTGCCTCGATAGTCCGCACCAAGGCGGACTCCATGGACACGGATGTGGAGCCGGAGGCGGAACCAGGAGCAGACACTGGGGATGAGGCAGCGCCTGCGGAATCGGAGCCAGCCGAGGCGGAGGTTGAGGCCGATGCTGAGGCCGGGGAACAGGAGGCTGGCGACCAGGAAAAACCCGAGCAGGACAACAAGGATGAAGAGAAAAAGGTAGAGGCCCCAGCAGCAGCCACGTCCAAGGATGCCGTCGATGCCGTGCCCGTGGAAGCGGCCACCCCTGCGGATGCCACATCCACCAGCAAGCAAGCGGCAGGAAAGGCAGCTAAGGGCAAGCTGGACAAACCGCGCGCCGAAGTGAAGCCCGTGGTGCGCTCCAGGATCGACACGAAGCCGCCCAAGTCCATGGACCGGAAGCTGGTGAAGCGCGAGGAGAAGAAGAGCTCGCCCACGGCCACGCCTGCGTACCGTGCGAGCGCCTCGCGTGACGGCAAGTACAAGACGATGGTCCGCCCGGCCACCAAGTCCAGCCCCAGCAGCACCCCGGCCAAGAGCGCCAAGGAGGCCAACAACCGCAAGGTGCTGGAGTCCAAGCAGCAGGCAGCAGCGGCGGCCGCAGGGCGTCAGACGACCACCAGTGCCACCACGCGGCGTGCCACCAGCAGCAGCAGCACCACTACAACCACGGCTACCACTGAGCGAAAGGTGCAGCAAAGCCAAGCCGAGTCCAAGGCGACGACGCAGACGGCGGCTCAGCGGAAGCCCATCTCGAGGCGACCACGTGGGGTGTCTCCCTCGAAGCGGGCACCAGCACCAGGCAGTCCCATCAAGCAGGCCAAGCCGAAAGCAGCGGATCTCAAGAAGACGCGCCTGGACAAGGGCGGCACGACGGACTCGAGTCTCGTATCGACGCCATCGGCCGACGATGCGACAGCTGCCAAGAAGCTGCAGGATCTGACAGCCTCCCAGGAGCTCGATGCGGAGAAGCAGCGCGAGCTGGACGACCTCAAGGAGGAACAGGAGGTGGTGCGCGAGATCGAGGCAGTGTTCAGCCGAGACGAGATGAAGCGCCAGCAGCTGATCAAGGCCGAACTGCGGGAGATGGCCAAGCAGGACAGCACCACTGAGGCCGAGGAAGAAGAGGAGTACCTGATCATCGAGAAGGAGGAGGTCGAGCAGTACACCGAGGACTCGATCATCGAGCAGGAGAGCAGCATCACCAAAGAGGAGGAGATTCAGAAACACCAACGCGACTCCCAGGAGTCCGAGAAGAAGCGCAAGAAGAGTGCGGAGGAGGAGATCGAGGCCGCCATTGCGAAGGTGGAAGCCGCCGAGCGCAAGGCCCGACTGGAGGGTAGTGGTGCCGTCGCAGCCGCTTCAGCCGCTTCAGCCAGACACGAGCATCTTAGTGCAGAGGGGGAGATCAAGGCCGAGCTGCAGGAAATTATTGCCTCAGCCAAGGATATTGTCAAGTCGCGTACCGAAGAGCAGCTGGCTAAGCCCGAGGAGGAGCTATCCTCGCCCACGCCCGAGGAGAAGATCAGCAAAAAGACTTCGGACACCAAGGACGAACCCTTGGAGGCGCCCGAAGCACTGCCGATTAACCTGCAGGAAAGTCTTCCAGAGGAGAAGTTCTCCGCCACCATCGAGTCGGGCGCCACCACAGCCCCCACCCTGCCCGAGGACGAGCGCATTCCGCTGGACCAGATCAAGGAGGACCTGGTCATCGAGGAGAAGTACGTCAAGGAGGAAACCAAAGAAGTGGAAGCAATCGTTGTGGCCCGAGTAATACTGCCCGATGCAGCTTCGGCCACAGGGGCCGCGGCCGCTGCCATCGCCGCCGCTGTGGCGCCTAAGGATGGAAAAACCACGGTCCAGGCTGCCGAGCTTCCCGAATCCGGCGATCGAGTCCTGCCCATGAAAATGACTTTCGAGGCGCAGCAGAACCTAATGAGGGATGTGATCAAGACGCCCGATGAGGTTGCCGACCTTCCTGTCCATGAGGAGGCCGACCTGGGTCTGTACGAAAAGGACAGCCAGGACTTAGGTGCCAAAAGCATTTCGCACAAGGAGGAGTCCGCCAAGGAAGAGAAGGAAACCGACGACGAAAAGGAAACCAAGGAAACTGAGGTCAAAGCTCAAAATGAGCAGCAAGCTAAGGAAGATCTAGTGGCTCCCCAGGAACCAGTCAAGGCCACAACCCCAACAGCGGCCGTCGTGGAAAAGCAAGCGGATGAGGTGGCCCAGATGGAAGTGGACCAGAAAGTAGAGGCAGTGGTGGTCACAGCCCTGGAGGCCCAAGAGCTCGAAACGAAGATCGAGGCAACGGTCATCACTGAGAAAGAGGCAAAGAAGTCAGCGAGCACCCCCGAAGAGAAGGAAACCAGTGACATTACTTCCGAAGACGAACTCCCCGCTCATATGACTGGACCTGCGATCGCATCATCGCCAAAGGCCAAAGATCGCGAGGACACCGCATCGATGGAGAGTCCTGCCACCATTGAGGAAGCGGTTGAAGTGGAAGTGAAACTCGATAAGCAGCAAATGGCCCCGACCCATTCCAAAGAGGAACCAAAGGAAGCTGATGCCACAAAGCAGGCAGAAGAACCATCGCGCAGGGAGAGCGTAGCGGATGAGAAGACTCCAATTACATCTATGGATGCCTCCCGACCGGCATCTGTGGCAGGAAGTATCAAAGAAGAAGCTGAAAAGCTTGAAAGCCGTCGTGAATCGGTCGCAGAGAGCGTAAAGGGTGAAAGCGCCAAGGACGAGAAGTCTCCACTCGCTTCAAAGGACGCATCTCGGCCAGAATCTGTTGCAGAGAGCGTCAAGGATGAAGCCGAGAAACCAGAAAGCCGTCGGGCTTCGGTGGCAGAGAGCGTAAAAGCCGCAAGCGCCAAGGACGAGAAATCTCCACTTGCCTCAAAGGACGCATCTCGGCCAGAATCTGTTGCAGAGAGCGTCAAAGATGAAGCCGAGAAACCAGAAAGCCGTCGGGCTTCGGTGGCAGAGAGCGTTAAGGCCGCAAGCGTCAAGGACGAGAAGTCTCCACTTGCCTCAAAGGACGCATCTCGGCCAGAATCTGTTGCAGAGAGCGTCAAGGATGAAGCCGAGAAACCAGAAAGCCGTCGGGCTTCGGTGGCAGAGAGCGTTAAGGCCGCAAGCGTCAAGGACGAGAAGTCTCCACTTGCCTCAAAGGACGCATCTCGGCCAGAATCTGTTGCAGAGAGCGTCAAGGATGAAGCCGAGAAACCAGAAAGCCGTCGGGCTTCGGTGGCAGAGAGCGTTAAGGCCGCAAGCATCAAGGACGAGAAGTCTCCACTTGCCTCAAAGGACGCATCTCGGCCAGAATCTGTTGCAGAGAGCGTCAAAGATGAAGCCGAGAAACCAGAAAGCCGTCGGGCTTCGGTGGCAGAGAGCGTTAAGGCCGCAAGCATCAAGGACGAGAAGTCTCCACTTGCCTCAAAGGACGCATCTCGGCCAGAATCTGTTGCAGAGAGCGTCAAAGATGAAGCCGAGAAACCAGAAAGCCGTCGGGCTTCGGTGGCAGAGAGCGTTAAGGCCGCAAGCATCAAGGACGAGAAGTCTCCACTTGCCTCAAAGGACGCATCTCGGCCAGAATCTGTTGCAGAGAGCGTCAAAGATGAAGCCGAGAAACCAGAAAGCCGTCGGGCTTCGGTGGCAGAGAGCGTAAAAGCCGCAAGCGCCAAGGACGAGAAGTCTCCACTTGCCTCAAAGGACGCATCTCGGCCAGAATCTGTTGCAGAGAGCCGTCGGGCTTCGGTGGCAGAGAGCGTTAAGGCCGCAAGCATCAAGGACGAGAAGTCTCCACTTGCCTCAAAGGACGCATCTCGGCCAGAATCTGTTGCAGAGAGCGTCAAGGATGAAGCCGCGAAACCAGAAAGCCGTCGGGCTTCGGTGGCAGAGAGCGTTAAGGCCGCAAGCGTCAAGGACGAGAAGTCTCCACTTGCCTCAAAGGACGCATCTGGGCCAGAATCTGTTGCAGAGAGCGTCAAAGATGAAGCCGAGAAACCAGAAAGCCGTCGGGCTTCGGTGGCAGAGAGCGTTAAGGCCGCAAGCGTCAAGGACGAGAAGTCTCCACTTGCCTCAAAGGACGCATCTCGGCCAGAATCTGTTGCAGAGAGCGTCAAGGATGACGCCGAGAAACCAGAAAGCCGTCGGGCTTCGGTGGCAGAGAGCGTTAAGGCCGCAAGCGTCAAGGACGAGAAGTCTCCACTTGCCTCAAAGGACGCATCTTGGCCAGAATCTGTTGCAGAGAGCGTCAAGGATGACGCCGAGAAACCAGAAAGCCGTCGGGCTTCGGTGGCAGAGAGCGTTAAGGCCGCAAGCGCCAAGGACGAGAAATCTCCACTTGCCTCAAAGGACGCATCTCGGCCAGAATCTGTTGCAGAGAGCGTCAAGGATGACGCCGAGAAACCAGAAAGCCGTCGGGCTTCGGTGGCAGAGAGCGTTAAGGCCGCAAGCGTCAAGGACGAGAAGTCTCCACTTGCCTCAAAGGACGCATCTCGGCCAGAATCTGTTGCAGAGAGCGTCAAAGATGAAGCCGAGAAGCCAGAAAGCCGTCGTGAATCCGTTGCCGAAAGCGTAAAAGCCGAAAGCGCCAAGGACGAGAAATCTCCACTTGCCTCAAAGGACGCATCTCGGCCAGAATCTGTTGCAGAGAGCGTCAAAGATGAAGCCGAGAAGCCAGAAAGCCGTCGTGAATCCGTTGCCGAAAGCGTAAAAGCCGAAAGCGCCAAGGACGAGAAGTCTCCACTCGCCTCAAAGGACGCATCTCGGCCTGAATCTGTTGCAGAGAGCGTCAAAGATGAAGCCGAGAAACCAGAAAGCCGTCGTGAATCTGCCGCGGAAAGCGCTAAGGCCGGAAGCGCCAAGGATGAGAAGTCTCCACTTGCCTCAAAGGACGCGTCTCGGCCAGAATCTGTTGCAGAGAGCGTCAAGGATGAAGCCGCGAAACCAGAAAGCCGTCGGGAATCTGTCGCGGAAAGCGCTAAGGCCGAAAGCGCTAAGGACGAGAAGTCTCCGCTCGCTTCAAAGGACGCATCCCGACCAGAGTCGGTCGTGGAAAGCGTCAAAGATGAAGCCGAGAAAACAGAAAGCCGTCGTGAATCTGTCGCGGAAAGCGCTAAGGCCGAAAGCGCTAAGGACGAGAAGTCTCCGCTCGCTTCAAAGGACGCATCCCGACCAGAGTCGGTCGTGGAAAGCGTCAAAGATGATGCCGAGAAACCAGAAAGCCGTCGTGAATCTGTCGCGGAAAGCGCTAAGGCCGAAAGCGCCAAGGATGAGAAGTCTCCACTTGCCTCAAAGGACGCGTCTCGGCCAGAATCTGTTGCAGAGAGCGTCAAGGATGAAGCCGCGAAACCAGAAAGCCGTCGGGAATCTGTCGCGGAAAGCGCTAAGGCCGAAAGCGCTAAGGACGAGAAGTCTCCGCTCGCTTCAAAGGACGCATCCCGACCAGAGTCGGTCGTGGAAAGCGTCAAAGATGAAGCCGAGAAAACAGAAAGCCGTCGTGAATCTGTCGCGGAAAGCGCTAAGGCCGAAAGCGCTAAGGACGAGAAGTCTCCGCTCGCTTCAAAGGACGCATCCCGACCAGAGTCGGTCGTGGAAAGCGTCAAAGATGATGCCGAGAAACCAGAAAGCCGTCGTGAATCTGTCGCGGAAAGCGCTAAGGCCGAAAGCGCCAAGGAAGAGAAGTCTCCACTTCCCTCAAAGGATGCATCCCGACCAGAGTCAGTCGTGGAAAGCGTCAAAGATGATGCCGAGAAACCAGAAAGCCGTCGTGAATCTGTCGCGGAAAGCGCTAAGGCCGAAAGCGCCAAGGATGAGAAGACTCCACTTGCCTCAAAGGACGCGTCTCGGCCAGAATCTGTTGCAGAGAGCGTCAAGGATGAAGCCGCGAAACCAGGAAGCCGTCGGGAATCTGTCGCGGAAAGCGCTACGGCCGGAAGCGCCAAGGATGAGAAGTCTCCACTTGCCTCAAAGGACGCGTCTCGGCCAGAATCTGTTGCAGAGAGCGTCAAGGATGAAGCCGCGAAACCAGAAAGCCGTCGGGAATCTGTCGCGGAAAGCGCTAAGGCCGAAAGCGCTAAGGACGAGAAGACTCCGCTCGCTTCAAAGGACGCATCCCGACCAGAGTCAGTCGTGGAAAGCGTCAAAGATGAAGCCGAGAAACCAGAAAGCCGTCGTGAATCTGTCGCGGAAAGCGCTAAGGCCGAAAGCGCCAAGGATGAGAAGACTCCACTTGCCTCAAAGGACGCGTCTCGGCCAGAATCTGTTGCAGAGAGCGTCAAGGATGAAGCCGCGAAACCAGGAAGCCGTCGGGAATCTGTCGCGGAAAGCGCTACGGCCGGAAGCGCCAAGGATGAGAAGACTCCACTTGCCTCAAAGGACGCGTCTCGGCCAGAATCTGTTGCAGAGAGCGTCAAGGATGAAGCCGCGAAACCAGAAAGCCGTCGTGAATCTGTCGCGGAAAGCGCTAAGGCCGAAAGCGCTAAGGACGAGAAGTCTCCGCTCGCTTCAAAGGATGCATCCCGACCAGAGTCAGTCGTGGAAAGCGTCAAAGATGATGCCGAGAAACCAGAAAGCCGTCGTGAATCTGTCGCGGAAAGCGCTAAGGCCGGAAGCGCCATGGATGAGAAGTCTCCACTTGCCTCAAAGGATGCATCCCGACCAGAGTCAGTCGTGGAAAGCGTCAAAGATGAAGCCGAGAAACCAGAAAGCCGTCGTGAATCTGTCGCGGAAAGCGCTAAGGCCGGAAGCGCCAAGGATGAGAAGTCTCCACTTGCCTCAAAGGATGCATCCCGACCAGAGTCAGTCGTGGAAAGCGTCAAAGATGAAGCCGAGAAACCAGAAAGCCGTCGTGAATCTGTCGCGGAAAGCGCTAAGGCCGGAAGCGCCAAGGATGAGAAGTCTCCACTTGCCTCAAAGGATGCATCCCGACCAGAGTCAGTCGTGGAAAGCGTCAAAGATGAAGCCGAGAAACCAGAAAGCCGTCGGGAATCCATTGCCGAAAGCATAAAAGCTGGAAGCGGCAAGGACGAGAAGTCTCCAATTGCCTCTAAAGAACCCTCACGTCCACCTTCAGTTGTGGAAAGCGTCAAAGGTGAAGTTGAAAAACAAGAAAGCCGTCGTGAATCTGTCGCGGAGAGCGCGAAAGCTGGAAGCGCCAAGGACGAGAAGTCGCCACTTGCCTCAAAGGACGCATCTCGGCCAGAATCTGTTGCAGAGAGCGTCAAGGATGAAGCCGCGAAACCAGAAAGCCGTCGGGAATCTGTCGCGGAAAGCGCTAAGGCCGAAAGCGCCAAGGATGAGAAGTCTCCACTCGCCTCAAAGGACGCATCTCGGCCAGAATCTGTTGCAGAGAGCGTCAGGGATGAAGCCGCGAAACCAGGAAGCCGTCGGGAATCTGTCGCGGAAAGCGCTAAGGCCGAAAGCGCCAAGGATGAGAAGTCTCCACTCGCCTCAAAGGACGCATCTCGGCCAGAATCTGTTGCAGAGAGCGTCAAGGATGAAGCCGCGAAACCAGAAAGCCGTCGGGAATCTGTCGCGGAAAGCGCTAAGGCCGAAAGCGCCAAGGATGAGAAGTCTCCACTCGCCTCAAAGGACGCATCTCGGCCAGAATCTGTTACAGAGAGCGTCAGGGATGAAGCCGCGAAACCAGAAAGCCGTCGGGAATCTGTCGCGGAAAGCGCTAAGGCCGAAAGCGCTAAGGACGAGAAGTCTCCGCTCGCTTCAAAGGACGCATCCCGACCAGAGTCAGTCGTGGAAAGCGTCAAAGATGATGCCGAGAAACCAGAAAGCCGTCGTGAATCTGTCGCGGAAAGCGCTAAGGCCGAAAGCGCCAAGGATGAGAAGTCTCCACTCGCCTCAAAGGACGCATCTCGGCCAGAATCTGTTGCAGAGAGCATCAAGGATGAAGCCGCGAAACCAGAAAGCCGTCAGGAATCTGTCGCGGAAAGCGCTAAGGCCGAAAGCGCCAAGGATGAGAAGTCTCCACTCGCCTCAAAGGACGCATCTCGGCCAGAATCTGTTGCAGAGAGCGTCAGGGATGAAGCCGCGAAACCAGAAAGCCGTCGTGAATCTGTCGCGGAAAGTGCTAAGGCCGGAAGCGCCAAGGACGAGAAGTCTCCACTTGCCTCAAAGGATGCATCCAGACCAGAGTCAGTCGCGGAAAGCGTCAAAGATGAAGCCGAGAAACTAGAAAGCCGTCGTGAATCTATCGCGGAAAGCGCTAAGGCCGGAAGCGCCAAGGACGAGAAGTCTCCACTCGCCTCAAAGGACGCATCTCGGCCAGAATCTGTTGCAGAGAGCGTCAAGGATGAAGCCGCGAAACCAGAAAGCCGTCAGGAATCTGTCGCGGAAAGCGCTAAGGCCGGAAGCGCCAAGGATGAGAAGTCTCCACTCGCCTCAAAGGACGCATCTCGGCCAGAATCTGTTGCAGAGAGCGTCAAGGATGAAGCCGCGAAACCAGAAAGCCGTCGTGAATCTGTCGCGGAAAGCGCTAAGGCCGAAAGCGCCAAGGATGAGAAGTCTCCACTCGCCTCAAAGGACGCATCTCGGCCAGAATCTGTTGCAGAGAGCGTCAAGGATGAAGCCGCGAAACCAGAAAGCCGTCGTGAATCTGTCGCGGAAAGCGCTAAGGCCGAAAGCGCCAAGGATGAGAAGTCTCCACTCGCCTCAAAGGACGCATCTCGGCCAGAATCTGTTGCAGAGAGCGTCAAGGATGAAGCCGCGAAACCAGAAAGCCGTCGGGAATCTGTCGCGGAAAGCGCTAAGGCCGAAAGCGCCAAGGATGAGAAGTCTCCACTCGCCTCAAAGGACGCATCTCGGCCAGAATCTGTTGCAGAGAGCGTCAAGGATGAAGCCGCGAAACCAGAAAGCCGTCGGGAATCTGTCGCGGAAAGCGCTAAGGCCGAAAGCGCCAAGGATGAGAAGTCTCCACTCGCCTCAAAGGACGCATCTCGGCCAGAATCTGTTGCAGAGAGCGTCAAGGATGAAGCCGCGAAACCAGAAAGCCGTCGGGAATCTGTCGCGGAAAGCGCTAAGGCCGAAAGCGCCAAGGACGAGAAGTCTCCACTTGCCTCAAAGGATGCATCCAGACCAGAGTCAGTCGCGGAAAGCGTCAAAGATGAAGCCGAGAAACTAGAAAGCCGTCGTGAATCTGTCGCGGAAAGCGCTAAGGCCGGAAGCGCCAAGGACGAGAAGTCTCCACTTGCCTCAAAAGAACCCTCACGTCCACCTTCAGTTGTGGAAAGCGTCAAAGGTGAAGTGGAAAAACAAGAAAGCCGTCGCGAATCGGTCGCAGAGAGCGTAAAGGTAGAAAGCGCCAAGGACGAGAAATCTCCACTTGCCTCAAGGGAACCCTCTCGACCAGGATCAGTGGTCGAAAGTATCAAAGATGTTGCTGAGAAGACAGAAACAGTAGTAGACGAGTCGAAGGAGGCATCTAGACGGCAATCAGAAGCTGAAAAGTCTGCTGTTCCTTCCAAGGAAGCTTCACCAAGGCCTGGATCTGTTGCAGAAATTATTCCCGATGACCACGAAAAGGACACCAAGTCATCCGTATCGCCTAGGGAAACGGTCTCTTCGCCAATTGAAGAAGCGCCAAATGAGTTACCAGAAAACGAGCTCATAACAAAAGCTCACCTAACGCTGAGTCTACAAGCGGGTGCTACGCCAGGCATGCTGCCTACAGATTCTAGTCCTGTTGACGTTGCCCAGGGCGACTTTTCACATGTTGTTCCGGCCACTTCAACTGGGCCTGCAGCTGGTCCCATCCAACCGGCAGAACACTCGAAAGTGGCCACGGCAGAAACTGTCTCGTCTCCTGTTGATGAAGCGCCGAAAACTCCTTCTGATGCTGACCATAAGTCCCCACGGCCCGATTCGCCCGCAGAAAGTGTCAAAGGAGAGAGTGCTAAGGATGATAAGTCTTCCACGCCATCGAAGGAGCCCTCACGGCCAGCATCTGCTGCCGAAAGTCTAAAAGAAGAATCAGCGAAGCCAGAGAGTTTGAAAGATGAAAAGTCAAAGGAACCGTCTCAAGTTCCTTCGAAGGAAACATCCCGACCAGGCTCGGTGGCGGAAACTGCAGCTTCTCCAATAGAGGAGGCACCAAAAGATTTCGCACATTTCGAACAAGCTGAAAAAACAATGCTGCCTTTGATCATTGACTTGAAGGGAAATCTGCACACAGTCTTCAGTCCTGTCGACGTTGCTCATGGTGATTTTCCTCCCGCAACAACTAGCGCCACAACACAACAGTCTTCCCCTCTAAAGCCAGCTGAGCTTGCCCAAGTCGGCATAGAGAAGACTGTATCGAGTCCTATTGATGAAGCCCCCAAGTCCCCTTTCGGTAAAGACTTTGAGCGGCCAGAATCTCCTGCAGAAGAAGGCAGTGACAAAGCAAAGTCAGGGGAGCCATCACGTCGCGAATCGATCGCAGAAACTAGTAAGCCTGAAAGTGTGAAAGAAGCCTCCTCTAAGGAAGCCTCTCGACCAGAATCCGTTGTGGAGAGCGTCAAAGACGATGCTGAGAAGGTGGAGAGCGTACCTGATGACAAATCAAAGGATGCTTCGCGTCGCGAATCCCTAGCTGAGAGTAAAAAGAGCAGCGCATCTCCTGCAGCGGCTTCCAAGGAAACATCGCGACCGGACTCAGCCATCGATGGTGCCACGATTGCTAGCCCCAAACCTGAAAGTACAACAGACGACAAGTCGATTGAGGCCTCCCGGCGCGAGTCGGTTGCCGAAAGCGTTAAGCCGGAAAGTACAAAGAGCGATGACAAGTCAGCCGCTCCATCAAAGGAGGTATCACGACCCGCATCTATTTCTGGAAGCGTTCATGATGAGAAGTCGTCCCCCGTTGCCTCAAAGGAAGTGTCCCGCCCAGAGTCGGCCATAGAAACCGCTTCGTCCCCGATCGAGGAGGGCCCAAAATCCATCGCTGACTTAAGCCTTGAGTTGAGCCAAATCACAAGCGAAGCAAAAGGAGAGCTACCGACCCTGTCCAGTCCCGTCGATGTAGCCGATGGCGACTTCTCGAAGGCCCCGCTGCATACATCTGCGGGATCTAGTGCAGTATCAAAGCCCGCGGAACTCTCCCAGGCCGCTGCTGCAGCGCACACGGCCTCGAGTCCTGTGGATGAGGCTTCCCCTCTGCTGGAAGCCCTTGAAGAAACCATTGGAACAGTGGAAAAGCATATCACCCAAGCAGAAAGTGGCCCAGCAAGCGTTGAGCTGATTGATTTGTTGGATCTCAAGGACACCAAGGTGGAAGTGGATGAGAAACTTGTGGAGCAGAAGACGGCGACCACCGTCGAGATTATTGAAAGCACAGTTGTGGAAACCCTGGAGAAGGTCAGCAAGGAGAGCAAGGAGAGCCAACAGCTGACAGAGCTGCAGTCTGCGGTGGACACCAAAGTGAGTGCTGTGACCTCTTTGATCAACGCTGCTGTCGAGACTGCTGGGGCCATGCTCACTGAGGTCTCGGAGAAAGTCACCGAAGTCTCGGAGAAAGTCACTGAAGTCTCAGAGAAGGTGGTTTCTGAGCTGGCCACCAAAACAGGTGTCGTCGACATTGAGGACGCTTCTGATAAGGGCAGTCTAGATCTCAGTGGCTTCTCTGAGCTACGGGAGACGCACATCACCACCGTTGGGTCGCCCGAGTTCACGGTGACTATCTGTGAGCGCGATGAGCCCGTTCTGCACGACATCAAGGAAGAGGATGAGGAGCACAGGTTCTCGCCACCAACCGAGAAGACAGCCATGCTGCCACAGCAGCCCGTGCGTCCGCTGTCGCCGCGCGAGGAGGAGGTCTTCAAAATTGTGGCCGATGTGGCCAAGGTGCTTAAGTCCGAGAAGGACATTACCGACATCATACCCGACTTTGATGAGAAGGAGCTGGAGGAGAAGCTAAAGTCCGCTGATCCCGAGGAGGATGAGTCCGAAAAAAGCCCCAAGACAGCCTCCACACCCACCAAAGAGTCCCTGGAAATCAATGTGATGAAGGTGGAAATAGAATCCGAAAAGTCGTCACCCGATCAGAAGTCCGGCCCCATCTCCATCGAAGAGAAGGACAAAATCGAGCAGTCCGAAAAGGCCCAGCTGCGGGAGGGAGCAGACAGGGCAGCCAGCAAAGATCCGAGCCGTCCAGAATCTGCAGCCAGCCAACAGGAAGCCACGGAATCAATTCCGTCGCGCCCGGAGTCCGTTGCAAGCCACAAGAGCCAAGCGAAGGAGGAAGAAGTGCAGCAGCAGCAGCAGCAGCAGGATAAGTCCCAGGTCGCCTCGAAAGAGACCTCGCGTCCTGCTTCACAGCTCAGCAGCACAACCGAGCAGGTTGATGATAAGTCTCCAACTCCAGCCAGGCGTGAAAGCCACCAGAGTCACAAGGAAGAAGCCAAAGAGGCCTCCCGTCCCGAGTCAGTGGCCAGTCATATCAGCGACAAGGAAGTCAAGGCTCCCAAGGAGACCGAATCCTCGCGTCCAGCCTCTAGCACTAGCCACACCAGCGCCAAGGACGAGGAGACGTCGACGACTGTCTCGACAACAATCGAGACCAAGGAGGAGAAGAAGGAGGCGAAGTCCAGTGAATCGGTGTCCGTGTCCAAGTCCACTGTCAGCCAGAGCCTTCTGAAGGAGGAGTCTTCCACCCTCCAGTCCAGCGAGTCCCTGAGCAGCAGCCTGAAGGTGGAAGACGGCTCCCGATGCGAGTCCCTCTCCAGCGTGGTCACAGAGAAGGCGACCAGCAGCGTCAAGGAGGACAGCGAGAGCGACAGCCTCATCAAGCTGGTGGAGAAGACAAGCACCGCAGCCTCTTCGATGCTGGAGGAGCTGCTCATCCAGTCCGAAGAGTGCTCCTCAGAGTCCATTGTCAGCGAGATTCAGACAACCAGCGCCCAGAAGGCCCAGTCCAAGGAAACGAAGGAGGAGACCCACGAAAGCAGCGCAATCAGCAGCAGCACCACCAGGGATGAGAGCCTCAAGGAGACCGTCGCCGAATTTCTGGCCACGGAGAAGATCCTCTCCGCCAAGGAGACGTTCAGCGCCGAGGCCTCCAAGACGGCCGAGGAGTGCCTGAGGAAGGCCACCACCAGCAGCACAACATCCTCGCAGAGGATACTTTTCGTTGGCACGGACGAGTCGAGGCGCGAGTCAGTGCTAAGCCACACCAGCGAGGGTCGCCAGACCCACAGCGACCCCGAGGACGAGGACATTGACGGCGACGAGGAGGAAGAGCGTGCCAGCGTGAAGGAGGGACGCTCCAAGTCGATTGCCACCATCATGATGACCAGCATCTACAAGCCCTCCGAGGAGGTCGAGTCGATTGCCACGCTCGAGGAGCACGATGAGGACCATCACGAACAGGAGCAACAGCAGCAGCAGCAGCAGCAGCAACAGCAACAGCAGTCCAGCACATCCAAGGATACGACAACCATAAGCAAGACAACAACTCTACTGCAATCCAGCGACCAGCAGAGCAGCAGCACCAGCACCACTCAGCAATCTAGCACCTCCTCGAAGACTGCCGCCAAGGTAGAGTCCATCACGCTCACGCAGATCGACCAGGACCAGGCACAGGGCCAGAGTGACCCCGTGGACCGCAAGACGCCGCCGACGGCACCCGTTAGTCCCAGCGTTAAGACAGTGGGCTCCTCGTCAGGCGGAGCTGCTGGGGGTGGCAGCATTGCCTCAACCTCGGGTCCACTGTCGCCCAAGGATATCAGCGGCAAGTCGAGTCCCGGCGGCCTCACCTCTGAGAGTCAGTCCATACCCACGCCGCTGGGTCGGGAGTCGCACACTGAGACGCCCGAGTCGTCGCCGAAGCCAACGTCGCCGTTCCCACGCGTCAGCAAGGACGAGCTCAAGCAGATGTCCCTGGACGGCGACCAGGGAGATGTCGAAGCCGATCTGCCCGATCTGCACGAGCTGCGTGGCATCGAGTGCACCACGGCGCTGAGCGGCAGCACGGAAAAGATCATTACCACAACAATCACCACGGTCACCAAGGTGATATCCTCGGACGGCAAGGAGATCGTCACCGAGCAGAAGACGGTGACGACCACGGACAGCTCAGAGCCGGACAGCGAGAAGGTGGTCGTCACGACCACCCGCACCACCAGTGAGAGCGAGAAGAGCGACCGCGACCAGATCCTGCCCAAGGAGGTGGCTCTGCTGCGAGGCTCCAGCCACCGTTCCAGCACTCCCGGCAGCGAGGACGATGAGGAGCTGCCCGGCTCGCCCAGAAGTGCCACCAGCTACGAACTGCAGCACTCCAGCTCTGGCGTGAGCAAGCGGTCCGACCTGGATGCCGACGACAGCCAAGATGACATTCCGCCGCAATACGGCAGCGAGGAGCACTCCACGGCCCGCTCCATTCTGCTGCCGCGTACGGCCGATCCCATGGCCACCTCGTTCTACGGGGCGCTGCCCGACAGCTTCGATGTGAAGCCCAGCAGCAGCAGCAGCAGCACCGAGCCGATACCCATCCAGGGAGCAGCCGGTGGGGCGCCAGGCGATAGCCAGTCGTCGGACAGCGTGGAGAGCAGCAGCCAGACCTGGGCCGGGCACAAGTTCCTCGACCAGGCCGACAAGGACTTCCAGAAGGCGCTCGAGGAGCATGTGCAGGCGCGCGGCGCCGAGGTAATGTCTTCCGTCACCGCCAAGTACTCCTACTCCCCATCAAAGGCCGACGAGGTCGAACAGATTGTCACCAGCACCGCCGAGCGTCAACGGTTCCCACTCAGCGATGTCCAGCGATTGCGCATCGCCGAGAGCAGCTTCAGCTCCGTGGGCGACAATCAGACTAAGGCCACAACCACAACCACAGAGACAGCATCACAGGCGAAGAAGGAGGAGGGAGATGGAGCAGCCATGACGACATCTACAGCCACAATCACGACCACAACGAGCAGCAGCAGCACCAGCACCGGCACCGGCACCGGCACCAGTGGCGGCTCTGGCACCCTGCCCAAGGATCCCAAGGATCGCCTGGAGGAATGGGGCAAGCCCCTGGGACTACCCTCACCCGCACCGCTGCCCGTCGAGGGTGGTTCCGATATCCGCACCACGCCCAAGAAGGAGCGTCGTCTGGTGGCCACCAAGACGCGTCTGAACAACGAGAAGAACCTCCGCAAGCGCAGCGAATCGCCGAACAAGGTCAGCAAGAAGCCGGCACCGGTTTACGTGGATCTAACCTATGTGCCCCACAACGGCAACTCGTACTACGCCCACGTGGACTTCTTCAAGCGCGTCCGTGCACGCTACTATGTCTTCTCGGGCACTGAGCCCAGCCGTCAGGTGTACGACGCCCTGCTGGAGGCCAAGCAGACCTGGGAGGACAAAGAGCTGGGTAAGTGAGATGTAGAGTGAGAGTGAGAGTGATCTTGCAGAGCGTTTACTTAAATTGCGATTCCCATTCCCGATTCACAGAGGTGACCATTATACCCACATACGACACCGATGTGCTTGGCTACTGGGTGGCTGAGAACGAGGAGCTGCTGGCCAAGCATCGCATCGATCTCTCGCCATCGGCTTCGCGCTGCACGATCAACTTGCAGGATCATGAGACCTCGTGCTCTGCCTATCGCCTGGAGTTCTAGGCCACGGGCTTGTTTATTGCATTCGACGATGACTAAAACAGAAAGCAACCAACCAACCAACCAACCAACAAACCAACAAACCAATCACAAATCACAATTGCAAACACTCTGAACACTGACGGAGGATCGTAGCCCTCGTATTGCCTATATATGTAATGATTGTGCGGGGCAACGGCCCACTGTCAGCAGACACACTTTGGACACCACACAGGACACTGACACTGACAATGACAATGAATGAAACAAAGACAACGACAACGACGATGACGACGACGATGACTGCAACACCAGAATCGAGAATCAGAATCAGAACCAAAACAACAAACAACAAACAGCAACAGATAAAAGATGAAAGATAAATGATCAAAGATACAATACACTCGAATGCAATATGGCAAGTTTCGTGCGCAAGGGAACCGGCAGCCGGAAGTAAGCAGCAGGAGCTAATATGGCGGAGTAACGGGTCACATGCATGACGCCATTTTGTTTGCCAATGCCGTCTATTAAGCTTTTGCCAAAAACTTATTTCAACCCCAAGAAAACCCCAAAAGACAACAAACTAAAGCTAAGTAATTAATTGATATTTATTTTGAACAAATTAATTACAAACAAACGAAATATGAAAATCAAACAATCAATCACCAAATGCGCAACGTAAGCAGAGCGAGCAGAGAGATCCCTAAGATCCAATAAGGAGCTGCTCATACGAGTGGCATGTTGTATGTTGAATGTTGAATGTTGAACGTGAAATGTGGAATGTGGAATGATGAATGATGATTATTTGTTGCTTATTCATTGTATAACGTCGAGCTACCTTGCCTAGTAATCCAAAGATCAAAATAGTTTTCAAAACCGCATAGCAAAAATATACAAAAAAAAACAAAACAAAACAAAACAAAAAACAAAAACAAAAGAAAAAAGAAAGAGGAGAACAAAAAAGAAAAACAGGAAAGCGTAAAATCTCTATATAAAAGAAAAGATATTATTCGTGTTTATTGTATTAGTCGAAACTTTTACGAGTCCCCAAAAAGAAAAATAATAATATAGCAGCCCCAATTATGCAGGTATTTTGAATTTTAAAAGATGGTGAATAATGAAACTATAAATGTACTTGTGTAACCCCCTCTCCCCCCCAAAAAAAAAAACGAAGGCAAAGAAAGAGAGCTACTATATAGCATTAATATAATATTGTAAGAGCGATGGACGATATAATAATACCGCAGCACATGCTAGAAGGCAGAGGAACAAGTGTATCCAATACGAACTAAAATATATACAATATCTAATCAAACGCTTTGGGCTATCAGGCGATTACGATTACGATTACCCCCTGTCAAACCATCAAAACTGATCCGAGATCGGAGATCAGAGATCTGAGATCCTTGATCCTTGCTGAGTGTGCCTCCCCCAAGACAAAATGCAGAGATGCTCCAAAATGCAGAAAATCCAAAACTCCAAAGTCATTTCTGTAGTCAATTTTTCACTTTTCTATGGTTTTATTTTGGTTTGTGTTTCTGTTTTCGTTTATTATTGTTACTTAAGGCAGCCGCAGAAAGACTTTTAATACAGCAAGCTATAGCAAAACGATATACGTATGTACACTTCTATATAGTAGAGTGGGTGGGAAACTGAAGTGCGGAAACTAGAGTCTGGAATGGTCGGTGATTGAGATGAGATGAGATAAGAATGGGAACTGGGCACTGGGCACTGGGACAGAGTCTGAATGTTGTAGCTAGAAACTGAAAGTCTTGAATAGATGTTTAAGTATGGAAAAGGGAATGGAAGGGAAAACGACTCGATTGCTGATGATGGTGATAAACGTTGACGATTACGATTACGATGACATGGACGGAAGACGATAACGATAATGTTAATGCTGATGTTACTATATAGGGTTTACGAGGGTATGTTGATCGATCCGATCGACTGGGATTCAGCTTCAGATTGAGAATGGGGAGCATCAGAGTGTGAGACTAAGAACTTGAACTGGAACAGGGCTTGTGATTGGGGGGTTGGGTTGTGTTTAGGTTTGGGGGGGAATGATAGAGCGATGCAATGATGGGAGACAGATACTGTGAAAGGCGAGCAGGGGAAGATGGAATGATGAAAAGATGATGATGGGATGAGCTGAGCAAAGATAACTAAATACGAATAAAATATGAAGTACACAAAGTGAATGAAGATGGTTATTTTTCTATATTTTTTTTACTTTTTCATAGTCATAGAATAACAAATTTGCAAACAAAACAAAGTAATATTGCAATGCAAACAAAAATATACAAACAAACAAACAAGCAAACAAACAAGCAAACAAGCAAAAAAACAAATAAACAAACAAAGGCACACTACTGGAAAATTTTAATCAATTTATGTAACCACAGAAGTAAGCAATTCGAGGCCACAGCAAGTAAAAACACAGTCCAAAAAGCAAACAAACAAACAACATTAAGACAAATTAAATTAAAGTAACTTAAAATTAAATACTCAATTACTCAAGGGAGACATTTAGCTTGAACCAAACAAAACAAAAACAAAATAAAATTTAAATTAAAATTGAATATTTGATATTGATACGATATAATAATAATATCTGGCGACCGACAGACTTTTTAGGCTATATGCGTCGTATATTTTTTTGTTGCTTCTTATGCAGAACAAAAAAGAAACAAAAAAGAACAGCTGCAGATACAATAGCTACAGATCCGATAACTGCAAGAGGAGATGCAACAGTCAACAAAACAAACAACAGTCAACTGGCAACCGTCCAGTCTACAAACGTTTGATAAGCAAAACAAAAACAAAGCAAAATTTAAGTGAGAAAATTATACACAAAATCGTAGGGCTAAGCAGATGATGAAGAGAGCAAACAGACAGACAGGCAGAGAGATACACAAAAAGCTTAGAGGTGGAGCAGGAGAAGGAGCATACTCCAACCAGCAGATATATACGATTTCGAGCCTTTATCCGATATATTCACTGAGTTTCGTATTTGGCCGCTTCGAGGATTTTAAATTTAAAATGTGTAACCGCAAAGCAAAGCAAAACAAAAAAAAACAAACAAAAAATAAAACCAAAACAAAAACAAAAACAAACAAAGTAAAGGAGTAAGAGCAGGCGCGATTTATTAATAATTTTTTTTCCAAAAATTCGTGCGCTAAGCGAAATAAAAACAAACCAAAAAAAAGAACCTAGGGAAATTAAAGAAAACCCCAAAAAGTAAACGAGCAAAAAATTGATAAAAAAAAAACTTTGAAAAAAAAACAAAATACAGATACTCACACATGATATTTAAAATGCATATATGCATAGAACATGAACTATATACAACACTATATATATAATATATATACATGCATATATATACATATATACTTGAGCGTATTTGATGTTTTTGCTTGAACAAATTATATGGAAAATCTTCTCACAAGCCAGAAGACATTTTTTGCCTTTCACTAAACGAATTTCCCCAAAAACCAAAAACCAAAAATCAAAAACCAAAAACAAAAAACAAAACACACAAAAAAAAGAACACAATTAAAAGACATACATACCATATGTACTCGTCTGTGAGTGTTGTTAAACTTACTGCTCCCTACCCACTACCCGCTACCCCTACCCGCTACCCACTACCACTACCCACTACCCCTACCCACACTCCCTTTCCAATCATCACTCTAATTGTTTGCGATTTGTTTGGTAGAATCCGATAAGATCAGATATATACGCAAACGCGCGCACTATGCACCAACTAGCCAACCAACCAACCCATTAATGTACCCCCCTCATTGCCTTATATCCAAAGAGAGAACAAACAGAACAGAACAGAACACAGAGATATGTATCTGCATCATATTACCTTACACCTTATACTACTACTACTACACATACATACAGACAGAGAGGCAGACATATATGTACTTGTATTGTAAGTGTAAGAATCCCCATGTGTATCGCATATATGATATGGTATGATATGATATGATATGATATGATATGATATATGTACTCGTCGTATGAATGTAACACGAGAGTTTGTTTGTTGAATTTGCTTTTACTTTTTAGCAGCTTCGATTTAAATCAAATATACATACTAAATATACACCAAAAAACACACACAGCCACACACACACACACACTCGTGCATAGATCTACACACACACACACACACACACAAACACACATGCATAAATGCTTGAGAGTGTGTTTGTGTAGAGCCATGCATGGGACCCCTCCCTCTATATAATCATTATACTGTACGAGTAGTAGAAAGCGAAAAATGGCATGCAAAGCAGGAACAGCAGAACAGCATAAGTACTTCTCGTGTATCCAATCCAAAGCTATATAGCCAGAGGCTGCTAAAAAAGGGCAAGAGAAATGAAAAGAAAAGAGCAGAGCAGAGCAGAGTAAAGATGCATGGCAGCTGGGAGACGAGTTTAAGGAAGAATGTCAGCGAAAGAAAGCTGAAGAGCAATTCGCGGAAAGAGCAAGCACAAAAGTGGATTCGATTCACATGGGTCGAGAGAGAGGTTAGCCAGAAACAAAATACAAAAAACAAAAAACAAAACAAACAAATCGATATATATATATAATATATTAATATATGTATTGTATGTGTATTACATTTTATGAACGTCAAAGTAATGCTTACTCCAGAACTATTTCCAAAAAAGAAAAAAACCAACAATCTGAAAATTATAATAAACGTATTTATGTGAAAAAAAAAAACACACAACAGCAACATTGTTTCACTTGACCCTTGGACCCAAGGCACATGCATACTCCCTCACCAGATTCGCTTGAATTTCATCTGTGTGGTGCGCCCCCTAATCCACAGGTAGCCCCCAGCCCCAGCCACAGCCACAGCCACAGCCCCACCCTGGACAAGTGTCAGCTGTGCGCTTGATAGATGGCTTGACATCAGCAAATGCCTTAATTAATAATGATGGATTGGTACTTAATCTACAAGCGTACCACCTGTACGAGTTGAGTATTTCCTTTGAGCAGCTATCCTGGCAGGCATGCCATTAACATTCGAACGGCGTGCGGCAACAGTTGCTACGGCAAGTTGCAGGAACTGATTCAGGAGGATCCACCTTCAGCTGCTGTCCCCCCGCGCCCCTCTCTGGGGTGTTTGCTGAATTTACATAATTGTGCTGTTGATTAGCGTAACAAACGTTGAATAGCCACGCCCTGATAACCAGCTAATCGATTCACTATCTAACCCATCCAGCTACACCTACAGCTACAGATATATTCAGATTTCCATCGGACACTCGCACCCACAGATACACAGTCGAGTAGTCGCATTGTCGAGCCTTGGCCATGGACACACTGAGAGCTCTGGGGCCGTTGCATCGCGTCTGTCAGGTGTGCAACCTCTGGCAGTGGCGCCTCGACAAGGAAACCGGACTCCTGCGTCGCTCGCGCTGGCTGGAGCTCTACGGCTGGACGGTGCTGGTGGCGGCCGGAAGCTACACGGCCTATGGCCTCTTTCTGGAGAGCAGCGGAGCTGAGGATTCAGTGGATATGGTGGCTGCCGAGACGACCATCCGCAGCATTGGGCACACGGTGGACTTCATCCAACTGGTGGGCATACGGGTGGCGCACATGGCCGCGCTGCTGGAGGCTTTGTGGCAGCGACAGGCGCAGTGCAGTTTCTATGCCGAATTGGTCGAGATCGACCGGCAGCTGGCCAGGGACCTTCAGATGAATGTCGACAGCAGACAGGTGCGCCGCCGCACCACCCGCCGGGCAATGTGGATGCTGTGGGGCTATGTGGCCAGCCAGACCCTCATATTGGTTTCGAAGCTGCTGGCTCCGGGCTCGCGCCAGTTCCCGATCTACTGGATCCAGTACCTTCTGCCTATGTTCGTGTGCGGCCTGCGCTATTTTCAGATCTTTACCGCCGTGCAGATCGTGGCCCAGCGCCTGCAACTGCTGCTCGATGCCCTCCAAACGTTACAGCCACAGGATGAGCAGGCGCAGGCGCAGGCCGACACGGACACGGTGGCTCCGGCGGCCTCAATGGACCGCCTGGTGGCTGTGCGGCAACTTTACCAGAGGGTATGGTCGCTGGTGGCACTGCTCAACCGCAGCCACGGCCTCTCCATACTGCTGCTGGTGGGCAATGACTTCCTGGCCATTACCTCCAACTGCTACTGGATATTCCTGAACTTTCGCCAGTCGGCGGCATCGCCATTTGACATCCTTCAGATCGTGGCCAGCGCCGTGTGGTCTGCGCCGCACCTTGGCAACGTTCTGGTCCTCTCCCTGATCTGTGACCGAGCTGCGCAATGTGTGAGTAGTGCAAAGCATGCAAAGCTCCTCCTCCGCCATTCTTCATTTTCTCCCCCCCCTTTCAGGCCACTCGCTTGGCCCTGAGCCTACACCAGGTCAGCGTGGATCTGACAAACGAGCTGCACAATGCCCTGGTAGGTTCCTCCGCATGTCCATCTTGTGATCTTTGAACTCTGTTCTCCCCTCCCTCCATCCCTAGATCACCCAGTTCTCGCTGCAGCTGCTCCACCAGAAGCTGTACTTCAGCGCCGCTGGGTTTTTCAACGTCGACAACACACTGCTCTATACGGTAAGTGCGCGGCGCAGCCTGGTCTGCCTGGTCTGCCTGGTCTGCCTGGGCTAATGACTGCAACTCTCTGTTTGCAGATTGTGGGCGCCACAACCACATACCTCATTATCCTGATCCAGTTCCACATGAGCGAGTCCTCGATGTCCAACGGATCGAGCGGAGACTGAGCTCTTTGCTGGCCAGACTCCAGTCTGCAAATACAAAACATTTACCAATACTTCGTTGCACTTTTCATGGGTCAAATGTAAGAACGAAAGGCCAAACTGTCTGTCTGCTGCTGCTCTCCCATTAAAAGTAACGTCAAATATTTCCCAACGACATGATTTATTCTCGGACTTCCAGTATGTGGGGCTTGTGATGTCTGGATAGGTGGTGGGTGTATAAATGTTATTTGTACCGAGAATAAAATAATGTTATGTTGTGTTATGGGGGTGCGATGGGCGCTCTGCTAAAGCAGCATTGATATAGTGCTCGGATATTGGGAGCTTCTGTAGTGTGTTACGAGCGTCGATTGGGCACAAAAATAGCAATTGCATCATGGGCAAATGGGCATAGAGACAACCAAACGTGGCATACATATGTGTATGTGTATATATTGTGTTGTGTTGTGTTTACCATTCAGCAGGGGCATTTCGACAGTGTAAAGTGTTGCTTGATGCTGTTTTTAGTAAGGGGAAAACGTGCTACTTTGATTCTAAACTGTGACTAAAGTGTTGGTGTTGGTTTTTGGTGTTTGGTGTTTGGTGTTTGGGTGTGGGTTAAACTTAGCGAAAGTTTGGCAAGGAGCAGCAGCGCAGCTGATTGCGATATACCTCCTGGGCGGGGCGAAAGGTGCGCCAGTAGTAGGGGGCGCAGTTAATGATCCGCGACAGATACTGCTTGAAGACATCGTATGTCGGATAAACGAAGCGCTGGCAGTGGCACTTGTGATGATAGAGACAGGCGGGATCGGCGATCCATTCACGGGGCACAGGCCCATCATTTTTGTGCATACCGCCAGCCGCTGGGGAACTGAAGCAAGGCTTAACCTTCTTCGAGGCCACAGCATCACTGCCAAAAGCAACAAAGCCAAGGGTTAATGGAAAAGAGCAGGTAAACACAGCGAGCAAGAACCACTCACGCGAGTCCTTTGGCGATAAGAGCCTGCACGCCTGGGCACTGGTTGACACGAGCAAAGTGAATGCAGCGATTGGTACGATTCAGGGTGGTCAGATACCAGGTGGGCATCAGGCCGAAACGCACCTCCGCCAGGACACGCTCCACGCACTCGCGACGCTCGGCCCAGTTGTGCTCCAGCCAAAGTATAACCGCAAGGAATATCTAAAAGATCCATAGATGTAGCAGATGTAGTTGAAGCCAGGATTCTGGTAGGCAACTCACCTCGATCTCTGAATTAACACTCAAGTAGCAGTTCTTGAGGATGTGTATGATCTCGAACTCGGTGAAGTACAGATAGAATGTCGAGCTGACCACGCACAGGAAGACGCGTGAGATGCGGCTGAGCATTAGCTCGCGCAGGATCTTGCCATTGGGATGGTTGCGGGCCTTCAGGTAGGCCTTGAACGCGGTGTCCTCATTGAAGAACTCCATCTTCTCCATGGAGCACCAGAGCTGGCGTATCAAGTCGGGTATCTTGAGCACTTCGTCGGCGACAATGCGAGCGAGCAGTGAGTTGTCGCTGTTGCCAGCGAGAAAGTTGCTCAGGCCCAGTGTGGGCAGCTGCTCGATGAAGCGTCGGGCAGCATGGATCCGGGCATAGTTGCCGAGCACACTCCTGAAGCAGCGATGACGCTCGTTGCCCACGAATATGCCCTCATCGAGCAGCGTCTGCTCGGGCAGCACTGTGAGCAGCTGATCGGTGACACGGTCCACGGCACTGCGGCCCTCGCTCTGGGCCCCAAGCAGCTCCATGACAATATGGATGGTCTCACCGTCGCCATCGGCACCGTCGCACAGACCCAACAGCATCTTGACGATCTGCTGGCGCTCGAACATTGCCTGCAACTTGACATCGACGTCACTGACACTGGAATCTTGGCCCGTGCGGGCTGGCACCAGGGACGTGGACGCCGTCTGGGCCTCCACCACAACAATCACCGGCTCGGCGTCTGGCTGCTTATCGTTGTCGGACGGCTCAATGTCCCCCTGGGCGCCGCATTCCTGCACAGCCTCGCGCATCAGCGCAAACAGATCGGAATTCACCGAAACCTGGTCATCTTGGTCGCTGCTCTGCACCTGCACCTGCACTGTGATCGTCTCACCATCCGAGCCGTTCATGACGATAACACACACACACTGCGGCGAAATTACCTGGAAAATGTTGAGCCAGAATTTGAAAGTTTTCGTTTAGCTTTCACGCGGATTAAACAACACAATACAAGTACCGCCTACGCCCAAATACCTTTTGTATTTAAATGAATCAGGTGAACAGGCTGAATGGGGAATAATATCTATATATCTAGTTCTATATAGAAGTATAAATGTTTCACTCGTAAATGCGCTGCCTGCTTGGGGCGTCAAATTGCTGTGGCGTGCCACACGGCCTACTGGCTGCTGCCTACTGCCATTTGAGTCACCGGCGCAACTGGGAGAGCACACACTCGTCATCGGAGCGGAGGGGGCCGATAACGTTGCCAGATTGATCGCGGCACTGGCGGCACCATTGACGGGCGGATAGGGCGGATGGGGCGGCGGCCACATTCAGGTAGTCCAGCATTTTTTGCAGCTTGCCGGCATCGGTGCGCGGACGTTGAGAGTTTATGCCGTCGGCAGCGTTCTGCAGCCAAGTGCGCAGCATTTTCACATCCGGGGGCAGAATGCGAAAGTAGAAGTTCGGATAGCCCTGATGGAGGAACTCGGCCAGGTCCGGACAGCACAGCTGCAAGTGCAGCAGAGTGCCCACCGCACGGATGATGCACCGGAAGCTGGTGTTGCTCAACTCGGGCATGGGCACACTGGCCAAAATGCGCAGCTCGCCCAGCTGCAACGAGACGAGGACGGGCACGGGGTTTAAGGTAGCCGCCAAAGCTGCGCTACTCACCTCTCGGTACTGGTGAATGTCAATGGGTGTTGCGGCATAGCTAAAGATGATGTCCCACAGCAGACACACGCTAACGGCCCGGCCGATGCCACTCTGTACGCTGAGTAGTCGGGCAATGCGCAGCACCTGGCCACGGCTGCTGCTCGATGTCCCACCAAAGTACTCCAGCAGCTGTTTGGTAAAGTGATGCACCAGCATGGGCTCCAGCGACTTGACCACGCTGAACGTTTGCCGCACCAGTGCCACGCGGCATATCTCCGACTGCAGGTCACTGTCTGGGAGCAGGAACAAGATGCAGGCCAATCGCTGCAGCGCGGCCAGCTCGTCGGTGCGCAGACTGCTGCTTATTTCGCATAGGTACTGGCAGCACTGTGTGTGTGTGTATGGCAGGAAGCTGGAGAATTACCGCGCTCTCTGGTGTTAGCTGGCAGCTTACCTCGAACATCGGCAATGTTCCAATCGACCCCAATAGCTGTTTGATGCGCTCCGACAACGGCCCCATTCTGGCAATCCTGATGAACTTGGCCCAGCTGAGCTTGTAGTGCGTCACATCCACAAACAAATCCTGCATGCGCTTGACAATCTTCTTCCGGGACGGCGGCTGTTCGGGCAGTGGCGGCTGCTGCATCTTTTGCGATTTTCTCCCTTCAGACATTTTCAAATAAACTCAACCGAAGCTCTCTTCTCGAAGCGGCGAAGCTCTTAGATCCGCGTAAAAATGCGCACGCAGCTTATTCGCGATAATTCGACTTTAATATGAAAGCCAAAGGCTATGGCGGCATATGTTCTAAGCTAAGAAATTCTACACCCTGGAATTGCGCTTGACGCCTGTGTGTTGTTGTGGAATTTTCCAATGCACGTAATACAAAACTTTATTTATGAATTATTGTGGTACAGCGCTGCTGGTTTGCACTTCACTGAAAATTAAAACGTAGGGTATGGGGGGACCGACGACCAGCCCCACCCAAATCCCAATCCCAATCCGTTTCTTCTTGCCTTCTTCGTGCCTTCTGCACACTTTTCTCAGGCTATGCTATGCACGCAAATGACTAACACATACACACATACACATTTCGTGCCAGTGCTACCCATTCTCAGCACAATCTGAGGCCTTAAAAAAATGCAAAATACTATTTCTACTGACCCTCGCCATTTAAAACTTTTTGGTTTATATACACTGCCCGACAGATTAATGGGACACATAAAACACGTTTATAAAACCCGTTATATCTATAGCACTTTGTAAGTTAATGGAAATATTCATTAGAGGAGATTAAGGAAAAAACAATTTAATTGAAATAACTCAAAATTGCGCTGTTTAAAAGTGCGACACTAACATAGGACAATCAAATTGAAAACTAATTTTAAATGGCTGTGGTCGAAGAAATTCTCAAAGTCCAATTGGAGTATCCCTTTTGTAGGAAAAAATATGTAGCATCAAAAACACGCGACTCAATGTCGGTTAAAAAATCTAAAATCCAAATTAGTGCCAGAGTAATCAAAAGTGTTAATTCCAAGACTTTAAACATTAAAGGACTTTAATTTATAAAAAGTAACCTCACATTTGCCACACCAGCGGCTGACGAAACACAGCTGCAGCGTTCAGGCTCTTCATTTTAAGCTCTGTATTTCGTTTTCTCCGGACAATTGTAATTATTCGGTGTCAAAAACCATTAACGAGTCCATCGTTAACCGTTTTGACCTTTTTTAACCCAGTTGGACCAATAGCTTGTCTAAATTGCAATTAAATGAAGAACTTGAACGCTGCAGCTATGCATGGATGAGCAGTTCCAAAGCCAACGAATGTGAAGAGTATTTACAAATACAAAAATAACTGACAATATATTTGAAAAATGAGTCCCAGAGGTGCCAGGTGAATCGATAGTCTTATCGATTAGAGCTGTCAAACAATTGATAGTTGACCCATCGATAGTTTTGAATGTTTTGAAAAAACAATCGGTACTATCGTGATAGCTCTAATAATTATTAAAAAACCATTGAAACCTATTAGGAACTTGTCCATTGTAAAAATTAGATGCCACCTGTCGATTTTTTTACAAATGTGTCTTCGTATCTTATAGCAAACAATCCAAACATATTAAAAGCGCAACGACTGTAGCTCGATACTATCATGATAGTCTCAAAACCATCGATAGTAGTGGCTAGCAGCAAAATATCGATACTATCGATAGTGCCCTCGATGGTTTGACACCTCTATTATCGATAGCTGACCGGCACGAACAGCTGTTTACCGGCGCGGCGCGGCGCGTGTTTGTGTTTTTTTTTTGTTCCTCTGAGCCTTTGTGTCCGTCGATTCATCATTTTTGGGAGAATCTGAATGAAGTTGAGGCAATGCAGCGAGCGCGTCTGTTGCAAAGTGTGTGGGTGCGTTTAACGCGACTCGGCCAGCTGCCAGCCGGCGGTCTGCCCACCACAATCCGCGGATTGCGTTATGCAACGAACCCGAACCCGTCTCTGACCGTGGCCGCGACTACTGGCCACCAGCTGCAGCACCGATGTCTGGGCAGCAGCAGTAGTAGCGGTCGCAATAGGCGCCCGTCCGGTTCAACGGCAGCACCCATCAGCATCGAGGATCTGTGGACGCAGCTGGAGACCTACTACCAGCAGCACAGTCTGCTCAACTACGAGCAGTGCCGACGCTTGTTGGATAATCTGGAGACCACTCGCGCACCGGTGCCGGTGGGACTCAGTGCTGCCCAGCTCCACTTCCTGCTTGGATCGTGTGTGCCCGAGCTGCTGCCCGCCCAAAGCGCCCAGGAGCGCCTGCAGCTGTTTCAGAGCCTGTGGGTGCAGCTGCTCAAGCAGGGGCAGCCAACGCTGGCCCACTACCACACACAACTGGAGGTGCTGCGGCAGAACAGGCTGCCGCTGCCGGACCACCGGCCGCTGCTGGCCGAGATCGGTGTCTACCACGGTCCCGCGGATGCCACGCTCTACAGCAGCCTGCTGGATGTGGCCTGCTCGGCGGGTAATATGCGCCAGGCCACCGAGCTGCTAGCGGAGATGCGGGAGAGGAACTTCCTGCTGACGGAGGCCAACTTCCACGCCCTGCTCCTGGGCCATGGACGCAACAAGGATTTGCCCGGCGTCGAGTCCGTGCTGTCCAGCATGCGTGCTGCTGGAATCTCGCCGAGTGCCAGCACCCAGGCGATTCGCTTCGCGGCCTTTGCAGAGAACGAGGAGGTGGCCAAGGCGCGGGATCTGCTGCAGGATCACAGTGGATTCACAGCGCCCCATCTGCTGCAAATGCTGCGCGGCGCCCTTAGCAGCCGGCCGGTGGACACCGATCTCGTTCAGCAGCTGGTCAAGGAGCTGCCCAAGGAGTATCTAACTGGATTCGACTTACCCCCAGCCCTGCGGAGCCTCTGCATCGAACTGGTGCACCAGGGCCAGGCCCAGCTGGTAATCCAACTGGTGGCCGCACTACCCACACCCACGTTCAATGGCAACCAGAACGTGGACGAGTACGCGGCACTAATCCTGCAGGAGTTCTTCCGTGCTCGCGTGCCCGTGGAGGAGACGTTACAGTTCGCCCGCGAGCTCAGCCAGCGGGGACAGAACCAACGAGCCCTGCACCTGGTCACCGAGCTGGCGTTGCGCCGCCTGCCTGCGGCAGCCCTACGCTGCTTCGAGGCTCTCAGCGACGCCGGGCAGGAGCTGCGTCCGCATTATTTCTGGCCCCTGATCCTTCACCAGCACCACAGGGATGGCGAGAGCGGCATGCTTCGGCTAGTAGCGGATATGCAGCGACTGCGTGTGGAGTGCGACGAGGACACCCTGCGAAAGTACCTCCTGCCCAATCTCGTGCAGACGCTGCAGGAGCCGCTGCAGGCCCTCCAGCAGCTCGAGTCGGTGGGCATAAAGCCCTCTCAGGTCGTTGTACACGTGATCACCCAGCTGCTGCAGCAGCACCAGCAACTTCCCGAGATCCTGGATCTCCTCCAGCGCTATCCCACGCGCCTCCAGCTGTCCTCGCTGCTGCAACCCCTGTCCGCCCTGTCGGTCCATGCCCGGGCCACGAAGCGCTTCGAACTGTTCGCCCAGCTCATACAGGCCCTCCTGCTGCGGTCGCTCCAGAAGGAGGAGGACTTTGTCGGCGCCCTGCTCCTTCAAATGTGCGGCCCTCAGATGCGTCTGCGGCAGGATGCCGCCTCCCTGCTCAAATTTGTGCACGAGCTGCGACGCCTGGAGCTGCAACTGTCGCCAGCCGCCGCCGAGGCTCTGCTTTCGATCGCCCGACAAGGCACCGAGGACAGCCAGGTGCTGCAGGCGCTGGGCAAGACGCTGCAGAAGATGCGCAACGCCAAGCTCACTCTGCCAGCCGACTCGACCGCCCACGGCGGCTTCATCAAGCATCCGCGCGACATGAGCCAGGACGAGCTGGAGTGCCATCTGATCGAGCTCGAGTCCAAGAAGCTCAATCCGCGCGGTGTCCTGCGACGCCTGCTGCAGTTGTCTGTGCGAAACGGCCGCCTGGAACGGGCCCAGCAGCTTCTGACCAAGTGTCAGACACTCAATGTCCAGACCAGCGCCGGCATGCTGGCCTCCATCTTCGATCTGCACATCAAGCAGCGGGATCTGGCCCGGGCCCAGCAAAGCATGGAGAATCTGCAGAGCACTTACCCAGGTGAGTACCCCGAACCCTTCCCCACTCACTGCGTCCATCCATCATCAACTTTAACTATAAATATTCGCAGCCTTCATGATCGACGAGCACAAACTGATCGACTTTGCCGGCCTTCTGGTGCATGGCGGCCAGCTGGAGGCAGCCAAGCAGCTGCTGCAGCGGCGCGCCGACCAGCACAAGATCATTGGTGGCACCTACGTGATCAAGAACGTATGGCAGCTGCTCACCAATGTGGCCCAAATGGCCGCAGATACGAATCAGCAGGAGGCTGCCCCTACTGGCCGCAATCTAACTCAAGAGACACTGGACTTCCTGCGGCAGCTGGGCTACTGCCAGGCGCACAATGCGCTCCTCGGGCCCGTGGTGCGAGAATGGCTGCTGCGCGGGGACATGGACGCGGCGGTGGCCGAATTTCAGCGTCTGGCCAGCCACCATAAGCACACGCCGCTGCAGTTCGAGCTGCTGTCCCTGCTGGTGCGGCTGGGCAATGGGGACGAGGAGACGTTGGCACGCTTTCCGGGCATCACGGCGGCCACAGCCCAGCAGCACTTGGTCGCGGTGACGGCGACGGTGAGCCGTGTGCATGGGGCGGCGAACATGAACAGCGCCCTGCTGCTGGCGCTGGCCGAATCCGGCACAGAGACGCAGCTGCGGCGGCTGATCATCAATCCAGAGTTCCGCATCAATCACGATCTGCTGGTGAAGAACTGTGAGCACCTGGGACAGGAGGGCGCCGTGCGCACCCTGCTGCGTCTGGCCCGGGGCGTGCGTGGCGTGCAGCGCAGCATCGATGAGCAGCGCATCTACGACATGCTGCTCGCCCAGTTCAGCAAGAGCAACAACTACGAGGCGGCCCTCGATCTGTTCGAGCGACTCGAGGCCGATGACGAGCTGAAGATGTCGCAGGAGTTCATCCGGAACCTGGTCAAGCTGCTGCAGCTGAACAACATGGAGATACCCAGCGGCATAGCGTTGCGAGCACAAATTAGATAGCCGCATTTTTAGTTGTTAACTAAGGCAGACTGCCCAGCGGCAGTCCCTTTCCCCAAGCAGAGCTTCGACGCGACCCAGAAACCCAATCGAGACATGAGATGCAAGCACGGCTCTCGGTCTCTCCATCCTCTCCAGAAGTAAGTTCGATTATGCGAGTTGCTGTATTTAATAAATTGTATAAATAGGAAAGCAAATTTGTACGCTTATTTTCCATTCAAGTGAAATTGAAGGGAAGGCTGAGGCGTTCCTCGCATTTTTCTCGTTTTCTTTCTTCTTACTCCACAATGCGGCGACGCCACAAGCGCTGCCAGCGTCCAGTGATGCAGCCCACGCACGACCAAAAGAACACAAGCAGATTCAACTTGAATCTGCCCTCCAACTGGGTGCAGTCAGAACTCTCCCGCAGCACGGCGTCCTCTGCCATGGCATCCCCATTCGGCACTGGGGCAACATTACCCAGTACCGGCTGCACAGTCACAGGAAAGCGACCGATGCGTGTACCATCCAGTTGCAGGGCGCCCAGAAATCCCACACGATCGGTGTAGTGCAGACGGATGCCGCTACGGTTCTGCCGCACGTCCAGTATGGTGCCAACAGCACGGAAGCTACGCAGAGTATCCATGAGGTCCGGACATGGAAAGCCCGAGACCTGGACCCAATTGACACGCGTTGACTGCGCGCCAACCCAAACGGCAGACTTATCCGATTTGGGTTTCTTCTTGCGTTTGAGTTTCCTTTCGCGTTTGGTTTTGGGTTCGCGAAGTTTTTTGTTCCGCAATGCGTTCATTGCCACTGGATCCTGATGCTCCTCCAGCTGCTGCTCCTCTGCAAGTGTCTGCGGGCGAACCCAAACGGCAGACTTATCCGATTTGGGTTCCTTCTTGCGTTTGTGTTTCCTTTCGCGTTTGGTTTTGGGTTCGCGAAGTTTTTTGCTCTGCAATGCCTTCATTGCCACTGGATCCTGATGCTCCTCAAGCTGCTGCTGCTCAAAAACGTTTGCAAATTTCCAAATTCCAAAGAGCAGTAAAAATTTTGCTCTTGACTGAACGAAACTAAATTTAAAACTGAGCAAAAGTATCAAAGGGCATCTGACGTACCAGGAATTGATTTTCGAGGCCTGCTTTGATTGAGATTAAAAAAAAAATAAACAAAAATGCCAAAAGTTGCAAATTCAAATTGAAAATAAAGTGACCAGTTTTCAAAATAAAACAGGAGCAGTACTACCGCGCGTTTGCTATCGAAATCTATCGGAATGCAGGCAGCTTTCACTGTGAGACGTTGAAAATTGAAGCTAATCGAGAATATATATATGAACATACTTGATGGGATCGGAAACGTTTCCTCCTGGGCGTTGAACACATCCAAATCCACAAAAAACTTGTATTGGGCATAAAAAGAATACAAAAAAAGTTAAAATATAAAAGAGATTTTAATTATTATCAGCGAAGAACTTTCTTTAAACTTAAAATGTTTGGTGGATATGTATAGATAATTCTTGGAGTAGTGTTTAGTATTCTTTCCGTGCAATTAATTAGATTCTTTTTTTCCATTTTTGAAATTGCAAAAGCTTGTTGGCAAGCCAATGCATGGCTGATGGCGTTCATCTGGGGCGTGAGCTTCGGTTCAGATCACAGCTTGGAGGAAGCAGCTAGGCGGCGACGTTGAGCTGCCATTGGTGTGCCCTCCTGCCGCAGCTGGGCCAGCAATGGTTCGCGCCAGGGGCGGAGTAGAAGCCGCTTGGTGGCCAGCAGGGAGGCAGTGGGCAGTCGCGAATACTGGTCCATTCGTGTCCAGAACTCCTGCCCGTCTGCCGTCAGGCTGGCCACAAAGCCGCTTCCCCAGGCGCAGCGAGCATCGGCCCGTTCGCCCAGTCGGAGCAACAGCTCGATCTGTGGCAGGCTCCAGCTTGGCCCCGCCTCGACGCAGGGATGTAGGTGTGAGAGCGAGAGCAGAAATTGGCCGGCCTCCGTGGCGTAGACGAGGTCGCAGAGGCAGCATATGCTGACGCCCAGACCCTGGCAGGGGCCCTGCACAAAGGCCACCAGCAGCTTGCGGCAGCCAAGCAGCTTCTTGGCCAGCGATCGCATCACAAAATCGGCGGCCCGCTCCTGTATGAACCGATCCTCCGCCTCATCGCGTTTCTCTCTACCTGGTCCCTGCTCCAGGGCCAGCGGCTGTCTCTGCTGGCGATCATCCTCACGTCCCACGGCAAACTCGCCCGAGAGCACAACTATGCTGATGTCCCCATCCGCATTGGCTGCGTCCAGTGCTCGCATCAGCTCGTAGACGGTGCGCCGCTGCCATCGCTGGAACTGTATGACGAGCAGTCCTCCCGATCGCCGCCTGATCGACAGCTCTCTGAACTGTCTGCAGAATAGATAGTCCTCGCCAGCTGTGCTCATTGCGACACGACACCGTATGGCAGACTGACCGAGCGAGAATTCGCACAACAGACACTGTCTCTGCAGATAGAAATGATAGCAGGGGGCGTTCAAAGTTCAGTTTCTATCAGTCGACATCCTCCGTTCAAGCACTGTCGTCGTCTTCAATTGTTGTTCTCCATTTGCTGATGCTGCCAGCTTCTGCTGCTGCTCTCACGCAGATGCGTACTTCCACACTCACACTTTAATGGCTGGCTGAATGCTAAAAACATTTCTCAGAGTGCACTGCTCTCTATTTGAGCTCTGTGGCAGGCAGGCAGGCTTCCCTGTTTGCTGATTTACATTCTTAATCAAATTTAACCCAAATAGATTGGGCGGCAGCCCGAGCCGCCGCTGCAGCAAGTGAGCATTGATAGCTTGCCATCCCCTGGGGGGCATTTACTTTCGTGCGTAGGTAAATGGTAATTTTAATCCTAATAATGTACATTATAAATAGTGTTGCTTGGCAGTTAGTGCTCATCCAAATGGGAGAACTTCTTGCGCAGCTTCTCGCGGCGCTCCTTCTTCACATGGCGCCAGGGCTTGGCTGCGGGGCCTGCATTCGCCTCCAGAGTGCCGTCGTTGGCCAGGCGTACATTTGGGAAATTGGTGCGTCCCTTGACATGGGCATGGGTGGGCTTGTCATCGAAGAACTGCTGGTCCAGCTCCTTGGACGTGCTCTTGTCGATCTGCGAATTGACATTGGAATGGTTGCTAGGGATCGTCGCTAGTGTTCTAGTGTGAAATTAATAAACTTACGCGCATGGCGCGCTGCTGTTGGCTGGGCAGCTGTGACTCCTCGATGGCCTTGCGCTGGCGCTCGGGAAAGGTGTGGTACTCGGCCTGTGTGACTGACGGCGGACCCATGGCATACAGCAGCTTTCCATTGACATAATCCTTGAGCACATAACGGGCGGAACGTGCCTGATCCGGCTGCCCGTTGGAGGTCATGAAGCCGCGATTGTCTGTATGAAAACGAGCGAGAAGGAATGATTATTAATGTCTAGGAGAGAGAGAGAGAGAGAGCGATAGAAAGATAAACTTACAGCCGTAGGCGAGGAGCAGCTCCTCGGAGTGCGGGACACGTTCCATGTCCTCGCCCTCGACGGGCTTCGCTATCACAATGCCGTACTTGTCCTCGAGAACGTGGCGCGGTATGCGCTCGCACAGCAGATTGACGGCGGGCACATGGTCGCGCATCTGATCGATGGGCAGAATGCCGTTCAACAGCATGTCCGCCTTGGTCAGCACAAAGCTGGGCATGACCAGGCCCGGGCAGTCGCACAGCATAATATCGTTGTCCAGATACAGAGTCTGGAAGCGTTTGGTCTTGCCGGGTGTGGCCGACACCGACACCTTTTTGACTGTCATCAGGGAATTGATGGTGCTGCTCTTACCCACATTGGGATAGCCGACCATGCCGATGGTCACATGCTGCTCCGTGTGGCGGGGCCCTGTGTAGATGCGCCGCAGGAACTCAATCATCTCCGTGCGAGAGAGCACACGAGGACTGTTTTTGTCGCCAAGTAGCTCCTCCTCCACTTCCTCCGGCTGCATCTTTCGTTCGATGGCATCGAGTGCGCCCTCGACCTTGTCCAGCGACTGCTGTATCTCATCGGCAGCCTCGCGCAGCTCTTTGAGCTGGGGAAAGGACTCCTGGCGGGCTGCCTCCGCCTCTCGCTTGAGTTCCTCCTCCACAAGCGTGGCAGAGTAAAAGGCAGTACGGATGCCCTCGCAGTCAAAGTATTCAGCCCAGTGCTTGCGCTGCTGTGCCGTCAGCAGATCCGACTTGTTCACCAGAATCATATTCATCTTGGTGGACTTCACCTCCTTTACGTAGCTCTCCAGGTCGGTGCTGCGGAAGAGAAGCGGATTGCGAGCGTCGACGATTTGCACGACGACGTCGGAGCGCTCCACTACACGCCAGAGCTGGCGCCAGAACTCGAGATTCTTCTCGTATGGCGTCATTAGGATCTCCTCATCCTCCTGCAGCAGTGCGAGGTCACGCCGCCAGTTGAGGAACGCCTCGTTCTCGGCCCGCTCCAGATCCTCGGCACTGGTATTCTTGTCCCATTTAGGGCGACGTGGAACCTTCAGATGTTCACGATGCTCGTGATGCTTCTGATGCATTCGCTGCTCCTGGGTCTTGCTGAGCAGCCCCACACGTTGCTTTGGATTCACAAAAGTGATGTTCAGCTTTTCCGCCTGGAACTCTGTTCCAGCCAGCTCGGCTGTGCGCAGGAATGCTTGAAACGAGGACTCCTCCGTCACCGACGACAGATTGAGACGTCCCCAGTCGTAGCCGTCCTGCAGCTCTGTGGTGTGAAGCTGCAAATCTTTTCACGATCAGTTTTCAAGCGCTTTGCAAATGTTTTGTATATTTCTACATACCATTGTGTCGTTGTCCACCTTGCGGCGCTGTGTGTGGCCAAAACGATCTTTGATCAGCGTCCGCCCCAGGTTGGGCGTGCTGCCCTTGTTTTTCTTGCCCATCTTGCGCACGAATAAAAGTTAAAATTTTCACAATAAAACAATTTTGTAGCAACACAAACACGTGCACTACTATGAAATTTGAAGCGAAATACACAGCTGTGCTGTCAGCACCATTATCGATATGTACACACATATCGATGTATCGTTTGGTACCGATACATGACAGCTTTATTATGGGTTCGGGCGGAAAATTCAAATGCCGAGATGATTATTGTTTAATGACTACGGATTTATTATTTTTGGTACATAATCTCAGCTTGTTCGGAATTAATATGGTAGTGGTGGTCTCACAAAAGCTATGTCTAGACAACTAGATATTCGAGTGGCCCTCATACAACTTAATATACATATAAACACATCAGATTTCACAGATAAAATGGCAGCAAAGAACACGAAAAAAGGTTCAGTACGGTGTGTCGTTGTCGCTATCGTCGTCCCAGACGATGGGCCAGACCGCGTTACGAGGACAGTTTCCGCCCACAGCCTTGCAGATGGTGTTAAAGGTGCTGGTCTTGCTGAAGCCCAGGATCTCGCGCTCCTCGTAGATGCGGTACGTAAAAGTGCTCTCGTAGGTGCCAATGAAGTAGCGGGCGTATGAGCAGACCAACTGATCTACAATGGCAACGCCGCCGTCCTTCAGCTTCTGTCGCTGCAAATTCGACTCCGGCTGAAAGTGCACGAACCGGAATCCGTGGAACATGCTCCTAAGTTGCACCAGATCGTAGGGTGTGGCATCTGTTGACACAAACACTGTGGTCTCATTAAAGGCCCTCAGCAGCTGCTTGATCTGCTGGGCGGCCGACTTCAGGTTTGGCGTGGTCGCCTCTCTCGACCGTACAAAGTCGCCCCGACGCAGGTGTGCGCATATAAAGTCACCGCCGCGTGCATCGCGCTTAGGTCGCTCCATCTCCCACATGGCCGGCCGTTGGACGCCCGCCGAGCTGTCCGTGGTGTCGAAGGCGTAACGCAGGAAATCGTCTGCCACTTGGCTGAGGTATTTGGAGAAGCGCATCGAGCGGCGTGCTTTCCAGAAGTGCTCGTCACCCCAGTGGTCGTGCAGCACGGTCTCGGCACTGAGGATCGCGTACACGCGCATATCGTCGACGTCCTCGGCCCCGGCCGTATCCTCCGCGATGGCCTCTCGCAGCATCCGCTCCAGCAGCCCAGCACTGCCCTGAAAGTGAACGCAGTGGTACTGTCCGTAGCGCAGCAGACTCTGCGACAGCAGCGGGCCCCCCGCTGTGAAGTATTCGTTGCAGGAGTTATCGTCGAGCTTGGGAGCGACGCGCTCGTACTTGTCGCGGAAGATGCCCTGCTCCAGCATGATCTCGTAGTGCATGAGTCGGAACACTTGCGAGATGTGAACGTAGGGCGGGGCTGGCATACCGAACTGACGGTACTCGGCGAGGAACTCACTGTAGTCGAGGACGGGGGCGTAGCGGCGCAGGCTGTCCAGGTCGAAGAAGTGGCCCCAGTCCAAGTCGCTCTGCTTCAGGTGGTGCGAGTGCCAGTGGTAGAGGCGTGGAAATGGCGGCAGCACCAGACGAACATTTCGGAAGCGCTTGCGTCTGCGGAGACGCCGCACGAACACGGCCAAGCGGATGTACACGTCGCGGCGCAGATTGAAGCCCTCGGAGATGTTCACATCGTAGAGGATGTAGACGGTGCCCCGCAGCGGCAATATTGCCGGAGGACAGGTGTCCGCCAATGGAAACGTTTGCCAGAATTGCCGGCTCCTGCAGACGTTGCTGTTGCTCCTCACCGCCGTTCGGTGGGACTCTGTCCGGTTGCGGGTCGCTGGCCGATCTGCGATAGCAATCGAAGATGGCAGTAAAAGGAAAACCAGCAGTGGCCACAGCCCAGACCACCACCACCCATGCATTTTATGCATTTTTTGAAAATTATAATAACATCAGGCTGACCGCAGCATAAAGCTGCAAAACATCCCTAAAACGCGTTGCCAAAACGTGCTAGTGCGTCTCTAAAATACCATGGGGCGCCAACATTATAAATTCAAATTTACAGCAATTACTTACATTTTGTAAATCCAATGGTTATATGTTTAAAGAGATGTCCTAAAATTCCAAAGTTAATGAATGATTTACTACAAGGATTAGCTAACTCGAAAAAACACACAGGCCACGCCAAAGCTCAAACACTTGTCGGAGCTTTTTCCTAATCAGCCAACGAACAGCTGACACAAGCAAAACACATATATATAAATAGCATTTGCATTTGTTTTCATTATTCAGATAAACGGTACGGAACGGAACGAGGGCACGCGATGCGGATGCCTCCAGCTCCACGACGTGCGTAACAATAGTACAAACTAGAATTCCAATAAGTTAGACTAGAGCCCCTTACCCCCCACCTCCTCGACAATAAACGGTAAGCAAATACATGTGAAGATATTAACAAATCGCAAAACAGCAACATCAAAAAATAAAAAAAAAACAGCAAGAACAACAGCGACGACGACGGATTACCTGTCACGATCTTTCGGGTTTTACAAGCGACGTAATCATATCAGTCGTCTGGGTTCGCGTTTGCGTTTGCTTGGTGACTGGCAGAAAGCCAAACGTGCCGTTAATTTTCCATTCATGTGTATGGGGGGGCCCCCGTCCCACGCCCCTTGCGAATTACATAAAAATCCTTGTGAGCAATAATACTTCCGTTAGCTTTTGGTGTCTCTCTCTCTCATTCGTACATACGCTCTTTGCGTACACGTCAAGTGTTGAATCCCACTTGCCAATTAAGCACCCACATTGATTAATGCACTCTCTGAGCGGACGCACAGCAGCTGCAAAGTTTCCACTAGGCTGGTTGGCAAGGCAAAGTTTATGGTCAAGATCACTGTAACGGTATCTCTCTCTCTCTCTCTCACGGGAATGGGTCTCAATTGCAAATTGCCGTCGCATGGCGTGAGAGATTTGTTCTCTCATCTCTGGCGAAATGTTCGAAATTAGAAATTACATTCATTTGGTTTGGCGATTGCACTTTTAGTTTCTGTGAATCGTTGGTCGCGACCAACCGAATAACCCCAGCAGGACTACACTCCTCCGCATAAAAACGAAAAGCAAGTACATATTCCTGAGTTCCGGTGTGAATTTTTGGGTGTCTTGACCATGGCTAACGGCAGCAAAAACCCAGACTCTGACCTTGGGGGTGATGGCTTCCTCTATAGTCGTCGTCGTTGTTGTTGTTGTTTTCTGTTGCTGTTTTGGGGATCAGGAAGTGGGTACCAGGCTGCTCAACTCTCTCGCGTGTGCACCTAGAATTCCCGACAATCCATGCCAAAATGGTGCCTCAGGCTGTGAAGCTGCTGCAGACGTCGCTGGGCCAGTGGACGCGAGGCGTTATCAAGGTGAAGATGCACCCCATGGCCAAGGGGGCTCTCACATACGCGATCATGTGGCCCACGGGCAGTCTGATCCAGCAGGCGCTGGAGGGACGCAATCTTAGTAAGTGGCTCCATTCATCCTCATCGTCATCAGCCCCCCTCATTCCCTTTCCATCCGCAGAAGACTACGACTGGGCCCGGGCCCTACGCTTCAGTCTGTTCGGTGCCCTTTACGTAGCCCCCACACTCTACGGCTGGGTGCGACTCACCAGCGCCATGTGGCCGCAGACGAACCTGCGCACGGGCATTGTCAAGGTAAGTGCACGCAACGGGAACTAACAGCGGGACTAGCGCTTGACTTACTTGGGCCCAAAACCCCTTTGCAGGCCGTCACAGAGCAGCTCTCCTACGGACCCTTCGCTTGCGTCAGCTTCTTTATGGGCATGAGCCTGCTGGAGCTCAAGAGCCTGGCCGAAGCCGTCGAAGAGACCAAGGAGAAGGCGGTTCCCACCTACAAGGTAGCGTATCCTCGTAACCATTCCTGCGTGCGCTTCGTCCTCTCACCTCTCATTACTAACATTCCCCGCAGGTCGGCGTGTGCATCTGGCCCTTCCTCCAGACCATCAACTTCTCCCTTGTGCCGGAACACAATCGAGTCGTCTTTGTGAGCATCTGCAGCCTGATGTGGACCATCTTTCTTTCCTACATGAAAACGCGTCACTCCGAGGAGCAGACGGAGAGCGAGCACAGCACCACGGATCATCTCTCCTCTACATAGTCTCCCTCCGTTGTTGTTTGCTGTTTTCGTGTTTCCTTAGGCAAAAAATTAGATAGAATTAGCGTACATACAATCGATTTTTATTCTCAAGTGGGCTGATACGAGTTTAGGACGACAAAACAGGCGGCGTGCGGCCCACAATCAGCTGACCAATCCAGAGCCACGACGATGTGGAGGAATCGGCACCCACCGTCTCCAGAATCCAGTTGACATATGCAGACACTTCGGTGAAAACGCCCGGATAGGGCGGACGGGCACAGGGCTTCACGCTCCAGGACACAATACCGATCTGTGTGTCCGATCCGGCAAGCAGCAACGGACCACCGGAGTCACCGCTGCACTGGCCCCTGCCGCCCTCGGGCACTCCGGCGCAGATCTGGCTGGAGTGCAGCTGTGTCTGGTGGCGTTCGCTGCAATCAGCGTCGCTGAACACCTGCAGCTGGACCTTTTGCAGCCGCTGCTGCACCACGCCGCCCGTCTACAAGAAGAGAACGATTTAATGACTGAAATTCTGAATGGTTCCGCAATTCGTACCGCATTTAATCCCCAGCCAGCGAGCACGGCGCTGCTGTTGCCAAGTGTCGGCTGCTCCGGATCCGGTAGACGAACCGGCTGGACGCGTTTGCCCAGGATAACGGAATCCTTCAGCTGCAGCAGGGCAATGTCGTTCACATACTTGTCGTTTGGCTCATAGCCGGGATGCACATGGATCGCGGCCACCTGCACCAGTTTGCTGGAATTTCTTGCCAGATTCTGGCTGCCGTACTGCAGGTTCAGCTGCTGTGGCGTCGATCCCTTCACGCAGTGGGCAGCCGTCAGCACCCAGTCCGAGTTGAGCAGCGTGGCCCCGCACGAATGGTGACCGCTTTTGGCGCGACGCAGCGACACCACAAAGGGGAACTCGCCCGGCGAGGCGGCAGTTCCATTGACAATCTTTCCATCGTCCGCTAGGGCTCCGAGCATGGAAGCTGAAGCCATCAGGAGCAGGCCAATTGGTCCGCACAGAGCCATGTTGGGTGTCTTTTTGGGTGGCCCGCCAGTGGTGTGGGGCCAATTTATGGGAAATTGGTGGGTGTGGGCCCGCATTCCCCTATAGAGCAGGACAGGGGCTGCTTACGCATGCAAATTATATACGAAAAACTGAATGCGATTATTTTGTGACTTCGCAGCGCTGTGATTGCAATGGCAGCTCCACTGCTGTGGCAGAACTTCAAGGTGTTCCTCACCAGGTATCCGATAGCGAGGGGCATGATATCGTACAGCCTGATTTGGCCCTCGGGCAGCCTCATCCAGCAGACATTCGAGGGCAAGAGCTGGGGTGAGTGTGGTGCATCCTCCTCTGTGGTTTTGCCTTCTGTTATTCTCCATCTGTCCATCAGGCAGCTATGACTGGTGGCGTGTGATGCGCTTCAGCATGTATGGCGGCCTCTTCGTGGCACCCACACTTTACGGATGGGTTAAGGTAAGGAAGGCCTTTGTCCCACAGCCGCGGGGATTATATCTTTTAATTTTGGTTCTTCCTCATTTTGCTGAAGGTGTCCAGCGCCATGTGGCCACAGACCTCACTGCGCACGGGCATAATTAAGGCGGCGGTGGAGTCCATATCGTACACACCGGGTGCCATGACCTGCTTCTACTTCATCATGAGTCTACTCGAGTCCAAGACGGTCGAGGAGGCTGTCTCCGAGGTTGGCAAGAAGTTTCTGCCCACCTACAAGGTATAATTGAACTCTGCTCTTCTTTCTCCACACTCACGAATTAATCCCGATCTGCAGGTGGCTCTGTCTGTGTGGCCGCTGGTGGCGACCATTAATTTTAGCCTCATACCAGAGCGCAACCGAGTGCCGTTTATTAGCGCCTGCAGCCTGTGCTGGACGTGTTTTCTTGCCTATATGAAGCATTTGGAGCACCACGAGTTGGATGTAGCCGTTTAATTGTTAGCTCTTGTTTTTATTACACATTATACCCATTGTATTAAATATTTAAATTAAATTTAAATAAAAATAGCTTTTAAGCGAAATGTCGCGTGTGACCGCACTTTTTAAGGAACAAATACTAGAAAATACCAGTATTACGGCAAACAGTGTGGAAGGGCGTACTTTTAGTGTTGCAAAACTCTGAAAGCCCCACCTATATGTTTTTGCTTTGGGTTGGGTGTGTTTCATTTGTTTACGCTCCGTTTTGTATGATAAAAGTGCAGATATTTTGTTCAATTGTGTTCCCATTGCAACATCGAAAGTCTAATCCAGAAATATGCGTGATCTAAACAAACAGCAGTCGCAGGACACTACAGATGGGGGCGTCGAGAAGGGCGATTATCCGCGTGCCACAAGTGAGTGACGCAGACGCAATGGCGATTGCACGCCCGCATTCATAATTATGCACAACCGATGATCATCCAACTTCTCTTTAGATGGCGTTGTCTTCGGGGCTATTCTCACCTTTGGCAGCTCCTTCGTGCTGATGATGTCCTTCTGCTCGCCGTACTGGATCGAGTCGTATGAGGAGACCCGCAGCAGCTTCCTTAACATGGGCCTCTGGCAGTACTGCTTCAAGGATTTTGTCTATCCGAAGTACGCGTTCCCCAAGCAGTTTACGGGATGCCACAATATATTCTCGCATGTGAGTTGTGATCCGAGTCGCTTCAGATTAGGATTTAGGCTGATTTCTTTCGGTATTCTCCACAGGAGTACTATGTGATTCGTGAGTATCTGCTTCCTGGTTGGCTGATGGCCGTGCAGGGCTTCGTCACCATGTCCTTTATTATTGTGTTCCTGGTGCTGACCCTGCTCGCGCTGACGATCATCCGACTGCCTCTTAAGCCCGTCCTCCAGTACGAGTGGCTGCTCGTTCGCCTTTCCTACATGGGCACCGCCATCTCGTGTACGTATACCCCATGCCCCATATTTATTGTGAAACCAAAAACAAATCAATCAATTAATGGTCTATCCACAGCCCTGTTCATGTTCCTGGCCGTGTGCATCTTTGGGGGCTGCGCCTATCGCCGCGACTGGCTGATGTATCCCAGATTCAATGTGCTGGGCTGGTCCTATGCCATGGCCGTTGTGACCTTCATGCTGCTGGGCCTGGCCGCCCTCATACTGCACCGCGAGGCACGCCAGGCGTTTGAGGCACGCGGCGAACAAAAGAATCTGGTCATGCAAATGGAGATGCAGGAGCCGGGCTACCAGCCGCCACGCCACCACCACAGCCAGTCACGCAGTCTGCAGGGCTACATATAGATGCGCGAGTACTGGACTCCCCCAATGAAACTTCAATGCATTCCATTCCATGCGAATCTTTATAAGTAGACATAGGTCTATAGGGTCCCTCCACCCTATCACATATCACCTGCAATCTGCAGTTTGCAATCTCTACGTTTAGCAATCTCTCTTAACTGCTGCAATCGAAGCCGTCCAAAAAGTGCCTTCTCCCGCTCTGCAATCTACAATCTAACCATCGAATATTTTACATATTTATACACGCCGAGCATCGATCGAGCTCGAGCTCCGACTCCCATCCATTTATATACATGTATTAAAGAGCACACATACACATACACTGACTCCGACTTGGCCTATTCTTGCCGGTGGTTCAAGGTGCGGCGAGGCGAGGCGTTGCGGAGTTGTCGCCTCCGCTTAATATGTTTATGTTAGTCTCTTATCTGGCTGATAGTCTGCGACGCTGATTGCCAATTGGAGCTGGCAGAGCGGAGCCCTCCCATCTCCCCATGTCGGCGGGGCACTTCAGTGAGGGTCGCGCACTTCAAGTTGATTCATCGAAAATGGGACATGGACTAGAACTGGGTCTAGGCTGCTTTCTATGGCTTCTCATCTGTGGCAGAGTGGGTAAGTGGGCAATCTGGGATATGAATTTCTTTTGGGAGCTGCTCTATAGCCTCTAGCCTGTTGCCTCTGTTGCCAACAGCCGCCCAGACAGACACCCAGCCGCGAATCATCAATGGCAGCTTGGCCAGTGTGGCGGAGACCAGGCATCTCGTCTCCATTCGCCTCAGAAGGCATGACAATAACTTTGGCAGCGGACACATCTGCGGCGGAGCACTCATTGCAGCCAACAAGGTGCTCACCGCCGCCCATTGCCTCTACAAGTGAGTAGACCCCCCCACCCGCCCTCAGGTGACTGACTACTGACCCCACCCCACCCCACCCACTCGTGTAACCCCAAAGCAATGGCAGGAAACGCTATCGTAGGCCCAGCGAACTGATTGTGGTCATGGGCACCCTGAACCGATACGAACGCCCAAACGGCACCATTGTGTCCGAGGTGAGCTCCATGGCCTACATGAACACCTTCAGTCCGGACAGCATGCGCGACGATGTGGGGGTACTGTTCCTGCGCACGGGCTTGCTAATCCGCCCCGGTAATCCGTCCAGCGTGGCGCCCATCCAGTTGGCCAGGCAGGTCACGCCTGCGGGTCGCGTGTGCCAAGTGGCCGGCTGGGGACGCACAGAGCAGGTGAGTGGATCATTGTCTGCCCAAGCCATTCATCCCGCTGCAATTCCTCTGCAGAGCACCCTGTCCAACATTCTGCTGACGGCCAATGTGAGCACCATTCGGCAGCAGACCTGCCGCAGCATCTACAAGTCGGGCCTGCTGCCGGGCATGATGTGCGCTGGCCGGCTCCAGGGCGGCACAGACTCATGCCAGGGCGATTCGGGGGGTCCGCTGGTGCACGAGGGTCGCCTCATTGGCGTCGTTTCCTGGGGCTACGGCTGTGCGGAGCCGGGCTTGCCGGGTGTCTACGTGGATGTGCAGTACTATCAGCAGTGGATCGATGAGCGCAGTGGTGTGGCCCGATCCCGAACGTCTCCTGGCCTGGGCCTCAGTTTCAGTCTGCTGGTGTTCCTCCTGACATTTACGGCCAGTATTCAGTATTCATGTGGATATAATCCTGCCTAGAGCTAAAGCTTTCCACGGGGATGCTGCCTCCCGGGGAGTGCCCAGGGGAGTCCATTCAACAATCAACATTTATTTACATCGAAAAAACACACATGTAGAACCATAAACGAGATAAACACAAAGAACTCTGGGTGAGATTTGGGGGAGGAGGAGGAGGAGGTGGAGGTGGATCTCCTTAACAATTGCGACAGTTGCGTCGCCCACGGCCCGAGGGCTCACCACTCGTCTCGTTTAGACGCAGCAGCTCCGGGCCATAGGCAATGTTGGGCAGACACCGGGACTGGGTGAGCAGCAGGGAGAGCTCCCGATTGCAGGCGGCGTTCTCAATGCGATCCATGACGCGGCCTACGAGCAGCTGTACGGCCTCCTGGACATTGGCGCCGGTGCAGGCGCTCGTCTCGATGTAGGGCAGACGGTAGCGGCGGCAGAGGGCCGCCACCTGGTCGCGGCTGACGACGCGCAGCTGGAGCAGATCGCACTTGTTGCCACACAGAACCACATCCGGATCCTCGGAGTAGGCGTGCATGCGCAGCTGCTCCAGCCAATTGACGGTCTCCAGAAAGGACTTCTCGCTGGTCAGATCGAAAATGAGCAGAAAGCCCATTGCATCCCGGTAGAAGGCCGTGGTCAGCGATCTGAAGCGCTCCTGCCCGGCCGTATCCCAGATCTGCAGGTGTATGCGATGTCTACGTCCGCGCGAGTTGTACACCTGTTGGGCAGACGCCCCAAGGGTAATCGCTTCGTCTGAATATGTTGTTGAGGCGCTCGGAGAGATCTACTTACCAGCCGCTTCTCGCGGAAATCAATGCCCACCGTGGAGATGAACTGTGTGTTGAACCGCCCGTCCGTGTACTGGTAGAGCAGGCAGGTCTTGCCCACCCCAGAGTCGCCCAGCACCAGGAACTTGAGCAGGTAGTCGTAATCGATGGTGTTTGTGTTCGTCATGGTCTCGTTCTGGCTGTTCCGTTGTCTGTGGCGGCAGCAGACGCATTCCGTCCTGCAAGCACGAGAGATTAAAGCACGGAGATTGATTGAGGTTGCGGGTCTAGGCATCAGGCAAGCCCTGACTAAGCCCTTAGCTCAGGGTGACAGGCGGAACAGGGGAGCCAAGGGGGTTGGGGCGCTACTCCATTCACAAGCATAGTCCCTCCGCCCGCAGCCGTCCCTGGCTTGTGCAGCAGCAAATATTTGAAACTCATTAAATCCCGATTTATTGATTTTCTGTCTCGTTTTCTGTCTTGGCGAAATTTTGTTGAATAGCTTCTGGACAGGCGGAGATGGGTATGTGGACTTTTTTAACGGTACTTCGAAAAAAAAAAAATAAACAGATACCGACACATCGCATACCCTGGAATACAGATTGGTTTTGACGTTACTTGGTGGCGATGTCAAAATTAACTACAAGCGGAGCATGCCCATGCCCATGCCCGTTAGCTCAGGCAACGCATCAAAGGAAAACCTTTTTAAACGGCATTTCCAGAACTTCGCATACAAAGGAAGCGCACAAAAGAGAGACACAGAACAGCAGGAATGTTTCATTTTTGCTTGCTTCCCTCTAATTAGACACATCCATAGCTGTAAATGTGTTTCACAAGAGCGTGGAGTGCATCTGTGTAATCCGTATTCCCCTCTTGGGACAAAGCGGATTATGGACTCGGTCTGTGGTCCATGGTGGGAGCGGCAGGGAATTCCTCACCCCGTAACAAGCTGTTGCTAGACAACCAGCCGTCAAGCCATGCTTACTCCTCTCTCCTTCTCGCCTTTCAAAGGAGCACACAATCGAGTTCAGCGACAAGTAGTACACTGAGCAGCACAGTCATTTATTCGCCAGGCTCGGGAACATCAGATCGAACCTTTTTACCGTATTTTGCAGTGCAGTGTAGCACGTGCAAACTAATAGCATAGGTTGAGGAATTGCTCTCCTACGTATGGTGTGTGTGTGTGTTTGTGTTTGTACATACATATGTCTGTCGAGAAACGGTAATATTCGCACCCTGAACTGTATTTATATGCCCTGCCATTTACCGCGAGCTGGAGCTGCACTCTCTCTTTACATCTTCCCTCTCTCTCTCTCTCTATCTGTCTCTTTGTAATAGAGTCCTCTATTGCTCTCGTCTAGTAATATAATTTCCTTTTGCTGTCTCCGCTACCGCTACCGCTCTCACCATCTCACTCTCTCTCGCTACCATCACGCACAAGTAACACTTATTTTCCGCTGCTGTCTGTTCTGGTGACAGGTGAAGGGCAACTAAGAGGGAATTCAGGAAATCGAATTAGCATCGACGGGCTCACAAAAGTATGCACGCATCCGTATCCGCCCCAAAGCAGCAGCAGCAGCAGCTCGCCGCCAGCCGCCAGCCGCCTGAGCAGTTAATTTTAAACCGTTATTGATTTGGAGAGGGATCGAGCAATTACTTAGGTGCCTCACCATACCTTTCTCATCCCAGGCAGGAGCTCAGGTGGACTTTGAGCCTGACACTAAAATAGACCTTTGGCCCTGGCCTCGGATGGCATCCAGGATGCGGAGTTTGTTCTCTGATTGGGTTAGAAAGTCGTAATCAGATTTCATCCGAACAGAAACAACAAGCCACTAGGCAATTAGGTCCATAACAAAGTACGAACCACACTTTTGCCCACTCACAGGAGGGGGGCGTGGAGAGAGTGGGTGAGTGGCAGAGCTTTGCTGCATTTGGTGGCCGTGGGATGCATTTGCATTAGCCTGTGTGTGCAGCATACATTTTACAATGAGATTTCGGACCCGTAATGAGATCCTGATGTGTGTGCGTGTGTGTGGTCTGTGGGCTGTGCGGGGGCTGAAAGCTGCAGCTGCAGGACATGGACATGGTTTAAAAATAAAAACGAGCTAAAGCTAGGGCTCACCTGGTGTCTGTTGTCTCCTCTCCACTCGAGGTTTCCCCACTTCAGGGCTAATTAGTGTTGCACGCAGCCAAGGCGCAGCATTCCGCACTGGCACTCTCTCAGCTTTGACTTTGGCGCCCAAAAACGTGTGGTAAGCCAAGGCGCTGCAGCTGACGGGGGTAGGGATGGGACACGCTCGCGGGCGTGGAACCGTCAAGGATGCTGGGATGGTGAGCAGGTGCTACCAAGCGAACGGGTATTTTTAGCGCGCGTAGTTTGTTTTGCACGAAACTCTCGGCAGAAGCAGCACACAGCACATCAACAATTACATTCGATGGATGAAAATACGAAAATCTCCCAGTCAGTGGCTCAGTGGAGCGCAGGTGGAGGCGGGGCAGGCAGAGCTCTGTTCACAGCACGACCTGTTGCCATGCGTTGCCCAGCACAAAATAGCTGATTTTTGGGGCAGATGAAAAGCCCGCACTAAGCTGGCTGTCCAAGTCAAAGCTTGCAAGCTTTTGGGAGGCATAAAAGCTGGGCTGCAGCCACGGTTGCCATATAAAATATTCAGAATTTGTCAATATAAAATTCAGATACTTCTCTCACTCACACTGCCTTCTATTCCCATAAAGTCTTCATTTGGACTCACCAACCTTTATGTTATTTTCACTAGTGGAGTGGAATACAAACGCAGGTGAAAAGTGGCCAAGTGTGGCAACCGTGACTGCAACGGTTCCATTTCGCGGCATTTCTTACGTGGAAGATATACTCATAGACGTTCTGTTTTTTATTGCCCGTTTTGGTTTAAAACTTATTTTATATAAAATCCAATAAAAAGGCGTTTTCAAAGTTAGTCAATCTATTAGAAAATTGATTTATCTATCGGATAAAACTATATGTTAAGTGCCGAAATTCCTAGCTAGCTAGTAATATTAAATCGAATATCAAAATCAGGCAATATGATTTCCCATCATGAACAAAGAACGCTTAGCCCATTGTTGACCAGGGGGGTATTTAATATTCCCACGAAATTTATCAATATTGAAAATATTTTCCGCATATCAGGTAAAAGATATCATGCTTACTTTTATGTTGTTATATAGAGAGAAGATTGGATTCACAAGAAGAATTTTCAAACGATATTATTTTCTGCGTTTTAACTCCAGGTTTTTAACTGTTTAAATAAAGCGGGGCTAAGTGGGCTAATTTTCGTTTTTTTTCTCAGTATATTTACCGTATATTTTGAAAATGAGACAGTATTTATTCGGAATATTTTTGGTGGTCAGGAGGTATTTTGTAACGACAAGTCCGCGGCCACACTGCTGAGCGTGTGTGTTTGTGTGTTTTTGTTATTTGAAAAAATTGTCGCCAAAACGCTGAAAGACATAGCCATGGAAAACCCTAATATAATTGTTGGCAATGCACAGTTTGACTGGGACGCCATCAACGTTGGCGACTACGACCTGGATCACTCGCAGAACTTTTTTGGTACGTCGCACACACTTTGTCAGCGAGTCGGATTTACAGCAAGCCACAAAACCGCGCCATTTTTCTCTGTCTCACGCAGCTGCTACCAACAAGGAAAACAAACCGCTGAACAATGGGAACCTTCTCCTGGGCACCACTCCGCAGGCGAAGATGGCCAACAGTCAACCGATGATGATGGTGGAGCGTGACACCAAAAAAATCATTCCCCTCAGCTGGGACTCGGACAGCAACGATGGGAAATCACCAACAGTCACAAAGGAGGACGCGCAGGTCGAGGCTAAGCCACCCACTAGGCCAAAACCAAAGGAGGAGCTTGTCAGCGAAGGGGAGCCAATACCTCTGCCAAAACCGAAAACAGAACTGAACCCAAATGCACCTGAGTTTAAGTTCAATATAAAGGCAGAAATGGAGGAGGTCGAGGTCAAGGCCCAGGAATCGCATGAGCCACAAATGGGCCTAAAGTTGCGAAGCCAGTGGTCTCCCAGGCCTCACACACACAATCACGACACCGCCGCGGTGCCGCCGAAGGCGTACGACTTCAAGAACATATACCAACATAACCGGGAGGCGGCGGTGCGCCAGCGCAATGAGGAGGAGCGTAAGGCGCGACAATTCCACAGCCGGCCCAATGCCCAACTTTTCGGCGATGCACAAGCGCTTGGAGGAGGTCGTGGTCTGCCACAAGATAACAATTCCCCACACTCCAGAAACAGTGAAACACTGGCAGATGGACTTGGAGCGCCGCAAGCGCAAGGAGCAAGAGCAGCAGGCCCAGCTTAACCAAGTTCGCCGCCCGCTCCACCTGCACGACGCCCAGCCCAGCCATCCCAAACCGTTCCAGCTGCGCAGTGATCAGCGCGTGCGCGAGCGCCGCGAATATGACGCTGCTGTGCAGGTCAGCCAGGAGAAGAAGAAAAAAGAGGTAACTGTATGTGCAAACAATTTTTGGTTTATTTTTCCAGCTTTCTGTCCATCCGATCCGTTATGTTCGAAATGTCCACCCCCGCTAGTGTCGGCTATCGATAGGCAATCGGTGGGTGAACTGGTTCCGGCGATGTCGATAGCTCAGAAAGAGAGTTCCGCTGAACCAGCTCACATCTGCGTGCTCGCAGAAATAAACTTATTTTTAAGTGTTTTGGGAACGCCACTGTGCTTTAGACTGAGCAGTTCCGAGTTGAGTAGGACCCAAACATATCAACAAGCCCAGTGAATGTTTTCACTTTAGACAGAAACACCTTTAAATCATCAGAAAGTTACTTAAACGGACACGGAGCCAAGTTTGTTTTTGTTGTTGTTAGTAGTGTGAGTGAGTCATGGCGTTTTGGACGGCGTAGAAAAGCATTGTGCATTGCATAAAAAAAGCGTGCATCAGCAGCAACCCGCACACAACAGTTGACCGGAGTCAGCGGCACTGCGAGCCCCCCGCCCCAAGCCGAGTCTAGTCCAGTTGAGACGGTGGAGGAACCAAATCGCACGGAAGGATTTGCAACAGCTGCGCCCATATCTACACGCACGCACCCACACAGTCGCAGCAGGCAACAGTCAGTGTCACATACTCGCTAGCACACTCTCGACCAGCCACGCACTCACACAAGCAACAGAAGCCGTCTGTCGTCACAGTTGAGTACTTTTCGGTTTTTCGGTTTATTTTTTATGTTCAGCCACGGAACAGCACTGAGTGGAGAAGCCGCAGCAGCAACAGTCGTCGTCGTCGTCGCTAGTGGAGAGTGAAGAGAGTGGAGAGTGTCGCAACCAGTGAGACCAGGGAACCGAAGCAGCGGGAAGACTGTTCACACACAGCAATAGAAAACATAGTGTGTGTGGTGTGCACGAGTGTGTGTGCCAGAGACGCAGAGGAGCGACAGAGAGAGGGAGAGACAGACAGCCCAGACCCAGAGCAACCCACTTTCGCCAGTCGGAACCGAGCCAGCAGCAGCAGTCAGCACCACCATGGTGGACCGTCTTGTCAACTCGGAGGCGAACACGCGCCGCATCTCCTCCGTGGAGAGCTGCTTCGGTAGCTCTGGTGTACCGCTGGCCGTTCCCGGCCGTGTACTGGTCGGCGAGGGTGTGCTGACCAAAATGTGCCGCAAGCGGCCAAAGTCACGCCAGTTCTTCCTATTCAACGACATTCTCGTGTACGGGAACATTGTGATCGGCAAGAAGAAGTACAACAAGCAGCACATCATGCCGCTGGAGGAGGTGTCACTGGACTCGATTGTGGACAATCAGCAGTACCGGAACGGCTGGTACATACGCACCACCACCAAATCGTTTGTGGTGTACGCGGCCACCAGCACCGAGAAGCAGGAGTGGATGGCCCACATCAACAAGTGTGTGGAGGATCTGTTGCGCAAGAGCGGCAAGAAGCCCGTGGAGAATCACGCCGCCGTCTGGGTGCCGGACACGGACGCCAGCATCTGTATGCACTGCAAGCGGACGCAGTTCACATTCATCCAGCGCCGGCACCACTGCCGCAGCTGCGGCGCCGTCGTCTGCGCCGGCTGCTCCTCGAAGAAGTTCCTGCTGCCACAGCAGAGCACGAAATCGCTGCGCGTCTGCGATGCTTGCTATGAGCGTCTCAAGCATGTGCCCAGCGGTGCTGGCGAGGAGTTGGCGGGCGCGACCGCTGGCGGCGTTAAGCACAATGCCAGCGGTCATGGCCCGGCGGGCGATAGCTCCAACGATGAGGACACTGACGAGGAGACGACCTCGCCGGGCGGCGAATCGCACGACGAGCCGCGCTTCTACGGCGACAGCAGCGTGCTCTCCGCGGACGATAGCCAATCCACGATAGCCGCTGCAACGCCAACATCCTCCTCCTCCACGACGACCGTCAGTCCCAGCCAGAATCCCGCCGTGGCCTCCTCAATGACGGGCTCCCACTGTTGAGACAACATACTCAGACGGACGGAGCTGCAGACGGACAAACACGATCGAAACGCGATCGGATAACGGGTACACCGCACATTCTCATATACATACAAACATACATAATCATATATATATTCTTATACTACCATTATATACCCTTCATGTATCTTCATGGAGCGTGTTGACTCGTTCACTCGACCTTGCCTTGTGTTTTAGTCTTAACTCCTCCGCTCGCGCGAAAATTCCATACTGGCCCCGGCTCTGTTCTCTATGTTGTTTGTGTGTGTGTGTGTGTGTGTGTATGTATGTGTGATAATCTTATCAGGCCCGGGGCCGCTTGTTGTTTTTACTCTATTTTTCACTGGCAAACAAACTGCTGCTGCCCCGCCAGAGAAGAATGAAAACGAACGAGAGGATAGAGGCAGAGATACCAAGTGGGGCTCGTATCGGAGCCGGGAGATGGAGCAACCCAGGGTCAGTCTCAGCAGTAGTTGGAGATCTGCTCTGAATAAAATCCCCGACATGACTCAGACTCTGGCTCTGAGGCTAAGCCGCCACCCCCCTCCCACCAAGTTGCTGAGCTTCGTCTGATAGACTGTGACTGTGACTGTGAGGGAGCGTCTTTGCGGCTGGACAAGTGACTCAGTCGACGCACCATCAGTCACCGGACATATCAACAATTCCCGCCGCCTCGTGCTGCTGAAGGCGTTACATAAACGCCACCTAATTAGAACTGGCGGTGGGCAGGGGGGTGGGAACAGATGTTGGGATTTTACCATTACCATTACTCTTGCCTATTTACGATTAGATTAGCAACAATTATGTGGTGTGGCTAACCGTGCTAACCCTGTTTTGTTTCCCCTCCTACCTACCATTTCAGCAAGACGAACAACGGAAGCGATGCACGCAGGAGGAGATCAAGGAGATACGAAAGATGACGGTATTCAAGGCGCGTCCAAATCCCTTCAAGTAGCCCACAAAAAATACTTTAAAATTGTCCAAAATTTCGATGCTAAGGCCTCCCTCTCTCTCCCTCCACTCCCAAAAATCCCCCTTTCATATTTTTTACTTTCCGGAACTGTAATCTGTAATTTAGAGCAAAACTAGGCGATACGCGGGGGTGAGGATTATGCATATACATACATTTATTTTTGTACTACGACGGAGATCAGATCTGGTCAACGACAACAAAAAAAAAAAACAAGGAAACAAACGTTGTATCCATAAGCAGAAGCATTAGCCAGACACGAGAAGGAAAATCAAAACAAACAAAAAAAAATTAAAAATTAAATGATATTTGATTTCTTGGAAACGGTAGGACTCGAAGCGGAGGCGCGAATCTTTCTACCTAGCAGGAGATATCCAAGATCCAAGAGATCAGCGCCCTGGAAACGCTTGTCTAGAACCAGCCACCCCAATACACGATACACACGTACTGCATACACATATATATAGTTTTTTACCAGCATTACTCGATTTGTCTCTAACATTATTTTATACGTACATTCGTTCGTTTATATACAAACAAGCATTAATTTTTTTTCGATGGGAAGCCACCTCTAATCGTACGTTCTCGGATGGGAAGGATAACTATATGAATATATATATATATGTATACCATTAGGCAATTTGCAATTGCAATCATTAACTGTTTTCTATTTGTAATAAGTCGAAACAAACAAAAACAAACAACAAAAACACAATAAATAACTGTAAATTGATGCGGCGAGTCGAGTCTGTGGAATTGCCTTTGTGTGTGTGTGGGTGCGGGAAAGGGGGTCGGATTTCTGCACGTGCACCATTGCGACAGTCTTCAAATATAAGTGTCCAATTATTTACAGTGTGTAAACATGCGTGCCGATCACTCTCTTGAATGGATTCGGACACACTCGCACTCTAGCCATCCCTTTCTAATTCCTGCTGCATACCATGTGCAGAGTGCAGCAACAGACGCCAGCTAGCTGTCTCGCTTTAAACCAGGCATGAAAAAATAATGAAACACGTGGTAATTTTTTGGGGATAAGCATAAATAAAAAAATTTATTTATGTTGCAGAAGAATCGTTCAACATGTGGGTTGAGCTGTCATCATCTTAGAACTGGCCATCACTGCCCCAGGAGGTCTTGACGGTATCCTCATTCCAGTCCTCCACACCGCCAACAGTCTCGGCGGCGACCTCATCGGCCCAGTTGGTGGTCTCCTCGACGGGATGGTCGACAACCTCCTCGATCTTGGGTGGTGGCAGCAGCTCCTTGGCGGCGGCCTCCTCCTTCTCAGCCTCCTCAGGATCGCGGTAGAAGTACAAGTCAACGACCACGGGCCACTCGACGGTGCGCGAGATGGTGCCACGCAGACGGAGCACCTCACGGGCCAACAGCCACCACATCAGACCGATGGAATGAGCAGACTTGTTGTTGCATGGAATAGCAATATCGATGTAACGCAAAGGCGAATCGGTGTTGGTGAAGGCAATCACGGGGATGTTCACGTACGAGGCCTCCATGATGGGCTGGTGATCGGTCATGGGATCGGTGACAACCAACAGACGGGGCTCGCGGAAAGCGGGCTGGATCTGATTGGTGAAGGCGCCGGGAGTGAAGCGGCCAGCAATGGGAGTGGTGTCCGTGTACTTGGCGAACTTCAGCACAGCGCGCTGGCCGATGGGACGCGACGAGATGACGAAAACCTGCCGAATTGAGGGAGAACATTAATTTACTGCATTTTACTGCGACTGTGGAACCGGCTGCTTTATCTGTGGGCTTTGTGAGGCGTGGCATATCAGCTTTAAGTTGAAATCATTTCATTTCATACCCGAAAGATAAAAGAATCATCATATGAACCACGCGGCACCTCACACAAGCTGACTATAGAGCAGGGAACACAAGAACAGAGCGTTAACTTACATCTGAAGCGTTCTCAATGGCCACGATGGCGCGAGCGGCCAGCTGCAGCTTCTCCCAGGTCTTGCCCAGGTTGATGATGTTAACACCATCGGCGCGACGCTTGTAGACGTACTGCTCCATCTGGAAGTTGACGTTCTCCGACCCCAAGTGGGTGGTGGCGACCAACATCTTGGTAATGTCATCCTCTTTGAGGGACAAGATATCTAAGCCTCCCGACATTTTAACGTGGAAAGAGTTACGGAACCTGTGAAATGGAAACAAAAACTCGTGTTAGCTCTCCGTCGCCTCAACATAACCCAACTAATTCTCACTTCCACGTGCTCCACCCAACAAAATGTGCGAAAATCAACAACAAATACACTGCCGTTGATTGCCCACTGTCGGGCTTTGCTTATGTGGCTTAGATTTCTCAATTTCATAGTCAAATATCACTCTTTTGTTAAACTATTTACAAATTTTCGTGGAACTTACGTCTGGATGCCGCTGGGAGTTTTGACAAAATGGCCGAGAAATGTGTCTATCGGTATGACCTCAAAAATATCCCAAAATATATTTTCTGTATATACCGTAAAAATACCGGAAAGAAAACGGACTTAGCCCACTAAGCACCCCCTCTACATAAACAGGCGGACACCTTCAATAAACCTTTGAAAAATAATACTGTTTGTAAGTGCTCCTTGTAGCTCCATCCTCCTCTTTACCTACAAAACAAAAATGACTACCGAAATCTTTCACCTGTAATGCGTGAAGTACATATGTTAAAGTTACATAAATTTCGTGGATATATCAAATACTCCTGGTCGGCAATGGGTTAACGTTATATTTTATTGATTGAAATCGTATTCCATAATTTTGATATTCAGTTTAATATTACTAGATAGTTGGCCCTTTTAGCCCTAAACAAATAATTTTATCCGATAGATACTTCAATTTTCTACAAGATTGGCTAGTTTTCAGAAGGGCGTTTTATTGCATTGTTAACATAAAAAGGTTCAAACAAAAATGGTCAAAGCATAAAACGTAAATGTGTACGAAATGTGACGTCATTGTTGCTTGTCAAATTTGTTGTTCCAAGCTGCTTTGAAACATTAATATTGCATTTGTCTTGGAATGCGATGTTTTTTAAATATTAATGCATATGATTTGTGTTTTATACATACATATATCCTTGTTCTGATACCTATTATTGGTACCCGTGAGCTGCAAAACTTTGTTAATATCATTAAAACAGAGACTGAGTATTTTCTCCATTAACTGGAGCCTGAATTACAAACATAATCTATATTATATAATATCCATTTTCCCAAGGTATGCAGATTGTTGCTCATTCCGTGCCAAAGTTGCACAACAATGCTGCTAATTCATGTTGCTGCTATGTGTATATACCACGTAGTTGTTCAAAAATACCAGTATATACCAGATAAAAAAAAATTCTTTTTGCTCAATTTTGGCACCAAAAATACCATAAAGTATTTGACCTAACCATCCCTGGTTTTCGTATTTTGTTTCGATATATTTGATAGTTGAATCGATGCCTGGCCGAAGCTCACTGCTGTGACATCAATAGCCAACCACATTGGCGGTTAACTCAAATGAAAAACTCAAAGCGGACCGTTTTTTTTTTTGTATACACATTTATTGCAAGTTGTTTTGTTTATATTTTAATTTACGTGTATGTTTCCTCGCCTTCTGTAACTACCACAACAATGTTTGCATATTCCACACATTCAGCTGGCTTGCAATGAAAATTTTCTTAGTTTATGTACGTGAATACATCTCCGTTCACATCTGGCCTGGTTAAAAAATTGTGTGTGTGTGTTTGTTAGTAACTTGAAATGCGATCTCTTCGCTTATTTCCTTTATTTTCTCATTTAGATTTAGATTTATATCTCTTTCCTTCGTTATTCGTTATGGTTGAAGAGATATCTGGCGTTTAAAAATTGATTTCGATTTCGATTTCCATTTTTTTTTTTTTTTTTTTTTTTTATGTTTAACATCTAACAAAATGCACTCGTTTTGTGGGTGTATGTGTGTGTGTGTGGGTGAGCATGAGTGGGAGTGTTATATTGTGGGTGTAGTCTGGCTCTGGACCGTACCATTATTCGTTATCTTTATCGTAACTTAACAACATTAATAATAATAAAAAAAAACATCGTTTTGTATACATAAACCGTTTTGTTTTTTTGTTTGATTTTTTTGTTGTTTTGTTTTTGTTTTGCTTTTTAGTATCATTTTTTGTGACTTTTAGCTTATATTCTTTTCGGGTTTTAGTTTTAAATTACTAACTACTTATACAATGTAATGTTAACTTGTTTTACTTGTTTTAATTTGTCCGTAAAGGTTTGTTTTCTCTTCCCTCTTCCCTCCTTTTTGCATCCCCTTCTCTTCTTGCGTTTGTTTGTTTGTTTGTTTGCTTGTTGGCTTTTTAAACACTAAATTGTTTTTTGTGGGCCACATTGTTTTTTCCATGGGTTTTTTTTTAGTTTTTTATTTTTTTCATGTTTCATGTTTCATGTTTTGTTTTGCTTTTTGTTGTTAGTACTCGTATAATAAATCTGAACAATTTGTCTTAAAAAATATATACATATACGTAATAATTAACATTTCACTATGTTCTCCCCTCCTCCGACGATCCATACAATCCATCCGTAACGTGTGTATAAAATATTTTCACTACAAAAAATCACTCTTTTGCAAATAAAACTCAATAAGTTTCCCTCTCTTTCTATTCCTCTCGCTCTCGCTCTCTCCCTCTCTCTCTCTCTCTCTCGCTATCTCTATCTCTATCTCTTGCTTGTTTTTGGCTGTTAACATTGTTTGCATTTGCATTTGCATTTTTTTACTGCTGTTTACTGTTGTCCTCCGTTCACCGTTCACCGTCCTGTTCGTTTGTCGAGTCTCTTGTGTTTTGTTAGTTGCTGTTTCGTTCTCTCCTCTTATCGTTTTGAACGGAAAGTGGGGGCAGTGGGGTGGGGGCATGGGAACCGATAACGCAAGGTACAATATTAAACAGAATAATAAAGAGTACAGTTGGCACTGCTCCGCCTGCTGGTTGCTGCACCTTGACATAGCGGCTTATTATTGAACAGAGATGGCATTAAACAAATAGTTTCAAAGAAGCACACACATAAATACAAACATATATGAATATTACATACATATGACATATACGCGCATTATTTGTTGGTATTTATCAGATTGTTTTTTTATCAGATGGCAATTAGTGGGAAGGTGTATGTGTGTGTGTGTGTGTGTGTGTGTGTGTGTGTGTGTGGCAGGGAACAGGGATGGGGCAGGGTATATTCACACCGACTTATAACTGTATCATTTAATTTTGCTCGTTAAGTAGACGACCGTACCATACATACATATGTATACTCTTTTTTATGTTTTTCTTGCTCATTTGGTTTTTGTTTTTTGTTTTTTGTTTTGTTTGGTTTTTGTTTTTCGGTTAGGAATATATTCCTCGCTAAACACTTAGAAGACACATATGCATACAGACATATAAACGAATACCAACACAAAACAGTTATCTCATCTCCTCTCTTCTCCATGGAAGTTGTCATTAGTTAGCTCTCGTTTAGTTCTGTGAGTGAGTGTCAAGTGTTGTCTGTGTGTGTGTGTGTGTGTGTGTGTGTGTGTGTGTGTGTGTGTATATTTATCGACTTGATTAGTTAATCCATTTAATCGTTTAACTTTTTGTACACATTTAATTCGATTTTCGAGTTTACTTTAGTTTGGATTTAAGCACGTTTAAGTCCATTCACAAGAACAATTTATAAATATTCTTTATCTCTTTCTTATTTAAGCGTGTTGTGTGTGGGTGTGTTGGGTGTGGGTGTGGGATCGGAAGGCAAGCCACTTCCACTCTGTGACTGCCGTTACTCTCAGTTTTTTTTTTTTTTCTTTTTCTTTTTTTGGTGTACCTTCCAGTGAGCACACCCTGTTTACAGACATAATCACACCTGCTTGCTGGCATTAACTTTCGACCACACACCACAAAAACACACACCCACTCACATATGTAAGTAGAAATATAAACCAGAATTTCTCAATTGGTTAAGCTTTTAGCGTGGAAAAAAGGGTAAAGGGGGAAATTTAGGTAGACAGAGGGGCTGGGACGGCAAGCGAAATAAAAGTTCTAGCGAAGCGGTAGGCAGGGTAAAGCAACTTAGGGAGGGGATAAGCGCCTAGTTCGTGTTGTGTGTAATTAGCTCCTAGTGAGACTCAAAATTTTTCCTTTACACATTATTATTTAGTCTCCCTTCTGGGTGTTTTTTATTTATTTTTATTTTTCTCGTATTATTATTCCTCCTTGTCTTTGTGGCGGCATCTAAGCAAAATCAGTAAAAATATATGCATACATATGTACATACATATATATTTAATTATAGTACGTTTGTATGGTATAATGGTTGGATTTCTTCCATGTGTATATGTATATGTATATGTACGTGTATATGCAATAACATTTATATCGTCGTAATCATAGCAAGGTAAATATACATATAAATATGTTAAGGTGTATATAGTATTATGCTGGGCCTATACCTGCGGCTGGATCGCCCATCTCTTTTGTGTATACATATATATAGACATAATTTGCCATACGCCTAGTTGAGTATAAATATTAACTACACAAAAAAAAAAAAAACAAAAACAAAAAACAAATTGAATAAAACTCACAACGAAAAACAACAATCACAAACAATCAAACGAATTACATAGATTTTTTCTTCACGTGTCCGTTACATCTGACACTCGCTCTTTGCACTCTCCCGCGCTCTCTCTCTCTCTCTGTCTGTCTGTCGCTCTGACTGCCTGCTCAATTTCTCTCTTTGTTAACATTTTACAAGTTCAATCGCCCAAAAAGTAACGGTTGACTTTGCACCTTCTTTACTTCTCTGTCCCTTCCCAGCCAGCGCTTTCTATTCACTACTTGCCGGAGCGTCGCTCTTTTCTTTATTAAAACTTATTTATTATGAAGTGCTGTTACATTAACTGTACGTTGAATGTTTAGTTAGGTTTTTGGCTTTACTTTTTACAATCTTTGATTTTTTGGTTTGTTTGTTTGGCTTTTCGATTGATGTGAATGCGGTTTTCGGTTTACGGTTTTCGGTTTTTGTTTTGTTTTGTTTGCTGAGGCGCTTTGGGTTCTTTTCTTTCTCTTGCTCTTGCTCTTCTTTTAGGTTATGTTATTCCACCGTTATTCTTTAACTTTTAGAAAGCTTTCAGTTTACATATTATTTGAAACATTGATTTTGATTAGGCGTACGTACACATTGCGCGTACAGCGGGCGGGGCGGGCGCTGTGCGACTTTTCTCCGAGTGACTGTAAAAAAAGTTTCGTGGCTGTGTGTTGGTGTGTGTGTGTGTGTGTGTGTGTGTGGTGTGTTTGTTTGTGTGCGTGCTTATTGGAATTGCATTGGAAAACGCTGCACGCGAAGGAACACACAGATCTAGTTGCTGTTCCCCAGCTGTTGCGCCGCTTCCAGTGAGCAGTTTCCCGTTTCAGTGCCAGCTGCGATCTGTCCACTAGCTGCTTCTCCACTGGCTGGAACGCTTCAGAGCACCGTCTCCATTTCGGCGATTTCCGTCTTGTACGACCTTAGGAATCCATGGAGACAGTTAGTCGGGAATTCGGGGGGGCTAGAGTGCGGGTTTTTTTTTGCTAATGGATAATGTGTGTGCATAATGGATACGGTAATACGCAGCATGCATGTTAAATAGCTAAAATGGTGCTCTCAAAAGGGTTCGTGGGGGGTTGGGGGTCTAGCGGTGCAGGAAATGCGTTCCGGGACAGGCAGGACATGCTAATTAGCCTGCCCAACAATACAACAGCAAAAGAAGAGAAGAAAAAATGTGACAAATAGTAATCAGACTGCCATTGTTATGGCCGTTGTTATCCTGCCCCCCTTCCACCCCCCAGTTCCAGTCACAGTTCGACAAACAATGGGGCAAATGTGTGTCAAGGCAGACGTTTCTCCCTCTCGCTCCCTCTCTCTCTGTCTCTCAGTCAGTAGGGAGAGCTTTGTTTGGGGTTGTACATATGTATGTACAGTGTACACATGTATGTATGTATAGTCAGATCGAAAACATTAGCCATTATTTCGGAACAGCTGAACTGAAACTGAAACTGGAATGGGAATGGGAATGAGAATGGGTGCAGGGGGATAACGGGAAGATGTGGATTCGGATGTGTGCCCGGGACCTAAGCATCATCAATCAATCAGAGGCCAACACTGGGGCGCAGCACTCAAGGGTTCGCATGTAAATAAATTAGTACCGAAAAGCGAAAAGTGCGAAAAGTGCGAAAAAGCGAATCACCAAAAGAGCCGACGCGTCGGGAGGGAGGGAAACCCGTCAAAGATGGGCGTGTGACACGATCAGAGCCCCATCCAAAAAGCTGCCCAACTCTTTCAATCTATCTCCATGCAAGAAACAAACAAAGCAAAAAAAAAGGGAACACATGTTGCCTGATAATCATCCATTTGGCAGGGGGCGGGCCCCAAATGGCACATAACTTTTTTTGGGGTTGAACTTTTTGAAGTGTTTTCCATGTTTTGCCCCGTGATGGGACGCGACGAGATGAATGGGAGACGGGTACAAGCCCGTGCGCGTATTTTGTTTTACAATTTGAGGCGAATTTTCTCTCTCTCTCTCGCGCTTTTTCCGCGCAAACTTAATTTGCGGCAATTCGGTGGAAAGTTGCTGGCCCGCCCCACCCATGGGTGCCACCAGCCACCAGCCACGAGCCACGAGCCAACATAAAAGCGAAAAGTCAAGAGCCAAAAGTCAACGCGGGCAACCTGAGCTGAAAACAGATTTTATTCGAGCAGCAAGCCATAATGATGCGCATGCATGGGGATACAGCAAAAAGGAAAGCCACAGCCAGAGCCAGAGGAGGAGCAGCAGGAGCAGCAGCAGGAGCAGGAGCAGGTGATGGGGACGAGTTTCTCCTGTGCGAATTGGTCGCATGTGGAATGGGATGCCGACAGGCACAGGCACAGGCACAGTCCCAATCGCAGTCACAGTCACAGGCTCCCGGCATCGATGCTTTGTTTGGCCAACAACAAAAGCCGACATAAATAACTTTCCATTCCATTCGCAGCGGTGGATAAATCTTTTGGCACGCCATAACGCACAACACACACAACAGTGGGGTGCGGTGGCTGGCACGGGGGGACGCACTATGCACGGCTGCCGCAACCACAGTGCATGTACCTCCACACTCTATCCTCTGCCACTTGACACTGCCACTTGCCACTGCCACTTCCTACTCGCACTGCCACTTCCCACTTGCCACTCGCACTTCCCACATCCCACTGCCCACTTCCCACTTGCCACATCCCACTGCCCACTCCCACTGCCCACTCCCACTTCCCCTTTCATTCGCATCTTAACCAGACACGGACAAACACGAACACAAAGACACTTGGACACTTGGTTAGCAAAGCCCTCGGACTGTTTACATGCCTGTAATTAATGCAAATGTCGAGCTGGTGGCTGGTGGCTGGTGGCTGCTGCTGGTGCGTTCGTGTGAATCCTAAACATGCATGTACCACATGCACCACATGACTGACACGAATCCGAGCCGGAGAGGCGGAGTCAGAAGAGCAATGACGTCTCTCGGCCAGACAGTGCTATATGATCTTGGTAATCGCTTGGCCCAGCCGACCAGCCGACCATCCGACCATCCGACTAACAGAGTTACGCACAGAAACATTAGCCTTGCATAAAGCTGGCATATAATCGGCTTTGAGCAGAGCTTCAAAGCTGCTGCGCCCATCTATGTCTTACCTAATTTCTGTCACTAATTGGATTACGAATTATGTGGATATATAGTGGTGGCAATGCGATTGGGCTTCCAATGGAATGTTTTCTTTTTCTTGTTTAAAGAAATATAAAAATAATCATTGTAAACATTCCCTGCTGCCATTATTAAATGTTCCCTAAAAGAGGTGTACGAACTGTGCATGAAACTCGGCATAAAACTCGGCATAAAACTCGTCATAAAACTCGGCATCAAACTCGTACGAGTATTTAAATAAATCCATTGCTTTGTTGCGACTTTCCTTTTGGCACTTTGCCGAACCAAATCGAGTTTGTCTCAAGCCAACAAACAGTTTTTGCATTTCCGGCTGCCGGCTGCCGGCCTTAGAGTTTTATAATTCTGCAGTAGCCGGTAGCCTGCAGGCCGGCTGCTGCTTATAATTAAGTTAGTTTTCATGTGGCGATCCACCTTGTTTAATGGCTGTCGGTAGGGGACATTGCAGTAACCGAAAACGAAAAGGATAATTGCCTTGTGTGTTATCTGCTGTTGCCAGGCAAATGCCATAGATACTCGCATCCTCTCGGGCAGCAGCGCCTGCCGGGGCCAGCAGTAACTAAATAATCACAATGTGTGGTCGAGGATAAAGCTGCTGCTGCTGCTGTTGCTGCTGCTGCCCCATGCCCGATGCCCCATGCCCGATGCCTGGTGCCTGCTGCCTGATGGCTGCTGCCTGTGGCTGCCTTGGGCTGCGGCCCCATAAACACTCTAATTCCATTCAAAGGAACTGCCTGGGATGAGCCAGAGTATAGAGGGGTGGTAGAGTCGGGTAGCAAAAAGTAATATTCGCACTGCGGCTGTAGATGTCACCGGAAGTGGGTCGGAGCGGTGCGGTGCGGTGTGGTGCGGTGCGGTGCGGGGCAGGTGGTGCCTGCAACCCATTCATGCCATGCACGAGCACTGGCCCTGCTCGAGCTTTGAGCTTTGTGGCTGGGTTTTTGGCCATGAATGGACGAGTAAATGATTGACTCACTGACTGACACAGTGGCAGACTGACTGAACGTTGGGGTTAGGGGCACAACATATACACAACATATACACATGGACACAGACGTGTGCGAGGCTGTGGCCAGTGGCCAGTGGCCACTGATGAGCTGCTCACTCGTGATGGAGATGGAGATGGATATGGAAATGGAAATGGAAATGTTGATGCAAATGCTGGCTACCCAGGCACAAGCCTTCACTGATCTGTTAATTGGTGGTGGCGCGTGGGGAGAGTGCTGGGCAGTGCAGTGGAGTGGAGGGGGGTGGAGTGGAGTGGAGTGGAGGCAACGTTTGGCCACTATGAAGGGTCGTAAAACGTTTCCACATCCGATTACCGCACCTACTATAAAACCCTGGCCGCACATTCAACCCCATTGCGAATGATATGCAAATGGAAGGACCCACACACACACACACACACAACACACACACACACACACACACACACACACACACACATACATTTATATATATAAGGAAATGGAGCCAGAGACGAACGAACCAAATGAATGACAACAGGAACTGTCGGAAATTGTGTTATAACTAAAGACTATAACCAGGCACAGGCACAGAGACAGAGACACAGAGACAGAGACAGAGACACTAGAGCACTGAAGAAGCGACTCTCCTGCCTCTGCACTATGGGAACTTTGACCACTTTTTGTGGCAATAATTAATAACTTCCAAACGAAACGATATTTTTTGGTTTAGTTTTTTGATATGAGTTCATAATAGTAAAATGAAGGTTTTTAAAAAAATGGGCGTGGCAACTCCTTTTTTTATAAAGAAATCACTTTTTTTTTTTGCTCAAGAGGCAAAAATTAATTTAGACTTGTTAAAAAATGAGTCATTAAACATAATTATGAGCACAATTTTAACAGTTCAAACACATAAACATATATAACATACCTGTCTGAATCGAACTTATTATAAAGAAATCACTTAAATTAATGAATTTATAACTTTTTAGCCCTTTTTACAAAACGAAAAAACAAATTTTTCCACCAACATTCGGCTATCGATAGCAAACAGCTGACTTTAACAGCTGTTAATTTAACAGTGGCGCACGCTGTTAACTTTTTTTTTGAATAACATTAAAGATCAATGTTATTCGGATATATCAGGTCAATAAATATATTATTTTTACTACTTTTGAAAAATGAGTTTTGGCCAGAAAAAGTGGTCAAAGTTCCCATAGTGCTCTGCCTCTGCCTCTGCCTGTGTGTGTGTGTGTCTGTCTGTGCTTGTGTGTGTGTGTGTACGCCTGTTGGTCGACATCGAATCAGGAACCGAGATAAAGTAATTTAATAAAGTCATTTCCATATATTTATATTAGAAGCAGCAACCAGAGCAAAGCTGGCCCCAGGGTGTGGATGCGAATGGGGGATGTGGGTGCTGCGGAGGCTGCGGGGCCTGTTGGGTTTGTTGGGTCTGTTGGGTGTGTGCAGCAGCTGGCCGACATCATTAGCGTGGCCAGTTACGAGTCCCTGCCAGTGCCAGCGCAGAAAGAACAAAAACAACGGACCAGACCGGACCGGACCGGACAGGAATGTTATCTTAAGCAATTGCTTAATTTAATTACGACAGTGAGGGGGAGGTGGAGGTGGGGGTGGAGCAACTGGATGGTGCAGATGGTTCGTGCAGGATGGTGGGGGGGATTGGGAGTCTGCTACTTAGTAAGGGGCGCATGCACATAGAAAACTTACCACCTGTATAGATCTTGGGCGCTGGCAGCCAGACTGAGGTTGCCCAGCAGCGGCGGTCGCTCCTTCAGATGATGATGGTTGAGCAGGTCCGAGGAGGAAGCAAGCCTGCAGGGTATACAAAGGAGGAGAATGAGAGATCGCGATCGGGAGGGAGCGCGGCGGGACGCACCTCAGCTGCGGCGCCTTGATGCCGTGCTTGTCCATAACCTTCTCCAGCTGGCGGACCCGCAGCCGCGACATGTCCAGCTCGTGCTTGACCTTCCACAGGTGCGTGTCGCAGATGGGATCGTTGCAGCGATGCTTCTTGAGGATCTCGGTGGCCTCGAACACGGCGCCCCGAAATGTCAGCGACTTGCCCATGGACAGCGAGATGAGGGCACAGCAGTGGCCGCCATCCTTCTTGGCCAGCCGCGTGCGTATGTACTTGAAGTAGACATGCTCGAGCAGCAGCAGCAGGGCGGCCAGCAGTATGCCGGCCATCAGCAGCAGGAATGCGGACAGGAACTGCTCCAGGGCCAGCGGATCGGATGACTTGTGCTCCTGCTTGCCCGGCCGGCACGTGCCCGTCATCCAGTAGCGCCTCAGCCGCTCCAGATCCCCGTTGGCCCGAAACTCGAGCAGTCGCTTGTTGAACATCTGCACGTACTTGGAGTTGCGGCTAAAGGCCAGGCCGTATCCTGAGGATATGAGGAGGAGGGTTCGGATATGGGATATGGGTCAAAATGTGCACACAAAGGGTCAAAGGGCGGACAGCCCTGATGCCCGTTCGCTTACCCGTCATGGCATACCAGCTGCCAACGGTCATTAGGCGGCAATCCTCATCCTGGGCCACCAGATAGTCAAGCACTGTGCCGTCATAGATGAACGAGTCCAGATTGCCATTGAGCACAGCAGCCACGCCATCGGCCACGCTCGTTTTGTTGTAGCTAAGAGAAGGAAGGGAGCAAGGGAGCGTACAGAGAATGGAGTTGACATCTGACTGACTGCGTGCCTGCCACTGGCAGGCTGCACTCGATTCGACTCACTTCTTCATGTAGAGATGCATGTTGGCGAAGTACTTGTGGATGGTCGAGTCCGTGTGGCTGTAGGGGATCGTGCCGAACTTGAACGAGGGCTTGTGCGACGTCGGATGCACCAGGCGGCTGTCATTGAGGCCGCTAAACTCGTGAAACTCCTCCCTGCATAGCCGAAACAGCGTGAAAGGATCTGGGTCTGGGAGACACTTAAGCGATGGTTGCTTACCTGGTTATCATGAAGGCTGCAAGGTTGGCAGTGTAGATGGCAAGAAAGACGACGGCGAACAGCGCCCAGACGTTGGTCATGAAGCGGGAGGTGAAACCGCGCGGCGAGTCCACGTGGACGGCCGCTTGGAAGAGTACGGCCCACACGAGCCAGTAGGTGCGGAACAGGGAGAAGCGGTAGGGGGTCACGTTGGTGTTCTGCAGGTAGAGCTTCATGTCGTAGCCGCTCGGCGACAGCCATTCGAACAGGAAGATCATGAAGGTGGCTGCCTGGATGGCCACGATACCCACCTGAGCACACACACACACAGACACAGACGAGGCGAGAGTATGGCGGGGGAGCAGGGAAAGAGAGAGAGAAAGAGAGAAGCAACTTACCGGACTGTGGCTGAGAGATAGATAGAGAGAGAGAGAGAGGGAGAGAGAGAGCTCTGAGTGACTTACCAGCATCCAGGAGGCCGTATCGAAGGGCTCCAGGAAGGCCGTGGGCGATATAATGCCCGTCCGCTTGGCCACCACAATGGCAATGCCCGTCTCCATGAACGGCTCACTGAAGTCAACGACCGCCTCGCGCTCCGTGTTGATCATGAGGGAGGTGAGCACCATGTCCGTCTTGCGATTGACTAGATCGGCGATCAGACCGTTCCATTTACCATTCTCAAGTGTACCCCATTTACCATCTTCGACCCGCACCAGCTCGTAGGTGAAGCCGAGCTCTTCCGCAAATTTCTCAAGCAGATCGATGCAGAAGCCGCTGCAGCATTGGTAAAAGGACTCGTTGCGGTGTGCCTGGCCCACGTCGATGTCGGCGGCCATCTCATGGTCGGCCGCCACACGGCAGAGCACACCGCGGTCCATCAGGCACTTGCCACTCACTGGATCCGCGGGCGACAGATTGATATAGGGTGCCTCTTCGAGGAATGTTATCTTTAAATGGAACTTCTCCGGCACCCCCTGGGGCGGTGCATGCGAGTTACCTGGCCACGCGATATCGCGTATGTCCAGCTTCTGTGTCTCCCACGATTTCCACACACCAATCTGTTGTACGGTGTGGTGTGGTGTGTGGTGTGGTGTGTTCCAATGCGAGTCGAGCATGTGTACAAAGCGGTGCAAAATAGGTGATCGAAGATCGAATTTGATCGGGGTATTTGTTGGCAGGGGGGTGGGGGTGGGGTGGGATATATCGGAGTGGAGAGTGAGGAGAGAGTGAGTCAGAACAAGGTGACACGGTGTCAAGCGAAAGCATGCGTAGAAGGCGCCACTTACCTCCTCCCAAACGAGATTCTTGTTGTTGGCACTCGGCCGCAGATTCATGATCTTCAGCTCGGCCGACTTCAAGTCGCCGTCGGCCGTGAACTCAATATTCGGCTTGTTCAGGTCCCCCTCAATGGAGACGTTTCGCAAGTACTTGAAGAAGCTACAAAAGATATTGCACTCAATTATGCCATGGAATTGGCTAGCCACCCCAGCCCACCACCTTGAAGCACGCACAAACTCAGAGGCCTTGGCATTGATTCGCAGGGCTACACATTCCCGGCAGAGCTGTTCCACTCCAGGGACCGTCAACACAATTTAAATTACACATAAATAAATGTGTAATGCATACATACTCATGTGCACAGGCACTGCTGTGGATTCCTCAGCTTCATTTACTTGGAAATTCGCAACTGGCTCATTCTTTGTACAATTTTATTGCTTGGTAGCTTCTTTTGCTGGCCATCGAAGCCATTCAATAACCAAAGTCCCAAAAGGGAACCATAGCATAAAGGCACGAATTTTTTTAAATTTCAAAATGTAAGTAACACTTAAAACGTTGCAAAACTTTTACTTTGGCTTATTTAATAGCACTGTGCGACAGTCTGGCGTTGTGCGCCAAACTGTAGGCCAAAATCACTTCCAAATACTCCCAAAATTTTTTTTTTTTTTTTTTTTTTTTTTTTTTTCAATTAAAAAGCCGCATTGTGCTGACTGACAGGACAGGTGGACAGAAAAATTGTAAAGCAATTTAACAGAATCTTTGATTAGGTTGGGTTACGTTGGTTTATCCCGGACGGCGCTCACTGGGCTATGACTTTGGCTATGGGGCTATGGGGCTGTGGCCTATGCGTCAGCATGGCCCTAAGCTATCCGAGAATTTTTGATTCGTGGTGTTGGAATAAATACACCCGAAGTTATGGCGACTCAAAGCTGAAGTTTTCCACCATTTTAAATGATTGTCAGCAAGGAAAATGCCCAAATTATTATGTTAGATATGGATTACGGTCCCTGGGTCGAGCTGGTTTCAAGCAAAAAATCAATCAAGCGATCGTAATTAAATGTGAAAATATGAAATGCAAAAATGGCAAATAAAGTTCGAGCGCTAAGCGGCAATCTGTATGAAATGTTTGAGGCTGGGTTCGTGTGGCTGAACTTACATTTCGCCATTATCCCAGCGGCCGCGTCCCTCGTCCTCGCAGGACAGCGACTGGGTGGTGAGGCGGCGATCCTTGTTGGCCGGATCCGTGAGATATGCCTCGACCCCGTAGCTGTAGATCTTGATGGCATTGGATATCTCGTTCATGAGCGCCCCGCTGGAGGTGTCAAAGTGCACGCCGAGCATGCCAACCGGAAACTGCGAATGGGCATCCTTCTTTTCGATCACCGACTGGCTGACGACCCACACGTAATTCTCGCCGGTGAGCTTCATCTCCTCGGCGGCGCGCAGAATGGTGATGGCCTCCGTCTGTGTGGCATAGAGCAGCATTACGCGCGCCTCGCTATTCACCAGCTCCATGAGATCGCTGGTCCGCGTGACCACAATCGAGTTGAGGATGGTGAACTTGAAGTGGTCCTGCATCTCGGCGACGCGCTCGCGCACCGCCTGCACAAAGTCATCGTGGCCGGCTATCTGCGAGGTGACCACCGAGAACTGATGCCACTTGTAGCGCTCCAGGATGCTCAGCATGGCAGCGCTCTGGTGCTCGATGCTCGGCGCCAGCTGCAGCTGCAGCGTCGACTGCGACGCCCGGCGCTCCAGTCCCGAATTATCCGCATTCCATGAGATCACCGGTATGCCCAGGTAGCCAGCCAGCTGCAGGAAGTACTGCGCCGAGGCGGTGCTGTGGCCGAACTGTTCGTTGTTCATCATGTACAGAATGGCGGAGACATTCACCCGCAGGAACTCCTTGCACAGAGTGCTCAGAATAGCTGTTGCAACAGGGCAGAACAGAGCAAAGAAAAGAAAAGAAGAGAAGAGAAAATTGTGGTTTAGCCATCGGTCGGTCCATTTGCATGCCCAGCCCAGAACATCCCCCTCCCTTGCTTGGCCTTGCTTGGCATTCTATCACACTTCGGTGTGGAGTGTGCCGCCCCTCGTGGCCTCCAGTTCCAATCTCAATCGGAGTTCGTGCGTGTCTTGGGTACAGATGTGTGGCAATTAATTGCAGATTAGCCACCTACTAGCCGCAGGGCACAGGGAGGCAGCTGGAGGCAGCAGGCAGACGGCGTTTTATTGGGCTACCAAATGTGGTTTGTCGGTGTGGCGGCGGGGGGTTTGAGCGGTCTGAGGTCTGAAGCAGAAAAGCCGCAGCTCGTTGACTGATATTGCTTGGTGGATTCTTTTCAGCGTGTGCAGCCCGAAAGGCCGCAGCCACAAAGAGCGTGAGCGAGGAGCGAGCAGAGGATGGGCCTACCACCTCGCTAATTGACCTACTTAAAGGTGTTGTTGCGGTGGCATGTGAAAGCACAGGTTGTCAGCGTTCAGCGTTCAGCCTCAGCCTCAGCCCCAGCATCAGCGTCAGCGGCCTCGTTTCGCTTGGCATTTTTTGAGAGTTTTCCTCTGGGCAGATGCCACACCTTACCACACGACAGCCGCGTGCCTCGCATCCTCGCATCCACCTCGCGTGGCTGTTAATTCACATGCAATCTCAATGGAAAAGATTGCCAGAGCCCGCCCAGCAGCAGCAGCAGGAGGGGGGCCACGCGTGTGGCTGGGTGATCGATTTCATTGTTTAGCCATGACCAGAGACAATTTCGCAAAGTTTTTGCTCCGCTTGGAAGTTTTTCGCCTTTGGGCAGGAGACACTCGAAGATGACAGCAAAGCGACAAAATTATCGACAAGACATTTGGCCAAGTTCTTGAGAACCTCAGTGGTGGGCAGGGGCGGGGGCAGCTTCGATGACATCATCTAAGCTTCTACTAGCTGCCGCCCGACCCATTCCCCGATTCGGCGTGCTGCTGGAGGGGCGGGGGCGGGGGGAACTGTCAGTCGTCTGTCAATGCTTTGGCAGAATGTGAAATCTCATCAAAAAGTTTAATTAACTTTTTCATCACTTTACTTCTGCTCTCTGCATTCCAGATTCCACAGATGGATGGCGGAGAGTGAGTGGCCAGGGGGAGTAGGGGCAGGGGCAGGGGCAGGGGCATCTGCTAATTTTGTACCCCGCTACCCGCTAGCAGTGGACCCTGCCCGTGGCCAGCAGCCATGCATTCAATTACCAATTCCACACCAAAGCGGGCTCTGGATAGGGGAAAGGACAGCACAGATGGAGGATATCTGTGTCCATGGACACGCTCAGACGTATGCCAACACAGAGATGAGCTGGATGGATGGAAAGATACACACAGTTGGGGATGGCATGGGGTGGGATGGGCGATGGGAAGCGATGGGATGACTAGATGGATAGGCCCATGGACCATGTCGCGCCTATCTAACCGCAGTCGGGAATGATGGATGGATGGCTGGATGGCTGGATGGATGAAATATCTGCAAAGGGGGGCAATCCCCAGCCCCAGCCGCACACTGCGCGGGCGCCCCCCTTTTTGTGTGAACCTTTGTTCGCAATTTAATCGACAATATAAAATTCAATCAACAGAATTATGTCTTGGGCCGCCGGTTGCCAGAGAATTCCGAAAATTTAATTTGCACACTTTGATGCGATCACTTTTGAATGCTGAGTGCGCACCCCGCACCCCGCCCCCCGCGTCCATTAAGATTTTAATTGCGTGCATTAAACACTTTGTAATTGCATTACCCAAGTGGGGCAGCAGCACCCTCGTGTCTGTCTGTTGGCGTCCTTTCTGTGCGTGTGTTTTTGTAGCCTACTTATTGGGGCAGAAGGAATTGGTCTGCCCCTGTGCTGGAATCACGTTCCTGCTTCAGATTAACCACGCCCCACATAACGTTCGCCCATAACGGCACGCCCATAGCGTAACGCAACGCAACGTAACACACACACACGCACACACACAGCACAGAGCACAGCACAGCACAGCACAGCACAGAACACTCCTCCATCCATTCATGCCAAGGACTGCTCCAGTCCGGAAGTGGTGGTCCCAACAAGTCGAAAACTGCGCTGCCACAAAGGAGATGTTCCCTAGCAGCGCAGGGCAGTGGAGCAGGGCAGCAGGGCAGCCGGGGGTGGGGTAGCAGCGCAGAGCAACAGCAACAGCCAGAGAGCAGGCTTCCTTTTTGTAATGTGCAAATTGAATTTTGACACAACGCTGCCTCAATTTGACTGCCGCAGGAGCACGCCCCAACCGCCAGACGCACCATCACGGCTGGGGACAGTGGGGCAGGGCAAGTGGCAAGTGGCACGCGGCACGGGGGCTATTATTGTTGTGGCAGCAGCGCGCGCCCAGCACCAGCCAAGAGCAGCCCAGAGTCAGCTGACAGCTGTCAGCTGTGACTTGGCTTTGGCTTTGAGTCTGCTCGCATTCGTCCTCGCTTCACGTCGTCCCTGACAGCATCAGAGGCGTTGGCAGGCAGGCAGGCAGGCAGGCAGTCCGTGCTGTGGGCTGTGGGCTGTGTGGGCTGTGTGGGCTGTGGGCTGTGTGCACTGGCAAGTCTGTCAACTTATTATAACATCCATTAATTTCATTTAAGCATCATTCAATTGCCTTCGTTTTTATCGCAAGTTATCACGAGTTGCCAACAATGCAAGTGATGGAGTGCAAAAGCGAATCCACAGCAGATGGAGCGATGTGTGTGTGTGTGTGTGTGCCTGCCACACGCGTGCTCGTACTCGTATGTGTGTGTGGCCCTGCCACTCCTCTGCTCCTCTGCTGCTCTGCTGCTCTGTGTGCGCCTTCTTATTCTTGGTGAAACTTTTTACATTACGTTCGACGCAGGCAAGTGGAAATAGCGCCGACAGGCAATGGAGACACCTCTCCTCCTCCCTATCACTGTCCCTATCCCTTTCCCTTTCCCTATCCCTTTGCCTTTGCCTTTGCCCCTCTCAACCACTGCCTGACTGCCTGACTGCCTTTGGTGCTGCTTTTCCCCTCCATAAATCTGTCAGGGGCGCGCTCCTTTGTGCCCTCGAAAGTGTATCTAATGCATACACGACTTCTCCTGCTACTCCCCCTACTCCTCCTACTCCGCCTCCTTCTCCTCCTCCACTGCATGCACATATCTGGCCATATCTTGTCGCATACGCGAACGACGTGCGGTGCCAGAGTTGGCCCAAAGTGGCATAAAGCACAATTAGGCTACGGATAGCTCCCTCTCTCTCTCTGTGTCTGCACTGCCCTGCCCTACTGTTCGATTCGATAATGCAAAAATACGCTCGGATTCGATTCGATTCGATTCGGTAATGCGGGTGGTTGCTGGACCGGATCAATGGTAACAGGGCGCGGTGCGTGCCTCTGACTGAGTATGGGGAGTGGGGCTGGCACCCGCATAACCATCGATGCCAAAAGTTTTCGTGCTAAGCCAGCTGGCTAGCCCAGCTCCCAGCTCTCAGCTCTCCGAGCGAGTTTCACATCTCGTGCACACAATTAAACATATTTGCAATGATAATTCCGGTTGGCTGCCCTCCGGGGTAGACATGAAAGAGTTGGCCACACTTCCTGGCCCCATCCCCCACCCCCCACCGTACACAGAAGAAGAACTTAAGCAAAATTTGAAATTAAAATTGATTCATTCAATTAATAAGCTAATAAACCAGAGAACACAAATAAAAGTGTATGAGAAGTTTGGAGAAAGTCCAAAAATTAAAGCAAATACAGCTGCATTAATTTGCTCATATTATTTGAGCCAAGAGAGGTCTATCGAAAAGTGATAGCTCGTGGTGCTGCTATATGTATATATGTATAGTACATATGTACATATGTATGTATATTATGTGTAGATACTTGGAGGGGGCATGCAACTAGTTCTACATAAATTGTAATTATAAATTAAAATCATTATAATTATAATGTAGTAAATTATTATAAATATTATATAGTATATTATTATAAATATTATATAATATTTTAATATAAATATAATATAGTATATTATTATAAATATCATATATTATATTAGTATAATTATTATATAGTATATTATTATAATTATTATATAATATATTAATATAAATATTATATAATATATTATTAGAATTATTATATAGTATATTATTATAATATTATTATTATTATATTATTATTATATATATTATTAAAATTAAAAAAATATATAAATGCTTGTAGTTCTCACTCAGTTGCAGCTACAATTAAATGGGTTTTGGCATAAAATAATTAATACCTTCCATTTTAATTATCAATTTTAGTACTGAAAATTCGACAATAACTAATTTAAAATTTTAAATTATTTACATATCAAATATAAATTGAAAGGCGAATTTATTTCTGATTTTAATAATAAAATTTTAAATATAAATTAATTGTTTTTTTGTTTGTTTTTCATGCTCCTGCGCCTGTCCTGCCTGCTGTGCCACGTATTCCGCTGGCCAAAAACCCTACAAAATGTTCGAAATTCCATCAAATATTCGCCAGTTGGAAATTTAAATGCTGCAAAATTTGCCATGCAGCGAAACAATTCCCCACCTTTCCATGCATTATGAATTCCAGCCTCTGAGCTGAGATGAGCTGAGCTGAGCTCTGTGTGTGCGTGTCCCTGCGCCCTAAGCTTCGCCCACGCAAAGGACACACACACACACACACACACAGTGGCACAGAGCTGACATGGGCGTGGCATGCCAACAAAAAAGAAATGCCATGTATAGAAAAAACAACAGCAACAGCAACAGCAGAAGCAGAAGCAACAAAAACTAAAACTAAAACTGAAACTAAACTTGTGGCTGGCTGGTTGACAGGGAACTTGGCGCATATTTTATAACTTGACGTCACACGAGTATATGGCAGCCATAGAGCCACCCAAAACACCCAAACACCCAATACACTAGCACACACACACACACACACACAAGCAGAGATAGAGCAGAGATAGAGCAGCGATAGAGCGGAGATAGAGCAGCGATAGAGCGGAGATAGAGCGGAGATAGAGCAGCCAAAATCCGCATGACGACAATGACAAGAGCAACAGAGCGCGAGAGAGAGCGAGAGCGAGAGAAAGAGGAGAAAGCTGGTCAGAGGGAGACTGTAAATGAGAGGAGACGCAGGCAGCAGCGATAAGGAAATGGTGACAGCGGGGGAAGTCCCATCCCCCCCTCCCCGCCCGCCCATACCCATCCGAAAAAACATCTTATCGAATATCAAAGTGTTGCCAGATGGTTTTTCGCTTTTCATGGCTCTTGTCAGATGAGTTTAACACGTGAAATATTTAACAGTCAGGCACAGGGGCAGGCACACAGCCCGAACACGGCCCTGTGTGGCAGACATGTGTGTGGCATGCACTTAGGAATACGCTGAACTATGCTGAGTCACGGCTTACACGCGATGCTTCTGCCCCAACGCTCCAGTTAGCAGATAGCCAGATGCCTGATGCCTGATGCCTTCCTATCCTTATGGCTTTGCCGTCTTTGCTGGCTTTTGCCACGTCCCCCCCTGCCCGCTGCTCTGCTCTCCTTGCGGGCCTTGTCAAAATTCCGCTGTTTGTTGTTAGCATCGAATTAAAACTGATTCATTTGAGCAGCCGTGGACCGCCACTAGGTCCTGGGCGTCTGTCGCGCGCGCTCGTCACAGCTCCGCGTCAAAAGTTGCTCCGTGCAGCTGCTGACAGGGCTGGGCGCACTGGGGCGTGGCTGGGGCAACAACTTTTCGGTGCAAAGTGATGCGGCAAAGTAGTGCCAGTGGCAGTCCCTGCCGCGCCTTGCTTGCTCGGGTTACAGCCGGAGTGAAAGGCGTGCGACTCGAGCCGGAGATAACCTGAGAGCCTTGAGGCGCCAGCAACTCCGCAGCTGGCCCCAAAACAGTGTTGGCACCTCAATACCGCAGCAGCAGCAGCACACAGCACACAGCACAAAGCACAAAGCACACAGCACAGATGGAGAGCCGCAACCGCAACCACTTGGCCAGTGGGGTGCCATTAGTCGTGGTCTCAGTTCGATTTGGGCTGGGACGAGTGGGACGAGTGCAAGGAGGCTACCATCATTAGCATTTGAGCGTGTCCAATGCTGTGCAGCTTCTTGAGAGTCAGCAGACCAGAGAGCAGAGAACAGAGACAAGGGAACAGAGAGCAGAGAACAGAGACAAGGGAACAGAGAGTCATCCCCACTGCTGTCGTTGCTGCTGGCTGTCAGCATTGTGACCGCAAGGCCTGTCCTGGCCCATGTATGCGATGTCAACAGACTTAAGCGCAGTTCATGGCTCGTAACCCGAAACCGAACCCACCCACACACCCACACACACACACACACACACACACACACACACACGCAGAGGATAAGCGGATGGCCGCAGGAGAGGGACAATCCAGTGCTGCAGCGTCTGTGCGGTAGATCAACCGCAGTGCCTGGGGGCCCAAACTGTTCCACTTTGTCTTTGTGTGTGTGTCCAAGTTCAGAGGAGCCCAGCAAGAAGGAGAAGGAGCAGAAGGGGGAGGCGTAGGAGGCGTAGGAGGAGCAGCAAAGCAGACTTGGCCCGAGGGTCAGCGTTGACCTGCCAGTGACTGGCGCTCCTTCTGCTTCTCCTTCATCTTTTGGTGCGCCAATTAGTTGGACTGGGTGCCGTATCCGTACCCGCACCCGCACCCGCACCCGTACCCGTACCCGTACCCAGCTCAACCGCCCGTTGTCCTGTTTGACTTCGCTTGGTCCCGGCTACCCAACCGTCTTGGCCGGCGGCGTTGCGGCCATTCGTTTTCATTTCCCCCTGCGCCTGCTCCTGCCACCCACCCCACCACCCACCCCACAGCGCTGACCATTTGTTTGGGTCTTGTTGGGACTTGGGCAGCCGGGGCTGGAGCTGGAGCTGGGTAGGTGGAATGCCTGCCAGAAGAGGACACAATGTGAATGGATTGCCCTTGGCACTCACCGCACACGCATGTCGCGGTGGCTCCTCGCAGGCGAGCTGCAGACGGGGAGGAGTCCTCTGTGGGGCAGCGAATGGATCCCAGAATCAATTTACGGCCATCGCAGCTGTGGCCGAAATATTTGCACGTTGCCAATAAATAAGGTCAGGGCAGGGCAGGGCAGGCCCCCCGTTGGAGCCTGACAAGTCAATCCCCTGGGGAGATGCGCTGGCCCCACAGCCGCTTCAGCGATTCAAGGATCCCTCCAGCAGCGAGACACTGGAGTAGAGACGAACACTCATCGAAGCCCGGCCCTCAGCCCTCAGCCGTCCACTTCCATATTCATTCGCCCGAGCACTGCCACTCCAGGATGAGGACCCTTTATCTGGGATGCATTTTAATGGCATTAGAAGTGGCCAGCAGAGGGGCGGGCAGGCAGCCTGGCAGCCTGGCAGCCTGGCAGGTGTGGAAATCGCCTTCACTTAGCGACAGGAACATGCTTCAACAGCTTATTAATGGGTGGCGGCCCCCGTTCCGTTTGTCCTCTGGCCACTCGCTGGACACGCTGGACAGCAGGCAGGCAAAGGCCAGAGGTGCGAGCAGGAGGAGGCAGCAACGTGTAGACAAGGTGTAAACAAGGTTAACAGCATTGACGGCCATGTCGATGGCCAGATGCAATCGTGGCTCCTGCCGGAAGGTAGTCGCGGGTTCAATGGCTAATAATAACGGCCATTGGGTGCAGGGGCGTACATCCCAGCTCCACCTCTGCTGCTCTGCTTCCCTGCTTCCCTGCTGCTCTGCTTCTCTGCTGCTCTGCTTCTCTGCTCCTCCTGCCTGGACACATCCAAATGGCGAACGAGAGAGACAGAGAGAGAGAGAGAGAGAGAGAGCAATTCCGCCCTCGAGGATGACAAGAAAAATGACTTACTGCAGACCCCACAGTGGCCGGACAGTTGTCGGGCACAAAAGAGTGATATATGATGCCCGAGTATGTTCCGTTCCGTTTGATTCCGGGGCAGAGCTGGCGTGGGGCGTGGGGCGTGGGGCAGGGAGTTTCCGCCAACTTAAAATGTCATTTGGCAAAGTGAAAGCAATCCCTCGCCGCCAGCAGCAAAGGGGCAGCGATGATAGGGATCGCAAGGGTTTAGTTGGATCATTCAATCATCGCATTCATTGGGAGCACAAAATGCCATTAAGTGGCATGCCGAAAACGGCTGCCAGGATATTACTCATACGCCACGTTGCCGCACTGGCAGCACTTGCAGCATTCTCGGACGAATCTCCTGGACACACTTTAAGGCTCATTTTCCGGACACACTTTAAGGCTCACTTGCAGTCACATCTTCCGGGTATCAGAGACACAAGTAAGGCAGCAACAGAAGGCAGCAACAATTAAAGTATCGCTTGCATAACGCCGTTCAATCAAACCGGAATATACTCGCACTTGGGCCCCTGCTTGTGCATAGCAATTAGGAGGCGTGGCCGGAGCAGTTGTTGCCCAGAAACTGAGACGAACAAAGACCCTGTGCCACCACCGACATGGGTGAGCAGATACGGATAAAGGACGAAGCGACCTGCGAACGGAACGGAACGGAACGGACAGCCCCGAGACAATGGGCGCAACCATTGGAGCCAAGCCATTTCAGTGCACAAAATGCTGCAATTATCGCATCAGTGATTCGGGCTCTGGCTGCGGCTCTGGCTGCGGCTCCGGCTCACCCGATTGTTCTACAATTATTGCAAATTAGTGTGATGGACAGATTAAGTGGACAGCAGCGGGATGAAGCTCAATGAAGCTCAATGCAAGTGGCCCGGCACTTGTGCTGCTTCCACAACATCCACAACATGGGCGAACACACAGTTTAGGGATTACGGATTACACATTACAGATTACGGACTAGGGACTACGGACTACGGACTACGGATGGATTACTCGCAGATTACAGATTACATTCTCATGCACGAAAAAGTTTTCGAATAAAAATATTTTTACGATTTCGCGAAACTTTGGCCGCGTTTAAGCCGTGAAGGGACCATAGAGAAGGGCCCCATAACTTGCAGGTCTTCATGCATATATGTATTCCGGTGGCACATATGTGCATATATGTGTGCCGAGACAACGGACAAAAAACAGACAGACATTGCCCGATTAAATGCCCAACGACAAAATACATGAAATGGCAATAAAAACATATTTCCATGTACATACATACATACATATGTATGTTACTGTGTCGCCATATTATTTTTCTATATTTATTTAAACTAAGCTAATTTAATCAATTGGCATTTCATTTCATTTAATTTAATTTAAATGAATTTAATTAATTAATTCAATTAAAATCAGCCAAAGTTTTCCTCTATTAATATCTGCCATTTGATATGCGATTCTTGATAAAAGTTGCACCACAAATTCTCTCTTAGATATCAAAAAATAAACCAAAAGGGATTGACATATTTTCTAAGTTTTACCAGCCAGAAATTCCGTCGGACGCCCCACGCGGACTTAAAACAAAGACAGAAAAGGTTTAAACAGTAAATAGCTTCAAAAATGGGAGACTCAACATTATGATATATCAGTCAAGAAAAAATGTACAAGCCAGGGACCGCAATCATTATAAGCTATGACTTAAGAATCACACAATAATAATATTTTATTTGTTTTTGGCATAATCACTATTGCTAATAATTATTTTTATTAATTATTTTAATGATTATTTCGAAAAACAAACAATAAAAAATAATCATTGTTTAGGGTGCCTGGTATAAATAGATATGTACATAGTTCCATCCAATTAGAGCTTTGAAATTTGTGTGAACATTTCTGTTTTTGGTGCCTGTTGGTTGGTCAGTAAATCAGTTAAATCGAACGTTTCATTTTTGCTGAATTTATTGGCCAAGCAACTCGAAATTAACCACAAAATCTACAATCCAAATGCGTAAACCAATGAAAATAATAATTCAAATAAAATAAAATTTTCTCAAATTCTAGAACTTTCCTGTTGCTCAGAGCTCAGAGCGCTCAGCCAGCCACAGCTTGTCGGCCTCTAGGCAGCAGGCAGGACTGGGACTGGGACTGGGACTGGGACTAGGACTGGGACTAGGACTAGGACTGGGACTGGGACTAGGACTGGGACTGGGACTGGGACTGGGACTGGGACTGGGACTGGGACTAGGACTGGGACTAGGACTAGGACTGGGACTGGGACTGGGACTGGGACTAGGACTGGGACTGGGACTAGGACTGGGACTGGGACTAGGACTAGGACTGGGACTGGGACTGGGACCATCAGGCCAGGGCAAATCCCGTTGGACCCATCTTCAACTCGTTCGCTCCTGGGGGGCCTGTTGGCCCTGTAAAGCAGTTGTCCGTTATCTGGCAACCCCCAGCCCCAGCCCCAGCCCCCACCCACCACCACCACTTTTGGCCTTCTTCTCCTCGTTGTTGTTGTTGGTTGTTGTTGGCCGTTTTCCATCGCCGCAAATGAGCCAAACTCGATAATCAGGCCATCAAAGTTTATGGCTAGCACTGGGAAAGGGCTGCCACACACACAAACACACACAGAGAGACCCACTGCCTCGTTGTATCTTGTGTAGACTGCCGCTCTCATCTTGGGTAATCGTTTGTTGTGTCTGGAGGTTAAAGTAATACAATTTCATATGAAATTACTTTGACACAAAATCATCAACTTCAGGGGCAAGAATAGGTCTCCGAGAGGAGGGGAAGCACCACCACCACCACAGCTGCGCCTCTTCGCCTCGTGCCCCATCGCTTGGCCAGAGATCTCATCTCGTTGTGTGTAGCTCTCGATGACAATGAGGAATGCGTCGAACAAGTGGAATGGCAATGGCACGGCACGGCACGGCATGGCACGGCATGGAGCATTGAATCGAATTCAATTTCCATACGATTATTATAAAATTTGCGGGCAGAGCATGAGCCACAAAACTTTGGCCAGTAAGTATACAGATCGGGTCGATTGGGTGAATGGGCGAATGATTGGACTGGCTCGAGTCGATTCGATTCGATTCGATTCGATTCGGTGCTGTGTGGCAGGGAGGCCCTTGATTCGCTGGTTGCCATGGGTGGGGGGGAGTCAGCATCGTCGTCGTCGTCCGAGGAGAGATGCAAGCAATCAAGCGGCAGCATTCAAGTATGGCAAAAGTTTTCCACCTAAGGACCAAGCGATGGGCGGATGGGCGGATGGAGGAATGGGCGTATGGAGGTTTTAGTTGGCTGATAGAATGATATGGCTGGCAGGGCCATACGTATGCGTACATGCTGGGAGGAGGCACAAATCAAGGCAGCCATTCCACTCCACTCCACGCCACTCCACTCCACGCGCTTATTGTTCGACGTTTTTGTGAGAAATAACAATCGAGCGAACATGGACTGTCTTTCCCGTCTGCCTGTCTGTCTGTCTGTGTGTGAGTGCCATAGAAATCCATTATAAATTCCCAATAGACTAACACACTCTGATAGCTGATGGCTGGGGCAGAGTGGGCCAGTTGCAGAGTGGCAGTGCCAGTGACTGTGTGTGGCAGTGTGGATGGGGCAATCAGCAGACACAGACTTTGTTTGTTATGTGTTGTAATTTGCGTACACACACACACAAACAGAGCTACACAGCTACAGGCACAGATGCACACACACACACACACACACACACAGAAACACATGCTACAAGGTCCTGGCAGCCGCCCACTCCCCCCCATAATAAACATTAAAACAGCATTGAAAATTCGTTTGGGTTTTTGTTTGCTCTCCTTTTCAGCTTCCCCGCTCTCTCGAACGCTCTGTGTCTCTCTATCTCTCTGTCTCCCTGTGTCTCTCTCTATCCCTGTGTGTGTCTCTCTCTCCCTGTGTCTCTCTCTCTCTCTTTCTCAGTCTCTGTGCCTCGCTGTCTCTGTGTGTCTGTGTGTGTTGTTTGCTTTATCAATTTATCCAACAAAATTGTGGAAATGCAACATAAAATTTCAATATGCTGCTGCTCCTGCCACTCCTCCCACTCGTACTCCCACTCCCACTCCCACGCCCACTCCTCCACGGGTCGCCAGGCACTCGCTCTAGCACAGATAGCAGATGGAGCAGCGAGGAGCAGCATAACATGCACATGACTGACCCGGGAGCAATCAGTCTTCGCTCTGCCGCTTGCTAGTCATTTTCCAGTGCCCCTCAACCAGCCACTCCACGCCCCAACCGCTGGCTTTCCTCTTCGAAACTCCCTCCCCTCCCTCCCTCGCCCGTGCCGCTGGATAACTGTGCATATTTTTGTGGCACATTGCGTATGGGGGGCGGTGGAGGCGGCGGCGCAGGCGGATCGTGGAGAACGATGCCGAGTGGCAGTTGCATGTGGAGAATGCAATTTGTTGCCCAATGCAGGAATCACACACTCGAAACTTAAAGGCAGTGGGGCGTGGCTTTTGAAATGCAATTTTGCACTTGGAAAACGGAATTTGGAATTCGAAATTGATGCAATCAAAATGGAGAGCGAGAGAGAGCTCGAGAGAGAGCTCGAGAGAGCGCTAGAGGGAGAGTGGGAGTAGTTGAGAGTGGGGTCTTGGTTTACTTCACTGCATGGGCAATGCTTTTCTCTTTTTTTAGTTTTTAATTTCTAGTTGCAGTTGCAGTTGCAGTTGCAGTTGCAGTTACCGAACCGAACCCTGCCCTGCCCTGATAATTGGACCGTTCATGAAATCGAACGCCTTTTAAGAGCACCAAATTCGATGGAATTAAATGAGCGCTGCAGAGTGGAGGCCGCGTCCCGTCCGGACGCTCTGCCAGCCCTGGCAACTCTGCGCTTCTGAGGCAATGCGTCACGCGCTTCGTTTCTGGCCAGGACATTTACTTATGGCCCACCCCTACCCCTATCCCACCCCACCCCATAATCCAGTCATTCCCCTTGCATTTTCATTTTCATTTTCATTTAAATATTTTGTGCCCGCGCGCTTGCGCCACTTGACAACTCTGCTGTGAGCAGCAGCAGCAGCAGCAGCCCGGCAACCCTGGCAAGTTTTAATTGAAGTCTGGCCTGGACATTTATTTATGTCGCTGCTTTCTTTCTTTGCTTTCCCCTTCTTTTTGCGCAATTTCATTCGCTTTTCCATTGTGTGGCCAGTGGCAGTGGCCAGTGGCAGTGGCAGGCTGCGTGGACAGCAGCAGCCAAAGGGGGCCAAAGTGCGGCATTAAGCGCTTAAGTAGCTCAAAATTAACGGCCATTAAAAACCCCGCACGCAAAATAAAACAAGAACAGGTACCGACAGAGCCCTGCCCCGTGCAGGTGTTGTGCCACGAGCCACGGGGCGCATGGCATCCAATAAACAAATTTTCTCATTTCCCCGTGGATTCAGGATTAAGCCCGTGGCATGGATGCTATGTACTCTGTATTACGGAGGCCCCCAATTGACTCACCTGTCGGACTGGGCGTCAGGGACATCATGTCGAAGTGGATGTTCTTCTGCTCGAAGGAGTAGTCCTTTAGGAAGGTCAACTTGGCGCCGCGCGTCTTGGTCAGCCCCGTGACGGCATTGTTGATGCTCCGCAGGTACTCCCGCTTCCCGAAGTTCGTGTGTGGCGCGATGAGTCCGATGTTCAGCTGCTCCTTGTTGGCGGCCGCACCCTTGCTGAGGCTGCTGCCGCCATTGGCGAGGCGCAGGGCCTCGGCTGACGGCGGCATCGAGCAGCTGCAGGCCAGCACCACGAGCAGTGGCAGCCGGAGCCGGACCAGTTGCAGGCTGCTCCATGGAGGGGTTCGACTATTGCTATTGTGCTTGCTATTGCTATTGCTGTTGCTGTTGCTGGCAGTGTTGTTGATGTTTTTGCTGGTGATTCGCTGATCCATCTGGCACGGACTCTGACACTGACTCTGACGCTGACGCTGACTCTGACTCTGGCACTGACTCGCCGGAGTCGTCTCCCATTGCCCGCTGCAGTCGGCTGCTGTGGCTGCTGCTGCTGCTGCTGGCCAATTCGATTTCAGCTTGACGCGACTCTGACGTGCATGCGGCACCGCGGGCGCCATTCGTTCAACCATTCGAGCAGAAGCACCTAGAACCCAGGCTAGGATCTCTCTGCCTCGCTGCCTCGCTGCCCTGGGACTGTCGTTGGGGGGAGGGGGCTGGGGGGACGCTCCTCTGCAAGCTCTCCCTAATTCATTTGGTATGGCCCGAGTATTCGTATTCCCCTGCGAGTGGCCTTATCAATTACGTTGATTAGTTGTATTGGCGTTTGGCTTTTTGCATTCGCTGATGGATGGATGGATGGATTCGATTGGGTGCGATGGGGTACGGTTGGTTTGTGCTGCTCCTCCTGCAGCTATGCCTTCGCCTCTCTGGCCCGTTCCGTCTGCGTGCCGTCCCCAAGGAGTTATTGTGATGGCTGCTGCGCATTGCTGCTAATTTGAAACAGAAACAGTGACGCACAGTTGTTAATATAAATGTACAAAGTACACCGTACAAATACACATTTAAAGAGCCATTCACAGACACACACACAAACAGGCACACACAAACACACACACACAAACACACACACACACACACACACAGGGGACATTCAGTGGCAGCAGCAGCAGGAACAGCATCTGCAGCAACACCAACAAAAGCATTGGCAACATTCTTCGTTGACGTTTTCCGCCATTTCCGCTTCCGCTACTAATTTGTTATGGCCGCTGGCACAGTGGCACTGTGGCACAGTGGAACGCAACGCAACGAAGAAAGTGAAAGCGAAAGCCAAGCAGCGAATGCGCGGCTGTGGCTGGGTCTATGCCTTGCCCCACTGTGTGGTGCCTTCTGCCTGCCTGCCTGCCTGCTGGTGTGTATTTATGGGCACAGGTGGCAGTTGTTCCCATTATTCGTACTGCTGGCAGCGGGCTGTGCCTGTTGGCACACCAGGGTTGGGTATAATGTTGCCGTTAAGATGTTTGTCACGGCCTGATACCGCTCAAATGATGCCTGGGCTTAGTCAAAGATAATTGTAAATATTCTTAGCCTTTTTTTGGCAGGCACGCGTGACTTTTCCAAGTGCAGCCACAAGCCTTTGCTCCTCTGCAAATATCTATGTACATATACACCAAGCATATACATATGTACAAGCGTATATATCTCTATTGTCTGTCTGTTTTGTGCTTGCCTTGGGCACGGCTCCTACAATGATTGGCTCCTGGATTTGAGCACCCTTCTGGCTTGGTTGATATGTCTGCGGGTTTTACTTGTCTTTGATTAACTCTTCGCATTGAAACACTCAAATTTCAGCAGCTAAATAAACTGAAGCGGAAAATGCCTGCCCCCAGAATATTAGCCATTTCCATGCCTCCAGGGTAACTGAGGCATCGACCCCACCCACGACTGCCCCGACTCCCCCGACTGCCCGACTCCCCCGACTGCCCGACTGCCTTTCGTATTTTCTTGTTTCACTCGAATTCAATTTGAGCGCCGGCTGCTCTTCTACATAAATTAAATGCGACACTGGTCCGCATAATCGCAGCTCCACACACATCCGTGTGGCACACATCCCCCCCTGTGCCCTGACCCCTACCCCTATTGCTTGCCCCTTTTGCTGCTTCTTGTGGCTGCGCCCCGCGGGCTGTGGTGCTAGTGAAATTTTCACTTTGAATTTTGAATGTTGCCAGCAGCGAAAAACCGAAACAGAAACGGAAACCGAAACTGGTTGGTGGCGGAAGCGGCAGGAGGCGGGCGGCGGTTGGCGGTTGGCGGCTGGAGGAGAGCAGCCCAGCGGCGGAAACAGAAATCAGGAATCAGGAAAGCGGCTGCCTGTTTGCCTGCCTACCAGCCGGACTAAGGGTGTGGCCACGCCCCGCTAGTCCTGCGCCACACAACATCGCCGGGGTGGCGCATCCATTATGATAGTCATCATCATTAATATCCGCACATATTGCGGCGGTTGCTGCCTTTTGCTGGTTGCTGTCTCTGCTGCTGCTGCCTCTGCCTGGGCTCCTGCCTGGGCTCCATGGTAGTTTCCATGTTTGGATGTTTGGGGCTTTGTTTTGGGTGCTGCGTCGGTCTGACTTAGCCCTGGCTTTGGGCGTCGCCTGCTGCGGCCTCGTGTCATCATCGAATACATGGGCGCTGGGAATGGAATCTGTTGGCGTGGCGTGGAAGGGTACAGGGACTGGGACTGGGGCTGGGGCAGGGACAGGGACTGGGGCAGGGACTGGGGCAGGGACTGGGGCAGGGACTGGGGCAGGGACTGGGACTGGGGCAGGCACTGCGGCTTCTGCGTCAGCAAGTTGTGTGTCGCTGCCTCTCGACTTCATTTCATTTTCGTTTCGTTTCGTTCTGTTTTGTTTCGTTTCGTTCTTGTTTCTGTTTTCTGGCAGCAGCTCTTTTTTTTTTTTTTGGCCCCGCGGTGGCTGCTCCTGCTGCTGCTCCTGCTGCTGCTGCTGCTCCTGCTGCTCTCTGAGTACACCCCTCCCGGGTCTGGCTATAACTGTGTTTTGACACTTAACTGCCTGACTGTCAATAGGCAGCGGCTGCCCCCGCCCTCATCTGCTCCAGCTGCCACTCTTCCGCTCGCTCTCACTCTGGGACAAAAGAGTGATTACTTTGTTTGAGGGGGCAGGGAATGCTGCCTGGCTGCCTGGCTGCTGCCTGGCTGCTGGCTGCCTGGCTGCTGGCTCCTACACATGCAATGGCCGCCAAAGACGCAGAAGGTCATGGGCTTCTCAGGCTCATCCAACTCTCATACACATAAGTAAAAATGCTCATGCGTGTGTGTGTGTGTGCGTGTCTCTTTTGGGGTAGGGTTGCTTGGGTGGTACGCTACGTCGCTGATAGCCGTAAAATGCTCTTCTTCTTCTTCTTGTTCTTCTTCTTGTTCTTTCTTGTTCTTCCTTGCCTCTCTTTACTGTGTGTGTCTGTGTGTGTCTCTACATGTGTTTCGTACTTTTCGTACATGACGGCGGCAATAAATTGTATCTTATGAGAAAAGAAAACCAAAATAACAGACATCCCCTCATGAGCCGTGAGCTTCATGCCCGAGAGCCCCTAGCCTACCCCTAGCCCCTAGCCTCTGTCCCCCTCACATATTTCTGTGTTGTAGGCAGCCTCCTCCGCCAAGGCTTTGTCGTCTGTTGGATAGTTCTGTGTCCTGTCGCTGGCTGGTGGCTGGTGGCGGTTGGCGGTTGGCGGCGGGGGCCGCACGAAGGACCATCATTCATCGGACGTGTAATGAATTCACGGCGTATTAAACTTTTGATTGAAAATGTTTGTTGCTCTTCTCTGGAACCCGCCATGGCTCCATCTCCATCTCCATCGCCCTCTCCCTCGCTTCCACATTATCTTTATCGCTCTGTGTGTGGGTCTCAGCTTTGACTGTGGCCAGGGCATATTCCCACTCTCTCTCTCTCCCTCTCTCCCTCTCCCTCTCTCCCTCTCTCTCTCTCTCTCTCTCTGTGTGTGTGTGTTCATGCTTGTATTTGTGTTTATGACTTTGGCCGGACACATGTTTGAGCCGCAGACCCCACCCGTATTGCCTTTTGGAGACAGCTTCTTCCACTCTGCCTGGCTATGGACACGCACACAAAGGGACTATCAGATACACACACACACACACACACACACACACACACACGCAGGCTTATCCCTTGGCAGGACTCGAACCGAACCCTTTTTGACAGTTATTTACTTTTTAGCATCGGTTCTACAACTTCTACAACTCGACACCTCCCACACCTCTGACTCCCTTCTCCTCTCCTTCTCCTTCCCTTTCTCTACACTCTCTCGCTCTCTTCCTTTGCTTCCTTTGCTGCTTTCAGCAAGCGTGCCACGCCCACAAATGCAATCTATTTATTCTTTTTTTTGTCCCCTTCCTGCCTAGCCCGCTGCCTTAGAAGTTCCTTGCCGTGCTTTATCGTTGCCAGACAACAGATCCTTGTTTGGCCCACACCGAACGGGTTAAGGCTGAGCTAAGGATGGCAGTGGCAGCGACTGGGCCTGGGGCTGGGGCTGGGGGCTGGGTCTGGGTCTGGGTCTGGGGCTGGGTCTGTGGGCGGCTGCTGGACTCTGTCTAATTTGACAGTGCGTCGACCGCTGTCAGTCCGGACGCCCTTTGTGCCCACTCCGCTCCGCTCCTCGGCGCTCCTCGACGCTCCCCGACGCTGTTTGCTTATTAGTTTTTTGGCCAAACGTTTTCTGTCAACATTTTGTTGTGGGGGACAGTTTTGCTCTCGTTGTTTGTTTCTCGAAAGCAAAGCAGCAGCAGCAGCAGCAAAGGAGCAAAGCAAACGGCCGAGAAAATGTGCGCCAGGCGTGAAAAATTGCCTCGTCTTATCTTTGCGACACTGATGATGCTGGTCCCCATCCAGTCAACAGCCCAGCCCCTGCAGCCGTCCGTCCTGGCCTGTCCAGTTCCAGGCCCCGTCCCGTCCCGACCCGACCCGTCCCGTCCTGTCCACCTAATTCATTAGATCAGACATTACTGGTGCTTCGGATTTCCCTCATTTCTGTGCACCCTGTGAAGCCGCCTCGCTCCGCCTCTCCGCATCCAGCAATTGCCCGGATTGTTGTGCCGCCAAAACAACAGGCAAACAAAAGTTTGCTGCCCCGTGCCCCCTGCCCGGCCAAAAAAGTTGCACGGAATGCAAATCCCAATGCAAAACAACATGGAGGAACAGTGTAAGGCCCCCCCTTAGTACTCTTCCTCTGTGTCTCTGTGTCTCTGTGTGGGTGTGTTTGTTTTTGGTACAAAAGTTTGAGCCAGAAGCTGCAGTTGTTGGCCAACAACCGCAACGGAGACAACGATAGCGACAGCGACAGCAACAGCAGCAGCAGCAGCAACAGCGACAAGAGGTCATGATGGGCTGACCTTCGAGTGGTTGGGTGCTTTTGGCCGTGTCCTGGATGTGTCCTGTGGCTGCTACTGCTGCTGCTGCTGCTGTCGCGGGTTAATAATTCACGCAATGAATGGCCCGCGCCGGAGTACCCTCAATAGTCACGGCATGTGCCAATGGAGTACCCTCAAGGGTGACGGAATTCTGCGGCGCCTGACAGCAATGAAGGTCTAAAAATATCAGCCAGCGAGGGGAATGTCAGGCGGAATTGTTTACCCTCTGGGCTGCACCAGGGCATGGCATGTGGCTGTGGCTGTGGCGCGATGCGGCGGCTGGTGGGGGGAATGCGCGCCAAAAGCCCTCCCCCACCGTTCAAGGCTGCGGTTCCAACGCTTGTCCTTCCGTCACGAATTAGCGCAAAATTTCAAAAAATAATAAAATTCTCAAACTTTTCGTGTGGCAGAAGCGGCCGAAGAAGGGAAGGGAGGTGAGTGTGTGTGTGTGTGTGTGTGTGTGGGGCATGCACCAAGGCGGCGCTTAATTAAAAATGTGTCGCGGGCAGGGAGTAGTGGGTGGGTGGGGGGCGTAGAAGGCATGTCATGGCTTTTGTTTTGGCTTTTCTCGTGTTGTTTTTCTTCGGCACTTTTTTTATTTTGGGATGCTTTTCCGCCATTTTTGTTGCTGTTTGTTGCTGTTTGTTGTTGTTGTTGTTGCACACACACAAAGAGACACACACACATGAACAAAAACAAAATAAAATAATGATAGAGCGGTGCCGCCAGCGACTGCATCTCTCTCTCGCTCTCGCTCTCTCTCTCTCTCTCGTCCTTTCGTCTTCGTTGCACTTTTTTTGTTGTTGTTGCCAGGATTATTTTTATGATTTTTTGTTGTTGTTTAAGCGTAGCTTCTGTTAGCGTAAATGTTTTTAAGCGGGTAAAGGGCTGGGCGGAGGTGGGGGGGGGTGGGTGCGGGGGCGGGTGCGTCTGAGAGGGTGATAGAAAGCCAACGACGACTGGAAACTGAAACATGAAACAAGTCCACACCCAAAAATTCAAAGACACGCACAACGACAGCGACAGCGACGACGACGATGACGACGACGCAGCATCCACACACAGATACGGGCACACGGACACGGCACTCACGCACACAGCCACACAAAACAGAGCCACTAAAACACACACACACACAGATTCACACACACACACACGCACACACAGGCACGTACATATACACGCCCAAAAAAAAAATAACCGAAAAAAAATTACATCTATTTTTTTTCTCTCTCTCGTTTCTTGCTGATAATATATATATATATGTTTTTTTTTTCAACATTTCCACGCCTCGTCCTTGTGCTCGTCCTTTTACTATTTTCCTATTTCTCCCGTTTCCTACTTCCTTTAGTTTTTACTGGCATTGTTCCTCCTTGCTCATTGCTCGTTGCTCGCGTGTGCTTTTGTTCATATTCTTATGATTATTGTTTCTGCTTTTGTTATAAAACAAAACAATCGGATTGGCAAGGGCGGGTACGGCCAACAGCGAGAAGGGGGCGGTGGCGGGTGCGGGGGCTGGACTCTCAAGCAGTGGATGGATGGATGGATGGGTGGGTGGGTTGGTCGGATCAGAGTCGGAGTCGAAACTCCAGAGGCTTTGCTTACGCTCGCATGGCTGGTGGGGCTGCCTGGCTGCCTGGCTGGCGTCTGCAGTGCAGTGGCTCACTTGGTCAGTTGGTCAGTGCGACGCTGTCTGTCCGACGGACTGTTGTCTGCAATGTCTGTGGGCTTTTGTGTCGTTGTGGTCGTGGTCTGGGGTCTGAGTGGTGGTCAGGTGGTCAGAGCGTGGGTCCATTCAACGCGGTCCAAGCCACACACAACACAGCAGTCTGCTCTGTCTCCGTCTCCGTCTCCGTCACCGTTTTCGTCTTCGTCTCGTTATCGTCGCGCGCTGACTGCCGTTTCGGAAGGATGCCTCCTGATGCCCGCTTACGGTATGCGCGCTCTGCGGACTGTATGCGAGGAGCCACCGAATGGCACTGCCAACCCGGGCCCAGAAACAACAGTTAGCGCACACCAGCAGCAGCAGCAGCAGCAGCAGCAGCATCCAGCAACCAGCAAACAGCGTCCGCCACATCCACGAAGCATCCACGAAGCTGATTACGAAATTTACACACCAGCCACAGGGTCGGCAGGGACAGGACTATGGCTCTGTGTGTGTGTGCACGATTTTTCCTGTCCGGGGGTGGCGGGCGGGTGTCCGGGGCAGAGCATTGTCAATGTCAAAGAGGCGAGCGGGTGAGCAGCAGCAAGGGGAGCGGGATTTCGATTTCGTTTCGTTTTCTATTCGGCCTGCGTCAAAGAGGCTTGTAACACGCCCTCTCTCTGCAGAGTATACGTAATAGTGCTGCCTGCCCGCTCCCGCTCCCGCTCCCACACTCCCTCTTACTCCTACTCCACTTGCTCGCTCGCTCGCTCACGCTCTTACTCTCTTCACTCGTGCCAAACCCAAAACCACTCTCGCGCGCAGCGTTGCCACCCAGTTGGCAATATGTGGAATTATCAGCAATAAAAAAATTTTATTTTTTAAACTGAAACTTTTAGCAAATAAAGGGAAAACATTTACACAACTGCCGATGGGGGGGGAGTACATTCCCCCAACCAGAGCCACATGCCGCTCTGGCAACGCTCGGCCTGCCCAAACGGAGTTCCGCCTTTAGGCTTCTGCGCCAGCGCCGCACGCGTTGGGCCAGCAGGAGGAAAGATTGGCGCAGCAGGGCGGAGAGGGGGTTTTGCCGATTGCGGGGTGGTGGCTCCTTTTGGGCTTTGCCTCGACCTCGACTGCTGCTGCTGCTGCTGCTGCTGCTGCTGCTCGACTGTGTTCAAGTGTTCAAGTGTTGGACTGGTGGCCAGGAAAACCACGTGTTGATTTGTTTTGATTATGCGCACTTTGCCACCGAAATCTGCTGCTGCTGATGCTGCTGCTGCTGCTGATGCTGCTGCTGCTGCTCCTGGACTCGGTGCGAAGCAACTTCTCTAATTGAATCCTTTGCGGCTTGCTCCCTGCGCAGTCAGGCGGCAACAATGGAGAGCCCAGCCCTCGCTCGACTCGACTCGACCCGCTCAGCTCGGCTCGGCTCGGAGTCTGGTCCCAGTTCTAGTCTAGTTCCTGGTCCTGCTCCTGCTCTTGGGCCTGGCTTCTGTTCCTGGCACTGTGGTAAGCCACCCGACGGTAATGCCGTTGCCACTTGCCACTGGATTAGGGTGCACGTGCCCCCTATTGGGGCATGCCTGCACCACTGTTCCCAGTTCCCAGTTCCCAGCTTCGGCTGTGTGTGTGTCTCTCTTAAGGCGCTGCTGCCAGTTCGCTTCTTCGGCTTTTGGTTTCGGTTTTTGGCATTGGATGGGCGGGGGGTTGTCGGGGCTATGGTTTCGGTTTTTCGGTTGGGATTTCCGAGCAGTGGGTAAACGTTTTGCGGCTTTCCCTGTCCCTGTCTATTTGTTGTCCCTGTCCCTGTCCCTGTCTGTCTCTGTCTGTGGCCTAGGCCCAACTTGCCAAATTAATAAATTGCCTGTAAAAACGCCGCTCCCCCAGAATAAGATAGCGACGTGTATTCCTTGATTATATTTGCATGCGAGACGAGGGGGCGTCTCTGCTGTCTATGATAGATGATTGGATGCCGCTGCCATGGCTCCTGTTCCGGAGCTACTGCTTCTGCTGCTCCTCTCCTGCTCGCGTCCTGCCACTTCGGTTTCATTCCGTTCCGCACCGTTCGATCGCTTCTTTCTGTCTGGGAAGTTTTGCGCCTTTGATGGATGCGATTGCGATTTAGTCGCATTCGAAACTCGATTAATTACGCCGCCCGATGATTTTCGGAATGAGGCTGGGAGACAGCAGTCCCCACTGCTGTGCTGGCTCCCCCCCCCTTCTACTTATCGGCTCTTGCCCTTCCTTGCAATGCTTTGACTTCTTCTAATTTCGTTTGGCATTCAAATTTCGTTGGCATTATATTCTGACTTTCTATCATAGTGGTGTGTGTGTGTGTGTGTGCCTGCGTGCCTGGGTGTGTGTGTGTGTGTGTGTGCCTGCGTGCCTGGGTGTGTGTGTGTGTTTGTGTGTATTTAGTAAAATTTTGTTTGCTTGACGCTGATTTCTTTGGGCCGTTGCTGCCTGCGAGGCATCTCTGTGAAGTCTGAAGGGTTCTCGCCCTCCTCCTTCAGCCTTCTGCCCCAAATATGCTCCATATCAAAGCAAACATATAGAGAGCTGGAAAGGGCCAAGTATTGGGCATAGGCGATAGAAGGCAAGAGAAGGGAGACAGAGAGTAAGAGAGAGAGAGAGAGTGAGAGTGAGTGAGTGTGAGAGGAGACATCATCAAAGTTTTTGGGTAAAGTTCGAAGCGTTTAAAAGAAATGTCTGTGCCTTTTCTTGCCTTCTCTCCCTGGCACCTCTCTTCCTCGCCCTCGCTCCCTCTCCCTCTCTCGCCCCTCTTCTTCCAGGGACATGCATGAGAATGAGGGAACTGGGAACGGGCTAGCGTCTGCAATCAGGGCGGGGCAGGACGAGGAACACGTTTAAAGTAATTTTCCACATCATCGATTGCTGCTGAAGTTACAGGATGCTGGACACGAGACATCTCCCTACACACAGGACGTGCGTCAATTAGGCTTCCCCAGCGCAATGTAGCGGTAGCCATGCCCCCATGCCCCCATACCCCCCCACCAACGCCCATCTCTCCCCTCATTTGCATAATGTTGCGTGCTGCATACTTCTGGGCGCCACAGAATCGTTAAATGAGTGCAGAACAAACACGGCGGCTGGAAAACCAAAAACAACCGAACGGAATAAACAGATGAACAGACGAGCGGCTCGCTGGCAAAACCAACCCAACAGCTGCACTCCATGGTCCATGTCCACAGCCCACCGTCCACCGTCCTCACTCCGTTTCGGCCTAGCACACAGACGACCCAAATCCGCAATTAGATCACGCCCTGCCACGCCCTATAGCGTCCCATCGTTCGCCCGGACCCAGCCCGCCCGCCGCACTCGGCACCCAATAGGCCGACAAAATCCCCAACACAAAAACAAAACCAAACAAATTTGGAACTTAATGACATTTCATCGCCCCGGGGGTGTAGCGCGCTGGGAATTCCCAGACAATTTCCATTGTGTGTGGCGTCGCCAGGACCTGTTTGATCGGGACAATAGCACCAGCCTACGCCCCAACGTCCCCTGATCAGCGCACTGACTCTCGAAAGGGGCCAAGAACAACTTTATTAATGAGTCTATGGGCAGAGGAATGGAGCACCAAAGATCAAATTATCCGATTTCCACGGTCCAAAATGATTTTAAATGGCAATAACGAATAGCTTAACAGACACACTTACCTTACATTGGCCCAAAGTGTGCAATTCCCAGCACTATGTAATATTGAACGACTCCTGCGTGGATGGCCGAGTACAAGTACAGACAGCCCTTTCGTGGTAGCATTCTCGTTCACTGCGTCCATCACAGGGACATCAGGGACAAGAAGTGGACCAGTGCTACCGCTGGAAGGTTCGACCCTAGGTTAAATGCCATATTGGCCATCGGCAGCGGTATGATTTCCACAATTATTCCAGAAATGCCAAATGCCAGTCCACCCTCCTCAGGCTCTGTTTCGAAGGCATGCAGCACGCTCCCAATTCCATGTACTACCTGCCTACATAGTCCAAAAGCAGCAGCCACATACGCATGCCGATGATCTGTTGCATTGAGCAGGAACATCTCGTACAAGCAGCGACCAGCAACAGATTTGCCTTAAATTAATATTTTCTCAGGTCAGACTTCACGCTGCAACTGGAACATTTTGAGTGGGGAAGCCCAAAACTAATGACAAATAGTCCCCGCCCAGGGATGCCGGGGAGGAAAAAGATGCCAAGGAGTCAGTCTGAAAATGTTCGACAACTTTTGGAGGTATTAGATCGAGAGAGAAATGAGTGCAAGATACTGTCGAAAAAGGCTCCAGCTAAGCTCTCCACGGGGATGGACACTGCCCCCACCTTGTACACTGCACAGCCCTAAGATATGCACATACATTAAAAATGTACATACATGTGTGTTGTGGGGCTGTACCCAAGTAGTGCCAACAACTGTCAGTGGGAGCAGGCTATATTCAGCTTAGTGTGCACGTGTGCCATATATTCAGAGTATCTTTCTGCTCGAATAGATTCGAATAGCTGGGGAACCCTGGCAGCAGCGCACGTCGCATCGGAATGGTGGAATCATCTGGGCTATGACACAAAAGAGACAAAGGGAAACCGATTACATCACACGTCATTCGATTTGACATTCGATTTCATCTGCTTCTGTCGCTGATTGCTGTCAACAGCAGCCGAAGCCCGAAGGTATGTTCAAAATAAGGTACGATCCACCATGTAAATTATTATTATTATTCGTTTTTTTTGGTTTGGCACTCGCCCTGCCCTTATCACGGGCCAAAACGTAAGCGAAGGAGGCCACCCAAAGGTACTCACAGGCCGCGGACTTGTATTGGCCTCACCTTAACAGTTGATTGTTCATTGGGCAGAAGCAGCAACATGAAACCAGACCAGGGCGAGCCACATCTCAATGGGGTGCGGGGACGCGTAGGCGTATACGCGATATTTACATTTCGTATTGAAATCGCGAGCCGAGCTATTAATGCGTTCAGTGAAGCTCAAAAGAGTGGCGGCTGCAGAGGGGAGGGGTAGTGGAGCATGCGGTAAGTGGCCCACGAAATGTACAGATCAAACAGCAAGGCAAAACACGGCACGGCACGGCAAGGCAAGGCAAGGCAAGGCGAGGCGAGGCAGCAATCTGAACACTGAAATCAAACGCAAAAAGCAAAAGCAAAGCCAAATGAAGTGTGCTTCCGTTGGAAACGAGCGAGCAGCGAGAGGTGGGAGGCTGCGGACTGTGACAACATTATTTACGTGTAGTTTACACTTCTTCTTTAGTCCCCTGCCCCTCTTGGCCGCGAAACATGAGAGTTATTTTCTTCGTTGCTGGCGCTGTCTTTGTGCTCAAATGAAGTACGTGCCGCGGAGGGCGGCTGCATGAATAGTGCAAATGGTTGGCTGCCAGGAACACCTCATTCCACCTAATCAGCCAGACAGCCAGACACGAATGCGGACACGGACACGGATGCGGATGCGGATACGGATCCGGATACGAAATGCATTGGGCGCACGGGCGCGAATGCGAATGCGAATGACGAGCAGTGCATACTTTTGAGCATCGTACTTATTCTTGTGCGCTGTGCCAGTGACACGTCTGTGGCCAGCGCAAACTTGTGACTTGGGCCCATGACAGCTACATTGACGGCTGCAAACAAAGCACCGACCGACCGACCGACCGACCGACCACAAGCGGGGCGCAAGCAGGCAGAAAGCTAGTCAAAGACATTCAGGCAAGAAAAAGAGCAGGCAGCCAGTCAGGCAGGCAGGCAGCCAGTCGGGCAGATTTCGTTTTGACAGGCTGCCGGAAGAGTCTCCACCTGAGTCCTGAAAGCAACAAAAAAGCGGCCAACTGACAGACTGACTAATGAGGCGGCTCGGAGAGGAGAAGTGCGGGAGTATTGACTAACTGGCCTCAAAAGGAATGGAAAATGTTTGCCTGGCACGAGCTTGGACCCTCGCAGCAGCCAGTGCTGAGCCAGCAGCCTCCGTTTTCGCCCTTTCTTTTTTCTTTGCTCCCCCAGACTTTTCAGTCTCTATTCATCTAGTTATCCATTTAGAACTACTGGCGAGTCTGCAGCTAATGTCGCCGCCATTTGTGGAGCTTATCTCATCATCATTATTTGCCCTCCTTTTGGGGGCAGGACATGACAATCGAATCATGCTCACCATTCAGCAGACGAACCGGCTCGCTCTCTTGTTCATTAGATTTGATTCGATTTCATTGATGACAAACATCCTTCCTTTCGGAGCGGCTTCCTTCCTGCCATGCGTTCGCTCCACTGCCCTGCCCTGCCCTGCCCTTCTACCCTTCTACCCTTCGGCCAGTCTGCTCAGCTCTGCTCTGCTTTGGTCTTCTTTCTCGCAGCCACTGCGTCATCATGCCAGCCCACAGAGCGTCCGCACGCCAACGCAGATTCGCACACGCCCAATTAGGCCGCAGCCAAAACAAGATTTTCGCGACGATTGTTGGCTGTTGTTTATTCCATGCACGCCATGACATCACACAGCACACATCCAGCAGTCTTCGGGCTGCAGACTGCGGCTATCTGTTCCAGTCCGGGCCGGTCCACCTCCAGCACCTCCAGCTGCTCAGACGGCCTTGACTTTGGCCCTGCTCGCCGCCTCCAGCTGCTGCGACTTCACTGCAAGACAAAACCAGACAAGACAAGACACCGAATGAGTCTTAACTAGAGAAGGAATGGATCAGGTGTCTGTTTGCTTACCTGTGATCAGGGCTGGAGCGGGTCCGGCTAGATCGGTGGCTAGTGGGTCTGCGGCCAAGCCCAGAACAGTGGGAGCTTCCTCGTCCAGCTCCTTCTCCCCTTTGTCGGACCGCTGGAGCACCTGCTTGCGCAATTTGCGCAGATAAGCCGCCTTGTAGGCCTCGCTGGGCTTGCCGCCAGTTCCGTAGCTCACCTCGAGCACTGTCAGCGGTATGACGGTGGAGGAGACGGGCACTAGATCTGCGCAAGCGGCAATCAGGTACATGAGTAGAGCAACGCGTCAGTATCTTTGGATTCACTCACCTGCCTCGTACTTCTCGTCGGGATTGCGCTTGTACAACATGGGAAAGGGCGAGACGCTGGCAAAGGCCAGAACCAAAAGCAACAGAAACGGCAAAAGATTCATTTTTATTATTCGTCCACACCGTCACAGAGCCGCACGACGACTGAGAGTGCGTGAAGAGACCGCTTAGACTCGAGATCGATAGATGCACGGCATTTATGACCATATTCGAATTTGAATTCAAAAGGCCAACTGCCCTTGGTCATGCACGCACACAGCAGCCATCTATTGACAGTGAGCGATTGGCTGGAACCATCGATATGTCTGCGAATGTCAGCCCTGCCAATCAAAAAATACCGATGCTCGCCTCTCCGCCGCTGCGAAAGTGTCGATAGTATCGATAGCTCCAGAGCGATTGTTGTGGACGTGCTGAATTAGTGCAATGATATTTGGAAGTGTATTACTCCAATTGGAGTACAGGAAGCTTAACGCTTATCTTATAAGTAATCCAATAAATGGGAGTCCTTAAACTAAGCAAATTGTAGATTCATCTATTTGATAAAATGATATTTTCAGTTGCTAAAGTCCTAACTAGCAGGTAATATTAAATCGAATATAAAAATTGATGAATATGACTTTCCTCGGTATATTTACGGTATATTTTGAAAATGAGACGGTATATTGCGGTATATTTCTTAGGGTCTTGCGGTATATTTGATAGATAAATCCACGGTCACACTGATGCTCAATGAATAGTGCAATGATATTTTTTAAATGAGTTTTTTTTAAATGAAAATCAGACGACGCGATTCGAGGCCAATGGAACGGACAAACGCTGCCCATCAGAAATAGCAGAGATAGGACGCGAGTGAACCAAGCAGAAGCGCACAGGAACGGGAGCGAGCGAAACAGCAGAAGTCAGCAGTGGGCCCAGAAGTCCACAAGGCACCAGCAGCAAAGTTTGGCAGCGCAGCGTTGAGCGAGGGGAAGACAACAAAAACGCAACAAAGAGACGCAAGTGAAGCCAGTAAAGCATGAGCTGGCGCTGAAACTGAAACCGAAATTGAAATTAAAACCGCAACTGTAACTGCACGTGGAAGCCAAAAGGAAGAAACAAGAATCAAGAATCAAGATTCAAGGCGAACGCTGGCGAGGGAAGCATAACGTGGCGACAATAACAAAGCGAAAGAAGAGAACTCATAACTGTTAAGGGCTCCCTGGTACGGTACGCGGAATAAGGCAAAGCTGCAGGCAGGTGCAACTGCTTCTCCAACAATCGCACATTCGCTTGGCATCCATATCCATATATTCCACCTTCATCCAGAGCACGGCAGAAAGACGGCGTCGCATCAGCATCAGACGCAACATCATCATCGCCATCAGCAGAAGCAATCCACCAACAGAAGCAGCAGCAATAACAATAACAACATGAGCACCGTGTTCATAAATTCGAGAAAAAGTCCCAATGTGCCGAAGAAACAGGGCACCGACCAGTGGGTCAAGTTAAATGTGGGTGGCACCTACTTTCTGACCACCAAAACGACGCTCTCCCGTGACCCAAATTCGTTTCTGTCCCGTCTTATACAGGAGGACTGCGATTTGATATCGGATCAGGTGAGTTTCTATAGAGTATTGACATATTTATAGACCTCACTGTGTGTCCCCACCATCCCCACACACAGCGTCCCGTCCTCTTTTGGCATATTAGCGCGGGGGGCGGCTATAATTATAGTAATCAAAATCTAACACCGAAAATTGTACACATTAACGCACCCACACACAGACACAGACACACAGTAACACACACCAGCAAACCAGCAGCATGACCCAATGCAGGTCATGCAGCGGAAGCAACAGCAAGAACAACGATTTTTCTGGGGCGCAGGCTAAAGCAGTGACCATGGGCGAAAAAGAGAGAGAAGGAGAGAGCAGGAGACATAGCCCGCACACCACATTAACTGCAGTTGCAGCCGTGGGCGCGTGTGTGTGGGTGTGTGGCTGTGGGTGTTGGTATGTGTGTGTGTCTAGTTCTTTTTCGTGAAAGGCATATTGACTCAGAAGGTAAGGCAGTGTAAGCGAGCAACCAAAAGCTTTGGTTGGACTGAGAGAGAATGACAAATAATGTAACCTACCTTCTACTTAATATGCCTTGCCTCGAACTAGTTTACTGTGACAGGGCTCTGATTTGGCTGGTGCGCTGAGTCCTTGGCGCTGTTCTGTGCTCTGTGCCATAGCGGGGGTGGTGGACGGTGGATGGACTGGCGAAGGTCGGGGTGGGTGGTACAGCTAAACCATCATCCATGCCAATAATAATCACAGCATGAACAACGCATTAACATGGGCCATGCCATGCCATGCCAAGCCATGCCATTCCTCTGCTGCGGTCTACGCTCCCGCTCCCGCTCTGCATAAATAAATTTAAGGCGAAATTCCTGAAACACACATAACGAGAGTGTGAATGATTTTCCATTGGGTATAAACAATAAACAACTTCGACAGCGGACACTGGCACTGGCACTGGGCATTCCCCCCTCGTTTACCCTCTCCCCTCCCCTCCCCACACTACCCACTCCTCTGCGATTTACGAATAGTTTTCAATAAAAAGTTTTGCCATGTTGTTGTTACTGTGTGCCCGTGCCCGTGCCCGCACCCGCGCCATTTGCTATTGATTTAATTCACCTCCCCGTCAATTAAGGCTGACTCGCCTCCTAATCCATTACCTATGCCTATCCGGGCGCTTAAATAGTTTCAAACCAAAATAAAAGCCAACGACTACGACAAAGCAACAACAAGACCTTGAGGCAACATCCAGTGGCGTCTGCTTGTCATTCATTCACCTGCTGCTGTTGCTAATGATGATGATGGCGATGGGTGGGTATGGACATGGGTATGGGCATGGGTATGGGCATGGGTATGCATTGTAGACAAGTTCACCCGCAGCCAGACAGCCGGGACAGCAGGGCTGTCCCCTGGTGCAGTCATTGCCAGAAGGTAAACAGTTGCAAATGCAACATGGAACTAGGAAATCGAAATCGAAATTAACATCAGGCACAGCCCCCCCCACCTGTGCGGCTGACAGTGACATTACTCGAAAGTGACGCTTTTCCAATACCAGAATTGGACAGCTGGCGGATATGAGTGACTAATGTTCCTTCGTTTATATCTGCAGGACGAAACTGGAGCATATTTGATCGACAGAGACCCAAAGTATTTTGCGCCCGTACTCAATTATCTGAGACATGGCAAGCTCGTGCTTGATGGCGTCTCCGAGGAGGGTGTGCTGGAGGAGGCCGAGTTCTACAATGTGACACAGATGATAGCGCTGCTCAAGGAGTGCATCAACCACAGGGATCAGGTGAGCATGGGCACCCGATGGCCGGCATGTTAACTCCGATTGGACAGGCTCACACATTGATATTGCTTTCCACTCTTTCAGAGACCGCATGCGGACAAGAAGCGCGTCTATCGCGTGCTGCAGTGCCGCGAGCAAGAACTGACCCAGGTGAGTGTGGTTCAACTGTCCAGCTGCAAAAAACCAATCTAACCTTGCCATTTTACGACTCTGTTCCAGATGATCTCAACACTGTCGGATGGCTGGCGGTTCGAGCAGCTGATCAGCGTCGGCACACAGTACTCCGCCTACGGCCCCTTCGATAGCAATGAGTTCCTCTGTGTGGTGTCCAAGGAGTGCGGCACCACGGCCGGCCGCGAGCTAGAGCCCAGCGATCGGGCCAAAGTTCTGCAGCAGAAAGGATCGCGAATGTAAGCAATCAAGCAAGCGAGCGAGCGAGCGCACTCTCTCGCTCTGTTTCACTTCTGCCCCCATGCACACCTACACGGGGAGGGGGGCACGGGCACAGGCACAGGCACGGACACGGGCACTGCTATCGCCTGCCATTGACTGTGGGCGCTACTTGATTGTCGGGTCTTGTGACCACCGACAGCAGATAAGATATATGTAGGAGCCGCAGCAACAAAGAGAAGCAGAAGAAAGGCCCCAACATTTATACGATATATTCTATAGTATTTGTATATCTTATATATTATGCGGAAATTAGTCGATTTTGGGACTGTTTGTCCCCCCAGACGCTTTGTTAGCAAACGCACAATGTATTCACACTGTATATATATATATATATATATATATATATATATGTGTGTGTGTATGCTTAGTATATAAGTCTACGTACATGTGTCGTCGTCGTGTGGCACCCCCTCTGTGTTGTATGATAGTGCGGCGGGTGCGAAATTGCTGTTAGCTTTTGCATTTGTGAAATCGAAGCCCTAAACTGACTCTCTCTCTCTCTCTCTGTTTCTTTCTCTCTGTCTTATTGCAGTCTTGGAATTTAAACACACACAATCCACGCATACCGTAATCCCCACCATCATCAAAGTACATCATTCGAAAGCAACAAAAACAGAACAGACAACAGAAATTCGGAATAAACAATTGGAAGCAACAAATGATGTAAATTCTCATCACACATCACACCACGATCAGCCAAGCGAATCAAGCAGCCACCCAACCCCAGCCCCAGCCCCAGCCCCAGCATCAGCTCCAGTCATTGCATAGCAGCTCAAAACAACAACATTGCAACGCAACACATCGCTTGAATCATCAAAGTCAGATCATAGGAAGCTACATCCTACATCCAACATCCAACATCCACATTTATGGAAGCGATCGAAGAACCCCCCCCACACACACACACATCCACACTTCTATTGTACGCTCCATTTCCACTCAAGAGAAAAGTTAACAGCCAATAATACTACGATTCCCTCTTGCGTGTGCGTGGTGTGCTTGTCTCCACTGTACAGTAGAGTACAGTACAGTACAGTACAGTACAGTACAGTACAGTAGTGTACAGTGAAGCACGTTGTGTGTGCGCGAGTGCATGTGTTCAACTTGTAGTTAAAACAAAACAACAAAACCAAAAAAAACTAAACTAAACAAACAAACACGCACAAAACTAAGATAGAAACCACTTTTGTTTGCTTCGATGCACTCCACTGCCAGACAGGAATAGGGATGAGGATGGGGATGCGGATGGGGATGGTGATGCGATGCGGATACTCAAGTTGTAGGGGTAGAGGAGCTGTGGAGCAGCCGCGTCAGTACATCGTACAGCTGTACACCGTACAGTGGATACACCGCCACACCAGCTTTAGCTTTAGCTTAGATAAACACGCACACACCAGTAAGCATCCAGTCTGCTGCAGACGGATCTGCTGGGGACACAATAAGCTAAGGCGACGGCAAATACACAATACACCAGTAACCAGTAGTGCAGGAAGCAGACAGCAGGGACAGGCAGAACAGAACGGACAAAACAGACAAAACAGAGCAGACAGAACAGACAGCTGGATGTTGTTTTGTAGAGTTAGTTTTAATAGATTTTATCGTGCTTACAATAAAGTGGAGAGCCTCGTTGACGCTGACAGCTTACACTTTGCTGCGGCTGGCATATTGCACCCAGATAGTCGCAATTTTAGATCGCGATTCCCTTGGTCTAAGGTCTAAGCAATTTACTTTCGGTACACTAAGTTCGAGCTGCATTTACATGTCTGACATGTCCGAGTGTTATGTTTAAACAAACACAAACACAGAGCATAGCGCATAGAGCATAAAGCATATTGTAGAACGGACACGGGCAGCCCCTCGTTGTGTGTTGTGTTGTGTTGAGTTGAATTGAGTTGAGTTGAGTGCCGTGTAGCGCCCGGTTCACTACCTTGAGCTTTATTTAGAAGGTGTATGAAATGCAGACACACAATTAACATAAAAAAAAAAAAAAAAACAAAAACTAAATTGTCAACTAAATGAAGGGAAGAAGTTTAAAAACAATTGAATCACGACTGAATTTATGTGAACTCGCACTCAAAGAAAGAAGTTGAACAAAAAAAAAAAAAAAAAAAACAAAAACAAAAATGATTCATGTGAATGAAGATGATAGATGAAATAATTAAAATGAGGTTTAGGCATGAAACTTTTGAAGATGACAATTGAGATGTGAGCAAAGCAAAAAAGAAACCTATCCGGCGGCGTTTTGTACAGGATATGTGCATGATATGGTATGATAAGTACATGGATGTATATAATTTTAAATAGATATTAATTTATACACGAAAACAAATTTAGAAACGATACAGAACGTCGCCACCTACTCATACCATACATTTTGTAACCATTTTGAATTATTTTACGGCACGGCATGGCAGGTGCCCGTGTGGATTATATAGAGTATAACTTATGCTTACGAGGATTACCTTTCGGTGGAGCAGCAGAGAACCCTTTACACTAGCATGTAGTAATGCCGAAAAGATCTGAACAGAGAACAGAGCCCCGAAAAATACGACTCTCTCTCAGCTAAAAAAAAAAAAAAACGAAACAAAAGGCAAACTGCAAATGATAAATATACAGATAAAGATACAACAGATACAGATACCGATAAAGATAAAGACAAAGCTTAAGATAGTACGAGCCTAATACCCAGCCCCCGGCCTTCTTCAAACATTGTAATTCCTAACCCTCTCCCCAAAATTAGGGATGTACTCACGCCCGTTCTCACAAAGCTATGAATAAACCTACAAACAATACATCTGCTATGTATCTACATATGCGTACACCTGCATGCCCAAACCCTCTCGCTGATAATGATAATGAGGATGAGGATGAGGCAGGTCCACTGAACTGCGCCTCTTGCAATACCAATCCAGTGGGTCCTGGAGGATTCGACTCGCAAATTTAAATATACATAATATATACATTATATAAATAAACTCTGAACCCTTTTCTAAAAAAAAAAACAAAAACAACAGCCCAAAACCCGTTTGAGTTTGCTCTCTTTTTGGGTTGGGACTGCAGCTGCCAGAAAGCCCTTTGGAGCAGCAACAAGAAGAAGGACAAGGACCTGCCGGTAAGCTAAACACTTGATGCAGGTGTGAATACTCGGTGGCAAAGTCTTGAGAACTTCCTTGGGAAAGCTCCCAAAGTGCCATATCTGTTGTCGTACTTAGCAGGGACACAAATAGCAGGGATTCCCCATATCACAATAAAGCTATGATTAGCTTTTGAGGGACTTTCGCCATGAACTTGTGTGTAAGTCCAGCAAGGACTCACAATAAAAGCTCAGTTAAGCTATCTAAGCTTTCCTCTCCCAAAGGCTTTTACTTAGTCAAGAACTGCATATCGCTGAAGAGGTTGCCAGCTTTATTATTTATGCTATCCATAACTACATATGTATGTACATGCCTGTGTATATGTCTGTACAAATATGTTTCAGCTGCTAAAAGGAAGGCATGGGTTACCTTCGAGTAAGTCACTTTAAATAGGTGGAAAAATAAGTACGAGTATTCCCGAAGAAACATACAAATTTATTTAAACCAAGCACTAAAAATGTGTACATAAATATGTATGCAAATATGTACTTTGAATAGATAAACACAAATGGAACTACAGACTTGTGTGTGCGGCTATTAGCATGGGAGCATCGCGATCTTTTCACTATTTGGGTCCGTGAAATGCGGAAAGGTGATGAAAGGTGCCAGGCCAGCTGGAAAATATCAACACTCACGCAGTGTGGCTAATATTGAGCATTATTAATGTGTCTAAATATTTGGAGTGTGAAAAAGGTGTAGGTATTACTAATTTTTTGTGTTTAATAATTTCCGGTGTTTTATTGCGTATGCGCTTGTCAGTGTTTTCAGTTTTAATATTTTATATATATAAATAAATAAATATATGTATGTACATATATGCAAATAAATAAATAAATAAATATATGTACATATATGTATATGCATATTTATTTATTTATACATATATATATTTCGTATAATTAACTTTTTTCCAAGAGTTTTATGGTTCTAAAGTACTGCGTGCAGGCAGTTTGTTGTCGCATGGCCACTTGCTGGTGCAGGTGCAGCCGTGGCATAGCAACATCCAAATTTAATTTGAATAAATTCCACAATTAATAAACAGTTGTACATATCTTATTATAAATTGTATTGGTGCCACATTGAAACTATTTTTATCTATTTAATATTCGTTTGTCAGCTGTGAGCGGAGCCCAGCCATCAGTTGCAGCCTTTACCCATGGCCCTGGCCTTAAACCTCCCTTCGAATCCATTCGCAATTTTATTCCTATTAATTGTCGCTTCTTTCGCGTGCTCCTTTTGTTTTCTACTTACCATTATTATATGGTACAAGGGATTGAACACCACTCCGACATACTTCATCTTTCTTTCACATTTCGACTCTTTGCAGTTGAGAATTTCCTCCAGCTGCAGATTTTGGTATGGAGTGCTCGTATTGATTAGAGTCCGCAAACACTGCGAAACGAATTTATGCAAAGCATGAGTACGGGTAGGAGTACGGGTATGAGTGTGAGTACGGGTATGAGTGCGAGTATGAGTGCGAGTATGAGTGGGAGTATGAGGATGAGCAAATTGTCTCGTGAGTCTGTAAGCTCATGGGATATTCATAGGCACCCCCCAGTGCCAATGGGGCAGCTGCCGCCTAGAGCCTGCTGCTCAACTAACCTCCGGTTACCGTATGGCGACTGCGCAGCGACCGCAGTGTCATAACATTGCCGGAGAAGTGGAAGCGACAGGGGAAGGAGGAGGAGTAGCAGGAGCAGGTCTGTACGCGAATTGAGCTTCAGTTTTATAGATTCCGCTGGCGCAGGCCGTGCACGCATATCGATATGGCCGCATTAAAATTTAATGGCAACGCAGCTACCAATCCTCCTTCCTTCCTTCCCCTCCCCACCCGTTCGTTCGTTTCCCCCTGGCCAGGACTCTGCACTAAAGCGGACAGAACATGGCCGGGGCACGTGCACATTTATGCTGATTCTAAACAAAGGAATAAAAACTTTGTCGCCGCGCACATGAGACCGCTCCTCTGTCGAGTGGGAGAGTGAGTGCGGCAGTGGGGTGGATGAGTGGGAGAGTGGGTGAAGCAATAGGAGCAGCAGAAACTTTTTATTTGCCAGCCAAGTCGAAGGACGTCTCACCGTTAAGGATATTAGTGAGTTTTGTGCCTTTTATTTGGAGACCACTCGGCCCGCCGCCACTCAGTTCCATGGCATGGCTCACCTCTGGGAGAGCTCGTAAAGCGCAGCACAGAACGAGCCTAAGCGAAATTTCATTGGTTTTTATGGGCAACAGCATTGGCATCGGCATCGGCATCGGCAACGGCATCACGGCATCGGCACAGGCAGGCAGCCGCCTTTCACTTTCCTCGAGTTGGAGGAGCTCGTCTTGAGCCTGCCTCCTCCTCATGCGCATTCCCATCGTTATTGCGACCCCCCATTGACATTGGCAATGGCATCGCCATCTTTGCATCTACTCACTGCAGCAGCAGCCCATCCTTTGCACTCGTTTCGTTGCCAACCCCTTGTGGGGCAGGACCCAGACGTGTCGCCTCTCGTACGTCCTTCAGCCCATTCAGCAGCACATCCTCCATCCTCCATCCTCCACTCCCACTCCCGCAGAGGCAAAAAGCGAGAGATGTCTGCAGGGCCCCTGCTCCTCGTTCACTTTTGAATAGTGCAAAAAAGTGCACTCAGGCAGCAGCTTGAGCTTGAGCCGCCCCCGAAGCACACACACACACACACACACACACACCCCGCACACCCACACACACATACACAGTTGGATGCACCCACCACCGTTTCACTTTCGTTCCAGCAGGAGGGCATAGCGGCTCCAACTCCAGAGTTTGCACCTGCCAGGGTGCGGTGGCTTGCAGCCTGCCGCCCACTGCCCGCTGCCTGCTGCAACTAAACTCCATGTAAAGGCCGGGTAAAGGATTCTATGTCAACATGACGAAAGGAGGCTGCAGTCGGCGGCACAATCGACACTCTAATGCATATTCCCTTAAGCTCTCCTGCTCCAGCTCCAGCTCCAGCTCCGCCTGTTCTCTGGGCTCTGTGTTGGGGTTGGAATCACTTGCAAGGGTTAGAACTCGTCTCGTCGCTTTCGATTTGTCTCGTGCCTGTCTAGTGCATCTAACTGTGCAACTCCTGAATGCCACCAACGGGGGGTGTGGCAGCTAGTGGCGGTGGCGGTGACGGTGGCGGTGGCAGTGCCAGTACCTGAGAGTGGGTTAGGCCTTTGTGCAACTCAAGTGCATGTCGTCATCGTCGACGACGCCGTGTTAAGTGCTCCCAAACAAAGCGGCTGCTCTGTCTGTATGTGGTGGCACATTGCGGGGGGGAATGGCGCAGGTGGTGGGCGATAGGGCGGCAGCTGTGGCGGGGGCGGGGGTGGGGGCGTATATGTGACGCGTGATTTCTGTGCAATTTAACCCCATTTTGTAGCAGCTCAACTGCTGCTGGAGCGCCCCACCAGCAGAAGGAACGCAGCTGCAACGACGCCTAAGCAAGCCAGATCCAAAGCCTGATGACGCACACTTCTCCTGCCACTGCCAGTGCCAGTGCCAGTGCCTGTGCCACTGCAACTGCCACTGCACCATTCTCTGGGAGTGTGTGTGGAAAATTTCACTTTTGCCAGGAGCCCTTCTCAGCTGACACCCTCTCGAATGTGGCGAGGGCGGGATGGGCAGGCGGATTAGGCGAAATCTTAGCCATGTCTGCAGTTTAATTGCAATGCCACTTGTGCAGCCCGCCCCCAGGGAAGAGAAGAGTTCGATTTGAGAGCTGAGAGTCCGTGGAAGAGCGGAGAAGGAGCCGGCAGGAGAACCAGAATCCTGAGTTAAGACAAACTAAAATGGGGGTAAAAAAAACCAAGCAAAGAAACCAGAATGAAGCTCAGAACTCATATGCCTAAGTAATTCACATAGCCATAGGTGGGATGAAGATGGAGCTGGCGACTGGCGACTGGCGGCTTGGGGTGGGGTGTTGCGGATGTTGCTGCGGATGGAGCACGGGGTAGAGACCATGCAAGACAAGCTAATGAATGTCGAAATACACAAACAGCTGCACGAGCAGCAGGCTGCAGGCTGCTGGCTCCGGCTCTGGCTCTGGCTCTGGCCTGGGGGGCGGGATGTGCGTCTCGGGTGTGGGGGTCAACCTGCACACGAACCTGCACAAAGCAGAATTATTTGTCAATGCAACAAAACGTAGAGGACCGAAACGAAACGAAACGAAAGTTTGAGATGCTATTGAAGCAGCCTTGAAAAAGAGTGTGGTGGGGGGCAGTGTTGAGTGTGTGGGTGTGGGAGTGGCATTCATGCAAGGGTGAAACACAAACGAGCAAAGAATGCCAAACAAACTTGTCAGATTGCGGGCATAAAAAGTGAAATGAACTGAGGAGCAGGGAGCAGGGGAGCAGTGTGGACAGGGAGCAGAGCAGCAGTGGGGCAGGGAGGCAGGAGCAGGGGGAAGGGAGCAGGAGCAGCGGGGCAGCGGGGCAGGCGAGTCCTGCAGCTGCAGATATGCAGAGTTGCTTGCCTGCTGCTTGTCTTTTGTTTTGTTTTGTCTTTCGTTCTATTGTTTTGTTCTCCTTTTCTTCGGCTGCTGCGTGTCCTGGCTGCTTTTCTTGTACCTTCGGCACTTGTACATGTGTCGCATTCGCACAAGGAATCATGGTAGGGGGGTGTGGGATGGGGGACTGCTGCTGCTGCTGCTGCTGCTGCAGTTCGGGGGTGGCCAACTGCACTTGAACTACACAAATTGCGAGCGCAGACCGAGCTCAAAACTGGAGCTAGCGCTAGAGCTGGGGGTGGTAGTGGGGAGGGGGGTTACGGTTACGCTTTACGCCTACGTGGATGCTGCTGGAACTGCCGTTAAGGGATGCACGCTGCATGCATGCTGGCTGCAGTCAGCCTCCCGTCTAGAGTCTCTCGTTAGGGGTTAGGTTTCTCGGCCGCTCTAAATGATGTCTCGTCTCATCGTCTCATCGTCTGCCTGCTGCCAGCTGCTTAGGCAAACACCCGCAGAGAGCCCGAGCCCGAGCCAGAGCCCGAGCCAGAGCCAGACCCCCAGGTGGATAGATGGATGGATGGATGGATGGGTGGGTGGGCGTATGGAGGAGGAGGCAGCGCGCTCTATTTGCATATTCATATACATATGTGTACACAAAATTTGCGCCGTGTGTAATGAGGAGGCTGCTGCTAGGGGTAGGCCAGCAGCATAGCATCCATAGCCCCCCTCCCCAACCACCCATTCGGCGGGGTCAACCCTTTTTGCCCGGCCCTGTGCGCGTGTATTAGTGGAGGGTTTCCTGTGTGAGCGTCCCCTTTTCTTTCTTTCGTTCCTTTTTTTTTTGGGGAGTTTTCATTAGAAACTTTTTTCCGCCAACATCATTCTGCGGCAGTGGAAAACGTCAAAACAAAAAGGGTTCGCACCCCAGCAGCCCAGCAGCTCAGCCCCCCAACCAATGCCCGGTATATGCCAGAGATAGTATGTACGGATGGACAGTGCCCCCTACCCCGTGACCCGGGCCCCCTGCCTCGTGCCCCGTACCACACTTTGTATATACACATTCACGCGTGGGGGGAGAGAGATAAACGCGGACGGCGATTTAGATATGTTAGACACATGCGTGTGCGGGCCCAGCGCAGCCCTGCCCAGCACCCCGTCCCAAGGTCTGTCGCTGACATGTTGCTCCATCTGCAAAGATCCCTTTGCCGCTTTGCCCCGTTGCCCCTTTGCCCCCTTGCACCGCTGCGTAACCCACGACAACTAAGCACGCTTAATTAGAAAGTAGCTGCGGTCGCCGCCAAAGTTAAGGCTGGACCTCGACACATTCGCGTCCGCTCATTTTTCACTGACCCAACACTCCACTCATCCCATGCCCCGTGGCTGTTACACAGCCCTTCTGGATACCCTTCTGCAGCACAATGGCAATGGCATGCAGCGCATATCTGCCACAGCAGATCACTGGCTAAGGCCTTGCCCATCTGTCTGTGTGTCCTTGTGCTCGTGGAAGTCTGCAGTTTCTGTCTCTGGATAAATGATATAGGAAAGATATAGCCAAAGGCACTGGCCGATCGATTTGCTAGTGTATCAAAGGCATCGTTGAGGCATTGCCTGTTTTTGTCTTCTGCTGCTTTTCAGCTCGAATTTGGTTGAAAATTTCTGCTCATTAAATGACTTGCAGCCGGCAAGGGGGCTGGATTCGGGTTTCGGGATCGGGATCGGGTTTTTGTGTGCCCGTGCTTTGGGTACATATGAATATTCGTTTGTTGAATTAATCACTGGGGCTTTGCTTTGCTTTTGTTTTGTTTTGTTGTTTTGTTTTTTTTGCCCTAGCCATCGTCCACCCACATCCATCCGCCATTCCCCATCCCCCATTCCACCCTACAGCCCTCACCGACATGTCCACTAACGAAAAATTGACGCGGCCGTTACTCTAGGCATATTTGGCAGCCGAACCGCTGCCCCCTGCGTGGGCACTGCCCCCCTCATTACTATGCAGCAGATCGATAAAAAGTTGGTCCAGCTGCGTCGACAGAGGCAGCGACGGCGGCGGCGACGGCGACGAAGCCACCGCAATCGTCGACATGTGTGAAATGCGCACATTAAATAAAAAAGGCGCTCAAAACTGGGGGGAAAAAAAGAAGGATACAAATTAAGTGGTTGCCACCTGCCCCGCGACACACACACACACACACACACCCATGGGTTTTCCATTGGTATATTTTGGCGATTTGTATGGCCCTGTTTTGGCCCCGCTCAGTGCCCCGTGCCCCGTGCCCCACGTTTGCTGCGGCAGCGACTCGTTTTAGATAAGGTGACTAGCAGCGGCGATTGTTTGGAATTTTAATGTAAAAGTTTTTATGGCGCATTCATTTCCAGCGAGCGATTCGCCAATGGTCGCTAAATTGGATGGAGAATTGGCGCGGCTGTGGCTGGGGGCTGGGGGGCATGGATGGAGGATGGTACGGCGGGTTCTACTCGCCGTGGGATTTTGTGTGGCTGCGACAGGGTTGAATGTGAAGGATACTACTACTCGTGCAGCAGTTGCCTGCCCCGTGCCGCATTGACAACCCCCCAGAACTTGTGGGCCAAGCGTGATGCATAGAAATCTACTTGGAACTTGGAAGCGGCAACTGTACTTCGCAGCTGGACCGCAAGCGTGCAACTACTCTGCCAGCGAAGGACGCAACGGACCCCAAAGTCAGTTGTTGTTTTGTTTTGTTTGGTTTGGTTTTTGTTTTGGGTGGGTAACCATCGCCAAACGGTTTTTAATCATTTCAGCCAGCCAGCCAGCCAGCCAGGCAGCCAGGCAGCCCAGCAACGCAGCTCCGGGGCCCCAGAATCCACAAAAAGATGAAAGCGACAGCGTCAGGCGACTAAAATCAAAGACACAACACAGTCCCTGACTGCATCAAAAGCCGCTTTTGGCTTTTAATATCCAACTGCAGCATGCAACATGCTGAGCGGACGGACAGCGCTTTGCCACCATCCGAATTTGAATATCTCTCGGGCGGAGGGAAAGCGCGTGGGTGTCGCTTTGAGCTCGTCGCCTGTCAGCTTGGCAAAAACCACACAAGGATGCAACACGCCCCCACCCCATGCCCATCCCCATCCCCATCGCCATCCCAGAACCAGCAACAAGATTGCTGCAATTGCAGTGCCACATACACAAAGCATTCTAACATGATTTTAATTACAAGAGCGGCAAAGTGTTGCCAGTTGCCGCCAGGGCAGAAGGAAAACTTGCCAAATGCTTGGCAGGAAATGCAACAGCCCATGCCGGAATCTGCCCCCAAGCGGCGCACACAGCCAGCTGCACCTACACGCGCACATCCTCGCACTCCTTCGCTCTGTCAGCTGCATAGGCTGCAGGATTCAGAACTCACTCAAAACACTTGATACGCGAAGCGGCCAGCTTACGTGTGGAAATCAGGTGTACATCAAGTGCTTTTGGATCTTCTAAGGAGCAAATTAAATTGACTAAGACTCTTGTCAGTGAAATCAACGGCAAAGTCTTTCGCAAATTCGAAATGTTAATCCTTGTAGGATATTTTGCTAACAATTCGGAAGCAAATATGTACATATAAGATAAGGTAATGCAACTTAATTATTTGTATGTTTAGTTCACAGGTTTTCTTATTTATTGTTTTATTTATTTAAGCTTCGAGTCTTTATCTTTGCAGGTACTTTGGTTTACTTCAGGTATTCTATTATTAATTATATAATTTCTGTAGAAGGATTTGGTATACGGGAAATTCCGTTCTGGCGTTACGTTAAGTTCGTACGAAAAAAAGGTTCAAAAATAACGAAAAACTTCGCCTATTTGTAAGATAGAATTTATTAGTAATAGAATCCCAATGTTCAGCAAAAATAATGACAACAGCCGAACGTACGGCTTTAAACATACTTTATAGTCAGAATATGAACTGACTAAATGCATTTAATGTTTAGCAATTCAGCGAAATTAATTAATTACACAAATTGCAATTTCTTTAGAAAACAATTTTTAATAAGAGTATAAAAACAAAATCCATCATAAATTGTTCTGTTCTACAAAACGACACAAAATGAAATGAAACAGGCACACTTTTGGGCCATCCTTTAAGATTTTTGTGATTAATTTTTAATTCTTGAGAAACCTATTTATAGAAAATTACAAATTTGTTTGTGCAAGCCATGCCACATTCCCTGCCTATCATTAAAAACAAAAACAGCATGCAATTTGGTGCACGTGCTGCGGAGATTTTTGTCTACAAATTTATGGTAGATATAGATTTCAAGTAATCCAATATTCAATTTAAAAACCATTCATGTTTTTTTTTTTTGGTATTTAATCCGCGCAGCAATCTGAAGTACTTTAGGGAATTCCTGGGAAATAAAAGTGAAAAAAATGATTTTAATAATAATTTCGCATCAAAGTAAATGCAATTGTTTAAATTAGTTAACTTTTAATAAATTGAAGAATATTTTCTGTGCAAAGTTACATAAATGGATATGTGTTTTTTTTGATTGACTTTTAATGTTTTTTTTAGCATGGAGAACCTTTTTGCGGAAGTATCCAAATTTGTGAAGATATGTAGCTATGCTTTATTTTTTGTTGGGGAGTGACCGAACATAAATTCAGGAAGTTTCCAGCCTCCAAATAAGTATGCTATAATTTATGTGACTGGCGGCTTGTATCTTCAATCAGGATTAAAATGTATTGGAAATCAGAGTAGAAACATCTAAAAAAAGGTATTACGAGAATATTTTGTTTTGTTATTTTCCTTGCGGACTATTCCACATATAGTAGTTTTATTTTGTTTTTTGCTGGTGCCATTCCCCGATCGCTGCTTGAGTTGTCCCCCAGCAGCCAAAGGGCCCCCTTAACATTTCTGTCACATGAACTATCGGCCAGAGCGAGCATTTTGGTGTCGTGGATGCTTCTGTTTTCTGTTCTGTTGTTGTGGATGGCAGAAACAGTGGCAGGGGCAGGGGCAGGGGCAGGTAACGGTAACGGCAGGGAGAGAGAAAATGCGTTGAAAAACAGACCAGGACCAGAGTGGAGGGCAGCTCGGGTGGCTTCGTGGGATGCGGGTGTCGCGCGTAATGCGGGGGGCATTTTATTTTATTTTTGATCATTTTTCGGCCGCCAAAAAAGCAAACGAAATAAAAATACAACAAAAATGATGCAAACAAAAAAGTGGAAAGCACACACACACACACACACACACACATATGTACATATATTTGGGGAAGTACATACGAAGCACTCCTCTGTGTGTGTGTGTGTGTGTATATAGGAGGCTCGTGTGCGTGAGGAAAGTAGGGAGAGAGGCTGTCGAAAAATAAATCGAAAAGGCAACACGTCATTGGTGGCATGTGCATAATCAAGCGCCCCCCCCCTCCGACCCGTTGCCACGTCCTGGCCGATGGGCCTAGGCCTAGGCTCGTAAAGATGCACAAGGGGTATGGGGCATGCAACTGCGCGCGCGTCCAGCGACGAACTGCAGTTGCAGTTGCAGTGGCAGTGGCCCAAAGTGCGTTGGAAATGAGCAAAAAAAAACGGCCACGCCTGCCGCTGCTTCAGGAAATGCCCCAGCCCCAGGAGGCAGGGGGACGGGGGGCAGGGGTAGCTGCTGCAGTGCGAAGTTTGAAGTCCAGTGTGCTCCTCCGCTCTCCTGCTCCCTGCTCCACCGCTCTCCTGCTCCTTCTCTTTGGTTTTTTTGGGTTGCTTTTTTTTTACCTTTTTCCAGTGAATGCGGCTGGAAGGGGATGGGGAAGGGGATGGGGCAGGCGTGGCTGGGGTAGGCTTGGGTGTAGGCAGTGTAGGTGCGTTACCATTTCCTCGTTTTCCTCTCCTCATTTTCTTTCGTGCATTGTACACTGCACATCACACACACACACACACACACACACACATATGTATGTGTGCATCTGAATCTGCAGTTGTGTGCGTGCGTGTGTTGTAGTCCTTGTTTTTGCCTCTTTTTTTTTGCTTGTGTTTTTTTTTGTTGTTGTTTTTTTTGTTGTTTTTTTTGTTGTTTTTTTGTGCAGCATCTTTTTTTGTATGCTGGCGATTTTCCCTCTATTTTGCTCGCTTCTTTTGTTTTTTTGATTATATTTCCTGCACAATTTTAATGGATTTTTTCGTGTGTATGTGAGTGTCTCTCCGGGTGTGTGTGTGTGTGTGTGTGTGGGTTCTTTTCCATTCATATTGTTGTTGTTGCTGCTTGTGCTGCCTGCCTGCCTGCCTGCCTGCTGCTCATCACGATGAGCATTTTTTTGTGTTCAAGCAGATAATTACATTTAAATAAAATAAAAATTTCATGTAGCACCAACCCACACCCGCACCCGCACCCGCACCCACGCCGCGGCCCCTACACAACAATCCGGCTTTGCTAACGCTCCACCCAGGCCTCCTGCTCCCACAGCCCCACAGCCCCACAGCCCGTCTACCCCTCGCCACTGAAGGGGGTAACAGTGGGTGGGTGGGTAGCAGTTCGCTTGCCTGATGGTATGCTTTTTGTTGGCATGTTGTTTTATAATTCATTTCTCTGCGTTGTTTGACTTACGCGACGCTGCACGTCCAATTCCAGTGGTCCTCTTTGCCAGATACCCCACACCACCCCCGACCACCCCCGACCACCCCCGACCACCCTTGAGGTGCTCATCCAGGGTCCTGCGCCCATGTCCAGGTCCCTGCCGCACTGGTCACTCGCCTCGGTGTTGTCACTGTGCCGCAAATTGCGCCGCATTTGTGTTGTGTGCTCTTAGGCCGGGGCCACCACGCTGCAGCCCCCTCTGCAAGTGCCCTGCCCCAATACACAAGTCATTCGCCTCGACCCGTGCAGCGGCTGTCCCGTCCCGCGCTTTGTTTGCTCACAAACTGCAGTCAAGTCATTTTGTGTTAATGCTAATTGCTGCCACTCCTGCCAGTCCTCCTGCCACTCCGCACACCGCTGCGTTGCGCCTTTGGCCACCTCCTCCTTGGGGTCATTTCGGATTCTAAAAGTGGCGCAGTGACAGATGATCTGTTCCCCCGTCCAGGCACCAGGCACCAGGCACCTGGCAGCAGGAGAGGCAGGCAGGCAGAAAACCAAAAAAATAACCAAAAGGAAGAGGAGAGTGAGAGTCCTTGCCAGAAGCCAGGAAACCGAGACAAATTGAATTGCTGCCGAATTTAAAAGGTGGCAAAATGTGCAGCTACAACTGTTGCATGGGTGGCCCATGGCCCCACCCACCGCCTTCCCGCGGCAGCACCCAACAACTGAGTGTGTGGCAGTTGGGGCGTGTCTGAGGGGTGTGAGTGTGTGGGTGCGAAGGGAAACGCAATAAGAAGACGCAGAGTGCGTCGCAGAAGAGTCTCAGCAATGTGGGGCTCGTCCCGGACGGCCAGACAGCCAAACGGATGCCCAACAGGGACAGGAACAGGAACAGGGAAAGGGAACAGGGACAGAAACAGGGAAAGGGAACAGGGAACAGGGACAGAAACAGGGAAAGGGAACCTGGACAGGCAAAAGGGCCTGAGCCCGGGCGAGGGTGCTGGAATATTTCCGCACTTTTATTTGCTGTTTTTCGACACTTCAAGGACAACGGCGAACAGAAGTTGCTCAACTTTTGCGTGCCAGAGTTCATTTGCGGCTTCGTTTTGTTTCCCAGACCCAGACCCAGACTCCAGACTCGGAACCAGACCCAGACCCAGACCCAGTCTCAGTGGCAGTGGCAGTCTCCGTCCCCACGCCCCACCCGTCCACCCTCTTCACATTCCCCTTTACACCTACCCAGCGAGAGTGACACATTTCCGGCCAATCGATAAGTCTTCCCACCTTCCCACCACTTCCACTTGAAGATTAAAGTCGAATCCGTCAAGGAAACATTTTGCGTGCCGGCTGCGTGGCTCTGCCTGAAGAAAGAAAGTCTCGTCCTTGACCTTGATTGAATATATTTTGTTCGGGTCCCTGGACAACACGTGGGCTGCCCCATGTGCCCTGCCCCATCTGCGCTGCCCCATCTGCGCTGCCACCGCTCTCCAAGGAGACGCTCTTCCCCCCCGAAGACGCACACGCACACGCAGCCGTGTGGTGTGCCATCTGCTGTTCGTTCCTTGTCTTTGTCTTCGAATGCTGCTGCCGTAATGTATCCTGTCATCAGGCAACGACACTTATCCCCACCCCCGCCGTCACTATCAGCGGAGTGTGCCCATTGTTGCCGGCACTGAGGCACCTGAAACGGGGGCATGGGACAGCTGCTACGAGCCGCCATCTCAGGTATTTGCCTGCTGGAACTTGCCGCTTTGTGTGGCTCGCAATTAAATTAAATTCCTTTGTTGGTCCAACCGGGTGCTTGGCATTATGAGTAATTATACACTTTTGTGGCGGCTTTCCGGGCACCACAAAGCCCCGTGCTCAATGCACTCTCGGATCGTGTGCGTAGCAGTCGGAGGAAGCTGCTGGCTGCGCCGCAAGTCTCCATTTGAGTGCTGTGAGAGACTGGCGTCCCACTGCGATCCAATCGGCACTCTCCATTCATGTCCACAAATCAATTTTGATTCGCGCAGCCTATGGCCACTGGTCAACCATCTTTGGGCCTGGTTCAGCGGCCCCCCAAACGAGTGGGAAAAGTGGGAGTGGGAACTGTATGCCTCAGGAGACGAGCACCAAAATGTTAAATGTTTTTCGCAGACTCTTCTATAGCATTGCGAACTTAAGATGCATTTTAAAGAAGATTCTAAGCAAATTCCAAGGCAAAATTGAATTGGAATGAATGATTTGACGATCGAATCGAATCATCCACGACGGAGATCAGGGCGTATACGTAATTAGAACCTTCACAGTGAGAATTAATAGCAGAAATCCCAGAAATGGGACATGCATGCGCTGCGTAGCCCAAATTCGCCGGAAAGATGCGAAGGGGAGACACAAGGGCTGCCATTGTAGGACAGTGCCTGCACACGCGACTGCGAGGCACTCACATCAGCATTTATCTTCGATCAGCCAGGCAGCGCTTTTAGCTTTGAACTCGGGCATTGCAGCAGCTCGGTTCGCATGGTGAAAGCAATGCACTTACAGCAGTGTGCAGTGTGCCCTCGATATGTACGGGGCGCCTCAACCTTTAATCAGCCTTCACCAGAGCGCACAGATCTTTCAACTGCAATGCTGGGACAGCCCAAGGGCAGGCCAAGACATTTCTTCAGCCCGAGAAGAAGCTCACCATGCGATTTCTCAGCTTGAATGATCGGTAACGTTGTGAGACTGGGCTACGTTTGGGCATTATTATTATTAGTATTATTAAAGAGCAGCTCCTCTTTTTATGTTCTTATTGTTTGGAATGAACATCGCCGTCTGGGACACTGCGGTGGAGGCCACAGCAGCGAATATGGCAGCAGCACGGCGTCTGCTGGCGCATTGCATGTTCATCGCTGAGTTAATACTCGCAAGTGAAATTTGTGTTTGGACTGGCGCCGCTTGACCTTGACTCGTCATTGTGGCTGGGCCGTTTGGAAGGAAGTCAAAGGAAGGATCCATTTTAATGTTCTCAAATGGCGGGACAAGCTTGAGTCCTGTTTGCCTATGGGGAAGCAATGCATGAAAATCAATCTGATCGAGAAGGGATACGGTGTGTGGGTGTGTGTGGGTGTGTGTGGGTGTGTGTGTGGAAGGATAGAAGCAGAAGCAGAAGGCTGGATGGAATACTCTGCTCGTTCTGCTCTTGATTTTTAGCTGGGACATGGGGATGCAAACTTTCTTCAGCTTCACGGATTGGGGCAACTAAATTAATTAAAAATTGTTGTGCACCTCTTAGTGTTGCCCACCCCCTCGACCGCGCCACCCAGGCCCCACTGTATGCTGCGAGGAGTAGACACTTGTGTCTGTCTTGAGCCTGCAGTTCAAAGGAGTCGCTGGGTGGTGGATTCGGTGGGTTTTCGGGTTTTCCTGGGTGGTAAGTGGAAATGGAAGCGCGCAAGTTGCGCAAGGGGAACTAAGCTTGTTAGCAACTTGGCAGAGCCAACCACACGCACCGCCGCACCGCCGCACTGCCGCAACGCTTGCCACCTCCCGTCTTTTACCGCCTTGCACTGACACGCCCTGGAGCTTGTTGCAGCTTCTTCGACGCTAAGCGAGAATGCGGCAAGTTGGCAACTCGCAAACTCGGTGGCGACGGCGGCGTGGCGGCGTGGCGACGGCGGCATATGCATGTATTATTGTGAATATTATTATGCATATTTTATTTCGGGTTTCGGGTTTCGCTTTTCGCATTTTGTTCGTATTTTTTGTTCGTTCGCTTTCTTCCCTGTCTTGTGGCTCCTTTTTTCTTGCACTTTCTGCTGTGGGCGCCAGCCATAGTAGCGCTGTGTTGTGTTTTCGGGCTGGTGCGTCTTCTTTCAATTTCTTGCGCACTTCTTTCCAGCGCGGGATGCGCCCCTGCCGCCCACGCCCCCCCAGTTCTGCTCCGCGAGTTTTCCGCGCGCTCATATGTGCTTGTAAAGTTTTTACTTCGTTAGCATAATGAGAAACCGCGTGTTCATATCCCAGCACATGCCCCGGCCCAAGCCCACTCCCACGCCCACTCCCACGCCCACGCCCACACATGAGAAGCCATATTCTTGGCCAAGTTGATTGTGCGTCTTCTTGCGCGCAAGTATTTTGCGCCATGCCTCAGCCTCAGCCACAGCCACAGCCTCAGCGGCAGCAGAGGGGAAGGCACACAGAAAATTCTATTTAAATTGTGTACAACATTATTAGAAAGTTTTCGACAGTGCCCGCAAAGGAAGGGGCGCGCGGAAGGGGGCGAGTGGCAAAAAAACACAAGAAAGGAAAGGCTGCAAGGGGTGGGGGGCCTACGATAAAGTTGCTAAAAAGGGAAAAAACGAAGCTGGCCCAAGAGCTGTGCTGAGCATAGAGAAAAAGTCGAGAAACGAAATTTTTAATTTGTCCCAAGGCAACGCAAAGAGCACACACACACTCGAGACACACTCCCCCCCCCCACACACACACACACACACACAGAGAGGCCTCTGCCCGACCTACAACCCACCATCTACCACCTACCACCTACCACCGACCATCTGTAAGCCCAGCACTAAACCAAAATGCTGCCTACGCCGGGGAAATAGAGAACACCCGCGGAATTATTTGTATTTCGTTTACTCAGGGAAGTTGCACGCTTCGCTGGGGGATCGGTCGGACGATCCGCTGCTTGGGAACTCGGCTCCTTGATCCTGACGGCAGAAGTCTCCGCCAGCAGCCACAGCCACATCCATCATCAATCATCTCTAGCGATTGCTGTGGCTCCGAACTTAATGGGGAAAAGTTTCTGTCTTTTAATTTCGACTGCACCCCCCGGCAGAACGGCAGGAGCCCAGCGCCCTTTGCCCCTTGCCCCAGCCGCTGCCAATTGCGCAGAGGGAAAAGAGTAAAATTTGAAACGGCAAAGAATTAAAACCGCAAATGTTGCTGCGACATTAGCGAGTGTGAGAGCGGAGGGAGGAGTAGGAGGAGGAGGAGGCACTTGGAGTGGGTGCGTGGGTGCCTTGTCTTACTGTGGGTTAGCACACCACGCCACACCACGCCACACACACAAAAAAGAATTCTTAACAAACTTTTCATATGCTTGTTGTGCTTACCCTTCCTTCCCCTCCCCTCCCCCCTCTCTCTCTCTGGAGGAGTCACCCTGTCCTCCAGCCGCTGATCCTTGGGGCTCGGGGCAGCTCTGTCATCTGCGGAGGGACCTCGCGAAAAAAGTTAAACAGATAGAATGAAAGGAACTTGGGGGCGACTGGAGACGTGATGTGGTGTGGGGTAGGAGGGTGGTGCTGGGGCTGGGGCTGGGGCTGGCACTCCTTGAGCATATTTCATTACATGTGCCACGGGTTTCCCGAGTTACAGGACTGAGGCGAGACGTCTCAGATGTCAGGCAAGATCGTCCGTGCCATGCCGTGCCCATCATCAGCCACCCAGCGACAAAGGAGCACCCATCCATCTGCAGCCTGCGCTGTGCCCCTCTGCCGCCCTGTGCAAAAATTAACCACACGCTCCCAGTCAGCTAATTTAACCCTGAAAATCCTTGACACACACGCACATGCCACGTTCCCGAGCCGCCAGCAGCCCAGCAGCAGTCACTCATCCCACAACCCGTTTGGGTTTCTTGGGCTTTGGGCTTCTCTGCCTCTCTGCCTCGCTGCCTCTTTGTCTTGGGGCTGGGCAAAAAATGTATGCGGGAATTAAGCGCAAGTGCTGCCCCATTCCCATTCCCATTCCCGTTCCCGTTCGCAGCCATCTGCCCCCTCGACTGCCTCATTTCCTGCTCATGATTATTTTTAAATTAATTTAAATGCCTTTCGCTCCGAAATGTCTCACCGAAATGTGTCTCAGCTTAAGTTGGCTCTTGGTATACACAAATATATATCCTCTAAGGGCGGGCATGAGTTGTTCCTCTTCGAATGGGATCTCGAGGGAGTCCTCTGCCTCTGCCTCCGACTCCGACTCTGACTCTGTCGTAGGGTCGTTGCTTAAGTGATGATCAGCCCAGTAGAAGATCATTTCGGCATGGAATGCCTCTGGCAATTGTACGCGACTCTCCACTATTTGCCACTTGCCACACACGAGCGCAGTGGTTGGCAGTTGGCAGTTGGCAGCTGCCAGCCACGGGCCAGTTGTTTCTAAGCTTCATATATGCAAATTCAGCCCCAGTCGGATGGCCTATCACGGAAACTAAACACACCCAGACACATTCATGTCAGGCTGGGCCAACCACAGGCGGCCGTGGCAGCACAAGTGGTAGCCGTGGCAACGGGCCGCAGTGTGCGAGTGGGTGGTGGGGGTAGGTGGCATGCACTATTCGGCAGCCACGACAGCGACTTCACCGACTACACCGACTACACCGACGACACGCATTTAGGTCAGGACAGAGAGCTCTAGTGCGACTAAACATGTGCAAGGCTCCTATTGGCTGGCGGCCAAAGCAGGCGAGGGGCTGCGCGGCAGCGGCGGGGCCGGGCGCAGAAGCCAATCACACTATCGCAAAATAATTTAAACAAATCTAGGACAACGCTGCCGCCTCCCTAGCCCACCCTACGCCAGCCGCCGCCCACCAACAGCCGCCCATCTGTGGTCGGAGCCGACGCAGAAACAAGCGCAAAACATCCGTGGAGCAGCCGGAGGGGTGGCGCGGGTGGCGCGGAGGCGAGGGCGGGCACGAGGCACGAGGCGAGTGGCGAGCCGAGCGCAGCCGAAACACCAAAAGCCGATGCGACGCGGCTCTGGCTGTGGCTCTGGCACCAGCTCCGAGTGGTTGTAGGGAGTGGATGTGGTGGGTGTAGGTGGCAGTGCTGGTGCGGTGGGGGCTGGGAAGGACCTTCCTTTATGCTGGCGTTTGCAAATGACGACGGAAAAGCCCGACCACGCGCACACACACACACACACGACACACACACACGACACACACATGCATGACATGAGCCACTATGTGCTTGTCCGTGTGTGCTCGAGTGGGTTCCTCTCAGTGTGTGTGTGTGTGTGTGTGTGTGTGAATAGAGCGCGTGTAGAATAAGAAGCAGAAGCTGCCAGTGCCTGTGCCCCGTGCCTTGTGCCCCGTGCCTTGTGCCTCGTGCCCCGTGCCTCTTGAGGCCATCTGTGGTAGAGTGCGAGCGGGAGGGAGAGAGAATTGGCCATCTCTCTAGCTATCTAGTGGCTGTGCGAGCGAGAAAGAGGAAACGACAGCAAGGACGATTTGCTAACCGAAGGACAACTGTCCAGCACCCGCCCCCTGCCCACCGCCCATGTCTTCTGCTGATTAGAGAAGCTAAAAAGCAAAGCGCAAAAACTGCTGCTGCCACACACACACCGACACACACACACACCGACACCCACACCCCACACACACAGCGACACACGACGACGACGAGGACGAGGGCCGAATGCGTTGACGAGGATGCGTTGGCCCCGGCACCGGTGTGTCCCGACGAGCCTGCCGAGCGCGGATGCAACGATTTGAAAGGCTTCTAAGCCGCATTGCCGCCGTTGATTGGCCCACGAGTCGCGTCTAGTTGGCGGGGCACGGGGCCACTCGCCAAACACTGCTGCTCGGAATAGGGTCTCTGTGGGAGGGGCAGCCAGTTGGCCTGGCTAGTGTTCACTTCGTGTGCGAAACTAATGCAACCTCCCACCCCCAGCAGCTCTACCCAGCGACAGCAACAGCAAATGGCTGCGAACGGCAGCGGTTGCCTGGTTGGCTGATGCTTTGACCCGTCAATAGGCCATGCCATCCCCCACGCTCGTTGCCTTGTGGCCCAACGCACTCCGATATCGATATTGACGATGACTGGCATCCGGCTCGGTCTTTTTTATGCCCGACTGCCCTCCCCCCGGTGGGTCCTTGGTTAATTCATAAACATTCTATGCATGTTGTGCGATAAGCCCCGGACATTAGCACTAAAACTCACTCGAACTCCGACCGAGCGAGCAGATGCGCCAGATACAAAGATACAGATACCCCACACTGCCACACACACTCCGGCACACACACTCCGGCACACACACACTCCCTCCCTCACACAGAGAGCAGGATGAGCAGTGCGAGCATCCTTCTTGGGGCCTGGCAATATGCGTAAAATGTATTTATGATAATGCCAAAGAGAATTACGTTAATGTTAATGCAAAACTGTTACGACAAACAAGAACAATACGAGAAAATGATGACGACGTAGAAAGTCGAGTGGGGAGAAAGCCATGAAGATGGTGGACTGATAGGGAGAGGGAGACACGCCAGAGACGGGGGGTAGTGGAGTGTCGGAGGAGCAGGACACACACACACACACACTCACACACACAACGAACGTTATCATAAAAGCAGATAAATTCAGCCGAAAGACAAACTCATAAAGGCAAAATGTTTCATTCTATTAAAAATTTTTATTGCAAATTTGTAATTTACAATTTGCATTTCGTGTGTTGGCTTTTTTTATGTGGTCGGGCAGGGAGAGGAACGGCGACAGGGACAGGGACAGGGACAGGGGCACACCCGCCCACTTGACTTGCGACTGTTGCTGAGAACGGTTCGAGTTCTCTCTCTGCCTCTCCCTCTCTCTGCCTCTCCCTCCCTCTCCCTCTCCCTCTCTCTCTGCCTCGCTTTTGTTTTGGCCCACGCCATGCCATTTTATAACCGTTATTCATAATAAAAAATGTTATAGAACATCATTTTGGCAATACATAAAAATGCAGCGGCTACATTGAAGCCATTGAGTGCCGCATAGAGCGAGCCACTGCCGAGCATCGCTAGCGGAGAGAGAGAGACAGAGACAGAGAGAGAGAGAGAGAGAGAGCGACAGATGGATGGGGGTAAAAGACATCAAGCAGCAGCCTCTCGATGGCTGCTAGAGGACAAGTAATTTCTTTCTAATAAGCTGGAATCGTATCGTATCGCACGCCTGCATCTCGAGCCCATCCTGGGGGCATATGGCTATGGCTATGGCTGGCCCGCACCTGGCCCCACCCTCCGTGACCCTGTCGATATCATATTTTAATAACATGTCATAAAATATTTCTCTGTGTGTTGTGTGTTCCGTCATTCTCCTCCTCCTCCTCCTACGCCTCCTCCTACGCCTCCCCCAAGCTACTGCCTGACTGCCTATATGGCCATAAAAAAGTCATTACCCATACTCGTGTACACACGCATACGTGTAGCCGTGTGCTCCACATACGAGTGTAGACCCCTGGCCATTTCCATTGCCAGCCTCATCGGTGTCGGTCGAGGCGCAGCCCCCTCCCCCTCCCCAGTTCTATCGAAGATTGCATCAGCTACGCTACGACTTTTGGTAATAATATTTCGCGCTCCTTCCCGAAATGAAATTGCACAAAAATAATAAATATATTGTTGCCTATTTTCCATAAGGCTCGGTGCGGCTCAGCCCTCAGTTGCCAGTCCCCCGTTGCCAGTCCCTGCCCCGCTTCCATTTTATGATGATCCATAAATGGGGTCGAGCGGCTGCACTTCAATCAGCGCAACTGGACGCCGGCCAACTGGGAGCCATGCTTTAGACCAAAATCCAAAAGCCAGAAAGGGCTTCTGCTTTTTTGTGACTCTAGTATGGCATGGGGCAGCGGAGCACAGATGGACAGATTCCTTTGTTTTACTGCCCCAAGATCCGCGTCTGGCGATAAGGCTGAATGAGCCAGGGCCTCCGCTAGGCTGCGGCTGCGGCTGCCGCTCCGCCTCATTGTGGAATTCCCACAGCACAGGGGAACCATTCATCATGGGTCTGGTCTCTCCGCTGCATAGAGGTTGTGCGCCACTGGATCTAAAGTCGCCGAGCAGCTTCCACAGAAGTATTTCCATAGCTTTGGGTGCTTCTATTTCTTCAGTGTGATCATTTTCTTTGGAAGAAAAAATTAAATAATTGGAAGGAAGCAACCTGCAGAAAAAATTTAAAAAAAATTAAACAATTCGAAGGAAGAATTCCGCAGAAGATTCATTTATCTTTAGCCATCTTTTATTGCTGATTTTATTATATTTTATTTTATTTAATTTACATATGAAGCTTTATTTATTTATTTATTTACCTTATGCTTGACCTTGGGGGTCCTGCTTCTGACGGAGAAACCAAACCTTCGGGTTTCAGTGGCTGGCAGCATAATTTTAAAGGAAAACGAAGCAAACCTTCAGGCTTCCGTGCCTGATTACTTGGCTTCGAAAGGAGCATTGACCAAGGCTTCAGTTGTTGTTAATGAAGTGCTTGACGCAGAACTGCAAGTGGAAAAGGAGAGGAAGGCGAAGCAGAAAGAGGCCAAAGCTTCAGGGTCCATCCCTGCTCAACTTTAGAGTGTGTGCTAAGAAAGTGGCAATGGGGAATAAAAGAGTGGGAATAAAGCTGTCACATGCGGATTGCATTAGCTCCCACTATCTCCCCCTTGGCAGTCCGAGCTCGCTGCATATTTACAACTAGATTCCCTAAGAACTTTACTTGCTTATTACTTTGATTTATGCAAACTTAAGCTTGATACCCCTTCAAATGGAGCGAGAGAAAGTTCTCCTTTGCGTGGCTTCTGCTGCAGCCCTATTCTCGGGCAAAATTGTGCGTAATTCCCATTGAATGTTTTCCGATCGCATCGTTGCTGTGGAGCAGCGCCACCTCCACCTACAAACACACACAACTGTGGGCTGTGATATCGGGCAGCGTGTGTGGCCACACACAGACCCATGCGAATGACTACGTGAGCTGCGAAATTTGCGCAGTGGAGTGGCAGTTCTAAGCGAGTGCGAATGGGGCAAGGACATCTCTCTCCGGCAGCTGAGATATGTGCTGCGTGGGGAGGGGCGGGGCGGGGCGGCGGGCCCAGCAAATTAAACATTTTTAACGTGCCACAGTTTTGGCAACGTTGTTGCTGCTCCGCCCGCTCGGCGGGATTTATGGAGGGGATAATTTGTCTTGGGCTGCGTTAACAGCGGAATGGGAAGTGGCATGCTGCCAGGATGATGCTACTCCCGATCGGATCCCGTCCCGAATCGTAATCACAATCGCAGCCCGAGTCGGAAGACAGGCTTCCTCCTCCCTCTACCTGTCCGCTAGTCCGCTTTCGCTCTTACATTATAATATTTAATATTATTTTCATTCTTTACTTTTATGAGACTCGAGGACATTTCGGGCACACAAATAAATGCGTGGCGTGGCGTGGCGTGGCGTGGGGTCTGGGATGTGGGCTGTGGGCTGTGGGCTGTGGGCTCTGGAGTGGGAAGCGCCTTATCGCGCTCGCATACGCGACATGGGACCACATTCCTCTTCCTCTTTCCGTTACTACTCTGCTACTACAGCCATCCCCTTCGCCCTTCGCCCTTCGCCATACCACACCCTCCTGCCCGCCTGCCTAGGCAGGGGAAATCTTGTGCAATAAAATTCCTCTAAACACTCATAAAAATTGCAGGCATATTAAAAATTGTGTTTGTTTAAAAAAAAAGAAAAAGAAGAAGCGAAATAATAATAAAAGCAGCAACAACAAGGTAACAGAGCAGGCCCCTTGGGGTGGCGTTGGGCGGTGGGCGGTGGGCGGTGTACTGCTGGAATCCTGCTCATATGCGAATTTTCGTGGCTTCAAAGGCAGTGGCGGTGGCGGTGGCGGTGGCAGAAGTGGCAGCAGTGGCAGCAGTGGAGAGTGAAGACTGGAGTGTAATGGTGGAACAGGGGTTACCGTGGCCCATAAAACTGAATGGATATTTGAATAGAATTTGCAATAAAAAATCCCGTTAAAAGGCAGCATCCACACTGTGTGTGTGTGTGTGTGTGTGGGTGGCAATAACAACTTGTGCGTTATGAAAAACTAATTTCTCTAAACATATGCGCTTCGCAGGCTAAACATGCGAATGAGCCATGGCCATGGCCAGGAGCAGGAGCAGCAGCAGCAGCAGGACCCAAGCCAGGGAGCTCATTTTACGATGGCGCAGCAGCGCCTTCCCTGTCACATCCCTACACCACATGCCCCAATACCCCAATACCCATGCCCATGCCCATGCCCATTGCCAGCTCCACTTCGCATACCGTTCATGCGTTGCGCATGTTGACAGAGCCACATGGAGGATGGGCGATGGCTGCTGACGGGTGGATAGGTGGGGGGTATGGAGTATGGGGTATGGGGTACGGGGGGGGGTATGGGTTTCTGGGGCTCGACTCGAAATTGCAAATTTACGAGTATTTATATTGATGCCATTTTACTTTGATTTTAATGCGCGACCAAAATGCGTGCGAAGATTTTTAATATTTTCTTGTTCTTGTTCTTGTTCTCGTTCTCGTTCTCCCTGTTTGTTGTCGTTGTCGTTGTCCCCATCGCTCTTGATGTTTTTACTGTGCAGAATTGGCCATTTTTCTGCCAAGCATTTATTTATTATTTGAGCTGAGGCCCCCCGACCACGAGCCCGACCCTCCACCAAGGCATTCCAGTATTAAAAGCGAAATGCGACATATATTGAACCTTCTTTTTTTGGCACTCCCTGCCTGATCCTTTGAGAGGATCCCTTGCATGTGCGTCACATGAAACTGTTGGGCTTTCAATGTCAGTTGATCGTGTGAGTTCCAATGGCAGCTTTGCACGAGTAGAAACCTTTTCATCTTGGCTTATGGAACACGCTCCTGCACACACTCCTGGCAGCCAACAGGAGCTGCCATCGTGGCACTTTGTGCCGTGCCGAATCCCTGTCGCATTGTGCTATTGGGACAGTCTTAGGTACAACCTGAATCGAGCTGTTAGTCCAGTGCAAAATGCAGGCGCTGCAATGTGCTCTCAGCCAAAGTCTTGGGTTAATCGACTCAGGAACAATGGCAAGATATTGCTACAAAATTCTGGAAGCTGTTGATTTATGTACCTTCTCATAATAAAGCCAAAGCTGCATGCAAATCATACCCTATATATATTTATACCTACAGTTACCATAAAAACGATGAATCTGCAGTTTGGTTTTCTGCTTCAAATATTGTAGCTAACTATAAGGATTAGCTAATATATATAATATATACACCTTCGGTTAATTTATCTACACGTTCGTTTTCCCTTAAATAGTAGAAAATATTTTGCACAATATTTTTGCCCACCCAAAGATGGATTCGCGTAGAAGTTGGCTCTCTCTTTTAGCTCGGAATCGATTGGGGCATCGGGAGCTGCTCAGCACTCGAGTGGCGTGGGGGGTAAGGTCAAGGGTCGCTGCTGGTTAGCCCAAGCCCAAGTCCCAGCCCCAGCCCAAGTCCCAGCCCCAGCCCTAGCCCTTTCCTTCGCTGGCCATCGCTGGTCAAGGACAGTGCAGCCATTCCCTCTGCCACTTGAGCCACAATGCAACTAAATGCTCGGAAATGAATTTGCGTTTGAATCTGCGATTGTATTTGTGTGTTTGTTTAAGCGCTCGCTGCAGGGAGGACTGAGGAGGGGCCCATATCAAACGTTGCATAGAAGTGAATGGGCGCAGGGCGAAACGATTGGCAATTGGTGGGCTGGGGGGGCTGGGGCTGCCTGCCAGGCTGTTGTTTGTGGTTCCGTTAGAGTCAAAACAAAACGAAACGAAACCGAACCAAACAAAACAAAGGCCCCAAGCCAAAGCGGAGCCAATCGGTGCATAGTTTGGCAAAGCACCTGCCGAGTGCTGTGGATGGGGCAGCAGGAGGCTGGCAGCAGGGAGGCTGGGGCTGCGGCTGGGGCTGGGGCTGCTGCCTCTGCTTTTGTTGCCGGGGCATGTTGTTCTTGCCACTTGACAATCAAAGCGTTGGAAATCAATTACACACAAAAGCGTCAAGTGGCAAATGCAAATGTTTGAAAAGCAAAGCACAAAACGCAGCCAGAATGCCCCAGCGACTGAATGGGGCAACAACGCTTAGCCAGGTGCAGATGTGGTGCGGCGGGGAGGGGGATACGATTGGAGGTGGTGGCGGCAAAAAGAGTTTAATTGCAAAAAAGGGCAAGCAGGTGGAGAGGGGCAGGCCAGCCGCCAGGTGGCAAGTGGCAAGGTGGCAGGAGGCGAGGCAACAATGCCAGCGAAATGCCTACAAAAATTGCGCTCGACAGCTTAAGCTCCCACGTGCGAAGGGTGTGGGTGAGTGGGTGAGTGGGTGCAGGCAATGGGGGCGGGGCGGGGCGGGGGCTACAGCCAACCATCAAAATATCGGTAATTTTGTAAAGAAACGAAATTTATGTGCAAAATGCCAAACAACAACCCAAAGCCAGAGCCCTGGAAAGAGTCAGACAGACGAGGGTCTGTCGAGCGACCCCCTCCGACCGCCGGGCCAAAAAGGCCTGCAAAAAAAAAAGGCGATTAACAAAAAATACGGCAAAAAAAAGAGCAGCAAAAGAAAAACTGGACGTGAAATGAAACACGACAACTGGCAGGGATGGGTGGGGGAGGGGTGCTGCGGGGGGACTGGCAACAAAAAGCCCAAAGCTGCATGCAAAATGCCGAAAAAACGATTGCATGAGACGGAACCAGGAGCAGGAGCAGAGCAGCAGCAGGACCAGCAGCAGCACGAGTACTAAGGATTGCAATAGGGGTGGGGATGGGGATGGGAGCGTGGGTGTGGGTGTTAGTGGCTGTGACTTGGATGGGGCTGCAGCTGAGTGCAGGCTGCGTGTGAAGCCGGCGATTATGCGACGAGCTGGCCAACAAAAGACAGCAACAAAAAGCATCGGCGCGACCCACATTCGACCCACAACAAGCAGCGCCCGGCGTTGGCCATCGTTGCGACCAGAGGCCATGCAACGTGCACCAGCATGAGCGGGTGAGGGGGGGCATGGTCACGGGCCTGGGCCTGGGCCTGGGCAGGGGCAATTTTTAATGACTGAAAAATAAAAACCCGTTTCAGCCAGAACAGCAGAGTGAGTGGCAAAAGGGATATGAGGGCAACCGGGGAGTAGGAGACAGGAGACAGGAGACAGGATGCGTTATCACTGACCAGAGATGGAGTGGGTGGTGCTGGGTGCTGGCTGGTGGCTGGTGGGTGGTTGGGCTGGACAGGCATCAGCATAATGCAAGTCAACGCAAACATTTTATTTGCATTAAGCGTCGCAGCGGCAGAGGAAAACAGCGGGGAAATGGGTTGATGGGGGGGCGGGGTGGAGAGACAGCCCACCAAAAAAAAAAGACATTGAAAAAAAACCCCCACGTCGATAGCTAAAATACATACGCATGCCACAAAAAAAAGAACGGACGGTATCCAAAAAAAAAAGGAAAAGCACAAAAAAAAACAGGAAAAAATAAGCGTGTTGCATGTACTGCAACAGTGCACCTACTTATGCCACACACACACACACACAGACACACACAGCGCTGCAGTGGCAGCCAATAAAAACGCAGCGCTGCAAGTTGCGTGCAACAGGAAGGCGCACAAAAAAAAGCACGCAAAAATCAAACAAAAAGCCGCCCAAAAAGCACAAACGACTAAAAAAAACTCACAAAAAATAAAATGCGAAAAATGCAAAGAGCGAACGGTCCGGGGGGAGGGGGGTGGGTTCGGTCGGTCGGTCGAAAAAATCAAACAACATATTCCGCAACGAGAATGTCCTGGGTGCGAGTGAAATGACAGCAGGTTGCACTGGGCCCCGTGCAGCTGCCCCACGCCACCCCCCACACACACACACACACACACACCGCACTCGGCCACTGCAGGCTGCTGCTGCTGCATGCAACTGCAGTGTGGCAACTGCACATGGGAGGGGCTCGGCTCGGCTCAACGCTGCTCGTCCTCGTTCTCGGCCTCGTCCTCGTCCTCGGCTGTGCGCTGCGCTGCGCTGCTCGACTGGCCCTGAAATAAAATAAAAATAAAACTGAACTCGCTGCACAAAAAATCCTAGAAATATATAAAAATTTTCCAAAAAGTGCAAAAAGGCAATAGCGCGGGGCGGCGAGGGGGCACGACGAAAAAAGTAGGCTCAAAACGCACAAGGCCTAAACCCCTTGGCCTGGGCCAGACCGAAACGGCGATAGGCGGAGCGAGCGAGAGAGCGAAGGTGCAGCTGCAACTGCAACTGCAGCAGCAGCCGCAGCAGCCGCAGCAGCGCACGCTGCCCGGCTTGTTTTAGTTGTTTTGCTAGCCAATGCATTTCCCAGGAGCGCAGCGAGGGCAGGCTGGGCCCAGCAATGACCATTCGGCATAGATAGATGCAGAAGCAGATGCAGCCACATAGATGGCCCCGCCTGGTGTCCTTGTTCATTGAGATCCCTGAGAGCAAAGATAACTGAAGAATGATCACCAAATGATCACTGCAATGGAATCGACCCAGCCACCGATCAGCATATCCTGCCCATTGGTAGCCTAAAACTGCTGCGGAGCAGTCCATAATTTCCGTTGCTGCACTGAACCGGGCCCGGTCACCGGACCCGACGTGGTGCGAGCGAGAGATTTGCAGCGGCAGGATGCGACGGCGAATGCAGCCGCGCCGCGCACGCTGAGAGATGCACATGTGGATGCAGCAGCAGCAGCTGCAGCAGCTGCAGTCGCAGTCGCTGTCCTGTGGCCCACCCATGGCACAGCCGCCCCAGAGGACGGGGCGGGGCAGCAGGCCAAATAAAAGCAAAAATTGTAAAAAAAACCATAAATAAATAAAATTAAGCAGAAAGCGATGGCAAAAAAAAAACAAAAAAATATAAAACGAAAAAAATATAAAAAAACGAAAAAACCGAACGATGACAGCGAGTAAAAAGGCAGGAGGCAGGACGATGGGGCATTGTTGTTGCTGTTGCTGTTGCTGATGCAACTGCACTTTTACATATCGCACATGCAATGCCGCCTGCTGGGCAGTGGGCGTGGGGCAGACTCTGAGAGGCAGAGGCAGAGGCAGAGGCAGCGAGAGGCTGCTGCAGTTTGGCAATTTAGTGGGGGAAAAAAAATGACAAAAAAGGAGCAGCATGGAAAAAAGCGGCGAAATATATTTAAATTTGTTGCTCTTGTGTGGGTGAGTGGAATGTGTGGGTGAGTGTGGCTGTGTGTGTGTGGGTGTGGGTGTGGGTGTGGGCAGTGCAGCGTGGGAGGCGGCGCGCGCGAATGCAGCGTGCAGCTTGCAGCTCGGCTCGGACGCACGAGCCGACAAAAAATATGCAAAAACTCCGCCCTAAAATGCGAGGCAATAAAATAAAAATCAATCTAATGAAAGCCCAAAAATAAAACCAAATAAAAATTAACCGAAAACGAACAAAGATGGCGATAGATCGTCGTCGTCGTCGTCGTTCGTGTGTGTGTGTGTGTGTGTGTGTGTGTCGGTGTGTATGCCTGTGTGTGTGTGATGCTGATGAGTGGTGCGCTGGGCGGTGTTTGGGCGGGCGTTAAGCTAATTTAAAATTCGCGACTATGACAGCTCTCCCTATAACTGCCGCCCCCCCGCCCCAACCACATCCGGGTCTGGCCATTGCCATTTATGGGCAACAAAAATGTTCGATTAAGCGGCTTCAGCAAACAAGGGGCTGTGTGGGTGGGTTGGGGGGTTGGGGATTGCATAATGGTGGCGGTGCAGCAGGAGCACCACCCATCCGCCGCATTGGCATCATCAGCCGAAAATTGAATCATAACACCCTCAGATAACAGCTTACGCCACGGGGGTGAGTGGGGAGGGGGTGGGGGAGGTCAGATCAGGTCAGTGGGATCGGCTGGCGCTCGATAATTAAAATCCTGAATACGTTCGTTAGAAAGTTTTTCCTGCTAATGGCAGAACGCCAGCCTCGTGTTTCCTTGTGCCTACGAGGAGGCGATTGTCGGCGCCCCTGCCCCTGCCCCTTCCACTGGTCTGCCTTGAGGGGGTGGGTGGGTTGGGCCATTATAAAAGGGAGCACACAAAGAAGAAAACTAAACCGCAGAGCAGCCCTTTTATGGCTGCAAGGCGAAAGGCGAAAGACGAAGGCGGAGGCGGAGGCCTGCCTTTGTAGGTTTGCGCTGACGAAATGCGCCGATAACTTTTTTTATTTCGAAGCTCTAAAAATGAGACATTTCATATTACTTTTACGGCAACAGCAACTGTTCGTTCCTCCAGCTGCAGCGCCTGCCACAGCTCCTGGGTGCCCCTCCTGGCTGCCTCCACAGCCTCCTTAGTGGGTTAAAAACAATTCGGCAGGGCGCAAACCCCTCAAGTTTCTGTGCTTTTTTTTGTTTTCTTTGCTTTTGGGGTTACGTTACCGTTAACGGACACACACACACACCATGGCATGGGGTTTGGGGGCAGTGCTGCTGCTGTGGCACACACTTAACGGCACTCAACGCATACAAAATTTCAAAATCATCAAAAAGTAGAAAAATACGCGTTTCATGCACATTCGCGGCATTTATGAGCCCATCAACGTCGCTCATGGATGAAAGTAACGCGTTTTATACGTCGTTTGGGTGCCTGCCAAATGTATCTTTTTATGTGGTTCGGTGGTGGTGGTGGTGCTGCTGCTGCCACTGCTGCTGCCACTGCTCATGACCACATGAGATACTGACTGGCGTATGGGAGTATAGGAGTATAGGAGTGTATAGGTAGGAGGATGCTGGCAGGAATGCCAGGATTCAGGGGCTCACAAGCAGCAGGCAGCAGGCAGCACACGGCATTGCCGTAAAACGAAGAGCGCTGCCAAACCCATCAAGTTCAAAGTTTTTCGGCAACGTTTACGATTCCCGCTGCCGTCGGCCAGTAAAAAGTGAAGAGCGTTCCGCTCGGCCCACAGCCGAATAGGAGCGGAAGCCCCCCGACCATAGTCCGACTGGATGCTCATTGGCTGGTGGTTTTCCTGCACCCACCTGACGCACGCACGCACGCACTTATGGGCTGGACGGCTGGATGGATGGATGGATGGATGGATGGATGACTAGGCCGCCTGCTTAGTTTGGTTTCGGTTGCTTAGCGAAAAACCCTCCACCAGTGGCAGTGGCAGTGGCAGTGGCAGGGGCTGCCCCACTGGCCCACTCCATGCAACTAACAAACAGTTTTTATGCGCTATTAAAAATATTCTTTTTATAAGCCCTATAAAAAGTGGAGAGCGGGCGACAGGCCGATGGAAATCGGTCGGCATTTGCCGGCGCAAACAATTTATTCGCAAAACGCTTTCCATTCAGCCACCACTGCGACTGCCACTGGCATTGCCCTCGTCGCACCACCTCTCTCTCTCTCTCTCTCTCTCTCTCTCTGTGTGTCTCTCGGGAGAGAGACATTTTATGCGCACCTAAGTCATTCCGAACAATTTCGATTAAAAAACTCATCTAAACAATTTATGGCGCGGCGTAAAAATCAAATCAAAGCGCGCGCCAGGGACAAAAGTGCAGCATTCAGCAGCCACACAGCCACACAGCCACCCCTCTCCGCACAGCCAAACATTACTCACATTTCCCCAGTTTACAACTATGCGGGAAAAAGCATAAATTTAGAAAATTAGATGGCCTCCCCCATACCACCACCCACTCGATGCCTGTTGATTAGCTATTAAACGTTTTGTGTGTGTGCATCTGGGGAGATAGGCCCGCCCGCCCTCCCACGCAATCAAAGTTCTGCCAGGCAGTGGACAGGGGCGGATGAGATGGATCGCAGCAGCCGCGTGAGTAATGTAGTGCAAATAACATAGTATATATCTGCCCCACCCCCCCTCCGACTAGGGGACACCCCGTTCCATGTGATATCTGGAAAAGCCTTCAGCCATTACAAAGTTTCTAAACTTTACGATTAAATATAAAGGCGGAGCGGAAGACATCCTGCTCCTGCTGCTGCTCCGCCCGGAGAGCGGCGGAAAGTGGGATCGGAGAAAGTTAAAACCGTGCGGGATATTAAAAAGTGCACGGAATAATGTTCCTTTTATGACTAAAGTGGCATCGGACAAGGGGGTGAGCCATGCCCATGGTACAGGGAACAGGCACCGTTGGGTGGGGGAAGACTTCAAATGTCAGTAGCAGGCTAAGGGCGCACATGAGCCCGAGCCCGAGCACGAGCCCGAGCCCTGACATTCGCCACCCACTGAAGGCAGTCCAACCACCCTCCCCCTCCACCGCCACCGCCACCGCCACCGCCCTGCGCTCTCACGCGGCTGGTTCAGCCTCATTTCGTTTTTAATTTCCGTAATTCCGTCAGCAGAAAAATTTTTGCAATATAAAAAGTAAATATCGAAATTTATAGACCTGCAGATGTGCTGCGGGAGGGGCAGGGGGGGAGGCGGTAGCGGTAACGTTAGTGTTTGGCGGATTGTTGGCTGCGATTGGGGTTGGGGGTTGGGTTTGGGGTGGGGTTGGATTTTGGGTTTGGGTTTTTGGAGGCTGAGGCTGAGTCTGAGGGCGACATTAAAATGTTAAATAAAAACAGTAACAAAATACACACAAAAACAAACCAAACAAGCAGCGCCGCAGCACGAAAGAAGGAGATAGATGGACAGAGAGGTAGTTGAGTGATGAGAGAGGGAATGCGAGTGGGTGAGGAGTGGGTGTGGGGGTGGGCATGCCCCATAGCCCCATCCACTTGCAACCCCCTTTGGCAACTTACACGAGGAATTTAATGACAACACTAAAAAGTTTAAGCGTTATTATTTCTAGGGTAGCCCCCCCCAACCCCGCCCTCCGCAAATCAGCTCCAAGAATAAGAGCTTAGGCAGTGGCAGGAGCAGCAGCAGCAGCAGCAGCAGCTCTAAGGATGAGGGATGAAGAATGGAATGGATGGACGGGACGGAATGGGACGGAATGGGATGGGATCGGATGAATGGCAAGAAAAAATACGACGGCTGTAAAATGGCAAATTCATGACCTGCAACTGCCGCTTGCCGCTTGCCTCTTGGCCCCTTGCCCCATGCCCCCTCCCCAGCCGCCATTAACCCCTGTATGTGTGCATTCTAACGGCAACTAAAAACGAGCAGATCAGAGCAAAGCAGTGGGTGGTGGGGTGGTGGGGTGGTGCTGTGGTGGGGTCTGGTCTGAGAGCGATTGTAACAATTCGGTTATTACCGTTATATTGCCGAAACAACGCGCGCGCTCTTGGTGGCTCTCACTCTGTACCCCCCCTCCCTCCCTCCCTCTGTCGCTCTCTGTCTCTTACACTTTCCCGTAGTGTTAGCCCGAAACAAAGTCGAAACGCACATAACTCAATCTTCGACACAGCCCCCCTTACCCGCCGCTCCCCTGCCCACTCCAAGCCAAATTCTCTTTGCCGTTTCCCCCTTTTTATTGCTAATGGCAAAGCGAGGGGAGAGAGCAGAGCAGAGCAGAGCAGAGCATAGCATGGACGAATGGGGAAGGCAGGGGGCACGGTGCTGCTGCTGCTGCTGCTGCTGCAGTTTATGCGCTGCTGTTAAACTTACGGTAGTTTACCGCCACAACCCCCGCCCAGTTGCTCACCCCTCCCCTCCCCACCCCGCAGCACAACTCTCCTTTGGACCATTCCGGCGCATTCCCCGGCTTAAAAACGAAACAATTTTTACAACTTTGTTGTTTGCCTGCGGCATCGTCCGCCATTTCTAGTTGGTTCTGCAACACAGCCCCCCCCCCACCACCAGCTACCAGCCCCAGCCCTCGCACTCCTTACACTGCTTACACCCACTACACACCCGCCCCCCCGTACCCAGGGCATGGACAGCCAGTAAAGTGAATGTAGTAATTTTTCAAAAATCTTTGTCTTTAATGGACCATCAAGCGCTTCTTCGGCCGCTGTCCCCTCTGCCCCTCTGCCCCTGTGCCACTGTTCTGCCTAGTCTTCTTCCTGGAACTTGCAACTTGGCTTTTGGACCTTGGCTAGACACGGCTTGGCTTGGCTTGGCCACCCACCACCCACCACCCACTACCCCTGCGGACTTGAGAGTTTGTTTGGCTGACTCTGCGCCATCGTCAATATTGCGATTCGGTTGTAAAAAATGCGTTTTAATGCTCCAATAAAATAAAAAGTTTGCATTAAAAGCGGAGCATACACAACGGCAAGAAAAAAAATGAGAAGGAAATGCAGGGCAGGGAGGGGGAGAGAGGGGCATGTTGTCATCGGAAGGCGGTTATCTTGCCGCTGCTCCGGACGAAAGCAATTAGCGTAAACAAGCAGGAAAGATGGCTGCAGAGTGAACGGATGCGACTAGGCGATACCCGCTGCTAGGCGGCCACTGCTGCCCAGCAAATACGCGGAATGCCATCCGCAGCAGAGGGAACACGTCAGTGATTGCCTCTTGCCTCAGCCGTCGACTGTCTGCCGCATCGGAAACCAAAATCAAAGCCGTGCAGGCTCTACAGCACAGCATATACCCCTTGTACGCTACGCGTATCGCATTTCAACTGCTTGCCGCTTCAGGGAGCGGGGTGTGGGATGGGACTCCTGCTGGACTCCTGCTGGACTTGCTGCCCCGCCCAGGGAGCTTGCTTGCCGCATTGTTGCAAAATAGTTTGCTGGCATCTTTATGCCCTGAATGGGCGGATGTAAACTTTCGTAGTATCCGCCCCCGCATTAGAATAGGAAGAAGCTGCAGGAATGACCGATGATGGAGGGGCGGCAGCAGGAGCAGTAGGAGCAGTAGAAGCGGGAGGTGCAGCAGCAGCACCACCTGCAAGTCTCGCTGACATCAGCTCATGGCACTGGTGGGGGGTGGACCGGTGGACCGGTGGACCGACCACTCGATTGGTATTGTGCATTTTTGAGGCGAAATTAATGTTTAATCAACAAAGTGGCATGTCCGTGTCCCCTGCAACCTTCTGTGACACTGCCACGCCCCCTGCCCAGCACCCCGCTTGATGTGGTGGGCAGGCAGGGGGTGTGGCACCACCAGAGTGCGCGGCAGGCATGTGGAAAACTAGCGAAATTGCATCAAAGAAAGGAAAATATTTGCAGTGCGTGGAGGGGCTGTGCAAAAACTCGAAAATAAAAATACAAAATGAAAATCGGAAAATCGGATAATGCAAACAGCAAATTAAAAACGAAGCGCAGCGAGAGGCTGTGCCAATGGGGGGGTGGGGGCGGTACAAGAAGAAATGTTGCAGGACAGGCCAGGACAGGTCCTGTTACTGGTGCTCCTCCTCCTCCGCGCCCTCGATCTCGTTCTGTTCCTGTTGCTGCTGCTGCTGCTGCTCGGTGACCATGCGACCATGCGGCCATGTTTGGGCCCGGCTAATTGAAAGCCGACGCCGCCGACACCGCCGATGCCGATGCCGCCTTTGCGCTTTGCGCTTTGCAGCCAAAGACAAATATTGGATGGACCGCAGCTATATGCATATTTAAAATCAATTAAGTCAATAAATAATAAGGACCAACCTTAATGCAATTCCATATGAAACGAACTGCGGCAAATGCTTGTTTGCCAATGCAACAGCAGCAAAAGCAGCCGCAATGGCGAGGACCGGGGGGGCCGGGGGGACTGGAGCTGAGTGGCAGCAGGTAGGCAGCGGCCGAGAGAGGTCAAGAAACACGACACGGATACCCCGGAGCCCCCGGATACCCCCCGAGCCAGAGCCAGAGCCTGAAACGGATTTGGGCGCGACACGCTTCAAGAGTCCTCCACGCGCCACTTGGGAGCCACTTTGCTGGAGCCACACAAGGGAAAGGAGGCTGGGAAACGGTGGTGCGGTGGTGCGGTGGTGCACTCAACGGTGAGTTGCAAATTGTTGCCATTTGTGTGCTGCGCCGCACCAAGCTGCATGCCACATGCCGATTCGGACCAAAGCCAAAGCGGAGTGATTGAAAGGGCACACACAAAGCGGTCGCCGGAGCACGCCAGCCAATGCACTCATCCGCGAAATCTGGACACAAAGAGTCGTCCCCCTCCATGCCACTGCCACAGCCCCTGTCCCTGCCCCTGTCCCTGTCCCTGCCCCTGTCCCTGCCGTTGCCGCGGCCACCTCTTTGCAGCATCTCCTGGAAGCTGTGGCGAAGTAGAGCGAATCACAGAGCAAGCCAAGCGAAATCAAATGGAAAAAAAAACCGGCTAAGCGCGCGCCCAGCTCCTGCTCCTGCTCCTGCTGCTCCTCCCCCCTCCTCCTGTATAAGCCCCGAAAAAAGTCGAAAAGAAACGACTCCGGGGTCAGGCGGTTGTGTCAAAGTAGGAGAGCAATTGGAGTGCAGCCGCAAATGTGGCACAACGAGTGCCAAAAGCTAAAAGCAATCGGAATGCGTCCACAGCCCGGAGTCGACCAAGCAAACTCCAAAAAGTATGCAACGAAGATGATGACGATGCCATCAGCCAGTGCAAAAGACGAGCAACAAACAAGAGAGCAGCACCACCAACCCCGCCACCACCTACACACACACACACATGAACACCCATTCACACACACACAGAGAGAGAGAGAGAGGTAGAGGGAGGGAATCGGGAAATTTCATTCATGACGATGAACTCTGAAGCTCTCCGGCTGCATGCATATGCCCCAGTCCTCAGTCCTCCGTCTACAATCTCCACTCGACAGCCATGTCATGTCCTTGCAATGCCCAAGCCCAGGCGCCACTCCACTCCACTCCACTCCACTCCAGTCCCCCACCCGCCCCACTCCAGCACACCAGTTCGAGTCCCCAATCCGTAGCCGTAGCCGTAGCCGTGTCCCTGTCCGTGTCCGCGTGTGCATCTTTTTGCTTTCGTTTTAGAAAACTCACAACTCGCACGACATTCAAACCAAACCAGTCCAGACCAGTCCAGACCAGACCAGTCCAGACCAGACCATGCCAGGCCGGGGCATGCCAAAAAGAAACTGCAACGAATCAAGGACGAATTTTTTGGCAGTTTTTTCTGCTTCTCCTACGTGTAGCTCAGCCCACCCCCCGCCACCGCCCACCTACTCACCATGAGTGCTTGCGAGTGTGAGTGTGTGTGTGTGTGTGTGTGTGAGGAACTGTCGGTTTGGCTTTGTTTTCCAGTGACTCGACTCTGTTTCGGCTGGCATTATTGCTTCTGTTGCTCCTTTTTCTGCACACGATTCACGGTTATTCTTTGGCGTTTTTTGTGCCCGACAGGACGGGCAGGACAGCACAGCACAGCACAGCACAGCACAGCACACGACACTCTCTGGTCGGTCCGGTCTCTCGTGCAGCCAAAAAGAAACCATAAATGGAGCCAGCCAGGCAGGCAGCCTGAGTGGCCACTGCGACCCAGATATTCACATTGCGGACGGGGGGGTAGGGCGGTCGGAGAAAAAGAAACGATCTTCTCCATCCTTCACCATCTACAATGTGTTGGTGTGTGGGTCTCGGGCTGTGCCAATTCAATGCTCATTAGTGCAACATGCTGACGATGGCACTCCCTGGGCCGCCCCCCTGTGGAGAAAGTGCTAAAAAGCAATGTTCTCCATAAACTGAGGCCACTCCAAGAGAGAGAGAGAGAGATAGTATCGCAGGCTACGATGGACTCTCCTGTTGGATGGACTTACTCTGGCTCTCCGCCCATTCGCGCTGTGTGCACTATCAATCTGTCTTGGCATGATCTGCCATTCTGCCTCTGCCATTGCCTCTACCATTGCCATTGCCATTGCCATTGCCATTTCCATTTCCCCTCCCCTTAACCGTGCGCATGTTGTGTACATATGTGATGAGCATCTCCGGGCCTGGCATGCAAAGGAGCTACACGAAGAGCTGGGGGCTAAGCCGCGTCGAGCTCCGCTGGAACCAGAAGCAGAACAGCAGCAGCAGCAGCAGCAGCAGCAGCAGAGCAGAAGCAGAACAAAGGCGCCAAAGTCAGGCGGAGAATACACAAATCCTCCGGTTTGTAAGCCAATTTGCACTTAGGCTTATCTAATGTCATATCATTTGTATAATGCTCTGTTCTGGCCTGATACTTGATGCCTACTCTACTGGCACTGGCACTGCCACTGCCACTGGTATATGGCAGTCAATACTCTGCCACACACACAGACACACACAGACACACACGGGCACTGTCTCTGTCTCGTGCCCCAAAATGCTTGCACTATGCATGAATGTGTGGGCGTGTGGGGAGCATGTGGGAGCCGCACGCCTTATCCTGCGGGGTTCATTTCTAAGCTCATTTATGTTTATCACAAATGCGTGCCAAAGTGTGTCGTTATTCTTTGCCCCGCTTCGCTGTACACTCCTCGCTCTGCACTCTCCGCTATCCGCTATCCGCTCTCCGCTATCCACTCTCCACTCACCGCTCTCCGCTGCCGTCTTGAGCTCCAACTTTCAGGGCATCGTTGTCGATGTTGTCGAAGTTGTTGGCGTGGCGCGAACAAAAACATTTCAAATATTCAAAAAAAAGCGAAACACACAAAACCCCCCCCCCCCCACACGCACATCGTACTCGTACATCGACACATGTAGGGAGGGATGGATGGGGAGGGTGGGATGCTGGTTGGTGTATGGTGTATGGGTTGGTGGATTGTGGGTGGGTTGGAGGAACTGTACTCAACTAGTCGTGGCATGTACTGGCCATAGAAATTCATCTAACGGCTGTAACAGGTAATTGAACTTGGTTATATGGCCCTCGGAATGGCGTCGCGCTGCAAATGGAAATTGTGGAAATGTGGAACCCGCGGAGATGGGAAATGGGAAATGGAATTGAATGACGCGCGCGCATCGTGTGCCAAATGTGAAGGGTGGTGGGGGCAACCCTCAGGCAACCCTCAGGCACTCCTCAGGCAAATGCGTGCGAACTATATAATGCGGGCATAAAAAGGATTTGCACACACACGAGCAGCCCAAGGAGCGAAGGGCAGCATGTGTGCGTCGTGGCTGCTGATGCTGATACTCCCATGCCGTGGGGTGTGGTGGGGCAGTAGATGTGTGCGTGTGTGTGTGTGGCAAGGCAAGACGAGACGAGAGGCCAAGTCAATTTCAAGTAACATCCCGAGACTCTGTTGCTACATACATGAAAATTGCAGATTGTACTCCACATAGTTTGTGGCAGGGCTTAGGGGGGGCGGGACAACTGTTGAACTGTTGAATAATTCATGGCCAACCGGGAGATTTAGGCGGAGCAACAAGATGATGTCTGTTAAGCGCGCTTGATGCCGATTTGTGGCACACATAACTGTAAATCGCCCGAGTGCGGAGTCCAAAGCCAGCAGGGCAAACTTCGCTGGCTGGCTGGCTGGCTGGCTGGTGGCACAGCTTAGATGCGGCACAGTTGGCGCCACGGAAAGCCACTCATGTGAGTAGCACTGACTGCAAATCAGAGTTGGCTGCTGGATGGGAGGCAGGGGGCAGGGCTGTGTACATTCAGCTCTCTGCTTCTGTGCTCTATTTGCCACACGCCACAAGCGAAGACAACAAAAGCAATAAGCTGCAAACAAAAACAATGCTCCCCAGTGCCCGGCACAGCACAGCCATTCGATGCAACACGCAGCTCCGAGTCTCGTTTGTGCATTTTCTTTTGCTTGCCACACACACACAGACACACACACACACACAGTGGCACCCGCACCCGCATCCGCACCTCAACCTTCATGCCCAAACCCAAGCACCACCCACAGCCCCGTGGCATGAATGGCGGACATTTGCTGTCGTCACTGGGCTCCTGGTAGCTGCGTCCGTGTCCCACCTCACATGTGTGTGTACTCCCCCCCAAAATGGAGGTGAAACTGCATAGGGGGCATGGGGCATGGGGCATGGGGCATGTGCATGGGTAGCTGGCGGGGTGGCTGGTGCATGCGACTTTGGTCTTGGTCTTGTTGTCGTCGGGTGATTGTGTTAGGGACTTCTTTCTTTTGTTTGCCGAGCCGGCAGCACTTGCCAGCCAACAGGTGGCACCTACTTCTGGACACCAGCACCATGCCGCACTCCACCCACAGGGCGAACGACCCACTGCCCACACAGCCCACACGGCTGAAGGACGTTCGACGCTTTTCTTTCCTTTTGCTGTGCAAACTTCTCCTTCTGCTTTTTTTCTGTCCACTCTGACTGCTTCTTTTGGTGGCTCTGCGTGCGCTGCAGAGCACTTTCCTGGTTCCTTTTTCTTTCGAATGATGGCGTGGCACACTCCACCCCCCCACACCCTGCCACCCGCCAGTGCACCCCCTTTTGGGCTGTATGCTGGGGTGGGGGCGCTTGACATTGAATTCGGGCTGCATCGGTGCAGCTCTGACTGCCTTTGCACTGGATAACCACTCGATTGTCTAAGCCTCTGTTTCAGGCGAGGTTACTTTTAGAATATTAATATAATAGTTTATTAAGCATAGTTAAAGTAAACAAAATACGGGAATTGCAGTAGGTACAAACTCGAATGTTGTGTGGGCCTGGGCCTGGGCCTGGGCCTGTCTACGTGATGGTTTGAAAGCTGGCGGTGTCCTTCAGCTTTAGCGGCTTCCACTTGATATCTACGCTGTGGTCGGCCGGCGGCTGGTCATCGTCGCAGCTTCCAGAGCAGTTTGACTTCTTATAATTATCAGCTGGGTCTGCAAGGCGATGCAAGGATGGTCAGCGAGTTAGCGAGTTAGCGAGTGTGGCTCATTTAGCACTTACCGTGTGTGTGGTCGTGGTCCTCCGTGCAGGACTTTGGACAGAACACAATCTTCACATCGATGGGCTCGTGCACCGTCAGGGTGAGCTCGGGCACCTCTTCGGCGTCATAGTCGCCGGGATTGGACACTAGTGGGTGGAACGAACGATTAACATCATGGCTCACTGGGCCGCCACTCGGTTTAGTGGCAATGGAAATTGGCGTTAGATGTACGGTTTGGTTCTGTGCCTCCAGCAGCCACGGCTGACTGTTCACTCTGAGGACTTCTTTGTGTCTGGTTGCTGTGATTGGTTCTGTTTCTGTTTCTGTTTCAGATTCTATTCTGATTTCAGGTGTTGTTGATGCCTCAGCCACTGCATCAGCGGCTGTTGCAGCAACTGTTGTTTGTCGTCTGCTTGTGGCTGGTGTCAATGTTGTTGTTGCTGTACTTGTTGCTATTTTTGGTGTAGTTGATGTTTCTGTTTCTGTGATTGTTGCTACTGATGTTTGTGTTGTGCTTGGACCCTCTGTGGTCGATGCACCCAGTCCCGTGGCCGGCCGTATTTGTTTTAGTGTACTTGCTGTGGAAATGTCAAAATGATGCCCCCCAAGCACAAATCCCCCATCAGCCGCTGGTCTGGATTGCCTGGTGAGCTCGTCCCAATTCATTGCCAAATCATTTTCAAAAGAGTTCGCGCTGTTTGCGGCCAGAGCCACTGGCAGGATGGAGTGTCGCTTCGCAGTGCCCGGCCGCTGCTCAATCTCCTGCTTGCCTTCAATCGCTCTTTCTGTGGCATTCACTTGGCCCGTGAGTGCCTCTGCAGCGCTCGCAGAATCGTAGTCCTTGTAGTCTTCATCCTCATAATATTCGGAGCTGAGATTGCTCGAGTTGCCGGCGGACAGATGCGCTGTTGCGATCCCTGCCTCTGCACGCGCTGGCGTACTCGTGCTGGGGCTGGTGCTGGTGCTGCTGGAGTGCAGAGATCCTGCTGTGGAAGTGGATATCTGAGGGACAGCTGTGGAGGTGGATATCTGAGGGACAGCTGTGGAAGTGAATGTCTGAGGTGCTGCTGTCGATATGGAGATGGTAGCTGTCTCAATCTCTGCTGTGCGTCCCCCTTTGAGCACGCTAATCGGCAATCTATTCTGCTCCTGATGTTGTGCTGGTGGCGTTGGTGGCTTTGCCTCTTGCGGACGGCTTAGCCTCTCTTTCAGCAGGGTCATCACGAAACTCTTTTGAGGCGTTTCCGTAGAAGTGCTGGCTACCTGTGACTGGGACTGGGACTCTTCCGGTTGGTTCAGCCTGTTTCTAAGCAGACTCATGAGGAAGCTTTTCTGAGGTGATTCCGTGGCTATGCTCGACATCTGGATCTCTTCCGGACGGGATAACTTCTCTTTGAGCAGCTGCATCAGCATTCTCTTGTGGGCTTCGGTGTCCAAGTTCTTGGCTTCTGCGAACACATCGTTTTCCAGTTCTGAGACCGAAGCCGGAGCTTCATCATTGACATAGTCCGAGTCCGCATAGTTATCCGCGTACTCCGAATCACTAGTCATCGTTGCATTCGGCTTGGCAGTAGTTGTGGCAGATACTTCTGGCAGTGGGCGGCTGCTCGTAGTCGAAGTAGTTTCAGTATTCAGCTCCTGCGGCGGCACCACAGCGGCTGCGGTGGTGCTAGCCATGGCTTTGGCAGTCTCCCTCTGCACAACTTCATTCGCTTCATCTGCGTAGAGCTCGGACGTTTCGCTGTCATAATATTCAGAGTCTTCGGGCTCCGCCTGCGTGGAGTTTGGCGATGCCAACACAGGGGACGGGGACGTCTGTTCAATTGAACGCTTCTGCGTTGAGGCCAACTGTTTGATGGATAGCCGCAGGGACTCGGCAATGAATGGCTTGGACGTGGCCAGGTTGTGCCTGGCCAGCTGTGCGAGGGTCACACGAGGAGTGGGGGCGCGAATGGTGGTCGGCGGCGGGGTGGATATCACATGGAACAGCTTCTCCAGCAGATGTGCCGCTGCCAACGTTGACATTGCGGATTTCTTCGTCCGGGGATCCTCTGTCGTCGCATCCACTTCCGCTTCGCTGTCTGCCGCCGCCACCACTGGCGCATCATCCATGTAGTCAAGGTTCAGCTCACTGGAAACAAAGTTGTGGGCAACCACATGCTCCTGCAAGCCTTTCTCCCTATCGAACAGATTCTTATTTGTGGGTAATTCAGGCTTGCTGTTTGTGTTTCTGAGTGGTTCGTGTTCGTGTTCTTGTTCTTGTAGTTCTTGTAGCTGATTCTGTTGTTGTGTACATGCAATGTTTAGTGTCTTTGTATCTGTAAAGTAAGTGTTGTGTGTGGGTTAGGAATGCTTTGCCGGATGGCACAAATGTTAGGAAAATCATCTTTGGACTCTTTGGACTTACCCTCTGTCGTTCCATGATCAGGGCAGACTGGTTTCGTTACCGTGGTCTGCTCTTCCGAAGGAGTACTGCTCTTGGCGGTTATTGTAGTTGTTTGCAATGTGGTGCTGCCTGACGGTTGGAGGCTCGTTGTTGTCGATGGTGCTGTTGATGGTTGAGCTGATGTCGTTGTAGGCTTTTCAGATGTCGAAGATTTCGGCGTTGTTGTTGTCTGTTGTGTGGTGGGTGAGGTAGTTGTCGTTAGCGGAGTGGTTGTTGTTGTTGGTTTTGGAGTGGTACTGGTAATAGTTGTCGACTTCGGAGTCGTGGATGTTGTTTGTTCGGTGGGCGCTGAGATAGTTGTCGATTTCGCAGTTGTAGTAGACACATTCGGGGTGGTGGTTGTAATTGTCGACGTTTTCGGAGTTGGTGTTTGAGTGCTGCTTGTAATGGTTGTCGATTTCGGAGTTGTCACTGTGGTTTCAGGAGTTGTGGTTGTAATTGTCGACGTTTTCGGAGTTGTCGTTGTTGGTGTTTGAGTGCTGCTTGTAATGGTTGTCGATTTCGGAGTTGTGGTTGTAATTGTCGACGTTTTCGGAGTTGTCGTTGTTGGTGTTTGAGTGCTGCTTGTAGTGGTTGTCGATTTCGGAGTTGTCACTGTGGTTTCAGGAGTTGTGGTTGTAATGGTCGACGTTTTCGGAGTTGTCGTTGTTGGTGTTTGAGTGCTGCTTGTAATGGTTGTCGATTTCGGAGTTGTCACTGTGGTTTCAGGAGTTGTGGTTGTAATTGTCGACGTTTTCGGAGTTGGTGTTTGAGTGCTGCTTGTAATGGTTGTCGATTTCGGAGTTGTCACTGTGGTTTCAGGAGTTGTGGTTGTAATTGTCGACGTTTTCGGAGTTGTCGTTGTTGGTGTTTGAGTGCTGCTTGTAATGGTTGTCGATTTCGGAGTTGTCACTGTGGTTTCAGGAGTTGTGGTTGTAATGGTCGACGTTTTCGGAGTTGTCGTTGTTGGTGTTTGAGTGCTGCTTGTAATGGTTGTCGATTTCGGAGTTGTCACTGTGGTTTCAGGAGTTGTGGTTGTAATTGTCGACGTTTTCGGAGTTGTCGTTGTTGGTGTTTGAGTGCTGCTTGTAATGGTTGTCGATTTCGGAGTTGTCACTGTGGTTTCAGGAGTTGTGGTTGTAATTGTCGACGTTTTCGGAGTTGTCGTTGTTGGTGTTTGAGTGCTGCTTGTAATGGTTGTCGATTTCGGAGTTGTCACTGTGGTTTCAGGAGTTGTGGTTGTAATTGTCGACGTTTTCGGAGTTGTCGTAGTTGGTGTTTGAGTGCTGCTTGTAATGGTTGTCGATTTCGGAGTTGTCACTGTGGTTTCAGGAGTTGTGGTTGTAATTGTCGACGTTTTCGGGTCGTCGTTGTTGGTGTTTGAGTGCTGTTGTAATGGTTGTCGATTTCGGTTGTACTGGTGGTTGGTGTTTGTCGTGTTGTGTTTTGTGTGTGTGTTGTATTTGTCATTTCGGGTTGTGGTTTTTGTGTGTTCGGAGTTGTCGTTGTTGGTGTTTGAGTGCTGCTTGTAGTGGTTGTCGATTTCGGAGTTGTCACCGTGGTTTCAGGAGTTTTGGTTGTAATTGTCGACGTTTTCGGAGTTGTCACTGTTGGCGTTTGAGTGGTGCTTGTAATGGTTGTCGATTTCGGAGTTGTCACTGTGGTTTCAGGTGTTGTGGTTGTAATTGTCGACGTTTTCGGAGTTGTCACTGTTGGTGTTTGAGTTGTGCTTGTAATGGTTGTCGATTTCGGAGTTGTCACTGTGGTTTCAGGAAATGTGGTACTAATTGTCGACGTTTTCGGAGTTGTCGTTGTTGGGTCCGGAGTTGTGGTTGTAATGGTCGTCGATTTCGGAGTTGTCACTGTGGTTTCAGGTGTTGTGGTTGTAATTGTCGACGTTTTCGGAGTTGTCACTGTTGGTGTTTGAGTGGTGCTTGTAATGGTTGTCGATTTCGGAGTTGTTACTGTGGTTTCAGGAGATGTGGTACTAATTGTCGAAGTTTTCGGAGTTGTCGTTGTTGGGTCCGCAGTTGTGGTTGTAATTATCGAAGTTTTCGGAGTTGTCGTTGTTGGGTCCGCAGTTGTGGTTGTAATTGTCGAAGTTTTCGGAGTTGTCGTTGTTGGCTCGGGAGTTGTGGTTGTAACAGTCGTAGATTTCGGAGTTGTCACTGTTGTTTTAGGAGTTGTGGTTGTAACAGTTGGGTCCGGAGTTGTGCTTGTAATAGTCGTAGATTTCGGAGTTGTCACTGTAGGCTTTGGAGTGGTTGTCGTCTCCTTTTGAGTTGTGCTTTCTATGGTAGTTGATTTCGGAGTTGTCGTCGTTTCAGCTGTTGTCGTAGTAGTCGGCGGCACGCAGTGCGGTAGCGTTGTCGGCTTAGACGGTGCCTCGGTGGAACTCTCCCGCTTCACGGTTGTGCTCTTTGAAGTGCCGTCGGGTGTGGAGGCGGTTGGCAGAATGACAATGTTCTCGGACAGATGTCCTTTGAACGCCTTAAGCGTTTCCATCTGTTCCGGGGCCTCGGTAACTTCATTCATTTTGGCTGTAGAATATGTGTATCTCTTGTACTGGTATTTGGTGGTTCCCTTGCTCTTGTACTTTGCTGTGGCGGACTCTTCCTCTAAAAGACTCTCAGCTGCTGGCTGGGATCCATACTGATACGGTTGGTATTCATAAGACCGATAGATGGGGGGGCCAGCCGTGGTTGTGGTAGTCGTGGGCGGAACTACAATATCCACCGACGGCTTTTCGACATTTCCAGACTTCAGCACAGACTGCTCAATGCCCTGCTCCTTTACCCCTGATGCCGTGTCGTAGTCATCCTCCTCGTAAAGGGTAGGCGGCGCTGGGTACGGGTAGTAGTGTGGCAGCTGGGGATAGGCAACCTGTGGCACGGGCACTGGCACGTAATCGTGGCACTGGACCTCGCTGCGCGGGCGACAGAGTCTCCGTTTGGGGTCATAGCTGTTGCTTCCGGGACACTTGAAGCGGGTCTGCAGATAGTTGCCGCTCTCCTGCAGCTTGCACGTGTAGTAGAGGGCGCAGTCCGTGGGCGACCGGAAGGTGCCCTCCTCGGTGCACTCGGGGAACTTGATCTCACAGTTAACGGGTATATAGCTGCCGCTGTTCGAGATCTCCGTCGATGGGCACTCGTCGCCGGGAATGCACTTCCTCTTCAATGGCGAAAAAATGGTACCCGATGGGCAGGCAAAGAGCCAGGGCAGCGACTCGTTCTTGTCGCACCTGTAGTAGACCCTGCAGTCGCTCGGATGTGCGAACCGTCCCTCCTTCACACAGGGCGGCGCTTGGGGCTGCACCCGATGGGCGCAGCGACCACTGCTTGAGTTGAAGCTCTGTACGGGGGAAAAATGTTGCGTGTTGCGGGTTACGGGATTACGGGATTACGGGATTAGCGGATTATGGTGGCAAGAGCGGTGGGTTACCTACCTCGAGTTTCGGGCACTTGCTGAAGATCACACAGTTGGGCTGGCAGACATAGTAGTACTCCTGCTGGTCGGGATGCGGCTTAATCCCCAAGTAGTTCCTCGAGCACCGATTGTTCTGCAGGGGCAGGGACACACAAAATGGTAAGTCTGTTCGCGCAACAGCAACAGCCAGGGCTCCCTTCTGTTTTCACTTACATAATCAATTCGAACGGGAATGCCGCCGCCGGGGAAGGGCTTGTAGACGCCATAGACACTATCGTAGTAGCTGCCCGGCGGACTGAACACCGGCGGTGGCGCCTGGTAGCCGTATCCGTAGGGCGCCTGATAGGCATACGGCTGTCCGTAGTAGCCGCTGGGCAGCAGCGGATGTTGCGGCGGCCCGCCGGAGTAGTCGCTCGGCACTTGGCGGATCGAGCGACTGTTCACCAGGGTGAACAGGGCCACAAGCAGCAGCAGCAGCCAGATGGAGTGCGTCATGGCGGGCACTTCACTTCCAGTTGGCGAGGGTCGAGTGGTCGAGTGATGGAGGGAGGGAGACTAATCTTTATGTGGATCACGAACACGAACCAAACTTATCGCACTACGACGGGGGACATCTGACGAACACACGTACTCCACACCTACTCTACACTCTACACTGTACACTGTATTTTGTACTCTGCACTCTGTAGTCTCTATTCCTGGGGGTGCTCGCTGCTATTTTGTTAGTCCTTTTGCTGCTGCGACCGCGCTTACCTCTCGTCAGACAATGTTGGCTTACAGCGGGGCAGACGCGCTTAAATGGTCTCTGGAGTGCGCTCGCTTTCGAGAATGTTGCATAACTTAAATGCCAATGGGCCGCGTCGTGATTTAAGTACAAGAAACGTTTGCCCACCGAGACACAGCGAGCGCGTCCAAGAGCAAGAACGCTAAAAAAGAATAAAAGAAGAAAAGTCACAGTGCCGCTCTCCGGCTGCATAGTCTGGGTCTAGCTAGCTGCGCTCTCTCCACGTGCCCCACAGACCGGAAGAGGGCCGCCGAGCCGCAGCGGTAAGCAGCGTTCATATCAGGGCCGTGCACCGCTCGCTCTAAAATGCATGACTACATAGTATAATTTTTGATGAGAGGGGAGAGAGAGAGAGAGAGATGAGCGACTGCATTTACTTCCGTCCCGGAGATGGGTCGATGTCGGTGCCGTCTTATTGCGTTGATCTGGCATGAGTAATCCGTTCTAGACGTGATCAATGGAGCTGGCCAATGCGGAAACACTGCGAAGTCTGCAGCGATAAGAAACAAAATGTAAACATCTGTCTATGAAATCAGTAAAAAATCATGAAAATACGACTATACAAAAATAAACCCAAAACAATGGTCGGTGGGGGCGGGCGAGTAGCAGCACCCAAAATGATGCAGATGCAGATGCAGAAGCAGAAGCAGAGTTGGATGCTGATGGAGATGCCACACCCACGCAATTTGCAGCCCAAGGTTACTCACCATGCAACACCCCAAAAGAGCCAGGCCCAGGCCCAAGCCCAAGCCCAAAGCCCGTAATTGTTTACGATTCTTTCACGTACTTCCGACGAGTAGGCGAGAGTTACGCACCAAAATATTTTGACGATTCGTGCGTCATTTAACACGTTTTGCACTCTTGGCCCGAAAGGGCACGAATTCCGGGGTGGGCGTTGCGCTGCGCTGCGCTTCTTTCCGGCTGCGGCTGCGGCTGCATAACAGCGCCCACGTTAGAAAAACAAAAGGGTCCGTTTCCACGTAAAGAACCCTGCAATCTCGGGCACGTACCCCCATGCAACTCCTAGCCAAAAAAATACAACAACAAAACCAAACCTGATTACGCCCACCTTGTTGTGACTTTGTGGCCTGTGTTTATTCTTGCCCGTGGACACCATGCAAAGACGCAAATAATCCAAGCTCCTGCCTTTTGGAAACATTTACCAATGGACAATACAAATGGTGCGAAAAAACATAGTACCTGCTGGGTAATATGTGAAAGATGAAATCTAAACTTAATCCGCAGATACGTGCTGCAAGAAAATCTAAAAGAAAACACTTGGCTTTAATTTATTTATGTATTTTATTTCAAACATTTTCCATCTACGGATATCTATGGGAATGTTTGTGCAATAGCTGGGATCTTGCACTCGCTGATGATACTATGTTTGCACCTGACCCACCACACACAATCTGCTTATAACACACGAATATCAAATCACAACATACGCGAGCGAAAACATCTGTATTTCATTTCCGGCTCTTGGCTTGAACGATGCGCCACGATGCCCGCCACGATGCCATATGGGGCCAGCAATCGCTGGAGTTTGCTTGCTGGGGTGCCATCACATAATCACACCAAATACGTGATATCCGAACGATAGCTGAATATGGAGCACTATCTCGTTGTCATCGACAATAGACAAGATCAACACCAATCAAACGCTGAAACACTGGCTGCTCTTATCTACATATGCCAAATGCCATTGCATTCTTCGTGATACTCAGGCATCCCCACGTTGCAGATCTCAAGAGTGCCACAGAGATAGGGAGTCTAGAGATTACGAGCTATGCAGCTGATGGGGGAAAAGCCGCGCCCGCCGCGGCGGTGGGGTGTCACAAGATCTAGATATGCTGACGAAAAGTCTGCCACTGAATATTGAATATACATGCTGAATATTGCACATTGACTGATTTGGACACTCATCTATATGGATGCTTTTGTGGAGGATTGCAAGTCCCGCACAAGCAGCCCAGACAATTTGTTGTGTGGCTGAAAATTGTACAGCATCTGTAAAACAGGAAAACGGAGAAAACTTTTCCAAGTGAATTTCAGTGGAAAGATGCGGAAATAATGTCGTGACTTCTGGACATTTTTGCAGTACCGCTCGCTGCGGCAAGGCTGGCTATAGATATATACACATATAGCGGTATGCATATATATCGATGACATTAGCTGCACTATCTCAATCGATGATTGAAATTGCTGTCATTCGTTCGGCTAACAGTAATACAATAATAAATAAAAACACAATACAATTTTTGCAGCGGCATTCGCTTGACGCTTTTTGGACTTTCAACGCTGTTCCTTTTTTCTGCATCGCTGTTCTGGGGGTAAGTGTCGGCCGGTGCTTATAGTTTTCAATATATTTTGAGCCGTGGAACGATGCTCCGAATGGAAGTCGGTACTGGTAACCGCCACATTGCATATTTTAAATTTCCCCAAACTCAGCCTGGAATTGGCCTTTGTTGGGAAAATGCAGAATAATTTTTGCTCTGAGATTCTGTGGTTTATTTTTCCCCTTACTTCCCAGTTTTCTACAGCTCATTTTTTCATAACTCATTTAAAAGTGCCGAGTGCTAAGTGTGCCAAAATATTTGTTCGCCCAACATTTTTTTTGGTTCCAAACTTGACCAGAAACACTTGCACTGAATTTTGGATTTTGTCGGGCAACAAATAAAAGTAATTGCAAAAATGTACAAATTTGACAACTAGCAAGCGAAGATGCTGAAGGGATCAATTAATTTCACAGGCTCGTGAGAATCGATACTCGCTATAGGTATTAACATCTCGGAGTCGTAGTTCCGATTCGATTTTTTTTTTTTTTCAAATTTCCATGATGCAGGGAGCAGACTTTAGATAACAGAGGGGCGTGGTAGGGTACGGCGCATACCAATCCAAATAGAGTGAAGGAAGTAAATAAGTTCCAACGGAATTCTGCTATCTGGATATTACACAGAGATGTATACGAAAAAAAACTTCGACCGTTGTTTGGCATAGCCCCGAACCTGTTCAATTGATTTTATTGCCCCAAACGCTCAGCATTTTAGACGCAGAACACAAACTAAAATTCCAGAGATCAGCGCCGCCTCCGCATGGCATTTCTGCAAGCTTTTGACGAGCTTCTGACATGCATTCTACATGAAATGAGCGCCGATCGCTGCCGGCGTCGCAGAGAGCGAGGGTGGGAGCGTGAGAGAGCTTTAGCTCTGAGTTGCGGTGTGAAACTTCGCTGGCGATCGAGAACCAAACAAAGTACGAAACCGAAAAAGCTCCCAGCAAAAGCTCCCAATAACTGAACGGAGAGCAAACCAACCAAACACAACCTCACCCACGATCCAGAGAAGGAACTGTGGCGGCAGGGCATGCCAGGGCCCTCGTCCTCGTCTTCGCCTTCGCCTTCATCCTTGTGTTTGAGTCTCTTAACTAACGAACTATTCACGCAAGAGAGCGCCAAAGTAAAATCCAGCTAAGAGGCTGGGCAGCCCACACCCTACCCCTCCCTCTCCCCTCCCTACACAGGCCAGCAGAAGAGCAGCAAAAGAAATGAAAGCAGCCGAACAGAAAAAGTTGAGAAAAGTTTGCTGCAAGGAGAAGGAAAAAAGTAAAGTAGCATCCAGCCAAAGAGAAGAAAAATGCTTCCCGGCACAGAGGTAGGCGACATGAGTGGGTGCTGGAGTGTGTGAGTGAGAGTGGGTGGGGCGTGGGGCAAATCCAGAGACCAAAATAAACAGTAGCAGTAGCAGCAGCAGCAGAATCGCTGCCAAGCCAAAGCTGCTGGAACAGGAGCAGCAGCAGCAGCAGCAGCCGAGGCAGAACCAAACAAGACAACAAAAAAAACATCGAAAGGGAAAATGAACAAAAAATGGCGAAGAAAACGAGAGGAAAACAACGAAAAGGAGCCTCGCAGTGTGCGATTGTATTAGTATTGGCGTTCGCCTCGCGTTGGAGTTGGCGTTGGCGTTGGCGTCAGCATCGGCGTCGACGTTGACGTCAGCATTGCTATCCTGCATGTGTTTGTGTGTGTGTGGGTGTGTGTGGGTGGGTGTGGGGGGTGTGTGTGGTGCGTGCAGCTTCTACGTCCCCATGTGGGTTGCCCAACCAAGACTTTCACTCTCGTTGCGCTGACGTCGACAGCAGCTTCGGCTTTGGCATCGGCATCGACGTCAAGTTTTCCTTTTGCAGCTGTCATGTGCTGGGGGGTGGGTGGTGGGAGGCGTGAGGCATGCTGCACGGGCGGGGGGGACAACAAGAAGAAGTGCTCCCAAGCAAACGCTAGAAAAAGGCATGCGAAAGTGCGGCGAAACTGATAAATTTCCACGCCAAAACGCAGGCCAGCAAAAAACAAGAAAAGAAAAACCAGGCAACGACGACGTTTCAAGGCTGCCTGGGAAATAGGGGCAAAGGTAACAGGTAGACGTGCTGGCGGAGTGGTGGATTGGCAGCGAGGGGGAGGGTGGCAGAAGCGACCTTGAGAGTCCATTCTTTGGCTCCTTTTGGGGTGGGCAGACCGAGACCAAAACCGAGCCCGCACTTGACTGATGCCAGACGTCATTCTCCGAATGTGGTAACAAAAGCGCCGCCCGGCCCGGCCCGGCCCGGCCAGCCTGTCTGTGCTGTGCTGTGGTCGGTGGTCGGGCGTCTGTGGTGGCCTGTGGTGGCCTATGTCCGGGGCCAGGACCCAAGCACAGTTCTAATTACCCCAACAGCTGACAGTTCGAAGTTCGAGCCACTGACCCACACACACGGGAAACCACCTGTAAGCTGAAGAGTGCTGCCAACACTGACCAGGCATAGATTAGGCCGTGAATGAGGTTTTTTGCTGGATTGGGTGGTGGGTTGTCGTGCCTTCTCCTCCCCCCCACACACACACTCTGCTGTCGACGCTGGCTTCGGTCTCTGCCGTCTCCGCTCCGTCACCCTGCCAAAAAGGGATTTTTCTCGCGTTTAGCTTTTCTCTCTTGCTTCGCTTTCTTGGAGCTCTGCTCTCAACAGGTTGCAACTTGCTTGCCCTCAAAGTCCTGCTGTATGGCGCTGTGTGTGTGTCGTCCTTGTCTGTCATGGAGGTGCTGCCGGGCCGCCGACCTGCCGAGCTGCTGCCGAGCTGCTGCGGCGCCCTGCTGGGTGCTTTAAGGCGGCTTTAATGTGGCTCCCAGTGACCTTGAAGACTGGGCTAAGGCTAACGCTAAGGCTAAGCGCTGCTGCTGCTGCTGCTGCCATGGCAGCAGTCAAGCAGTCACCCCCATCCCCATCCCCCCCTACCCTCGTCACCCGGGCCACGGGGTCTCCTTGTGTCTGCCCCAGTAGTCCTGGCAACCAGACAAATCATGTGTGTGCGTGTGTGGCTCGTGTCCTTATGTGGATGTCGTTGTCACGGCTACGCACCAGCAAATCGTGTGGAATACTCGTGTGCCTACACTTCTTTGCCGACTGACTGGCTGCTGGCTGCTGGCTGCTGCTCCTGCTACCCAAGCACGCCCTAATTTGGGCTCTGCTGTCGTGTTGTGTCCTGTGTGCTGTGTGCTGCCGGACCTTGGGGTCGCCTGTTGAGCCCCTCCCCAAGACGTTTCGCCGTCGATAGGTCAGGCTAGAGCGGTGCTCCGATACTGTCAGGCCATGGTGGTTGGTCCTTGATTAAAAGGGTCCCCTGATTTATGGGACGCTATCGACTCGAGCGACGACTTGCGGTTTGATGTCTTAATCGAAGGGAAGGGCCTGCAACGGTACAACAGCAGCAGTGGCAGAGGGCCAGGAGGCAGGGCGCAGTGGCAGCGGGCAGTGGCAGCTCCATCCAGATAGATGCCACTGCAGTTTCTCTGTCCCTGGGCGAAACCTGTTTGGCCAGGCAACTGCATTCAGCCGCCGTCTCAGCCGCCGTCTCAGCCTCCGTCTCTGAGAGGACGATTTGAAAAACGAAGCGCATTAGCGAGCCAGAAATTGGGCCCAAAGCAAAAACGAAATCGGCCTCAGCGGTGGTGGATGGCGGAAGGGAGGGGGTGGGGCGGGGCGACGAGAGAGCAGAGCACTTGGAGCTCAAGTATTAAATTGCAGCGACCTACATAGAAAGCTCCGCAGATTGAGAGCAGCCGTGGCATGGGGCATGGGGCATGCAACAGGGGCCTGTACCTTGTCCCTGCCCCTACTTTTGAGTGGAGTCAATGCGAGAGTGGAGTGGAGTTGATTCGGAGTCCGAGTCCGAGTCGGAGAGTGCAGCTTGAGATCGAGCCGAAGCCGAAGTGGAAGTGGAAGTGGAAGCTTTCGACTGGCGCGTTGCACATGCGCCTACAACGTGGCCGGGACTGCCGGGACTGCCTGGACTGGTCCCTGGACCCCTAAGCCCCTCAGCCATGGCTGGACACAAAATGTTACGCTCTTGGGATGCCTTCGCAAACGCAACGCGACGCGACGCGGAACTAACAAAACTTGTTCCGAGTAGGGATCGCCAGTGCCTGCTGCCCCGCTGTTCGCTACCCCGCTAACCCTGCTGCCCCATCATACGTTTGACATGATGTTGCACAAACCGGTTGTCCCACTCTCGAGTGTGCGGCTAGCATTTGATTGAAGTTTCAGCCCCGAAATCGGCATCGGAGTCGGAGCTGGAATTGGAGCTGGAATTTCGAATAGGTGAAAGGAGGAGCATGGGCGGGAGCAGGAGCAGCAGCAGGAGGCGGAAGGGTGGCTTTGTAAGTGGTGCGAGTGGAGCCCCAGAGGGCAGAGCCCCGCAAAGTTTTCCCCCACTTGAAAATCAAATTAAGTTCTCTCTCTGGGAACGACACGAAATTGACTAAAGAATGTCTCAGAGAAGCCAACATAAAGCCCACCACACAAGGCCACTAAGTCCTTCGTCCTTCGTCCTTGTCCTTTCCTTGGCTGTGTGCGTGCGTGTGTGTGTGTGTGTGCTTTATTTTGCTATCACCCTTAAGTGTTTATCATGTAAAACACCAAGAAAACATGTCAAACATGCCAAATATGCATGACCTACAAATTATGCCAATGCGACACCACACCCGGGCACACACAGGGACACAGGGACACAGGGACAGGGACACGCAGGACAGCCACACACACACAACACATGGGTGGCGGTGGCGGTGGCGGTGTTGTCAGGGGAATAACCAGAAATCAGGGATTACCATCGGACGACAGACGGCGACAGAGACAACAGAAAAGGAGCATCGTCGCTCGCTATCAGACAGCCCAATCCGAACGCAATCCAACGCTGTCCCAGGCCCAGACCCAGGCCCAGACCCAGTCCCAGTCCCAGCCCCAGACACACAACCCACAGGGACAGCGACAGCGACAGCAACAGACGGGGGAGGGGCAAAGACAAGATGCTGTGGCAAGAAAGTCAGCAGCGCGCCCCTCACACACGAACCAAAGACCAAAGACCGCCTTGACCCCCAGCCCGGAGCGTGTGAATCACTTTTGCGGTCATGTCTATGTCCGTGTGTTTGTGTGTGTCTGTGTGTGTGGGGGGGTATCCTGCATGTCCTGGGGTAGGGGGGCATATGTGCGCATTCAAATTAAGCAATAACACAGAAGAAAAACCGAGCAACCGATGGCGATGGCGATGGGTTGATGTAGACAAGTTTATAAAATAAGCCTAAGCCTAAGACCCCTAACCCAAACCCACACCCACCCCCAACCTAACACTCCCGCTGTCCGACCAGCTGCAGCCAGCCCCTCCCCTCCACCCCTGCTTGGACTGGCATTCCCCCGCCCATTTAGCCCCACGAGCGAGAAACGAAACCACGTCAAAGGAAGTCATAATTGGAAATTACACACATAATCACCAGAAGAAGCAGAAGGCCAAGAGCCAGGAACACACACACACAGCACCCACATAGACACACACACAGACACACACAGGAAGGGCACAGGACAAGCGGGAGACAACAGGAAGTGGGCTAGGTGTGGGCTTGCCTGGGGAGTGAGCACCCAAAATCACACTTAAACAGCTTTCCCAAAGACAGACCCACACTGCGGTACCAGTCACCCCCCCCCCCCTGCTTCTGCTCCCGGCCCTTGGCCCTTCTGGCTGCTGGCTGCTGGCTGCTGGCCCCTTGTCCTTGGCCTATGAATTTATTAGAAATTCAAGAGTGAAACTCTGGGATTTCTGCACACTCGTCGCCCAGCACGTCGTAGATTGACTGACCCACAAATGTGTTTAGCTTGTGGGCGCCATGAGGGATGCGGCAGGGTCCTTCCTTGCTTGCGGGTAAGGGCTAAGGGGTGAGGGTAAGGGTTGCGCCCTTGTGCCTCGTGCGATGCGTGCTGCGTCAAACAATTTCACTCATGGGTAAGTTTGCCAACGTAGCGCATGATGTGGCTTTTAAATGCTGGAGATGCTCGCCTCGCCCTCGCACCCGCCCCCACCAGCCCAGCCCATTGGGTAGCTGGTAGCGTCTCCCAGGTATCATGTGAATTAATTAGCAAAGCGCCAACTTCTTCAAGGATCCATCCAAGGGGCAGGACAGGCCAGGGGGGATTACGTGTACGTGTGTGCGTGTGTGTCCCAAGGAGGCGGAAATTAACCCTAAAATGATTTGAACACTTTTATGCCACTTTTGTTGCTGTTTTTGCCCTGCCCTGCCCTGCCACATACGGCCTGCCCCTTGTGGCCGCCTCTTTGGCCCTGCCCACTGCCGACATGAGCGAGCATAAGGTCTGCACCCCGCAACCCCTCCCCGCCGGATATACCAGCCGACCGGGTCCAAGTTTTTATGGGGTGTCCGGTTGCCGTTATCCGAACAAGAACCGGAAGCCAAGTCAAACGAAGGCGGCTGTCCGCAAATTAGCATGATATGCCTGTGTGTGTGTGTGTGTGTGCTGGAAGGAATGGGGGGGGGGGACATGCGGGGCAGCGATTAGGCCCATCAAAGGATTAGGACGGCACGGGACAGAGGAAGGGTTTTCTCGTGTGTGCGACACACACAGAAGAGGTCAGAGGTTGAGAAGTTTTTGACACGCAATTACCCGATCCAATCCAGAGGCGGGCTGGCCCTATGGTCTCATGTGTGCCTGTGCGTGTGCGTATGCGTGTGTGTGGTGGGACACCCCAAAACGGGGTGGTTAATATCATTTTAAGTGATTTTATGATGAATTTCTGCCCTAAAATCTAGCTCATTTGCAGACAGAGAGCAGGGCAGGAGGTCTGTAAGGCTGGAGGGCTGGAGGGCACACGCCTATCAACAACAACTTCATCATCATTAACACCCGAACTCTGGTGTTAACTCTCTAACTCGTCCTGTTCCCGGACCCGGACCCCCGTGCCGCGTCCTCCATCCACGCATTTTCGGCTACGAATTCGGGCATGGGTGCTTTTTGGGGGTTTTTTGTGGGCAAAAGTTTTGTAGTGTGAAAATTTCACAGCAATTTAACGACGTACAGGGCCGTACTTAAGTGGTTTGCCTCTTGGCGGCACTTCTAAGCCATTCCCATGCCCATTCTATATCCGCTCTATCCCACACATCCCACACAGCCCACACAGCCCACACAGCCGACACAGCCTACCCGTTCCTGCTCTATTAGGCACACGCAGGCACATATGTGGCTGTGTGCGTGGCTGTGCGAGAGAGTGTTGATTTTTGTGGCATTTAAGCCTTTTTGAACTTTGAACTTTTCGGCATTTCTGATGGGATAATAGAGTGGTGCGGTGCTTGGCTGCTGCTAGCTGCTGTGCTGCTTGCTGCTGGCTGGTTACGGGCTTGCCTTTGGGTGTGGGTTTGGGTTTGGGTTCGCTCCTCGTTGGTAGTTTTGTGAATTGTTTTACCAGTTTTGCGCTGTTTATTGTTTGCTTATTTTACGGCCCTGCGGCGGCGGCGGGGCGTGTGGGCGTGTGGGCGTGTGGGTTCGGTGTGACGAATCATTTAATGCCCATAATCCCGCTGCTCCTAGTCCCGTACGTTGTTGCTGCTGTTGTCCTTTTTATGTTGATGATGTTGTTAGAGTGCCGTCTAAATTGGCGGTTAACCAGAAGCGTGATTGATAATGAATATATCATTATTCGGTGCTAAAAGTTACCCCCCACCCCCAAAGATTCGTGGAAGTGTGTCTGTGTGCGTGTCCCCCTCTCTCTCGCCCTCTCTGGGTGTAGCCTCCTGGAGCGCACCGAGAGGATCACCTTCAAACTGGATAGGAGTTGGATAAGGATTCAACTTAATGCGTATTCATGCCGTCGGTCCAGCGCTGGCAGCACAGCATTCGCACTCATAGAAGAGAGAGAGCCGAGCTGAGCCAAGCTGAGCCAAGCCGAGCTGAGCTGAGCTGAGCCAGAGATCTGCGAATGCCGAGAGTGCATTGATCCCCCGAAACGACAGCAAACCAAAAACAAAAACTAAGCTCGTATTTTATGCACAAATCTCTGGGAGCGAAAGCCATTACCAGCCCTTCCTGGGCATCAGCTGCAGCAATAGAGTGTGTCTGTGTCTGTTGCTGTGTGTGTGTGTGTGTGTGTCCCAGGTTCCAGTCACAAGGTGGTTGGAGAGGGGGCCACATTCAGAGTCACAGTCGTAGTCACATTCCGAATCAGTGTCGGAGCTCCTTCTCGTTGTACAGTCTTCCCCAAAGGCAGCCAAAGCAGTGCTAGGGTCTGTCCAGGATAGTGGTCAGTGTAGAGAGGGTCAGCGGGGCAGCGGGGCAGCTAACGAGCGTTGAACCAGGAGCGTGGAACAGAGAGAGGGAGCGGAAGAGGAGCGATCTATGTAATGCAAACGACAAAGAGCTCCGAGCGCGAGCGCGAGCGCAGCAGAGCGAGCAGAAGCTCCAAAATGACTCAGTGAAGCAGAGAGAGAGAAAGAGAGAGCGAGCGAGAGAGAGCGCACAATTTTTGGCAAAATTTTTGGCAAAAATTACTCAGCCAAAGCGGCCGAACAACAAACAAAACAACAAAAAAAAACAACCAAGATCGTCTCTCCCTCTCTCTCCATCTCTCTCTCTTACGTGCTCTCTGGGTTTTTATTTCTTGTGTGCCTGTTTCGGGCGTTGCATGTGGATGGAGGGGAAAGGTAGCCATAGTTTGAAATGTGCATATACTCACACACACACACACACACACACAACAAGCCCCGATTCGGAGTCGCTGTCGCTGTCGCCGTCGTCTCTCTTCAGGCTACTTCCTAAATTTTGTGTGCTGTGTGCCCTCGCTAGGTCGCTGCGCTGCGATCGTTATATGGAATATAGCCACACATATGCAGTCTCTTTATTGCGTCTGCGTATATGTATGTGTGCATGTGTGTGTTGGTGTGTTGGTGTATTGGTGTGTGTTTGTTTGGGTTGCGCTTGTATTGAGAAACCTCAAAAAAGTTGCATTGAAGCCGTTAACCTCGGCCACGCGTTCGTCGCCCGAGTTTGTTTTTGGAAATTATAAACGCTTCGCCTCATTCTCATTCCCATTCCCATTGCCATTGCCATGCCCATACCCTCCGCGCCGCGCCGCGCCGCGCCACTCCACCACGCCATGCAGTAGTCACAGTCACCACAGAGAGTTCGATCCCCGAAACTTAGTACAGCCCGCAGTTAGCGCTGCGCTGCGTAGTTTGTAGAAGGGGAATGGAGTATACGAGGCAGCCAGAAGGCTGCAGCAGCAGGCCAGAGGGAGGTGGCAGGGGCATGGACAGGGGCAGGGGCAGGGGCAAGGCAATAGTGAAGTCATTTGCCGAAATGCGAAGCAGAGCACAACAGAGCAGAGTGGCATGGAGGAGCAGCGGCAAACAACACATGTGAGCCAGCAGCGGCGAGCAGCACCACTTTTAGACCCATGCAATGGTTCAGATGCATATATGCACATACCCATACACATATAGTACATATCTGGTGCGTATGTGTGTGTGGGTTTTTCTTGTGATCGTGAGTGGCACTAAAAATTACACAAAAATTACGCAAAATAAAACAGAAACGAAATACAGCAACAGAAACAGCAACAGAAACAGCAACAGAAACAGCAACAGAAACAAAGCAAAGCAAAGCAAAGCCCCCCAACACAAACTTGTTCGAGGCCTCGACAAAGGCAACAACAACAAAAGGAAACCAACAACAACAACAAAAACACACAGAAGAAAGAAGATTTGTGGGTTTGCAATTTTTGGCACACACAAACGAGTTTCGGGCATGCAACTGCCCTTGCCCCTGTCCCTGTCCCTGTCCCTGCCACTGCCACTGCCACCCTGCCCCCTAGCAGCGCTCCCTTGTGGCATTGTTGAGCAATTTGCGCACAGCTTTCTATGGCTTGGCATGGGGCCGTGCAGCCGCAGCCGCAGCCGCAGTAGAAGCTGAAGATGGGGCACGGGCGACGAGGCGCAAGAGATGCTTGCCCTTAAATCATGTAAGATCGATCGCTGACTGTGTGTGTGTGTGCCTGCCTCTGTCTCCGTCTCTCTCTCTCTCTCGCTCTCTCCGTGTGTGTGTGTGTGTGTGTGTGTGTGTGTGTGAATGCATTCTTCAGGTTTTGTGACCGTGTGGCAATGGGAGACCGTAGAAAGTTTTTGGGTGCTTTTGTGTGGCGCATTTGCTGGGCGCATCATCATCATAAGATCGGGATTTGTTTTTGCCACTCACTCGCGACGATTTCTCTTTTTGGCCTTTGGCCCCAAAACAAAACAAAAAAAGGCAGTTTCCATGGGGATCTCTCACTCTCCTTCTCCTTCTCCGTCTCCGTCTCCGTCTGCGTCTCTTTTGCTCTTCAGCTGCAATGGGCAATGTGCCTGGTGTCCAGTGGCAGTGGCAGTGGCAGTGGCGGTTGCCTGGACAGTTGCAATTGCATCTCACCTGGCTAACGGAATCAATTAAAAACGTTTATGCTAATTTTTTGTGGTCCAGGCATTTTTCATTAAGAGCAGAGTAAACATAAAAAACGAAGCGCAGAAGCATTGAAACCGCTACAAACACACAGGGAAATACAACAGCAAACAACAAAAAAAAAAAAAAAAAAAAAAAAAAAATGCAACAAGAACCGAACAGAGTAGAGACCAGGAAATGGATCCTGGACGTGGACGTGGACGTGGACGTAGACGTGAACCTGGGACATGGTCGTGGGCATGGGCGTTGGCATAGGCGTGGCCCGACAGGGTATGCGTGTGTGTGTGGGTGTGTGTGTCTGTGTGTGTGTGGAGGAGGGCCTGTAAGCTTTTTGGGAGCTCCGATTAAAGGGCCCCCATTGCGGACCTCTTCCTCCTCCTGACGACAGTCCGGACGGACACTCCGTCCACGCACGGGTCTAGCATTACATTATATTTTTAACATTTTAAAAATGGCTGCCTTTTTTCACCACACGCACCCACACACACACGCAGATGTATTGATCTGTGTGTGCCGACTGTATAAGTACATGAATGAATATATGTATATATATGTATATCCCATGCACATATTGTATATCGAATGGGGGCGAAAAAAGTGCACAAAAAGTTGCACAAAAATCAAAATAAATAACTGCGCGTAGGCATAACAATTTATTGTTTATATAAAACCCCAATACACAGGCAAACACACGCAAACGGCGGCAAAAAAAAATTGGAAAAAAAAAAATAAAAAATAAAATAAAAATAAAAATAAAGAAAATAGGAAGAGCGCTCAATGGAAATGGATGTGGAAATGGTTGTTGCTGCCTCCAGCCAACAGCCAACAGCCACCAGCCACCAGCCTCCTGCTGCTGGGGCGTCGCGTTAACGTTAATATAATCCAAAAGTATAGATAAATACCCAGTCCAGGGATGCAACCGTTGGAAATGGCCAGATGCGGTGTGGTATGGTGGTGTGGTGGTGTGGTGGTGCGGTGGGTGGAGGGGCAGCGACAGTGGCAGTGGCACAATCCTTCATGTGGAGCAGCTTCCTGGCTCCTGCTCCACGCTTACACACTAATGCCCAAAATCAAATGCGCACTCACGTACCGAGGGAAGGCAGCAGTACAAAGCAGCAGCAGCAGCAGCAGGGGGAGTGGATCATGGCGCCTGGGCGGTAGCGTGGGCAGTGGGTGTGGATCGGTAGTAGGCGGTGGCATGGTAGGCATGGCAGAGTGAGAGGGAAGGCAAGGCTAGAGAGCTTACGCACCTTGTCACGGTCCACTGCCTCTCACTCTCTCCTGCTGACCTTCTCACTCTCGCACTCTCTTTACCTCTCTCTCTCTCTAGCTCTCTCCCTATCTCTCTCTCCCTATCTCTATTTAGCCTGCCTGCATGTCATTTTCAAAATACGCACACACACACACGCAGCATCTGCCCATATATGTATGTGTGTACCACGCGGCGTATGTGTAATTTGTCCAGTGGCCCATCCACCCACCGAATCATCACACATTCGCACCGCACGGCGCACTTCGCACGGCGCCCACACCCCACCACCCACCCCCCAGCGCTCAACGCAGAAAACAAGCAAAACAAAAAGTGAAAACACAACACAAAAAAAGGCAACAAAAAAATGATGTCAGTGGAGAAAACGAGCAAAACAAAACAGCAAAACCCGAAACGCAAAAAGAGGAAAAATGAACCAAATAAATTGCATCTGTGTGCGTGTACGCGTATGCGTATCCCTCTGTCTGTGTGTCTGTGTGTGTGTGTGTGTGTGATTAACAAAAATGCAATGGCCTCATGGCGGACAGCATATCCGGCCTACACACCACCCCCCACGCCCACATCCCTAGTTGCAATCCCATCCCCCATGGAGTGGCTGCTGCTGCTGTTGCTGCTGCTGCTGCTGCATTTGCATTTTATTTTCGTGCGTGCGATGCAATTGGGCGGACGATGGGGACTGGGGCCTGACTGGGTGGCAGCCAGGCAGTAGTGGGGGTGGGGGTGGGGGTGGGTGTGCCTCGGGCGTGGGCTGGACCTATGTGTCCATGAGCGTATATCCTGTATTGCTGTGTGTGTGCTCGTATGGCAGCGCCATGTACAAAGTTTCGGTCATTTTTTCATCATTATTATTAAACTTTTTTTTACATTTTTCCCCCCTCCCCCGCCCCATTTTGTTTCCATGTGTATTTATTTTTTGACTTTTTCGTTTTGTTTCGTTTTCCTTCCGAGTCCTTTTTTTACGCACATTATGTATTTACACGCACATAGAGCCAGCAGGGAGTGGGAGAGACAGAGAGAGAGAGAGAGCGCGAAGAAGTGAGAGATGGAGAGATGGAGAGATGGAGCGACAGAGTGAAGCATGTCGTTGATGTTAATGTGATATTTGGGCGCTGTTGCATTACCGTTACTCGCTTATTTCGGTCCCCATCGAGTACATGGACCAACATACACCAATTCCAATCCCCATCGCCCGTCGCCCAACCCCCAACTCCCACTCCCCTCCATTACTACTAGATAATGTTTTTTTCCGAGAGTTTTTCTTTTTATTTCGCTGTTGGTACTTCAGTTTGTGGCGGGGAGAGCGGAGAGCGGAGAGCAAGGGGAATTTCCGGATTCTCGACTCTTCCAGAATCAGCCCACAATAGGCCGCGCAATTGCCGATGCCGAGTCCAACAGAGGAATAAAACAATCTGCCTTCAAAAAGTGTTGAAAACTCCCTGCAACACCCAACCCTTTCCCTACCTTTGCAGGGGCGGGGGTGGGGCAGGGTGACCAATATGTCTATATACACAATAGGCAAAATGTATGGTTCGAGTGTGTGCCACACATCGAAGAGCCAGAGCCAGAGCCAGAGCCAGGGGACCCGAAAAATCATAAAATAAAAAAATTAAATGAAAGCTGAAACGAGCGAAACTCAAACGCATTTCAGATACCAACCCAACCCACCTCCCCATCCACCCATCACCACTGTCAGTGTAAAATAAACATATATATTTTTGTGTATACCCTTTCGTGGGGTACTTCCAGCGGAGCATAGAATAATCGCGGAGGAGATCATTTCGTACATTCGATTGCATCAATTTTTTGGGCAAAGAGCAGCCATGCCTCGGTGTATGCGTTGCAGTTGGGCAAGGCAGAAGGTACAAGGCAGAAGGGTGTAGGCTGTAGGCTGCTGGCTGTTTGGCTGTTGGCTGTGGGGAAGGGCAGGCTTTTGGGGTGTTGCTGCAAAATGCACTTGAATCAGTTGAATGCGTGCCGCTGCCGCTGCTGATGCTGCCGCTGCTGCTGCTGCTGATAAATTGCCACACATTTTTTGGGTAAAAGTGCGGAATTTGTTTGCTTTTGCAGGCAATTAACAATAATTTATGGCGCAGCGAGAACCAATGCTGCCTGGGATGCTTTCGATGATTTTGATTTCGAGCATCCTCTATGTATGATTATGATGCGCCTTTGCCTGTGTGCCTGTGTGCCTGAGTGCCTGTACCTGAATGCAGCTCAGCAGCCATGCAGCATGCAGCATGCCTAGCCAACATTCAGCTGTCTTCCCGACAGAGGCAATCAACAAGTTGAGTTGAGTCGGCGACTAGAGACAAGTCTCCTGCCATTCGATGCCCTTAGTTGTGCTCCTTCTCGTCATTAAATACTAAATCGGATATAGTTTAATAATTATTATTTGCATATATTAGTCAGACAAAAATATTTGTGTGTGTGTGTTTTTATGTGATTATGGACAATACATGACAGCGAGCCACTGCAGTGGCAGCGGCAGAGGCAGAACAGAGTCTACTATATTGATGTATTGCCACACTCACTCACACTCTCCGCCTCACACACACACACACACACACACACACGCGAATGCAAATTGAGCCGCGCTCTAGGCCTATTAAACAAACATATTACGTGCCCTCGCACTCACACATGCACCCTCTCTCTTACTCTTACTCTTACTCTCACACTCACCGCCCACAGCCCACAGCCCACACTCCCACCCCTTCCAGCTGCTGGTTGGACTGCTCACACTCGTGGCCACCGACGCCCGAAAGTAGGCAGCACAAAAATCCACAAACTGCACTCTCCCGCACGTATATAGCAAATTCCTAACTGTGCGTGAGTGTGTGCGTGTGTGTGTCTCTCTCTCTCCGCGCGTGTGTGTGTGTGTGGAGCCGATTTTAGCGCATTTTTATATAATTTCCACTTTGTTGCCTCGCGCGCGCATTTATTTATTTTGGTTGTTTTGTCCTCTTTTTTGTTGTTGTTGAATTTGCTGCTGCTGCTGCCGCGACCTTGCCGCACCACACCCGCCTACTGCCTGCATTAACTGTGGCTGCAACTGCAGTTGCATTCAGCCAAAGCAGCGCTGCCGCTGCCACTGCCACTGCCGCTGCTGCTGCTGCTGGCGCTGCAGATGCATTTTTATAATATTTGGTTGCATTTTTTGTGTTATTTTGCATTTTTTTTTGGTTTGGTTTTGTTTTGTTGCCTGCCTGCCTGCCTGCCGTTTGCTACAAAAAACGCCCATAACTGGTCGACTGGTCAAATGGTCGGCTCGGACTCGTCGGATGCGTGCGTGTGGTGTGGCCTTTTTCGGGGGTTGTTTTGCTCACACACACACAGAGATGCACGCACCGACAGATGCATTCGGCTGCTGCTGCTGCTGCAACGCACGAAAAATAAAAAACAAAAAATTAAAAATAGGGGAATGCAACACTCTCGACTCGCACTCGCACTCGCATTCGTGTGCGTCACTCGTTCGATTTCCGTTGACTTATTTTTTAATTTTATTGGCATCACACACACACACACACACCACACACACACGATGTCAGCGTCGCTGTCGACGCCGCTCTCCACTCTCCGTTGGGGCAATAGATGCGGGGGATTCTGCCCACTTGTGCATCGTCCTGCTGCTGCTGCTGCTGCTGCTGCTGCTTCTGTTGCTGTTTCTGTTGCTGCGGAGGCTGCATTCAATGTCATTGCGTTGGCTGCCGGCCGGCCGGCTTTCCCCCGCCACCCACTCACCCATTAAGTAGGCCTTACAGGGAACAGCAGGGTAGGACACAGGACTCAGGACAGAGGATGTGAAAGAGCAGTGGCAGATGCAAATGCAGAGCTGGACAGCAGCAGCAGCAGCAGCGCGTTGTCCGTGGTTCGGGCTTTGGGTTTTGTTTTATGTTGCCTACTTTTTGTGCGCGTGCATTTTATTTTTGGACTCTTTTTAGTCGCTTTTTTTACAGTTTTGTTTTTCCTGTTATTGTGTGTTTGGGGGGTTTTTTCCGCGTTTTTCTGGTTTTGTTTTTTTTTTTTTTTTGTATTTTTTTTTGGCCAGCATCCGGAGAATGCGTGCGGCATGGAAGTGCGTGCGTTAGAGCGAGGCGGATGCAGTGCATCGCCTGGTTGTTGTTTTTTTCTCTGTTAGCTCCACTGCACCGCGAGTTTGTCCTGCCCCCATCCTGATGCAGCGCCTGCAGGTCCGTCCATCCCACTCTGTTGCTGCTGCTTTTCGTTTCGTTTCGTTTCGTTTGGTTTCCTTTTTTTTTTTTTTTTTTTTGCACTTTTTGGCACTTTCCCATTATGTGCTTCGTTTTGCGTGACTGCGACTTTTTGATAGGCCTACACATGCGTCGCTTATTTTTTGGGGGGGATTTTGAAAGGTTTTGCCTATGTGCAGCGGCAGAGGCAGCAACAGCAACACCAACAGCGACTGCGACTGCGGGAGGTGTTCTATGTGGAGTGGCTAGCGACGATTCGAATGTCTGTGCGGCAGCGGTGCGTATACGTAATGTTATATGCATTTTTATTTGGTTTTGTTTTTACTTTTTTGGCGTCTAGGCATAGCTCTATGCGTGTGCATGTGCATGTGCGTGTGCGTGTGCGTGTGTACTTGTATGTGTATGGGTTGTCCTTAACTAAATAAATATAATGAGTGGCACAGTGGCACGAACACAGTCGAAAGGGGCGACCAAATGTGAAAAATAAATTTAAATAAATACACATAAAAATATAAACATAAATATCGCAGCTCCAAATACTCTATAGTGTTGTGTACTATTTTTATTACAGGAATTATAGTCAACCGAAATGACAATCTGCTGCTCAATTTGAATGCTGGACGCACGATGCAGGCTCTCTAGGCTGTAATGGAATTCTTCCACCGATCATGGGCGATGGCCTCCCTTTGTTTCGGTTCATCCTGTAGACTACAGCTGAGAAGCGGAATGAGTCCACCATTCGTTGCTCATTTAATCGATTGCATTCCATTGCAAAATATACAAAATCTTCAATGCATAGATATCCCTATGCTAAGCTCCATGATCCATGGCACCAGCATCTACACCGGCGTTAGGTGCTCTTCTTCTCTGTGGTGCTCTTTGTGGCAGCCATTAACCGCTGTACTTGGCCCACTGCACTGGACCATCACTCTTCCAGTAAGATTGGGTGTGGGTTGGGGCTGAGCGGCTGGGCGGCTGGATCTTAGCAAAAAAAAGAAACATACGAAAATACGAAAATTTACAATAAAAGCGTCGTACTTTTTCCTATTTGAAATTGCATTTTTGTTAGTTTTTACTTCTTTTTTCGCATATATTTTATATAAATATCTATATGTCTATGTATCTGCGTTGCACAGCGGCAGCCGCAGCGCAGCAGTGCAGCGCTCAAACCCCTAACCGCCGTCCCCTCCCCCTCCCTGTGGCTCTACAATTCACACGCACTGCCATCCCGTCAGCAGCGGCCTGTCCGTGTGTTGGTGCAACTGCAACACTGCAACACTGCAACTGCAACTGGTGTTTGTGCATTATTTCTATATAAACGAATATAATATAAAAAGGTTTCTGCATTTCGTTGTTTTCCTTTTTTTTTTTGTTCCTTCTGGCTTGTTGTTGTTGTTGTTTGATCAGCTTTTTTGCTTGCTTTTTTTTTCGAACGCCACGCAGCAACAGCAGCAGCAGCAGTCAGCAGCGACGCTGGCATCGCATAGCAGTCAATCGCATAGGCCGAAAAAGGACGAAAGCGTCGCTCATTTGCCACGCATTCATCGCTCTGAGTGTGTGTGTGTGAGTGCGTGTCTATGTGTGTGTGTGTGTGTGTGTGTGTTCGTGGGGTGCAAGGCGAAGAGGGGGAACGGGCGAGCGGGCAAAGTGCACACATATTTTTATAGGGTTTCGATTGCATTTTTTCATTTTTATTGCTCCTTTTTCCCGATTTTTGTATGCCCCACATGTGTGTGTGTGTGTGTGTGGATTACGCTTTGCTGCTTCTTTCTCTACCTCCTGTGCATCTCTTCGTCCTCCTCCTCCTCCACCTCCTCCACCTCCTCCACCCTCCTGCCCTTTTTGCACATGACGTGCATGCGCTGCCAGTTTTTGGTTTTATATTTTCAATGTTTTTTTTTTGTGTGAGATTTTTTACGTTTTTTTCTGTTTTTTTTTGCAGTTTGTTTTGGGCAGATTTTTATTTTTCGGCGACCAGTCCCGGCGAATCGACCGACAGAGACAGACAGAGAATGCGAAGGAGGGAAAAAGAAAGAGAGAAACAAAGCGAGAGTGAGTGAGTGAGTGAGTGAGTGAGTGAGTGAGTGCGAGAGAGAGGGAGCGAGAGAGCGAAAGGGAGGTAGTGAGTGTGAGCGAGCGAGTGAATGTTGCAGGAGGAGCAGGAGCTTGACCAGGTCCATCCAGCAGCAGTAGGGGTAGTCATCGCAATCCATCCATCCCATCCATGTGTGTGTGTTCTGTGTGTGTGTGTGTGTGGCCTGGAGAAATGTGTGGCGTTGATGATGATGATGATGACGCTGGCCGGGCCGGGCCGGGCCGGGTCGGGCCTCATTATGGAGTCGCCTGCATATTATGTGCAGGCCGTGTGGTGCAGCGGCTCAGAACCGACTTTGCCGTTGGAGCATTGACAACTGCAGGCCGTCACACACACACACACACGCACGCACACTCACTCGCACGCACTTACCACCATCACATATGTAAAGACACACACACACACATACAGAGATAGATAGAAGTAGTCGCCGCCACCGCCGCCGCAGCACCACCAAAAATTCTGCCGAAGCCTGCAACGACGACGACGACGACGACGACAGCTACCAGCGTCGACGCTGATCTCAAAAAACACATTTTCTGGGCAACATTATTCCTCGTATTCCTCGGATCCATTTAGATGAACATCAGTTAGCTATCGGATTGGACGTGCGTCGTACCGACACCAACAGCCAACAGCCAAAAGCCAAAAGCCAAAAGCAAACCAAAACTAAAACCCCCCAGTCAAAGCCCAAGTCACACACAAAATAAAACAAACAAAAAAAAACAGAAAAGAAAAGAGAAGAAAACCCTAAAACCCAGAACCTAAACCCAAGTCAAAGTCAAAGTCCAAAGTGCAGCCACACACCACCACCACCACACCAGTGCAGTGCTATTCCCAGTTCGAGGCAAGTGCCAGGACACCAAAGGACAGCAAGACCAAGACACACACCACAATCTCGAGGCGAGTCGAACGAGTCGAGTCGCTCCTCCAGTGCAATGCCAGAAACAATCTGCCGCACCCGACAGTGGAGCGTGCAGCGTGAACCCAGAGCCCCAACGGCCGCCCCAAACGCCAATCGACATTTTTTGTTCAAGTGCTAAGAAAACTGAATTTTTTTCCAAGTGACAAACAATCCATCAGAACAGACATCCAGCCCAAAACAAATCGATTCCCAAATCGAAAGCAAAATCGAAGGCAAAAGCAAAGAAAAACAAGTTTAAAAGAGAAAACAAACCCCAACAAACATTGACCCCAACAAAAAGTGCATTCCAATCCGATCAAATCCAACGAATATCAGCAGGCAAACGAGCTAAAAGAATCCTCGAGAAGATCTCCGGAAACGGACGCACACTGGACCACACCACCCACGCCCAGGCCCACACCCAAGGTAGGTGCTGACTCAATCACTTACACATTTGCATGCCCCAACAATGGGCATGGGTATTAGGGGGAATGGGCTAATCCGTGGCCAAAAACCCCCCACACACACAAATCACAGGAGCTCGGAGCGCTCGGAGCTGGGAGCTGGGAGCCCATGTTTGGCGTCAGAAATTACAAAGTTATAACAACAATAACCAGAGGAAGCAAAACATTTACTTTATCATTTTTAACACTTGGCAACGTTTTGCGTTGCACGGGCCACAAGCCATGAGCCACGAGCCACGAGCCACGATCCGTGCGAGTCCTGGCAGACACACACAAAGGGAAGCCAAAGGATGCAACAAAAATAGCCAACTAAAACGGCGCTTAACACACACACGCGGGGCACACACGCCGCCCGCCGCCCCCCCAGCAGCAGCAGCAGCAGCAGCCCTCCTTCTATGGCTACATGGCTGCATGGATTGCTGCCCCTAAATGCAGCAGCCACGAGGCATAGACATAGACACACAGGCACACAGGCACACACACACATGCAGACACTCCCACTCGCACTTGGGGGTGCAACAAAAAATGCAAAAATGCAAACACAGACAAAGTCAACAAAGTTTGCCAGCGACACGACACGGCTGCAGATGTGTGGGGCATGTGGGGAAAGGGCACGGGGCATGGTTTGGATGCGGGGATGCTGTGGCTGTCGCTGTGGCTGATGCATAGAATGTTTTGGGGCGCGGGGTGGGTGGCGTGGCAGTCCAGTATGTCCAGGAGTCAATTGGCCAACTGCCACTCGACTCTAGCATCTAAATGGTTCAGCGCGGAGCGTTTAAAGTTTGTGGGTTGTCGATAGGGGCAGCCCGCAGGGAATCAGCTAAAGTGGTGATAGGAGTAGAGGAGTCGCAGTGGCAGTGGCAGTGGCAGGCACAGAGCACACAGCACACAGCACAGAGCACAGAGCAGTGGTGCACCACTAATGTCCGCCATTTAATATCAATTTGCAGGCCACACGCTCTAATCGCTGCTTATTAATTAAGCGTCGCGTATTTAATGAAATGCACAGCACAGCACAGCACACAGTGCCATGTGCCAGGCTGGGGATGGCTGACTTTATGCCCCAATGCTGCATGTTGCAAGATCTTCCTTCCAAGTCGAAGCCAGGCTCGGGCTTTCGTTCCATTCCAGTTTCCCTACCCCACCCCATTGGATTTGCTCAGATGATCCCCCAGCTGCCTCTCACTCTCTCCTTCTTTCCGCTGCTCTTGCTGCTTCTTTCTTTCTTCGCTCTTTGTGTGTGCTGTTTGCATGAAATTTCACTTCCTACTTTGGGAATATACCTACCCAAAAGTCCACCCAACTGCTGCCCTGCTCTGGCAGCTCCAGTTCCCCCTTTCCGCCCTTTCCCCACCCTTTATTCCGATCGCAACGAAGCGAACAAATTCCAAAGAAAATTTCACGCAGTCTCTCTCGCTCGCTCTCTCTCTCTGCCCCTGTCTTTCTGTCAAATTGGGGACTGCAATTTTTTGTTTTTAGGCAAAGAGCAAAAGTTTTTGGAGAGCGGTTCAATGACCCAAACAACAAAACACAGAGCCACACACACACACAAACACACACACAAAAGCACACAAAAAAGTGGAATCCAAACAAAAGCCCAAAAAAACCAAAAAACCAAAACAACTGCAAAAATCTGCCTGCAAAAGACTCCAGAGATTCTTAAGGTTGCTCTCTCACTCAGTATCTCTGCGTGTGTGTGTGTGTTCTGATCGAGAGGGAGAGAGGAAGAGAGCGCAAGCTTGCAGTTGCCAAAAAAGTGCAGAGCAGCGTCGACTGGAAGGGTGGAGAGCGGCGTGGCGGGAAGAACACTCATGCAAAGATGACGACGACGATCCACTCGAGCCGAGCGACGTAAAAAAGAATCCACAAAACCCGAAACCGAATCACGCACACACACACAAACGCACTCATACATGTACGCAAAATATCAAATAGCAAATTACTCATGCGGCGAAAGGGGCAAAGGGAAAGGGGCTTAAGGGGAGCGAAGAAAGCAAAACTTGTAAAAGACGCAGAAAGAAGCACTGCAAGTGGCGAGGGAGGGAGCAAAGTAGCAGGGAAGGTGGGGGAGATGACTGTTCGTTGACTGAGGAGTGCAAGTGCAAAGATCTACCCCAAGGATCGCCTCTGGAAGCACTTTGCGCAGGCGGGGGGATAAGGGTAAATCATGGAGATGGAGCTGGAGCTGGAGCTGGAGCTGAAGCTGGAGCAGGGCTCTGCCACAAAGATCGACTAATTCCGTAGGATGATCGGATGCGGTGGCAACATATGGCGCACACACACACACACTACACTTCTCGTTGGGCTGTGATTGAGGCCGAGGACTGTCATTAAAGTAATTATTAAGTATCCGCCACATGGGAGAGCCTTGATTAACTTGTATCGCCCCGCTAGCCCTCCCGACCCTATTAGATGTGCGTTCCCCTGGTTCCCAGGTTTATCTCTGCCCTACCCAAGGGTTTTATTATTTTTTTGTGTGTGTTTTGTGTCCGATCTGCGGATCATTGGTGGATCGGGCGGAGGGGTTTGTATGCGATGCAAATGCAAAATAATGCAACGAACCTTGTATCCGGTTAGACTAGAATTTCGGGTATTAAATGACAAGCCAACGGCCACTGCCCCATGCCACTGCACCACTCTGCCACTGCCACTGACAGGCCAGCGTTGAAGCGTTGACGGGAAGGCCAAAAGCAGAAAAAAACTAAAAAACTGCCAAAAGAAAACAAAAAAACGAATACACCGTGTTTCATATTGAGTGTGTGTATACAGACATTTATAAGTAGTAGTGTACCCGTTCCCGTTCCCGCTACCCCTTACCGTCAGCCAGGCGAGCGTATAGCAAACGCCTACGAAAAAATGCGCAACTGCATAGGAAACGATCGGTAATCAGACGAGGAAGCGGGACAGAGGGACAACGGGAGAGCGGGACAACGGGCAGCAGGCAGCAGGCAGGGGCCCAAAAAAAACAAGAACCAGAACGACATTTGTATGCCTTCACACACACACACATGCATGCATGCATGCATATGCATGTGCAAGTTCATGTGTGTGTGTGTGTGTGACTATTCAGTTTTGTGCGCTACAAAAGTCAAAAAGGCAACAAAACAGCAGCAGCAGAAGCAGCAGCAGGCAGCAGCACCACAACAATTTTGTGTGTTTTTTTGGCAGTCATTGACCCGCACGATCATGGCCAAGGCAGCGACAGAGCAGCAGCAGCAGCAGCAGCAGAAACAACAGCAACAACAGCAACGATGTAGAAAGATAGCAAACAAGTTAAACAGAGAGGAGCGATAGTCAGTCAGTCGTGTGTGCGTGCGAGTGCGAGTGCGAATGCGAGAGAGTGGGCCTGGACCCATGCACATGCACAAACTTGCTCGCGCACTCGTGCTCGTGCTCTTTCGTGTATAGATTCGCATGCTTCGGCGGTGATCTCACTAAGCAGCGGCAGCGGCAGCGACAGCGACAGAACAGTGTTCGAGTCGCTCTCTCGCCCGCCCTCGCTCTCTTGCGCTCCTCTCCTGCTTGTTCTCCTGTTCTACGTTCTGCTGCGTGTTGCCTCTCTGCGTTTGGGCAGGGACAGAGCTTTTTGTGGTCGGTCGTGAGGGAGGGATGGGCGGGTGCAGGGTGCTGCTTAGATGGATCGGTGCATTGACTTGGCCAAAAACAAAAAACAAAAAACAAAATACAAAAACAAAGCAGTGATTCACGGCCATATCATCCCAATGCGAGAGACGAGACGTACTGCAAAGAGCATTGACTCCGCCGCATTGACTCTCTGTCGCTCTGACATTAGAAGTTTCCTTAGCTCCTCCGATACCGAGATACCGCCTCTGTGAGCTCCCCCCAACCCGCCCCCACAGCTCGCCGCATCACTCGACCGACCTAACTGATAAGTGCAGTTCAACGATCGAGTCGTGCAAAAATGCTAAAATTAGTATCTCGTGCACACAAGCGGATCGCCCATGCTTATCAATTCGCGGCGCTGCAGGGGGAGCGCCACAGAGGGAAGCCTTAGAAAATCACTGGGCGACGTCTGCTATCGCTGCGCTTATCGATTCGATTATGTGCTATCTCTTGTGGGCTATCGGTTATCGGTTATCTGTTATCCGGGCTGCTCCAGTTCCTTCCGCTACGACTCCAAAGACAAAGTGAAAGGGGGGGGTGGCGCATTCAGGCAAATGACATCCAGGCAGGCGCTTTGCTATCAATCATTCCCCAAGTCAGAGCTGCTTGGGCTCCGCCGCTCCGCCGCTGCTCTGCTTCTTTGCTTCCTTCCAACACACACACACACACACACACTGTCAAATGACTAGGGAAAAATTTTAATGAAAAGCATTGCGCTTTTACCCCTGCCACCGCCAAGCAGCAGCAGCAGCATCAGCAGGGAAAGATGTAAGCCAGAGAGACGAGACGAGAGACGAGACGAGAGACCCATCTACTACCACGTCAAATCCAAACAATATTAAAAAAGCGAACTAGAAGTTATTGCTGCCAGACTCAGTCTTTGCGTCAGCCCCAGCCCCGTGCTCAGCCCAAGCCAAGCCAAGGCAAGGCAACCCCCCTAGCATCGCATCCCCAACCACCAAACCCAAACCCATTCCCATTCCCCTTCCTTACTTTCTCCCACAACGTTGCTGATGCTTCCGCTTATCAAAGCCAGAGACGTTATAGAAATTTTTAAACATGTTTGAACTACACACACTGCCATACACACACACACACACACACACACACACAGATGCGGGCATCCTTGTTGCTCTCGTATTTGAGTAACTCTATTCATCATTTCGTCTTCGTCTGCGTCGCACCGTTCCCTCCGCCTCCGCCCAGACCCACCCACCCGCTACCAGCATCGTTCCCCACCCCCTTGCGTTGGCGGCGAAAAAGAAATTTCCAGAAGTGAAAACTGCTTACAAAGATTTCTGCTACTTCTGCCCCCTGCCCACAGCCCACAGCCCCCAGCCGATGCCACTGCCTCTGTCCCCTACCAAGTTTCTGTCTCTTTTTAATACTTAAACACACACACACACACACACACACACACATACAGTCTCTTAGAAAGGGAAACGAAAGTGGCAGGAGGCTGGGAGGGGAGGGGGAAGGTGCTGGGGTAGAGCCATGTAAGTACAAAATTCTAAAAAAGAGAAAAAGAAAAAACGAAGAAAAAATATTAATCCTTAGCTTAAACATTTGCCAACGTCGTCGACTCCGCCATCTTCTTGTCGGTTGTCGCTGCTGCTGCTGCTGCTGCTGCTGCTGCCTGTCTTGGCTGCTGCCTCCCCACTGCCCCTCCTCCAGTTTGTGCTCCGCCTGCTATTCCGCCCACTCCTTTGTGCCACCGCCGACGCACACATCACGCGGCACAAGCCTCTAATACAGCAATCCTCTATTTACTACTATTTCACATTTTTCCAGCGCTCTTTCAGCGCTGTCTCTTCTTGCCTCCTCCCCGTGCCCCCTTTGCCGTGCTCCTTTCCCCTTCCCCTACCGCTCTTGCTCTTATTATTGATTGTGTTATTATTATGCCCAGGCTGAGGCAGCAACAGCAGCAGCAGCAGCAACATTGCTGCTGTGATCGTCGATGCTTCTTCCCTCTGTGATTTAAGCGGCAGGAGACAGTTTTCGCTGGCAGGAGGCAGGAGGCAGGAGGCAGGACCAAATGAAAAATGTAATGTACGAAAAAAGTCGAAATAAAGAAAGTACACGAACACACACACACAGACACACAGACAAGGACAGACAGACAGCAAGGACCTTTCGCTGGCAACTACAACTACAGCATGGAGTGGGAGCAGCATCTTCTAATCCACCCAACAAGGCACATGGAACATGGGGCATGGAGCACCAGCAGCAGCAACAACTACATTGTTAAGCAGCTGCGTCAACAGTGACTGCGACGGCGATGGCGACGGCGACGTTGACGGCGACTTCGACAGCGTCTCGACTGCGTACTTCGTATCGTTTTTATTCAAATTCATAATCGCAAAATTTTTATATTCTACTTATGCTCAAAAGACGCGCGTGTATCGCCCCACCCGCCCCCACCCCCACCCGCACTGCCAATCCACCACCCCCGCAACGCAGCCCATCAACTGTTCTGCTGCTGCTGCTGCTGGGACCAGAGGGCGGTGTGGGGGGTTGGTGGTGGGCAGGTTGAGGACTAGTGTTTGGCTTTGTGCCGAGCCTACAATACACGGGCTCACCCACCCCCACCCCCACCCCCACCAGCAGCCAACCTCCCACTGTAATCGGAAACTTTCCTCTTTCTTTACATTTTTCATCTTTTTACTTTTTGCCCATTTTTCCTTGTGCTTTCATTTTGCTTGTGCCAAAAATACAACAACAGCCGAGGCTAAGGCGGCAAGACAGAGAGGCACAGCCGGAGAAGTCGAGCGAGAGAAAGAGTGCGAGTGCGAGAGAGAGAGAGAGAGAGACAGGAGACAGAGAGACGAGAGACGAGAACGCGAATGAATGAATAATAAAAACGAAGCACTCGATGGCGTAGAATTTGAATAGAAGCTTAGTTTTTCGCTTATACAACAAAAACTTTCTTTTTTTTTTTCGGGGTTGTTTCCAATTTTTTTCTACTTTGCGCGAACCAGCAGGGAAGGGTGTGTGCGGGCGGGTGGGGGGCGCTGCTAGAGAGGGGGCGTCAGAAAAGGGCAAGGAAAGCGTTTTGTAAAAGGGAAATGCTCACATAGAGAATGAAAGACAGCGAGCGAGCGAGAGAGAGAGAGAGAGATGGCTAGAGGGAGTGAGAGAAAGAAAGATAGAGCGAAAGTGTGGTAGGCGGTGGGGCGGTGGGGTGGTGAGGGGGATAGAGTACATAGACGCAAGACGCAAGGCAGAAGAAAAACTGAAAAGTTTATAATTACTTATTTTTTGATGAATTGGGTAAATATTAAAAAACGAAGCAGCTGAAAAAGGGAAGGAAAACCCGAACCGAACTGAACTGAACTGAACAGAACAGAACAGAACAGAGCTGAAAGATGCGGAGGGGGGTAGAGCGGTGCTGTAGTGGCAGCAGCACGGGTGGGGTGGGGCGTAAAACTTGGGGCGACAGGCAGCAGCAGCAGTAGCAGTGGCAGTGGCAGTGGCAGCGGCAGCCAAAAAGGTACAAGCGAGTGCTTAAAAAGAAATACGACTACATTAAAAATTATCGATCGATTTCTTTTCTTTTTATTTTTCTCCATTGAATGGCAATCCGAAAGGGGCCCCCGTAGCTGTAGCTGTAGCTGGGAGGGGGGTATGGGCATGAGGTGTACAAAGGAAGCATTGGAGATGACTGCAGAGGGAGAGAGCGGGAGAGAGTGAGCTAACAGCCCAGCCCACCCAGCAATGTTTTAGTTTTTGAAGTTGTTTTCTTGCCTCCAGTCGTGGCACGCGCTCTATGCAGATTAGGGGTTGGCAATGCCTTTACGGGGAGCACCTAATCGATCATCTTGCATCGATATGTGGCTGGCTGGGTGGGGGGTGTGCCGAGGCAGACAGGGGACAAATTAAATGCACAGAAGAAGCAACTCCGTTGCCTAATTGCTTTAACAGCCGCAGATGGGATGTGGGCGTGGCCAGTCGAGTCGCGAACTTCATTTGCGCAATTAATTTATTAAATAATTCAATCGGCTGCTCAAGAAGCGCCACAGCCAGCAACAGGGGACAGGGGTAGGAACAGGGAGAGGGCCAGAGACAGGGACAGGGCCAGGGACAGGGCCAGGGCCAGGGACAGGGAAAGCGCCAGCATCAGAGCCACAGCCACAGCCACAGCCAGACATCCTTATTAACTTTCATTGAATTTGAATTTGTTGTTTAAGCGCCCCACCTGCCCCCACCCAGATCAGCCACAGCCACTGCCACCACTGCTCTGGGCTGTGGCTGCGGCTCTGGCTGCGGCCTGAAAGTGAGCATTTTGACTGATTTAATCAAAGCAACTCTAGCGGCGACCCTCAAAGAGCGTTCCTGTTCCTCCATTCCACTTGGCAGTAGTTCCATTGCTTGCCTTGCATTCCACTGCCATTAGGTTCCAGAAGCTGTTCCGTTCCCATTTGAAGACGCTTCTTTCTGTTCTGCTTCTGTTCTGCTTCTGTTCTGCTTCTCTGTGGGGTTTTCTTGTAGTTTCCACACTGATTGATCCATCTTTTATCGCTAATCAAATCACTCTTCAGCCCATTCCATTGCAATCGATTGCCCATTTCCAGTCGTTCCATTCCGTTCCTTTGCGTTCCCCTTTGCACACTAAAACTGTTTTGTTGCTGAATATTACGACGCTGTACCGCTTCCGTAGCGAGCAAACGGCAAGCAGGGCAAACGGCAGGGCAAATGGCACTCCCATCAAAGCAACGCCTCTCGAGTGGCCCATTCCTTCATCACATTCCCCCTTCCTGGCCCCCCGCTGCATGCTGCGAAAGTTTTCAAACTATTGGAGGGCAGGGAGTTGGGCGGCGACGACTGGAGACGACTCGAGACTCCAACTGAAATGCCAACGCTCACATTATCAAAGGCAGAACCAACCACCCATCCCCATCCCCACCACCACACGCCCCTGCCCAGAACTACCGCCACACACCGCTCTACGCTCTCTGAAGAAGAAACCAGCTGAGGACCGCCGTCCCAAACGACCGACAACCGCCGACACACCAACGTAGCCTGCCCCTGTGCCTGCCCCAAGGACCCCGCACCCCGCACCCCGTGCCCCATCCCCAGCCGTGGCTCGGTGCTCGGCTTTCTTAGCGCCAGAAAATCTGCGGAATTTATAAAATTTTCATAGTTACAACTTTCTTTATGTTGAGCGCGCGGGGAGCGCTTGCTGCAGGGGCAGGGCAAATGCCGTCGGTTGGGGCACGGGGCACGGGGCGACCAGTTAATGTGCACCGAAGCCAGGCAAAGGACTCTCCGCCCAGCCACAGCCACCCAGCCATCCATCCATCCATCCAACCAGCCAGGGGGGGCGTTTGCTTCTATATTTTGCAGTTTAGATTCAAATACATCGCCTGCTCCCCACCCCCACCACCACCCACACCCCCTTCGCTTTCCCCACGCTCTGTCTTTGCCTGTCCTTTGCCCTTCCTTCGTCTTCCTTGGCTGCCTTCCCTGCCTTTTCCCCCCGTCTCTGCGCTCTGCGCTCGGCGTTTTTTGGCAATATTTTTTGCCCGCTCTTTCTATGCATAAAACTTTTCATTATTATTATTATTATTATTTTTTGTTGCTGTCGCTCGTCCCCTCCTTCGTGGCTCTTTCTTTCTTTCCTTTGGTGTATTTTTGGGCGCAACAGAAAGAGACGGAAAGCAGCATCACATGGAGGGCGCCTCTCATTATGTTGCCGCTCCTCCGCGTCAGAGGCGGCGACGGAGTAGAAGCAAAAAGCAGCGCAACAAAACGCCGCTCTAACCCCTCTCCTGCTAGAACATAGCTTCCGCCCCCCCCCCACCCCACCCCAGCCACCCGTCCTGCTGGCCGCATCGCGCTGTGAAGACAAACAGACGCAAACTTTCGCAGCTCTAACAGTTTTCTTCCAACGCGAGGCATTCCTGAACGCCAGCGGGGCACAGCAGCCCCAGCAGGCGGGGTGCGGGCGTGGTGCGGGCGGGGTACGGGGAGTTGCTGGCACGGGGGCGGGGCTGCAAGGGCAAGGACAGGGCCAGGGCCAGGGCCAGGGTTAGAATCCAGACGCCAGGGAGCGAAAGAGAGGCAGGGAGCGAGTGAGCGAGAGCGCCAAGCAGGAGGAGCGAGAAAACCCGAAAGAGAAAAACGAAAAACCCGAAAGAAAATGTTTCGCGCGCGAGAAATGTTAAAAAATATTTTTATAGCTGCCGCGAAACGTTAGAATAGTGATTTGTGTGTGTGTGTGTGTGTGTGTGTGTGTGTGCTGCGGTGGCTGCTGCCTGCTGCCAGGAGCTGCTCCTCCTTTCGTTCTCCCTACGCTGCTTCAAGGCATCCCGGGCGGTGGTGGGGGCATCCTCATCATCGTCTTCTAGTCTTGGAGTTGTTTCCAGTTGTTGCCTTTGTTTTTGTTTTTGTTTTTGTTGTTGCTAGTCAAATGGGGTGTTGATTGAACGGTTGTTGTGCGCGAGGTTGTCCCACAGCCCTACAAGCAAGCAAGCACCAGATGCACACCCCCCCACCACACACCACCCACTGAGTGCTCCCCTTTTTTTGCGCCATCTCTCCAGCTCCAGCTCCATCTCCCTCTCCCTCTATATTTATTTTATTCCTTTTTATTTTCGCTATTTTTCCTTGTTTTGCGTTTAGACACAAAATTTTACAGTTCGACCCCACACGAAGAAAGCAAAGGGAGAGAGTGTGGGAGAGAGGGAGAGTGGCAGAGGAAATGATAGATGAGAGAGGGTGCAGCGATGAGGGGCCAAGGGGGCAGGCAGCGGGGTGTCTCGAGGGAGAAGGAGCCAAGTTGGCAAAAGTATTACTGGGTAGCATGCAATACATACATACAATACATACACACAATACATACACACAATACATACATATGTATAAACAGATTGGCAATGTGCGGTAACTACCCAATAAAAGAGGGCTGGCGGGGTGCGGTGGGGGGGCCGCCTGTGTCCCTGCATTAAGTAAATTGTAGTACAAAACTTTTCGCCGAATTATTATTGCGTATTTCAAAGCGAAATCAAGGCAGTGGCAGACACAGCGACAGCGAAGACTTCTGAGAGATTTGCAGCCAATGCGTAGCAGCTTACGAATATCGAAGTTTCGGGGAATTTACACAGGAAATATCCAAGATATTCAATGCTCAACCAACACAAAAACCTTCAGCCTAGAGCACATAGCTAGGCGCATACTGTGGCACATAGAGCTGTCATGGCTTGGAGCTTAGATCGATGGCAAACACATTTGAATGCAGCTGAGCAACTGAAGATTAGACTGGAGTTCGTACTTGGGTACGTACTGGAGGTCGTACTGGTGTACGTACTGCAGTTTTTGCCGTCACAGATCCATCACATCACAAAGCGTTGTATGCCTGTTGCGATAGTGAATAAGAAAGAAAGTTCTACCCCCAAATTGGCGCTGCCTGGCGCTTGATTAAGGCCAATATTTGCCGTTCTAGTCTTGATAAGACGCATAGCGCTGAAGCGTTTAGCATTTGCTCAGTTTGCTCAGCGGCTTGCTAGGGATAACCCCTTGGCCATGGCCATGACAGCTTAAAGTTAAATTTTTATCTGTGCACCGAGTGGCCGTGGCCTGAATGATCTTCGATAAGCGCGTGGCATAGATGTGCACGTACCTGAGCGTAGCAGAACAGACTCTGCCACTTCTGATCCGCCTGCTGTGTGCTGTCTGCTGTGTGGGCTGCTGCTGCCTCCCTCCAGGGCAACTTGTGGCACCTGCAAAAGGGAAATTAAACAAAATTTCATTTGTAATAAATTGAGTGGTGTGGCAACTGGCAGCGCAATTCATATGCTGCATATTGTCTATGCCAAAGTCAGTTAGGCATGCAATTGGGTTTTTGTCTAAATACCAAAGGCAGAAAAGAACCCACGAAACACAATACATCGCTGCATATTGGTGGGCAAATGCCTGAGAGCTTTGCTCCTTTTTGCATGTTTGGTGGGGGTATCCAACTAAATGCGACTGGTAAAAAATAATAAACACAAAAATTACAAAAAGCAAAGCAAAAGGCACGAAATTAAGCCGACGAAACGGCACGGCACGGCACGGCACGAATGCGAACAGAGAGCTCCGCTAGACTCTGGCGGATGATGTGTGTGGCATGTGCCACGCATCTGTGGATACCCTCGGCTTTGGGGCGTAGTGCTTGATGCTTCGCGTGGGGCAAAATGCCGCGCTGGTGTCCGCCGGTGCAGGGTATGGCAAATGAAATTAAAATGGCAGCAACAACGGTGCAACAGTAACCAGTGCAAATTATAGTTAGCGCCACAGTTTTTGGCTGTTGGCCAGTGCCAGTGCCAGTGCCATTCCTTTTCCCTTTTGCCTTCCCTACCAGCACACACATAGAGACATTCGTCTAAACGTTTGTTTGGCTGCACTGCGGCAGCTAGCTACCGTGTTAGCCACATGGCGTATACGTGATGCATATTCCCGAAGCGCTTCAAAATTTATTCGCTTGTTAAGCATACAATTGCCTTTGCTGCCCTGCTGCCCTGCTACTCTACCACTTGCCACTAACTAGTGCTGCTCCTGCCACTGCTTGTCCTGCCACTGCTGCTGCTGCCACTGCTCCTACCACTGCTGCTCCTGCTGGCTGCCATTGTTGTCAATGTCATTGTTGTTGCCACTGTTTTGATGCATATTACGACCCCCCCACCACCACCAGCACATGCATTTTTTTGCGCGCTTTCCACAAAGTTAGAAGCGGCAGCAGGGCGAAGGGAGCAGACCGTTTGGTCAGGTCAGGTCTGGGCAGGGCTGGGCAGGGCAGGGCTGGGCAGGGCAGGGCTTCTCTTGAACAGTTCAGAGTGCGCGTTGGCTGTGCGAAATCTCATTTGGTTTTCATCTATTTAAATACCCTTAAACCGCGCAGGGTGCCACAGTTCCACCTGCAGGCAGTCAGGCAGTCAGGCATGCCACAAAAAGGCAATCGAATGGCTGCCTCACTGACTGATGTACTGACTGATTGAAGGACTGAGTGGCGAGCTGCTCCGGCTGCCTCCTTCTTCAGGCAAGAGCATGCCAGCATCGGCTCTCAGCTTTCGACTTCCATTCAGCTATAATTTCCTTTTCTTCCCTTCTGTGTCCTATGCCACACCGAAATGTAAAGTGTTTTTCAGTTTTTTTCACGAAAATTATTAGTAATTTTGTTCTACTCCGCTGCCCTGGCTCTCTCCCATGGAGAATGGGCAAGAGAGAGAGGGGCGTGGCGTGGCGTGGCATTTGGCCAGCGGGATAGAGGCGTGGCAGTTGGTGGGGGCCATCGAGCAGGCAGCATTTTAAATATAATTATAATATAATTTGGCGCTGTATTTTTTCTTTTGCGCTGCCCATTCCCGCCCTTTCCTCTCCCTCACTCACCCTCTCTCTCTCGCTCTCGCTCTCTCTCCCTTGCGCCTTCTCTTGTTACATTTCATGTGTATATATGTATATTTTTTTCTACTTTTGTGGGTGTGGTAGAGGCGGTGGGGGCACTGGGCGGCCGCTTGAGTTACGAAGGGATTTTGAGCCATCGCGCTGGCTGCATTGTTAATGCAATTTTCGCTTTTGTTGTCGCTTTTTATTTGGCGCTTTTTGTATTAAAATAATTATAAATTTTTTTTATTGTTTGCCACTCATTTTGCATTTTTTGTTGCTTTTTGTTTTGTATTTTTTTTTTTGTTTTTTGTTGTATCTGCTGTGCTGTATCTTTGCAATTGCCTTTTGTTTTATCCACACACACACACACACTCACACACACACACACTCACACACACACACACACACACACACTAATGTGTGCTCGGACATGTGTGTAAATTGTAGAAAAGTCAGTTTTTTGATAGTTTTTTGTTGGTTTTGCTTCGCGTTGCTATTGTTTGAAAACCGCTGGCTGCCCGCCGCCCGCCTGCCATTTCTCATTTGCTTTGCTCTTATTTCTCTCACATTTTGTACAATTTTTCTCATTTTCCATTTTAATGCTGCTGCTGCTGCTGCATATCCTTTTGCCCCTGCGGCGCATTTGAGCTTGTAATTTCGTAGAAAAGTTTAGCGGCGGCAATGCCACAGAGGGGACAGTCAGTCAGGTGGTGTGGGGGGGTGGGGGCCGTGGAACCTACCTGCTTTATTGCATTTCCATGTCCTGCACTTCGAGAGTCGCAAAGTTTTTCAATAAACAAAATCAAAAACACATGAGTGGGCCGCGGCAGAAATTATTTATTTTCCTACTCGTTGATTGCATGCCACATTCTGCTGCTGCATAATTTCTATTGACAATGGTATCGAGAGATCCGCGGGCCAAGCTATTAATTAATGAGCCCCCCCCTCCCTGTCTGCCCCTGCCACACAGCAGCAGCAGCAGCACACAGCGTAGAGCTAGGGGGTTGGCCTTGGAGCCTCATTCGCGACAGCTGACTGTCGCTGGGAGTGTCTCAGGCAGCGGCGCCTTCGGACCTGCAACAGGTGTCCGTGTGACCTAGAGAAAACTGTGTGCCCCTGCCTCGCTGCCTCGCTGCCTCGCTGCACGCCCCCACGCTGCCTGCTTCATCGTCTGCTGCGAGTGGATGCCAAGGACGTTGCGTGGCCACCGCGAAGGAGTTTGTGTCGACAAACAGAAGCAGCTGGAGACGTAGACAGCGACAGAGACAGCGACAGAGACAGAAGCAGAAGCAGACCCAGACACAGACAATGCCACAGCACGAGGCACGGACACACGAAGCACCCAACCTCACACCCAACCTCTGCGGAGGCAGAGGCAGAGGCAGACAGAACCAGGACGAGGACGAGGACGAAGACGAAGACGAGGACCGGCACCAGGACCAAACATTGAAATTAAAATCCAGACTGTCCGTGGCCGACTCTCAAGTGTTTGTCGTTGTTGTTTTTTAAGCGCTGCCGCCACGGACTTTTAACTTCCGGCTTTGCTCTCTGCTGCTAGCCAACCCCCCTCACCCACTGCCACCCTGCTGTTCGGCTGCTCTGCAGTCACGGCCTTGCCTGGCAACCAAAGTTGACTCGACTCGACTCGACGCGACGCGACTTGACCTTGCAGCAGCCGACATCTTGGGCGGCAGATGGAGGCATGGGGCTGCCAACCAGCCAGCCAGCCAGCCAGCCAGCCTGTCTACCTGTCTGACAAACACACGCGTCTCATCTTCATTCTGCTGCTGGGTGGGTGTGGGTGTGTGGGTGTGCAGTGATAATCCGCATAAAATTACAAGAGCAAGGAGCCAAAAGGAGCAACAGGGAGCAGCAGCAGCAGCAGACACGCACGCAGCACAGCGACAGCGACGACAACGACAAAAGAAGCGAAAGTAAGGCCAAGGTCGTCTCACTCGTCCGCCCACTCACCCAACCACCCAGCACACACACACACACACATGGCAATTGACCAAACAAGCAAAGTCGTCGTCGTCGTCGACGTTGTCGTTGTCGTCCTGCCATGTGGCTCACTTTCACTTCGTCCTGCCAAAAAAAAAAAAAAAAAAAAAAAACAGTGGATAAGAAGCATAACGAACGGGGGGAACGGGGAAGGGAAAGTGTAAGAAGCAGCCTCGAACTGCGAACGTCACACCCAGTGCCCCCAGCCCCACCACCGCCCACCACTACCCGCTTCTTGCTGCTTTCTACTCCCCTGAAGCTAGCCCAAAAAAAAAAAAAAAAAAAAAGAAAAAAAACGAACGTCCTGCGCTTACCACTGTGCCACACAGCCAGAGACAGTGTGTGTGTGTGTGTGTCACAAGAGCATATGTGGAGTCAACGCGTTGCCCAAACAAAAAGAACAAGAAAAAAACACACACAGAGAGAGAGAGAGACGCACACATATCCTCCTGTGGCAAGTGGCAGTGGCAGTGGCAGTGGCAGTGCTCCTGCCTGATCCAAAGAACGACTCCTGCCACTTGTCGTCTTGCCTTGGCTTTGGCTTTCGCCCTGTCTCCCTGCCTGCCTGCCTGCCTGCCTGCCTGCTTGTGTGTGTCCATGCCGTCGTCTCGTGTGTGTTCCTTAAGTTTTTATGGCTTGCTGACTACTACTTCCGGCATCCGGCATCCGGCGTGCGGCATGCGGCATGCCCCGCCACTCGATGGTCTTGTCCGGGACGAGCCAATGAATACATTAACACACTCACCCAGACCCAGACACCCAAGCGAGAGAGAGAGGACAGCAACACCCCGAGCCAAGCCCAGCCCAGGCCAAGCCAAGCAGACAGTGGCAGCAGCGTCTTGTGGCATGGCCTTGACGTCCGGCATCAAAATACACATGCAAACCCCAGCCACCCCCTCATACCAGCCCATTCTCCCCAGACGGTACGCCCCACCCCCCACCCCACCACACCCACTTGTATCCCATGTCCATCTCCGCCACACTGGTTGCCATTGTTGCGCCTGGGGCGTGGGCTATGCAACAAGTGGCGCCGGCTTGGGCCCAAATCAACAAATTATCACACACACACACATGCCACACGGACTGCCGCTGCTGTCCCCCTGCCACCGCGCTTCACGCTTTTCTTTGCTGCCATTTGAACTTCGATAATATGGAAATTCTCATCATTTTCTACCCCGGAATGAAAAGCGTTTTGCGTGCCACAGACAACTTGTCGCGCGAACTACGAATAGAAAACTCTGTCCACACATGAGGGTGAAGGGATAGCGTGTGGCGGAGGGGCAGGCGCAGGGGGAGAGGAATTGTTGACAAGCAAAACAACAACAGCAGCAACAACAGCAACAGCAACAGATATGTGTGGAGTGGAGTGCGAATGGGAAATGGAAATAGGAAAACTCAAATTCAAACTGAATCCGCAATCCGAAATCCGGCATGCTTCAACCCGCATGCCGCATGCCTCATGTGTCGTGTGTGTCCTCTATGTGTGTGTGTGTGTGTGTGCGGGACATGTATGAGCTTTATCACATCGTGTTTGCCCTGCCCAACACACCCCACCGCACACGCACACCCTTGACCTCTTTGGCCAGCCCATCAGCAAAGGGGACATCTAGCAGCCAGTCCGAGGCAGGCAGTCAGGCACCATGGCTCATGAGCGGCTATCACTTACTCATGTGTCATGTCAGACGGGTTTGCCCCTTGCCCCTTGCCCCCACCCCACCACCATCAAAGGGGTTGCCTGGGCATCTCTCTCTCCCTCTGTGTGTGTCTCTGTCTGGGCCATGTCTCTTGTTAAGTGTTTTAGCAAAGATTTGCCACATGCGTTTAGGGGTTTTGGGTTTGGGTTTGGGTTTCTGGTTTGGGTTTGGGCTTATCTGGTTTTTGGGCAAAGGGTTGCAGAGGTCCCGGCATCAGGGGTCAGGGGTCAGGGCTCATTTACATGGCCAACTAGTTGTGAGCGGATATTGTGGATCTGCTTGATTTGCATTTGTCAGCAATGGGATATGTTTTAATCGACACCGGGGACATACAGCGGCGGCGGGGGGAGAGTGCACGGGTCAAGGGTCACCACCACCACACAGCACACACTCTTCCCTGTCCCTGCCACTGCCACTGCCCCTGCCCCTGCCCATCCATTTTGGGCTCGAATTTTCCACCCGTTTTCATTATGAAATGTTCTATAAAATGCCGATTGTTTTTTTCTCGCATTTGAATCGCTCACTTTTGGGACAAAAATTCTGCGGCTGCTTTTGCAAAGGGGTTAAGAGGGGTCAAGTGGGTCAAGGGGGTACGGGTACGGGTACGTCTGCTATGTGTCTGATTTCTGGCCTATGGCATTGGCGGCTGTCCAGGGTTCAAGCAGCGCCGAGACTTGACCTTTGTGGCCTGTCCCATTTCCCATTTGCCCATTCGCACAATGAGCTTTTGATTAGTGGTGAAAGTAGCTGTAAAATAGGAGGGCTGGACAGGGGTTGGGGTTGGGGTTGGGGTTGGGGTGTGCTGATGGCTGGGGGGGTGTCGTTGGCTAATTAACTTTTTGGTGAGCAGGCAGAATGAACTAGTTCCGAGGATCTGGGTGCTTTTCTCGCTCACTTTTAGCTGGGAGCGGAGCTCTGCAGCTGCACCCGGATCCGGACCTTCCCGAGCTGCTGCTCGGATGCCTCGTGCCTGGGCAGCAGAACGCTCAGCGATGCCCCAAGAGCGGCAGCGAAACCCTTTAAATAAAATACTCTCTTGCTAATTACTAGAGCCTACCGCCCCATCACCACACCCCCTCACAGGCTCAAATATTTTCCCCATATGCCAAAGGAGTCGTCGCTTGGTGTGGCGGGGAGGCTGTGGCAGGGGGCAGGGGGCGGGGGGCTAAGGGTTTCGCTCAGTTTAAAAGAAAAAGTTTTAAATTAATTATTAGAAAAAGCATCAGCTGCGGTGGGCGGCAGGAAACTAAGGGGACTGGGGCTATAGGATGGTTGGTCTTCTTTTTTTTTGGGTGTGTGGGGGGCATGCGGTGGAGCTGCCACATGAGTTTGAAGCTGGCAAAAGCTTCGTCAGCGTCAACAGCAGAGCATCATGAGGGTTAAGACACACACACACACAGGGCACACACACACACACAGGGCACACACATGCGTCACACCTCCCTAGGCAATTTCCGCTGCCAAATTGAAAAATTACGCGAGCGCAAAGTTTTGTGTTGCCTTTGCCTTTCAGTTGCCACTGCCACTGCCACTGCCACACGCCGTTGCCGTTGCGTCTGTTGCTGTCGCTGTCGCTGCTTTGATTTGCCCTAACCCCCTAACCCCCTAAACCCCACCCGCCCTGGCAGCACGCTGCTCTTCCTGCTGCTCCAGCTCCTACGCTGCCACTACTTAAGCGGCGCAGCAAAACATTTTTACATTTTATACGCTCATTACATAATTTCAAAGTACATGTGCGGAATTTTAGAAACCCCAGCAGGGGCTGGGGGCACCCAAAGAGAAGGCGGGCGCGGAAGGGGTGCTGGGTGCTGGGCGGTGGGTGGTGGCCGGGCAGAAAGGAGGTGCGTGAGCAGGCAGTCAGAGCCAGAGCCAGAGCCAGAGCCAGATGAAAACCGAAGGCTTTGGGTTTTTGCCTCTCTCCTTTTTCTTTTTTTCGGTTGTGGCTGGGGGGCAGGCCCACTTAGCCAGCCCTCCCCCTGCCCCGTGCGGCACTTCAGCATTTCCCCATTACAGGCAAAGCAACAAAAGCGAAAAGACAGCTATCGAAGGCGCACACACTCGCACGCAGGAAAAACGAGAAAAACGCTAATGAAAATTAAAATGAAAAATTGCAAACGACGTGTGTGGCAGCGGGGTGGAGTGGGGTGTGGGGTGTGGAGTGGGTTGTGGGGTGTGGGGGGTAGAGGCACATACACATGCATATATTAGACACAATCATCTCTCTCTCCCACTCTCGCTCTCTCCCACTCTCTCTGTGTGTGTGTGTGTGTGTGTGTGTGTGCACGCATGTCTCCGGCTCCGGCTTCGTCTCCGTCGCCGGCGTTACTCCATTTGCCTGCCCCCGCCCCGCCCCGACCCACCGCTGACAGCGAAAAACAGAAAAAGTACAAACAAATTTTCCATTTTTACTTTGCAACACACACACACAGGCACACACACACGCACACTCCATCTCTGTCTCGCTCGCTCGCTCTTTCTTGCTCTTTCGACAGTTCTTAGGGCTGTGGGGTGTGGGGTGGGTGTGAGCGAGCGAACGAACGCGAAACGCTTTGCCATTAGCATACACTACTCACATTTTATAATACGTTTCTCTCTCCACCAACCCCACACCACACCACCCCACCCCACCCACTCGCCCTGTGTGTGTGTGTGTGTGTGTGCGTTCATTTCATTACACTGTACATAATGGTTGCGCCTGCAAGGATACATGTGTGTGTGTGTGTGAGTGTGTGAGGGGCATGCAGCAAGGCTAAACTACCCTTTCGCCTAATTTTTAATCTCAAGCGTTGCCGGGGCAACACCAGCAGCAGGCAGCAGGGCAGCAGCAGCAACACTCCTGCTCCTGCTCCTAGTCCTAGTCCTACTCCTGCCCCTACTCCTGCTGCCACCCTCCGGGCAGAAGGATCAGTTCCGGGGGTGGGGGCTAGGGTTAGCGGATAGCAGAGCTGCCGGCAAAGTGTCCTCCGTCTAAGCTAGTTTTAGCCATTAAAGCAGCTCCCCAGCCCCACAGCCGCCCCATCCCCCCAGCTGCCGCCCGGCAACAAACTTGGCCTTTATATACGAGGACGACTGCGAGTACATGTATCCTGGATGCTGGATGCTGGATCCTGTTGCCCATATCCCCGCGCCTTTTTTCTTGTATCTGTTTTCGTTCTTCCTTTTTTTCGGCTGCTCTTGTATCCCTTTTAGACGTACAATTAAAAATGTAAATCAGCCAGAGTCGCGGCTGGCGTCGCTGCTTCTGCCTCTGCTACGCGGCGTCGCGTCGCCCTTTTTTAATTCTCCTCTTCCTGCGCTTTTTTTGCTCGTCGACATTTTTCGGCGGCGGCTGCTGCTGCCTCTGCTGCTTTGATGGGCTGCCGCGGGGGCGGGGGGGCTGTTGTAGTGGGTGTACTAGTGGGTGGTTGTTAGTTGGGTGGTGGCAGGCCCTCTCTCTCCCTCTCTCCCTCTCTGCCTCTCGCTCTTGGTACACCCCGTATGTGCATGTAAATATTATATTTATTTTATTTTATTTCGCGGATGACAAGGACATAGGCCACAGGCTCAGCTCAGCCAAAGCAAAAGTCGCTCACTCTCTCTCTCCCTTTTCATTTGCTGCTACTCTCTTTTTCGATTAGGAATCCTTCAGAGCCTACCGCTGCCGCTGCCGCTGCCCCTGCCACACCACCCCTCTGGCTGTGCGGCAGTGTTCGCTGGCGCCCCTCCTAATCTATTATTAAAAATGTTAACTGAAAGCATTCCTCGTATAAATATAGAGCGCTGCTGAGCCCTGGCCTTGGGAGCCGCCCGTCCGGGGAAGGAAGATCAAGTGGAGCTTTAAGCAGCGGTGGGGTGCGGTGGGGTGCGGTGGGGTGTGGGGTGGGATAGACGCACACAAAGCCAGCACCAAAGGATCCAGCAGCCAGAGCCCAGCAGCCCAGCGAACATAAATACATATTTATTGTTGGTACAAGCAATTTAGCGAAAAGAAATCCAAATTATATCATAACTTTGTGTAGTGCGCCATCTGGGGTTTAGTTGCCAGCCAGCCAGCATCCTCATGCTTCGTCCTGCGTCCTGCGTCCTGCGTCCTGTTGCTGCCGCCTACGCCTACAACAATGCCCCATCCAAGCGGCGGGCAGGCAGGCAGGCAGCCAGGCAGGCAGCAGCTGAAGCTGAAGCTGAAGCTCAAAGGCACCGAGTCCTGGAAGCATAGACACCAGCAGCAAGCAGCGAGCAGGCGAGCAGGCGAGCAGCCCACAGTCAGAGTAATAATTCTATGCCCAACGCCATTGTAGCCACGTTAAAGATGTTGCCACACACATTTTTGTAGCGTTCAGCCAACGTTTTGTTTTGGGCCCCCCCCACCCATCCTTCCAGGAGGGGCAACATGGGGCGGCTGGGTGCTGGGTGGCAAGCCAGCGAGGAGAGTGGAGGAGAGGAGCAGGCGGCACAGGCACAGGCACTGTAACAATGAAAACAATTACAACAACAATTGCGAATAAACATGCAAAAAGCAAAGTAGAAGATGAAGTAGCTAAAGAGGAGAAGCAGCGGCGGGGGTGGCAGGGGCGAAAGAGAGAGCGAGCGCGAGCGCGAGAGAGAGAGAGAGAGCAACAGAATCCGAATGAGAATGAAATGTTTTCTAATAAATTTTGCTTTATGTGCGCGGCGCGGAGCGGCGTGGAGCGGCAGGCCAAGGCGAAGGAAGGCAAACGACGCGGCGGCGGTGGCGGCCGCAAGTAGCAGCAGCAGTGGGCTGGTGGTTGGGGGGGTGCAGGAGAAAAAGGGAATAAATAAAAATAAAGTTTTATATTCATGTACCGCACACACACACACAGCACACAGCACACACACACAGCACACAGACACAGGCAGCGGTGGCTGCTGCTTTGCCACCCAATTGCCATTAATATGGCGGCTGCCTAACATTCATCTGTATATGTGTTGCGTATCTGTGTGGGTGTGTGTGTGTGTGTGTGTGTGTGTGTGTGTCTCTAATGCCAAGTTGCCATTTATTTTAACTTTGCCACCAACTTTAGAGGCAGGCAGGCGGCAGGCAGGCAGGCAGGCAGCCCACAAACCAGAGTCCCAGTTGGTATTGCCACTGACTGCTGCCCCCCCCCCCTTCACCGTACACGACCCCCCTTTTGACTCAACTAAGCCGAAAAAACTTTTCCGTTTTTTTTTTTTCGTGCCATTTTGTTGCTTTTCTTTTACTATTTCCAGCCACATTTTTTCAATTTTTTTCTCGTTTCTGTTTCTGTTTTTCTGGCTTTTTCTCGCTTTGTTTTCACTTCACTTCTCTTCTGTTCTCTACTGTTTCTGTTTCTTTTTTGTTTTATTGTTTTTTTTTTTTGGGGTTTCTGCTTTGTTTTTTTCCTTCTGCGCTTTCTTTATATTTTTTTTTCTGTTAATTTTTTAACGCATTTTGCGTGGGCCGCGCGTTTACTTAGTTAGTCTCCAGGACTCCAGGACGCCCGGAGAGACAGCGGCAGGGCAGAGAAAGGGAAAAGGGAGAGGGAAACGGGAAAGGGAAAGTCGCGCGCGGATTGCGACAGCCATCGAAATGCCGCGACAAAGGTAAAAGGATTTTTGTGTAAGTTAGACACAGCAGCAGAAGGGGGGGGTAGGGGCAGGGTTAGGGGGGTAGGGGTAGGGGCAGTGGCACGGAGTGTGCCAGGGAAATGCAGAGCACAACAAAACGAAATAAATTAAATGGCTGTGTCAACATTCATTCAACGACAATGCCGCTCGTTATCCCACGATCGATCCTGCACTTGCCTGAGGCATGCCCTCGCTCTCTCCCTCTAAGTCTCGCTCTCTCTCTTTGTATCTCCCTCTCTCTATGTCTCTCCCTCTCTCTCTCTATGTCTGTCTGATGTGCAGCTGTGTCCTTAGGTCATTCAGTGGGTCATTCGCCAGGCACAGGACATCATTAACATTTATATGCGCATAAAAAGATAGGCCCGAAAATTGGCTGCGGCATGGCAGCCATAACCATAACCCATACGGCAGCCACTGCATGTGTAGTGCTCGGTTCGGTGGCAGCAACCGAGTAAAAATATCAGACATGCACACACACACACACACACACACACACACACACACACATAAATATCCCAGCGATGATCCCGTGAGCCATCAACCAAATGGAAAGAACTCTTCGTCGCGGCGGCTGCCGTTTTACTATCATTCGCATTCGGACTTTATAGGGGGGAGGTGGTGCTGGTTGGGGGGGGGGTGCATTAATAATTCCGTATTGGCCGCAATAAAAGCTCCAGAAGATGTGTCTAAAGGGGTTCGGGGTGTGTGTGGGGGCGGGGGTGCACGGATTCTGGACCACAAAGCGGAATAACAAAAATCAAAGCGTGCTCAGGTCATTAAAGCGAGAGGTGGATGAGGGATGGGCACGGGCATGGGCATGGGCATGGGCATGGGGATAGTACCACTACACTGCCAATACAATTGAAAGCACTCGCCATCTCTCTCTCTCTCTCTCCCACTCTCCCACTCTCCCACTCTTTCTCTTGCTCTACGGCTGGTATACACAAGGGTCTATGTCTGCTGCTGCTGTTGCTGCTTCTTCTTCCTAATCAACCCTTTATGAACCCCTAAAAAAAAAAAGAAACGCAAAGAAAAAAGGTAAAAAGAAAAACTGCAAAAGCAGTAGAGAAGAGTGGTGAAGAGGGGTGGGGGAGGGGCAGGAGAGGCAGAGGCAGAGGCAGAGGCAGAGGCATACAACAATAAAATGTAAAATTAGAAGCGACAGCATCCTCGGGGGCAGTTTTCCAATGAACAGACGGAAGGAAGGACCGAAAGCACCGAAAGGACTCTTCTGACTTCAATTAGAGCAGCGACAGGGACAGCGACAGGGACAGGGACAGGAGAGAGAGAGAGCGAGAGCGAGCGAGTTCCGGGAACTGTGGCTGGGATCCTAGGGATCCCTGATGGCCAGCGGACTTCTAGCCAAAGCACAGATCTCTCCAGAGAGTGAGTAAGCCAGCGGGCAGCGGGTAGAGTGGCGGGTGGGTGGCGGGTGGGTGGCTAACTATTCCTGGTGCCTGATCGGTCTGTGGCACTGGTTCTAGTTCTGGCCGGTTCTGCTGCTGGCTTATGCCAACCAGAAAGCATCACACGGCGGATTCCACACAGCCAAAAATAAAAAAAAAAAAAGGTAAGGGCCAAAAGGGGGATGGGCAGGCAGGCCAGGGCAGGGCAGACATCCCCAGCAGTCAGCAGCCAGCAGCCAGCGGCAGGCATCATTAAGGGTAGTTTCGAGCATCGTAAAAAATATAGAGAAATAAAATTGAAAAAAGCAACAACAACAACAGCAATAACAACAGCAACAACAACAACAACAGCAATAACAAGGTCGAAAGACGAACTCGAAGTCGATGTCGAAGTCAGCAGCAAAGCAACGCAGCAGCAGCAGCAGCAGCGGCCGCGACGACGACGACGTCGACGCACAACTACACAAATACAAAGGCAGTGTGGCAGTGGCAGTGCTGTGGCAGGAGGCATAAAGAAAGCTCTCCGCCAGCACAGCAGAAACAAAAAGCGAGCGAAATAAATAAAAAGTATCGATATAGAAAATGTTGGGGGTGGGGAGGGGCTAAGGAAAACTGCGCCGCCAGCGCAGCTGCTATCCTTGACTGAGTTCTGCGGGGGTGGGCTGGGGGGCGGCAAGGCTAAAAAGATGATGATGTGCTGGCAGCAGGGCGGGGGAGGGGGCATGGAGGGAACTACAATTTTAGAGTCCCGTCCCCGTGGCCAGCGAAGGAGAAACGCGAAACGCGAAGCACGCAATGCGAAACGAAGGCCAAATCAATGAGCGGCATGCCAAGACAGACTCCATTTAGTGGGGTGGGCTGTGGGCTGTGGGCTGAGGCTGGCAGGGGTAGGGGGTTTTGTTCGGGGTCTGGGGGGGATGCTCTCCTAATTTTAGTGTCGCTCGACGAAACTTTAACCCCCCACCCCCACCACCGTCGCAGTGCTGCCCGCTAGTTTCCATGGCTATAACTGGGTCACAGTTCGAACCCTATTTGCCGCCTGCTCCGCCAGACTCCCGCCTCCCCCTATTCGCACATCCTTGCGCCCTTTTGCTCGAAATTAAAAGAAATATGTTCCATTTCATTTGAATGCGGGGTGTGGGTGTGGGTGTCTGCTGGGGGGTCTGCTGAAAATGTTGCCGAAATCAGAGGCAGCCCACGCAGCCGCCTACTCTGCCTGACTGCTCTCCCTCGCCATCTCCTTAGCCTTCTCCTTCTGTCGAAGTCGAGCGTCTTCAACTGGTTTCCCCCTTGCCCCCACTGGAACCCGCCAAGCTCCATCCCGCAGCAGCCATTAAGTTTTCTCGCTGTAATAAAAAATCTTTCTCTTTTTTTTCTCCTGCCGCTCATCGGTGTGCGTCTGTGTGTGTGCTTGTGTGTGTGTGTGTGCTTTGGTGTGTGTGTGTGTGTGTGTAGATACTAAATTTTCTAGTTCTTTCTTTTTGTTGTTGTTGTTGTTGCTGTTGCTGTTGCTGTTGTATTTTTCCTTTGCCGTCTTTGCCTCGCGTCGGCATTAGTGTTTATTTATTTTTTTCCCGTTTCTTTCTTTTTCTTTCTCCTCTTTCACTTATTTCGTTTCTTTTTTTTTTTTGCTTTCTTGAAAAGAAGATTTATGTAAAATGCGCCAGGGGGTGGGGCCCAGCAATGGGGAAATAGTCGCAGATGCTCTTGTTGTTGCTGTTGCTGTTGCTGTAAGTTTCACGCAGCTAAAAAAGCAAACTGCCAAAATCCCAAGCATCCATCCATCCAACCCCCTGCCACCCCACCCACCTACCTCAACTTGTGCCACAGTCTGTGGCCCGTGTGCTCTGCCGCTGCCCCCTGCCCCTGCCTCTGCCTCTGACGCTGCCTTTCCTTTGAGGCGACGGCGGCTTTGGCCTCGCGGACTGACTGCCACGCGGCAAAGGGAGAGAGATAGAGCGAGAGAGAGAGTCTGCACGCTGAAGGGGGTGGCACAAGGCAGCGGCAGAACCTGTCTGCCCGCCCGCCCCTGCCGCCCTGCCGCCCTACTGCCGTCTGCCTGCCTGCCTGCCTGCCTGCCTTCGGTGGTTGGCAAAAGTTTTCGGCAAGTTTAATGTTTAGATTTCTAAGACGCTGCCCGCCATTGGATTTTCAACTATAAAATATTCTTTTCATTTTTCAAACAGCAGCAGAAGCAGAAGCAGAACCCACCCTACCCCACAGCCCACAGCCCACACAGCCCATACCACCCACTGCTAGCAGCCCGCTCCACCTCGCCGCCCGCTTGGCAAAGCCATTAAAAGCAAACGCTGAATTATGGTAGTTCTCCGCAGAGCAGCGAGAGCGAGGGAGAGCGAGCGGAGCAGGCAGGACGGGGATAGGGATAGGGATTGAGTTTGGGTTTTGGGTTTGGGTTTGGGTTCGCCTTGGAATTGGCCACTGCTTGTTGCGGTGCTTAGTTGTTAGTTGGCGTCTCCGCCCCCCGCCCTTGCTGTACACTGCCCCCGCAGACAGAATCCCTTGCAGAGCTTCCTCTGGCAGCGCTGCAGACGCTCCTGCTACTCCATAGCCATGGCACATGCAGACAGAAGTGGCAGTTATGTATTCCATTGCTGCAGATAAATACCCCCCATCGCCTGACTTTCTTGGGACTCTCTGGCACAGTGGCAGTGGCAGCAATTCTACAGGCTACTTGCGGCGGCCCTGCCTGGCGACCGTCCTTGGGCACTCGAGGGAAGTTCATTGAACACCTCGCGGATGCAGCATGTTGACAAACTGTTGCTGCCGTTGCTGCTGCTGCTCCCGCTGAAGGAATGTCTGTGCAAACCTGCCAAAATACTCGCCAGCACCAACACTCCCCACCCCCCCTTGCGATTGAAACAATTGGAATTGACTTGCCTTCAATATTTGCACATGCCACACTTGACACTTGTGTGTGGCCTTCTACCGCTGCCCCGCTCTCCCGGTGTCCCGCTGCCCCCCACCACCCCTCGCCCCAGTGACAGCTCTCTCTGTGTGCTCCAGTTAGGCGCAAACAGTGGGCGATTCCACACAATTGGGGCGGCTATTGGCGCAGCTGTCTCGACAATCATTCTGCAAGCGCAACTCCAATGAAAACGATACAATGCCGAGACAGAGCCTTGAAAGCGATTAGGGCGGAGGGGTGGTGGGGGTTGGGGTTGGGGTTGGGGTTGCCACGGGGTTGAGTGGGCTGGTTACACTACAGTTACAGTTCTGATTGACCCTAGAGCCACGCTGCCACGTGGCACAGGAGGAGGCGGAAGGCAGCAGCAGCAGCAGCAGCAGCAGCAGCAGGAAAATCGAAGCCAAAAGCAGCAACGAAAGTAAAGTTTTGCTCTCAACTTGGTGGGGGAATGGCGGGTGGTGGTGGGGGGTGCGGAGGGGAACCCCCTTTTGCGCCGCATCGTTCGCCATGCTTTTCTGCTCGAATGAATTTTAGAATTCGCCGCATTTTGTCTCTCAAACTATGTGCAATAATACAAGCAGCCCCCGCCCACACCCCGCCCCCTGACCGCCTCACCCCCACCACACCGCTAGGAGAACTAAGTAGAAGAAGAAGCGGCATAGAAAAGGAAGAACGAAATACACGAAGAAGGAGGAAGGAATTGCCACAAAACGTGCTTCTAAGTTATTTTTCATTTGCCACGCTTTGCGCAAGCTGACCCTCTGCCACAGTCTGCCACAGACCTTATAGCCAGCCTGCCCACCGCCGGCAGCCCCCCCTCACCCACCCCTTAACAGAGTAGTTAGGCAAAAGTAACAGCGGCAGCAGCAGCAGCACCAACAATAGAGACACAGAGAAGGAGCGCGAAAGAGAGAGAGAGAGCTGGGGGAGGGAAGCCCCATTTTAAGATTTATGTCGGTGATTATTTCTAAGTTTTTGTGCGCTCAACGCTGGCCATTGCCCCTCCCCCTCCCCCTCCCGCCTGCCGCAGCGCTCTATAAAGAAGAAAAGGAAAATGCCGAAAAAGGAAAAAGGAAAACTGTAGGAGGTGCCCGATGGCAGGTGGCAGGTGGCAGGTGGGGCAAGCAGGTAGCAAAGGAGCCCCAGCTCAAGGAGCCCTAATGCTAGACGAGGTCCCTGGGCCACAGATAATTCCAGCAAGCCAGCGATGGAGTGCGATAGAGATAGTGGAAGAGAGAGCGGCAGAGTGGGAGAGCGGGAGAGCGACAGAGCGGCAGAGCGGCAGAGAGAGCAAGACAACTTTTAGAAAATGTTAGTTTTGTGCAAAGTCCTGGGACGCCGCGCGGGTTTTACCTCTGATGCTGACTGCCCGCCTGCCTGCCTGCCCGCCTGCCTGCTTGCTGTCTGCTTTTGTGGAAAGTTTTTCAACATTTCAAATGCCCAACGCAGCCCCCGCATCCTTTTCTGGGGGGCTGGCGTGGGCAGGCGCTAAGCAGGGAGTGCTGTGGGGTGTGGGGTAGGGTGGCGTAGGGAAGCTGCTGGGCAGGAAAGGGTCGATTAATAGTTCCACCTTTTCTTGCTGCTGCTGCTGACAGGTGAACTTGCGCTCTCTTTCGCACTCTTTCGCTCGCTCTCTCTGTCTCTTGGCTTCTCTCTTCGCTGGCGGCATAAAAAATCGAATCTAATCTATCTAATGTGCTGCCCTGCTCCGCCATTTTCATGGGGCCATTTCCCATGTTTTTTTGTTGTTGTTGTCTGTTGCTGTTTTTTTTCTAAGCACAATACTATTTTCGTATTTTCTTGTATTTTCGCATTTTCTTGTATTTTCCACCTCTGCCCACTCCACTGCACTCCACTCCACTGCCTCCGCTGCCGTTCGTTGCTACATTTAAAATGTTTTATTTGGCCATTTGTATGTTTTATGGCATTCCTTGTTACCAACTGCCGCCACTGCCACAGCTACATGGGGCATACGCCGATGCTCTCACCCATGGAGCGGCGGGCGAATGCTATGCAGCTTGTGGTTCCAGTCCATGGACGGGCGGCTGAGCTGCCACAGGCACAGGTGCATTTTCCGATAGCTGTTGGATAGAGCATTGCCTCTTCGGCGTCTCTGCCTCACTTCGCTGCTTCGTTCGTTCGTTCGTTCTTCTTGTGCTTTGGCGGCCGTCTCCTCTTCCACTTGGCTTGCTATTTTTTGTGCCTTACTTTATTTAATTTATGGCCCCCCCCCACCACCCACCCGCACACGGCTTGCAGCCAGGCAGCGACATAAATAAATAATTGAAGATTTATAAATCTAAAACATTCGCTAGAAAGTAGTTGACACCCCCATCCACCACCCCAACCCCCTGGCACTTTCTGCCTAGGCGAGAGGAGTAGTGGGGCAGGGGTGGGGTGGGGTGGGGTAGGGGGTGGTAGGGTGGATATATGCTTATCAGTGACAAACTAAACAGCACTTCAAATATGCCACCATCGCTCATTTGATGTTCCCTTTCGACACAACTCCCCCCCCTCCCCCACCAGTGCTCCACCACTACAAATCTCCCCACCCCCGCACCGCCGTACCATCGCCTGCCCGCATTTTTTTTTCGTATTTTGAAGCATCTTTGCTCGTGCCTCCCTCCTGTTATTCGTGCTCCTGCTGCTGCTGCTGCTGCTGCTGCTTCACTGTCAAGTTTACTTTCGTTTTTAGTCTGCCGTATGCTCATTCATTCAGCCATTCATGGTGCTAGCTGGAAGGGGTGTGGGGTACAGAGGTACATACAACGCAAGGGCAAGGGGCAGTGGCAGTGGCAGTGGCAGGGGAAGCGTAGCTGGGGCTCAAACTTAAATGCGACCACTAAAAAAGGAGCGAGCTGCAGACAGTCGGCAGGGGCACGGGCAGTGGCAGGGGGCAGCCAGAAAGCATGAAAAAAGCACGCACTTCCACACACACACGCACACACACACACTGGCACACACACACAGCAAAAGGTACGATATTAAAAGTAATAATAAGTGCCTTTAGAAAGAGACAGAAAGAGTGAGAGAGAACGTTGAGCGTGTCGGAGGGTGGGGGGGACCACCCGCACTTAGATATTGAAATGAGTATTTTTTTCTTTTAAATATAAAAAGGATGCCCTCCTACCCTAGACACACACACACACACACACACACACATACATATATCCCCCTAATATCCACTTACAACAACAACAAGAAGAAGAACAAGAACAGCAACAACTAATACCAGCGACGTCGACAGCGGCAGAGGCAGAGCAGCAGCACAGCGACAGCGCAAAAAACCAATGCAAAAGAAATATATCAACCCTCGTGTGCTTTTTATTTTCCAAAACTTACTCTCTCTCGCTCTCGCTCTCTCTCTCTCTCTCCCCCTCTCTCTCTGTCACTCTCTTACTCTCTGCAGCGCTCTTGCTCTGACGCTCCGTCTCTGTCGCTCGCCTTTCGTTTTCATTTTTTCAGCATTTACTTTTTTCCGCTCCCCACGCTCCTTCCGCCCTTCTCGTGCTCCTACACCAACTTCTACTTCTACTGCTGCTCCGCCGACTGCTTCCTTCCTTTCGGTACTTAGTTTTCTGGTTCTGCGTCTGGGATTCTGGGTCTCGGTCGTGAGGGGGGCGGCTGGCGGACCCCCCATCCATCCATCCATCCATCCATCTATTCACGGGGCTCCACGCGAGCTCCACGGGCGCGCAAAAAAAAACTCTCTCTCTCCTCTCTAAACACGGGACACAGCGCCCCGTGACAAAGGCTGTGATGCTGGGCCGGGGGTAGGGGGTGGTACATACCTACATATACATATAAATGTACGACCTCGCCACTTATCATATGGTAAGTGCACTGAGAGAAATGCGTAACAAGTTCGGTTAATGATCAAGTCGAAGAAAAGTACAGTCTGCTCGAAATATCCCCTTGAAACTCTATTTGTTTCTCGCTCTCGCTCTCCCAATAAATGCAAGTGCAAGACCGAAGCCGAACATCTTTGCGGGACGTTCGGTTCGTCCTTTGGTGCCAAGCATTCGTGTTCCGTTTCCGTACCCGCAGCTCGGCAGCAGCAGCAGCACATGATCGAACACGCACATCGAACACGCACATCGAACAGAATGTTGGATCGAACGTTTTTGTTCGCTGCACTGCTGTAGGGCTGCGTTTGAGTTCGATCGTGGGCTGGGCTCGATCTGCCACACTGCCATGCACATTTGCACATCGTAGCTTGCTCAGATTTCGCTCAGTGTAAGACAGCATCTAAAAATCACCTTTTCTCCACTACTAATTCCGCTTATCCCGCTGCCGCCGCCACCACCGACGTCGCCTGCACTTGTAAGCCCTTGCCGTGTCTCTGCCACTGTCGAAGTCAACGCCTCTGCTTGCGACACACACACACGCACGCACACATAGAGCAGCAGCAGCAGCAGGAACAGCTGGAGAGAGGAGAAAGCACAAGATGAGATTGTTTAACTACGAAACACGTAGTTAAAAAACGAAAAATGGAGACCCGCAAAAGGAAGACACTCGCTACAGTGGGGCAGGGGCACGGGCACGGCCAGGGGGGGAGGTGCAGTGGGGGTTGACAACGGGTAGTACGCGCTGCTAACTAGCGACTTTGACGGAGACTGCGACAGCGACAGCGGCTGCAGCAGCAACGTCGACGTCAAAAATTGAAAAAATACAAACACAACTACAATAACAGCAACAACAGCAACAAGGAGGACAGCGACAGGAAAAGCGCGACTCTGTCTACGTCTCAGCATCCACACACACACACACACACACATGCGCAGTCAGCGACACACACACACACACGTGCAGAGGGGGTGGTGGTTTTGCCTTGAAAAGGAAATTTCGCGCAGCAAAAATCTAAAGCGAAATTGCGGCAGCTCCCCGCTAACGAGTAGGTGGTCGGCGAGGGGTTGGTGGGGGGGTGCGAAGTGTAAAGTAAAGAAAGAAATGGTGAAATAAAAACCTTGTTTCCGCGCAAGTTACAAGAGTACAAACGGCCCCGTTCCCCGCACCAGCAGCCAACCACCCACCAGCAGGCTCCCCTTTCGCCTAAAAAAAACTAAGCACACACACACACATACACAGCCTCACCTTGCTGCTGAGCATAAAGAAAGTTGTGATATTTGCTAGCAATAAAAGTAGTAACCAATGGCGGGGGGGGCGGCGGCAGCGGTGCAGGGGAACGCCGACGTCGCTGTCGACGAGTTAGAAAGAGATGAGCATTAGAAGGAGCAGCCGCAGCAGCAGCAGCAGCATTTCGTAGCAGGGGGCGGTGTACGGGGTGGGGTGGAGGCAATAAATGCGCCGCGTAACGAGAACTTTTCATTTTATGTAATTCTCGAATTCGGAGTTTAGATTTTTCTTTTCCGGCTGCTTGCCTTGTTTCTTCCTTTCTTGCTCGGCTTTTTTTGCTGCTAAAATTTTCTCTATAAAAATCGAATTTTTAAGTGAGTTTTCTTTTGCTGCCCGCTTTGTGCTTGCTCCTCTCTCTACACTCTTCTATATTTTCCTGGCTTCTGGATCATCTTAAATTCAGGAAATTCCAAGTCGCATTTTTCGGTTCTTCTATCTTGTCTGTCGCTGTCCTGCTATCCATGGCAAGTGTAAGTCACGAAGATCACTCGATTAAACACCTGTTTGATTTTTTCTTGCTTCTTTCTTTTTTGATATTCTTTTGCTCTAGTTTATGGGCTATTTAATCCTCAATCGGATATCTTTTATAGGGAATTAATTATAATTAGCAAAGTGCATTCGCTCTCAGCTGCCAAGGTTCTCTATGCCCACAACTCCAGCAAGTTTGGAGGTTTATTAAATTCGTTTTAATACTTTCAGCAGCGAAGAACGATCTAGGCAGAGCCTCGCACAAGTCACAGTGAATTAAATTTGTTTCGTACGCATCTGAGGAAAATAATAATTACCAGGTACCTTAATGTCGAGGAACGTGTGCCGTTTCGACTGGTTTTCTTTTGCTATGTTTCATTTCATTTTTGGAGACAGTTCCTCAGACTTGAATGCTGCCACTGCCACTCTGCTCCCCTGCTCTGCTGCTGATGCTGCTCTCCTCTGCCACTGCTCCGCTACTCTGCTGCTGCGCTGCGGCAGTTTTTTGTATGTTCAAATTACGAGAGCGACATTAATTTTTTAGAATTGCGCGTAAGTGTTGTTTCCAGCAGGAGCAGGAGCAGGAGCAGCAGCAGCCAGCAGCAGCAGCATTCCCGTTCGCGGGAGCTTGTCAAAGTTTGCGCTGCCGCCAGCAGCAGCCAGGCACGACGACGAAAGGGATTCAAGGCTGTGTGTGTGGGGGGGGTCGGACTGGGTAGAATGGGTGGTGGGGGCGGCTGGCGGCGAATGGCGACGGCGATGGCGGTTTGGGGACTCTGCGCGTTGGGCTTTGTGTAATGTGTAGTAAACGCGCGTGTCTGTGTATGTAGTTGTATTATTTTTTACGAGCGCGATATGTTGTGCAAAATAGCACCGCCACCCCCACCCCCACGCCCACGCCCACACCCCGTTGCGATACCTTGAATTTTTTATTTTGCTATGCGTCCAACAGCCCCCAAAACTGCTCGGTAAAAAGCGTTAAAATATATTATAATGTTGCGAAAAATGAAGAAAAAGTCCACAGACAATGCACGAGACCAAAGCTCCAGCCCCATTACCCCCGTCACCCCCCCACCCAGCCCACTCGTTCACACCCGCGTACCCGCGGCTGGCACTAAATAAAAATGTATTTACAAAAATTTCGTGCTGTGTCCTGCCACTTATTATTAACTTTTGTTTTTTGTTGTTTGTTGGTCTGTGGACTTTTCATTCGCTTTTCATTTTCCACTTGGTTATGCGCTTGAGAGTGCGAGTGCGGGTCAGCGGGGGGTAGGGTGGCCCGGGGGGGTAGGGCGGCAGCATAGCTTGATTATCGCCTGGCAACAGCCAGCCGGCGATCGATGCCAGGAATGGAATGATTAAACCCCTAAAATGCAATGCCTAATAATAAGAGCGGGTTATCTATCAATTAGGAATGTGGACATGCATGCACATGCATATATGCATGTACGTATGCCTCATCCCCTAGCCCTTAGCCGCCACCACCCCCTGAACGTATCTTCCTTAGTCCCCCTGTACCACTGTCCCTTTGGCCACTGGAATTATTTTATGTGACAATTAAAATGCATTTTCGTGAAAAATGAAAGCCCCATGAATAATGGCAGAGAAATATTTGGCGTCATGTGGATTTTTTTCCTCCTATACATATAATTCCCAGACTTTTTTTACCGCAATATTTTCACAAACACACACAGAGGCAGGGTGTGTGTGTGTGTGTGGCAAGATGGGGGTTTGTAGTCCGGCAATATTTATATTTGCCTATGTAATGATTTTTTATTAAAAATAAACAAGCAAAAAAAAAATAGAAAAGCATCAACGGAAAAAATCGAATGTGAAATAAAAATCAAGCTACCTCTCTCGCCCCATCTCCCACTCACACTCAGACTCTCTCTCTCGCACTCTCTCTGTCTCCATCTCTTTCTGACCAGTATCGAAATTTATCGATGAAGCGCCGTGCTGCATGGGGTAAAAAAAACGCAGTCAAATGAAATGTTAATTTTATTTTGATGTAATATTTAACAGCGACGCGTCGTGGCGTCTCGACGCCCCACCCCACCCCGCCCCACCCGCTCTATAGGGTCGCGGGGACAGGGCAAAATTGGTGGCACACAGGGACGACACATATGGCGGCGGTGGCGGTGGCGGCGGCGGATCTGTCTGCTGCCAGCTGACATTTGCTAACAAAACAATGCAAAATCACTGCTCCAGTCCAACATCGGTGCCCCTCACATGTGGGTCCCCCCAACTGCCAACTCCCAACCCCTCGAATCAGGACCTTGTCCGCCATATCATCCTGTCAAATAATCATATCAGCATCAGCCCAAAAGCCCGTGCCACAAAGGGCTGCCTCTAGAGGAACGTGACGTGGCAATAGCAAACCATCCAATGTTCCATTCAGCAGGGTGGCAGCAGGGGAGCAGCAGGGGGGCAGCAGGGGGTCAGCAGGGGTTTGGGTTCCACGCGCTCGTTCTCTGCCAGCTCATGGGACTAATCTTCGGAGCAGCTGCCCAGAAGATACGCTCTACATATCCCACCTGCTTCCAGCTTAGAGAAAATACTTAGAGCACGAACAAAATGCAACAATGAAGCGAAATTTGTATTGCAAGCAAAAAATGTAAGGCGTTAAAATTAGCTAAAATATATAATTAGGGCTCTTTCCTTCTGTTGCGCTTTGTGTGTTCTGTTAAAGCTATGATCAGATCAAAATGTACGCCATACCTGTAAGGTGTATTTCCATCTATGAGAAAGTTGCTTGCAATTGTTTTGGGGCAGCCTGTGCTGCTTGCCTTGTGCTTTAAGTCGCGCCATCAGATTGAATCTGTTGCCCCAAAGGTATATGTATTCTATGGAAATCGGCACTTAATCCCCTGATTTTTTTCCACCACTCACTTTTGTCCGTTTGTCCAGCCTTCAGCCGACTAATTGCCTCATAAATGGTAATGCAAATCTTTTGAATGTCAGTTTTTCGTTTGTAATTTGATGAAAAGACAAAAAAAATACATGTGGGACTTACATGGAAGATATGTTTCCAGTGGGGGGGCAGCAGCAGTAGCAGCAGCAGCAGCAGCAGAAACCTGCCTCAAAGCGTTCATTAATGATGTCCAATGAAGGATGGATGCACTTGGGCATTCGGGCGTCGGCTGCTGTTTGTTCTGTGCATTCTTGGAATTTTAATGCGCGTCAATTAGTTGGGGATTGGAGGACAGTACGGACGCTGTCAAAGAGTATTAACACAACAAACGGGCCCATGGGTCAAAGGTAGTGGCCATTCAATGAATGTTTTTTCAAACGCATCGTAAGTCCAACAGTTGGCGGCTGCCTTCTCCGGTAAGTCCTTCAGGCTGCGAGAATACCAAAAGAGTACCAAGAATACCAATGTTTGTGTGTGTGTGCTTGTGTGTGTGTGTGTCTGGTGGGGGGATGGGTGGGCTAATATCTACCCACGGACATGCAGCTTGCATTCAATGTATTTTGTTTTGTTTGGTGCAGCAATTCCTGTGGGTGGGAATGCCAAGGACAACGCTCTGCTGACTGAATCTGAAGCTGAAAGCATATTCCAAGAGTAACACCCACACACACACACACACACACACACATTAATATTGTACTTCCTTGGCATTGAGGAACCCCTCACCGTTCAGCAGAAATAGGCTCATGTACAAGCAGCACTTACGGAGGAGTAGAGCGACTGCTGCGCAAAGCCTCGCAAATGAATGAACGAATGAGCAAGCGACACACGCACACACACCTCTACATGTACGTATGTATATACGTATATGCATATGTATATTCCACATACATATTCATGTATGCAAAAAATAATGTTAAAAACTGTACGGGTGTGTGTGTGCTTGAGAGTGTGTGCGCGAGCCCCAAACGACATGCTAAAAATTTGTATAGAAAATTAGTTAAAAAATTACTCCGCAGACACGCGCACGCATGAGGTTGTTGCGTGTGTGTGCGTGTGCGTGTGCGTGTGGTGTGGGGGGAGGTGGGGAGAAGGATTTTGGGGTTTTTGAGTTTACATATGCGCACACACACACACACACACACACACACACACACATACTTTGATGCACGCGCGACAGAGAGAAAAGTAGAAGAGTCTTTCTCGCGTGCGCTCCACCAGTTAGACACACAGTTGGCATTAGTGGGCGGTGTTAGAAAGTGCGCGCATCACCCCCATCACCCCGCCAGCACACTTTGCACCCCACTGTTCCTGCCACACACAAGCACACACACACATAGTGGTGGGGGTTGGGGGCGCCATGTACAAATTTTAATGTTTAGAGTCGCTCGCGCTTAAAGTTTGTCATAAAGCACCCCATTAAAAAAAGGGCGAACCGTGAACTCCATGGCGGTACATGGAGCATAGAGTGGGCTGGGGATGGGGGTGGCGGTGGGTGTGGGTGTGGGGCTGGGGGGATATATGGGGGCATGCTTGAAGGTAGTAGATGCTGGTGAATGCTTGTGGTAGTGCGGGAGCGGGGGAGTAAGTGAGGGGGAGTAAGTGAGGGGGAGTGAGTGAGGGAAAGTGAGTGAGCAAGTGAGTTAGCGTGAGTGAGTGAGAGAGAGCGAGAGAGTGAGAGCTAGAGAGAGACAGCTTCATGAAATTAAATACAAATGCGAATTAGAAAAACTTGTTCCCTTTTTTTGGTTTTGTGCTCTGCCAGCGACCCAAGCCCACCCCACCCCCCGGCACTCTACCAGCCCCCCACTCTGTACATATGAAAAATTAAATTGGCTGCTGCCTCTCTGCCCCGACCCCCCTGCCCCCTTGGGCCGCTCTATCATGACGCAGAAGGAGGAGGATGACGACGACGACGACGACGATGCCGACGACTGACTGCAGTGACTGTCACTAACAGACTAGCGTGGAATAGGGGTGGGGGTGGGGCTGGGGCTGGGGGTGGTATAGGTTTGGGGAGTGGGGAGTGGGTATCCACGCACATGCCAGCAGAAAAAGCGAAAAACTTTTGCCGAAAAAGAAAGTGCTTTTGCGTGGAGGGAGTGGAAAATGGAGGAGCAGCAGCAGCAGCAGCAGGAGGAGCAGGAGCAGGAGAATGATGATGCGTGGGCACCCCTTTGGAGGAGGGTTTGCGATGGAGGGTATGAGTGTTATGCTGGGTAGAAGCTGGCAGGGCAAATGTAGGGCAGGGGGTAGGGTAGAGCGGGCATAGCAGTGCCCCACAACAAGTTAAAACAAACAGAGCCAAAGCAGCAGAAGCAGCAGCAGCATTGAAAGAATACTGAAAGCCAAAGAATGAAGCAAAAGAGTCGCACCATCAAATGCACTAGAACTACCCCACAAGCGTGCCACTTATTGGGCCATTCTGCCCCCAAAAATAGGATCAATTTTAAGCCATTAATGAGCATTTATTTGCAGCAGAAAAGATTCAAAATGATCATGCCTGAAAAGGAACGAGAAGCCTCAATGAGCAAAGGGACAAAATAGGGGATGGTCGATCTTGCCACAGAATCCTTCATTTGCAGCAGTTGGATAAAATGATAATATTGTCTATATATTATGGAATATATATACATATAAAATATATGGAATATACTATATTTATTTATTTATTTTTTATATTATATTTATTTATTTATTTTTTCTTTTTTTTTATTTTACTATTTTATTTATTATATTATATTACTTGAATTATGTATTATGGAACAAAGCAAGAATTGCAGATTGAGTATTTATTTCGTTCTGTGTTGCTGCACTTTTAGCTGATCTTCTCGCTGCACTCATCCAAGGACCCAAAGCACCCAAAGCACCCCAAGTGCCCAAGTCATTCTCATCGAAAGAGCAGCCAAAGAAATGTAAAATTATTTTGGCAAAACGAATTCCAAGCGCTAAGGGTGGGGGCGGGGCGCAGCGCGGGTGCCCAGCACAAATTAAAAAAGGAAAACTTCGCTGCCGCCAGCAGCAGCAGCAGCAGCAGCTGACTGACACAAGTGTGGGTGGCAGGCGGTGTGTGTGTGTGTGTGTGGTTGGGTAGTAGGTGGTTAAGTGGGTGTGCATGGGCGTAGGGGGGGTAGTGGTGGTGGGGGGCGGACAACTTGCACGCACCACGACGCACTTTTTCACAAATACATTTGCAATTTATGTACCTTTTTGGGCTCTTGGGCTCTGCGTCACGCGAAATAATAAAAAGGGGAGCAGCACACACACACACACACAGAAAAACAGCGCGAGATGAGATGAGCCCCCTCCCACACACACACACACACACACACACACACACACACAACACAGACACACACAGTAGGCAATGTTCGACAATGTTCTTTCTATATGGTTACATATTCATATGTGGGAGTGGGAGGCAAATGGCGCGAGAGAGGGAGGGAGAGAGAGAGAGAGACAGAGACAGAGACAGAGTTTATATAAAGCCCCAACGTAAAACGAGAAACGCAACTTTTTTGCCCTGCCCCTCTCCGCCACACCGCATAGTGGGTGGGGTGGGTGTCCCCAAACTTTCTTCTGCAATACTCTTTTCCATGTGGCATGTGGCATGCGGCCCACACAGTGCGCTATATGTGTATCTGCATGTGCATTGTATGCCTGATCCGTGATGCCTGCTGCCTGCTCCCTGATCGTGGGTGTAGCGTACCCTTTGCGAGGGTATTCAACGATTCGGCTTTGCCGCATGCCACCCACCAATCTGCCACATTCCCTACTTATTTGCTGTTTGGACGTTTTTTTTTTTCCGCTTCACTCTGTTCTTTTTGTAGTTGTTTTTGGCAATTAACCAAAAAACCAACCCCCACCCCCAACCCCACCGCGCGCGCAAAAAAAAAGAAGAAAATATCTACCTTCACCGAAGGCTGTCACACGCATGCTTTTTGGATACCACCCACTAGCGGCGCCCCCCCCTTAATGCCCACCCACTTGAAAATTTTTAAATATTTTTAACTGCTGCGCTCCGCTTGAGAGCTCTGTCGAAGCGAAAGGGGCAGGGGCAGGGGCGGGTGCTCTGCTGTGCTCTCTTTCCCGCTCTCTCTGTTTGGTTAATATTTTTCGTTCGCTTTCTATGTAGTGTGTGTGTGTGTGTGTGTGTAAGGGTGTACATCCCCCCCAGCCGCCACCGCATGTGCGTAATATATTAACCGAAAAATAAAAAGAAATACGAGGAGCCGCCAACAAAAAACAAAGCCAACAAAAAAGTAGGTGGAGCTGCTGCTGCTCTGACACTTGAAGCATAGCTCTTTAGCTACATATACATATGCATATGCACATACATACACACATACACTATACATATGTAGATGTAGATGATGTGTGTGCCCAACTTTTTTTTTGGTGCGAGGCACATAATTAATAATTGGATAGCGACTTACCAATACAAATGCCACAAGAGCAGGCGGGCCAGGCGGTGCAGGCGTGGCAGGAGATGGTGGCCGGATGGGGTGGCAGAGTATAAGCATCGTACATATATGTATGTATGTGTGGGTACCGCTCCAATGATAAATATTATTACTCGTATCTATGCCTCTTTAAAATCCATTTAATTAGCGTAATTTCATGGCTTAAACGGTTTCCCTCTAACAGCATTTATTTCTTGCATCTTTGCAGATTCAGATTCAGATCCCATTTGCCAGATTGCACATTCTGATTGCGCAGCATTCGCTTGTTGCCAGCAGGATATACGCAGATCACGCAGGTGAGTAAAACCCACTCTCAATGGCTCCTCAAACTGTTGGCAGATCGGCGGGGTTCATTATGGCAGCTGGAACGAAGGAAACTACACGTTTTTCTTTCACAGCGTAGCTTGGCAGTGAAACGATTTACCTCCTCTCACAGCGTAGCTTAGCAGTGAACTATGAGTGGATTTTCTCTGGTCTCTGGCACTAAACCTCTGCAACTATCTATTTCTTCTTGTTTAGCGCTTGCTCTACCCTAGTGAGCTTTTACTCAGAAAAAAAATAAGTCCAGGCCGCAGCCTTGCAGCCATTGAAAGGCATCCACATGAAGAGTTTCGTCAAGGTTTCTTTTAGAGTAGAATTATTCCTTTATTTTTCAAATTCATTAATCAGTTTACATCCATTTAAATAATTGTATTAAATCTATCAGTGAGACTAAAATGCTGTAGAAATTATTGTGACTGTAATTTGCAGCTATAAATTTATATGCAAACGTATCTGTATGTGCATTATATCCCTGATCCCTGATCGTGGGTGCAGCTGTTCGTATTGGTATTTAATTCCGCAAATGGCATACCAATTTGTGCTGATCCAAGATTCCATTTCCAAGATTAAGCTGCAAAAGGTATAAAAAGAATGCGTTACACAAAATTTGCATTTGTTGCTTTTATTTATTTTTATATTTATTTATTTATTTTATTTAGCCATTTGCTTAATATAAAAAAAATAAAATATTTAATATAAGAAATTAATTATTAAAAGTTTTAATATAAAAAATTAAAAAACTAAATAAAAGCAAACCAATTATTAAAAGTTTTAATATAAAAATTTAAAATTAAAATATTAAATATAAGAAATTAAACATTAAAAGTTGTAATAAAAGAATTTTAAATTCAAATATTAAATATAAGAAATTAAATATTAAAAGATTATTTAGCAAATATGCAGAATTATTGAGATCCTTCTTGTTGCATAAACTTTTAAGCCTCATTTAATTTCATGTTTCGCTTTGCTTGCAGATTCCCCACCCACAGATTCAGTTTGTAAGCATTCGCACTTGCATTTGCATTGCACAACCCCCACAAGCCGATCACATCCGCAGGTGAGTAGATGATCGAAAGATGCTGCAACCTTAAACAATTCTCAACTGAAAGGCTTTCGGGGCAAATAGTGAGCACTGCTCGTGCTCGCGTAATGAAACCGGTCCAAAGCACACAGCACTGCAAAGCACAGCACAGATAGGCAGCCCTCATGCCACACACATATCCCACACGAGGGATGGCACACACACACACGCACACACAGAAATATACGCACCCCTGTACGGGGCATGGGGCAAGGGGTCGGGTCGGGTCGGGTCGGGTTGGGTCGGACCATGGGACAGACACCACACCGTATGGTAGAAAAGCTATTCCTATTGGCTAATTACTACGACGACGAGAGGCTGAGGCTGCTGCTGAGGCTGCTGCTGAGGCTGAGGAATTACTCCACTCAGTCGCCTTCGAAAAAGTGTAATCTGCATACGGGATGGTATATCTGCATCTGTGTGTGTGTGTGTGGTGTGGGTGTGTGGTGTGTGCGTGTGTGCGTTTGTCTGTATGTATTTTAAAGCAAAGTCTAAGAAAATATGCGGAAACTTTTTTGTGTGGGCGGGCAAGTACGGCGAAAGGGGATGGGAATGGGAACGGTTGCAAAGATGAAGCCGAAGAACTTACCATGCACCCCCCCTACACTACCCTACCCTACCCCATACCCCTACCCGTTCCCTTCTATAGTATGTGTGTGTGTGTGTGTGTATCTAAATTATATGCAACGAAAAGCAGCCAGCCATGAACGGGAATCTACGAATATTGCATCTGTATCTTTGTATCTGTCTGCATGCCGATGCGCGAGAAATCTGTCTAAGATTCGGGAGTAATGCAACAGCAACAGAAAGAGGAGCAGCAGGCGGGGCTGGGGCTGGGGCAGGAGGAGCAGCAGGCGGGGCTGGGGCAGGAGGAGCAGCAGGCGGGGCTGGAGCTGGAGCAGGCAGCGTCACAAGAAATCTCCTTGAGCGCCACATGCAGCTTAAATAATTTGTCGCATTTGCCGGTTGCCTAACTCCCCAAAAAACCGCCAAGCCATCACCCCCCTACAGACAGACCACCCCACCCACCTCCTGCCATTCACCTCCTCTAATCCCCCCCCGTGTCCTCACCACCCTCCCACCTTCGCCACCTTCTTTCTGCCTTCAATGAACTACGCGAAACTACACAACGAAGACATCAACATTCACATCCTCATCCACACAGTCTGCCGCCTGCCGCCTGCCGCCTACCGCCTACTGCTACACCCACCCGTCGCCCCCCCTCTAGTTTATGCTCTAGCTCTCTCTCGCTTCGCACACACACAGACACACACACACAGTAGTAATCTCGCTCTCTTTCTCTGCTTTCTCTCGCCACGAAAGAAAAAGAAAGCAGCAGCAAAAATACAACAAAAAAAATACTTCGGGGCGCACTTGTTGGCATCTCTCGTCTCGTCTTTTGCTAAGAGAATCCTCTCCTCTTCTGCGAAGGCAGAAGGTGGCCCAGGGTGGCGGGGGGCGGGGGCGGCGGAGGGGGATGCTGGCGCTGCGTCGAGGCGCTACTGGTGGGTACTTTACTTGATGATTATGGCGACGATAATGATGATTGGAATGGCTTTGAATGGCGTTGAAAATGAAGATTGCGTGTAGTAGATTTGCTCTCGGGGCTCTCAGGGTTTGCTGGGCTCTCGGATTCGGGGCTCCTTCGACTCGCTGCCTCTGTGCCTGTGTGCCTGTCTGTGTCTGTGTGTCTGTGTGTGTTTGTGTCCTGTTGTGGGTGTATTTTTGGCGGGGGGTCGTCTTGATTTTCTGGGGGGTAATGCGTCCAACTACAGGCACTATCAGCATTTGATTTTATTACGCTCATTTGCTATGCGCATAGTTCCGAGTGTTTACTGTGTTGTGTGGGCAGGGAGGGGACTGGAGTGGGCAGTGGGTAGTGGGGGCAGATGTTGGCTGTAGGGGGCGTTGCGTGAAGTGGGGGCTGCTGGGCTGTTGGGCTGTTTTAGTGGCTGTTTTCGCTGGTTGCTTCTATCAAAACTATGGCCTAAGCAACAGGATGGTCTGCAGCGCACAGTGTGGGCCGCAGGCATCTTCTTGCGAGTGTTCCGCTACACCCCTCCCCCCGCGCGAAAAAAAAACTTTGACCTCCTGCGACAGCAGCGACTGAGCCGCTGGCAGCGCTGTTTGCCGCATTGTTGTCGTTGTCGTTGTCGCTGGCGTCGTCTTTCGGCCTCGTGACAATGAAGGCCACGGCGACTTTTGCCGGCTATGTTCCCCGCCCCCATTGCTTCTCCTCTGATTCGGAGTCTGCTGTTGCTGCCACAGCCACAGCCACTGCCACAGCCACTGCTGCTGCTGCTGTGGCTGCTGTCCAGGCCATCGCTCCAGCTTCTTGGCCAGTTTAGTAGCCGTTAAGACGTCGTGGCTGCCTCAACGCCGTGCCTCGTCATATTGTACGTGATTTCTTCTCTCTCTCTCTCTCTCTGTCTCTGTTGTTCTCTGTTATCCGTAGTCCTGTTTCGTCGTCTCTCCTGTTTTCTGTTCGTCCTGTTGCTGCCACCCGTCGATGTTGCCCTTGCCAAGGATCTTCAGCGCTCAGGATCCCCCAGTGGATCGCCAGTCTGCCTACAAATGTTGCCTACTTTTTGGGTTGCCGCAACGCTGCAAATAGAGAAGGGAAAGACAGGGAGAGCGAGAGAGAGAGAGAGATGGAGCCAAAAAGACAACAAATTAAAATTTAAAAAACTTCTCTCTCCTCCCACACACACACACACACACACAACACACACACACGTACGATATCCTTTTTATTCGCTTGGTTATTTTTGTGCGTCAATTTCCCCTTTTTTCCATGGCACGCCGCGACGCTGCTGCTCTGCCGTCGCAGCTCTGCCCTTGCACGTGTGTGTGTGTGTGTGTTCTTTTTATTTTCGTGCTTTTACAAATTTTTGTGTTTTTTTTTTTCATTTTTCGTTTCGCGCTCTTTTCCGCTGCCTCTCGTCGCGATGCGATTTTTAAAATTTCCTTCCCGCTATTGGGGGTTGTTTGTGTGTGTGCTCTGTGTCGCTGTGTGTGTGTGTGTGTGTGTGTGTGTGTGCAGAGCCGCAGCAGCAGCGGCAGCAGAGGCCGCAGCATGCAGTGGGGTTGGTTACGGGATTTTTTCCTATGCCCACGAACACACACACACACACACACACACGCATTCCGCCTCCTGTTTTTTCGCTTCGCTCCTTTTTTTGTGTTTTTTGTTTCTTCTGTTTTTTTCTGCTGCTGCGCTGCCACCGCTTTTGGTTTTATCATTTTTCGCTTTTTCGTTTTTCCTTCTTTTTGTTTTGTTTCTGATTTTCCTCACCACCGCCACCACCCCCCCGCCAGCGTTGCTGCTGCCTATGCTGCTGCTGCTGCTGCTGCTGCTTCTACTGCGTTGACGTCGCAGTTGGCTTCGCAGCGTCGCATCCTTTTTTTCAAACGCTCGTACGCAGAAAAAAAGAGCAAAAATCTCTCCTTTCTCTAGCTCTCTCACTCTGACTCTTTCTCTCTCGCTCTCGCTCGCTCTCTCTCTGTGTGTGTGTGTGGGGAGGTGGGCGAACGCTGCAGCAGCAGTGGCAGTGGCAGTGGCAATGGCAGGGGCTGATGGGCGGCTGGTTGGGCGGCCGAAATGAGTAATGAGTGTTTAGTACGCCGTTTGGCGGGTGATTTTTATGTGCGTCGTCGGACACAAGTGGGTTGGGCAGCGGAGCGGGGCAGGGGGGTTATCGGCAGCAGCGGGGCCGGACCGGCATCGGCCTGCCAGCCGCTTGGCCGTGTTGCAGCAGTAGCCAGACGGCAGTGAACGACGCGAGAGTGCAGCAGCAGCCAGCGGCAAGCAGTGTGTGGCACATAGCATAGCTTTTGGCGCTAAACGGAATGCCCCCGCAGTTCCCCATACCGCCCCGCACCCCCTGCAACTGTACGTGTACCTGTGCTGCTGTATCTTTACCTGTCTGTGTGTGTGTGTGTGTGTGTGTGTGCGTGTTCTAGTGTATCTCTGTGTCTGTGTGTAAAATGACTTCAATTGTGTGCTAAATTTTCTATTTCATTGTCGCGTGTCTTTACGCGCAGCATCCCAGCCGCTGTCAGCCCCTGTGCTGCCCCCCCTCCCCCACCATCTGCACCACCCTTCCCACCACTGTCTCAGCCTCCTGCTCGCCTGGCCTGCTGCTTTCTCCACCACCAAAACAAAGCTCCAGCCAGCGGCAGCGTCGTCGTCGTCGTCGTCGTTGTCGTTCATCCTTCGTGCCCGGCGTGCCTTCGGCTTTTCGGGCTTCGAGCTTCGGGTTTTTATTTTTTTCTTTTTTTGGTCCTGCTGCCGCCGCAGCCGGCGCTGCTGCTGCCAGCGATTTGCCGACTTGCGGATTTGCCGCTTCCACAGCGTTTGGGCTCCAGAAATAACGTTAGTTGCTGTTTGTTGCTCGTAACGTGCGCGTGCTGCGACGCGGACTGGAACATACCCTGAACACAAAATTTAAAAAGATAAAAAACACAGAACACCAAACACAAGCCACATCAGAGGTCTCCCCACAAAAACAAACAAAAGAAACCGAAGAACCACCAACTTCATTTGGCTCCAAAAACTGCGAAACATAAACAGAGAGAAATTCAGTAGCCTGGAGTCACGAGTCTAGGATCCCTCATAGATACCAAACGCCCCGCCACCCCGCCACCACAAAGACAGATCCCTAGATCTCCAGATCATTTTAGTGTTCTGTGTTCGCGTTCAACATAATTTTTTTTCAAGTGCCAATCCGCTGAGACTGTTACACAAAGCAACGAAAAGAAACAAAGAGACAGAGAGAGATAAGAAGAGAGAGAGATTGATGCATTGATTGATTGATTGATTGATTGATTGATTGTTGATTGTTTTCATATTTTTTGTTTGCGTGAAGGCGAAAGAGAGAACCAAAAGAGAACCCGGAAAGCCAAAGTGCTAAAAAACAAAACAAAACAAAACACAAAGGAAATATTGTGCAATATTACGAGATATTCCCCCCCAGCCACAACAAATGCTGGAAATATCTCAATATTATATCTAAGAAACCCTCTAAAGCCCTCTGCACCAATCAGTGATCCCAAGTAGATTGAAAAAGTGCTAACGAAAGAATCCCGTGATTCAAAACTGAAAGCCCAGAACCAGAACCAGCAGAAAACCCGCAACGGCAACAGAAACCCAAACCGAATATAGAAAAAACAAAAAGAAACCGTATCAAATACGCGTATTCCCACACAAAAAAAGCGAGCAACTTGCAACAGAAACTCAGAAACAACAACAGAAACAGAAACCAGAAACCAGAAGACAAGTGAAAGTGAAAGTGCAGCCAGCCAGCCAGCCAGCCAGCCAGCCAGGAGTCGAGTGAGGACTCGAAGAAGGGCTGCCCGCCCGAGCTGCAGCTACTCACAGCGGCAGATGTGCACGTGGAGACAATGCCCAGTGCAGGTGTCCTGCTGCCCCCAGCACACAACACACAAGAACGTAAGTGATTTCTAACTGTCTGTCAAGATTTCCCTGGATGCCTCCACTCAGTACCGTACTCGTATTTATTCGTGTGGGTGCCCCATCGTTTATCGAGCAACCTCGATGAACATTATCGAACTTAGATTTGTATGATGTCCTCCTTGCATACGCTGCCAAACAAAACAAAAACTCAAAGTAGTTCCACACAAACAAAACGCAATTAAGATTCGTTTCCAAATATTCAGCACTCATCAATCCAAATTACTGAGTAGAAATTCTTTGGAATTCTTCTCGGTTTGATCGGTTCTTGCTTTCGCGATTGCTTGGAATTTGAAGTCGAATTTCCTAACAACAACAACAAAACACCACACCAATATTCAGCATAACTTTTGTGCCAATAAAAATTGCATTATGCCTGCAACAGAGAATTCCTTGGGCAAGAATTCGCCCTCTGTCACCTGCAATCATTTAAGTCATGTTCCATGGATATCTCCATCTGTGCGAAGATATCTCCATCCCTCTTATCCTTCTTCATTGACTGATTTGATGCTCATGCAAACTGAAGGGGATTTCAAATTCAGTTCAAATTCACTTCAAATACATTCAAAATCTGCACAGAATTCTACCACTGAACCCTCAGAGCTCTTCTTTCTTTTGCATAAATTACAGCTTGTATTTTTCAGCATATTTCAGTATGCTGCTGAAAGGGGGGATTTCCCCTCAATTGGAACACAATTAAAGACTCTGTTATTCATTTGCTTTGGTTCCACGCTTTACAAATGCCTCAAAATATCAAAGAACTGCTACGCGAAAAAGAACAGCTCTCCACAAAGAGCTGAATCCTCAAATCAAATTGGGTTTCCGTTTGCACGGCGATGCCAAACAATTTTCATCCAGACCCCCCAAATTTCTTTTAATCTCTTTGCTCGCTAGACTTCTTCTTGCCTGCCGCCTCGTCCCCGAAAATTCTCTCACTGTTGGAATCTCTCGCATTCACGGGTAGATCGCATCGCATCGGATCGGTGATTCGCATTCGTTGATTCCCTCGCCTTGGCGGTCATTGAACCTCCTCCCCCTGCTCCTCCCCCCAAAGCTTTTTCTTGTAAACACAATTCCGCCTGTCTAGAGCGGGGGGCGATCTCTAACGCGTTGTTGCTGTTGCTGTTGCTGTCACTGCCATTGTCGTGGGTTGCCCGTCGTTGACCCTTCTCGGAATATTACGTATACGCCGCCGCCGACGACGCCTGATCGCCTGCGCTCGTGCTGCTGCCTTGCTGCCTTGCTGCCGGCGGCGCTGCGGGCAATGCACGCATACGATATTAGGCCTTCACAGAGAGAGAGAACGAATGAATGAGCGAGAGCGAGAGAGAGAGAGAGATAACAAATGTGCGAGTATCTGACTAATGCGCCTTCTCCTGCTGCCCTCCCACCCTCAATGCAGCTCCAATTAGAACGAACAGGCAGGCAGAGACGGCGACAAGTTCAATGCGATCATTCGCTGTTGCTGTTGCTGTCGCTGTCGCTGCCTCTGCTTTGAGGTTGTTGTCGAGGTCTCCTTCTCGTGCTCTGCCCCCCACTTAGGGGTTAATGGCAGGTTGTAATTGTTTTTTGTTTTTTTTGTGCAAGGCTCAAACGTTGCTTAGAAGAGAAAGGGGGGAAGAAAACGTGGCAGTGGCCGAGTCATTCGTGACATTCTTGGGATGATCTTGAAAGAGTCATCCAACCGACAGACCCAGAAAGAAAAAACTGAATGGGCGACAGATCTGCATACATACATACATACATATATATATATATATATAGCTAAAGATACGTACGATTATTCTCATAAGCGGTTTCATTTATAAATCGGTTAAAGGTCGCCAATACGAGAAACTGTTCGTTCACTGACGCGGGAGAGAGGGGGGAGAGGGAGTGCAGCGAGACAGGCAAAACCAAAAAAAAAACCAAAAAAACCAAAAAAAACCAAAAAACCTTTAAAAAAAGTGCACACAAAAAAATTACAGAAAACATTAAAAACAATTCTTGAAAAATGCAAACAGCACAAGTGCGCGACAAGCAGAAAAACCGATACGCCACGCATAAAAGAGGCTTAAGACATAGTAGCCGCCCGATCACCCCCCTTCAAGGGGCAGCTGGGGCAGGGGAAACTGCATCAAACTAAAAAAACGCAGCGACAACAATGAGTCCAAAAAAAAAAACATATATGGGCAAACAAGAGATGCGGCAAGTGGCAACAAGTTTTTTTTTTTTTTTTGCTTCCCTCTGTGCCGTTCCCGCTGTTCCAGGCACACTAGCCCCCACCACACTGTCCCGCCACTGTCACAGGGCCTGTGTCCCTCAGGGCCGCGGGGCCCATTTGGCAATCTTTTGGTTTTGTTTTTTTTTTTGAGTGCAAGGAGATGCGAAAGAGTGCAAAGGGCAGTGCGGTGGTCGGGGGGTAACCCGTTTCCAACCGATCCCAAGAGATCGAGAGAGTGAGAGCGAGAGGGAAACTGGGTTAGTGCAGCCAGAGGGGAGGGAGAGCCCCGTTCGTCGTCGTTGTCGTTGTCGTTGTCGTCGTGTAATAAAATGCGGTAACCAAAATATTAAACAAGTCTGCGTCGCAGTCGCATTCAGCGACAGCAGCAGCAGCAGCAGCGTCCGACATCAGCAGAAAGGCCTCCTACTAAGTGAACCGGGGAAGGGCAGTGCAGGGCATTGCAGGGCAGAGGGTGTGTAACGGTAGGGGCCCTAAAACAAATGCAAAAACCAGGCCGCCGCCGTCTTCCACATCAAAAATTAACTCCAAAAAAAAAAAGGTTTTTTTTTGTTTTATTGGGTCTGTGGGCTGGGATTGGGGTTTCTTCGGCTGTTTTTGTTGTATGTGAAATGTGGGCTACACTTTCAATTGGTGCACCCCCCACACCACACCACACCACACAACTCAACCCAGCGGCAGTGTTGGGTGGGGGGGAAGGCCCGAGAGCCAGCCGAAGACCGTTGATAAACGCTTCACAGATCGGTGTGCGAGTATGCGTGCAGGGCAGGGCACACACACACACACACACACACACACACACACAGCGAAAGTTGCAATGTTCCCGTCTATTTGCAGAGGGCTTTTGTTGCTGCTGCTGCTGCAGCGATCTCCAGTCAGAGCAAACACTCGCAGCAGCAGCGTTGCGTTCTCCCTCTCCCTCTCTCTGTCTCTCTCTCTCCCTCTCTCTCTATCTGTCTCTTGCGGACAGCAGCAGCAGCAGCAACGACACTTTTGTCTTTACAATTTTCCCCCAAAAATTGTTGTGGCCTGGCTGGCTGTAGGCCGTCGCCGCCGCCTGGCCTTTGAATAAACAAAACTTCTAAAAGCAGCACCAACACACAGGCAGAAAACGCACACACACGCACACTGCTGCTGCCGCTGCTGTCCCGCTGCTGTCCCGCTGCTTTCGTTCTTCGCTTGTGTTTTTGCGCTGCTGCCGCTGGCTGTCACTGTGTAAAAATGCAGCGCGCGATCAACGCAGCGCAGTCGGCGTCGCTGCACTCCAAAAAACTGAAAGAAGCCAACGGCAACGACAACAACAAAGGCAAAGCAAACGACGACGACGACGAACGGCAGACGACGACGAACAACGACGATGAGAAGTATATAACAAAAAAGCGAGCAAAAAATATACAAAAAAAAAAACAAAATAAGGCGAGCGAAAAGCGAAAACATAATGTATATATGGGAAAGGGAAAGAGAGCTGGGCAAGGGCAGCGGGGGGATATATATTCTCTGATTCAATTGGGCAGACGTAGGCCTGCATGTGTGTGTGTGTGTGGCAGCAGCAGCAGCGGCAGCAGCGACACACTCACACTCCACTCCGGCGCACACACATATTCAACATTGCATTTTTTCGGGGGAACCTCAGTTGAGCTTTTCGATTCCGATCGGTTCGTTCAGTTACTAAAGTTAGTTCCAACCAAACGCACAAAAAAAAAACAAATACAATACGGTATATTCCAAATATATTATTCCCCAGTATTCCAAAAATTTTCAATTGCCGTTTCAAATTTTGGTGGCAAAAAATTTCCAATTGAATTTTCAAAACACACACAACCCACGCACACACACACACACACACACAGTCTCGTGAAAGAGGACACCACTCTGTTGCAGTTTTTTTTTCAACTTTTTTTTGACAAGTGCAGCCGCGAAAAAAGCAGGAAACAAAAAGAACCGAGGGGAGAGATTTTGTGCGCGATTCGCGCGCGATTTGCAGCAGCCGAACAGCCGAAGAAGCAGTGCACAAGGAGCAAGGATAAAAAGGATACAGAGCTACAGATAAGAGGCAGAAGGAGGAAGTGAATCAGTGAACAATTTTAGAGACTCTTTCCCGCATGCCCGCGCCGCAATGTGCGTGGCTGCCTATGCACTGACAAAGGCCGAATGCAGCCGCAAGGTATGTAAGGCGCAAAACCACAACCCACCCCCTGACCGACACCCCCACCCCCACCGCCACATCCTCATTTCACTGGAAGGAAGTGCACTCCAGCCACACATCTTCCATCGGAATCGATCCCGCCTCATCTCATCTATAAATCCTGAAGATCTCCAGAAATCTCTCGGATACACACATTGAAATTTGATTCCGGGGCTTTTGCTCCCTCTGATTCACATGAAGGACATTTGGTTTTGTGCAATTTTGAGCGTAAGAGAGAGATGCAGCAGCTGCCTTTGTCTTCTCTCCCTCTCACTCTCTCTCTCTCTCTCACTCTCTCTCTCTCGCTCTCTCTTATCTTAAGTTCGACTTCAAGTTTCGGCTACTTCTCCCTCACGCTCTCCCTGGCTCTCTCTCTCTCTCTCAGTCATTAGCACTTTGATGGAGAATCGTCGTGGCCTAGAGCCCCCCCTTGCAGCTCGATCCCCTTCCCTTGTTCTCGTGCAAATTTTCGGTGCATCTGCATACAAAGATACAGAGGGACACACACACGCACACAGTTACAAAGACATAACCCGAGCTGCAGGAAGTCACTCAAGGCAGCAGCATACGCGGAAAGGAGTGTGGTGCGGTGCGGGGGGAGTGCAGAGCAGAGCAGAGCGCCGAAAGCGGAGCACAGTAGCCGCCCTGCAAAAAGGCAGCAACAGCAGCAGCAACAACAACGTCCGATCTCTGCTGGCGTCTCTGCTGCTGCCGTCGTCGTCGTCAATGCATTGTTCGCTTCTACCTCCTCTTCCTGTCCTGTGCACACCCCCTCTCTGTTCTCCTCTGTGGCTCTGCCATTCTCCGCCTCTTCGGCCTTTGCAGCCGACTGTCGCTCTGACTGCAGTTTCCCGAAGCTCCCCAGGGCCAAGGCAGCAGAGGATCTTGGCACTGCGCTTCGGCTCAGAGGCACGACAGCCAGCCAGCCGCCCGACTGCGGGCCGAAAGCCAACAGCCGAAAGCCGCAACCGAAGCAGAGACCCGACCCAGAAAAGTGCAGTTTGCTGTTCAGCGTCGCACCGAACAAACGTACAACGTGTCTCGTGTGGCAGCTCATCCGCCGCCTCATCCGCCGATCCGTTGCCGCTCTTCGGCCTCACGCACAATCATTTTTCATTCGCAACAGAAACAACAGCAAAAAAAACCCCGTAAACCGTGAAAGCCCGGCCCGGACACGGACAGCTCCGGCATAGGACGACCCCCTCCCCCCACAAAGTGTATTCTTCCCCCCCTCCGTCCTTTCTTTTGTTTTTCCCCACTCTTTTTTTTGTTTGTTTTGTTGATTTTTAAGTAAATTGTTTTTTGGCGGACAAATTAGGATAGATCCTTGCCACCCGCCACCCGCAACACACACAACTTGCAACCTTGCAACCTCGTGTGGCTTTAGTCAGAGAGTGAGAGACCCTCACTCTGCCGCAACTTTAACCTCAACTTTGACCTCAGCAACACAGCACCGAAATACCCGTACTCAGGAATCCACAGGATTAAGACCAGCAGACCAGCAGCACCAGCAGCAGCAGCAGGTAAGCAAGCGCCGGTGCAGCCGCCGATCAGCCATCCACCGGTAGAGCAGCGGGCTGAGAATGTTCCACAACTTTCGCTTTTCATCGGCCGCAGTAGAACGTGGGGCACGGTAGGGGGGGACCAGAAAAATGGGACAACAACAAAGGAGACAGAAGCAGAGAGAGAGAGACACGCACTCAACCACAAAACGAGATGCGGGGGCTCCAAAATCCTCTGTCTACGACTAGCCTCTGTGTGTCCCCCCCACCCCACCGCGCTGTTGCTTTGGTTAGTTGTTAGGGCGACCGAGACCGAGACCCACAGACCAGAGGACCAGACAGAGGCGACAGGCAACAACAATGTGCCACATCCAACATCCAGAATCCACATCCCGCCCCTGCCCGCCATTACCATTCGCAGCCCCACAAAAGCCACAAAGACCGGTACCCTACTCTTGCCACACAGACACACCACACACACACACACACACACACACGTGCAACACAGTGGCAGAGTCGGGGAGTCGGGAGCCTAGGTGACGTAATGGCTACTACTCCACTAACACATTTTTCTGCATTCCTGCACCGCGTGCTGCTGCTGCTGCTGCAGCAGCTACTGCAGGAAGGGGGGCATGCTACAGAGAGTCAGTCGCACGACGACGACGACGCGAGAGAAAAACTGAATGAAAATTGCAGGCAGAGTCAGGCAGCAGCCAACGAAGCGTGTGCCTAGCGAAAAAAGGAACAACAAAAAAAACACAGCAGAAAAAACAGAAAAAAAAACGAGAAGCACGAAACTAGAGACAGAGGAAGCCAAAGACCAGAAAGCAGACTACGACAACAGACATAGATAGAGAGTGAGTGAGAGAGAGAGAGAGAGAGGGAGAAAGGGACGACGACGACTCACACACGTGGTGGAGCCATGGAGGATGGCTGGAGGATGGGGATAGGGATGGATGATGATGATGGCACTAGAAAAAATAAAACAGAGACTCGCCAAACTGGTGGCCGCCACAGCCGCCGCCTGACGAGGAGACTAGACAGCGTCGGAGGGAGAGGAGAGACAGAGCGAGAGTGAAGCTTGCAGTGTCTATGCGTGTATGTCTGTATGTCTGTATGTGTGTGTGTGTGTGTGTGTGTGCGAGTGGCCGACATTCAAGGTTGACTGCAATTGTTGCAGTAGCCAGCCAGCCTCTTCCTCTTCGTCTGCCTTCCAATCATGCAATCGAGACGTGTTCCAGGAACCACACCACAGAGAGAGAGCGAGAGAGAGTTTCAGTGCAGTGTTTCGCAGAGAGAGAAAGAGTGAGCGAGCGAGCGAGCGAGTAACGTAACAGTAAAACTGACGCGAAGACTGAACATTTTAGGGCTTCTTCTTCCGCTCAAAAGGGACTAACGGGAAATAGTAGGAGAGCAAGAAAGAAAAGAAGTGAAAGAGCTGGCGAAGGAATAGCGGCAGAGGCACAGTGGAAAGAAGAGACGCGCTGCTCCGTTTGCCATTTACAGTTAATCAAAAGAACAGAGCAGAAGTCGTTCGGAGTTCGTTCTCGCTGTCGGAGTTCGTTCTCGTGTGGGGGGGGGCAATTAGAAGAAGCCTCTCTCTCCCCAGAGAGGGGTGTGTAGGGTGTGGTGGTGGAGGCGGCGGCGGCGGCATTACTTCCGTTAGCCTTGGCTCTCAATCAACAGAACAGCAGAACCAGAAAAGAACAGAACAGAACAGAAAGAAAGAGTCACAGCCGGCGGCCAATTGAGGCGGTCGGGTCGGTCCCACAAGTGGACACACACCATACAGATAGATACACCATTTCCTATAGTAGTTCCCTCTCCCCCCACCCTTTTTTCGAGGTGACTCATTGAAAAGCGAGAGGGGGAGAGAGAGAGAGAGAGAGAGGGAGAGCACTTGTTTGGCTGCAACTTCAAAGCACATCCACATGCACAAGCCCATGCACACACGTTGCAGCGACAGACAGATGCAATAACAAACAACTTGCACACAAAGCCAGCCCAGCCATAATGATCATGATGATGATGATGATGGTGCCATTCAAGGCCACGCGACGATGACTGGAAGGAGGAGAAGACTAGCAAAAACAAACAGAAATAAAAAAAAGAGATAGAAAAAACACAAAAGAGAGACAGAAACAACAACAGCAGCAGCAGCAGCAATAACAACCAAGTGCATAGTTATCGCTATCGACAAAGTAGGCGCAGATCATGGGGATCATGGGAGCAGCATGGGCGAAGCAGGGGGCACAGCGGAATGGAGCAGAGCAGAGGAATAGGCTGGCTGGGCTCCAATCGAGAGTCAAGTTCTCGGAAACGGTTACTCCAAGGCCAAACCCTGGAGATAGACAAACAAATGGCATGGTCGAAGGCGGTGGAGGAGGAGAATGAGGGACAAAGGCAGCAAATAGGAGAAGTAGGGACAAAGGCAGAAAAGTAGAGGCAGGCAACAGCCAGCAGAAGAGTGAAAAGAGGGAGCGAAGACTAGACAGCGACAACAAGATAGTAGAGGCTTCAACTTCAGTCTCCTCTCCTCTCCGCTCTACTCCACTCCACTCCACTCCTCTGATTCGCTGCTTCTTTGCTTCTCTCTGTTTTGCATTGCCTACTCCTTTCGCCCTCCTAAAGCTCTACATTTTGTTCGCGATGTTTCTATTTTCTGCAGCAGCAGACGACAGACAACCCCATGCACTTCTGTCCCGTTCCGTTGCCTGTCCCGTTCCCTTCCCTGGCTGATCCTCTTCCACTGTTCCACTCTTCCACGCTGCTTCCAGGCCTGCTGCTGGCTCAGTCAGTCAGTTGGTCATGAGTGTCATGTGGAATTGTTGTTGTTGGTGGTGGATGGTGGAATGGCGGAGGGTGTCTGCTTGGCTGCCCCCGTATCTTTCCCCACCCCGTCCAGCACTTTCGTTGACATTTTTTGTTTTCCACTCACTTGTGCACTCTTTTTCTTCGATCTCTGTCGTCTTGTCTCGGGGTTTCAGCTTACATCGGGGCCGAGGGTTGTGTGTGTGTGTGTGTGTTATATAAAAAACAAAAAAATTGTTGGCTAAGGCTTAGAGAGCTTCGTTTTGCGACGGGTAATACGAGACGAGTATTAACGGTAAATGTGACAGTGACAGTGGCCGTGACTGTGCCACAGTAACCCTCACAGACGCCCCCTGTCCATGTGTGTGTGTGTGTGTGTACTGGGAAACCGTAATTGGTACACACACACACGTATGATGCACATTGAGCCCCATTCCATTCCAATATCGCTACCGCTTTTCTTGCATCCTCGCACAATGCATTGAAATTTAAAAAAAAACACACAAAATAATAATATAAAACACCAAAAGATCAACGGCATTCGCAGGCAGTCCCGAAAAAGTACTGCCTGGCCCCATATGCACATGTGTGCGTGTGTGTTTGTGTGCCTAAAAATAAGCCCCAACAGCAGCAGCAGCAGCAACAGGCCCCGACTCCCCTTGCTCCATGATACATATGTATATCTGGAATCTCCTACATACATACACACTCGTATATTGCACATGCGGCAGCAGCAGCAGCAGCGGAGGCGGCATCGTCGATCGCAGAGTTCTCTCTCTCCCTCTCTATCTCTATCTCACTCGCACAATTTGCTGAACACATTTTTTATCTAATAACCTTGTGCAATGTTATTAAACCCAAAAAGTTTCTTAACCTCGTAGCAGCGACCAAGCAGCAGCCGCAGCAGCAGCAGCGCCGAGTAGAGCGAGCAACGCAGCGACTGCGCCAGCAGAACAGCTTTTTGATGAGAAATGCTAATACATTGTAGTATGCTTATGTGTGTGTGTGTGTGTGTGTTGCGTGTCTGTGCGTGTGCGATCGAATAATCAGCAGAGCAGTAACAAAGCTCAAGGGGGTATCGGTTGTGGGATAGACGGCAAAGTGTGGGGAGGGGGCGGGCTGACAGCCCGTTTTCCTTCTTTATATACGATATGCGCCTGCATATGTGTGTCAATTGATCGCCTGCACATATTTTCGAGCTTGTGTGTGTGTGTGCCTGTGTGCCATATTGCGAAAAATGGTCTATAAAATTAATGAGCTGGCACACACACGCACAAATAATACACATGTAAATGCATCTCTACGGTCGCCGCCATATCAATATGTATGACAACACCCAAAACGGGGGAATGGGGGAATGTGCAAAGAGAATGAGAGCGTTGGAAAGGCAATGCCAAAAGCAAAGCAAACAAAGTTCCAAGTTCCATGTAATGCGAATTCAATTGTACGCATACACACACACACACATGCACCAGCAGCAGCAGCAGCAAGAGCGAGAGTGAGCGAGTGTGAGCGGGAGAGCACATTCATTGCGTTGGCTGCGCAGCTGACTTTCGACTGCAGCCCCGCAACTTTGCTTGCGCGCTCTCTCTCTCTCTCTCTATAACATCGTTTTCGGTCACTCTGCACCTCCTGCTGCCGCCTCCTCCTCGCCTTCTCGACGGCAACCCCCCTTCCGGAGGCTTTTGTTCTCCGCCAGTAATTTGCCGTTTTATTATTTTTTTGCGCTGTTTCCTTTTACATTATTCGCATTTGCTTGAACTTTTTGAGTGCATTTCGCATTTCAATTTTCCCGAATCCCCATTTCCAGTCGACAGACCAAACTAAAAAAAATATTTACTGCTGCGCTGGCAACTTAGAAGCGCATTTCTTTGCCCCCTCCCTCCTTACCGCAACCTGTCGGACAGGCAGGGCTGCCTATTCCCTACTATTCGATACCGTTATGCTCTTACGTAGCCGTTTGCTCATTTTATTTTGCCAACGTCAACGACGGGCCAACCCGTTCCCAGGCGACTGGCCAATGGAATGCAAATTTCCAATTTCGGAACAGAAAACAGACAAAACAGAACCCGAGACGCAGCAGAAATGGCGCAGTAGCTACCCCCTCTCCCGCTAACAGCACAGAAGCAAAACGAAAGACTACTTACAGTGATCTCTGGCAGATAGGAGACATCATCGATAGAGAGACGTGGGCGCAGCAGCAGTGTTTTGGGCACGAGGTGAATGCACCCCATCCCCACGAGCGGTCAGCGCGGGCGCGGAGTGTAGCGACGCGGAGTCCCGCTAGAACAGTCAGCGACGGCGTCGTTTCGTTTGTTTGTTATTTTCGTACGTTTTTGCAATTTGCAGTTCAATGTTCATTAGATGGAGAGGGGGGAAAGGGAGGACAATTGACTGATTGGAAGTGGTCGACCAGGGGGGAGAGAGAGAGAGGGACAGTTATCAGGCGGCTTGCTCGCTCGAGCGATAATGGAACGAACGGGCACGGTTCGTTTCGGAGTTACACGCTTCCCGACAGTTGAACGCGCCAGCCACAGTTCAAAGCCCCGAGCAACGGCTGCAGCAGCGTCGACGCAGACGATGACGACAGCGCGCACACACGAAAAAGCACAAATCACTCACTTCCCCTTCCTCTTCGGGTATGGGGGGTACAGGCACTGGCACTGTTACAAACACAGAACACAAAACGAAAACCTTCAAAGGAACTCCCCACGGGGATCACTCCAATTGGGACGACCATTTCCGCGGAACAGATCCAAAGCCCAACGCGTCACACTCAAAACTAAACGGAAAATGCGGCACCGCCACGATCTAGCGGCGAAACTATTTTGCCGAGCAGCACTTTACATTGCTAGTTTTCCAGCTTTCGAGAGCGCTAGATACACGAATAGGAGAGAGAGGAGAGTCCCACAGAAAACGCTCAAATAGAAACCGCACAAAAACTACTCACGAAACTAGTTGAGTGAGAGCGGGGAGCTTTCGAGCGACACATCTATTGAGTGCATTTGCATGATCATGCTCAAACGCTACGCTCCCTCTCCCTCTTTGTCATCTAACTCATGGAAGTTAGGCTTGAGGGATAGGATTCGCGTTGCTTGTCTAGCATCATTAGGAGGTACGATACTCTTCTACTCTCGCGCCTGCTCTTGCTCTTTCCCACACTCCCTCGCATACACACACATGAGCAATCTCTTGCGAACGGGACAGAGAGCTTTTTCGACTTTGGCTCGCGATTTGTTGAATTTTGCTGCGGGGTAAACGACCGAATGTCCGACACACGATGACTAGGTTAAGGTGAAGGTCAAATTAGCGAAAAATGCAAAACAACTACAGCAACAGAGAAGGAAGCATGACAGCAAGAGGGAGGGCGAGTGAGAGAGGGAAGGAAGCGGGGAGCCAAAGCTGACGGCGCAGTCGCAGCGCACTAACAATAGAAATCAACTTTGTCAGCGTTAAAGCAACAAAGACTGTGCTGGCTTCGGTAGAGGGGAGTGGGGAGGAGTGGAAGTCGCAAAAAGAAGTTGAAGCGTAGACAAAAGTTGTCTGCTGTCTGCCGGTAGGGGGAGGGGATCGGATCGGATCGGATGGGCTCTGATGTAGGCACAGTAGGAAGCTCAGCCATGCAGGCGGCGGCAGAGGCTCACATACATATATACATGTATGTATGTACATATGTACACAAAAAGCCAAGGCCTCCGATCATAGAAGGGGGTATGGACAGGGGACAGGGACACAGATCCGCAGACAGTTGTGCTTTTTTGTGCTTGTCTGCTGTCTGCCGATCCCCCTGCCTGCCCCTACCCTGACTAAGTTATTCAAGTGGATCCCTCTCGCCGCCACCATCCTCCAGCAACGATAGACAAGCCCCAAGGCAGTGACTGGGACTTTGCTGCTGCTGCTTGCTGCCTTTTCGAGATGGTGTTTGTCCGCAACGCTCTCACACATCAACGCTTCGCTCTCTCGCCTCTGCCTCTCTCTCTCACTCGCACGCTTTGGACTCGCTCTCTCTTCCTAAAAAAGCGTCGGCTGCGCTGCCTTCTAATGTGGTTTTCTCACTCTCTCACACACACACACACACACACTTGCACATGTGGCTGGCTGCCAGACGACAATCGTCTCTATTATGCGCAACTAGCTGTGGCAGCGACGCAGACGGTGACGGCGAGGCAGAGCAGAGCAGAGCAGACGATGAACGCGAGACCTTGAACTTGGACTCAGTTTTCGAGTTGAAGAATTGGGTTTTGTTTTGAATTGTTTTTATATGTATGCCTGTCTGCTATCTCGTTCCCTCTCTCGCTCTCGCTCTCTCACTCGCCCGGGCATGTTCTATGTTTGCTTTTGGGTTTGACGGTGTTTGATGGAGGAGGCACTGGAGGTTAGGTGTTGTGTGGCGACCCCCTTCATTGCCTGCAATTAGCCTAATGGGCTAATTAACACGCATTAATCAGGTGCAACTAGGGTTCCAGTACACCCTACCCAACCCTACCCAACCCTACCCTACCCTACCCCACTACTGTGGCGGTCATGTCCTATATACATATGTAGCATAGCATACACACACTCACACAGCAACGTGCAAAAGGATGAGCACATTTGCCTATGCAGATGCCGTGTAATGCCCCGTTATGCTGGACGCAGACGAGTTCAGTTCACGTGGTGCCTGGTCCCCAACTGCACTTGCAGTGAGAGGGAACTGCCTCCTCCCTCCCAATGCCTCTCTCTCACTCTGCTCAGTCTCTGCTTGCGTCTGTCTAGCATTTGTCTAGCCCACCCGACACACACAGCCGTTACAGACACAGACACAGACACAGCGTGCTGCATTTCCACTCTGGGGCTGCTGTAACGGTGCCTTGCGACGTCATCGTCATCGTCATCGCCATCGTCTCTCCCTTCCCTCTTTGACTAGTTTTTACACAGAACTTTCGCTTTCGATGGCTCTGGCTGTGTGGCTCTGGCTGCCCTGCGCTCTCCCTCTCACTCTTTGCCACTCGTCACGTGTGTGTGTGTGCTTGTATGTGTGGGGTTTTGTGTGTGATTTGGACGTTAGATTTTACATTTGGCCGGCATTCCTCTCCTCGGGAGGGGGTGGGAAATGTGTGCGATGTGAGCGCCAGAGCGTCTAGCCGGCAACAAGTGGAACTGTCGCCCCACTGGGCCCCGCGTGTGTGTGTGTGTGATTTTATGATATGTATGTGTATGTGATGTGGTTGTCCATGCGGGGGGCCTGTGGGGGACCATGTGTAGATGTTGGTGGTGACTGACCTTGTTTAATGTTTTGTAAACTGTCGTAGGAATGGGGAATGGTGCTGGTACACGACCTGACAGCAGCAACTAAAATCAACGCAACACACACAGCAGAATGGAGACAGTGTCAGCGGCAGTAGTAGGTGCGTGTGAGTGTGTGCATAACTAAATCGCATAGCCTTGAAAATAGAAATCGCACACAGAAACAGAACTGACGGGGGAACAACAACGATAGGAACAACGAATGCCAAAGCTAAAGCAAAGTCAAAAGAAATCCACAAAAGTTTTCGGACAAACAAAAAAGAAAGAAAAAGCAAACAAACGCACACACACACACCGACAGAAGCTAAGAATGAAAGAAAAGCAGAGAGAAGTAGGAGTAGAAATAGAAGAGTGACACGCGAGAGAGCGCGCAAAGACATGTGGTTGGAAGGGGGCAGAGAGAAAGAAGATGACGGCGGCAAACAAGTTTGCACACGTTCCAGTGTCAGTGCTGCGCAACAACTAAGAGCTAGAAACATGCGGAACTCACACGAAAATATATTTCACTTGTATCTATACAATTTGGCATATTGTCTACAATATTCGATATTCCATATGCAGCTATATTTATAGTATTTTCTTGATCAAAGAGTTGTTTTGGGACTGAAACCATTGAAAAGCCGCCATTCCCGCTAGGTTTAAAAACGCCAGATTTTATCAGAATAAACTAGCTGACAGCACTGCTACAAACATTAGCATTAAAACCCGTGCATTCGTGCGAAAAAATGGCAACAAAAAAAATGTACAAATTTTATCAGAAAATGAAGCGTATCTAGCGGGCAGCACTGCTACAAACACTAGCATTGTGCATATGGAGATGGTGGTTAGAGCGAGAAAGAGGTGGTGGCCGAAAGTGCGAGAAGCTAATCAATTTGCTAGATCTATGCAGAGGTAGTAGTAGTGGGTCGGCTGAGAGTGTGAGGTGTGGTGGGGAGGGGAAGGAATGGCAATGGGAATGTCATAATGAGCTAGAGCCAGATCGGAACGGAAATATATGCATGTGTTGGTGTTGGTCTATTTTTAATGGAATTATACAATTTAGTTTCCAACTGAATAAACTACTTCTCTATCTAATCTCATTTTTTCGGTTCCTCCTTTCTTTCTTGTTTTTTTTTTTGGTTTTTTTGTTTGGTTTTTTATAAGCTACAGCGCAGTCAGCCAAATAATTGCTTTTATTCAAACGCAACACACATACACGCAGAATTGCGAGAGTGTGTGTGCGGGAGAGAGACCCCCGAAAGCAAAAAAAAAACAAAAACAAAAAACGACTGCAACGAAATCAACTTTTTTCTAGAACTATTTTGAAGGCTGCTGGCGGCAGCGGCGGCGTCGCAGCAGACGCTGCCAGTGTGGGATGCGAATGTGCGAAAGCGACAGGGAGAACGGGAGAGAGAGAGAGGGAGAACGAACAAGCGGCGAAATGCGCCAAACAAAATTTAATAATAATACAGCTACAAAATAAAAAAAGCGAAACAAAAAACAACAACAGAAATATAGTATTTAGCCTTGAAAGTTCGTAAACACTACGGCCACACTACCACACACATGCAGGCGTCTGTGCGCCTGTGTGCGTGTGTGAAAGCGTCGTACTGAAGATCTGTTATATGCAGCAAAGAAAGAAATATAACTATACACTTAACCGCTTCACTGGAATGGTGAAATGATCTATTAGGTATCCAATCCGATGCCCCCACAGCCCTGGTAGACATTTCCCACGGCGCCGCTGCCGCTGCCCCTGTCCCAACAGGCGACCACCAGACAGACTGGGGGGGGGAATAGTAACGCGAGTGCTTCCCATGTGTCGGGTAATGCGAGCCCAGGCGAGACCTTCGATCGGGGGACGTAATTGGAGGCAATTGTTGGAGTCCAGTTGGAGTGTCTACCAATCGGAGGTGTCAGCGGCGCCTGGAGAGTCTGGCTTTAGATACTTTTACGTCTGCTTCTGTCTCTGTCTCTGACTCTGACTCTCTGACTCTCTGCCTCCCAGCCCCCAGCCCCCTGCCAACACTGTCTATGCTGTTACCATTGCCGTGCCATGCCATTATTATTAGTTGTTAGTCAGCCACGGCAGCGACGCTGGCAGAGGGACAGTGCCCAGCGACAGAGGCAGCGACTTCGACTGCGACGCGTTCAGTTTTGTTCTATGCACAAAAATCTGCCTCTACCTCTGACACAGAGAGCAAAAAAGAGAGAGAGAGAGCGCGAGAGAAACCCAAATTTGACGCTGGATTTTTTTTTGCCAAAAAAAAAAGCTGCTAGCGTCGCTGCAGGCAGCATGCGCCCCTACGTGAGTGTGTGTGTGCTGCGTCTGGGAATTCTTAGTACATTCTAAAACGGTCGCAATCGGTCGGCTGTCGCAGCCCAGGTTCAAGATGGATTCCAGGTGCAAATACAAAAAAAAACACACACACACACACATGAGTGTGTGTCCCTGTTGCTGTCCCTGTCTGTCTCTAGGGCAATCCTTTGGACAGCCTGCGCGCCTAGCCTCCGACGCCGAAACGCCAACAGAGTGTGCGCGCGTTCGCTCTCCGGCTCTGGCTCTGGCTCTCTCTCTCGCTCTCTCTTCCAGACGCAAGCAGAATTTGCCAAAATTTCGTTGGATAGTTTCGCATGTGTGTGTCCTAATGCGCTTTTTCGGGTGCGTCGTCAGCGTCGACGCCGCCGCTGGCCAGGCAGAAGCACAAGCAGAGCCACTGGCAGTGGCAGTGGCAGAGTCGGGCACTCTCTTCTTCTTCGGCGCGAATTCAGTCGAGTTTCTACGCTTGCAGTCGCCAAACGCAGCAAGCAAGCAAGCAGCAACAAATCAGCAGAAGCAGCAGCAAGCAGCAGCAGACCCAGTCCCTGGCATGCCAGGCAGCAGCAGCGTGCCTTTAGTCTACCGCAGACCTCACCAAACGCAGAACGCTCTCCACACGACGCTCGCTCGTTGTTCGCTCCGCCCGCCGGATGATCCTCAATCAGATCCTAGATTCTGGTCTCCTCAAACCAGCCCTGGGCGGTTGCGCCCCTCCTCCACCCCCACCCATAACACACAACTCTCGATGAAATCGTCAAAATAGTTTAGTTTTAGTTTATTTGTTTTTGCATCGGTTCGTTCGTTCGGTCGGTCGCTCGGTCGGTTCGCTACGGTTTTGGTCCCACTGTAGTTTCAATTCTAACTAAAACCCCCCACTCCCCCCATTGTCGTGCGCGCGTGTGTGTGTGTGTGCCCCTTGCTCAACAATACAATTTTTTTGTACATTTTCTTGAGTGACCAAACAAAAAAAAAACCAAACAAAAACAAAATAAAAGATCTCATAAAATTGCGTATACGCCAGCAGAAATCCCCAAGAAATTTGCAAACACTGCAAAACACACACCAAAAAATGTTTGAAACTCAAACGGAATTCCCCCCCACCCACAAAGAAAGGGTAACAGCAGCATCGGTTTGATCGTGATCCAATTGGATAGAAAGGTGAGAGTCGCCATGCCCCCCACCACCCAAAGGGGGAGACGGTCAGTGGAGCCGGTCGGGAATATGATGATGGGATGACGGTATCGTCTTCCATCTGTGTGTGTGTGTGTGTGGGTTGGTGTGTGCGTTCCCATAGACAAAGAACCGTTGGCTTGAGCTAAGCTGCGCAGCGCTGTCGCTGTCGCTGCTCTGCTCTGGGTCTGTCAGTGGAGCTATTTTTATATACATGAGCTTTTTGTATGTGTGTGTGTGTGTGTGTGGGACAGCTCCACAAAGTGCAGCGCACTCTGCCGCGCGCTCTCTTCAGGCAGCGGACTTATCTAATAGTTTTCACTTTCAATGTCGTGGAAAAATAACAAAAAAAAAGCAAAAAAAAAAGCTCTGCTGCGTTGTGCGGTGAGCGATAAGCAGGCAGGCACAGCGCAAGAGTGTGAGGGAAAGGGGAGCGGGAGCGGGAGGGGGAGGAGGTAGGGAGAATGAATGCTAGCAAAAGTTTTAGCTATTCAAATGAAATTGTTGCGATTGCTTTTTTGGTTTGCTTTTGCGTTTGCTTTTGCATGGTGTCTTTCTCTCTCTTTCCCTCTCTCTCTCTCTTCCTGCAGCGATCAGCGATGCGTGCCTGCTGTCCTCATTCCACCATTCTCTCTTCGGTCGCCATTCCTCCTCCCCCCCCACTCCACTCCACATTCTCGAGTACAAGTGTTATATGCTTATGCTTGTTATATATTTTGTATTTGCCTCTGTTATAGTTATACTATTTTTTTGTTGCTGCTGTTGTTGCCTACCTCCCGTTTTTGCGATGCGTTTGCTCTTTTTTCTCACTTTTACCTTGTTTTTTTTTTTCATTTCATTTCTTTTATCTGTTCTGTTCTTTCGGTGGTTCTGCACTCGTTATAAATTTTTTGCGCTGTCTGCACACAAAACCCCATGCCCCCCGCTCTGCTCAACGCTCTGCTAATTGTCTTGCAGATAGTTTTTTGTGCTGTTATTTTTTGTTTTTGGTTTTTGGTTTTTTTTTTTACCGTGTGACATAGAAAACTGGTCGACGAAAATGCGTCGTCGCCGTGGTTGACATTTTAAACTGCATTTGTTAACAATTTTTGGTACATTTTGCGAAGCACAAAGCGAGTGAGAGACGGAGTGAAAAGTGCGGCAGGGGGAAAAAAGCAGCTAACAAATGCGGAAACTTTATGCAAATGTAGCAGAAAATGTAATGCATGGAGCGGGGAGGGAGAACTTGGAATAGTTGATGCATTTGCAAACCAATTTCCATTATAGTATGTGGATAATCACATCAGATTTAAATGGTATTGACGGGTTATTTCTGATGGCATTTGTTTAGAATTTTTTTGGTATTTTCTTATTTTTTTTTCTCTTGTTTTTTCTTGCAATGAAATTCTCGGATAGCAAAGAATCCTATATGTATGCTATATATCCACATTCCTTCAATTTTCAGCTTTTGCTTAAATGTGTCCGTTCGCTTATGGGCAATTTATGCGGAAAAATGTGCCGTATCCAAGTTAACTTTGTGCCCAATGGAAATGTTTCCTGTTTCTTAACTTGATTTTAATTTGCAACTTTCTCTCTTTGCAGCTAAACAATAAAAACTAAGGAAAACCAACAAAAAGTATCCACTCAATACAGAGAATAGAAAACAACAACAGCGAGAGAAAAACACTCCAGAGATAGAAGAGATAACCCGCATTTTCGGGACCCAAAAGTCGCCCTACCTTTATACAAAGGGGGCACATTAACAGCCGCCAACATACGCAAGAAGGTGACCTCGAAGAAGGCCAGCGTTGTGTCGGTTGACGACGATCACAACAACAATAACAACCACAACAACGACCACAACGCTCGGCAGGCAACACCAACACTAGCAGCAATCCATACATCGATCAACACCACCCCCAATCGTACGCCCACATTGACACCGATTGCCACGCCCATACCAACGCCCACACCAACACCCACACCCAAACCGGACACAACTGAACAAGCGCAGGATTATCAAAGCAAAATGGACGACACACAGCATTTCTGCCTCCGTTGGAACAACTATCAGAGCAGCATCACATCGGCATTTGAGAATCTGCGGGACGACGAGGCCTTTGTGGATGTCACCCTCGCCTGTGAGGGGCGCAGCATTAAGGCGCATCGCGTTGTCCTCTCCGCCTGCAGTCCCTACTTCCGCGAATTGTTGAAGGTGAGTCCTCGTCTCAGTCTCTGTCTCTATATAACTCTGATCTTGCCCTTCCCCCTGAGTGCGAGAGAGTGACCCACTTAGCTGTCTCCCTCTGACTGCCAGTCGCTGCTTTCTGTTTTGTTTTTTTTTTATCTGCCATGCCACACACACATGTGCAGCAGCCGTTGCTTGGGGGGTTGGGGGATCTCCAATGCATGTGTATGTATCCATAGATAGAGAGCTACATTTTCGTGAGTCATTTGGCGAAAATTAAACCACTGGGAATCAAACTTGAATGGACCTTCAAGACAGAGAGAAAGAAGCCCAGACGGAGCTGAGCCCTACCGGAGACGTTACAGAAAGTTTGCTTAGCGTTTTCCGGTCTTCATGTTGGGGTTTTTCCTGCCTTCTTTTGGGCGGAAAATGGCGTAGTCGGTTGTGTGTGGCTTTTAGCTAAAAAATATTATGCCAGGGAAACTGCTCTCTGCGGCAGCAGGGGTCCGGGGGCCATAGACTGCGTTCTGTTTGCATTTTAATTTATTTAGTTGCACACGAAAGGAGTGGCAGGGGCAGGAGAACCGCAACAGCCATGATAGACACGAAAGGAGGGCAAAAACCAAAAGCAAGGCAGGAAGGAAGGAAGTTAGTTGTGTGTACAGTCCGTAACATGTCATAAAGTTTTGCCTTGCTTGTGCCCTCGTCGTGGTGTCTCTGTGGCAGGTTTGTGGTGCAAATTAGTCGATTGCTGGAATGTCCTGTCTTTTCCTTCCGGCCTTCCTTTTGTCGCCACTGCTACTGGGGGGGCCACGTTACGTATGATTGATTTGTGTCGCCTGATCATGCAACAACGCATGAGGATCCCAGTCCTGGGGCTTGCCACCCGCTCCCCTCCCCGCCCATTTACGTGCCGTCTGCCCTGCTAATCCTTGAAGTTGCTGCGGCCCCAAGTTGCAGGCCAAAGTAAACTTCCAAACTAATGCAGCTCCTCCCTGTTCCTGTCCCCTCTACCACACCGCTCCCTGCCCCGTGGAGGTTGGGGGGCTTGGGTCTGCAGCTTTGCTTCATTATTTTTATTATGACATTAAAATTATGTGAATCGGTTGTTGTTCGTCGACATTTGCCCGCCAAAAACTTTTGCGGCAGCCACAGCCCTCTGCATTGAAAATATTTGCACGCAATTGCGGTTTTTTGGTGGAAGAGGGACACAGCTAGTTAGAGAGCGACAGAGCGACAGGACAGGAGGGGGGCGAGAGGCAGAGCGTGATGATAGTGGGGAAAGAGTGAGGGGCAGAGGAAGAGCAACGTTTGCCATTTGCATTGTAACGGAGCTGTCATTGGGGCAATGGTGTGGCAGAGTGGTGTTGGGTCGGCGGGGGGCAGGGGCAGGGGCTGCAGTAGAAATTATATAAATTACAAAGTGTACCCAGCCCCCTCTCTTTCTCTCGTTCAAGGATACCCGCCCATCCTTGTCTCGTCCTTCGACATGATTTGTTAACATGATAGAAAACTTAGTGCTTTCCGTTCTCCGTTACGTTCCCCGTTACGTTCCCCGTTACGTTCCCCGTTACGTTCCCGTTCCGTTCCGTACTGCTCTGTTCTGTTTCTGTTATTATTTGCCGTTTTTTGTTCCAAATTATGCGCACGGCCAAGAAAGAGAAAAGATGGGAGGCGGAGAGGGATAGAGACAGAGAGAGAGAGGAATATTAAGCCAAGTATCTTAGGGTCGCAGGCCTACGAAGTGGATACCCTTTGCAGAGCCAGCGTTTCATTCCGTTTTATTCCGTTTCGTTTCGTTTTTGCATGCAGATAACGCAGGCATACAGAAAGGTAGTTCTGTTTCATAGATACAAAAATATCCGACAGATATATTTAGCTACTGCAACGACAGATACATTATAGGCGCGCGATTCTTCCGTCTCTTTGTCACGCAGTAAGGGTATAAAAGGAGCCTCGTTTGCCAGCGAAGAGAACTGCAATTAGGAGAGCGATGTATTATGGGGAATGGGCATGAGGCATGAGGTAGAGTCAGTCGGTGACTCTGATTACGCAATGGTAACACGGCTATGGCAACGGCAGAGGAGGGGCATGCCGCTCTGCCCTCTCGACTGAAACTCTGAAAACAAGAACATGTCTCCGTCTCTCTGTCTCCGTGAAAGTTTCGCAAGATCCTCCCTGGTGCGCCCTGCTTGTGCTCCTTGCTCCCTGCTCCCTGCTCTCATTCTCAAACAACAACAGAAAAAGTCGGCATTTAATTTGTTAAAAAGGCCAACTAAATGCAGGGGGAGGGGCAGTGGCAGTGGCAGCGACAGCGGCAGCGGCAGCGGCACAACAGCAAACGTGCAACAAAGGGTCGCAGTTGCATTTTTCTTGAGTTTCTCCTCCTTTTAGGGGCATTTCTTGATTCTGTTATTTAATTTTTTTTTATATTTTTTTTTACTGTTTGGCCGTTTTTGTTTGGGTGGAAATTATGTACCCAAGAAATTAGTATACAAAAAAACTTTGCTGGCAACAGAACTTTTGTAAAATTCAATTTGAAATACATGCAACAAAACGACAACAGCAGCAGCAGCAGCAGCAAAAGGAGAGGCGGGGCACACAGCACAAAAAAAAAGAGACAGTCTCGGGGCACCAAAATGCAGCAGCAGCAGCAGCAGCTCAATGGCCAAACTGGACTGGACTGGACTGCACGATGGGCAATGTAGAGGAGACACTTGGCAGCAGCAGCAGCAGCAGCAGCAGATCCTTCTAGCAGCAGTAGGCAGGGGCTGGGGTGGTCACTGGGGCACTTGGCACTTGGCGTCGCAATTGTTCGCGACTTTGCGCCTATGCATAAATATTTAATTAACTGCAGAGCATTATTTTAATTAGGTGTAAAAACTGCCAACAGAACAACACAGACAAGAGCCGAACAGCAGCAGAGGGGGCGGGCGGCTAGCGGGTCAAAGGTGGGGTTAATGGGTTCGCTTGGCATTTGCTAAAAGCATTTGTTTTGTTTGTTGTTGTTTTTTTTTTGGCTTTTTTTTTTTTTTTTTTTTTTTTTGTAAACTGTCAGCAACTGTGCAAATTGCCATTGCCGCTGGCCGTGCCCCACCCCCTCTGGCACCCTTCATTAGCATGATGTGTCCAAGAAATGCAAAGATGGAGGGAAAGTATCTCAAAGTGCGAGTATCTCAAGTGCAAGCAGATGCATGGGGCATGGGTAATGGCGGTTGGGGGTTGGGGGGCGCTGGATGGCTTGCTGTCTGCTCGCATGCGTTGCTGATCGTTCCTCTTTTTTCCTTGCATTGTCGTCGTCTTTCGTTGAATTGACCTCAATTTCGCAATCTGTAAAAATACAAAAAAAAAAATGAAAAAAAAAAAAAAAAAACACACACACACAGATACAGATGCAGGCAATCTTTCAGCGCTAACTCAATTGCAAATATGCGAATTGCACAAGGCGGCAGTAAATAAGACAAAACACACACACACACACACAGCAAAAGCTACAGATACAGATAAAAAGATACACACACAGATATACAGAGAAACGGAGTCGTCCGGGATGCGCGTTGCCGACGATCCAAGGCGAGTGAGACTTGACCCAATTTCTAGTGGAAGCAGCCCAACAGCAGCAGCAGCAGCAACAGCAGCAGCTCCCTTTGTTGGAGTTCCACTTGATAAGTGAAAATTTACAAAGCACACACAGACACACAGAGATACAGCTACTCACATGCCAGTGCTCAGATACAGATGCAGGAGGGTGGGGAGTGCAGAGGAAACTGGAATGCGTTGGCCCTGAACACACACATGGGTGGGGGAGGGGGCATGGGGCATGGCAGCAGCAGCAGCAGCAGCAGCTGAAAAACAGAAACTGAAATCGAATGAAATGTAAACTTACTTCAAATCGGGCGACAATTTGAAGGTTGTCTGGGCAGGCAGGCAGGCAGGCAGGCAGGCAGGCGGGCAGGCAGTTAGGCAGGCTCTTCTTCCTTTGCCAATGAATCATTTAATACATTTAATACATTCAATCCGTTCAAACCACTAAATATCACAAATCGCCTACCATCTCTCTTCGTCCACTCTCTAGAGCACACCCTGCAAACATCCGGTTATACTGCTGCAGGATGTGAACTTCATGGATCTGCATTCGCTGGTGGAGTTCATATATCACGGAGAGGTCAATGTGCATCAGAAGTCACTGCAGTCCTTCCTCAAGACAGCCGAAGTGCTGCGTGTGTCGGGACTCACCCAGCAGCAGGCAGAGGATACGCATAGCGTAAGTGCCAGGCCCAGGCCCGGGCCCTTAGCTGCTATGACATGACCCGCAATTTAATCCAACTCTCCACCACCTTCCACTATTTGTCTCTGCAGCACCTGGCTCAAATACAGAACCTGGCCAATGCCGGCGTACGGACACCGCTCAACACTCACGCCCATCCACATCCCCACCATGGCCCGCTGCATGATGATGGTGGCGCCTCGACATTGTTTAGCCGCCAGGGAGCTGGCTCCCCACCGCCGCCACCACAGTCGCTGCCCTCGCATCTCAACAACCAGCTGCTGAAGCGCATGGCCATGATGCACCGCAGCAGCGCGGAGGAGACCTCGCACGCCCTCAAGCGTCTGCGCGGATCCGCCGATAATGGCCTGCCCCTGGGCAGTGGCAGCAACAACAACAGCCCGGACTTGCCGTCCATTCATGCGCGCAGCACATCGCCACAGCAGACGCCGGCCGACTTTAGCACGATCAAGCACCACAATAACAACAACACACCGCCCCTAAAGGAAGAGAAACGTGAGTGGTGGTGCAGTGGCCGAATGGGTGTCCATCCTTGAGACCAAATCTAACCGAACCCCCCATCTATTGTGATTTATTTCAGGCAACGGACCCACTGGCAACGGAAACACTGGCAACAATGGCGCTAGCAATGGCAATGGCATCTCCATCAGCGATAAATTGGGCAGCCTCACACCCTCGCCCCTGGCCCGTGCCGGCGCCGACGATCAGGTGAAGTCCGAGCCCATGGAGCTGGTCTGCTCCAACAACAATGCCAATCCCAATGATGAGCACAGCAATGACTCCACCGGCGAGCATGATGCCAATCGCTCAAGCAGCGGTGATGGTGGCAAGGGGTCCCTAAGGTAGGCATCCCCCCCACATCCTGATGCATCCGATCTTAGAGACTAAATTGCGGCATTTCTTGTTGATTTTCCAGCTCTGGCAATGATGAGGAAATCGGTGACAGTCTCGCCTCACATCATGCGGCACCACAGTTCCTCATTTCGCCGGCAGAGAACAAAATGTTCCATCCAGCCGCCTTTAACTTCCCAATGAGCAATCTCGATCATTCAGCGTTGCTTGGTGCGTATTCGGTGCAAAGTCTCCTGCCAACATCCTGACGTCACTCCTAACACACTTTTCTTTCTCTCTTTTCTCTCTTCCCTCTCTCGTGCGCTCGCTCGTCTGCCCCCTGCCTCTTCTGCTTGTCTCTATCGCATCGCGGCTCTCTCTCTCTCTCGCTCTGTGCGTCCATTTGTCTACTGTCTCTCGATCAGGTCTCAACACACAATTGCAGCAGTCCGGTGATCTTGCCGTGTCCCCACAAGGTGAGTCCGAGCATTTCTCTATTTTTTGTACTTCTATTGTTTCGCTCTATTTGCGCTCAAAAGCTCATTATTACATTTTTTACATCAAATGCAAAAAATACAAAAAAAAAAGAATATGATAAAAATAATACCAGTAAAAGTACCAGAAAAAATACCAGTAAATATACAAAAAAAAAAAACCAAATGAAAAGCAAAGAAAAAGCAAAAAAGAAAAGACAATTTTCAAAAAAAAAAAAAAATCTGCCCAAAAAATGCTGAGAGATTTATTTAATGCCCGTACAAAAATTTGGTTGAAAATAATCTTTGTTTGATCTTCAATTAAAGTTCATTGTTTTTTGTTGTTGTCGTTTTCTTGTTTGAAAATTTTATTTTCATTGTTTTTTCTCTCGATTTTTTGTTTGAGTTTTCGAACTGACTTGAGAGGCAGTGTCATCCATGCATCCATTCTTTTGTATGTATGTATGAGTGTTGATCAGGAGCAGGACTTTTTGATTTAACTTTCGATTTATACCGATTTATACCTTTGGAGACGACCGATCGATCCACCCCCTGCCCGCCCCACCCCAAGACCGCGGCTCAACAACAACAACAAAAAAAACTGTCGATTGAGAGAACCACTACTACTGTCCTTTTTAATTACCAACAAAAACCGTTTTTCAGTTTGTTTGCGATTCCAAAAAAAAAAAATAAAAATAATAATCAAATACCAAAACAAAAACAAAAGTCGAGTTAAATGTCGTAGAAGCGTACAAATTTCTTTCTTGTTTGATTGTTTCGATGGTAAATGTTTTCATTTGTTTCGGTCACTCACACAAGACACAACAAAAACCACGAAAATCACAAACCCCCAGAACGAGAAAAAATAATAATAAAAAAAATACCACAATTATAAAAAAAAAAAATATACGAATGCAAAATGCAATTTAGATACACGGTTTGTTAGACGCAAGTTATTTATGTATGACAAAAACGCCATGCTGATATATTAATAATGATTACGATGAACGATGATGCGTCACTCGTTACTCGTCACTCGCCACTCGTCAGTGGAATGTTGATGAATGCAGAAGGATAATTGCTAAGCAAACAAAATTCTAGACAAGTTCAGACAGAATAAACACCAAACAACAACAAGGACAAGCAACAGGCAACATCCACACAACCCCCCAAGTTTGTTTGATGAACTACACAAAATTAATTAACTCCATCTCCAACACCACCGCGCCATGGGCCCGGAGGCCTGTTGCATAATGTATGCTGCGGTTAGGCCGCAGCCATCCGGAGCGGCCTCTCCCATCCGCAGATGCCTTTAAAGGTCCTGCGGCTTTTGCGGCTCAATTTGTTGATTGGTGTTTATTGCTTAGGGCAGGAAAACTAGGGAGAACCGTTTTAGATGAGCTCGCTTTTCCGGCTTTTCATTCACGCGCCCGCGCTGAGATATCCACATTCAGATCCAGAACAGAACTAATCAGAAACACACACACTGCAACGACGAGATGAGAAATATATATATAGTTTCCGTGTATTTGTTGTGTTTAATTTCCCTTTTCCTCCCCGTTTTAACGTTCTACTCGTTTATTTTCGTTACCAATTTTCGTTGATTGTTTTTTTTTCTAATTTTTTGTTCCTGTTTCCGTTTTGTTTTGTGTGCTAATTTTTTGTATTCGTAATGAAAACACCCCCACGCCCCCCGCCAAAAGTAAAAAATAAAAACAAAAAAAACCAAGTCAAACTCCAGCAAAATGTACTACAGCAACACGCAGCACTCACCCCGCCAACAAACACACACACACACACACACTCACATATAGACACCCCACCCCACACACACACACATAGTCATAGACATAGACACATCGACACGGCCTTAGACACCAAACACACATGCATACACATACATTACATAATTTAGATATCAAAACATGAGATTAACACAGACAGAAAAGTACGAATTTTCAAGGTTCAGTTTTTAAACCCCATCCTGTACTCCCCCCTCTGTTGCCTCGTTTACGTTTGGTTCAATTACATTCCATTGCGTTCGTTTCCTCCCAGCCCTTGCTACTGCTTCGTTTACGATCGTTTACCATTCTCGCAAAGAGAGCACGCAAATGCTTTTCAGTTTAATTTTGATATAAATTATCATTTGATAACCCCACTGGTCTTTATATGTTTCTTTATGGTCTCTTGCGTTCCGTTCCGTTCCGTTCTGTACCATTGCGTTCCATTATCTTTCGTTCTTTAACCTTGTGTTCCATTCCGTTTGTTGCCCTGAGCCTTAACCAAACCAAACCCCCCAGAGACCACGAGAACACAAGACTCTCCCACAGGCGAGACTTCTTGATCCTTTGAGGAGGAGTCTCCGCACACCACACAACCCGAGTACATTTTGCAAATAAAAATTTTATTGGTGTCAAACGTTTTTTTAGTTTCCATTTGTAAAACGCAACGCATTTGAAGATCGAATATATATACAAATACTTACATAAATATATATATATATATATTGAATATTGAACTCTTTCCTTTATTTGTACGTACGTCGTCGTGCTTGTGTCTATAACTAAGTAAACCAAACCAAACCAAAATCAAACCCCGCCCAAACCCTCAAAAATCCAAACCCTCGAACCAAACCAAAACGAAACAAAATTTGAGCCCAACCCAAAAAACCAAAAACCAACCACCCCACGAAAAATGTCAAACGAAAATGTTTTTCGAATCGAATTTTCCATATTCATTTTCATTTTGTTTTAAATTATTGATTGAAGGGAAGGCGATTATATTCCCCATTCGAGATTTTTCCCTTCCATTGAAAAGACCCTCCTATCCGCACACACTCGACCAGAAATTGATATTGAAATTGGGCCCCCCCCTCCAACCTACACGAGTGTTCTGTCGTGTCCTTGTCGATCGTAACCAAAATTTGGCCCCTTATGTTTTGAGCACAACCCAACACTACAACAACAGCCCCCACCCCCACACACACACACACAAACACACACACACAGAATTTGAATACACACTGAACCCCCTCCTACACAAGTATCTCATCGAAAACAAATACGAATACAGAAATGAGTGCGCACCCCAAGATTCTCCTAGTAGGCCTTCGTTCGTTCACCCCAGAAGGGAGCTGAAAGCCGCGTTAAGAGCAGCACAGATTGGCATTTGTATACATACATAAGAAGGGGTCTAGCTCCTACCGAAAGAACCGAAAGAAAACCGCTCCATAACAAACAAATATGATAATAATAATGAAACATAAACATGCGACACATACACATACAAAAAACCATTGCATACATACGAGCGCGCTACGTTTCGCGTCGTTTCCACCGTTCCACAGTAATAAAGTAAAAAAAAAAAAAAACCGTTCCACCCCGTACCAAAGTTCCGCGTGTCCCACGGCAGACCCATACTACAACGCAAAAATGGTTCCCACCCCACAAACACACGCACACACACACACACACACACCAATAAACCGAAACACACATGATCACGCCTACACCCACAGCACGCACGCACACAGGAACACACACGAGAGACAAACCACGCACACGCACACGCACACGCATACGCATACACACTCGCACTCACACTCAATCGTGAGAGCCAGCTAAACCAAACACACACATACAGAAAAAAGAGAGAATAGAATATTATCTCTCTTGAAATCGAAGGAGTCAAAAATGCACACACTCTCACTTTCACACACACACACACACACACACATCCCCGCCCAACACCCACACACACGCACACACATACATGAACTCTATTATGCGAAGAGAACAAAAAAAAAACTAACCCTCAACAAATTGATCAACTAACGCTATTCTTTATTTACTTTCCAATTTTACTAACCGACCAAAATTTACAACAAATTTCTACCCCCAAAATAATCGTGAGACCCCCCTATACATATATATATCAACCTACCCACACACCCATATATATATATGTATATATATATATATATATATATATATATATGAGACCAGTATATCTATATACAAACTATTGTTAAGAATTGAATCGATCTAACCCCTCGTATACGTATATAAATCCGCTTTACTAAACCACCCCCAAAATTCCCCAACACCCAATGGATACAAAGATACAAAGCCACAGCCACAGCCGCCGCTTACAGGCGATCCTCCAAGAGCAGACAAATCGATACATGATACAATCACACACCAACCAACCACCCTCTTTCCCCCCGTTCTCCCACACACCACACAACCACCCAAAATGCCCTCCACCCACCCCCCCAACCACAAAAAGAACTATACTGAGAGTTACGTCTCAACAAAAGGCTTCAAAGTATATACAAATTGATTGACAAAAACCGCTTTAAATTACGCTCTATATATACATACATATATATATATATATTTGTTGCTCCTATTTATTATACATGAACACAACACACACACACACACAAACAACGAAAAAAAAAAAAAACACAAATCATGAAGAGAATAGATATCTAGATTACGCCTAGAATATACATAACAATACATAAATTGTGTATGCCTTTAGTTTAATTCCCATGCGAACAGCAATCAAAATTCACTAATTTTAAGTTCCACAATTGGTGACCCCGACAATAAAACCCACAAAACAACTGAAAATATGTATCCACCACCTATTCAAAACTATTTAAGTTATCTCCTAAGCACACACAAATCGAACGAATTTGAACCATATGGAAGAACACATGATCCTCGTTCCTTTGCTGGCTGCTATGGAGGATGGGGGAGGCTGGCTATGGAATCGGAAGTGCGTGGAAGTCCCGCTAATGGGAAACGCAGAGTAGCAAGGGTGAAGTGGGAAGAGCACAAATTAAAAAGAATATGAGTACAAGCAGATTAAACAAAAAATAAGGAAAGCAAAGGAAAAAAATATCATGAAAAAATAAATATAAAAAATTAATAGTAAAATAAAAAAATAAAAAATTAATAGTAAAATATAAAAATAAAATAAAATAAAATATAAAAAATTAAATTAGTAAAAAATAAAAAAAATTATTAGTGCAGAGTAGGTAAAAGAAAGCGGATAAAGAGCAGGATATCAGAAGTATAATAAAACGAATAAAGAGTGGAGTAGCAAAGCTGGAGGATGCTGTCAAACTGGAAATAAATAATAAATTAGTGGGATAGATTCATCCAATTAGGAACTCTTAGTATAGGGCAGAGTTGTATTGAAAATGGAAAACTAACTTGAACCGAAACCATCATAAATGCAGCCGAAGTAGAATATCGATACAATTCCTCTCCACCCGCCCCTAGCCTTCTACAGCCCCACAAAAATAAAAAGCAAAGAAACCAAAAAACAAGAACTGTATCCAAAAAAACAACAACAACAACAACAACAAAAAATACAACAATAAATGTAAACAAAATCTAAGCACAATGTAAATTAAAAACAAAATTCTGCTAACATTGAATAAGGAACAGAAACAAAAACGAATTTGAATTTGAAATTGAAATTGAATTTGATATTGCGCAAAAAAGACGTATCATTAAGATCCAGGAAGAAAGAGAGAACACGATGGATGATTTGGCAAGGGTTTATTTTTAGTGCTTTTTAAGTGACACACCCAAACACACACACAAACACACACACGCCCGTCCCCCCAACACACAAACACACAAACACACTCGTGCAGAACGAGAGAGAGAGAGAGAGAGAGAACACACACACACACACACACCGGGTACGGCAAGAGGACACTTACACGAACAACAACAGGAATACAATGGAAAACCTTTTTTGGTGATGGTGTTTTTTAAACACAAACACACACACACACACACAGCCCACACACGCATACAGAGACACTCAAACACACACACACACAACATACACCCAACATACAGACTCTTCTCTCTGCTCCCTTCTCACGTTTGAAATTGAAATGCTCCTCCAAACTGCCCTACCTACCAACCTACCAACCAACCACCCCCTACTTTTTGTATATTACCCACACACCAACACCACCGCACACTATGGTAATGAGTGAAAAAACAACAACCACAACAACAACAACAACAAAAACCCACCCAAAAAACCAACAAAAATTCAACCAACCGAAAAAAAAAAAAAACCAAAAATTCTCCCAACAAAATTTTGCACATGTTGAGTATCGGTAGTCTTTCCATAAATATCGAACCAGTCGAGATCTTTCGAAACGAAAGATGGCAAAAGCTGCAAGCTGAACGAACAGTCGTAGTCGCAGAAGTAAAAGTAACAGTAACAGTCGCAGTAACAGGAAACAGAAAATATCAATTTTGAGATTGAAACTGAAACGTCCGACGAACAATCAAAAAAGAAATTAATCTTCTCCACATTTACCACCTCAGCCCAGCGAGAGAATGAATTCGAGAATTCATTCGGTTTTCTTTTCCATACCATGACATACCATGACATACCATATCCCCATCCCGAGTCCCACTCCCCCACTGATATCCATCTGCCCTGCCATCTGTCTATATCTCTATATATCTCTGGCACTGTCACTGTCACCGTCATGCACTGACCCCTTGCACCCACCCCAACCAGCCAGAACAGAATATAGTTATATATAGAAACTGAAAGAAAGAAACAAGATTGAACAATCGAAAAGTAAATCCAAAGTTAAATTCAACAAATTCTGAGCAACTGAGAAACAACTTACATGAAACAACAACAAAAAATACCATATATTTGATGCAAAAATGCTAAACAAAATTCCATTTACTGATACAAAAAAAAAAAAAAAAAAAACCATCCGGCCAAAATCCCTACCACCAAAAAAAAAAAACCAAAGCAAGGCAAAATCCAAATCCAAATCAAATGAGAAATCACGCAAAAATTGAAACAAAAAATGCAAATTCAATTCAATAAAAAAAAAAACTCGTTGTCCTTGGGCTAATGCGACGTTTTCTGACTTTCTTCCCCAAAACTTGTCGTCAGGTAATCTGACGACAAATGCTACAACTACAACTACAACTAAAAACCACTACTACAACAACAACAACAACGCTTACTCCCAACAAACAAACAACAACAACAACTACAACAACTCAACAACAACTCCATCACCAACAACAACTAAAACTACAAACCGAACAGCAATCACAAATGCCCCTGGCATCTGTGGCCTTAACCTCTCCACATTCGCAGCCAACGGAAGCAGCGGTGGCAGCGGCAGCAACGGCGGCCTCTCAGTGACCGCACTCTTGCCCCAGCAACAGCAGCAGCAACACCAACAGCAGCATCAGCAGCAACAGCAGCAACACCAACAGCAACACCAACAACAGCAGCAGCAGCAGCAGGCCAACAATTCAGGCCGCCAGACACCGAATGGTATACTGGCCTGCAGCACACCCACAGCGAATACGCCCACAACGGCCCAACAGCAGATGTTTGCCGCCGTGATGGCCAATATGGCGGCCACGGCCAGTGCCACAGCGGCAGCAACGAGCGCCAGCAGCGGCAATAGCGGCGGTGGTGGTAATCTGAACAACTCAACGAGCGGTGGCATAAACACTTCAGGGGGCAGCCTGAACAATGCGCAAAGCGGCGGTGATGACTTCCGCTGCAATCCGTGCAACAAGAACCTGAGCTCCCTGACACGCCTCAAGCGACACATCCAGAACGTGCACATGCGCCCCACCAAGGAGCCGGTGTGCAACATCTGTAAGCGGGTGTACAGCTCACTGAACAGCCTGCGCAACCACAAGAGCATCTACCATCGCAACCTGAAGCAACCGAAGGCAGAGCCGAATGCCGTTGCCGTTGCGCAGACGCCGGGCAATAGCTACTACCATCAGCAGCAACAGCAGCAGCATCAGCAGCTGAATCATCACTCCTCCTCATAGGGTTTCATGTACTTTGACTACCATCAGCAACAGCAACAGCAGCAGCAGCAACAGCAACAGCAGCACCACCACCACCAGCAGCAGCAGCAGCATCAGCACCGCCATCGTCAACTGCACCACCACCTGGCCAGCGCAAACTTCACCTCAAGCTGAGGGCCGCCTTGATATTAGGAATGTGTTTTTTGTTAAGTTTGCCCCCACCCCAACGAATTGTTCCCCTAATTTCTAAGTCCGAAGAAGCCCCAAGGGAAATCCCCAAACCCCCTACCATCCATAAGCGATTCAAACGATTGCATTTGAATATTCTGAACATTGCACATTGAATATTGAATAATCTACATCAGAATACTTACATACATACATAGACTCATAAGACACATAAACACTCATAAACACACAAACACAAACACTCACACAAACACACACAAAAATACTTTAAAGAAGAGAATGAGAGGAGAGAAAATGGTGCTTTTTAAAATAAAGAAGAAAAGGAAGAAACATAAAGAAAATAACAGGAGAAGAAGAAGGAAGGCAGAACACAGAACACAGATAACTAAAGATAGAGAACAGAAAAAGTTTGAAACAAAATAGAAACGAAGGAAGAGTAAAGAGTACAGCAGAGAGCAGACGAGAGCACACGGACTTAGGCTAGTTACGAATTAGAAGTTGCCTTTTTGGTAGTTTGCTAAGCACACACAGACAAACACACACAGACACACACACACAAGGATACACAGTTTATACTGCAAATCGATAAGTACTATTAGTAGTTGTTGCCCTCCCCCGAGCCCCCTTTTCAACACACTCTCTTCTCGTTAGCTATATATAATCTTAATAACTCTTAAAGAAGGAAGCAAGCAAGGAAGGACGGATGAATGTTGTAGTGTAGAGCCCAAGGCAGAGAGGTGTGTGTGCCCCGTAGTGAATTCTTCGAAATGGCTTTAACTAAATAGAATTTAAACCAATAAAATAAAAAAAAAAATAAAGAAAAATTAAAAAAAAAAACAAAACAAAACACAAAAGGAGAATACAACTTTGGAAAGGGTGGTTGAAAGAATATAAAGGATAATGATGTTACGATTTATTAACTCTCTTTTAACACTTAAAATAAAGACCAAGATACAGTGTTTTTTTTGTACACTTAAATCTACATTAAAAAAAAAAAATATATATATATATAATGTTGAAGAGTTGAAGAGTTATAGAGTATATATACACACAGATACACACACACACACATGCAGCATGTATGTTTGTATGTACGAGTGGGAGAAAGAAGAAAGATGAAAGAAACGCCGAGCGATAGGAAGAGCGACCGACCGAACGACCGACCAATTGCAAAGATCTTTACGATAATAAACTAAATATAATTAAAAGATTTTCTGAATAGTTTAGGGTTTAAGAAGATCGCACATACATACACACAAACACACACACACGCACACGCACACGCACACGAATCACGATGCATATGAATATATTTAAGGATAAAACAAAACAAAACAAAACAAACAAATGTGTTTAACTTTAGTACTAAATAATATTTTTTTTTTCTCCAATTTTTTGTGTATTTTGTAATCCGTAAGTTATACGAATATTAATTAAATATTTTGACCGGATACTTTTCAAGAGTACACCTGTGTTCGTTAATTATTAGAATTTGCATAAGAGTTGAAAGGTAAACGAGAATGATACGAGATACAAGATACAACAACCCATAACCATATACCATATACCATACCGTACCATATAATATAAAATACCAGCCCCCATATCCGTAAGCTTAAGATCTGCCTATGAAACAAGCAACAACAAAAAGCAAAATTGCAATAAATAAAAATCTATGTGTATAAATACGAAGCGATTACTGCGGTTAAACACTGTGCGATTGAAGACCACAAAACCCACTTACGATTCTATACAATTCATGAATTAATTACAAATAAAAGTATACACATGAAGAGGGAAATATTTCATTTACCAAAACAACAACAACAAGAACAACACGAGATCGATTGATTGGCCTCCGATTTGAGGCAACCCACCCCCACCCTCCACTCATTCTATTCACTATACTCACTAAACTCGCTCTATTCACTAATACACTCCACTCCACTACACTCACTCTATTCACTACTGTACTCCACTCTCCATTCACTCCATAAACTCCACCTCCAACTCCACTCAGTGTTGTATGCATGTCAATCGAGGCGTCAACCCCCTACCAGCCCCAACCCCGAACCCCCCAAATTGTGAAACAGAAGAATAAATCGAATTGATGATCCCCCCACTAGCACTCTCTCTGTCCCACTCTCTCTCTCTCTGTTTCTCTCTGTCGTACTCTCTGGTTATATTCTCATCATAACATTCCCATACATACATACATACATACATACATACATACGATACATACATATTTACACTTATAGCTAGAAGATGGTGCAAGATTTTTGGCTCTGTCTCGTGTCTCCTGTCTCCTGTCGCCCGTCGCCCGTCTCTCGTCTACCTTGTTTCGTTCTTGCGTATGTGTGTGCTCCGAACCGAATCGAACTGAACTACCCTCCACCCAACCCCTCCAAACATGCAGTTCCCCCACATACACACCTACATTACATACCTATACCTAAACCTATACATACAGACAGTCCCGAGATAACTCGTATGAAAGGGCTGCGCAAAAACATACACCCTCCTCCATTTACTTTAAGCACCCCCTGAAAGAAAAACAAAACAAAACAAAACAAAAAAAACCCACAACAATTACAATATCTAATACTAATACTTATCCCACAAACCCCCCACTCCTGAACGTCTCCTTACCCCTCGAAGACCAACACCACCCCCCCCAACCACACCATCATCGGCAGGCCAGCAGCAGCCGTTTAAAAAAATGCTAAGTATCTGACACTAAGAGAAAGTCCCCGACCCAGGCCCCACAGCCCCTAAGCACCTACCCCCGTCGCACTCACACACACACACACACACACACAACAACCAATTCGATGAAGCCTCTTACACCAAGTGTGACCCCTGACCCCACAACTACCCCCTAACCCCTATCCCTAGCACGTTTTGGTTCGTTTTTAACCAATCTCCCACCCAACCGTACCCAGCAAACCACCCCCCACCACCCCTTACCAAATCCAAAACCAAAGCCAAAGCCAAACCCAACAGGCAAACAGTGCTGCGATTGAGTTTGAAAAAAAGAAAAGAAAGAGAAAAAAAGAGACACTAGTGACAAAACCGCAAGAAAAAAAATTGACATCTTGCAACCACAAAAGAAAGCAAGAACAAAAAAAGAAAAAAACTAAAAATAACCCAAAAAAAGAGAACAAAATCAAAAATAATACTAAAAACATTTTTATACATACAACAAATCAATCAGGCCAAAAACAAATGTTTCCAAATTTTGCTAAACAAAAAAAACTTAACAAACAATTGAGAAAATTCAAAGAAAATTGAGATCGAATTGAAAAAATCGAAATCGAACAAAAATTGGTTTTAAAAAGCATCCACGAAATTATCGATATATTCACACACCCAATTGGTTACAACCACCACTAAAATTGACAAAAAAAAAAAAAAAAACAAAAAAAATACAGTTACCAAAAAAACGTTATTCGTATGCCACAAAAATGGCAGTGTGTGGCAGGTGACAGTGGCAGCGGCAGCTGGTCTGCAGCTGCAACTGCCATCAGCAGTCCAGAAATCGAGAGTCGTCGCAAGGCAATCTCGAAATCCAAAAATCGAATCGAATCGAAGCGAAACTTGCCGCAAGTTGAGCTCTTGAGAAGAACCTTTCCAATTCGTATTTGAACAATCAACAAATCACAAAAAAAACTAGCCACAGCCAACAACCACAAACAGTCAAAAAAAAAAAAAAAACCAAAAAAAAAAAAAAACCGTTTTTATTCCCATTTTATTTCCATGTGTTTTTGTCCCACAATTTTGGGAAACCAGAAAAAGAAACAACCAAAAATTCGAAATTCAAAAATCGAAAATGCGAAATTGCAAACCGAATCTGAAATCTGAATCGAAATATCAGCACAGCGTTTTTTGAACAAATTCCTTCGTTAAAATCGAAAAACCATTCGAAGAATGAGCGAGCTACACACTCCGCAAAACGAGAGAAACATAAAAGAGAGAACAAGCGAAAGTACAAGTAAAAGAAAGGAAAACAAAAACCAATGTTAGCAAAAAAAAAAAAACTAAATAAAAAAAAATAGCAAAAATTTTACATTGTTTTGAGCCTGGATTTGTTAGTGTTATAAAAGTAAACAAACAACAAACAAAAACAAACAGATAACAGAAACACAGACAAGAAAAACAAGCACAGAAACAGAAACTTAGACAACAAACACAGACAACAAATACATGAAAAAACAAACCAAACACACACACACACACAAAACATTCAAACACTGAAACACACACCGACAGATTAAACACCAAAACAGACACCAAAACAGACAACAAAACAGACAACAAAACAAACACCAAACAGACAACACAACAGACACCAAACAAACACTTAAACACCCACAAAACAGAGAGACAAAAAACGAAACGAAACAACAAACAAAAAACAAATACGAAACAAATACAAAAGAAAAACCAAACAAACAAAAACAAAAACAAAAAAATAAATAACAACAAAGTCAATTATACAGAAAAGTCACTATTGTCTCTTTTTTTCTTCTCTTCCCTCTATATGACCGTGTTTAGGTGGCAGCACCGGTGGTGGCAGCCTACTCGGCGGCGTCATAGTGCCCGGCGGTAGTGGCAATCCTTCTAGTAATAGTAGTAGCAACAACCAACAACAACAACAACAAGTAGACCAACAACAACAATCATCACAACAACAACAACAACACCACCTCCTCCAACAACAACAACAACATCATTCCACACAACATAATCCACAACAACAACAACAGCAACAACAACAGCAGCAGCATCTGCAACAGCAGCAGCAGCAACAGCAGCAACAATTGAAACAAGAACAACACCAACAGCAGCGCAACAGCAGCAGCGGTGGCTGCAGCAGCAAGTTGCTTGCCCACGAAAGGGAAAGCCTGTCCCGGTCCTCGCATGGCGGTGCCACAGATGGGCATGTGGGCACACCCTCGCCCTCACCCCAGGCCTACCACAAGCGGGAGAGAGAGCGCGAGCGGGAGCGCGAGCGAGAGCGGGAACGTGAGCGGGAGCGCGAGCGATCGCTCGACCGTGAGCGGGACATTGAGCCGCCGGGCACAGGATCAGGACCATCATCGCCGCCACTACCACCGCCGCCCTCGCATCATTCACATTTCGGACAGCATCCACTATCGCTGCTGCCCAGCCACCATCAGTTGCATGCCACGCACCACGAGTTGACAGCCGCCGCCCACCATGCCCATGCCCATGCGCACGCTGCCCATGCGCATGCCCTGGCCCGGGCAGGATCACCGCTAGAGCATCACCACTTGCTGCACCACCGACGCGCCTCGCTGTCTCCTTCGGCTGCCGCCGGCAGCAGTGGTGGCGGTCGTGGCTCGGCCGCCGGCGGACCTGGGGGAAGTCTGCTGTCGTCCGTTAGGGCCAGCGATGTGGCACAGGCCAATCGGCTGCTGTTGCCCCTGCCCCTGAATGCGTGCCACCGCTGCGATGTCTGCGGCAAGCTGCTGAGCACCAAGCTCACCCTGAAGCGGCACAAGGAGCAACAGCATCTGCAGCCGCTGAACAACGCCGTCTGCAATCTGTGCCACAAGGTGTTCCGCACCCTCAACTCGCTGAACAACCACAAGAGCATCTACCACCGACGCCAGAAGAACCATCACTCGTACTTCCATCATGGAGCCGGCGTGGGCGGTGTCGGCGTCGGCCAGGCTGGCAGTCCGGGCAGCCGTCTCCATCAGTCCCTCAGCTCCCTGAGCGCTGCAGCGGCAGCGGCCAACAACAGTGTATCAGTGGGCGGCGGCGGTGGCGGTGGAGCTGGCGGCAATGCGGTGGCAGCCGCCGCAGCTGCGGCCGCCGCTGCTGCTGAGCTTCTGCTGTCGCCCATTGTGGGTGCAGCGGCTGTGGCCGGGGGCACGGCCAGCTCAACGCTTCAGCTGGCGGCGGCGCACCAGCAGCAGCAGCAGCAGTCGTCGCCGGGCATTGTCAAGCCGTGCATAGACTTCTTATAAGATCAGCATCAATTATTGCAGCAGCTGTTCCACGTTGCGCTCAACAACTCGGCAGCGGCTGCAGCGGCGGCGGCGGCAGCAGCAGCTGCTGCGGGACCACCGGGCACAGGGGCATCCCCAGTCGGGGGCGGGGAACCGTACGGATCGGGTTCTAGCAGCACGCCCACCGTTGACCTCACGCAATTGGACCACTCGGGCGGAGGCGGCGGCGGCGGCAGTGCGGGCGCTTTTTCTGCGGCGGCAATGCAACTCCATCAGCAGCAGCAGCAACAGCTCGGCCACCATCTGCCACCCCATTTGTCGGCCCACCAGCAGCAGCATCACCATCAGCATCCGCATCCGCATCAGTTGTCCCACCAGCATCCGCATCAGCTGCCGCATCCGCACACGCATCCCCCACACCCGCACCAGCATCAGCATCAGCACCAGAATCCCTATGAACGTATGAATTTATTAGATCAATAAGCGAGGCGCAGAAAAGTATGCTACAGAAAAACAGAGAGACAGAGACAGAGGAGAGGACACCACGAGAAGGATTGGGCACCTACACCAAACACCCACACACAGACACAGGCACACACACACACACACACACACCCACCCACTACGAAAGAGATGATAGATGAGAAGAGGAGAGAACCGACCGACCGACCGACACGAAGGATTAGAAGGAGCAGCAGTACGAAAGAAACGATATACTCCTTCTCCAGGATCATTCATTGATGATGCAGCAGCACAAGCGAGAATTTTTGTAGAACTACTACTACTACGTACACATGTATTTCGGATCTCACATAGCGGAAAATTCAAAGACTTTTTCGGCAAGAACAAAAAAACGAAAACAAGGAACAAGAAACGAGTGACGAGAGATTGAAACGAGTGAAACGACAGGAGAGGAGAGAAAAATAAATGAAAAAAAAAAAACAAACAAAAACAAAAAACATTTTTAGGCAAATGGAAAAACTGTGATTATTTACGACTTGATTATAAAGCAAGCAAAAACAAAAGTCTTTTACGATATATATACGCTATATACAATACATACGATACATCTAAAAACAAGCGAAGAAGGAGCAACAAGAATATACAAAAAAGTAGGAATCGCGCTGGAATCCTGGGGCAGGATAAAAACGTATAGTTACATATACAATATAAGCATTTTTTTTTTTGATTGCGCATATCCCAAATTGGGATGCGAATAGAGAGGATGGTCGTTAGAACTAGGCTAGGAGAAAGCATAAAGGAGCAAGGAGGAAAGCAAAGGAGTAACAAGGAGACCTTTGGAGCGCACACGGATAGAAGACTGTTAACCCCCACACACACACACACGCACACACAAACAAGTACACACAAACAAGTACACACAAACAAGTACACACACACATACACATGATGGACATTGAAGCACACATAAAACCCCCAGAGTATTACCCAACGAGGATCGTCAGACCGTCATTATCCTTCCGCTCATAATCCAGAGATCCAGAGTTACAGATGCGGATGCCACCCAAGGATCATTCTCCCTCACCCCATCAATGTGCAATGCGCTAAACATTGATCCTTGACCACCCCTTATCCCCATCAAAAACAACAACAACAAAAACAAAAAAGGAAACTTCTTCTCTGTACAACAAACAATTCTTCTCTGTAGATCCAAACAAAAACGCAAAACATATACATACATTTTTTTTTTTTTGTTATTTTTGTATGTATTATAGTAAGATATCAGAGATCTATATATAATACAAACAACATACATAGGATACATACATATGTGTAAATGTAGCAGCCACTAAAAATATTCATCAAATGAGTAGCAAAAAGGTCAGTGAACCAGAAACCAGAAACCAGAAACCCGACACCAGAAACAATATGAACTCTAGATCCTAAGTATAACTAAATATGTATATGTGTGTCATACGGTTTTTTTTTTTATATGTCTACGAATACATTACCAATAGGAACAATATGATGTACATGCATGTAATGTATATGCATATGCATATGCATATATGTAGCTATAACTATACATATATAAATACGCATATGAATACGATATATGGATATGGATATGAATATGAATATGCCTATTATATACTAAGACTATGGACTCAGCAGCATAACGCATACCACACCAGCATAAGGGAAAACATTAATTTCAAAGAGGGGAGATTTTTACATAGGCAAAGAGGAGGAGGAGGAGGAGGTGGAGAGGAGAGTAGGAGCAGGAGCAGTAGTAGGACCAGGATCAGGGTTAGGATGTAGGACAAGAAACAGCTGAAATTTATTTAGAGATCGATTTGGGGGCACTGTATATTTTTGTCGTATGGTTTTTATTCATTGGAGGAGGACTGACTAGGTTTTAGGCTCCGACTAAACCCAGATAAACGATAGGGCAACAAACCACTGAAGTTAGACATCGATTTGGGGGCAATGTATATTTTTTTTGTTTGTCGTAGGGTTTTGTTGTTCATTGGAGCTGTTATGTGGCTGTCTCATGTGGACTGACTAGGTTTTAGACTCCGTTAGGCCCGATTAAAACGATAAACGATAAATAATTAATTTAATAATCAACTAAACGATAAAGTCGACTCTCGTCGACTATCGATAAATGATTCGATTTACTTGATCAACTGATAACTTGAACAATCAAATTGTTTGGCCCCTCAGTTAATCGTTTTTATAGATATATTTTCCAATTGGCAAAATAATCAAAATTTAGACCGTTTACTTTTGTCGCATTTTTGCATCCTTTTTACATTGATTTAAATGAGACTGATGATCCTTTGAAGTAGAACTTTAGAGAAAGGGCAAAACTAAGAACTACGGACTACACAACCGAATGAACGGATAGATGGATGGATGGATGGATTAATGGATGGAGACCGATGCGGATCGAATGGCGGGAAAGGCCTCAGCCTTAATATTTAAGAGCGTGCAATTTTCAATACCGTGGTCAATAGCGTTAGGGAATGGTTATGGGAGGGTGATGAAGCGAGGGGGGGAGATTTTAGGTAATAGAGGAAAGAGCTGTAGCTGTAGCCTTTTAGTTGAAAGTAAAAGCCACAGGCCGAACGAAGTTGACGTATCTTTACATACAAAGAGGTGGATCAAGGATCGCGGAACGATGAACGAGTAACGACGTTGTGTGCGAGTATAGTCGAATTTTATTTTTTATATAAACTTATTTTTGATTACCACTTAGTGTGCCCCCCCTAGCAGCCCCGCAACTCTATTCGCTGGGGGTGGGCAGGGGTGGGGCAAGTAAATATATATTTCCAATAATTTTTATATTTTTGGCAAACCAAAAAAAAAGTCTGAAAAAACGTTTACTAAGTTACGTGTTTTGATACCAAATTGATTGATTTATTAAGCTTATGCACATACGAGTATACTTAATGTACTACTACCACATATACACGAACAAAAACAAAAACAACAACAACTATATCTATATCTGTATCTAATTTTAAGACAACCCAAAAACCCAAAAGCCCATATTTGTTATGCCCCCCACACCCCACATCCAACACCAACTCACGGAGAGTCCCCGACGAGGATCTCCATATGCAATGCCATATCTACCAATATATTTGTTATTTACACGAGTAAACAGCTTCCTTGTACTACTACTACTACTACTACTATTACTACTATACGAGGAGGACTGGCCTCAGCCGGCTCATCCTCGGACCTCTGCAATGTCACATCGTTTTTTTATTACGTTCAATAAATGAAAATGTAAATGTAAATTGTAAAACAAAGCAGTATGAATACTATGAATAGCAGTTTGCAGAGACACAGCTTTGCACTTTAAATGTTTGCTTGTGTGTGAATTTGATGTATAAAAACAAAAAGTCATCAGATAAAGTCTCAGATACTCAGAAAACCCTCAGAAACATGGACACACAAACACACACACACACACACACACACAGAAAATCGAACAGGATAAACCTAAAACTAAGCTGAGAAAATATAAACTAACCGTAAACCATCTAACTAAAATAGCATATTGATTACTCCCCCAGATAGCAAACAGTAAGAGATTGATCGATCGATCGATCGATAGCAAACAGTAAGACATCGATAGACGATAAACCAATACAGTATACCGTATACCGAATACCGAATACCAAATACCAAATACCGAACAAATACACAGAAAATACCCGAATAAACCGAATAGTTGATCCGTTTCAATGTATTTACTATAATGCGTATGAGTATTTGTGTTTTCCACCATTCCCTATTCACCCACCCAGCCAGTCCCACGCCCCCACGCCCCCATTCACTCCACAGCCCCTTGGCAGTTATATAAGCATATACTCAAATACCGTATTATCCAATGAACCATTAGCTCCAAGCCACATAAAAGCTTACAATTACAAAATACAATTACAATTACAATACGCGAATATATAAGAAATAAACTCAAAACTACAGTAAAAACAAACTACAGCTACAACATGCTGTACAGTGCAGCATGGTACAGTAAATACATAGTAAACAGTGCTACAGTAACAGTAACAGTAACTACCTATTCATGGATAGAAATACATCATACTACAAACGTCAAATCAAATAGCAAATCGGAGGATGAAGAATGGGAGAACCGAACGAACACGAATACCCCCCCAAACAGCAACAACAACAACAACAACAACTATCAATCGGAATAAACATAGAAATAGAACCGTTTGGCAATGAAACGCCAGAAAGTAGAAGAGTCAAGTAGCGTTTCATGCCGTTTTGTTCCGTTTAAGGCCAGACAGAATCAAAGAATCAAAAACCAATTCTCCAATACAGAACCCATACTTATAGAGATAGTAATAATTCCATTAACAATACCAAATACCCATTACAATACAGCAGCCCCTCCCCCAACAATGCAATTCCGTAACACATGCAGATCGAAGATCTCGAGCGAAAGACAGAACCCCACACATTTCGAATCATTCTTCTGCAAATGCAAATGCAAAACTCCAACATACAACAATAAAACTATTAAGTTTTTGCCCCCTCTTAGATTAGTAAGAAGAAGAAAACAAACAAACAAAACAAGAATGTACATTTTGTGTCTCCTGTACGTACACAGCTCTGTATATAAGCAAAAGGCGGGCGGGCCAGCACACCGTCTGCGCTAATAAACAATATACACACACACTTGCATACACCCATATACATATATATGCAAAGCAAAAAATGCAAAGAAACAAAATGAAACGTTTAAATAATTACTTATTTATATTCATGTAAATGTCAACTAGACACAACTCTAAGCAAAAGCAAAAGCAAAAACAAAACCAAAAATCAAACTGCAAACAGAAGGCAAACCTCCCCCCATTTATTTCGTAAAAAATCATAAATCGTAAAGAAAGTTTCTTAAGATCAAAAACGATGTAAGATGGAAGCCCCACACACACACAAACACACACACAAGCACTTACACACACACACACTCCTATACCCTCAGACAACTACAAAGAATATGAAAAGTATTTTCATATTTAAAAAAAAAAACAAAACAAAAAAAAAACAAACCGATATCGTGTTATTATTTAAATAAATAGAATGTATATAAGTGAACAATTGTACGTGCTGACGATTTCTTTCTTTGCCTTTGCCCCATTGACCCAGCCCGCCTTTACCCGCCCGCCCAGCCCCTCCCACAGACTCTTTTGGGGTTGCCTCCGCCCGGGGAGTGTCGCTGTCTTTGGATCTTTTGTTGGATTTCCCCATATTAGCTGCGGTGTGGCCATTGAATTGGTTCTAAGGGTTCTACGGCACATATCATCCATTATGTCATATCACCCCCCTCCCAGAAATCCCCCAGTAGCTGCTGCTTGGCGTCTTCGATATCTGTTCGACAAGGGTAATTTGCTGAGTCTATTAACACCCTCCCCCTGACACCACACACCACACACAACACACCAGACACTTGACACGGACCTGGCCCCATATTTATCTCCTAACACATGATCGCTGCATTCACCCACCTACCTACCACCCACAGGCCTACCCCAATCCCACACCCCTACACACTCCCAGCACCAAGCTCCAACCATGCGGTAACTGATAACCGATAACCGTAACCGATAACCGTAATTGTTAACTGTTAAGTCGATAACACCCGGCCGCCAGTTATGTGTGTGTGTCGCCGCCGCCGCCTGCACCTGCATCGAATGATGCCCGTTCCAGGCTGCCAGGTGGCCCAAGGCTGCCGGCCCATACATCGACTGTGTTGGCTCTTTTGTGTACTGTTATAATTACTATTTTTTCCGTTATGTATGTACATGTAATGTTATTTATTAATGTCCTTTTGCCATCATCATATGCCAAGACATACGCAGACATATGCAGTTTTTGTTGCCGTCCCCCACGCCCTCCCACTCTGTTTTTTTTTTGGTACTCCAATCCGCGCACTTGCGGCTGACGAATACCAAAATATACGTACATATATATATTCTTACATACATATATGTGAACTGCATTCCATTCAGAACACATCGAATACACTACACCATTCACCATTTTTTTTTGTTTAGCAGTAAGAATAATAAGAATGAGTAAACGAGACCAAAACGACACTCAAAACTGAAAAGTAAAATAGCTAAAATATAAAAAAAAAAAAACAATATGTATAGAAAAACAAAACAACAAAAAATACCAACCAAAATCCAAAAATCCAAAACCAATTTACAGGAAATTCGCCCAAGAAACTCTTCTCATGTCAGCTGTGCGGTAAGCTCCTCTGCTCGAAAGCCTCCCTCAAGCGCCACATTGCCGACAAGCACGCCGTGCGCCAAGAGGAATACCGTTGTGCCATCTGCGAGCGGGTCTATTGCTCGCGCAACTCGCTCATGACGCACATTTATACCTACCACAAGTCACGACCCGGTGAAATGGAAATGAAGGACATTAAACTCTATAATCAATTTAATTCGTCAATCTGAGATTTAACACCTTTGCCGGGCACAGCTACTAGCCATGTGCCACAGCAAATAACAGCGAAGAAAGCCAATACCAACAATACCAACATGAACACCACCAACATGACGACAACGCACTACACAGCTACAACGACACCGACACCGACCTTAAATGCAACTGCAACAGCAACAGCAACTGCCATGACTGGCATGCCCATGACAGCCCATGATCCTGGTTTAGGCGGTGCCTATCCCAAGGGACTCAGTGACCAGTACCAGCTGCTCATACAGCAGCGACAAATAATGACACTCTACGACTACTATCTGTATCAGCGCTCTGACACGGTCAGCGGCAACAGCAGTAGGCACGGTGGCACTTCCATTGCCACCTCGACCATCTAGAACTAGCACTAGAAATAGTTACCGAACTCGAACTCGAAATCAAACTCAAACTCAAACTAATTAACTTAAAGCAATGCCATTTGTAGTGATATATATACAGAACATACAAATATACATATAATACATACAAGCCTATTATACAAGACGAACGAAGAAGTAACGCAACCGTATTATATGACAAAATATGAAGGAAAATATACATGCATACATATGAGAGCAGGAAACAAAAAGTAATATAGATTTACGCATATTATACAACAAACAAAAACAAAAACAAAAAGAGAAAAAGAAAAATAAAAGACATTAGACTTTAAGTTTAGGCATAGGAAAAGACATTACTTGGAACACTTTTTAGGACAGTTTAGAACTTTAGATTAGACCTCATGTACATCGATGTTCGACCTAAACGTAGTAGACTTGCTGACTTTTTCACAACTCATGCCTATGGACCATAATGATATGATAAACAACTGTTGACATATATATACACTGTTTATACACTCTGTGGCCTTCTTTATACCTTATACCTCATACAACGTACTCGTAGTCAATTTTACAATTAGAGCTCGGTTTAATTTTATTTTTTGTTGCACAAGTTGCCTTTCTAAATACTGAATACTGAACGTATCTACGTAATTTCCTTATTAGATCTTGGACAAAACTAAAACAAAAACAGAAACAGAGAACGTGCTTTCTTCCAACACACATATACATTTATAAAGCAAAAGAAATATATACATATATATATATTATATATACATATAATTCGAAGACATGTAGTTAATAAATAAATTAAATAAATAAACACACATATTAATCATAAACTAAGTCCCAGTTTTGCCGGTCGATCTTGTGCTTAGTGCTATAAATGTTGCTGCAACAACGGCGTGGCGTGGCATGACTTGGCTCATCAGCAACAACAAGAACAACAACAACATCAACATCAACAACAACATCAACAACAGCTACAACAACAAAACACAATTTGTCGAGTGAAGCGTGAGATCAAGAGAGCCAAGAAATCCCAAGAAATGCCTACACCCCCTCCCAAGAGTTTTGCCCAAAAAAAAATCGGAAAGATGTGAGAGCTGATATTCAAGCCAAGCCACCAACACAGCGCCACAGCTGCTGCAACTTTAACTCGGTAGTTTGGGGTACTCGGTACTCGCTACTCGCTACCAGCTAACCGCTACTCGTTAGTCAGTCAAAGTACAAGATCACGCGCTTGCTAAAGGTTAGCCCAACATCTTAAACTACATTGGTAGTCAAAATATTCAAAAAAAAAAAACAAAAACGAGAAGATACGTAGTTAGTAACATTACAGCATTCTATCTCCCTTCTCTCATGGCCTATCGTTCTTACACGCAATCTATTCTTTCTCTCTCTCTCTGCAGTTTGCTTTCTGCAGTAATGCTCACTCTCTCTCTCTCTCCTCTCTCCTCACTTCAACTCAATCTACATCTATCTCATGCGCCTATTTGCTCTAGTCTTTCCTCTGTCTCTCTCTCTCTTTGTCTATCCTTTTCCTTCTTGCCTCACAAACACACACTAACTATCCATGAATCGATATTTGTATCTTGATCTTGAGACAACTGCGATATCGATATCTACTGTAAAAAGTGCCTTCTCTACTATATACAAACTAGATAATCAGAAAAACTAAACTACTATATGCAGCTAGTCAGCATTGCCAGCCTTGGCTAACGCAAGTACTATCTAATCACCTTGTCTCTCTACCGCCGCTTTGGCCCTTCACATACCTAAATACTTGTATGTATTTTATATATATATATATAACATAACCTTTGCCTGCTCACGCGCTCCAAAACTCGCCTCGCCTCTACTCGCTCTCACTCTGTACTAGACTCGCTGTAGCTATAGACCAACAACTACTACTCATGTAAAAAAGAACATCTGCGACCTGTAAGTACGACCCACACACTCGCTACCGTAGTCGCTCTCTCGCTCGATCTGCTCTCTCTCTCTCTCTCACCTACTCGCTCATATTCTCGCTAACATTAAGTCTACCTCTTGTAAAGCTGATAGATGATCCAAAGTAAAGGATGTAGAGCACCTGAAGCATTGATCGAAAGAACTCGCCGTTCACTCTGTCTATCTCTCTATCTTTTCTCCTTTCCTCTCTCTATCTATTTATCTGCAGCTATACTAATCGCCAGCTAAATTAACCATTACAGCCACACAACCAAAATACAAAAACACAACGAGTACGAGTACTCGTGGTTATTGTTTGATTTGCACACTCGTTGGTGGATCCATACGGGTGCTCTACTGTTAAATCAAGGAAGTTGCAGGAGATTGGACTTCTGTCTTCCCCTACCCATACCCATACACACACATACACTAACACCCCTTTAGAAGTCCATTCTCTCTTTTCTGTGTACCTCTGATCATCTTCGATCCTCTGTTCCTCTGTTCACTCAGCGTTGACCTTAGAATCTGCGTTTCCAGTACTTGTATTGTTGTCTCTTTCTCTGTATCTCTACTCTACACCCTCTAGACTCTCTCCACACACACACACTCTCTCTCTCTCATCGCCTACCTACTGTTCCCGCTCTGATGCAACTGTAAAAAATAAGCAAGAGTACCACCCACATATACATCTGTATAAAGAATATCTTTAAAAAATATATATATAAATATAAATATATAGAAAAACCCGTTAATAATGGATAAAAACCAAACCGCTACAACTACTATATACATATATATCTATTGAAAAAAGACTACTCAAAATATTTCACTTTTCGTTTTGGTAAGTTTGCGTGGTAATAGGGGACCCGACAACCAAATCAAATACAAATACAAATCCAAACAAATAGAGTCTCATCACGCTTCCCTTCCTCCGTGCTCGATACACGATCAACGATCAGCGATCCGTGATCGTAGCTGCTGCCCGATAACTTTACTAACTGCAATTCATAATTTATAATTAACTTACCTTTAGCTTTTCGTTCTGTTACATTTTCTTCTTATTTCGTTACAAAAAGAAAATCAAAAACAAAAACCACAAAACTGAACAAAACCGAAACCAAATCCAAAACAAAATCAAAAATCAAAAAAACAAAGAACAAACGAATCCAAGAACAAATCAAATGACACACATCTGAACTTCATATTCGAAATGCGATTATCAGTGTAATTGTAGTGTAAAATTGTAATTGTAATTGTAATTGTTTGTTGCTTTACGTTTGATTTCGTTTTTGCTCCCGCTGCATGCTACTCGCTACTCGCTTTTTGTCACTCGCCTTGCTTGCGTGGCGTGTGACGAGTATTTTTGCTTATTTATCGTACATTTTCCGTTCGTGTCCATGCAACACATACTCACACACCCACACACTAACTCATACCCATACACACACACACACACACACACGTACACATACATACATGCTGTTATATATATATATATATTTGTACATAAGCATGTGCTGACTGTTTATTGCATTGGCTTGTAGTAGTGTAACTTGTTCGTACCGTATCGTATGCACCATGTATATAAAATCTAGTCTAATTTCCCCGTATTTACAGTAGCACACAAACACATAAACACACACACACACACCGACACAGCAACGCACACACGTGTAAAGTGTACAGATCAGTTGGAAAATATATATATATATATTTTTCTATACCAATCCCAGAGCGCTGCCAAGGCCAGTTGGCGTTTGCAGCGATCGAATTGCATGCTAATGCGCTGAGCGTCGCCGCCTGGTCATGGCAGTGCTCCGAGATGTATCTCTAATAGGACAAATGCAGTCTAGCAATATTCTAACGTAGACAAAACTCCACCTACTCCTCCACGCATCTACATAAATTTAACATAAGCTCCAAGTTATGCTCGACAAATAAATTAAAAACGTTTCAAAATTAATTCCCCCTTCCTCCCAAATCCAAACCGTTTCCGTTCTGTATATTCTCACGCGATTACTTAGTAGGAATTATCATCATTCGGATTAGCGTTTTGTAGTGGCGCAAAAACTTTGAAATTTTGAACCGATTTACACGCATTATATATACATATATATATATATATATATATATCGATATATCGATACATATTATAACGCTTTATCCTGTACCTCTCTCTGCTAGCAACTCCAATCAAACTCAATCAACTCAAATTAAATTCAGGAACTTTTTAGTACTACAAATAGAGCATTAAAGCATTTTACCCTCTCTCTCTCTCTCTCTCACTCTCTCACTCTACCTCTCTCTACCTCTCGTACCGTATTTTATTTTAAACCTCTTCCTTTTCCCCTGTACCCTATACCTCCTGCTACCCACCCCACATCCCTGTCACCCCCCAACAAGGGGGGAGACGAACCAAAATGACAAAAAAAAAAAAAAAAAACAAAATCTCTCCACCATGTATTTTCACATTTTTTAACTTTTGCACTTTTAGTTTCATATTTTCTGAACCAACCACAAAACAGCAATATAAATCTAAAACCCAAATCTATAGCAAAAGCAAAAACTTCTTCAGACTTCAGACCAATATAATCCAATCGAATCCAATCCGATCCAAGCCATGCCAAGCCCCACTAACTCAACTCTTTTTTGTCTCCTGTGCAGGACCGCACAGTATCAATCGATCCGCAGCTACCTCGCCAACAAGTTCTACCTCATCGCCGCCGTCGCCGCCCACGGCGCTGACATCGCCAACCAGTTCGCTGAACGGCAGCCTGGCCGCCGCCGTCTACAATCTTCATAGTCATGGCCATGTCCTTGGCCATGCCACATCGCCGCCGCGTCCCGGCAGTGTGGGCAGCAGCATTGGCAGCAATATCTGCACCTCCACCTCCATGGGTGGCAGCATCAATGGCAACAGCAACAGCGGCAATAACAACAACAATAGCAACAGCAGCGGTAACAACAACAACAACAACAACAGCGGCAATGGCAACAGCAACAACGGCAACAATAACAACGGCATGCCCGGTAACCAAACGAATTCGTCGAATGTTGTCGGCCAATCGCAGGCTGGAGCCCCACAAGTGCCGCTGCGCATGCCCCCACCGACCAGCGGCGGCATCAACGAGCCGCAGGAGTGCCCCTACTGCAGGCGCACCTTCTCCTGTTACTACTCGCTGAAGCGCCACTTCCAGGACAAGCACGAGCAATCGGACACGCTGTATGTGTGCGAATTCTGCCACCGCCGTTACCGCACCAAGAACTCGCTGACGACGCACAAGAGCCTGCAGCATCGCGGCTCGAGCGGCATGCTCAAGCGTCTGCTAAAGACATCGGCCATCAAGCATGGCCTGGTGGGGCATAGCCACGGACACGGCCACCATCCGCATCCACTGCCCCACCACCATGCGCTGTCGCACACAAGAACAAGCCTGTTTGACTTCACCAGCGAACTGGGCCAGCCGCCGCCGGGCATCCAATAGGAGCTAAGTTGGAATGCAATTTTTTAGAGAATCAGTCGGTCTGCCAATGCCAATGCCAGTGGCAATGCCAGCAGCCTAAGACCAGCTACAAATACTTTGCCCATTGTTTTCGCACTGGAAAAAGGGGGCGCCACTGGTGCCCTTCTTCTCCTGCACTAGATCTTAGTTAATATATATCTATTAATTATTAATTATTAATTATTATGCGTATGTATCTCTAAGCTTAGGCATACTTTGGCGTCAACTGTTTTATTATTATTATCAAATTATGTTACATAAATATTACAATTTATTATTATTCTAATTATCGCCAACACACACCTCCTCCCCCCTCACTTTTTTTTCGTAGATTTAGTAGTTCTTTGTGCTGCTCTCAAAACAAAACCTACTTAGTAGTTGAAGCAACGACCAGACATCGCTGCCTCATGTGCAATACCTCAAGAATCGTGTAAATAATTTCGATGATAAACAAACAAACAAACAAACAAAAAAATACCTCTGAAAGCTGCACAAAGCGAAAGTAACACAAGCGTATAGTTTTGATGTAATACTTATTAGAATTAGAGTTATTTTCAACAACAAACAAACAAACAAACAAACAGCAAATGGGAAGAGAACGAAGGACTATAAACACACACACAAACAAAAACAAACATATATACATACATACATAAATGCACATACATATGCACTCACATTGTAAGCGAAAGCGGAAGTGTTGACTGTCGTGGTGGCGCCTGTGGCTAAGGTTGTGTGGGCTGAGGGCTGACAAGCGACAGGCGGCAATAACACGGTACATATCACGACCATTGAATTTGAATCTGCAACTGCAACTGAAATCGAAACTGAATCTGAAACCCATCTGCCATGCCAGCCTCAGCCTCAGCCTCAACTTCAGCGACGGGCTCTCTGCCTCACACTTCACCATTCAATCCAATCCAATCCAAAAGTGCAACAAAACACTACACAAGACACAACAAAAACACACACCTACACACACACACACACACACAGAATTTGTTTGTCACACATAAGTTTTATAGACACATAGATACAAATACCATACACATGCAAATGTCTTCTAACGTTTTTTTTTTTCCTAGTTTTACAAAAGCTCTTATTTTATTTAGCAACTGCTGCGCCTCTAGCCACACCCCAGTGCATTCTCTAAAAAACAAAAAACAAAAAAAACAAAGTCAAATTCCAATAAAAAAAAACAACAAACAAAACAACAAAAATCCCTCAGATCGGCGGCATGCAGGCTGCAGCGAGACAGACCCCTAGTTGTTAAGAGACGATGATGAAGATGATGATGATGATGTGTGTATTTTTTTTTCGTCAAAAAATGACTTAATTGTAAATGTAGCACGTAAGCTTAAAGTTAAAATTAATGCAAATCTAATGTTAAACATGAAAATCAGGAAGGAAGATCGACGAAGAGGAGAACGGAGATCGGAGAAGAACAAACAAACAAAAACAAACAAAAACAAAAACAAAAACAAAACACATACAAAACAGAAGTAAAACGTTATCAGGGATAAAATATCAAGTATGTAGTAGCGAAAGTCCTTTTTTTTCTACTTATACAATATATATATATATATATACATATATGCGACGAATAAAGTAACAGAAATTCAAATCATTTTTTTGATATATACTTACACATATGTATACGTATACTATATATGTGTGTGTATATGCGTACGAGTTAAGCAAAGAGAAACAATTATAATAAAGTTTATGTATACATGTATATACCATATACCATATATACCATATAATATATACACAGGCGGCACTAGGACGTGTGGTGTATACTCGTACAACAGAGAGCTGTAACAAATTTTTTGCAATTTTGAGGATTAAAAAACAAATCATTAAAACAAAGTAGCCGCAAAGTAACTCAGTGATTTTTCACCAGCGAAGTACAAATGTTCTGAAATTAAAATTAAATAACAAAATGCGAGGTGAAGAGAAGTTTTAAGCAAAGCCCCCAAGTCAAATATCAGCGTGAAAAACAAAAAACAAAAACAAAAACAAAATGATGTCAATAAAAACAATAAACTGCCGAATGCAGTATGCCAGTAATGTCAGTAGTAATATGTCACAGCAACAATAACAGAAACAGTGAACAGTTTGCACTGCCCACTTTTGTATTGTATATATACAATAGATAATATATGTATACATATAGAAGCCCCACACCCGAAAAAACTATTTACACAGATCTACATATTAACCTCAATGCAGTAACATCAGAGATATAGCAAACTGTTAGCTGGAACCGAGATATAAAACCAGACATAAAATACACCCAACACGCGCCAAACAAAAAGTACGAACGTACAGATGTACAGATACAAATGTATCTGTTGAACGTCTCAGGAATTTCATACATAAAACCAATTATGTATAGCCCATACAAATACCAATACCAATAACCCCAACCCCGTAATATAGGATACAAAATGTGCTGCAGGTACTATTCGAAATCTTCCACACTGATCGAAATTGTAGTGGGGCATATCATATTGTCATCATTGAATCAAAGCAGAGTTTCTCTCACGATTTCCTCTCGCATGAATGAGCAAGTAAAGCATAGTTTTATTAACTAAATGGGCAGTAACAAATACCAAGTACCACATGTAAGCCGTTGCCGTTGCCGTTGCAGCAGTGTTAATAGCGAAAAGTTGTCGAAAGTATAGGCGGAGTTATTAGTATTCTTTGTGCCATGCTAATCAGACGGAAGGAAGCAGACAAGACGGACAGATAACAGATGCAAGACAGATGCAGCAAACAGAACACAGGAATATTAAGATGGGAATCTCTCCTGTCCTAGCGTTCAAATAAAGTTCCATCCAGGTTGAAATATGTATGCATGTACATGGCGTACGTACGTACGTATCCAAGTTCTCTGAAAGCAGTCAGGCATCATGCGCATTGTACATCTGATGTAAGCGTTTTCATAGTCTTAATTAATTTATTCAAAAAATAATCAGATACTTTTAAGTTGTCGCATAGGGAAGAGGGAATCAAATCAGATGGATGGGAGGGGATGGGATGAGAACCCGGGATGAAATGATGAAGGCCTAGAATTTTTGTCTTTCCTTTAAATACACATCAAAATATTTATAATATTTCCTATTGTCTATATATATATATTTTTTTTTTTGTATTTATAGTTTATAGTTTTAACCCTGTATAACATATATATTATTATATTTGCTTATTCTGGACTATTTTATAACGACGAAATTTAACTTTATTTAACTTTATTTTTGGAAATTAAAACGAATATGAGACAAAAAAAAAACGAAAAATAATGCAAATGCAACAAAACTGTGATTTATGAAATCTTTTTGACAAAGTAACATTTTGACATTTCCTTTGTACGAAATTCCATTTTGGCTGTTCTTATTTTGTTAATTATGTTTATTAAACAAAACTGAGAAGATGAAAAACTCAAAATTAATCTCACAAAATTTATGTTTAGGTAAAAAAAAAAGAACTGTGAATGCGAACTTTTGTATTATTTTTTGTGAACTTTCTACATATACTATAAAACATGTTTATGTATTGAACTTATTCTATTCAAAATTTATATTGTTTTGGCATATTTTATACCACAATAAACAGATTTTTTTCAAGCAAAAAAAAACAAACAAAGCACAAGGTTTGGGTGCCTTTGTATCGACGATACCGGCATTAAAATACATCATTTCATATTTAGTTACATTTATCATTTCGTTTATGGTAATTTATTAAGCCGTTTGTTTTGACTCAATCCTTCAGAAGCTCAAGCCCCGACCAGCCATGCATACAGATACCCCTTGTCGCCCTAGCTACCCAGATGTCGTTGGATCAATCTCATTGTATCAGTCGATAGTCAGAAACAGAAGTAGAACCAGAACCAATAGAACCACAAGTTAAAGTAAAACCAGACGAACAGTTTCTTCCTTTAGCATGGCCAAATAAGTTAAAGATGATGCGCCTATTGGTACCATTAATAAGAAGATTTTGAATCATATTAATGTAGTATATATGTAGCTGTAAAGTTCGTTTAAAGATATTCTTAGAAATACAAATAGATATAAAGTATATACTCGTACATACAGAAACATATATATCCACAGTGAAGCACTTTCCTCTCCCCTTGCACTAGCAGCTACCTACCCAATGCCCAACATACAGAAAGTAGGAAGCGAAGGTAAATGTTTGTACCATAGACTCCGGCCACGATCATTCTATCTATCTTTTTTTAGGATTATATTAGCAGGCTACACTGCACGGTGGTGTATCTGCTCGACCATGCAAAAGAAATCATGAGAATAGCATATGTACATCACGTATGCTGCATGCATATGTACATTGTACATTGTACATCTACGAGTATGTGTGAGAGAATATTATTAATGAAATATTGAAGAAAAGCGTAAAAATTGATGACGAAAATGCAACGCATATCACGAAACAACAAAACAAAAACTAAACAAAATTAAAAACAAAACAAAGTAAATACAAAATTCGAAAATACGAAATGATGTGGAAAAACAATTAGATAATTGAAAATTATTAGTCAAAATTATTTATTATATTATATGCATATACATAATTGCATACATACATATGCGTGTACGTACATCTATATATGTATGTTTATGTATATGCAAATATAAAAAAAAAGAAGCCAAATACATTTCGGAACTATGCTGTTTATTGATTTATCTTTTCGGTATTTAAAACAAAAATCTGTGATTAACTACAAAATTTAAATTTTTAAAATTAATTGTATAGCGCCATGTAAGCGATAACGATGTTTATATACTTAATTACAAAACAAAAACCAAAAACCAAAAACAAAACAAAAACAAAAATACTGCAAATCAAACTTGAGAATTAAAACACACAAAAGAACTTTTTGGATTTTATCTAATAGACAAATACAAAATACATATACAATACATACATATAGTACATGCGGTTGCATTTTTCCAGACCTTTCGGCTCTTCATTGCACACATGAATATTTTACTGAGACACGGCGCACTTGGCTGCCAACGTAAATCTACCGATTGAAGGAGATTCAGATTCAGATGCAGTTGCAGATACAGATATATTTACACATAAATACATACATACATACATACATACAAACAAGCAAACAAACATAAATCCTTCAGCCATTGCAAATCGATGCACAAAGAGAGTTGTACTTGAAGGAAACCTGAATGAAAATTTATAATAATTATAATTATAATATTATGACTATTTTTTTTTTTTTGTAGACTTTACTAGGAATAATATATCTGTAATTTCGAACACTTTTAAAGTCCGAATTTATTACCAAACAAAAAAGGAAAGGGAAAAGGAAAAGGAAAAAATGAGAAATGAATGAAGAATATTTATCATAAAAATAAAGAAAAATTGATTACACGTTAGTAAATAAATTGCACCGAAAACAGGAAAACTCATTTCATGCATACATACATACATGTATACAAACTAATTGTACATTTTTTATTACTAATACTATTGAAAATCAAAGAACCTCCGCCGCTGGGCGCCTAAGACCCTCAGTGGCCGCCGCAGTGCAAAACAATGCAAATGTTAGTCGATTGTCGTCCCATACATACAAACATACATGCATACATATGTACATACATATGTATATGTATGTCAACATACAAATATGCAATGCGGATACAACAAAAGAAGCAGTTTTAATCGATGGGTCGAGTAGGACGTATGAAAGATGTTTATCAAAACAACAAAAGCAAAATGGATTGAATTATGAATGCTTAGTTGTACTAACCGCATTTCAAATATGGTGGTTAGAATACACGCATCAAACATACATATATACATACATATATATAAAAATAATATAATTACATGTATACAAAGAAAAAACTAATTATTAATAAAAATTAAAATAAAAACAAAACCAAATGTTTTCTTTTTTTACCATTACTGCAACAGATTAAACACAGATTCGTTCAGTCATAAAGAGCCTCAGTGAAACTTATCTAAAGTTTCCGAAATCAACAGCCAACTTTTGAAGACTTGCAACGCATTGAAGTCTGCCATAAGTGTGCATTTGAATTTGAATTTGAATGTCGGTTGACTTCAATCGGCGCGTACATGTATCGTTCATCTATATCGATACATGGAAAATGAATCCTTATTAGGTTTATCGCACAAACGTATCGATATAGGTACATCGAAGAAACATGCATGTAAAAGCAAAATATCAATATAAATATCACCTCCAAAAATATAGATCTATCTATATATTGATATATCAATAAGTGGGCTGTCTGTACAGCTGTCAAACGATTGATAGTTGAGCCATCGATTTAAATGTTTTGAAAATAAAAATCGATACTATCGTACTAGTATCGGGTTCGAATAATTATTAAAAAACCATTGAAACCTTTTAGGAACTTGTCCATTGTAAAAATTAAATGCCACCTGTCGATTTGCTTACAAATGTGTCTTCGTATTTTATAGCAGCCAATCCAAACATATTAAAAGCGCAACGACTGTAGCTCGATACTGTCATGATAGTCGCAAAACCGTCGATAGTAGAGGCTGCCCTCGATGGTTTGACACCTCTAGTGGGTGGTGGGCGTATTGAAAATAAAGAAAATTACTGAGATAAGAGACTGCAGAATTTAGCCACTGAATAAATTGTATAAAATGGCGCAGGCAATGCCAAACCAGCCCAAATTTCTGCCTCGCATAGAGCGCATGGTGCCAACATCCAACTCGTATGTCGCGACTGCATCCGGCAATCCCTTCGATGTGGAGGAGGAAGATGAGATATTTAGTAAACAGAAAATGGTACTCCGGGTGCCGAGCGACTGCACGGGTGACCTGATGCACCTGACTGTCTCAAAGAATTGGCTCGTTTGCTTGCTGGGCTCACCGGAACGCACAACCCTATTGCGTTTCTTTCTTCCGCGGGCGATTCCACCGGGCGGTAAGTTTCCACGAGGAGTATCTGGCACTTTTACACTGCCAACTGATTTGCAGAAGTGGCGCTGGAGCGATATCTTTCGGGATCTGGCTACAAGATTACAAAGATCTTTCTGGACCACACCGGGCATCATCTGGTCATCTCCGTGGTCCCGAAGTCAACGTCTGCGGGAGTCTCCGCCGACTTTCTGTACATTCACAGCACCGAATCGTCCACGGCGCAGCAGTTGAAGGTGCGTCGGATAGAAAAGTTCAAGGACCATGAAATCACAGCTGTGGCATTCAACCCGTACCATGGCAATGAGTCGACGACAGGCCCCATCCTACTAGGCACCAGTCGCGGCCTCGTCTTCGAGACGGAACTCAGCCCCACCAGCGACAGTCACACGCAGCGCAAGCAGCTGTACGACTTGGGCCTGGGACGCCCCAAGTATCCAATCACCGGACTGAAATTGCTGCGGGTGCCCAATAGCAGTCGGTACATCGTTGTGGTCACCAGTCCGGAATGCATCTACACATTCCAGGAGACACTGAAGCCAGAAGAACGCACCCTCCAGCCCATATTCGCGGGGTATGTGAATGGTGTGCAGGAGCCACACTGCGAGGAGCGCAAGACCGACTTGACCTACTCCCAGCTACGATTCTTTGCCCCGCCAAATAGTAAATACCCCAAACAGTGGGCGTGGCTGTGCGGTGCAGGCATACGCGTGGGCGAGGTATGTAATTACCGACGACTGCTGCTGGCTCGGAAAATAAGATTTGCACTCAATTTTAGCTTTCTATCGAAGCGAATGGCAGTGCAACGCTGCTGGGCGACACCCTAATCAGCCTGGACTTTGAGAAGGCGAAGCACTTGTCGTACGAGGAGCGTCGCCTGAATGTGCCCAAGGCATTCGTTCTCACCGAGTACCATGCCGTGCTGCTCTATGCGGATCACATACGTGCCGTTTGCCTGCTGAACCAGGAGGTGGTCTATCAGGAGCCATTGGACGAGGCCCGAGTCGGCAAGCCGCTGAATATCGAGCGGGATGACATCACCGGGTCCATCTATGTGTACACCGTCAAGGCAGTGTTCAACTTGAGGATCACGCGCGAGGAGCGAAATGTGTGGCGCATTTACCTGGACAGGGGCCAATACGAACTCGCCACGGCCCACGCAGCGGAGGTGCCCGAGCATCTGGACTTGGTGCTCGCGCAGCGTGCAGACGCCGCCTTCAACGAGGGCTCTTATGAGGTGGCAGCAGACTATTATGCGGAGACGGACAAGTCCTTCGAGGAGGTTTGTCTGAAGTTTATGGTGTTGCCGGACAAGCGGCCAATCATCAACTACGTGAAGAAGCGGCTCAGCCGCCTGACCACAATGCCTGCTGATATGGAGGTCATGGAGGAGGAGCATGCGACTGCCATCAAAGCGCTGGTGGTGTGGCTCGTCGATCTTTACCTCATTCAAATAAACATGCCCGACCAAAACGAAGACTGGCGCCAGGCGTGGCAGACCGAATACGATGAGTTTATGCGAGAGCCGCCCATCCTGGCGTGCACAACACTCCATAGCGCAACGGTGCAGCAGCTAATTGCCGAGCATGCGGATCCCCACAACATGGCCCAGTTCGCCATCGCCATTGGCGACTACCAGGAAGTGGTAGAGCAGCAACTAAAGGCCGAACGCTTTGCCGAGGCATTGCAGACACTCGGCAAGCAGCGCGACATGCAGCTCTACTACAAGTACGCGCCAGTGCTGATGGAAAAGCTGCCCAAGCCCACAATCGATGTGCTCATAGCCCAGGGCGCCAACTTGGAGGTGGAGAAGCTGGTGCCCACACTTATAGTCATAGATACGCGCGAACAGAGGGAGCAGACGATTCGCTATCTGGAATTTGCCATCTACAAGCTGAACACCACCAACGATGCCATCCACAATTTCCTCCTGCATCTGTACGCACAGTACGAGCCGAAATTGCTCATGAAGTACCTGGAAATTCAGGGTCGGGACGAAAGTCTTGTGCACTATGACATCCACTATGCGCTCAAGGTGTGCACAGATCTCGATGTGAAGGAGGCATGCGTCTTCCTGCAGTGCATACTTCACATGTGGATCTCTGCCGTAGATCTGGCACTGAAATTTGACATGAAGCTGGCCAAGGAGACGGCCTCGAGACCCACAGATAGTAGAATGCGCCGCAAAGTATGGCTGCGAATAGGTAATCGAATTGAATTGAATTGAATTAGCCCCCAAAATCGACATACGATCTCACTCATCTTTCTTCTTGTTGTGCCTCCTGCAGCTTATCATGATATCAAGGGAACAAACGATGTGAAGAAGGCCCTCAATCTGCTTAAGGAGTGCGAGCTGCTGCGCATCGAGGATCTGTTGCCATTCTTTTCTGACTTTGAGAAAATAGATAACTTTAAGGAGGCCATTTGCGATGCCTTAAAGGTAGGATTTGTGATCAATGACCTCGACTGCAATGCACAGCTTTCTTTTCGTTATCGCAATTAGGACTACAACCAGCGTATCCAAGAGCTGCAGCGGGAAATGGCCGAGACCCAGGAGCAATCGGATCGCGTAGGCAAGGAGCTGCAACAACTGCGTGAGCATAGAATCTGCATAGATGCGCAGGACACGTGCTCCATATGCGAGATAATGCTGCCCATAAGGCCATTCTTTGCGTTCATCTGTGGGCACAAATTCCACAGTGATTGCCTTGAGAAGCAGGTTATGCCCTTGCTCAGCAAGGAACGCAGTCGGCGATTGGGCATATTGAAGCAGCAGCTGGAGGCCGAAATGCAGACGCAATCGCAAACGCAAACGACTGCCACGACGGCTGCTCCCAATCAGCCAACAGTCGAACAGCAAATGAAGCGTTCGGAACTCAAGACGGAGATCGAGGATATACTCGCGAGCGATTGCCTGTATTGTAGCCTGTTTATTGAGACCATCGACCAGCCGTTCGTGGACGATTGGGAACAGGTGAATGTCGAGTGGGAGTAGTTCGTGGGAGTCTGACGAAAATCTACATCTACTACATATTTGGATTGTAAATATAAATTATTTATTAATAAACCTACAAATCACAACATTACTGACTAATTTCGTCCCTTGAATTACGCAAATGGCATGAGGTACAGCGTCAGCTACAGGTCGTCAATCGACAATCTGCATTCGCAGCTCATTTGTTACAAATGACACGACGGTATTGAGAACAGCCTGCTGGATCGATGCATTCTGGACAATCAGCGGCAGCAGCATCACAATGTCGGTGGGATGTATCTCGGCGACGGCCTTGGACACATGCTGCACCAGTTGCTCGCGCTGCCTGTCCGTCAGATCGTTGAGTATTACTTCGCCAAGGGGCCTAAATGAGCCTGCACGCAGAAAATAGTCAATGATTATCATGCGTTCAAAGGTGAACGATTAACCGCTTACTCACCGCTGGTCATTTTGTATGCTGCGATGCCACCGGCCGCACCGCCAACCGCCAGACCCACAGGGCCCAAAAGCATTCCACCAGCGAAGGAGCAGGCTGCACAAATCGCTGCTCCCTTGCCGGACTGCTTCACGGCGACTCGAACATTCTGCTCGTCGGCCACAATGGCAATGGCCTCCATTAACTCCCGCGTATTGATGGGCATTTTTGAGCTACGTGGTTTTACAGCGTAATTTCACAATCAAAATCCAATCCAAAGTTCGATTTTGGATCTTACGTATCAAAATTGTTGAGTAAAATCTGATAGTATTTGACAAATAACATAAAAAAATAAAAAAAAAAGTATGGAACAGAAATTAATACTAACTAGCCAGCAAAATCGAACGAAAATAAACACGCAATTTCTTCCCGGGATGTTGAAATGGAATTTTTTGTTTTTGTTTGTCCTAGGGATGTTAAATATATATTGAAATATGAATATATCGATATATATTTGCAGGTTCAGCACTAAAAAGTATGTTTCGGCGCGAAATATTTGTCTGGATAGAAGTTTCCAATATCAGAAGCGTGCACTTCTCGTCGTAACCACCACGAAGTACGAACGCAGCTACCGTTTGCAGCTTTTCTCGCGCAAGTCGACACTATTTTTCTGTATGTTTCACGTCGCTAGGGCTGAAATCCCCTCGATTTGTGATGTCAACTATCGATGCACAGGTTAGTTGCAAAAGGAATATCGGTATTTTTGTGCGACAAATGGAACGAATTATGCGGTAACTACTGTTATTTTGAAATAATTAGAGCCGACATTCAATTGTATTCTATCAATAAAATTTCAAAATTTCGAAAGGCTTGCAATGAGTAAGATAAATATGTGGGACAAATGCCAGCTGTTGCTGAAATACATCGATAGTAGCACATCGATATCGTGAGGAAAAATCAGTGGTATGCAACACCAAAACTATATAACAGCTGCAATAGCAGCCCACTAACAGCACACTGTTCACGCACTGTTACTTTTGTTTTGTTCGAATTGAGTTAAAACGAATACATGTAGAACGTTCGATTGTTGGTGTTCCTTGATGATAATCCTTCAGTAGATTCGTACTGCAAGCCAAACAACGAATGAAAACGCCAAATCGCCAAAAAGCTGGTAGCATTTGTTTGTGGCTACTGCTGCTGACAATTTTCTATGCGCAGATCATTTAGTGGCACGGCATGTGGATATGAAAATGTGAATTACTCGGCGGCAACCAGTGTGTTTTCCACAAATCAAACCACAATCGGAGTAGATAAGCATCCAACTCCACTTGCAGCTGCCTTTCATTAGAGATCAAAAGGCAATGTTCCCCTACAAACACGTAAGTCGAATGCGCAGGCAAATAAATTTCCTATTATGTAGATACATATATACTTATTTATGCATGTACGTACGTACGAAGATGTGTGTGTATGAACAAGAATCGAAAGTCGTTTTTAATCTTTAAAACATTTAAGTCAATATGCGACAATTTACATTGATATAAGTTTATGTTTTGTATGTGTATGTTTTTTATCTTTTCTAATTACTCACATACAACTGCATGTAAATAGATATGTATGCTAGATATATACATAAAACAGTATCTAGATTTTAAGGACCGTTTAACCGGGACCAGCAGCAGTTTACTTTAGTTTCCCACATCCGTACTTCCGCCAGATTGGGGGCTTGTTAAATAAATTTAATATTTTTATTGGGCCCCTTATCGCTTTCAGCCGATCCGTTAATTAATTGCTTAGTTAGCGTAGCGGTGTCATTTGTAATTAAGCCGCTAAGGCGCTAAAACGATGAAGAGCAAACAAGTATAAGCCATTTGGATAACCCCCCGATGTGTGCCTGGGTGTGAGTAGGGTTGATGTTTGCTAGGGCCAGCCTGTGGCGCTTAAAGTGCCACACCTACATACGTACCCTAATTGCCACAGGGCCAGAGGCGGAGGGCGGCACCCTCAGACGAGGGCCAAGCCCTCGTCGCGTTGTGGTAGCTAATTCATTGCGTAAACAAACGCCGCCAAATATAGCAAATATTTGCATATGTCCGTACGTAGGTACGTACGTGTCCCCCTTCCCTTTTTCCCAACTCTACGATTCAGTAATATTAATGTGTTGTTCTCTGTTCTCTGCAGAAGTGCACGCTGCTTTGGCTTTTGCTGGTGCTGCTTACTGGACACGCACGCGCACGACCAGAGCAGCAGCAGCACGCTGTGGCGAACGAGCCGTTGGTGGCTGAAAAGGAAGACGGTCACTCATTGACAGCTCCTCGCCCAGCCGATGATGAATTGGCGACTGTGGCGCCAACAACGACACCAGATCCCGCTGTGGCTATCGCGCAGGGTGCAGCAACTGAAGCCACCCACTCCCAGCCCGTCGCAACGGCAGTGCCGGCAACGTCCTCTACCTCCACCTCAACAACTATTACCGTTCCGCTGCTGCCAGCTGCACCCGAACAGCCCGAGTATCTGAAGCACTGTTTCTATGCCGAAGAGCACTTGTGCATGTCTGGCCATGACGGCCAGGGAAACGAAGCACCAGACGCACTGGGACACGTGTCGACAACACCAGAGTCAGACTCGCAGGGTTTTGGCGCTCAGATCAATGCTAGTCAGGGGCACAGTCAGAACCTTGAGCGCAATGCGAACAGCTGCCAGTGTCACGAGCATCCGGGAAAGGCCAACTCCTGGTACTGCTGCAACATATCGCAAATGTCAATGATCTCAAGCTGCAGCAATATATCAAAATGGACAAATCTGCACGTGCGAAATCTCACTGTGCGGACCATGGATCTCTCCAATCCGATATTTCGCTCTCTCCAGTCGCTGGCCGTAACCGATGGCAATATAACGAAACTGATAAACGCCTTTCCGCGACACTCGGCCCTCAAGTGCCTCAACATATCGAACAATAATATTTCGGATATACCGTCACGAATGTTCAAGGATGTTCCCCATTTGGAATTCTTTGGCATGTCGCGCAATAATTTATCATTAGTGCCACATCACAATCAGAACAAAAACATTACTCTGGACATCAGGTGGGGATCCCCGATTTCCATTTACTTTTCCCCTTGGTTTACAAACCCATTTTTCTTTCCAGTGGCAATATGCGCATGCTCTGCAATCCGCTAAACGAAATCATAAACAATGATTCATACAACTTTGTGAACCCAAAGCACTCGTACTGCTTGTACAATGCCACCCATGAGTGGTTTCAGTCCACGAACCAGGTATCCGTGGAGACGCTGGAGAGCACGAAGCGTTGCATGACCAACTGCCCGGTGATACCAAACTATGGCAGATGCACGTGCAGATTCGAGAGCATCATGATTATACAGAATGATCAGTCCAAGCCCAAGTGCTATGTCGACTGCTCCAACCTGGGACTGGTGGAGCTGCCACCCAGGCTGCCCGACAATACGTTTGTGCTGAACATAACCAACAACAAAATAACCAGCCTGGGCGACCACTTCCAAACCAATCCCACATATCATAACATTAACAGACTGGTGGCCGACAACAATCAGATAGCCTCCATTTACGAATTTGAGGGCACAAAGTTTATTGAGAACTTCCAGCGCATCTACATGCGCAACAATTCTCTGAGCAAGGTGAGTGCTGGCTGAGCTATTGAGAAGTGCAATTAAAGGCATTACATTCCCATTGCAGATACCTGAATACTTTTTAAACAACGCACTAATGGATACGGGTCGACGCATTTACCTGGCAGGCAACAAGCTGCAATGCGACTGCAACTCGGCCAAAACTCTGCAGAACTGGCTCAAGGAGCGTAGCACCGATATACCCGACTACATGGAGATACGCTGCCGGAATATACCCCAGAGTGTCATTGAGCTGCAGGAGGCCAAACTATGCCAGTCGCCGCCTGACTGGACGGACTATATTTACTATTTGATAGCCGCCGAAGTTATCCTGCTGCTGGCACTTATCACCAAAGTATCCTATGATTATTGGGTCTTTAAGACCTCCGGCTATTTACCGTGGCCAGCTAGCAAAATGCCCAAATTGCCATGCGATTGGTTGTGCGAGTCCTAGAGAGAAATTTAGAGGAAGTGGACTTAGTCCTTGGCGAACAATCAATCATATCATAAGATAGCTAAATAGCTAGCAAGTCGTAAAGAGAAATAGAACTGGAGTTGGCAAGACATTTTGGTAGAGAAATGTTTTGGTAAATATGAGCCTCGGACCATGACAAAATCAAATGGCAGGGCGCACTATTATATCTGACAGTGCAACCATGTGCCTTTTACATATGTATGTATATAAATCCAATTTGTATTTTTGGTGTTTATATATTTTTGGGTATATTAAGAGAACAACTGTAAAGAGCTGCCAGTAACCAAATTTACAACATATAAGACTTTTTAATGAGCTCTCACAGTCATGACTCGTGGTCATATTTTTACTGTCCTCGTATCAATCACATTTGTTTTAAGTTAATTTTTTTTTCTATAAAAGTTTGATGTATACAAAACAGTGATCGGCATCAATGCAATAACGGCACGAAGCCTGTACGCTTTTTTTTTTTGGTTTCTGCCGCAGAACACCCAAATCGTGTATTTACGGCACTGAATATGTAAATGTAAGGCTTTGCGCATCAATTAGTCGGTGATGATCGAAACAAAATATTGATTTGGATTTGGATGTTTTAAAAGATTTAAAGAAAAGAATATTATGTATTATAAATAAATTTTGTTTCGATGCAATGCAACAGAAAGCTTTTGGCTGTCATAGAAATTTGATTTGGATGATTTGACCCTCCCACCCGATGGATGCCCAAAATTGAGTAATTTTTAATCCTAGTCCAATCCCATGCCTTTCAAAAGTGAATCAATCGATAGGTACGCGAAAGAGAGTCATGTTTAGAGTCCATTTTACGAATGATATTTATTGTTGTGGTTTGTTGTGATTTTAAATATTATAATTACTATTAAGAAAAAAATACGCACTTCATTTTGTTTGTTGAACTCTTTCAATACAGCATCCTCTCCGCACTCTTATACTTTTGCACATCTTGCACATCTACTACCTCCAAAATGTTGTGTTTATGTATTCCTGCTTTCGCTTTGCTGCATAGAAGAGCGAGTGTATCGTGTATCGTGTGTCGCGTGTCGCGGGTGTGTGTATGGGAAGGGGTGTACATTTCCGTTTGAGTGGAGTTGGAGTGTGCCTTATAAGGAATACAATTATGTGTGCAGTGCACATTTAATACCATCATTCAATTTGATTTAGCCACATTCACATTCATATGGGGATTAACTATACTTAATTATTCTTGATTTCGTGTGTTATTAGGGGACCTTTAAACGCGTAAACCTTTTACATAGTTTCATTATTTATTATCTCCGTAGTCATCATATGTATATATATATTTTTTTTAATTTTTCTTTTGTATTCGTTGCGTGATTTTTTGCATGTTAATACATTTATATATATATATACTATATGCTGTATATGTTATACATATTCGTCGAATGCGGCCAAAATAAATATATAAATCCACTAACTTAAGTAGTACATTTTTTTTTTTTGTTTTGTTTGTTTGTCTTTCGTGTATATATATATGTATATGTAATGTCTTGAGCGGCGCACCTTAAGGTTTCAATGTTTTGGCATTTGAGTCTTCTTGCAATCAAGTCTATTGCACAGTAGCTTCTAAAAGTTGATGGTAGTGGGGGGGGGGCTACTAAATAAAACACAGGGCCATGCGGCACAACATTAGAGCCTGACACACTGTGCTCTTTCCGTTTCTTCGTGTGTATTTTGAGCTATTGGATATACATACATATCATAGAACTATTCATTTATCATATAGCATGAGTATCAGTTATACTTGTAAAGTGTTTTTGTTTTTATTTATTTATTTTCGATTGAGTTCTTATGCTAACACACGCTTGAAAACGGATTTGTAATTCGTTGACATTGGTTTCCGTTTTCACAAATGAAAGGAATTGGCGCCCTGCTGCGCTCTGCATACTCCCTTATTCATAGACATCGAAAATCGAACAATTTTTGGGGAATGATTCTTGTTATATTTTTTGTTTACTCGTAATTAATACCACAATACATATATGAATCTGGTTTAGGTGCAACAAATTTCTCTTAGTTCCGTGTGTTATATGTAAATGTGTATAAATTGTAAATAAGTTTTCTTTAATACTGAAATTTAATTTAATACTGAAAGAACACGTACAATGCAAAAAAATCTATGATTGTGCAAGATATAACCATCCTCTCATCATCCCATTCCATCCCATTGACCCTGTGACTCACCCCACCCGCCATGCATCCCTGTGTGTGAGTACAGACATACATACATGGATGGTAGGGCGCCAGGGTGAACAATTCTCAATTAACTATTTAAAAACAAAAACATATTCATTTGCTAAAAACATATGCAGTCGAGGGTTACAATCTGTAATTGCCCTGATCCGCCTGATCACGATTAAAAACGATAAGGAATGAATAAAAATGATTTAAAAGGTATTTGCGTTGTCCGGTCTGGTCTGTCCGTTGCCGTTTCCAATGGATATGCGGTTACGGGCGGGCATAGGCAGACTAACACGGTATGTTGTAACGGTTTAATGCGGTAAATGCCTTCGGTTACATCTTTACATATGTATTGCCCATTTGATAGGCGCATCGTTTAAACGAATAACATTTTTGGTAGTCCAAAATAAACCCTTACCCATTCCAAATCTTGACCCAACCTAAGGCCATTTTGGAAGGAGTATGTATGTAGTGTAGTGTGTGGTGTATGGTGTTTCGTTTTTGTTTTTTAATATACTCGTATATATTATTGGGATAAAATTAGCTAGTTGCCTTCTATAACAAAAATAAGTAAAATATTTTCATTATTTTTTTGTTTTGTTTTTTTTTTTTGTATCTTGATGAGCTATATATATATAGAACTATCAGTCTCACGTCCCATACCAAGGTAATAATAAAAATCTTTTTGACATATTTGTAACGTACATACGTAGAGTAGATCCTGTACATATGCATAATAATTATTAGTTATATTGTGTGTCGTTCTTGTGTGCCGTGTTGTGCCTTGCGTATGTTGCGTTGTGGATGAGGAATGTGTACATACTACGTGTGGGTTGTGTGACCAGACCAGGAACATGGCTCCCTGCCTGGCCCCAAAAAAGAGAGAGTTCGACAGCTAGCTGCATTGGCTACATTAACATATTATACAGTACACAGACACAGATTAAAATATGCATGCAAATCTGATTGTGATTCTGATATCTGAACGGATATACTGAAGCTTAGCGCTTGCTTGGGTTTAAGTGGGCACCTCTCCGCTCCGCTCCGCTCCGCATCCGGCTCTCTCTGCTCTGCTCTGCTCACTGACAGACAGATTCTAGTGCATTATACTTGTGCTCTTATTGGGGGTTTCGTTTCGTTTCTCATTCTCATTCTCATTCTAATTCCCGTTCTTATAGCTTATGTGCGATTTCATCGGTACAACAACAAGGGGACAGGACATACAGCAAGTACATACATACATCGGATGTAAGCAACATACATACATACATACATAAAAACATTGATCTTTTTGCGGCCTGTTGCCTTCGTTTACGAGTATTTACGAGGATACACACGGATACACATGATAGATTTGAGTGATTTTACACGCGTAATGTTACAGCTTTTTGTTTTGTTTGTTGTTTGATTTTCGATTCAAATTCGTATTTCGTTTTCGTATTCGTATTCGACAACACCTAACACGTTCATACATCGATCGCATGCACATTACACATTTATGTTCGTAAATTAAATGCTAAATGCTAGATACAAGTACTGGGCTTGGGGTGAGTGAGGCTACTGCTCATACGGGGAAAAGTGTTCAGTGTTCAGTGTTCAGTGGGTCCAGTGACCCATTAAGTTTCGTTTTCGGACGTGAAATTATTTGAGCGGTTGTAGCTAGGGGTAGGTAGGGTTTTGCTTCTTTTTCTGTTTTCTGTTGGTTGACTGATAGATTTGACCACTGACGTGTGTAAATAGATTAGGAGAGCTGCATCTGGGTAACCGAGACCACCTTATGACTGCCACCAATGACTGCTGTGTTGATTAGATGTCAATTTTTGTTTCGTTCCACGCCAATTTCCAGTTGTGTTAAAGTATCTCCGTCTCGTACACCTGCTTGGTGGTCGTTGTGGCTGTTTGGTGTTGAGAGTGTGCAGCAGCAGCGACCGCACCAGACGACCCTACTAATCCACCACCGACAGCGCCGCCGATCACACCGCTCGTAGCATCACTGACCAACACACCATTGGTAGCCGCCGCGGCAGATGCCGCCGCCGCAGCCGCGGCTCCACTAGCCTCGCAGGCCAAGCTCAATGCAGCGATTTTCTGCTGAATATTTGTCTCGCTGCCGAGCTTACGCAGCGTGTTATTAGCGCCGCCGGCCCCAGCAGCCATGTCCTGCGACGAGGGGCAGGTAACATCGACCGATGGAAGCTTGCTCATTTTCTGCAAACGCTGATACTGCTCTTGCAGCAATTTTTGCTTCTTTAGTAACTCCTGGTGGCGCATCTCGAGTGCCACCTGGCGTTGCACATGATCGTTACCGGACTCATTGCCACTGGAGTTGTCGCCGCTTGATGTGTCGCCACTGGCGACAACCGAGGTGTCGATTCCGATTGAATTGACATTGGCATTTGAGTGGGCAATGGCATTGGAATTGGAATTGGCATTGGCTGCTGCCGCTGCTGCTGCTGCTACTGCTCCTGCTCCTGGTGCGGAAGCTATGTTCTGTGGCACGTTTGGGCTGGTTGGACTGGCCAGTGGACTGCGTGAGCTGGTGCGTGGCGGCGGTGGTGGCGGTATGCGTTTGTGGCCCACTTTCGTTATCAGATCAGCATTTCGCTCGGGTACGGGTGGTTTGTTGCTGCTGCTGCTGCCGCCGCTGCCGGTGCCGGTGACGCCACCATTGGCCAGATTTGGATCGCCGGGACGTGGCCCAGTGGGTGGTGGTAACTGAAGTTCGCTGTCCGACTCGCTGGGATAGGATTGCAGGCGTCGCAAGCTGCCCATATTTGTGTGCACCATGAGCTGCTGCTGCTGTTGCTGTTGTAGCTGCTGCTGCTGCTGTTGTGATTGCAGCTGCAACTGCAGCTGCGACTGCGACTGCTGATGGGTGAGCACGCCTCGCTGTACTGGCGCAGAGCCGGTGGCCACAGCAATGACCATGCTGCTAGTGGTTGCCTGTTGCATATTGATGTTGGCCTCCGTGTAGAGACGGGCCTGCGATATTTGCGTGGTGACGGTGCTTTGTACTGCGGCCTCAGCGCTGGCGCTTTCATCAGATGCCGAATCTTCGGGGCGAATCTACAGGAATAGACTTGGGACATTTGAGTTCCGTTTCAGGTCAGACGATGGGAGGATGGGAGGCTGCTTGGTGCTTGGTGCTTAGTGCTTAGGGCTTAATGCTCTTACCTCGTATTGTTGCTGCTGTTGCTGCTGTTGCTGCTGCTGCTGCTGCTGCTGCTGTTGTTGGGCTATGGGCTTGGAGAATGTCTTGAGCTCGTCTAGCAGAGCATCGAGTGCGTTTTCGGGTGCGAGTCCCCCGCTGATAGCGAACGACCCCATCCTGGGTGTTGGGATTGGCTACAATAACACACACACACACAGAGTTGGAAGTTGGTAGTGAAATAACGAACGATGAGGTGGCAACGTATTGCATAGTTCAAGTATGTAAATAAGAAGTGAATAACACCACACATATAAATAGATATATGGCAATTACGTACTCTTATCGCACAATTATATTCTCGCAAAAGATATTAGTCATAAGTAGTAGTAGTAGTAGTAGTAGTAGGTACATATACACATATCTGATACAGTACGAGCTGTAACCCATCAATGAAACATACAGATTTACATAGCTAAAAAGAAAAAACACAAACAGTGCGGCGGTGGCGGTGGCAGTGCCCGTGGCGTGGGCTTGGGCGTGGCGTCTTTAATGAGTGCAAGTTGCATAGAGGAAAGTACAAATCATGCAGTGCCATACAAAAATCAATCAATGTAAATATAAAATCACAAATATATATATCCATATCTGCAGCAAAACATTGGGCAAACATCATCTCATTATCATGATAAGCAAGCATTCGATTAAGCATTGTACAACGGGGCGGGTAGAAGTATGTAGTAGCAGCAGGGATGGGCTCGCTACATGTCTATATATTGTATATATATGTGGGGTAGATAGTAGAATTGCTTCATCGTTATCGGAGCCTAAATTTGCAAACTTGGGACGGGACGGCAGGGGGGTGGAAATGTGTGCTTTCGAATGGTCGTATGGAGGAGTGGGTGAATTATATATATATATATATTTTTTTTTGACTAAAGAGAAGCTCTAAATAACAAACAAATAAATAACGAAAATCACAAATCATATATCCAACAAGAAATGGTACCCCGATTTTTCGAATGCAGAATGCTGAATAATAATACAAGTATTATATGACAAAGTTCTGTGTGTGGGTGTGTGTGTGTGTGTGTGTGTGTGTGTGTGTGTATGTGGCGAGTATGCATTTATGTGTTTTTTTTAGTAGTAGATGAAACATTAATAGTTGGCTCTTTATAACTATGGTTGTTGTTGTTTGTTGTGAACAGAGCTTAAGGCTTTATTTCGCCTCATAAAAAGATCTCTGAGTGTTGATGCTTTCATGAGTGAGAGGGGCGAGAACACGCCTTAAGACTGATTCGATTTGATTGATGATGGGTTGATAGGGCGCTTGGGTTGATGGATGGTTGAAACTTCAAAGACAACAATCGATGAGTGAGAACAGTGACTGAACCGTGATGACTGTTTGCATATAATTGGTTTGGTTGGTTGGTTTTTTTTTTTTTTTACTGCAGATCAATTGGCCGCTTGATTGTCTGATTAGGAGATTAATAGTTAATAGCTATGATGGTTACAGATTTCGGTTGAGGGGTTTCGGGTTCAGGTTTTCGGGTGGTGATATTTTTGACTGGGTGGTTGGGGCGGTAAGTTGGGTGGTGGGTAAAGTGGCGGTGTGTACATACATAAGCAAGGGTACATACATATACATACATACATATTCTCTAATTTGTATATATATACACACACATACATATGCGCTCTTCTCAACTACAAAAGTATCATTAAAAATTAAATTAAATAGATACGAATGTTCGAGTATGTGTGTGTGCGTGTAGTGTGCGTGTGCGTGTGTGGTGTCACGACTCAGCGCAGGGAGTGGGTTCCATTTTGATTAATATAAAACATTAAACACTTAATGAATGGAAACCAAGAAAAGGGGCGGCGGGCGGGTGGGGCTCAAATTGTCTGTGCGTATCTCTGTATAATCGTATCACATATCTGCATGGTATGTATGTATGTATGTATGTAGCATGTGTGCCTCTTCCTGCCTATACATTAGCAGCATTTATTGTGCTCCCCCCACACCCCCCTCCGAACAACCGAACATCCGAACAGCCAATGTGAACGAACACCCGTGTTGTCTCGATGTTACGAGTATGTTCATTATTTGTTGCATCTCTTCCGCATATATGCGAATAACATAATATGTTAAGTTTGTCTCTTGCTGTTTCTGGTAGAGTTTTGATGGAGCAAACATACACACGAGGAAGCTTCTGGGCATGACAGCAGAAGTGGGCACTGCACCAAACAAATATACGAGGTTCCGAGGGAACGAAGCTCCGGTGCTCGCTGCTCGAGCTTGGACTCAGTGGTTCTTGTTTCGGCTCTTCACAACTGCATTACAGTATAGAATTTATACTACTGAGACCGAAATCCATACCCCCCACAGCCATCCAGGCAGCAGTGTTCTGCTTGAAGGGCAAATCTTGTAGGTACTCGTGTGATGGGTAACATTCACTTTTAGTTTGATTTGCATTGTCTTAGGTATCGGAATCGGGGATCGGAATATAATGCTCCTAACTGTATGTACATATGTATGTAGTGTGTAGACGACCCTTGCTCTATGGATTACTCCATGGATTACTCACTGCCTACTAGGGGGACACGTGTTGCTGTGTTGCGAGCGAATTTGGGAGAGCGGAAAGGGAAGCGGGTTCAGGTCGAGGTTGGAGGGGTGGGGCTTAGGAAGCGGATCTCTCCTTTTGGAAGGACTTAAGAAGGACTTTAAGGGGGATCTTAAATGGTGAGCACACACAGTCAGTCACACACAGATGTTGCGATACAAATACATTGATATTGAGGTATAAATCGGTACACATACATATGGCATATACTGGCTGAGAAGAAGGTGTTGCAGTGGTTCAGATATCAGATTGTTGGGTGAGTTTCTTCTGGTTTTTCTGGTGGCTTATGGATAGCTTTGATGAGTTATTTTTTTTGTTATATGTTTTTTGGTTTTTTGGTTTTTGGTTTGAGTTTTAGTACGAGTATTAGTTTTAGTTAGAAGTTTATAGCAGTAGTAAGTAGTATACAAAATATAAACTAGTATGTTTAATGCAGAGCAAATTATGTTTAGCAAAAAGAAAATTGACTTAGTTTTTAATGATTTTTTTGCATTTCTTTTTTGTTTTGTTTTGTTTTTTTTTTTTTCTTAAAACGGGTTGTTTTTTTCTTTTGGATTTTACAATTAAAAAATTATTATTTTATTTTTTTTTTTTTTGGTATTTGGTTTTTGTAAAATTTGTCTTTATATTTGGATTTTTCAGTCATTACTCAGTAATTGCCTCTTTGAAGTTTGAACTCCATCGCCAGTTAAACTATGTGGGTTGTAGAGTTGTTGTTGGGAAACGATAATCAAAAAATGTTTGAGAAAAGGCAAGAACAAGAAGAAAACGAAGGTAAACCTCATTTTATAAGACGTTAAGCTTTGGATAAATTCAACTTTTGTGTGATTCTGTTTCTGTTTTCATTATTATTATTATCATTTTGCATATACATAATAATATTTTTTTGTTGGTTGGTTGGTTTGTTTGGTTTGGTTTGGTTTGGCTTTTGTCAGCTTACAAGGTGATATGATAGTAGCAGGATTGAGACTTGATTGATACTTGTACAACATATATTGTTGGTATTTTTGCTAATTATTTGTAGATGGAATTTTTGCAATTATAATTGCCATTTGCAAACTGTAATTGTATTCGTTTTAGGGGTTTTGATTTGATTTGCTTTGTGTGTGTGTGTGGGTGTGTGTGTGTGTGGGTGGTGTGTGTGTGTGTGTGTGTGTGTGTCTGGGTGTTTGTTTAAATACCTAATATGTAAGACCCAACAAATGCAAAAGCTCAGTACGGTACAGTTGTTAGCTTGCAGGATGATGGGTGGGAGGGAGGAGTTGGTTGGGACTAAGGGCTATCTATGTATATATGTTTATATATATATTTATCGGCGAAGCTATATCACGGTGGGTGTTGTGTTTGTTAGCGGTGCGCTTTGCTTTTGCCGATTAGCATTCACTCAACTTAAAAACATTTTTTCGTTCTATTGAGTAATTGAATTGAATTTGATTTGATTTGAAACTCTCGCTGAATGCATTTGGTTGGAATGAATGGTTGATTGGTTTGGTTTGGTTTGGTTGGTTTGGTGGGTTTGGTTTGGTTTGGTTGGTTTGGTTGGGTGTGAAATGATAGATGAACCAAAACACTATTTATTATAAACAACAGCCAATTGCAACTTATTCATAAGGTAATCGCACAAAATATATAAACCAAAACTACAAACGAATAAGTGTTAAGTAATCAAGGTCATTTCGGTTTCGATACAACTATGTGGGTGGTTTCTCAGTGATTATTTTTATTCGTTACTCGTTATTCGTATTGCTATTCGTATTCGTATTTGTATAAATCTTCATCTTTGCTTTGCACAGTACTCAAATCTCAAATGATAAGTCGCCGCTGTAGGAGTTTTCAATGTGATTGGAGGAGGTTCTTGGTTGGTTGGTTGGTTGGTTGGTTGGTTGGATGTGAAAAATGAGCTCAAAACTAAACTGAAGGGCAGAGGGCAGAGGGCACTCCCTCTTTTGACCACTTGCAGTCCCTTTGGTTATGGATGACAGCGACAGACTGACAGACAGATGGAACAGACTGGACTGGTAGCAATAAGTGAGCAGTCACGGGCTTCGTGGCTTCGTTGCTTCGTACCGAAGATCCAACGAAGATGACGAGCCTGGACTGGAGCACTGAACTGGAGCACTGGACTGGTTCAAAGGGTGGAGAGGTGGTTTCGAAAATGAAAGCATAGCAAAACTCGATACATGGGTAGGACGTAAGCAATCTATTGTATGCAATCTCTGCGATAGAATTAGTAGTGGAAACAATACTTTTATACATATACAATATAGATGTATATATAGTCATGACACGTTATGTAGCAGTATTATTTATATGTGTATAAGTATGTATATCGATATGGGCATGGCTGTGGATATGGCTATGGCTATGGATATGGCTATGGATATGGATATGGATATGTGGGCATTGCAATTTTATTGCGGCTTGGCTGGGATATTGACTTGGACTGGGACATGTGGAACTAGCTCTCTGTGTAACTGTCTCAGCACAACGATGGTGGTGGTGGTGGTGGGGGAGGGGGGTCCATCGTCTTCTCTCGCTCTCTCTCTCTCTGCCTCTTGCGAGCTTTGCACTGTTGCACTTACCTTATCGGGCGCCGAGATGTCCGCAGACCGTGGTGGCTCTTCGCTGATTGCCGGCTCATTGGGCGGCAGGCGCTGCTCCTGCACGCTTGCCAAACTATGGGAACGGGTGGGAAACAAATGGTGTGGGCATCACATTAGCCATGGATCCATCAAAAATAGGTGCGGGGCAAGCATTTAGGAGCGGCTACAAACCGTTTAAGTGTCACCAATGTCCCTGTCAGCTTCTTGCAGCGCCGCAGCGCCGACTCCAAGCGGTCGGGCTCTTCTTTGAGGAACTTTTCTTCGCGCACCACCTTCTCCATTTCGCTGGACAGAATGCAGCGCAAGCCATTCGACAGAGACGGAAACTTGAGCTTGAGTTCGGCCACCGTTTTGCTGCAAACAAAAACATCAAAAGTTGCAACCACATGGGGCAGGCGGGGCAGAAGATTTGGTAGCTACCTGGCGCGGCTCAACACCAGGGCCATGTCCTCCACAGCGGTCATGTTGACGCGTGTGCGCCGATTGATCACCTCACCGCGCAGATTCTCCACCGATCCCTCGAGGTCACTGAGATCCTTTTCGAGGCGTACGACCTCCTGCTTGTACAGCTCCTCCTCGCGCGACACTCGCGTGGCATCCTGGTCGCCCTGCTGGCCCCAGAAGCTGCCGCTGCTCGCCAGCAGAGTGGCACGAATGCGCATAAATGTGCCCTTGATGTCCTCCCGCACGGCGACGGCCTGGGCCTGCGACAGACGCCGCAGGGTGCGCACCTCCATGCGCAGGTCCTTGGCCTTCTTCTGCAGCCCGCGCAGGTGATTGTAGACCTCGGGGGCCAGCGTTATGTCCGCCCGGTAGTTGGGATGTGCCGTCTGGGCCAGCACAATCGGCTTGGGTGGTGGAGGGGGCTTCAGGCGATCGCGCTCTGCGGAGTCAATTAATTAATGTACTTTCTGTACTTTCTTTGAGGCGTGTGGGCTGGTGATTTGGTGGTTCAGATGGTGATGGTGGCAGAATTTGTGGCATGCGTGGCTTGTGATGTGGGGGGAGGTGGAGAGGTGGAGGTGACGCTCTTACCTTGTGACGAAGTGCGTGGTAGGGTGGACGACTTGATTGCCGGCTTGGTAGGTTTCGTATCAGCTGTCCGAATCACAGGTCCGTTTCAGTTGCATGGCAAGAGAATGGGAAACATTTGGCATTGTACGATCTTACTGGGCATTATGTCTAGGGGCGTACCCCCCGCCCCAGGTACTTAGACTATTTTGCGCATATTGAGGCACATTTGTATATGGAACTGGCAGAAAGAAAGTCTTCGCCGCGAGGTCGAAGCTTTGAGTACCCTTGCAGATCTATTTGCTGATTATATTTGTGCCAGAGCTCACAAATAACTATTATTTAATTTAAAAAAAAAATAAATAAATATCTTTGGAGCTTATAATTTTTGACTAGTTTTAGTTCTAGCTCTAGGTCCCTTATGAGCCCTGATTTGTGCTGAGTGCATCTAATACTCAACTAAACGCTTGCAAAATACAACCAAAGAGAAACCAACGACGATCCACGAGTTGTGCTCGTGTGGATTGGATCTTCCGCTGACGGTTGGAGAGTGAAGGAAAGCCTTGGTGAGATATATTTCAATCTGTTCAATCCAATTGGTAATTAAACTGAGGTATCCTGCTCATTAAATAGTTATTTTGTAATTTATAATTAACAGCTGGCTGATCATCGTTCCTGTGGCCGTTTAACACAAACGAAACAGACAGATGAAAGCAAAAAGAACTCTGGCTAAATAGACAACGACTCAGGATACCCTCTGCAAGGGTACACATGTATATGGGAATATGGCAACAATTTGAATTTTAATTACCGGCATGTAGTGGATTGTGGGACTTGGGATTGTGGCCCTGTATGTCATCGCTAAAGGACACTGATTTCTCAAAGGACACGGATTTCTCTGCAAGATAAATGGAATCATGTCGGCGGCTGTCGGGTGAGAGGCAGCGTTGAAGCACTTACGGCACGAGTTCTTGCCCAACTTGGGAGCCTTCTCCCGTATGTACATGTCATCGCCGGAGCCGTTTGCTGTGCGCCAAACAGAGAAAGAAACGAAACAGAAAAGAGCGCGACAAAGCGAGACAGCACATGTTGTAGCAAGGAATCAAACAAATATAAATATAAATATAAATATGGTATGGGAATATGGGTCTCTGGCTGTCGTGGATTTGTGTGTGCTGGAAGCCTTAAAGCAGGACGCGTTCGAGTGCATGCATATATATATATATATTATATATATGTATGTATAGTTACAGCTACAAACATCCAACATCGAATGGTGCTACCCTGCTCGTCGGGTGGTTCTTGTTGCTGTTGTTGTGCTGGTGATGATTCAGTTGTGGCATTGCGCTTGTGGAACGTACCTTGCATCTGGGACTGGGATGGCACAACCAGATAGTTGGAGTCCAGTGTGGGCACCGCCAGGGGGGCTATTTGCGGATTCTGATTGACCAAAGCCTTCTGCACCAATCCCGTCAGATTGGCCAACTGCCGCTCCATGTGCTCCACGCGTATGCGGTGCAACTCTTCTGGCCTGCAAAAGACACATCAAACAAACAAACAAACAAACATCCATGAAAACTGGTTCGCTGGCTTGCGTCTCAGCAGATTATTGCGTATTGCGTGTTTTCATGTCGCGCATTCGCATTCGCAGTCGCAGTCGCAGTCGCATTCGCATTTACTGGGCCACACTTCCGTCGCTCCAATTGCGCAGTCTCGCAGTCGAAAAGCCTAGCCACAAGGCACCGTCACCGGCACCGTCACCGTCACCGTCACCGGAATCAAAGTCGCTGTGGCGCACTTAGCGCATTGGAGCGTGAACCGAAAGCCAGCAAAGAATGCTGCTGCTCTTGGCACCAGCGGCACTGACGGCACCAGCAGATACCCTGCCAGAAAGGGCATTGGAACCGCTACGCTTTCGTCTGGCCTAAAATACCCTGGGCATGGTGCACCGTGCACCATGCATCGTGTACATCTGGCACACGCAATGACGTTCCATGTTCGAGCTGCTGTCGGTGATGCTTTCTCAGTTGCAGTTGACAGTCGACAGTCGAATGCAACAGCAACAGCAACGGCAGGCAGCAGCAGAACCATGGCCTATTGCAGTGGTATGTACGAAATACGACATTTGATTTGGCAACTTGTTGTGGCCCTGCACTCCAGTTGTGACCGCAAAATCGTTTCCCAGTGACCAGCACGCCGGAGCGTTTCGCCCAATGTCTGACCAACTTTCAAGTGGATGAACTTTTGATGCTGCAAAAGTCCATGGAGCGCATGGGGGCGCTGGACGACAGTACCAGTGCCAGCGAAGACCCGCAACTGGCACACACCACGGACTGTCCCGAGGCACAGGCGTCTCCGAGCCATGTGCCCCAGCGCATGGCCTTGATGGCAGCTGACCGGTAGGTGTCGCCATTCCTGGCCTCACTTTCAAAGCATCTCACTCGTGTGTGCATTGCAGGGGGGACTATGAGAGCACTGGCGCCCATGCACCGTGGCAAGGCCACTCTGCGCCGGCCTGGACGGAACCGAAGCCCTCCAAGCTGCAGACACTGTTCCAGGTCAGCATCACGGCCCTGGCCTTTCTCTCGTTCGGCGGCTACCTGCTCTGCCTGATCGTGCAGGCCATCAAGAGCAAAGGCACCACCTACTTCCATCCGGTGGCCACCGCCACGAGCAACTCGAACAATGGGAACGTGAAACGCATCAAGATCTACAGGCGCAGCAGGCGCAGTGCCCGCGGAGTGGGTGAGATACCCATGAAGAGCATCCTGCTGCAGCAGGACTATGCCACCTACATGAATGCGGTGCGGGGCCAACGCTGGGCGATGCTCACCTAGAGGGATCATAGATCTGATTGCCGCGATGCGCCATCCGATTGGGACCCGGCACCTTGATGCCGTACAATGCATACTGATCCTCGGTGAGGGCCACATCGCTGTGCATGCAAAGAAAAGAATACTTAGATTAGCTAAACACACATCCCATCCGGCGTGCAGCGTGCGACGTACCTCTGCTCCTCGTCTATGATGGGTGCCACAACAGCGCCCCGTGTCCCGTACTGGCTGTAGTAGGGCTCCTCGTAATTGCCACGGCTGCTGCGCTCTGGAGAACTGGTGTAGCCGTCTGTAAAATGGTTTATAGCACAGCTCAGATTACTATCTGTTTGCTGGTCTCTTCTAGGGGGGCGGTGGGGTGTCACATGCATACATATTTATAGGCAATATATACATTTTGTTAGAATTTAGAAACCAAACAAAACAACAGGGGAACGAACATAAAATAAAGCTCTAAGTACAAGAGAGGGGGTGGGGGAATGCTAACTGATCAAATTAATGCTCTCTGATTCGTCGTTTGTGGTGTGTTCCATTTCCGAAAAACCCAAAACGCAAGCACAAAACGCCAATGGAAGGAAATGCTCAAAGTAGAATGGAAAATGGAAAATGGAAAACAGGGTCTTGTGTGTGTGAAAGCTTTTTTGTATTAGAAAAGTAGGCATTAGAAAAGTACATATACGAGTAGTAGTATTAGTAGTTGCTGGTGTACCTGGAATGCTGTATAACTGATCCTGGGTATAGGGAAACAGGGGTTCCATGCTACCCCTTGGATTGACTGTTCTTAGTGGTTTCACAGGCGCTCCTTTACAGGGTATTTATTTATGGTGGTGTTTATTTTTGTTTTTTTTTTTATATATATGTGTTAGTTTATGTGTATGTGTGTGTGTTTGTGTATTGGGTTAATGAATTGAACATGATTCATATTTAGATAGAAAGTTTCACTAGTTTTTTACGTTACGAATAGAGGACTGGACTATGAGTAAGCGAATCAACAAAGAGTAAAATAATTCAGAAATTATTAAGTCAAAAGGCGCGTGGAGTAGCAGCACAGACAGATCACAGGATCCATCCGCACAATCAACGATCAAAATTAAAGTTTGGAAAAGGGAAAAACAAAACAGAAACCGAATGCAAAAAATATGCAAAAAACAGAACAAAACAAAAAGAGTTAGTAGAGGAAAATAATAATAGAAATTTCTATGGGTGGGGTAGACTATCAACTACAATTACGCACCCATCGAGACTTTGTTGCGTTCTGAAGAGTACATGCCACGGGGCAGGGTCTGCGATGAGCCCACATAGTAGGGCGCCGGTTGTTTGCCAATCTGCAAACAAAAAACAAGACAAAATTTGGAGTGTAAATGTTATTAAATTGCCACAAGGCTTAGGGCATGATGACGATGATGATGATGAGTAAGGGAATTTACAAATATAGTGGGTATATTGTGTTGAGTGTGTGCTCAAAACGCTGCCAATTGGCCTTCGTTCAAGTAGTTTCTCTTCTCGCTGGAACTGTCCACACGCAGCATGAACGACGAACCACGTACACAAACACAACCGGAATCGGAATCGTACGAAATGGGCCGCCAAATTGTTAAGATTAATGCCCGTTAATTGGCATTTGACCCCACCCAGCAATCAGTCAGGCAGCGAAACCGTTTGCCAAATAAAAAACATCCCATGGAACATGAAAGCTTTTCCCTGTTTCCAATGAAACCATCTACGAGGATCACTGGGTCAAGCGCACAAATTTGTGTCCGAGGTCCGAGTGCACGTGTTTTATTTATATATCATTTAAATATTTGATGCATTCATTTGTATTCCAGAATCCAGACATGGACATGGAAAACAATACGAGTTTGTGCCGCATAATGGGCTCGTTCTATGTATTGGGATTGCAAATTAGTTTTATTATGGAATGCCAGTGACTCGCATCATTCAGTGGCAGTGGGACGTCGAAACTGCGCCGCCCGCCTCCCCGTCAGCGCTGTGTGTGGTGCAGCAGCAAGTGCAAGTGGTCGGTCGGTCGGTCGGTCTATCGGTTGGCACATTCGCTGTGCCGCCAGTTATGGCAGCAGCAGCAGCAGCAGCAGCAACAGACAGGCAGACCTCAACCAGTTTTAGTTTCAATTTCAATACAACAATTTTACAACAATTTGTTACAACTGAGCGGCAGCGGACCGAGAGCTGCTGCTGCTGCTGCTGAGAGCTCTACTCTACACTCAACACTCGACAAACGGTGTGCCCCGCTCTTTGGCTGCTGCTGCCTGGGTTTTCGGCGCAAACTTAACTTGGCTTTGGCGCATGCGTGGATGATTAGTGAAGTGCGATCCATCGCGGCAAACAGACGTTGCAGACCGAACAGAAACCGAACTTTCGTTCAGACATATATCCCCCCATAGAGTTCACATAGAAATGAGGCATTTCCGCAGGCAAGCGGCACCGGAACTGATGTCTCTCCTGCCGATCGCAATTTTCGCGCTCAATGTGTGCCCTACGTCGTTCGCGTGGAAGCCAATTGCAGTCTCCGGGCTTGCGGGCTCCGCCACCAGCAGCGGTGGCAGCAGCAGCACAGCCTCCTACAGCCTGAAGCAATCCCATCCGGGCTCCGCCAGCAGCAGTCACGAGCTGGCCACAAGCTTTGCCCAGTTCGGTGCTGGCAAGGACTCGGAGGAAGGCGACATCGGTGGCGGCGAGGACGAGCTGCTGCTGGCCCGCGCTGCCATTGTGAATGGTGTGGATCTGGATCATCCAGCGTCGGTGGCTCATCCCATATCGTTCGGCGATCATGTCGAGGATCAGTACGAGTCCTACAGCATCGAGGATGAGGCTCACAAGGAGCCGCAGCTGACCTTCACGCGTACACCGCTCTACGGCTCCGATCGGTGCAGTGTGAAGAAGTTTGCCTTCAATCAGGACGGAGAGGTCGCGTACGGTAATCCGCTGCTGCCCGAGCTGGATCAGTTTACGCTCTGCTTCTGGATGCGTTTCACCAATCACAGTGGGGATCATGTCCTTCTAACCTACGAGGGTGAGTCAGCCACAGCTCCAGCTTCAGCTCCAGTTTGGATTTATGAATGTAGGGTAGGGCAGGGTAGGGTTGGCTTGGGTTGGGTCAAAGCCTCTCACCATGACTTGCTTCATCGAGCCCAGTCCCCTCTCCCCCACACACACAAAGAGAGGCCAAGCGAACTGTTATATAAGCTCAGCACGGGGGCAATAGACGTAAGTCTATTGATGCCCCACCACAAAGCCAGCAACCAGCAGCCAGCGACCAGCAGCCAGAGACCTTCGCTGTGCGCAACGAAATTTGTGGGCCACGCTCTGGCGGCGTCGCTGGCCTGCACCTGGCCTGTGGGGGACAGCAGACTGCTGTGACTGTGAAAGTGAAAGGAAGCCAACTTCCTGATGCAAGTCGGCGCACCGCCAGACCCCACTGTGTCGACTGAAGACGACAGGTTGACGAGCCACAAAAACAAGAGTCAGTCTGATGGTCAATGATGCTGCTGCTGCTGCTGCTGCCTGCCGCTGTTGCTTTTGGGGTCGTGTCCGGTTGTTGGGTGTGCCATGCCGGGGCATGCCATTCGGCATTCATTGTGTGTGTTTTCTTTCAACTGGGCAGCAACCACCTTTCAGATAAGATTAAGATTAAGATTTTGATTTTCTTCGTCTTCAAATCTGACAACTTAATAGTGCGGTAGCTGCCCCATCGATGCTGCTAGTGATGCTGCTGCTGTTGTTGTTGTTGTTGTTTTTGTCGTTGCGGTCGCCGCTTACATAAGGCGATAATTTACCTGTTTCCAGTCGGCCGCTGGCACGCTGGACCGCTGCACCGCTGTACCACTGTCCACTGCTTTAGCGCCTGACTTTAGCATTTGACATAATTTCAAAGATGCAATTGCAGTAGCAGCCAAAGCTAAAGCCGGGCCGCTTCCGGATTGCTGACCGAGACACAGGGACAGAGAGACAGACGCCAACAAGCGGGGAAGCCAGAGCTAGGAAATTGTTTAGTCACAGCAGCGAGTGATTCATAATTACTATAAAATGCATATCACATGCTAAGCACGACGACTAACAGGATTTCCCCGGCAGCCTTCGAGCCGAGCCGCTCAGCCGATTGTGCAACGTGCGCGGCAACGTGAGGCGGCTTCCTGCTTGGCCAAGGGGCCTCAGAGCCGAAGCTGAATGAAACTGAAAGCCATTGATCCTTTTTGTGGGTGAACTGCGTTCTGTTGCCAAGTCTTTCTTCTGCCCGTCTGTCAGTCTCTCGTTTGCTATTGCAGCATCGCTTTGATTTCACAATCATCATCATCGCCATCCATGGCATTTTCAATAGCCAAGCCACATAGACTGATCCACTTCTTTCATCCATCCATCTATCCATCTATCCATCCATCCATCCACATACAGCTGGCAAGGAATCGCGAGAGATACAAATCTGGGTCGCGAATGCGCAAAATTCCAGTTTCCTTTCGATGGCCATAAAAGGTCAGCAAATGTACAGGTGAGTCGTCGCTTATATAGGTATGTATTTTGCATGTATGTATGTATGTATATTGCACTACATCCATCGATCAATCCAACTGACTAACTGACTAATCGTGGTAATGATTTCTTGCCTGGTTTCTATTTCTATTTCTATTTGTGCTTTCTGTTTCCTTTTATGCTCTTGCTTCTGCGTCTGCTTCTGCTGTGCCCCGATGAAGACTCAACTATCCGCTGCGAATGCGCCAGTGGCACCACATGTGCACCTCGTGGAATGGCAAGACGGGCGAGTGGCAGGCCTGGCTCAAGGCAGAACGCATCGGGCGTGGCTTCCATAACTCGGTGAGTACTGCTGCTAACTGTTAACGGTTAACTGCTGCTGCTGCTGCTGGCCACGGCCCGTCTCCAATTACTGCCAATTGCAAAATTATTGAGTCGAGCCGAGTTGAGTTTAGTCTCTGTGGCTGCGCAATCCCCAGACGCTTTTACTTTCGTCGCGCTGTCGATGACGAGATGACGACTAGGTGCTGTAATCCAATTTATAGCCGGCCCGCTTCTCTTTTTGCAGCTTGTGGGCCATAAAATTCCGGCAAATGGAAAGCTACGCTCTGGCGGCACCTCGATCACCGGCGATGTTAGCCACGGCCTGCACTTTGAGATGACAATGGTCCAGGTGTATCGTGTGGCCCTCAGCGCCGGCAAGGCCCATCGCGATCACAAGCATCATCACGTGCATCATTTTGATCATGAAGGACAGGAGGTGTCCAGTACAGTGCGTCCCCCACCCATAGTGAGTGTCTGTTCCAAAATATTCCTTCATTTTGTCGCTTCAATTTGTGTGTCGCGCTCTCTTTGCAGATAAATCGACCACAGCCAATGCACACGCTGCTGGCCAGTGGCCAGATACCCACGCGTTTGCGCATCAACCTGGCCAATCCACCCAGCGACGGAGCTGCAGCGCCAGCCGCTGGATCCGATGCAGCACTGCAGCAGCAACAGCAGCAGCAGCAGCAGGGCATCACATTCAACACAAACTTCGTGAACGGCCAGATCAATGCGGGCTCTCGTCTGGTGGCACAGCAGCTTCTGGGGCTTCCGGCCAAGAACGGCATTCCGCAGCAGTCCACTGGCAGCCGCTTCCAAATGCTAAGCAACTCGGCGAATGTTCAGTTCATCGACGAGACGGAGACCCACATACAGTTCAAGCGATCAGCAGGAGCAGCCGGAACAGCAGCAGCAGGAGCAGCAACAGACGAGAAGAAGCTGAAGAAGCGCGGACTGGTGCTGCTGGACGATGGATCTGTGGTTGACGATGGCAGAGACACCGATGCCAGCGAGATCTACAACGGCCTCGCCGACTACGGTGGCCAGCAGTTTAAGCAGGATCTGACCCAAAAGATGAACCTCGAGGAGGAGATCAGCACGCACGATCGGGAGCCCGCCGAGGAGGAGGTGAAGGCCGTCATGGCCATATGCAGCAGCTGTCACGCAGAGCCCTTCCAGGGTGCCATCGTCTTTGCGTGGAAGGAGGTGCAGGAGCACATGAACAATGCACTCAAGGGCCTCAGCGTGGGCACCTGCGGCAACTTCTAGTTCTGGCCAGCCACCTGCCCCACAGCTGGGCAGGGCAGGGCAGTCTTTAGCTTAGTCCATGTCCATGTACCATAGGCCCCCCATAGTCCCTTATTATTTTTTTTTTTTGTATATATGTATGTACGAGTGCGTTTCACTTCGGTGTGTGTGATTCCGATTCTGCTTGTCCGTGCATGTCCATGTGGGAGTCAACGCTTTAGAGTGGAGGCAGCGGAGGCTCGCCTCCCCAACGATCTTTGACTCGCCCATGGACATGACCCATGACCCACACTCTCCGCATCCGCATCCACATCCTCACCTCACAAACAAAACCAGCCCTAGCAACTACGCGGTGATATTGAATAAACACAAAAATGGATTATTTAAACGAGGCTGCCGGCCCCCTTGTGCTCACCTTGGACTTGTGGATGTGCTGGTGCTTGTAGTCCGAATCGAATTCCGGTTCGCTGAAGTAGCTCTGATCCTGATCCCAGTTGGCCGGCGCCTGGGACTGGGGCAGCGGCTGGGGTATGCCGGGGCCGCCGGGCAAGATCTGGGGTGGTGCTGCCACCTCTGTGGACTCGAAGAGGCGCAGCACAGACCGATCGCGGATCTCGCGCAGATGGGAGCGCACATCCTCCAGCTCGTAGAACATGTCCTTGCTGGCGTCGTGTATGTAGATCTTCACGTTGGGTCCCTCCAAGTACGACATGGTCAATTGGCGCGGAAAAGAGCGCACAAACAGCGCACGGACCGTGTCAATGGAGGTGATCTCGTTCGGCAGCAGCGCCCGCTTCGTCTCCGAGCGATACTGCAGAAAGACCAGCCCCAGCGGACGCTCGAGTGTCTTTGAGGGGGTGCGCACCACAGGCAGCGATGAGCGCTGCTTTCCGCCACGACGAAATCCAGTACTAGCCGTCTCCACCTCGGACATGATGCCCGGATCGTCGTCAAACAGCGGGCCCTGATTGACGGGCGCATAGCCACGCATTGGCTGATTCTTTTTGTTCTTTTGAGCGCGTGTGCTCATCTGTGAATGTCCAAACCATAATTATTGCAAATATTGTGGAACATATACGTTTTGCTGTTGTTGTTGTGCTAGGCTCACCTCTAGGTCCATGGCGCGCTGCTGTTGCGGTGCCATTTGATGTGCGTGCGGATGCTGTGAGCCACCGTAGACCATTATGTCCCCGCCAAGTGTGTGGCGCCTGGGATCGTCGCGTCTCATGGCGCGTCGTCGTTCGTCGCCGCCTCCTTCCAAAAGCAAACAAACAAACAGACAGATCAGTAGGCGAAGCAGATAACAGGATACAGGACGATCTTTGGCAAATAATTCACTTACCCTGTTCATTTGGCGGCATACGTCCCGATTTGTTTTCATTTTGCCAGTCTTCTTCTGGATTGGAAAGAGATAGCGATAGAAAGAAGTACCGATAAGTTTTGCAGCTCGTTTTGCAGCACTGCACAAAGAGGCCGAACGCGTTAGGATATTCCTTATCCTGCTTGCGTCGTAACGGCTTCTACCGGCCTACTTACCGCCTTCACGCCCCTTGCGCTTCTTCTTTGATGATGAACTGTTGCTGCCGCAGGCATTTTGATTTGCGGATGCGCTTTTATCTTTACTCTTCCAGCGTATCAACATTTTTGTGATGGTTTCCTGTCCTTCTCGAGGTGTGTTCTCTGATGCGGGAGCTGCAAATTGCCCAAACGGTAAGGTTAGTGCTTTTGGTGAGATCATTTGCTTCATTAGCGATTCAGATTTTCCCCAAAGTGACGCCCTTGTAATTGTGACTGTATTTAGAGAGTATATTCTGGTTATTTTGACTAACTTCGAATGATCTACTAAGAGGAAATAGCTGCAGTCTGATCTGCGGCCCAGAGTGGAAGGTCGGGAACATAAACAATTATGCAAGGCCACAAAGTTTGCAACAAAATGACAAAATATTTCATAAAACACAAAACGACCAATGGGCGGCGCAAAGTTTTCATTGAATAAACCAAAGAGCATTGGAATACCATTGGTAAAGGTTTGTTTAATCTGAAGCGCACTTTTAATTGTCTGCCATATAAATTCGTGCCGATCAAGCAATTTGGATGGATATATAAATATTTATGCACGGTGTATGTTGTGCATATGGGTGTTATATGTATGTGTACATATGTATGTACATGGTGAGCACATACAACATGCACTTGTGGTATACTTTTCAATGCATATCTATACATAAAATATGCATGTAAATATGTACATACTGAAAGAATTTTTGATTAGATTTAGGTGCGGCGTTCCATCCATCCGCACTTACACTTGCAGCCCAGCCAGCTAGCTCCCACCCACAGTTGCCTCCTCTTTGGCGAATATATGTATGTAAAAATGTACACACAGATGTATGTACATATGTATATACCTTAAAGTGTAACCGCGTGCACACTTAATACACATTCATTTACATCCACGCACAACTAATGTAGTTTTGTGCTTTATCTTAGATAGTTTTCAGAGGCGTTAATGGAGATGCAGCACAAAATATTCTATACACCTGGAGCAGAACAGGCCAAGCGCCCGCCCGCCCCATACGGGAGTCCCGGGTCGGGTCGGGTCGGGTCCCGGGCCCTCCGCTGTGTGAGTGTGTGTACCCCAAGTACCGAGGGGTATGTACAGAGATGTATATGTTGCACGAAGAATGCAAGTGGCAAGTGGGAATCCGTGATAAGTTTCAGTGGCACATACACATACACACACTACTCACACACACACACACACACACAGCGCGAGTGGGGCCGGTGGTTTCTTTTTGTTGTGGCTGGGTATGCCTTACCGTTTTGGATGTTTATTAAACGCTACCAAAAATTAATGCAGAGTGGGTTTACCCAGGTACCCAGGTCGTGGGCTGGAGCCTGGAGCTGGAGCTTACCGTGTGTGCCGTGGTATGCGACCGCTTTTAAAAACCGTTCGATGCGATTTAACGTAGCACTCAGCAGCAGCACAGCCACCGCCACAGTAGAACAGCAGAAGAGTAAAAATATTTCTGGTATATCTACATCAGAAAAGCGTTTCCGCCCTAAATCGTACACGGGCTAATTCTGCAGGCGCATGCGTGGGACCAAAAGTCAGGGAATCGAGTGCTCTGTGGCCGTGCTGGCTGCTAGGGAGGATAGAGTAGAGGAGAGGCCTTTCCAGTTGTTTCGAGTTGTTGACTTGACTTCACTGGCACACTGGCCAAAGGAAGGGCTGCGTTGTGGTGCATCGAAAGGACACAATCGCATAAAGAATTGACCAAGAGACTGATAATTGACTCCTTTAGTGCGTATTGCTATCGATATCGCATATACATATCGACTATCGATTTGTATCGATTGGGATCGATTTGCGATTTTTACCCAGATAATGACAATGATAATTCGCTGCAATAAATGGAGCCCTAATTGGATCAATTGGAATGGGAGGGTCATCTATACATCTACCACATGTACACTTTCTGATTCAGCCCTACCCTAATATCACACTCCTTCAGCTTAATTTCAGGAGACGTTTACACCCAATAACCAATCTTTGATCTGCGACGCCTTAGAGCGAGAGTTATGCGACTTGCTGCAGTGAGAGGATGTTGCAAACGAGAGGCATCACTCACTTACCGAATAGATCATAATGTCCCCAGATGCTAAATCTGCTACTAATTCAGATTCCTCTTGGCACATGCTCCACTATGTTGCATCTGCCTTTGAGCTGATAGAATGATTTAGCTAAGGCTAAGCTTAGGGACCGAGAGAACGGAGTGAAGAGGCTCCTGGGAGGCTTTCCGAGACGTCTCTCCGCAACTGATGCAGCGCACATGCAAGTCACATCTACAGGGTTCATCTTCAGCTCGCATGGTATATATATTTTAGAGTTAATTCTTTTTACATATTTCCCTTTTACATGATGAATACAGCAGTGGGTTAGGGATATACAGAAATGTATTTACAATATAGTTTATTCCGATCGGGGGGCGTGCGCGTGGATCGATCGGTTAAATATATAATACAGGCTTCTCCATCTTCGACACCTACATACATATTTATTCGGGCGTGTGTGCGTGCATGTGTGTGGATCATTGATGCACACAAATTACACCTAGGGGGGGTGGGGGGCTTAATCGAAATACTTGTATAGCTTTAAAACTAATTGTGTGTGTTTTTCTTCTGTTTGTTTGTTTGTTTGTATATGTATAAATATGCATTGGGTTAATTTTTGTTTTCCATTTGTTTCCGTGCCTGCAAATTTCTGCTACTTTCTCTTCTCCTATCAATTTATACAAATTTTCTTTACGTTTTTTTTTCCTTCCAAAAAATCTCTGGGCTCTGGATCTGCCTTTTCTTTCCATTCCTTCTTCTTTCTGCTACTTTGTACGTTTGTTTTTGTTCTTCGTCTCTCATTCCGTTAAAGCTTAAACTTAAAAATATGAGAAAGACAGAGATAGCAAGAGCGAGGGAGAAAGAGAGAGAAACAAAACACGCAACGGGTGGAGTGTGGGGTGGTGTGGTGGCTGGGAGTACACTGGGAAAATCATGAGGGGCGCGCGAAACACTAAAACTAATTTTATATTTGCACTACTAGCTAATGCTAGGAAAAGTCTGAGCCAGCGACTACATCGTGACGCGAGTCCGGCTGTGGGGGAATGATTTTATGGCTGCTTGGCTTCTGGGTCGGGTCGGGTCGGGTCTGTCTGGCCCGCTCCCTAGCCCAGTTTACGGCGACGCGGTAATGGAGCCGTGGAAGTGGTCGCCGTGTGGGCCATCACCGGCAGTGCCAGGGCGACGGGCGGTGCAAAGCCACCGCCTGCATACTGCAGATGCTGCACCACCGATAGCTGAGGCTGCTGCTGCTTGAGCAGCTTGGCGGCCGCGTGCGCCTCGGCAGCCACCACTGGGTAGACCAGCTCGGCTCCGAGTCCTCCGGCCGCGTGGTGGGGATTGCTGCTCTCGCAATCGTCGTCGTCTGAGATCAGTGATATGCTGAGGTCGCTGGACAGCTTGAGGGATATGGGTGTGGGGGGCGATGGCGCCACCAGAGGCGCCACTTTGGCACGCAGCGCTGGCGACAGCTTCTGCAGCTGCTCGGGCAGCAAATCGTGCGTATACTCAGGTACTCCGCTGGACGCGAGACCCTCACGCAGCTTGCTCAAGGAGAGCTCATAGATGCGATTCGCAATGACCGTGTGCACGGTGGTTTCATCCGGCAGTGTGGCCGTTATCCCGCTCCCGACATCCACCTCCAGATATCCATCGTTGCCATGGCCGCTGCTGCTGCTGCAGCTGGCTCTGCCTAGGCCATTGGTGGTTGCTGTGCGCGGCGGTGCTGTCGGTATGTTGCAGCCTTTGTAGTTGCCGGAGTGAGGCGGGTGGGAGTGTCGCAGGCGTGCCTGGCAATTGGCAGTGGTGGTATTACGCGGCACCAGCGACACGGTTACCTCCTCGACGGTCTCCGAGAGTGTCAGCGGTGCCAGCGGCGGGGGCGAGCGCATCGAGTGCTGCCTACGCACATACTTGGCGATGTCATTGTCGTTGTTCTCGTCGTCGCTGGTTATCAGTATGCTCTCAGTCAGAGATTGTGAGTGTATGGATGTGGCGGTGGCGGTTGCTGTGGATGTCCCCCGCCCCAACACACAAGTTGTTGTTGCAGCGTTGCCCTGGCGCATGGCGCCGTGTTTCGGGGGCCTTCGCTGTTGTCCCCTGCCGCTGCCGCCGCCGTCATACTGATGGATGCTGAGCGTGGTTGCCGGTATAAGCAGCAAGTTCGGCTGATGCAGAAACAGGCTGTTGCACGTTGCTGACGCACCTGCAGGTATCGGCCAAGGCCTCGGCTCCACAATCGCATTGACGTCGTTGCCGTTGTCGTCGTCGTCATCTGACAGCAAATCGATAGTTACATCTGCAGGCAGTGTGGCGGTGGCCAAATGATGATGCCTTTGCCGCCTGCCACGTTCAGTCTTAGAGGCGAACGCCTGGGCGCGCATCTCGGCGTTGCATATCTGTTGGCGCTCACGCACGCGCTCCATCCACTTGCAGCGGCGTCGCTTGAGGCGCCTGTTGTCGAATAGCCTGGGCGATATGTAAAATGGTTCGGAATGTCTTTGAGTCATATCTGAAAGTGGCAGTAATAACACAATATGGTAAAATCTGTAGGTGATGGCCCCCAACCCAGCGACTCTCGGCCCAACCGTTCAAGTGCGTTCCGACTGTGGTTCTTCTTCCTTTTCCCGGTCCGTTCCTAGCTCTTGTTGACCGATGGGGCGCCGTGCGAATTGTCCAGCAACTGTTGCACCTCCGCCACCAGCAGCAACACCACCTCCTCCACAACCACTGGCAGCAACGCGAGTACAGTTAGATCTGCTGGCGCTGTTGTTACGGCTGCTGCAACTTGCATAATTGCGTCTCAGTGGAAAAGTGCGCTTCCGTAGCGGCTGCGCTGGTTTAGGCGCTCTGCCACCTTCTGCACAACATTTTGGTTTGTGAAGTTTGCCGCGTTCCTTAGTTTTCCGTACGCAATGCAGCTAAATGTTGCGCTTTTGTTGTATTTTTTGTGATTTCCGAGTCTGTTTATTTTGTGGTCAGTGTGACCGCGGACTTATCATAAAATATACCAATACCGCCAGACCCTCACAAAAATATACCGAAACATACCTTCTCGCATTCAAAATATACCGTAAATATACCAAGGAAAAAAGAGTTTAACCCACTGAACTCCGCGCTATTAATTCATGTGGAACACCTTGACTTAAAGCGCGGAAAATAATACTGTTGGCTGATGCTCCTTATAGCTCCATCCTTCATTTTGACTTATATAAACAAATACCACTATATCTTTTAATTGAAATGCGTAAATAATTTTCAAGTTTCATGATTTTCGTGCTTAAATTGATTTCAATGGCCGACAATGGGTCAAGCGTTCGCCGTCCATAATAAAATATCATATTCCCTGATTTTGATATTCGGTTTGATATTTCTAGCTAGCTAGGACTCTCAACGCTTGACATACCATTTTATCTGATAGATAATTAAATAGTCTACAATTTTGCGGACTCCATTTTCTTGAATAATTTATAAAAATAAGCTTAAACAAAGACGGACAAAGTAAAAGAGTAAGTCTTTATGGAATGAAACTTTTTCAGCTATGATTATGAACACATGTATACCCTATTTTCCTCAATTTATGTTTTCAGATTGCTCTTAGATTTACATGGTTTTTACTGGTTGATGCATTTGATTTGTTTTCTGTATATACCGGTACCGAAACCGATTCTTGGTCTCTGTGGGAATAAAACAGAATTCATATGAGCCCGTGATGACAAACCTTTTATCAATTCCATAATATCCTTTTTCCAAGGTATGCAGAATGTTGCTAATTCCATGGCCAAGTTCAGGAACAATGTTGCTCTGTTTCTCGCCACATGTTGCTGAAAGTTTTTCCATACAAATGAAATGTATCTAACGGCAATGACGCAGCATTGTTCCAGTGATGATCCGATATGCGATGAATGCCAACATATCGGTATTTTTGTGCGATAAGCGGAACGGTCACATGCCGACAAGCCTGGCGCCAAATTTGAAATTGAATGCCGCGACACCGTCCTTAAAACAGGCATTTAAATCAATTGAAATCCACCCAACGCCAACTCCAACTGCCACCCAGCCAAATGCACTGCCCCAAGTGCCAAAATAGAAATAAAAAATAATCCTAAAATCCGCAAAATCCGCTCGGAATCCACTCGTATCAAGCAGCATTTGGCGCCACCCACATTTTTGAGATAAACTCAAACTGCCAGACGCAGGCGCTGTGACACCCTCTGCTCTGCTCTGCTCTGCTCAGGCGAAAGCTTTCACTCGACTCGAGTGGCAGAGCTTTCACTCGAGCGATTAGATTTTAGATTCAATTTGTTCAAATGAATCGTTTTGATTTGTACTTTGAATTTGTTGTGACAGGCGACCATTTGGGCGTCTGGAGCGAGGGAAGCCTGCAGCCGCGTCGCTCCTGAGCTGTTTTATGGGCGAAGAGCCATTAGAAGCCTTCAGGCGCCATCCACGAGCGACATATTCAAGATCCTTTGCCATATGGCTATGGCAAACAGTCCAGTCGCCAGGGATCTAGAGTCCGCATTGCAGCCAGCCCTGGAATCATCTGCTGCGGGCTCCATTGATCATCTGTCTAAGGCGAGTGCCACAGAGACCCAGGACAGACACAGCAGAAACCCATGCAGATCGCAGCTCAGTTGTCAGAGGAACAGATGGAACGCACAAACCTGAGTGGGGTGCCAGGACTAAGCGTAGCAACCGCATGGCCCTGCAGCCCAGCTTAGCTGCCACGCAACTGATGCCACATGCCACTGCAACCGCAGCTGCAGTGGGGCAATCCTTGTACCTGGCAGAAACTCCACAGACAGAAGGAAAGTGCGGGCCAGCCTTAAAGAACTGAACGAATCGTGGGAATATGCCCAAAAGTCAAATGAGCTGCAGCACGGGCGGCCAGGAATGGCAGGGATGGGTGGTGGGGGAATGGGGGAGATCCGCTTTAAGTAATTCACGCGAATGGCTCATTTCCCTGGCAGAGGGCGGCACGAAGGGCGGGTCTGGGGCTGCCCTTGGCGAAGGATACCGCTGGTAGATAGGGCTACTAAGGGCAGGTGCGGGGGGCAATGGTAAGACAATAGACAGGAACCACAACAGAAATTATAGACTCTGGCCTGGCCTGGCTTGGCTTGGTCTGGGGTGGAGTTTGGAGTTGGAGTTTGGCGCTTGCTTTGCGCTCGAATGCCGGCGTTGCACCGTCTTCTGTCTTCTGTCTGCTCTCTGTTGTCCTCTGACTCTGGCTGTGGCTCTGGCTCTGTGTGTCTGTGTTGTTTGTGTTTGTGGATTGCACTTTGGCCGTTTAAGCCCGTATCCGTGGAGGCAGCGACAGGCACAGGCACAGGCACAGCCGCATCTTGGCGCGCCACACGCAGACGTAATCGACTCGCTCTGGCTTTGACTCCGTCTCCGTCTCCGGCTACGACCAGGACCCTGTGCCAGCCAAACGCTTCCTGCCATAGCCAAGTCCTGCCTCTGCCTCTGTTTCCGTCCCCACCCGACCCGGCCCGCCCTTAACATTAAAATGAATACCCTTTGTAAAGACAACAGTGCAGGAAAAGGAGCACCAAGAGGACTGAGCACTGAGGACTGAGCACTGAGCACTGAGGACTGAGCACTGAGAGTCGAGCTGCAAGTCGATTTGAATGAATGCACGTCCTGGCTGCTGCACAGACCCCGATGCTGAGGCTGAAGCTCAGCCTGATGCCAGGTTTCACGACTCCAAGGAGTTGGCGGGGGAGAGCACCCTCGTCATGGTTCGCCGTCGCCCCACACACCCCCTTCCCCCCTCTCTCGCCCTCTCGCTCTATCCACCGATGATGCCGCCGTCGCGTCTTTAAGTGTTTGCCATCCTTAGGTGTTGAGTTTGCATTGTCTTTTTGTTATTCGCCGTCTGCCGCAGTTGTTTTGCTTTAGACATTCCCCGCCCCAGCCCCAGCCACAGCCACAGCCAGCCCCCAACTTCCTGGCTGGCTCACCTTTTGATTTTTTTTGTTGTATTTTTTATTGTGTTTTGGCATTACGCCAAATGTGCAAAGCCAACAAAATACCAAAAGATTGCACACTGCACCTGTCCTGGGAAGCGGCACTTTGTCCTGGGAGGGTTGTGCTGCGCGGGGCGTGGTGGGGGGCTGGCACTTCTGTTGCACATGGCCAGTGGCTCATTGATGCTGATGCCTGCTCCGGCTGATGCTGCTGATGAAGCAATGGGCTCCCCTGGCTCTCCCGGCTACCGCTCTCTCTTTGATGATCACTTAAATGCGTCTCGGGAGTCGCGAAAGTGCGCCCCGGAGACAGCAAAGTAGATCTCGTTGCTCAGACGCAACTTCATTTTCACTTTCATCTGCCAGTGGAAATCGATCGCTGGCCAAGGGGCATGCCCCATGCCCCATGCTCCATGCCCACATGCTGCTACGAGAACGAGAGCTTCAGATGCGGCAGCCCAGAGCCCAGCACGATAATTGGAATCCATTTATGTCCAGCAGCGACGACAATTAGATGGACATTGTCCATTTGTTGTGCCCCGCACCGCACCGCACCGCCCCGTCCACGTTCCGCTGTCTATTGACATTATTATAATTATCGAGCGGGCAGCATGGGAACTGGGAACGGCAATGGGGGGTTGGCTGAGCAGATGGTCCGTCTAAGTGGACTCTTAGGTGGACGGCAATCAAAGGCGGCCGCAGCACCTGAAGCGGCGGCGGCGGCGGCGGCGGCGGAGCAACTGGCAATGGCAACTGGCTATCAGTATCGGTGGCATGGGTCTGGGGCAGCGGTAAGTAGAAATTTGCGTCAATAGGATTGTTAAAGAGGCTTAAGTTAAATGGGAAAACTTCCGAATCAATGAACTGCAAATTGCATGCGAAATGCCAAAACGAAAATGTCGCCGGCCCCGGCACAGCTCGACTCGGCCCGTACAGCTCTGAGCAAGCAAGCGGCGTGTCCTTCTGTGTGTGTGTGTGTGCTGCACGCATGTATGTGTCTGTGTGTGAGAGAGAGGGAGTCCTGGAAGCGGACTGTAGTCGCGGAACATAAATGTATTTATAGACAGATCCCTCGACATGCTCGCACACATCTGAATGCCGATTGAATGTGTCGTCCTTTCTGCCACAAAGTACGAGCGTGTTTGTATATGCCGTGACCACAGCCCTGGACCCATTGCAATGGCAATAAATATCCGTTTTTGGGGCCACTTGCAAGTGCGCTTGTAAATTCATCCTTCCGTGCGGCAATCGGCAGAGCAAACAGAGTTTATTTCATAAATTTGAGATTGTTTTCGGGCTGCTGCAGCCCGACTGCAATCCCAGACTAAGTCCCATTCCTCAGTTCTCAGTGCTCAGTGCTAGACTGACTCAGTTAATGGCAATTTCATTTTCTTGGGCAACTTACATACGACAAATACGACAGAGACACAGAGAGAGACAGAGAGAGAGGGAGAGAGAGGGAGAGAGAGGGAGAGAGTGAGAGAAGGAGAGACAGAGAGACGATGACAGGAGAAGATTCAATTTCGCGCATTGTCTTTTTGCTCAATCCTTTTTCGGGGTTTGGGCGATGGCACAAACACTCGGCTGGGTCTTCTTTTGGCTAGAGATTCTGCTCGTAAACTTGCAAAATATGTTCCAGGGAGCAGGGTGGCCGGGTGGAAGGGGCCTCGGACTGGGACTGGGACTGGGTGAATGGGTGACTGGGTGACTGGGAAGGGAGTTACGTACTCGACTGCATGTGTGTCTACTAATCTGGACGAAGGATACGTGCTGTGCTGTGTATGTGTAGCATGTGAGCAGAGAGAGAGAGAGAGTGAGAGAGATGGTGATGGGGTAGCACAAATGGCTGTGGCTCTGGGTGTGGGTGTGCGTGTGGGGGTGGGGTGTGCTGCGAGCGGCGGCGAGCTGGGGGCGTCCTGTGACGTTTGTCTGTGTATTATCCCTCGGTAATGCATGCAAAGATGCTGCAAAGTAGCTTAATACTTTATGCTCGCAATGAAAAGCCTTTTTACGATCGCATTATGCTTGTACCTACTTATATTTCTGTAGTTATATGCATGCATGTATGTCGTGCGTCTATCTATTCGATACAAGCTCCCAACCCCAACCCCAACCCCCCATCCATGGATGGGAATACAAGTGGCTGGCGGGGTGTGCTGTCGCTTGTGTCGCATTAACTTGCCCCATCTAGTACGAGCGGATGAGAGTTCCCTGCGCTCTTCTCCTCGCCACTGCTGTATCGACGTATCGCATTTTACCAGTGCACCAGGGCGGGGTGCAGCCATGTCGTATGAGTGATATCTTCAGTGCATAAACTATGCAATAAATAAGTTTATTATCACTCCGGCTCTGGCTCTGGCTCTGGCTTTGGTTCTGTGTCTGCTGCCAGGGAATCCTCTCATATTTCCTCTACGCTGCAACGTTGCCTCGCATTCAATATTGAATGAGTGGGGAGTGGCATGCACCTCAAACTTGGTGCAGTTGGTGCCGGGTATCTGTCAGCTCTCTTGCATTGCTTGCCAGTGCATTTTTGTGCTCGTATTTCGTCTGTCCAACGCTACCTAATTGGCCTTGGCTTCTACTGCGGCGACCAGGTAGCCCCACGCTTTCCCCACTTTCCGCTCTTTCCCACTTTCCACTTTTCACTTTCCACTTTGGCGACAGTTTTGGGTTCCGCAATCGGCCTGCAAAGGTCGAGCCCACACACACACACACACACACACACCGAGATATTTACATGCCCAGTGGGAGTTTCGGTTTCCCGGTTCGCCACCCCCCTCCCCCACCCCCTGCCGCAGCGCGCACTGAAAATATATATTTTGTGCAGCAGGACTACTAGTGGTCCGTGGCAATTGTTTTGCTGCTGTCCGTGCCGGTGCCCGTGGCCCACACCCCCCTTCCCCTTCCCCTTGCCCTACCCCATCCCCTTTCCCATTTGTTTGTCGTCGTTTTTCAGTTTGGTTTCCTTTTGCATTGTTGTAATTATTTTGCTGCCGCTGCCGCTTCTAATTAATACAAATGGTTTGATACACAATAAAGATTTTTCAACTTGCCTCGTTACTGGCATTCCGCATCCCGCCCACCGCCTGCCGCCTGCCGCCTCCCGCGTCCTGCAGCTCCGATGGCCGTTGCTGCTGCTGCTGCTGCTGCTGATGCTACTTCTGCTGGTTGTCCTGCGTTGTCCTCGTTGAAGGAAAAAAGTTTTCCCATTTCGAAAAGTTTTTATTTTGTGCTGCCTCCCATCCACGCCCTCATACCCCGCTGCTGTGCCATGCCCATGCCGATGCCCATGCCCTCGACTGCAGCTCCTCTTGGCCTGCACTGCTGCACTGACACACAATCCCCCTCCGCCCGTTATCTCTCTTTTGTTTTGGAGCTTTTGCTTTTGGTTTTGCCTTTGCCTTTGCCTCTTCGACAGCTCTGCCCCGCCAGAGCCACAGCGTCATCATCGTCGTCGTCGTGGGGCTGCTGCTGCTGGCTTGCTGCTTGCTGCTCTCGCAGTTGCGTCTGCTGCCGTCGTCTTCATCAACGTGCATTGTTTTTGTGTAATTTTGCAATAAACAGCAAAACAATTTACACAAAAAAAAAATCAGAACAAGAAGAAGGGACAGAAAAGAAAAGAAAAGAAAGGAAAAGGAAAGGAAAAAGCGCCGAGCAGGAACAACGACAAAGCAAAGGATGTAACGTTTTGGCCAAGTGGAGCAACACTGAGCCAACCGCCATGCAAACCGGCGGGGTGGTGGGTGGTGGGTGGTTGGGGTCGTGTCGTCAGCCAGGCAATGCTAAAAACCCAGTTAAAAAGTTGCCCCACGCTACCAGCGTTGCAGCCCCTCGCAGCGGCCCCTTTTCCGCCCAGCGGCCATGCACTTTTAAGTGCGAGCAACCAACTGTTCATCCGCCATTTTCGCAATGTTCTCTGCTAGCAGGCAGGCAGTAGGCAGCAGGCAGGCAGAGTGTGGCAGAAATACTTTTGGTTGCAAATGTTATTCCTTCATTTAATATGTGAACTGCTGGACGTGGCAGTGGCCGGCAGTTCTGTGGCCAAGGCGGCAAATGGCAGGGCCGGGGGCCTACTCTGCATGTGGAGCAGTTAATTTGTTATTGTTAGTGATTGCTGCTCCTTCTGCTGGCGCTGTCTAATTGAAATATATTTAGCAAAGTTTGCGTTCAATTTGCATTAAATTCTGCTTAAATATTTGCGTGCTTCATATTTGCAGGTCCCCTGGGGCTGCTTGAACAGAAACTTGTAACGAGAATTCTCAAATGGACTCGACTCAACTCAACTCAACTCGATTCAATTCCACTGCAATGTAAAGCCAAATCCAGACCGGATGGAGTTCCGCATTAGCATTGGCCAAATGCCACAAAAGGAAATGAACTGACGCGTTGGCTGAGGCTGGGGCTGGGGCTGTGGCTGTGGCTGGGGCTGTGGCTACGGGCTGAGGGGGCAGGACGATGAGCACTAAGCCAGCTTAATGACCACTCATTACCGCTAATTGATTTCAATTAAATCACGCTCGAAAACGGCAGCTAAGACGCTGCTGCCAGCACACACAAACGCACACACACAGCGGCAGGAAGTGCGCCAATGTAGCCGCAACAACTTAAACAACAATTACAGAAATAATCAGGAAACGGAACAACCAGCAACAACAGCAGCACAGCAGTAGCCAAAGCCAATCCTCGGCAGCGAATTGGCTGAAAGTAAAACAAGCAAAAGCAAACACAGCGAAGCGGGCAGGAAGGGTGGACGGGTGGACGGGTAGGTAGGTGGCTGGAAGGTGGCTTCAAGTGTGGTGTCTGCCGCGTGGCACATGGCAGTCGCGCCGCCACTCGCATACATCTCAAGCGACCGAGCTACCACGCACTGTCGCTGTCGCTGTGGCAACGGCAACGGCAACGGCACTGGAATGTGGTCCATATCGTGGCTTATCCCACGAGCCAACTGGGACTCGGACTCACGCCCCATCATTGCGAGACGAGCAGCCACACGAACGCGAACACGAACCAGCGGTCATAAATTAGGGCATCTTTACATAACTTCAGCTGCTTAACTCAATAAAAACGCCAACACTTGGACAGTGCGAAGAGACAAGACGAGACAAGGCGGGACAAGACGAGACAAGACGGGACAAGACGCGACGGGACAGGACTCAACTCGACTCGGTTTTGGCCTAACGAGCCATCAGCCCCTGACAACCTCTTCCGTAGTCTACTCGCAGCCCTGCCCCGACCAGCACTCGACCGTTGCGGCGGCAAAGATTTTCGGATAAAGTTAATTACAACTCATTGGGCATGCGGCATGGGAGAGAGAATTGCCGAAGAGAAGGGATAAGAAGCTGGGATGGTAGGGGTAGGGAAGGGAAGGGTAGGGAAGGGAAAAGTTAAGTTCCTGCGATGGAGTGTGTTCCCCAGCCCACCATCCCACCATCCCGCCCGTCCCGTCCACAGATGCTCTGATGGAGCAATTAACAATGAAACTACACTTTCTAATTGGATGAAAAGCTTTGCAAGTTTGCCTTCCGTTTTCCATTCTTTCTTGGCGGGGCTATCCGATGTGCTTCGCTTAACAGCCGCAGCCGCCGCAGCCGCCGCTGCCGCAGCGCTCAAAAGGCGGAGACAGGATGATAGCACTGTCCGTCCGCGACACTTAAAAGAGGCTACTGGATGAACTGAATGCTACTTGGATCTGAGCACTAAGTCAGCAGGAAGTAGGAAGGTGGAAGGTGCACTTGAACGGGGCATTTCAAATATCAATCGGAGTCCGATATCGGAGTTTCATAGATTCGTGTGTGGCTCATCCACTTGAAATGCCTCCTCAGAAAATGCGAGTGAGTGAGGGGAAGAGCAGTGGCTCGATTGGCTTGCCCACAAAGATCAGCCCATTTTTCCATGAAGCTGTTGCGCTCAGATGTCGATGCTTCTCCTTCTTTCTTGCTGTCCTGTCCTGTCCTTCTTCTTGCCGCACGGCGGAGTGGTGAATTTAAGCGAGCGGCACGCTGGTCTACTTGTCCACCCTGAAATTTATCGGACCGAAAAGTAAATATTTTCCGCGTTTGTATCTGTTGCAGGATTGACTGAGACCAACTCTGCTGAACGGCGGACAAAGCAAACAGACGAAGCATAGGTGAAAAGAGAATTGAAACCGCCGTTTGTAAAATTCGACGATACCTTTTCTTACATGATACATGATAAGCAACTAAGCCAACAATACGCAGATAAGATGAGATATTCAACTTGGTTTATTAATATTATTTTTTATTATATATTGTTTATATTTTTTATATTTTTTATACTTAATTTTAAAAACAAGCAAAAATAAAAATACACAAAAAAAATAGAAAGCAAAAAGAAATGAAAGAAAAAAAAAGTTTTCTGCATCGGCCGGGAATCGAACCCGGGCCGCCCGCGTGGCAGGCGAGCATTCTACCACTGAACCACCGATGCTATGCATGCACGTAGCGGCAGATCAGTATTCGTATGCGGGCTCCCCTCTGGCTACAATGAATGGGGAGTTCCCACTCCCGAACATTAAGTATCCGCCGCATCTGCCCAAGTCAAAGCGGATGGGCTGCCATGCAGCGAGAGCCATGCCCAGATGTACGAAATTGCAAGACCAAGGATCTATACATATGAAAGAACGAGATTTTTTAGTTATGGAACGTTTTTGGCTGGAAGTAATTCTTTGAAGTACCCAGAGAAAACCTTCCATAATTGTTTTGGTTAATTCCAAGCCATTAAGCTCGGCCTGGGGTTTGGCTTTGACTCCAGCGGAAATCCATCGATCCTCGACGCTGAAGCAGCCCCAATAAGGGTGCAGGTAGAGGCTGAGAAAAGGAGACCCAGGAGCCAGCTGCTTCCCAACTGGCGCTTTTTGGGTGCTTTCACAGCGTCCTTTATTTGAGGTCCTGCAAAGGCAGTAGCAGCAGCAGCAGAGACAAATTCCTGGGCATTTTTTGCGAGGCTGCAGCTCCGTGGACGACGCCTCATATTCAATAGCAGCGAAGGCACCGCCGCCGACAACAAAGTCGCCAGCAACAAATTAATACAAATAGCCTGCAGTGGTCTGGGCCATAGATTACACTTTCGCAGACAGATTCGCCCTTTGCCGGGGCTGCCTCGGCCGTTGGCCACTTGCTGCAGGGTGGCGCGGGGTAGACTCAACCGACCAGCCACCGAGACCAAGACCAAGACCAAGGCAACCTCTGGCGATATGTAGGCGGCAATTTTGTGTAGAGGGTATGCTAAGGTCTCTGCTCTGCCGCGTCCCATCCTCCCACACCCACTTGGCCTAAGCGTTCTCTCATCGGCGGCTATCATCTCCGATGCAGCCGCTGCCTTGCCGCTTTCCCCAAGAGATTTCCTTCTTTCTTTTGCTTGGCTCTCGGACTCGGACTCCGGGCAGGCTAATGCGCTTTAAGTATGCGGCATAGAGACGTAGAGCGCCGTATGGCATGGTGTGTGTGTGTGTGTGTATGAACCCCCCAACCCCCGCCGCACTGAACGTATAGTAAATTATTTATTGGCATATTTGGCTTTTGAATCAAACACTTACGGATAGAGCAGGGACAGGGACAGGGACAGGGTGAGGGACAGGGAGACAGCGACGAGAGCACATTGAATGCGAAAAGTGAAAAAGTTTTAATAGAATTTCTTGTTTGATATCCTTTTTTGCACATTGTGTTTGCTATGCCATCCTCAGCCTCAGCCTCACCCCAAGCCACAACAACTACAACCACAAACACAGCATCATCTCCCAGTCCAACTCCAAGTCCATTTCCGTCTTCAATACCAATACCAATACCAATCCAAATCCCAATCAAAGCCCAATCCCGCCATTTCGAGGCGTTAGTTACATTGTATCCGAGCGCTTTGTTCGAGCTGCTGGCTGCTGTTTGTCTATTTGCTGGCTCGTTTTGTTCGCACCTAATGTTTTGTTATTATTGCCCTTCGCAAGTGTTTTGTTGTGTTGGCTTGTGTTCCGTTCTGTTCTGTTCTGTGCTGTGCTGTGCTGTCTTGAGCCCTTGGCTGGGTCTCTCACTTTCTTTACATTCTTGTGGCGCCCTCTGCTCCTGTCTGTCACACTTTAAAGCGCCAAGCAAGGCAGCAGCCTGAGCTAGCACTGGTGGCTTGGGTGTGCTCTGATTCCTGGTCCTGGGCCACAATTACTGTGCATACGTGATGGGTGGGGCCACTGCTAGGGGGCGACTAGTGGCCTAATCCAATTACATAATTAGTGCAACTATGCGGCCAATAAAGTCGAGAGTCCGTGCTCGTCCGTGTTCGCATCCTGTGTGCCAGGATGGCAGCTAAACAAATGCAATTGGTGGCTGGGTCCGTGGCAATCAGGTTTTTGTTACGATTCTTGTTTGTCAAACATATGATTTGATTTGGCCAAAAGCGCGTCCTGGCTACAGGGCCCTGGTGCGGGGTGGTGCGGCGACGGGAGCGGGGGCGGGCTGCTGGCCAAAATATGGCGCTGTAATAATTTTCAATGCAAAATTTACACATGCATAATTAATTAGTATCAAAAATTTAATACTCACACTTTGTATCTGCTTAAATATTTACACTTCGTGCCAAATTTGTATGCAAATCGCTTTGCTACAGACTGACAATAACGGGAAATATTCACACACACACAGACACACACACACAAACAAACACACACACAGACACACACAAAGCGAGTGAGTGAGAGGGAGAGGGGTCGGACAGACAGACGCACCCACACAGCCGCACGCGAAATGTCAGACAATTAAAAAGTGCACACACCACAGGGCACTTGCCTAGAACCGAGACCCGACGCTTTGGGTCTGCTGCTCGTGACGGTTCTGTGCTGATGGCCACTGCTGTGGCCCCTCGCCAGTGTGTTGGGCAAACAGAATCGAAACGGGTTGCCTGCCGTTGGCGTTCCTATCACTAGCCCCCTGGCTCCCTTCGCCCAGCGCTCTAGCCTGAAGCCAGAGGCATGGAGTGGGTGGATTGGTCTGTTGGTCGGTGGGTCTGTTGGTCTGTTGGTCGGACTGTCGGTCGGTCGGTCGGTTGCTGCTGGCGTTGATTGTTGTTTTTGAAAACCCTTTTGGTGTTTGCATTTAACGAACAGCGCCGCAACGACACAGCAACAGAAACAACAATAGAGCCAATATAACAGGGCACGTGGATGGGCTGTATGGGATGGATGAGGGATGTGGGATGTGCTATGAGGCATGTGGGATGGGCATGGGAGCATGGGCATGGGAGAGCATGGCAGGGTATGGGCAAAAGCAAAGGATAGCGGATAAAGGGTTTGGGCGCTGGGTGCTGGGCACTGGGCACTCGGCACTCGGCACTGGGGCTAATAAAAGGCTCGTTACAATGAAAACAAATCAAATCGCAGGCCAAGCCATCATCCGTCAGACCAAAAGCAAATCCAAACGAAAATGAAACACGGGCCTAACGAATGCCACCGACAAACAGGAAGTAGTTTGAATTTCCGGTGTCATTCGGATCTGCCTATGCCGAGGCACAACACGAACTCCACGAACCCATCCACACACACACACAGACAGCCATCCACACCAACATCCACTCCACTTTTGCTGCTGCTGCTGCTTTTGCTTTTACTCTCGACACACAACCGCGACTATTGCGCCTAAATTTCCAAATTGATTACCGCCGGAGAACGCCGTTTGGGGGGCTGCTGCTGGGGTTGGTGCTGGTGCTGGTGCTGGTGCTGGGGTCAGCTCGGCTTCACTTTGAAATGCCATTAAAATGTATTTACAAACGCAAATTGATAGTGATTTTGGTTTGGTTTGGTTTGGTTGCGTCGGTTCCAGCTCCGGGCCTGGCGCGGATGGGTCCCATGGTCGGCTTGTGGTTCAGAGTCTCTGCTTGAGCTTTGGGATTGGTTTGGCTTCGGTCTCCCGCTCTCTCTCCTGCTCCCGCTCTCTCTCGCTCTCTCCCTCCTGCTCTGGCTATCGACGTGTTGACGTTTCGGCTTAGCCGTCGATTTGTCAGCACGCATCGCGAGTAAAACCACTCGTACGGTTCCAGGCTGCATGGTTGGGGGTGGTCCTGGTCCCAGGTCCCAGGTCCTGGTCTCTGTTGCCTGTGTGCTTGGGCCTCACATAAACCAATGCGCGGCTCATCTCATCCTCATCGTTGGAGCTGCCTGCCCTTTGCGGCTCTTGCAGCGATTGTTTCATCCTCTTTGTCCAGCATGTGGATGGGGGCATGGGCATGGGGCATGGGCATGGGGCTGTGTGTGTTCTGTGGAATATAAAGAGTTGGTTTTGGCACTTAGCACGTCGACAGGTTGGCGATTAGCCATACGCACTGTGAGCTGGGACGGGATGTATTCCATTTGGATACTCTGCGGGGGCACACGTTAAGCAGCTGATGGAGATGGAGTGGCTGCCAGGATGTGTTTCTGTGTTTCTGTGTGTGTGTGTGTGTTAGGTATTGTTTTCGGATGTCTGGGGTCATCCACATACCACAAGGGACGCACTGGATTCAGCAGGGATCAGACACACGACAAACGACGACAACTTTAAGTGCAATTATTCTGAAATGAAGTTCATTTGGAAATGCAATTTCTGGCATGTGTCCCAGTCTAATATATGCAAACAATTTGCTTTGCTTCGAGGGCAAAAAGGGACTCCAGATCGGAGTCTATGTGTGTGTGTGTGTGTGTGTGTGTCTGCAATAGCAACAACAACAATGCATAAATCAATATGCAAAAGAAGGAGACCGCTCACGAGCCAACTTGGTAAACAAGAAGCGTGACAAAATGATAAAGTGTCGACTCCGCCATGAGGCGATGAAGATGAAGATGGCGATGGCGATGGAACCCAACATTGGCGCGCACACACAGAGCAGTGTTTTTTGTGTGTGTGACACGCAGTGACAGAGGAGCAGCAGACAGCATGACAGAGGCAGAGGCAGAGACAGAGACAGAGACTGGGCCGAGTGGAGTCTACCATAGCAAAGTGAGCAATAAACATACGCGATTAAATTCATTATGAACACTTGAACAACACACAATACGAATGCGAAATGACAGACCTGATTGCATGTGTGTGTGTGTGTGTGTGTGTGTGTGTGTGGACAACCCAGAGGCAAACACACACACACACACACACGGGAGGGTCGAGTCAGAGTCGGTCCCACATCAATTTAACATTGTTTTGCCGCCTTCCATCGTCTACCGCTGGTGGCCACCCACCCACCCACACTGGGGCCCTGTTCGTGACTTGTGTGCTTGAGGGGCCAAGGTCTAAGGTCTAAGGACTAAGGACTAAGGACTCTGGCTGTGGCATCGGCATCGGCACTTGTTATTCTTTGGTTTTTCTAATTGTATGTGTAAGTGATTGGAGTGTGCGTGTGCGATTACTAATTGCATTGCTGATATTAAATCAACATGCTTCCGCACTGATTTCTCCCAGAGATCCACAAGGCAGGAGGAGTTCTCAACCCCCCCCCAAACACATTCCGCAACTGCCTGGAACTGTTGCATTTGTCACGCTCCAGCTGCCACTGTGAGAGTCGCCCTGGAAGTACCGCCAATTAGAGCAGTGGATCTGAGGCATATCAGCTTTAAAAAATGGGTTTTAAAATATAATACAAAAAGTCAAATTACAAAATAGATTTTTTGCCCTTCTGCAAAGTCGTCAAGTAGCATAATATGCAGCAAAAAATGCCAAAGATCGTATGTGCCGTTTTTAAATATATAAATTAAAGTCAAAATATGATCTGAAGTAGTTTTTCGAGCTTGGCTTCCAAAACTCTGAGAATCGGGCAACATTTTTGTACAAATACATAAAATACTGAGTGTTTATTATTAATTATTAATATTTTTCTTAATAATGTAACTGTTGGCATTGCGTTTTGCATTAAATTTTAAAAATTGCTGAATGAGCAGTAAAGTTGTGACTTTTCGAACATTTGTTGATGGAAGCAGTGGAAGAGGAATAATACTATTAATACCTGTAACTTAAATACGCGATCTGATGGAAACCAATGGAGATCATATTTGAAATCAGCGACCTCAAATTAGTTAAAGACTTTAATCAGTTTTCTACCAACACACAAACAGTCCAACCTCCTTGGCCCTTGTGCTATAATTAATATGAATTATCTTAAATATTATACGCGATCTGTTATAGGAAATATTTTATTAATTAATTATGAATTATATTCAATTATTTGATTAATCAGCGACCTAATTAATTATGAATTATATTAAAGACTATATTCTTAATAAATTATGAATTATATTCAATATTTCACAAACAGTTCAATTTTGTGCCCTTGTGTTATTAATTAATTATGAATTATATTAAATATTTTATTATTATTAATTAATTATATGATTTATTATTAATTAATTATGAATTATATTAATATTTTATTATTAATTAATTATTAATTATATTAAATATTATATTACTAATTAATTATTAATTATATTAAATATTTTATTATTAATTAATTATGAATTATATTAAATATTATATTATTAATTAATTATGAATTATATTAATTAATATTAATATTTAAAAAATATTTATTCCTGTTTTTTGCTTGATTAAATCCGCGGTGATCCGCATTACAAAATTGCAGGATAATAAAAGTTATGAAAAATAACATGTGTAATATTTTGTAGATAAATGTGGTAGATGTTGTATCCAGAAACATCTCTCCTATAAAAGAAAATAATAAAGTAAACAAAATGTCTATAAAAATGCCAAAAACGAAGGAAGTTACATTTGGCCAATTTTAATGGGTTTCCACATTCAAGTTAATTAAATTATTATAAATTATTATATGTCCGTCCATTGGTTAGTTGACTCGCAATAAATTAAGAAAATATTATGGGTATATGGCATATGAAAATTTAATTTTTTTGGAATTTTTATGTTTTTTTTCTTTGTCATTTTGGGGACATTTTGGTGTTTCTTAGACTTAGACCTCTGACCTGTGTGATGCAAAAATAATCTAAATATTCTGCATTAAAGGTTTGAAGGCACTGCCCTCTCCCCTTGAACGGGTGCCAGCTGCAACACCTTTATTGCATGCCACGCCACTCCACGCCACGCCACGCCACTCGAACTTAAGCTTGCGACGCTCGAGGACGCGGACGCGGAGGCGGAGGGAGGAGGAGGAGGAGGCTACTACTAGCCCCTAATTGGTCTAATCAACAGTTGGTGAGTGCGCGGAAATTAACCATTGCCATTTGTTGCATAATGCTGTTGCTCGAACGTAGCGGCATGGGGCGTGCGGCATGGGGCAGGTGTTTGGACGTGATGCGATAATTGCTGTCACAAACAGTGCACCTGTGTGTGTCCGCCTGCAGCGAAACCATAAACCGTTGTTCCACGAGCCACACATACAGGCGCACGGAGTGCACCGCATTTTGCAATTGGCCGCCGCCGCCTCCCCCACACACGGACACGGACAAGGACACCGACACGGACACGGACACGGACACCTCCCACACACAGCATGTCCGCGAGAGAGCCTGACAGGCCGTGCCCGTTGGTTTTAGTCAATTTTGGTTTGTCGTTTGCAGGCTGGCTGGCTGGCAGCTGGCTTGCATGTTGCATGTTGCAGGTTCCCAGGGTACACCGCGATGAGCAGCGAGCGGTGATTACTTAGTAGCTGCGCGCTGGCCACGTCCCACGTCCCACGTCCCACTCCATCGCCTGTTGCATGCAAAGAACTGCCATGGCACGTGGAATCTAATAAGCATTTATGGACAGACGAATCAGAGGCATCAGCATCAGCAGCAGCAGCAGCAGCAGCTGGCTGATGAGGAGTGGCAGGGTGACGGCGACCGCGTGTCGAGTGCCGCCGTTCGTCCGTATCCAATCGCCAAAGTAGTGGACGTTCGAGTAGACGCCAGCGGAATTGGGTTCGCCGCAGCCGGCACCGAACGAGACGACGCCAACGACAATGTCGTCGCACATGAGGGGCCCACCGGAGTCGCCCTGGCAGCTGTCCACCTCGTGGTCGCTGGCATCGCTGGCACAAATCATGCCCTTGCCGAAGCCCTCCAGCGAGGTGCAAAACGAATTGTCATTGACGGACACATCCCCGTTGACGGCCTCGTCGGGCGTGGGACCAAACTGAGGGGCGAAAACAAAATGAAAGACAGCTCGCCGTTGGCCGGAGGGAGGGTGGAAGGGTGGTGCAACCTGCCTGTATGACCGTGCCCCAGCCGACGACGGTGCACTTCAAGCCCGCCGCCGGTGTGCTGGTGGAGAGCGGAATGATCTGCACGAACTCCGCATTGGGATTGAGCGCTTTCTTCAGCAGCAGCAGCCCAATGTCGTTCTTGAGTCGCTTCGGCGTGTACTTGGGATGGGGCTTCACCGCATCGACATCTCGCACCTGTGTGACGTCTGTGCGCTGCAGCCGGCGCGGCGTGCCGGCCACGACCTTCAGCCTGCTGGCCTTTATCCTGGTGGTGCTGCAAGACCAAGAGAGCAAGAGCATGAGCATGAGCATGAGCATGGGACTGCGACTGCGACACCCAAGTGGATCAGCTGCCCCTCACGGTACACACCCCGAGTAGAGGCAGTGGCCAGCGGTCAGAATGACCGTCGTGGAAATGACTGCTCCGCCGCAGAAGTGATTATCGCCGAAGAACTTGCGCTCCCTGCTTGTGCGCACAGACACCACGTACTTGACCAGGCTGTTTTTCTGCGGCCGATAGCCGCCAGTGATCAGAAAGTGAAACTCGGAGATGTTGCCATAGTTGCCGCTGCCGTTGCCGTTCCCGTTCGCCAGCAATATCCTCTGCATCTCCGCATCCGACAGACTGTGCCCCTGGGACCCTTGCGCCGCGGACGACTCACCGCCCCTGGACGGTGCTGGCCAGTGGGCCAGCCAGCCAACCATCCCGATGAAAACGACAAATTTTGAAGGTCTCATTGTACACATACTCGGAACACTCGTACACTATGTATTTGCGTATATGTGTGTGGCTGTCAGTTCAGAAAGTGACTGAAAATGCCAGTCGAGGCGACTGTGCGAGCTACTGACTGATGCAGAGTGTCCCACCCACTGTGGGATGGTGGCTTGGGGGCGGCTGATCAGATAGGCATATGAAAAATGTCCGCAAATAAATAACTGAAACGCGTAGCTGAATGGATGTGTGAGTGTGTGGCACAGTGTGGCACAGTGTGGAGCAACAGGAAGCATTACTTACTTGGTCTACGGCGCTCTGCAGCTAGACAAATTCCGGGCTGCACTTTGTCAAGTCAAAGACGGCACCCGGACAGCACACCCCGCCCTGGCCAGACAACCAGCCAACCAACCAGCCAGCCAGCCAGCCAGCCAACCGCCGACATGGGGTGCAGGTCTCCTGTCAAGTTTTGTCTTCCCCCCAGCCCAGCCCAGCCCGAGCTGCCCTGCCCCAGTAAGTAGTTGGTTGTTTCATGTCACTTACGAGCAAGTCGTTGCCTTTGGCTTTGCCTTTGCCTCTTCGCCTCCGCCTCTGCCTTTGGCTGGGTGTCTGCCTAGTTGAAGGTGTTGGTGCGGTGGCGTCGTTATCATTAATTTGCAGGCTGCTTTTTACAATATTTTACCAGATATTTATACGCTCCATACTGATGACAGGCGACCCCAAGTGTTCCAGCCTGGAGCATAGTTGCCCTCCCCCCCCCAGGGCAGACGCAGCTTTTTGGGCTGGTGGCAGGGCAGCCTTTTGCCTTTGCCTTTGCCTCGGCCAAGTTTTTAAGTTGACTTGTCATTTTGTACGCTTACCAGCGACAAATTTGTGCGCAACGAACAAAAAAATGGTGTCCATATTTCACCAAGCGGCTTTCCCAGTGCTTTCCCAGTGCTTTCCCACATTCATATTCATATTCAGCTACAGACTCAGCCGCAGACTCAGCTTCAAACTGCCACTGAAACTGGCACTCCCCTCGTGCAGCAGCCACAACATTTCCTGCTACGAAATCTGAACCATTATGGCAGCAGCGGCAGCTCCTATCTCTGCTGCTGCTGCTGCTGCTGCTGTGGCCACACAACCTTTTAATTGTCCTTCAACAATTAACAACTTTGGCAAATTTTGATCAGTCCTGTGGGTTTAGCACGGAGAATGCGACAGAGAATGCCAAAGCACAACCGAAATTTATGTGAATGTGATAAGTAAAATCAGTGGCAGTGGCAGTGGGGGGGAAGCAGCTGTGCAGGTTCCCATGGGTGCAGAGCCCTGCCCTGGCCTGCCCTGCTGGGCAGCATCCGCACAACACACAATTATGGCACCTGACTGCCCTCAGATAGCAGACAGTGGACAGTGGACAGTGGACATGGTGGACATGGTGGACATGGGGGGACTGCTGCCATACATATTACTTATCGGGTCGATGGACAACGATTCCCAGCATTGATTATTGTTGCCTTTTGCAGTTTTAACTAAAAGGCAGTCAGGGCCCAGGATGCCCAAAATCTCAGCACCAGCCAAAAATCCATTCGGACTGTGGAGCGCGTAGGAGTAGGAGTAGGAGTAGCTACCAAAATGCCAGAGATAGAGCCAGAGACAGAGCCAGAGACAGAGCTAGAGCCAGAGACAGAGCCAGAGACAGAGCTAGAGACAGAGACAGAGCCAGAGCCAGAGACAGAGCCAGAGACAGAGTCGTGCATTCCGCATACAGCAGCTTTGCCCCTGAGGACATTTTGGCTACGCTTCTGCTGCTGCTGCTTCTGCCTCTGTTTTTGTTTGCATACATTGATTGAATTTGTTCACGCCATTAAATTTGCAAATTGCTATCGGCAATTTTGCATAAACTGCAGTGTAAGATTTTACAGCTTGCCAGCTAGCAGTCAGTGTCTGCTGCCCGGCACCTGCACCTGCACCTGCGCCTGCATTGCTAATGTCTCTGCCCCTGCAACAGCTTTGGCCTGGCCCATTGTCCACGTGTGTGTGTGTGTGTGGCAAGGACAAGGGCAGCCAGAGCCTGGACCAGTACCGGACACATCGCATACGAGTCATTAACTATTCATACGGCAAACCAGGCAAAGCAGCCGACCCCAGAGTGCTGGCACTTGATGACACATTTGATTCCCTGCTGTCATCGCATCGGATGGGCCAAGTGCAAGGCCGAGCCGTGTGGTAATTGCCATCGACACGAGTCCTGCCAGCAGCCAGCTGTCAGCAGTCAGCAGCTCCAGTGGGAGAGCTGGGAGGACTCCGCTCCGATTCGGGCTTAAGACCCCAGGCTGACCTTTCTCCGACTGGCATATGAGAGCTGCATGAGCACTGCTGCTTAAGGGAGAAAGGCGCTCAAAAGCTGAAATTATCTGTCCTGTGGGTGCTGGAAAGCAAAGCTTTTCCGCACTGACAGCTTGGATTTGCACGGGCATTTAGCTGGAGGCTGGATAGGCAGGCAGATACACGGATTCGCGGATTTCGCGGTTAAGGTGCGCCTGAAATTTCCTGCAAGTCATATGCAAAAATATTTACAATAATACTTAAACTTTAAGACTGCCGACTGCCGACTGTTGGCTGTCGGCAGTCGGCTGTTGGTGGCATTCCCAGTGTCTTTGGGTGGTTGCGGCTCCCAGTTGGGTTCCGTGTGCTGGCCCACTGGCAATATATTCACATTACCCCACTCAGCAGCCACGCGCCGCACTCGCAGCACTGCCCCCGTTTATTTCAGTTGCGAGCCTCCTCTCAAATTTATGATAAAAGTTGTGCCACCGCCTCAGCCACCCCACCCGCAAGCAAATGTGTGAGTGCATAGTGGATGGGGGGCAATATTTCAACAATTCTCATTTCGCCATAGCTCAGCCTTGGTGAAGGTCAATGGTAGCTGGACAGCCTGAACAGCCTGGACAACCTGGACAGCCTGGGTCATTGCAGATCCAGACCCACGGCAGGGAAATGTAGCTGCTTTGCTTGCTGGCTCTGCCTTGATCCTAGATCGAGTTTCGAGTCTATGTCGATGCTCTGCTGATATCTGCGACAGTTGTGTTAATACAAAAATGATTAGGTCCCTGGATGGATAATGGGAGGCAGGGAAGAACCACTCGTGACGTCTGCTATTGCCAGTTAGCTATGCCCCTGGACGGGAACTGGGAACTGCTTTGGCAGATGGCTCTGGCTGGCTCTGGCTGGCTCTGCTGCAAATTACTTTTCCGCTCGACGAGAGCTACGTAATGGGCATAATCCTAATTATCTCTGGCATTTGTCGTGCTGTCGGGCCTGTTGCCTCTTCTGCTTGTTGCCTCCACTGGAAATGGAATGGCATGGAATGGAGTGGAGTGCAGTCCTGGTCCACATCCACATCCATGTCCATGGCCATGCCAGCTCTATAACTATTCGAGTGACCGCATTCGGTGCAGCTCCTTTGAGGCTCCACTGCTCTGAGGGCTTAATTGCATTTTTTGTTGTTGTTTTTGTTGTTTGCTGCCACAAGGTGGAGGGCGCACAGAGAGCCAGCAGAATGCACTCTGAGGCATTTTTGCACGGCTGATTGAATTTGGAAATGCTGTCGGGTGGCTGTCGGGCGGCTGTCGGGCGGCTGTCGGGTGGTTGTCGGGCGGCTGTCGGGCGGCTGGCTCTGTCCTCACAAATTACATTAGTTGCAGTGGGGCCGCGGCTTATCTTATTAAGTGCCAGTCATAGATATTGGCCGCTGGCCAGCTGCAGACGCGCCACACGGCATCGGTGGCCTGCGTTGAGAAATGCCCTGTGCGCCCAATCAGAATCACAAATTCTGGCTACAGTTTTAAGCACTAGCCTTAGCCTCATCGACATGCTGCAGCGACTGCCAGCGACTGCCAACGACTGTGCGCGGAAAGTTATGTGTCGCACTGGCACACTGGCAGGGAGCAGTCGTCAGCCGGGCACGTTCAATCTGGAATAACTTTCAGCAAACACACACACACACAGCAGACACACACTGCTACTCTGGAGTCCTACTCGCAATCCTTCTAGCTGCTGCATGACACCGCTTGGCGGCGCCACAAAGTGGCTTATTATAATTTCCAAAATAAACTAACTGTATGCTTTGGTTACCCTCGCATCCTCGCATCCTCTCGTCCTCTCATCGTCGCATCCCCTCATCCGCGTCTGCCTAAAAGTGAAAATAATATTGTAGTTGAAATATCAACATTGACGCTCGCCCGCCACGTCCAATGTCTGCGTGTGGCACTGTGCTGCTGCTGCTGCTGCTGCTGCTGCTGCTATTGGGCTGCTTCCCAATGTGTGTGGTGTGGTGCCTGTTTTTGGGGCACTTTAAAATGGCAAGCGAGAAAAGGGTTCAATTCAACTGACTGACTGTCTGTTGTCTGTCTGTGTGTCTGTCTGTCTGTGTGTCTGTCAGACAGGCAGGCAGCCATCCAGCCATGCAGCCAGCTAGCCAGCCATTCAACATAAGCATATTAGGCGTCGCCTCTGCCACTCGGCAGTGCGGGAGAAGGCTGCGGGGGGCTGCTGGGGGCTGCTGGGATGCTGCTGGGGTGCTGCTGTGCACGGCGAATGACGGGGTGGCGGGTGTGGGGACAACACTAAAACGTGACGTTGAATCCAATGTGATGCTCAAGCGTGTGAAAATACCAGAAAGACGTGTTGCTATTAAATGGTCTGAATGCCGGTCGCACTGCCATCGCTGCCATCGCCGGATCGCTTGGCGCGTGTGCTCTTGGCCGCCGAGCGTATTTATGGCCGTACTCGTAAGTTAACAGACAGCGGAAGTGATACATCAAGGACACACAGAGGAGAGAGAGAGAGCGCAGAGAGGCAGAGGCAGAGACAGAGACAGAGTAGAAGCAGCCAGCACACATTTCGATGTGTGATTCGTTTTTACACACGTTTGGCATTAATCCATCCAGCAGTTACTTAACGAACAGTTTTCAAAATTTTCTTGTTTAGTTTTCAGTCCCCAAAAGGTAGCCCCCACAATGCTGCAGGAAAATGCCTGAAGCGGTGGCCCAGTGGAACAGTGGAGCGTGGCTTTTGGCCTGACACTGCACTTGACCGCTGTGCAGGGCGTGCAGTTGACACGCTCCAAAGTGACTCTGGGATGTCAGCCATTGGCCTGTAGCTGGGGCCATGAATCGGGCCTAGTTTTTCGACAAGCCATCAATGTCAGCCAGCTGCTGATGGTCCAGACTTTGCCATAGCCGAAGGCTGCCTGTGGCTCTGCCTGTGGCTCTGCCTGTGCCTTTGCCTCTGCCTTTGCCTGTGGCTCTGCCTGCTAATGCTGACTCATCGCATCAGTCTCAATGTTTGCAGCTTCGTTGGGTAAGGGTTTATGATGGCCTGCTCAATTAAATCTCTCGCTGCGATGGATACACCACACAAACCCCCACACACAACACAAAAAAAATACATACAAAGCTCCCCTCCCGTTGAAAGCAACGCCCTGTCATGTGTGTGGCTGTGGGGGCGTGCCGCGGGACTTGGGTTCTCTTCTTGTTCTTGTTCTGGCTCCTCTTGTTGTTGTTTCAATTGCTTAACCTTGGGGTGGAGCTTCTTGTCACTGCCAGATGACACGGGACGCTGCGCTGCGCTGCGCTGCGCTGCCCTTTTTTGTGCCTTGTCCGCCCCATGGAAAATCAAGATTAGCGCCTAATGTAGGACCTTCCCTCTGCTCTCTCTGTGAGCCTGCGTCTGCGTCTGTGTGTGTTTTGGCTGGTGACATGCAATTCGACAAGTCCTGTAGCTTGGCTTTGAGCTGTGGACCAGGACCAGGACCTTGGACCTACCTTGCCGCTGTGTCCTGTGCTGTCCCTTGTGCCGGAATGTTGCTGCTGCTGCTGCTATTTCTGGTAGTGCTGCTGCTGCTGGCAAAAGGCAAAATAAATTACCACTCATGCTGTCCCATCCCGGCCCATCCCCTTGCTGGTCAGGCAGGGGCTTGGTCTGGGGCTGGGGCTGGGGCTTTGGGGGGCGGTCATTGTCGTCAACAAACATTTTGACACTTGCTCCGTAACCATAAAAGTCAGTCAGAGTTGGGGCTTAGCCAACTTTAAATACCTTTGGACAGATTAAAAGTCTCGTTAACCAAAATGTTTGCAGCTTTTGCTTGAATCTCTCTCTCTCCCCCCCCGTCTGTCTGTCTGTGTGTGTGCTGTGTGTGGGTGGGTGTGGTCTGGCTGTGTGTGTGTGTGTATGGGTGTGTTTTTGTCATGGGTCACACCGTGTGCGAAAACTATCGCCATGCATAAATTGCTTATGGAAATGGGTTTTAGCCCTCGGGTTGGGACGGCAATGGCTGCTCGGATTTGTGGCCACTTTTGCACTGTCTCTGCACTGGCACTGGCACTGGCAGAGTCTCTGTCTCTGCTCTCTGCTGCCTGTTCTCTGTCTCTGTCTCTGCTCTCTGCTGCCTGTTCTCTCCATATTGAAAAATTACTGAGCATTATACTTGAGGGTCACTTTTAATTACTTTCAAGAAGGTCAACATTAATGAGTGTCAATGAGTGGATGCATCGCTCATGCCGCATGCCGCATGCCGCATGCCTCACTCCGCATGCCACTTCCTCTGGCCTGCTGTATGTTGCTTAAATTTAGACCCTTCGCACAAATATGTGTGGCGAGTGTGGGCCGGCCATATTGATCGGGCTGCCATTTCGAGTCGGCAGTGTTGGAAATTAAAGCAAAAAACTTTTCACATTTGTCGCCCATTTTGCGGTTAGCCATTTGCAACTTTTGCCCGAGAGACCCGGGGCCCCGGTCCCAGGACCAGGCCCAGACCCAGGCCCAGCCTTTAGTTTTTGCTTTTGTTTGCTGCCTGCTGCTGTTGTGCTGCTCTGCCTGTCAGCATGTGTTGTTTTAAAATTTGCATGCGTTTCTTTTCGTCTGACTGCGTACAAACAAGCCAAGCAGGCCAAGCAGGGCAAGCAGGCCAAGCAGGGCAAGCAGGCCAGCCAGCCAGCCACCTCCCGAAGGTAAGCCAATAAGTATGCTACACTTTTGAAGTTTGTCCAACGCTTCTTCAGAGTGGCTGCTCCTGCACCCTGCAACAGCAACAGCAACAGCAACGACAACAAAAACAACAACAACTGATCTAACTAGACATAATGCGTGAGTAATTGGCAACGTGCCTCGCCTGTGCCCTGTGCCCGCCTGTGCCCTGTGCCCGAGCCCTGTGCTGCTATCCAGCTGTCCAGGTTAAATCGTTCACGTCATTAAATCGCATTTGCTGGCACGCACCGAGAATGGTGCATGGAGCATGGAGCAGGGATGCGGGATGCGGGCATGTGGCATGTGGCATGCGAATGGGTGGCAATAATTTATGCGCGTTATATTCTAAGCGATTGACTTGTCCGCAGGCAGCTGTTAGCCGCATCAGTGGGCGTGGGCGTGGCACATCGGCACATTGGATATTGTGGGGGCGTGGTAATGGAGCTGCAGCAGCAGCAGCAGCAGCAGCTGCAGCTGGCTGTGGCAGGGGTATTGGCATTTGGCATGCTGCGACTGCTGCCCCAATTGGCTTTATTGCAATTGGCTTTTTGTTGTTGTTTTTATTGGAATTTAATAAGCGGCTAATTGTTGTTAATCAATTGTTTAACAGTTTACAACATGTTGTTGCTGTTGCTGGTGGCGTGAATTATTTGCATTATTTTTTATTGGCTGACTGCTAAATGTTGATATTGTTGCTGCTTGCTGTTGCTGCCTGCCTGCCTGCTGCCTGCCTGCCTGCTGCTTGCTGCTTGCCACACTTGTTGTTTTTGCACACGCATTTTAATTGCAATTGTTATTGCAGTGGCAGTGGCAGCGGCAGTGGCAGTGGCAGCGGCAGTTGCATGTGTGTGCGTATTGTTATTGCTGCTGCTGCTGCTGCTGTTGCTGCTGTTTTTCGAGTGTCTGTCCTGCGGTACCCGCTGTCTGACGTATTTTGTGGTTATTGTTGTGCCCCTACCCTACCACCCACCGCCATAGCAGCCAGCAGCAGCAGCAGCAAGGGACATTCAGGCAACATCAATGACAGAGAGCAGAGCCCTTCCAACTGCAGTTACTGGCCGCAATTATTCTGTTGCTTTATTGTCTGTTATAATTAAATCATTTGATTTCATTGTTTGGATTTAACAGTACCCTCGTATGTGCGAGCATGTGTCATCACACAGACACACACACACATAAATACATGTATGTGCGCATATATTGTACATATTATAAGCCCTCGCTGGCACATGCAACTTTCACTCACTATCTGGCTTTGCAGCACTAATTGAATTTTTTAGTATGTAGAATGTCCCTCGGCAGGGGCATGGGCAGGGGCATGGGCAGGGGCAGGGGCATGGGCATAGGCACCCGGCCGCCCCTGGGCTTGGCTGCTCGCCCGCTGTGGCATAATTACTTATTAAAGAACTCATAAATGTTAATATCGATATGCACAAATAATGTTTACCCGCCGGCCACTGGCCACTGGCCACTGGCCACAAACACGTGCACTTGCCACTCGTCAGAGATTGATTGCCACCAACGCGCGCTGGCAGTGAGTGGCCCAGTCGTGGGGCTCTGGTAATTGCTTGGCTCTAGCCAAAAACATGGAAATTATCTTCCACTTTGGTTCGGGGCCCCACGCGCGAATCTAACATCAACTTTTGGTTAGGGGGGCGCCGCGAGCAGCATCTCGACGCATTCTTAATTTGCTGATGAAAAATTTTCACGTACTTAGCGCAAATGGCAAAGTTTTGGCCCCGGCATTACCTTGCCGTGCCTTGCCTTGCCTTGCCTTTCCTGCCCTTGCCGCCCCACCCAACAGCTCGACTTAGACACTAATGAAATAACGTTTTTTGGGTGGGGTTGGCAGGGGTTCGGGGGGGTTGCCGGCAAAAGGTGTGATGCGGCAGGGATATGGCTCTGCTCTCCCTGTGTGTGTGAGTGTGTTCTCTCTCTGTTATCTTGAGCGATAACAATCCATCTTTTGTCTAGCAGCGCTACGTGTCGTTGTCGTTGGCGCTGTCGTTTCATTCCGGTGCTGCAAGGTGCTGCACGGTGCTGGGTGCTGTGGGTGCTGTGGGGGCTGGTGTGGGGATAAAGCAAATTTATTTATGTACCCAAATGAAGCAGTCGGCAAGCACACAAGAGCCTCTCTCTGTGTGTGTGTGTGTGTGTGGGGGCCTAAGTCCGAGCAGACATGAGTTACCGTTGCCAAATTAAACATCACCGACATAAAATTTATGAAGCCAGACATTAAGTCGGGGCCCCACAAGCACAAGCCCAAGCACAAGAAACTCAAAACATATTTCCTTGGGTCCTTTGGGTCCTTGGGTTTGGGGTCTTGCTAACTATCTCTCTCTCTCTCTGTGTGTGTGTGTGTGTGCTGTGCTGTGTGTGTGTGTGCTATGTTTAAAGCGAATTAAGAACATTACATTTTTAGCGGCACTAATTCCAGCCAGTCCCTCCTGCAGTCCTGCTGCTGATGTTTATCCCTGCCTACAAATTACATTTCCTGCCTGCAGTACAGTACGTGTGTGTGTGCTGTGTGTGTGTGTGTAGCTTAACCCTTTGCTGATCTTCGCTTGGGCTAAAGGCACAGCCCCACGAGCATCGGGATCATCGCGTTACCCTCCACAGTGACAGTCTTTGCCAGTTGGCCAGCTGTCAGTCTTTCCGCGCTCAGACTGGTCGGTGTCAATGGGTTAAGTGGTCGTTTTTGGGCTAACAAATTTGACACGGGCCATGCCCAGCCACAGCCCAAAAGAGCTCAAGGGAATGGGCAAGGGAATGGGCAAGGGAATGGGTAAGGGACTGGGACTGGGACACACACGAGTGAGGCAGGACGAGTAGAAGCCACAATGCTTAACGTAATTACAAGTAGTTTTACGGTTGAGCTCGGCAGCACAAGAGGCTGGTCGGACCGAGTGAAATTTTCGGGCCACAGCCTGCAGAGAAAGGAGCAGCAGCAGAAGGAGCAGCAGAAGGAGCGAAGAGCCTCATGTACCGCCAGACAACAGAACTGACGAGCAGGACGAGGACACTGGGACACAGAGGAAGACAATGGCGGCGGCAGCAGCAGCAGCAGCGCGAGAACAATGGAAATTACGAGTTTCAATTTGTAGAAAAATTTATTATATCCATTAAGTAAATGGGTTTCGAACAATCTAGCAGCGTAGCCAAGGGGATGCTCTCGGCTGCTGCTGCTGCTGCTCTTGTGGGTGGTGTGTGGGTGTGGGTGTGGGTGGCTGGCTGGCGCCCCAAGATGCCAACCTGTGACTCATTTGCTCTCTGCTGGCCACAGCATTCATGCCCCCGTGCACTTGTTTTTGTCTGTGCAAACACATCGGAGCAGCAGCAGCAGCACCACCACCCAGACGCAGGGCAATGGAAAATATCAAAAATTTTTGAATGGTTCCACTGCAGCTGTGACTGTGTGCCATCAGCCAGGCAGTCAGGCAGCCAGGCAGCCAGGCAGCCAGGCAGCCAGCGAGCAGGCCCATCAGTCGCTCGGCCCTGCTCGAGGTCGAACCAAAGCCGACCGCAAAGGGCCCTGCCCTGTGTCCCTGTGTCTCTGTGAGAGCCGCACCCCACCCACGGGGACACGGGGACACAGCGACACAGGACTGTGTCGAGAGAGTGAATCATAGACCGCAATATAAACTTTTATGCTTGGCTTATTTGTTTTGTCTGTTTGCCCCTGTGCCATGTTCCCACTGTACTCGCTGTCTCTCTCTCTCTCGCTCTCTCTCTCTCTGCCCGGATTCTATGTGTCGGCTGCGGCTGTGGCTGCGGCTGTTTTCTTTTCCATGACTTTGTCATTGTAGCTTTTCCCTTACTGCCCTTACTTCCCTTACTTCTGCTGGCCAGCCCCCAGGACGCCTCCTCCGCCCTGTAGCCTGTCGACCCGTTGACTGTGGGCTGTCATCACTGCCAAATTGTGTGTTTCTGCAGCCGACATGTTAATACGTTTTGTGGCCAACATTTTAATCAGTTATTGTTGGCCACCGCATCGCATGGCCAACCCCATCGCAACTTAGCTGAAGGAATGCCCTGCCCTGCCCTGCCCTGCCCTCGACACAGCCAGCGATCAATGGCCTGGCTGCTGTTGGCCTTTCTAATTGCAATCGGATGCCGGGCCGACCCGTGCCGTGCCGTTCCTTGCCGTTCCTTGCCGTTCCGCCCCCTCCAATCCAATTCAATCCATTTCGAAGCCCAATCCCTCTGGTGCTCTCGTAAAGCTTTATCGATACATCTGCACAATTTAATTTAACCGCAACTTTATTACTTTTGCGCTGGCATGGCACTGGGATGGTGTCGCGTCGCGTCGCGTCGCGTCGATGGCGCCTTGGTGCACTCGTGCCAGGCCCTCCTTCTGCTCCTGCTGCCCGGCTTGAGCCGTTTGATCTCGCTCTCTCATTAATATGCACGGCACCAGAATCAGTTTCGACTTTCGACACAATTTTGACTTTATCTCTGTGCTGTGTGCTGTGTGCTGTAGGAGTTCTGCCAGTGCCACTGCCACTGCCACTTCCACTGGCACTGCCAGGAGAAGGCAAACCATCAACGACGACCACAAAAAGCCAAAGACAAAGACAATCGCAATGGCAATGGCAATGGCAACATCTCTGGTGGGAGGAGACACAAAACTGAAAACAAAACAAAACATTGACAGTTGACTTAAATGAAAGGAGAGCAGAGTGGAGCGAAGTGGAGTGGAGCGGAGTGGAGCGGAGTGGAGTGGAGCACACGTGGCTCATAGTCTAAACAGCTGCTGGAAATAAAGTTTGGGCTCATTCTGATTGCTATTGGTTGGGACTTCGGGGACTCGGCGGCTTCGACTGCTGGATGAAGTGAAGTGAAGTGCTTTGCTCCTTGGCCCTTGTGCCTGGTGCCTTGTGCCTGGTGCCGCGTGCCTATGGGCACACACGCCACCAGCCAGCCATGACCCGATTACCGTTTTCAATATGGCAGAGCTTAAGATTTTCAATTTTCGTTTTGTAATCAGCAGTTTGTGTATTTGTTGCAGCCGTCCCTTGGAATCTGCTGCGAGCCAGGCAGCCCCAGGCAGCCCCAGCCCCAGCCACGTCCCACGAACATACCGCAGCAGGTGTGGCAAAAGTCAATGCAAAGGTGAGAACAAGAACAGCACGGATATGGGGAGGGGGGATAAGTGCAGGTGGGAGGAGTCAGTAGAGGCAGTGGCAGTGGCAGTGGCAGCGGCAGCGGCAGCGGCAGCGAGGAATAAGATGAAGCTGGGATGCAGATGCAAATGCAAATGCAAATGTTACCCATACGCCACGTTGTCGCTGCTGCTTGAATTTTAATTTGCATTGCCAGCCAGCAAACTTACGTTGCAACACTGTGAACACTGTGATTGGGGTGCGAGTCAGATGGAGTGGAAGGATGACATCCATTTCGCATCTTGCACCCCCCGCCCCCGTCCCGTTCGGCTGCACGTTTCAAAGACATGTTCGTTGGCTGCTCATTGCGAAATAATTTGCATAAGCTTCGCACCGCCTAGCCCTGTACCTATGCCTGCGCTTTGCCAAACTTTTATTTGCCATGCCAGTGCCGCAGCTTGGGTCAGTGATGGACACGTGACACGTGACACGTGCGTGAGTGGCGCGCAAATTAGGCGGCAGAGCACCAGCTCCGGGCCAGCGCCCATCAGCATCAGCATCAGCCTCATGGTCGGACATCTTGCTGTCGGCTTGCCTATTCCCTTTTCCCTTTTCCCTATTCCCTATTCCCTATTCATGCGCTGTTCGTTATTCGTTTATTCGTTTGTTTGCAGCCAGACAATTGAAGTGCAATTTGCACATTTCACAGCTGCCGTCCTGTCGATTTCCGTCCGCAATTAACAAGACTGAGGACCAGTGGGCGAAACGCGGGGCCGGTTTCCATCCGGTATTCGGACTTTGATGCTAATTTGAGTGGTGCTGCGGCTGCTGGCCGTTTGCTGCCAGGGAGCCGCCAGCAGCGTGATCTCTGGGGCTGCTGAACTTCATTTAGCACGAAGGCTTAAATATTTATTGAATGTAGCCGCCAGAGACAGCGACAGACAGAGACGCAGACTGAGACTGAGACTGAGACACACACACACACATAATCATGGCCCAATTGAGAGGACAAACAATACGTGCCGAATGCGGCAGCCTCAGCTTTCTTTTTCTGTTGAAGATATCTTCCGGATATTGCTTGGGATTGGAGCAACAGATAGAACAATGCTTGGGGGGGGGCTGCCATCAGTAAATGGCTACAAATTGCTGCAGACAGACAGGCAGCCAGGCAGCCAGGCAGCCGGGGCAGCCGTGGACCCTGGCTTAGACACAGCTACGACAACTGTTGCCATTGTTGGTGTGTGTGTGGGATCGCTGCTCACAAATGAACCTTTAAATGTCAGCCAAAGATGCCGGACGAGGCTCGCACTCTCACTTCGCTCCTGTATGGGTATATCTTTCGATGCAATGTATACATATCACGTACGCCGCTCACACCACAAGCCATTACACTTTCACGAGGCGCAGAGCCCTGCCACCACCACCACCACCACCCGCACCCCCACCGCTCCGTTATGCGCTGCTGCTCGTTGCCTTGTGCTTCGTCCTGTGCTCACTGGCGCTGTCCCTGGGACAGGGACCTGTGCCGGCGTCAGGTTTACTGTTTACTTTCCGCCGTCTGCTGTTTTGACTCCAGAGCCCAGCTCAAGGCCTTACCGGGTTTTACCCAAAAACCCATTTAATAATCTCATTCTGCCACAATAACAGAAAATATGATTTCCTCTCGAACAGTCCGCAGTCCGTAGTAAGTCCGGTGGCCACACACCACACACCAAGACGACAGGACAGACAGCACAGACAGCACAGACAGACAGTTGATGGGTCTGAGTGGGTGGGTGGCTGTCTTCTCTCTGTGGGGTAGGTAGCTGGGTGGGCTGGGTGCTGGGTGCTGGGTGGGCTGGGTGCTGGTGGTTCAACAAGTAATTGAATGCAGACGTGAGGGGCATTTCCAATAATAAATATTCCAATGTCATTATTTATTGTGTGTTATCCTTTTTGCCTCCTTATGATTCCTATTAGTGGAATTAGTTTTCCTATTGTGTGGCGCGCTCTCCGCTCTGCTCTCTGCTCTGCTCTCTGCTCTCCCACTCTCTCTCTTTGGCTGTCTCTGATCAGCAGACGATTGTCTCTCCTGCTCTGCCGCTGGCTGCTTTTGCCTGGAGGCGGAGGCTGTGCCTGGACTCACGTAATTATCTTCGCCTGAAGCGCGTGTCATGGCGGGGCGTGGCGTGGTGTGATTGATGCCTCTTCGGTCTCTACGGCTCGCATCAGGTGTGCCCAAAAATGTGAGGCCTTCAAAATTTGTTAGCTAATTATGCGGAAATTAATGCTCCTGCAGGCACTTAAAGGCCCTCCCGCACACACACACACACACACACACAGGATGGGCCATTAGGTTGCCAGAGAGAGAGAGAGAGAGAGGGAGAGAGGGAGAGTGAGAGAGAGCTGCTCAGCTTGCACAATTTTCATGAGGGATTTAATTAATTTGTTTTTAATTCAATTTAACTTATTGCCGCTCCCGTTCCAGCTTCAGCTTCAGCTTCAGCACTCCCTGGCTCCTCAGCCCCCCTGCCACGCCGCCTGGACAAGACGTTAGCCTACTTTTGCACTCTTGTTGCAGGGGTTGCAGGGGTTGCTGGGGTTGCAGGGCATTACATTTTCATTTTCGTTTTCGTTTCTCTTGCGCACACACACACAATACTTATTTTTGGTTTTTTGTTTTTTTATTTTTGTTTTTTTCGTACTTCGTTCGCATTTATTAAATGGCACATTTACTCTCTGTTTATTGGCCTTAAGGCCGGCTTGCTAGCGAAAAAATTTACATTTTAAAACAGTTTTCCCCCCGCCACACCCTGCCACACCCACCTCCCACTCAGTCAGTAGCTCTTGTCGCTGGCTGCCACTTGGCCGGGGCATTGTTTCAACATTTTCATTGGACTTAAGTGGAAATTCATGTGTACAATAATTTGTTTGCGGGCAGTACGTAAAAAAGTAAACCGTACGCCGTATGCCGTATGCCGGTCAATGAGCTCCCGCTCTCCCGCTCTCTCTCTCTGTGCCCCCAAAATAATTCTCGACAGTCGTAAAAGCCGCGTTCTGGTCTTAGCCATTTTCATCTGTTTTTTTTTTCCTTTTCCTTTTCCTTTGCTGCTCCCTGCTCCCTGTCTGGAAAGCGGAGAACTCTTATTGATTTTTGTTTCAGCCACAGACACACAGGTCGCACTGCTGGTGTCGTCTTTCAATGTCGCGCCACTTGCAAAATTGATAGCTGTCGCCGCCAGATTTGACCTACGCCCCGCTGCATACACCCACGCCAGGACACAGCCTGAGCCCGTTGCCCAGGCCCAGGCCCACGCCCACCACTCCACCTCCAGCTCCACCTCCACTCCGGAGCAGCAGCAGAAGCAGCCGCATGTAAACACATTAACCCGTGCATTCATTAATACGACAAATATTTGCGTGGGGCCAGACGAGGCGTCGACGGATTTGCCGCTGCCGCTGCTGCTGCTGCTACTGCTGCTGTTGTTGCTGCTGCCCCTCGGAGTTGGGCATTTTAAAGTAAACAGAATTAACAACAAAAGCCCTGGCAAGGCCGCGCTGCGTTTCACGGGCACGCACATAATCACATTCACAATTCCTGCCCGCCCCAAGTCCCAATCCCAGTCCCACTCCCACTCCCCTGTAGCAAGCACAATCGCAGGCACGATCACAATGGCGACACCCATTAAAAAACGAACCGGGAAAACGGGGTACCTGCGAACCTGCGAACCTGGCCACCCCTCCTGCAACCAACTTTGGGGCCAAAAGTGCTGGCTAAACTTCAGCTGTCCAAATGGCAAGCCGCAACTTTTGCCGCTTTAACGAGCGTGACAAAATACTTTTGTGACTTTGCTTGGCGGGCTGTGGCTGGCTGTGGCTGCCTGTGGGGGGTGTGCACCACCTGCCCACCCAGCGAAAGTGCAGAGTGGAGCGTTCAATTGTTCCCGCTACTTTTTGCAGCTAAAGTTGGAGCTGAAGCTGAACCAGACGTCGGTTGGCTGGTTCTGGTTTCATTCTGCTTTGCCGCAGAATCTTTCTGCCCGCCTTGAGACTTTTCTCAGCCAAGCAGCCGAGCGGGGAAAGCTAAGCAAAGGGTAGCGATCGCTTGGGATTCAATTACAACATGCGACATCTGTGATCTGTGGCATCAGCTATCGAACACCACACGAGAGTGCCAGCCAGAGTGCCAGCCAGCCAGCCAGCAGGAGTGCCACTGGCAGGGCTGTAGCTACGCGTCGCATGTGGCTGAACCTTTAGCCTTTCTTCTCTGCTCACACTCCTCCCTCCTCTCTGCTCACACTCCTCCCTCCTCTCTGTCTCTCTCTCTCTCTCTCTGCCTCTCCCTGTTCACGTGGTGCTTGTGGCAGAGCGGGTAGCTAGACAGGTGCATTAAATTTATTTGTGTTGCGTCTTATTGTTGGCCAACCGCCACCGGACACCCCGTCAGTCAACACCCGACTGCAGCCCCCCCCAGCTCCCCTACCCACCCCCTGAACCCTATGTCGTTGTACCTGTGTCGATGGGCATTTTTCAAGTGACTTATTTGCGTTTGTTGTGGTCAGCGTTGGTGTTGCTGTTGCTGCTGCTGCTGCCGTTGCTGTTGCTGCTGCTGCTGCCATCAGTGCTTGACTTTTTATACATACATTTTAATGGCGTGGGGCCAGCATCGGCCAGCAACCATGGTGGACAGGACAGGACAACACAGCACAGGAACAACATCAAACAGGAGCAGCAGCAGCAGCAGCAGCAGCAGCAGCAGCAGCAGCAGCAGCAGCAGCAGGGAACCTATCTGAGTACCAAACACACCCACACCAACACCCACACACCCACGCACCCTCACCCATCCACACACACTTTGTTGCAGCAGTGAGTTTTAATCCCCTTTCGCCCAACGTCACTCAGTCAGTCAGTCAGTCAGTGGTGGTGCTGCTGCTGCTGCTGTTGCCTTAAATGACGAGCCACCAACAGGCTCGGACTTTGACTCGGACAGGAGGCAGTTTCTTTGGCATTCGTTGCCTGCTGCTGCTTCTGTTGCTTCTGTTGCTCTTTGTGCTATTGCTGCTGCTGCCTTCTCCCTGCTGCTGCTGCTGCCTCCTCCCTGCTGCTGCTGCTGCTGTTGCTGTTGCCTTTATTGCGCCGTTTGGCGCTGGTCGTCGTCGCTGTTATCGTTGTTGTCTTCATTCATCAGAATGGAACCTTGAATAATTAAAAGCAGTTTCTGATTACCTACCACATCGTTATACGCTCACAGTCCACGCTCACCCACACGCTCAACCACCCACCCACCCACCCACACACACACACACACAGTGACAGCAGCCATGACGTAACGCAAGGAGGTTGTGCCTCTCGTTCTATCTGTGTGTGTGTGTGTGTCTGTGGCTGTGTGTGTGTCTCTAATTAAACGGCAAACAGGATTCGAGTTGAGTTGAAAGCTCAACGAAACAGGAAACGGAAGCCAGTCGCCATGCAGAGGGCGGCACTCGCCCACACACACACAGGCGTATGGCGTATGGTTGGTGTGTGTGTGTTTGTTTGTTGAGGCTAAGCATCAGCATTGTTTGCCGCAGACGTGGCATCACCAGCACCGTCCATGACCCATGCAACGTTAGCCGCACTTGCACTGCTCCCTCCACCCCCCCACAGAGGCAGCATCTCCATCCTCCACGCTTTCTGTCTCTCCTGTCCGGCCTTTTGTTACTGTTGCTGTTGCTGCTGTTGCTGTTGTTGTTGTTTATGCACTGAGCACGCTCTGCTCATTTTGCCATCATTGTTAGCCCACACCCCGCACCACCCACTCCTCACCCTGCCACCTGCCACTAAAATTACACCTGCAACTATTTGCAGCCCACTCGCACAGCTCCCAACCCCGAACATTCCCCATCTGATTATACGTGTACTCCTGCAGCCATGTCTCCTATTCCCATTCCCGTTCCCATTCCCGTTCCCGTTCCCATTCCCGTTCCCATTCCTACTCTATTTATTTGTTTCTTCTTTCCCTTTTCAATTATTTTAATAACGCGTCTGACGTGTCCGGTCAGTGCGGACTTCGGCTCTGGTGTCCTCCTTTGCTGTGCTGCAGCTTCAACTGCTCTGCAAAATATTGTATTCACATCTCTAATAAGGCAGCAGGCAGCTGGCAGCAGGCGGCTGGCGGCAGGCGGCAGGTGCCCAAGCCACCGAAATGTGTGAGGCGCATTAATTAAAATCAAACCAGCGCACACCATTGGGCCCCGTGCTGAGGCTGGCAGCTGGCTGCCTGCCCTGTTATCGGTCTGCAGACTAAAGAGTTTAGGCTCTGTGGCTAATAAAATGATATCATTGGGATACCTTTGCACAGCCATTGGAGACTTTGTTGTGCCCCCCCCGGTAACGAGTGGGTATTAAATGCTTAAAGGCAGCCCGACTCGGGCCTGGGCCTGAGCCTGAGCCGGGGCTTGGACGTCCTGCTGATGACTTGCTGACAGTGCTGCCCCGTCGCCGGATATAATTATGCAGCTCCCAGTCCACTGGCCAAACAACAGCAGCAACAACAACCCAGTGAAAAGTGTAATAATAATAAAATCCTTTCACTTTCATTTTCATTTTCACTAGCGCTGAGCGCCGCGCGCTGCTGCCTCAGCAATTATTTCGCATTATACTAATCAAGGTGGTTAGCAAGATGGAAAGGTACGAGAAGGAAGGTTTTTGGGGCGGGGGGAGATCTACAAAGCAGCAGCAGAAATTCCGCCTAATCCGTGCCAAGGACTTTGGCTTTCGTTTCGCTGCTGCTGCTGCTGCTGCTGCTGCTGCTCCATGGCGGCTTTTGCCTGCTGCCTGCCCAACAGTGGGAACCGAGCATAATGTCGCATTCATTAAGCCGAACAGCAGGTGATGCACACCTGCGGCTCCACGCCCCAGTTGAGGGGCAGCAGCTCAGGGACACTCCCCCATCCGTCCACGCCGTCCTGTTGCTATCGCGAAATTGTTATTTAAACCAGCTGAAGGGCTTTTATACGCCTTCAAGCCCCACTGCCAGTGCCACTCCCCACTCCTGCACTCACTCGCAATCTGCCGGATCCAGTGGTGCTACAGTGGAGGCATCCATACCATGCCATACCATGCCATACCCTACCCTACCCTACCATTCCATTCTATCCATTGCTTGGCTTGCGTATTCTTTTAATTCTCTTATGGTTGCCTATCCCTAGGTCGAGCTCTGACTCCGGCTCCGGCTCCGGCTCCGGCTCAGGCGTCGGAAGCGGAAGGCGCTGAAATGCGCGCTAAAAATTTCAAAATAATGAATACCCCGGTGCCTGATCCTGTCCCAGTCCCTGTCCCAGTCCCAGTCCCTGTCCCTGGCCCATGGCTTTGGCTTTGGCTTTTGGCATGGGTCGTGGATGGCCACTAAACAACAAAAACTAAAAAAAAGGTCTCCAGTGCTTCAGTGCACCGCCAGTGTGCGCGGCCCACTTTACGACTTATTGCTGCTGCCGCTGCTGCTGCTGCTGTTGCTGCTGCTGCTAGTGTGTGTTGCTTTTGTTGCTGTTTGCGCAGAATGCGATGCAACGTCGCGAATGATTTTGATTAAGCGTCGCTTGTTTGCGCAAGTAATGCGAAAGCAAAAGCAAAAGCACAAATGGCACCTGTCCTCCTCGCACCTCAGCTGCTTCAGAAGTGCAGCAGTGCAGCAGAGGGAGTGAGCAGAAGGAACAGGAAGAGTGAGCAGAAGGAGTAGGAGTAGCAGCAGAAGGAGGAGGTGGAGTAGCGCTCAGTGCAATGCGAAATTAAAAATGGCACAAAAGCGACCGACTCCTGAATGAAATGCAAAGGAGCTGCCGAAGCGAACTCTAGCGTGAGGCATATACACATACACACATATGTATGCGCGTGTGAGTGCATGGTAGTGTGCGTGTGTGTGTGTGTGTGTGTGGCAGCTTTTAGCGAATGATTTGCTCATCCCAAGCACTGCACGCTGCGGAGACCTGCCACTGGCACTGCTCGCAGGGGCTGTGGCTGTGGCTGGACAATGTCCAACGACTTCCGCTTCAATGAACATAAATGGCAAAGAACAGCAGCGGGTGGGGTAGGGTGAGGGGTAGGGGGGCTGCAGGGTAAGGGTAAATCTCATCTCATAAAAAGATATGTTACCAGTTTGTCAGTTGGTGGCATGTGGCATGTGGCATGGCCAGCAAAATGTGCTGCTAATCCCCGGCAATCGTCTGAATGCTCAGCAGTCAATAATTTGTCCATATTCAAATAATCGAACAACAGTCAATGTCAATGGAGATTGTGCGCTCGTGTGTGTGTGTGTGTGAGTACGTGTGTGTGTGAGTACGTGTGTGTGTGTGTGTGTGTGTGCTTGTGGGTATTTACGACCAGAGCAGGGCAGACCAGGACAGACCAGCGCAGACCAGGCCAGGCCAGACCAGAGCAATCCCTGTCAATCATTTAACTAAATATTTAAGCACTTTGCCCCTTCGGCAAATTCAATTTTGTGTGTGCACGCGCGGCCACTTCCATTGCGGCAGGCACTGCCACTGCCACTGCCACTGGCCACCTTTCGATAAACAAACCACAAATGTGGTGCACACACGCGTCAGATTGGAGCCTCATACCACCCCGCTGCCCCACCCACTACCGCTGTCTGTCTCCCCCTCTCTCACTCACTCTCTTCCTCGTTTCAACTTTCCAAGCAGCCGTGCGAGCGCCCATTCCAAGCCCGACCGACCGCCCGCCTGCCCGCCTCTTCTTATGTGCACACACACAAATATATTACATTCATCCACACACAACCATACACCCATAGCATGTACAGTGTACACCCACACCCACACACCCTCACACCCCACACCCACACACACAGACAGTCAATGTCATATTTGCGAAAGTGCAATAAATTTCATATGAAGTTCGTAATCGATTTTGACTTATTGAAACATTATGATTGAAAGACATTTATGAGTGTACGAAAAGGTCTCCGGAGGGTCAATGCCAACAGCAAACGCTGACAGCTAGCACTGCCTGCCACATGGCAGCATGGCAGCATGGCAGCATGGCTGGGCGGCACGCAACACGTCCGAATGTGTGCTGGGCTGGGGCATGTCGACTGGCTGGGCCGGGCGGTAGGAAATCGCACAATCAGCAGTTAGAAGTCATGAGACGAGCTGGCGGCAGTAAACATACACTACATAAAAAGAAAGAAATTGAAACGCAATGTAAGCAGGGGAAGGGGTGTGGCAGAGGCGGAGTAGAAGAAGGAGGAGGCGGCACTGGCACTGGCACTGGGATAGATCTGGGGATCTGGATATGAATGTGGATCTGGGGATCTGGGATCTGAAGTGGGTGCCCTGTTTGCCTGTTTGCCTGCTTGCCTGCTTCTGTCGATTGGCTGTAAGTGACTAAGCTCGCAGGATACAGGAAACACGACGATGTCAAACGGAAATCGAAAAGGAGCCACCAACGCCAAACGCGCCGCAGTCTGTCCGGACCTACAAATCTTTAAAAAACAAAACAGAAAGGGGAAGGCAGCAAGCGGCAAAGCCAAAGGCAAAGGCAGTGGCAGTGGCAGCGGTTCAGTGGGTGTGGCAGGAGCAGGAGCAGTGGCTGTGGGGCTGGGGCTGGGGCACACTGCCAAAGGACAGGGCAATCATCGGGGAATCAAATTGGGATGTAAACACGTAGATAATGTGCTCATACGTTTCAATATACGCACACACACAGCACCCCCTGGACCCACTTCCACTCCCATTCCCACTCCCAGCATTGATCTAAGCCACGTAAGTGGCTGCCATTCGATGGGCGACCTTTGGCTGCGTTCGCTGTTCGATTGGGGACTGGTGGAGTCCCCACCCGCACCCACACACACACACACACACACACGCACACGTCAGCCCCTGCCATCATCATTATTATATTCGTTCGGTAAGCTGTCAAGCTTTTCTTTATTTCTACTTCGTTTTGTTTGCGTGTGGCCTGCCACTGCCACTGGCACTGGCACTGCCTGCTTGGACTCGACTCGACTCGACTGGATTGGATTGGATTGGCATTTGTGTTCCCGTGTCATGTTTGCCTCGCGCTGGTGTGTGTTGGTGTCTTGTTTGCGGTTCCTAAAAATTGGACACTTAAATGTTTACCCGCATGGGTCCCTGGCTCTTGTTTATTTGCCAGCTCCATGTTTGCCAGCCCAGCACTGACATTTTTATTCGCTGTCAATTGATACAACATGCTGCTGCCTGCCGGTTGTGGTTGACTGCGACTTGTGTTCGGGGCCAAGGAAAAGTCAAGTCGATTCGATTCGTTAGGCTTGGGTTTGGGTTTGGATTTGGGTTTGGGTCTGGGTTCTGGGCCTGTGCCTGGGCTTGGGCATAGTTGTGTGGCAATTAATTGTGGCAATTGGCCAACGATTGAATTTTGCAATGAAAATTATTGTTGCTATTGAAATATGCATAAATTGTAATGGCGAAAGGCAATTACTTATTTATATTCAGCATATGCAAATAAACAGACATTTTTGCCCCGGTAAATGCGTTCGGCAAATAACCGTCCGGCCGGCCAGCACAGAACACGTAACACACAACGGGACAACGGGACACGGGACAGCCAGCAAACAGCAGCTAAATGACGACAATGGCAATGGCAAAAACAATTTATTTTCCACATAAAACAACATTAGTGGATCTCCACTCTCTCTCTATCTCTCTCTATGTCCGAGTGGGAGAGCCTAGTGCGTATGTGAGTGCCAGTTAATTTTAATAGCCATAGTCTAAATCTCTCTCGGAATTGTATGCCCTAGCAAAGTGTAAGTTGCTGCAGCCAGAGAGAGAGAGAGAGATCTGCCTACGCACGCAGCACAAGCAGGAACAAGCAGGCACAAGCAGGCACAATCAGCACACGCCATGGACTTTGGACTTTACACTGCCTTCTGTAAGCTACAAATAACTGCGCTTGCGAGCGAGAGAATTGACGTCGATCCGTGAGGCTTGAGGTTCTCTCCTCTCTGCGCTTGCATCGCCAACCACTTCCAGACACTCACTCTGTTACTTGCTCTGTTAACTGTGCAGACTCTGTTGCGCTCTGTAGCTGTAGCGCTCGCACACATGTTCGATCAATCTGATAAGGGTATGGCCAGATTCGTGTCGCTCCTTGGCTGCTGGCTAAGTGCTGGTGGCGAGTGATGGCTGGCGAAGGGAAGAGGGGTTCGGATAACTGGTTAATTGTAAGCCGTTAAGTGAGCATAGGATGTGGGAGCACGCACTGGGCAAATCCTTGAAACGTATAATTTACAAAGTAAATTTTAATTAAAAATCCTCATGCAATGCTCATCCTCAGCTATTTTAATTGAAGATAAATGACGTCACAGCATACTTTTTGGGCTGTCGGTTATCCTTCGTGGCATTGGGCTGCTGCGGAGTGGGCAGAGAGAGAGAGAGAGAGAGAGCGAGTGAGAGAGGAGCAATGCGAAGGGGTAAACGGTAATTAAGCGTGCCAGCGAACTTGACTCGGAATCGGAGATAACGCGCCGAAGCCACGCCAAAGAGTTCATAAAAAGAAACGCACTGAAGAAGGGCCGCATGGGGCCATGGGGCCATGGGGTATGGGGCATGGGGTATGGGGCATTGTTGGCACAGACGAGTTGCGGGTAGCGCATAGCGGATAGCGGGTAGCGGGCCGGTTGTGGCAGCTGAAAGAGGGAAAACAGCTTGGCACGCTTTGTGCAAATTCTTGAGAAACAAATTAAACGCTTTTCCCCAGACATGACGTCGACCCCGAGACATCGACGTCATTAAGCTCCCATCATCCCATCGTCCCATACCATGCCATCTCATTTCATTTCATTTCATTTTATTTCATCTCGTCTCGTCTCATCTCATCAAATGAGTTCCAACTGCTTCAGAATGAAGACGAAGACAATTTGCATCATACCTGGGCATGCCACTCCCAGCTTCAGCTGCTGTGCATCGCTGATCCACTAGATTCAGTCCAGATTATTCTGATTAATATTATTATTCAGGATTTTATTGCTTCATAAAAATGTAATAATTTAAATTTAATTAAATTAAATTCGCAAAAAATGTTGCGAAGCTCTAGCAATATATCGGATATATCTGCTAATAGCAGAAGCGAATAGCAAATCAGAACAAATCAAAACGCAAGTCTGTAAATTCTGTAAAGTGGCCAAAACTCAGAGTTAACCCGGTGGCCCAGACCATCCTGGACCAAGTTTTTGCAGCTGATATTTGAAGCTAAATTTCGTTGCTAAACGCTGACTGGCTGGTCATCCCTCTGCCCATGGCTACAACTAATTTAGTTGGAACGAAATTTGCCATTACATTGGACACAATTAAGTGTTATCTGCCGTGCCCCATAAGCATTGCTCATGTCCGCTTATCAATGTGGCCACCCAAACGAAACATACTTTGGATGTGCCCCAAAACTCAGAGTGCTCTTTCTGCAGCCAGTGTCCAGTGCGTGTCCCAGGATGCCCTGGGATGTCCTGGTGCTCACTGAACCGTGCAGCACTTGCAACCCCAGCGATAAGATCTCCTGCGAGTAACCTTCTGTCATCCTCTGGGCGAGGGAGCCAGCAAGCCAGCAAGCCACAGACCGAGCCCAAGCCCAAGCCCAAGCCAGGCGACTGTGTTAATGTTAATGTTTGCGTGCGCAAAATTATTCGCCAGTTGGTTATCACTGTCGCTGTTGTTGCTGCTGTTTGTGTCTCTTTGATACTCGCACGGGGGGAACGGTACAAAAATTATAGTGCATTGCGTAAGCTGATTAGCAAGCGGCATTATGGCGACCCCAATTGATGGCGTTTGTCCGAACTAATGAGCGTTCATTTTATGTTTTCAATTAAGTGATAAGAGCAGTGCGCAGCATGGCAGCATGGCAGCATAGGGAGCGTCCCTGTGGGAGTTGAGCTGTAAATGATACGGCGACTGGCCAACTGACCAACTGAATTTTGCGGTTCATAAACCAGCACGGCCTGCCCACGCCTTGTTATTGTTATGGCCAGCAAAAGAAGTGGCAGAGCTTTGTTTTTGTTTTAGTTTTTTTTTGGTTTTGTTTTTGTTTTTGTTTCGTTTGTTTGTCGCATGGTCGATGCCGCGCTGGAGCATATTAAGTATACGACAAGCGTATCGTGGAGGCTGCATGGAGGCTGGCTGCAGTCACAAGTGCAGCTGCTACCCACTTTTCTATTGTCCTTTTGCACCCATCACGGGCACACAGACCACCCACCACCCACCGCCCGCAAGTCACTGCTGTTTGACCCAAGAACGCAGCGCCTGTCGACTGTTTATGGGACTGGCGGCTGCTTTGTTTAAACTTGTGTGCACAAAACTTTAACAACAACAATAACAACAGCAACAGGAGCAGGCAATGCCAAAATGCCATCATTACCAAGCGACAAAAGTTTGTCCTTTTACTGCCGCCGCTGCTCCTGCTCCTGCTCCTGCCCGTTGCCTGCTGCCTTCTGCCAGTGGCAGTCATAGTCACAGTCGCAGTCGCTGTGGCAGTGGCAGTGGCGGTAGGAAGAACCGCAGTAACGACGCCTCAAACCGCTCCTCTCTCCGTCGCTCTCCCTCCCTCCCTCTCTCTCTCTCTCTCTCTCTGCCTATCATCCATGTAAAGTGCTCCTTGACTTGGTCGTGTAGGCAAATGAAGTGAACGGTTTCGGCGTCTGCTGCTGTTGCTGCTGCTGCTGCTGCTAAAAAATAAAATACGTAATAAAGAAGAAAAAGAAAACAAACGCTCTTACAGCAGCAGCAGCAGCAGCATCAGCAGGGGGAGGAGGAGGAGGAGGAGAGCTGCAAACAAAAGGCGGCGAATGGGCACCACCCGCACACCGCCACAGTGGCCCAGGAAAGTTTTTGTACCTACCCAAAAGCCACAACGACGACGACTGTGACTGTGAATGCGACTGGCGACTGGCAACTGGCAAGGACTGTGTGTGCCGTGCCGTGCCGCTGACAATAGAAATGCGTTCGAGAAAGTTCACTTTATTTTGTTTTACGTTATATTATTTTTGTGCTGTTTTGGTGCACGACGCACGAGTTTTTTATTTGATTTCCGTTTGCCACACTTTTTGTGTGTGTCGACACCGCCCCCGCCCCCCGCCCCCACCGTGACCCCACGGTCAGCAGCAGCCGGAGAGCGTATGTTTGTGCACAAAAGGATTAAGTTTGCCCCCGATATAACCCCATTACCATTACCATACCAACCCCCCACCGCAGCACACCCCTCCCAGCATTGGCAGCCTCCCTCCCCTTTGCCCGTGTGGCTGTGGCTGTGGCAGTAGTGCCACTGCATGAATGGTGTGAAATGGCTTCATGGGCAACCTTGGTAATGATATGGTGGACTCACATTTTGGCACGCCTGCAAATGGTCTTTTCATACACACGCCCACATATGGCAGTGTGTGTGTGGGTGTACTTATGCTGATATTCCACACTGCGCACTATTCGCGGGCGCCTGTCGATACTCACCGCTGCAGCAGCGGCGGAACTATGCAGCAGCTGAAGAGATTTCTCTGGGTGCACATGGAACCCATTCGCCACGCCTGAGTAGGCCGGCACGCGGCGGTGTCTGCCTCGTTTTCCATATGGTTTCGCTCCTTTACATTCGAATGCGAGTTCCAGCTGGAGCTGGAGCTGGAGTTGGAGTTCGAGTAAAATTCAATTGGGATAACTTTTTGGGGGTTTTTAGTGCCTTTGACATTCGGATGCAAATGCTGATGCTGATGCTGACTCCTCGAACATTTTGGCAAATTCTATTATTGGGCAGCCGCAGGGATCGCCATTGGTGCCATTGGTGGCTGGGTGCGGGGCTGTGGGGCTGTGGCAATTTAAATTCAATTCAATTAAAAGCCAGTTGATAAACGAAAGCGATTGGGTTCGGTTCGGTTCGGTTTGGTTTGGTTTGGTTTGGTTAATGACTGCAACATAAATCTCCATTGTGTGGCCGGCAATTAAAATTTATCTTTAATTGGCACGTGTATCCATCCCATGGTTGACTCATTGGCGGGCACGAGGAGGGGCGACGGCGACGGACGACGGACGACGGGAGGATAAAGCAACTCCTGCTGGCTTCTTGAACTTTGCAAGCCTTATCGCGCCCGTGGGGGATGGCGGTGGGGTTGCGGATCGGGCATCTAAATCGTGCCACGCAGTGTGGCGCTTGGCACACCTGCCGTTTAACTTTTGAAAGGCAACTTGTAGCAAACACACACACACCCACAGCGGTACAGAGCACATGCTGGGGGCGGCGATGGGGCAGGCCGGGGCGGGGCGGTGCTCTGGCTGCAAAAGGAGCAAAATGTAATTCGGATTTAATTGCCTGTTAACACGCACTCGCGCATAGCGGGGCACGACCGGTAACAGCTCGTAAAAAAAACGCACAAAAAGGCAAAAAAAAAACAACAAAAACAAAGAAGAAAACAAGCGACAGGAAGCTCGCGAGCGTTAAAAGCCGAACAGCACATACACTTTACCCGAGCCAAGCGGCAGGCGCATCTCCGAGGCAGCTCTGGGTATCTGCTGGCCGACTGTTGGCTCGCCAATTAGCAGAGGAGCGCTCCGACGAGAGGGCACTGTAGGAGGGCGCCCACTCGGCTGCCGTGTTGCCACAGCCTGGAAGTATGGCAAATGAGTTAAAACAAAAGGAAACAGTTGAGCTCAAAGTGAGCAGCTCGTAATTTCCAGCGGCAAGCGGTACACACACACAACTCAAGACTCGCCCACTGTGTGGCGTTTCGGCTTTGCCCTGGGAGCGAGGCATGGAGCGGGGGGGGGTCTCTCAGGTACGTTTGCTGATTCTGCTTCTGATTCGCATTCAGTTTTTGGCTGCTTTTGGTTATTGGGGGCAGCATAGGGCAGGACAGGACAGGACAGGACAGGAGCACAGGACAGCACTGGTCGGGCTGCAACTAATCAACTTTTGAAACTCCATGGGCCGATAAGCTGGCAGCGAGAATGCGGAAAACTGTTTTCTGTTTCCACTGCGCTGCGAATGTTGTGAATAAGTTTTGAATAATTTTTGCAAATTGCAAACGGAACAGCAGAATGCCTGAAACAACGAACAGAGATCCCCGCGGATATACAAAACGGACACGAGGACGAGTGCGAGTACGGGTGCGAGTGCCAGTGCTCGAGTGCCATGTGTCTGTGTCTGTGGCAGGGATAGAGTGGGGCAGGCAAAAGAAGTGCTGAGCTGTGCATAAAGCGCAGATAGACACGGAGATATCCGGCAACTGACATTCATTACGACATAAATTCGTTTAGTTGCTCGGACTGGCACACCTGGCACACACACAGCGAAAGCGGCGATAAGACGACTGACTACATTTCTTCTGCCACGTTCGCTGCAGGCCAGAGTGCCACAGCGCCAGAGTACCAGAGTGCCACAGCGCCAGAGTGCTGCACCGCAAAATGCCGTAAAGTAAGTGCCGAGTCCTGGGCCAGGCACAAACCTTAATACGTTCCTTTGCGCTCCAGATTATCTGTTTGCATGCAAATAAAGAAACCATCGCACAGCCCAACTGCCAGCCCAACTGCCAGCCCAGCTGCTGGCTGAACATCTCGTTTTAATTTAATAAAACTATGGCTGCGATTCGGCAACGATTGTGCCCTGCTTGAGCAGCGTCAGGCCAAGTCCAAAAGCTAGTCAGAGGGCCCAAGAACTGAACTAAATTTGGCAGCCAGTGGGTGAATGTATTTCCCAATGCAGTTCGGGCTGTGTGTGGGGACTTAAGACGCAGCCAGTTTGCTTGCAGGCCACCCACGTACATCCTGGCGTCCTTAACGATCAAAACATTACACAGTTTTGCTTAATTGCCCACATAAACGTCAGTTAAGGCACAGGCCCAGACACAGGCACAGGCACAGGCACATAGCATGCAGGACGCACCTGACTCTGTCTCTCGCTCGCTCTCCCTGGTGACTCCTTGACTCGTTCTACGTTGCCTGTCAACACTACACGTACCCCGTACCCCGTACCCGTACCCCGTACCCGCACTCGCACTTGTCTTTGTTGGAGTATTGCAACAACAATGACTTGAGCATTTTGTAAACAAATGAAACAATTAATTTGATTCCACTCTGTTACAGCCAAATCCTATTAACTGCAACGTTAACGAAAAATGTTACCCCCCCCTTTGGGTGCCCTTTGGGCGGGTTGTTGGGGCTGTCTGCTGGGTGGTTGGGCGGTTTGGGCCGTATGTGTGTCGCTGCCACTTTCATGCATACTTAATTTGTCAGCTTGACGCTGGTTTACACCCATTTTAGATACCGTTAACTAACTAACTGTTGCGTCCTGGAAGCGGGTCCTGGGGCAGGCAGTTCCCCACGTTGCTGGCAGCAGGAGACTCTCAGTGTCTGAGTGTGTGAGTGTCTAGGCCAAGGGATGGCATTGGGATGGCGTTAGCGCTTGGCGTTGGCGTTGGCGTTGGCGTTTCGCCCTGCACAATTTATGGCCGCTCACATATGGCGCCCCGCAAGGTGTGTTCATTTAAATTTTAGGACAGCTTAAGACAGGTCGAACCGTACGTACCCGTACGTACCCGTACGTAGTCCTCTTCCTCACACACTACACTTGAGTTATGCATTGAAATTTAAACTATGCATGTGCCCACGCTGGAGCAGGGGCAGGGCAGGGAGCAGTGGCAGGGGCAGGGTCTCGCAGGGAGTCACCTCGCGAGACTCCAATGTCAAAATGTAAGGAAGGCTTTCGCGAAACTTACTTCCAAGCTGACAGTACACAGTACCTCTGTGTGTGGTGTGTGTGTGCGTTTGTTAGTGTGGTAATTAGAAAATTGTATGTGATTACTCTTCGTACACACACCACACACCACACACACACACACATCTGTGTGATAGTCGCATAGACCCATAGAATGGGTTGACAAAAAGAGCGACTCCACTCCTTCCATGCAGGGCACACAGAACAGTAGCCAACTGGCAGCGCCAATGAGCAGAAGCAAAGTACAAAAGCGCCTATTAGAATATTAATGGAATACTAAATACACGTATAACGTCAACCTGTGTGTGCCCCATGCTACCCCGAGCCCAGCCCAGACCAGACCAGACCAGACCGCATACCCCAATTCCTGTACTCTCTCCCCAGCCACTCTGGAACTCTGAAACTCTGACACTGAAACTGAAACTGAATCTGTAAAGATGCCAATGGATGCGGACGACTAGACTTGGCGTATGCCAACTGCCTGGCTGTATGGGCTGAGGCAGAGGCAGAGGCCAGCAATCGAACAGTTGGCGAGCCATAAATGATGCCAGTGACCCATGCATTAGGTGTCCGTGGACATGGGCAAATACAGACGCAGCTACGTGCAGCTGGGTGCAACAATATGGAGAAGCTTTCAAATCAAATTGGCAGAGCGCGCGCTGGCTGTTTTGTTACTTTCACTGCCGGGGCAAGAGCAAAGCTCTTTGGCTGCCAAGCTCGTTTTTTCAGCTCAAAGCAATAGCCGGAGCATGGAACTTGGCTCACAGAATAACTCAATTTACTTGCACGAGTGCCGAGGCAAAAGAGTCGTCGTCGGCTACTGTCGTCGTTGTCGTTGTCGTAGTCGTTCTCATCGGCAACTCCCACAACGCCGACGACTACGAGGACTACGAGGACTACGATGACGAGAACGAGAACGAGAACGAGGACTAGGATCACGACCACATCGTTTGTCCTGGCTGGGCGGCTGCGGTGACTGTGTCCGCGTCCGTGTCTGCGTCTGTTTGCCCGTCACTGGCATAGTCGTCGTAGTCGTTGTAGTCGTCGTGGTGCTCGCTTAGACGCACCCACAAAAGGCACTTCAAAGCGCCATTCAGTTCAATTGAAGTGGTGCTAGAAGGCGTTAACCAACGAGCACTCGGCTTGAGTCTTCGTTTGAGCGCTTTGCCTGTAAAAAGTGCGCACAATCCCAGCCGTCGAATAAAAAATCCGTATGTCCAACCAATTGCAGGGACAAGGCCCTACCATACGTCCATATTCTACGTACCGTCCCCGCGTTTCCCCGTTTCCCACTGAGCGTGTTAGCCATCTAATAAATTCATATACATGCGAGCATAGTACGAATATCCCCCCCCGCCACACACGAAACTATTTATTATTTACTCATCATATATTTCTCTTGAAGTATCTTGCAGTGTGTTACAATATATTTGATGTATATGGTAATATTGATGTTCACACACACACACACATATGTATATTCTCTAGCTTATCATTCGTCTATAAGTAGGTATAAACATTACGTGTCCTAATCGTGCTAAAAAAAAGGAGCAACAGATTTAATTTAAATTTATAATTAATGCCTTGCTAAAAGCACACATTACACATTGCACATTTATTTGTTATTATATTTATATTTATATTTATATTTATAGTTATATTTATACTGTTTGTATATATATCTATTTATCAGTATCTATGTCAGTGTAGTCTCTTACACACGTGACAAATTCAACGGCAATTTCATATTTCAACTCTATTCGTATTCAATATTCGTATTCATATTCAATATTCACTTTATCTATATATATATATATATATATATATATATATATATGTATTTTATGTATATGCAAACCCAGATTTATTCTTCATATTCATATCGCGATATTCATATATTTATATTCTGCATATTCGTATCGTTAATACACATTTAGGGATAATATAATAATAATATAGCTCTTGCGATTCATTGGATGATATTTCATTGTCTTCGTATTGTGTGTTAGTGCCAGTTGGTTTTCTTTTTTTTTTTGTTTGTTTTTGTCTTGGATTATTCATTCCGCGGATAGTTGCCATACCTAAATACATATTCTCTTCTCCTCTATTCTATTCTCTTCGTTTCGTTTTCTTTTCTTTTCTTAGCTGTTAGTCGTTGTTAGTCGGGGTTTTAGCTACAGTTTAAAATGAAGGAAAAGCCAGTTGGACAGTGGAAAATAACTTCTATGTACACACATCTTTTTGGGCTAAGATCTACAGGCAGGAGAGAAGCAAAGAAAACGGTTATGCCCCCGCATTGGATCTGTACAAGCTAACAAAGTGAAGCGGACATCTTGCGAGATATCTGGCAACGGTCTAGGTCTAGGTCTAGGACCCATTTGATTCGATTCAACTGATCCTTTGGCTACGACGACGATGCCAGTGTTGGGGCTAGGTAGGCACACATTTACAGGGCAAGGGGCGGGGTATCTGCTACACATACATATTACATACAGTTCTCTATTTATATAATATATAATATATTCCCTACTACATATTCTGATGACTCTGATGGGATGGCTCTTGTGTGCTTTTACTGCTTGCATTTATAATGTAATAATAATTATAATTATATAATTATAATATTATATATTTATATGTATGTATGTATGTATGTATGTATGTATGTTTGTATGTATTGTAGGATATGCCTGTGTCTCTGAATTTGCTGTTTTGTTTGTTTGTTTATTATATACTAATACACAACATCCAAGTGTCTAAGAAGCTCTTGATTTTGTTCTTCGAATACAGGTTCAATACTAACTATTTATGTGGGGGAGTATTTACTTGTATGCAGCATGCAGCTATGTATCGTATGAGTATGTTTCTGTAGGAGTTTTTCCACTAGCATATACCTTGCACTTCACTTCACTTCACTTGACTTCACTTCATTATGTGTACCAGTTGGGCAGAAGCATAATACATTTATGTATTTTATGGGTGCTGTAGCTTTAGCTTTAGCTTTCCGATTTCCACTCTCCACTCTCCACTCTCCGCTCGCCAGTTTTAAGTTTCGCCAGCCGTTGGCCAGCGCTTGTTGCTGTGAGATCACCTGCATACCGTGGAATCGTCGCCGGCGCATATCGAGTGCGGAGCAGCCAGAAACAGCTTGCCATTGGAGCAGGCGCACAGCTGGAAGACGCGATGCATGTGCTCCCGACTCTGGGCAGAGCCCATTATGGGTGGCTGTGCCGTGCGCAAATTGGGCATCAGGATTTTCGATGACTCCAGTCGCACCTGCAGTACACCAGCCATAAAGTAAAGCACAAAGAGACAGGGACAAGGTGATCCAAGGTGCAACCAACTGCAGCCACTGTGCACGAGCACGAGCACGAGTGCGGGTGCGGGTGCCCATGATTCGGGGCACTATTAATCATACTTACGCTTCCATCCAGCGATCGCAGCTTCACATCGTTCAGGGCCACGACATCGATGGCGCCCGCACGGGACTGCAAATTGATGTCCTTGGCCGCTGCCATCTTCAGCTGGCGCGTGGGCGACTCAAGTCTGCAATTAAATCAAGCCAGAGATGAGATGCGGCAGGACTGCCTAATGGAGCGCAAAGTTGCACCGCAAATGGCGGTGCAGTGCGTGTAAATGGCGCTTTAAAAATATTGCAATTTCAATTTGGAGCCCGTGCGGCGCGCTGCTATGGCCAAATGCAATATGAACTCGTCCTCCGGTGTATGTGCCAGGCGCCAGACAATTTTAATTTCCATGAACCAACAGGCAGGCAGCTATCACCAAACTTGTCAATGAAAATGTTATTACAAGCGGCCGATCCTGTTAATGGTTCATATGTACATATGTACACAGCGGTGCAGGGTGGCACGCCGGCAGGGTAGGGGGGTACGGGGACACGGTACAGCATAGATGGATGGGCCGTTTGTCGCCTACCCCCCCGCCACCGTTCCCCAATCGAATTCCCAATCCCAATAAACAGCACCGGCGGGGGGGGCAGAGCGAAAAAGAAAAAAGGAAACTGTGCGTTGGGCCCCTTTAGCGCTTTTTAATTCAGTGCCAACGTTTGTGTACATTCATACAAATGTGTGTAAATATTTTCGCCAGCAACTGTGCGCTTCGGCGACACCTAGCGGTGGGGGCGGGGTCAGGCTGCAGGCTGCAGGCTGCAGGTTGCAGGTTGCAATGCATTGCGAACACCAAACACAAACACAAACAACACCTGTCCACCGCCACACTCACACTTGGCTGCGATTTGTGTGTGGTGCGGATGGTGCGGGTGGTGCGGGGTGGTGCGGTGTGGTGCTGTTATGGGATGACTGTTTTTTTTGTTGTTACCGCAAAAGGTGACGCTGACAGAGGCGCACGAGCGCAGCTGAGTGTTTGCTTTTAATTTTTTATTTCTCAGATTTCCTTTAACCCTTCATGCCTGCCCGCCGACTAATATGCCGCAGCATGCTCGCCCGAGTGGGTCTCGACTCTGTCGCTCTGGCAGCGGGCTGGAGGGCTTCGGGGCTCCCCTGCCGGGCTATGAATTCCGCAAAATTTATTACAGTCATTGAATTTCAACACAGCACAGCACAGGGACAGGACTGAACAGGAGAGAGCAGGAGAGAACAGAACAGAACAGAACGGCGGCGGCAAATGGCTGGCTGGCTGGCAGTAGATTGGCTTTCGATTTAATTTACTTTAATTGGTGGTGCTGCTGCTCCTGTTGCTGCTCCTGTTCCTTATTGCTGCCCTTAGCCCCGTGTTGCGATCGGTAAACGAAAAAAAAAAAAAGAAACAAAACTCCCCCCATGCGGAGTAGCAGGGGACTGGGGACTGTGGCTGGGTCTTGCCCTGGTCCCTTGCACTCCACTGGCACTCACTTACCTCAGCTCCCGGCCCGGCTCGGCACGCACATGCGGCGTCTGCACAGAGGCCCTGAAGACGGCGCCGCCCTCGCCGTCGATCCGCAGCGAGTGCGCACCGACTGTGACTTCTTTTCGATTAACGGAAAATAGGTTTCGTCCATTCGTATCGTTGATGCGAAATGTCGCCGCCAGGCACTCGAACTTATCGTGTCCCAGAAATAAATGATTCTCAATCATACCATTCGCGTCACGTGTATTGATTGAAAAATTACGTGATGATTCTGTTGATGGTAGCGACGATGGGCCCGGTCCCGAGGTGGCGATGGTGATGTTGGTGTTGTCGAGTGTTGTCGAGGCGCATAGAAGAGAAATGAAATGAGAAACACACAGAGAGAGAGAGAGAGAGAGAGGGAGAGAGGGCGAGAGAGATGTGACACAGTGAGACTCAGAATTGGATTGCATGAAGAATATCTTGCAATTTGTTTTTGTTTTCTTTGGGGTATGGCAGAGTAGAATGAGCAATTAATCTAAGGGGTAATTTTATCCGTAATTGCAATATAAATAAGCTAATACGCAAGGGCGGAGGCAGCGCCAGAGACACAAGCAGCGACTATGCACACACACTCATGCACATGGCGGTGCGTAGTTAAGATAGCACGTAATAAGATAGCGGAAACGGAAATCAAATTTCAGAGCTCTCCCCCAACGTCTAGCATTGTCTCAGGTCGCGTTTCGAGTCGCATTGCCACTGCTATCAGCAATCAGACAACCAGCCCCAGCCCCAGCCGCTACCTGGCCCAGCCCCAGCCCCGGCCCGGCCTGTCCTGTCCTGTCGTGTCTCTTCTTGTACTATCATGACCCATCACCCATTCGCCATTCGCCATTCGCTATTCGCCATTTTGCCATCTACAAACTACTATGTAGCAGTCAGTGTCCCGTACCCACTTCCGTGTGCGTGTCTGCGGTTGTTGCTTATCGCTGCGGGAAATGCCTTTGCCTTCGTCTTTGCCTTTGCCTTCGCCTTTGCCTTTGCGTCTTCTCTTCGCTCTGCTTTTGGCTCGTCTCGTCGACACATGGGCACGCAGGTCCCTTGGAAATCGCATCCGTCTTCTTTGGTCTGCTCGTGCATTCATATGGGCTATCTGTAATTGTACATCTTGCCAGCCATCAGCTGCTGCTGCTGCTGCTGCTGCCGCTCCTTGCTGAGCACCAATAGCCCCGATCTCATTTGTGGGCGCTTACTCGTTCCACGTACCACGCTCCGTGCGAGCCACATTGTTGATATCTCTTGATTTATGCCCTGACTGGCAACGGCACACATTTGTCGTAGTCTCAGTCTCCGTCTCAGTCTCCGTCTCAGTCTCTGCCCTTTCCTGCACGCCCGCCAGCCCGTCTAATGTTCGTGTGCCGCATCCATGTTTAATCTCAGCACGCAGTTGCCCTTAAGCAGATGTAAACAAGGCACACCTGAGTCTGCCATAAAGGCGATGAGGGCGCAGTTCATTAAACATGCGCCAAATGCCATTCAGCCAGTCATCGGGGGCAGCCCAGTGCAACGGCAGGGCACAGCCACCGAGCCACCGAGCCATCGAGCCGCCACACCACCAGAGATTGCAACAAAGCGCGGTCGGTCACTTGCATGACTTTGACATTTGCAGATGGGAAGGTCACAACGGTGACGTGACCCTCTGTGTGTGCTCCCCACCCCCCCCACATTCGTTTGTTTCTATAGCAAAGATAACAGCCATAATGTGGCCTATAATATGGCCTAATGGAGTGGCAGCAGTTGGCTGCATGAAATGTTAAAATTCATGAAATTAATATTAATGAGGGAGAGGCTGCCGCTGAGTTCTGTTTATGACGTTGTCTGCTTGCATCTCATCACTCAATAATCAATGGCCACACTCACCTATGGATAGGGGATGGCCGGGCCTCGAACGGATTGTTGATGTGCGCAGCATGTCCATAATTATCGCTGTTCCCGACAGCTGTATGCCATTGGGTAAGATTTTCAGCTGTCCCATGCCCTCCTGCAATCGATGATAGGAAATTGATCAATTAATACCGCTGAGTGTGGCAGGGTGGCGTGTGGCACGTAGCCTGCCGCCTCGTTTACGTACCAATGAGAACTGCATCACTTTGATTATCCAGAGGGTGAGCACCAGATTGGTGACAATGAGCAGCATCAGCAGCAGCAGCAGCGCGTACAGGCACTTCTTGCGCCATCCGATGAGTCCCAAGTATGTCTCAATTCCGCCCGCGAAACCATCCACGTTGCACTGACCTGTCCTGGGTCCAGCAACGCCGCTGCCACTGGCTCCAGCTCCAGCTGCAGCGGCAGTGCCAGCGCTGCGACCACTTCTGCCGCCCCGTCCATGCCCGTGCCCGTGCCCGTGCCCCTGCCCGTGGCCGTGTCCATGTCCCTGCCCCCGGCCATGACCATGTCCATGGCTATGGCTGTGGCTGTGCACGTGACTGAGCGTCGCTTTGCCAGGCGTTGCTGTCACTGTCGTCATGGCGCCTACCTTTGCGGACGATTGGATGTTTGCAGCTGCAGTCCCACTTCCACTTCCAGTTCCGCTTCCGCTTGCTCTGTTGCTGTTGCTGCTGCTGCTGTTGCCAGCTGTCATTAGGCCAAGATTGTTGCCAGCTTTGTTCGGCTTCTTGGGCGTTGTGCCCGTCGATAATCGCTTTTGCCGCTTCTGTTGCTGCTGTTGCTGCTGCTGCTGCTGTCTGCTACCTTCACCGGAACCGGAACCCGCCTTAAGGTGCCGCGTAGTTGTCTCCACGCTGCCGTCACCCGACATTGCTGATGGTTTGCACCGCCACTACTGAGATATGCTTAGCCCCGCTCCGGACTCGTGCATCATTTGGACGTTTTCTTCTTTCTTGATGTTTGAGTCTCACTTTGCCGCTGATATTTACTCGGAGTATCGGGGTTTCTGCCTGCGGAGAGCGAAAGAGCGACAAAGGTTTCAGTCTTCAGTTGCCTGCTGCGACCTATGGGATCTATGATTCGATGGGGCAACCAATGTGAATGCTCACTGGGAGCCTGGCACCAGCCCGAGTGTTGCAAGGATATATTGAAGCATAATGCACATGGATATTTTTGTGGCATGGGTAACCATAAATCTCTGCAATTGCAAGAGTAATGTGTGGCCATTCCTTTGTGGAGTGTCGGGCAGATGAGCTGCGGCAAGCAGTGCCTGGTGGGAGAAGCATTAAAATATGTAACAGGCTGTTGCAACCAGGCTGTTCACTGCAGCTCCAGCTCCAGCTACAGCTGCAGCGGCAACTGCATCAGTTGATGACTTTAGTGGTGCCAGCTGTTGGCGACTTCACACGTGCAGCTTCTTAATTATGCATGTCTGCAGCTGCAGCTGCAGCATACACCTGTACATACATATGTGTATGTGTATGTATGTATTTGCAGCAGCAACAGTGCCACACAATGTGTGCATGGGTGTGCATGATGCATTTACATGCATGAGGCTCCATGGAGAGCTACGGTCTGAGTCTGTGTCTGGCTCTGGCCCTGGCCCTGGCTCTGGCCCTGGCTCTGGCCCTTGCCCTGGCTCTGGCCCTGGCTCTGGGTATATATTTATTAAACCATTCTGTCAAAAGAAATCATAATAAATACAATAAAAAGTCATAAATGAATAAATTATACACTTTTTTTGCTCCTGAGGCTCATAAATAAATAAATAAGTAATTCTAGAGTTGCGAGTAAATTATTTTCCAGCCCTCAAACGGCATGGCATACGTGGCGTGGCGTGGTGTGGCGTGGCGTGGCATGGCATCGCCTACATGCCACATACAGACTGATGTCAAAGGTAATCTGTTGAAATCACACGCTGCGGCTGAGTAGCAGTCAGCAGCAGTCAGAGTGCAGCTGAGAATGCCGCCAGCTGCGTACCATACCCCCCAGGCACCAGGCACCAGGCACCAGGTGCGTTCACTCAAAAATAGTTCTCAAATTGATCATGATTTTTGGAATTGTCAACCATCTAAAATTAGCGGACTGTCGTAGCACGCAAAGCGTCGCGTCGCGTCTCCGATCTGTTCGCTGTCTACACTCAGAGAAAGCAAAATGGCCTAACATATTTAAATTATGCGGGCTGTAAAAAGAAACTAAACAAAATTAAATAGAATTCACATTGATGCAAACTAGGGGAATAAAACTAAGGGAAATATAATTCACATTGATGCAAATATAATTAAATTAAAAGAAGTATAAACATAAATATACAAATATAAAACACTTTAAAACATAGATTTAATATCAAATTAAATGAATATTAAATGTAAATAAATTGCATATAATTTAAATAAAAAAACACTTTCACTTAAATATGAAATATGTTTACTTTAGATATGAAAATTAAAATCAATTATTTGGCTCCTATTCTTTGCCACTTTGCCACTTTGCCACTCTCGCTGCAAATCTGTTGGCACAAATGTTTTAATCGGAGTGTAACCATTCGATGCTCAGCGATATTTTCTCTGGGTGCACGTCTTTCGCAATGCCTTCTTGACAATCAAGTCGAATGGAGGAATGGCCAATGAAATACATTTTGCGCGCTGCGCTCTCAATAAACGTTTATAAATAAATGTATAGATAATTCTCGTTGGAGCAAACTTATTTTTATTCATTTCGTAAGTACATGAAGCGCTCCGGCATGAATGATGTTGGTCTCAGTTAGTGCCATATTTTTGTTTGTTTGGCTTTTTTGGCTTGAAGGCCTACTGAGCATCGGAATTGCCCTGCTCGGCCCTGCTCGGCCCTGCCCTGCTCTGCCCTGCCCTGGGTAAGTATATTTTTTGCGATTTATTTTCTAAAGAATAATGGGAATCCTCCTCAGTACACAATCTCGCAGGCTACCATGCGTGACCATGGTCTGCTATTTGTTTATGTTTATCATAATGTTTATACAGTCTGCGGCGGCAATTACTTCAATTGTTTATGGACCATTTTAGTGCATTCTAATCGGTAAACAAAACGGCCCAGACAGCCAGCCAGCCAGCCAGCCAGCCAGCCAGCCCAACTGAATTGATAATTACAATCGAGGCAATTAAAATTGGGGATTTGTGATCTTCAGATCAGCCGCCCAGTTGTTCGTTTGGGTCTGTGGAAATATGTGTGTTCATATGTGGTTGGAATCGATAGCAAAGGTTTAATCTTCCAGTTAAGGACAAGAGGATTAAGAGTTAGCGGAATCAGAGTCAGAGTCAGAGCCAGAGCCAGACAGTGGAGTATTCGGTGGTGGTGGCAGGGAATATCCGGCAATCAAATAAAAATAAATTCATTTAAATTGCGAATCACAAAGAGCACAGAGCACAACACAGAGCACAACACAGAGAGCAACTAAAGGGGAATATTTGGGGTTTATCTGACCAAAGAGCAAAGTGAAAGATAAAATGGAAAGGTTAAACCGTGCGCGGGGGCTGTGGGGGTGTGGGGTAGCAGGGCAATGGATTATTTTAAATGCATTTGATACATTCTCCCGCACTGAAGTACACGGCCATCCCCGCCAGGCAATTAAGATGAGCAGCATATGCCCATTGAAATATTCGCATTCACAAATTATTTCCTATTTAAAGTTTCTTTTAATTTAATGCAGCCGAAGGCCCTAGCCCAAGGCACAAGCCACAGATGCAAGCCCGAATGGGTGCCAATTCCATTTCCATTTTCATGCTGCATGCGGCCTACAGGGCAGCAGGGGGAGAGGGGGCTAGCAAGGATCGTGCTCCGTGAATTGTTCAAAGGAGTTGAAGTTGATTTAGTATCTGCAGACAGTTGGTCGGTTATTACACGCACCCGAAATGGCGGGATCAGGATATGCCGGCATGGAGCTGGTGACGACGATGGAATTACGACAGTGGCGAGTGCCACATAAACTCCACTGGAGGCTGCACTCCACTGGAGGGCTACGACTACAAACGGCATCACGTACGCCACGTTACAGTTACAGTTACAGTTACAGTCGCAGTTGCAGCTACAGCTACAGCAAAAGTTACAGTCACACACATACACATACACAGTTGCCGCTTACAGTTACTTAATTTGGATGCTTCCGCTTTTGCTTTTTTGGCTTTGAGCAGCTTGCAGCTTGGTAGCTACCCCTCTGCTGCCAGTGCCCTGATCCCTGTTCCCTGTACCCTGTTCCCCAGTTGCTACACGTTCTCTGCAGCATTAGTAATAGTGCCCATGTACCCATGTACCTACAGAAGTTTCGCCGCTGCACATTTTGGCGCTCACATTGTGTAAGTCATAGGAAATTACAGCCCAAGTCGTGCGCACTCCAAGATATGCTACAGGGGTGTGGGCAGAGCAGCAAATAGGATGAGGGATCATATCCGATATCCATCTACGGATATCTGTGCATATATGCGGCCACACATAAGTGCACTGACAAATCGAACTGCCCCAACATGCCCAGGGAAAAGGCATTAAGGCGGCGCCAGCACCAAGCACATCGCCGGCTAAAGTGCATTTGTATGCGTACAGTGGATTTATGTAGTGTGTGGACACTGCCCTGCCTCACTGCCCGCCCTTCGGAAACGGCAACTTATGAAGTTGCTTAAAAGTCCTTGGCAGTGGGTAATTAAAAGCGAAATGGGCTTATTTCGAGCGGTGCCCTGACGACAGCCCAGTTCCCAGTCTCCCAGTCTTCCAGGCCACAGTCGGACTCCAGACCAGACCCGACCAGACCGGACCGGACCGCACCGCACCACTGGAGTTGGATTCGGCTGTCGGCAAGGATGTCAGAGATGGAAACAGGTGCCGGCGCCCAGCCCTCAGACCGACACCGAGACGGTCCGAGACTTGGTTTGACTCGTTTATAGAAATAAACTCGTAAATGGAAAGTATTGCATTGTCCTGCTATTAAGTTATCAACAACGACGGGAACGGACCCAAAACACAGACGCAGAATGAGACACAGACACAGACACGGGACACGGGACACAGACATGGGACACAGATGGCGAGACCCACATACAGTATGCATATGTGACCAGCCAAAGGGTTGGACTCCCTCTCCCTCCCTCTCTCCACGTTGAGGTTGAGCCAGCCGGCTGTGCTGTGTCACGTTCCGGACTAGGGCATGGGCATGGGTACTGGACAGAGTCCTACAGCTACTGCTACTCCTAGTCCTAGTCCTAGTCCTAGTCGTAGTCGTGGTCGTGGTTTTTGGAATAATGCTCCTCCAGCTCTGACTCTGACTCCGGCACTTCGACTCTGGGACGGGCACAGCAGTTTCATATTTTGTTACAATTTCATGTCGTGTGTTGGGGGGCAGAAGGTGGTAGGTGGCAAGGGTGTGTAGCTTGGTTGTAGTTGTAGTTGCCACATTTAATGGCGCTCGTACGTTTTGGTAAGCACTGCCACTGCCACTGCCAAAGCAGACAACACTTGTTGTCATTGTTGTACGTATGTATATTGTTATGTCCTTGTTGCCGCCTGCAGGACATTTTTATTCCAATCATGCGTAAGTGCCGTAGGGAAGCCAAAAACCTTAAATTTCCACCACACCACCCCACACCACACCGCACCGCACCGCACCACCCATACATAAACTAATATCTTTTACTGCTCTATGAGCGCTGTGCCCTGTGCCAACGGGCCTAGCCAGTTACAGTTGCAAAAAGAAAGGGGGGGCACTGCAGCCGAAAATGTTTTAAAATTCTCTCTCTATTTGGGGTCTATTTGTGCAGCAACTAATGTACCTCCAGTGCAGATCACTGCATGTCTCTTGGAGCGCAAAAACTATTTACTTGAGGCTGGCAAAGTGTGCCAGATTTATGCCCAGCAACGGCAGGTCACAGCGCAAAGTTTCCAAATCGGTGATCGGCGATCAGTGATCAGTGATCAGTGATCTCTTAGCGTAAAATCAAGCTAGCATTTTTGTACGTAAATATAGCAAATGTTTCACCCAATTTCAATGTCGAATGGAAGCCAAGAGCAATTACTTTGTTTTGTTATTGGAGGCACTGAGCAGAATAAATGGCCACTTGACGGGTTTTATGACATACATACACTTATATAATCATGGAGAAGCCCGAGCTGTGATCTTCGATCTCTGACCTTCACAAACACCGCCGATCAGCAGCAGTCCAAGAGCACAGCAGTCACAATGGAAGCACTCGGAGATCTCACAGTCTCACGTCACGGTCAGCCGTCGAAGCAGCACCACAGCACCACAGAACACACAGAACACACAGAACACATAAAACATAAAGCACACACACACAAAAAAAGCACAAACAATTTTAGTTGTTTTTTTGTTAAGTTTTTTTTTTTGGGTTTCTTTGGAACCGCCTGAGAACAAATCGTTGAGAAACTTGAGAAATTTGTTCTTTGGTTGAGTTTCACGCCAAAATGCCGCTGACGTATGCGCGTACGGGTTACCGTACTCGTACACGCTTGCACAACAACTGATGGCGGAGTCAGTGTGCCGGAATGTTGGCCATTGCGTCCGTTTCAGATACAGCGGCAGCCAGTCGCCAGTAGCCGCCGTTTCTGCTGCTGCCTGGCTGATGTTCGGCCCGAGGTTCGGGTCCATAAAGCTTTCGCCGAACAACCAGCCAAAAGTTTCACTCAAACATGGGTTGGCTGTGGCCAAGTAGCTCGTTGCTCGTATCTCGGCGGCTCGTCCCACGGCCACGGCCTCGTCTCTGCTCGGGCGCCACTCGACGCGACCCGAGTGGCACCGGCCCTCGCCCTGGAGTGTCTCCGGCTTGTTTACGTTTTCGTGTGCCGAGCACATGGCTGCTGAGGTGCCCCGATGGATGCATTCAACACGTGGCTGGTACTACAATGCCCACGTGTTGCTGTTGGCCAGCTACCAGCTAGGTCTGGACACGATCATGCACGTCTGTAAATCTTCTTCCGAGCACCAGGAATATCTGGCATGTGGCTGTGGAAGCTGTGGAAGCTGTGGCGGCTGTGGCGGCTGTGGAAGCTGTGGAGGCTGTGGCTTCCATCCCGAATTGGAATTTAAATATGCATGGTCTGGTGCACCGATTTCACATGTTGCCGCCATCCATTGGCCGTCATATCTGCTGGCGCTATGTCGTTAACTCCTTAAGCTCCATTTGGTATGAGCCCGGATATACATATGTATATACGTGTAGCTCGCACTCTCCACCCCGCGGCCTGGTATGGGTACGGCTATGGCTATGGCTATGGCTATGGCTATGGCTATGGGGTATGAGGAAAACTTGATTAAAGTTTCGCCAGAATGCGTAAATTATTCATTGTATTCGTATACTCGTATGTGATGGGGAGAGGGTGAGTGGGAGAGTGGGTGTGTGGGTGTGTGGGTGTGGGTGTAATAAGCCGTCGCTTTTTACACTCAGTCAAGGGATTCAAAATACTTGGGGTGTGTGTGTTTGTGTGGGCCTGGGCCTGGGCCTGTGCCTGGGTTGGCTTTTTGCTCTTTTCTAAGTGGGACTGCCCTTACCCCCGGCTCGCTTTCATTCCCATTCCTATGCCCCTGCCCCACCCATGCCCCTGCCCATGCGTATTTATAAATTAAAAGCGTGTTCATCTTTGGCCAAAGTTCATAATTTTTGCGCCTTCATTAGGAACATGCTCGCAGGGGCAGAGACCGCCACCGCCGCCTGGCATGACAGCCACACACACCCTCATACCCATCCCACTTCTCATATAAATATACACTTGTATGGCTGTTTGTGTGCTTATACACTTGTGTGGCATGCTGTCCCTGGCCCATCTAATTGTCTTTGGCAACAGCTGCTGCTCGCAGGCGCTGGGCGTCGCCATCGTCGTCGTCGCCGCCCGTTGAGCAGGACGTGGATCAGGTGCGGAACAGCGTCCAGACGGGTCTCCGGTCTCGGGGCCACGTGCCAAGAACTGTTCCCTGCTGCCGTAAATTTGTTTGGGGCCGATCAGGTCACACATCGAAAGTACGCTCCTCGCCTTCCTGCCAAGCACAAATCGGGCGAAAAAGCAGACACGAAAACGCTGGCCGTACCGCCCAGCTCTGGCCCTGCCACTTGTCTTTGACGTTGTGTATTGTGAAAATCTGCGGCCACTTTTTCCAGCCACTCTGCACACGTCCTTTTATCCATATGTGGAATCGCATATTTTTGTGTGTGTGTGTGTGGAGGATGGGTGTGGGTGGTGCCCGAAAATGCTTTTGTAGTGCTCCAAGAAGCAGCTTCGCAGTCACAGTCGCAGTCGCAGTCGCACCCACTGGCAGTCAGGCAGTCAGGCAGTCATTGTGGAAGTTTAAGTTGGTGGTACGCCCACAACACACCCAGATCCCTGCTGCAAACAGTGTTAGCCCCACACCAGCCACCCACCCATCCACCCACACACATGTTAATTGTTCTCCGCAACGGGGGCACGGCTGGCAGTTGTCGTCCTCCTCCCCACTATTTCGCTTGTCCTTTTATGAATTTATAATTTTAAAACTTGTTTTCAACTGGATTTGGCTCTTGGATTTGGCAGCAGAATGGCCCAACTGGAAAAATAATGAGGCAGGCAGCTTGGCTTGCCTTGCCTGCCTGCCTGCCTGCCTGCCTGCCTTGCCTTGCCTCTCTGCCATGTACCCAAAGTATTTATAAGATGGCTGCTATTGTTGATCATACGCCCTCCATGTTGGATTGTAGATAATACTGTGGATAATGGCGGTGGACCAGTGCCACAGTATTCTTAATGCATTCTTCTATTTTCCGTATACATTTTTACATATTACCAAACCAGCAGTAGGAGCTGCCGCTAATTGCTTATTTCAGGGAAGTCTTGCTCGTTTTCTCTATGTGTTTCGTCTGAAAATATAGTGTTCTAATGCAACTTAATTGGCAGTACATTAAGCAAAGTACAAGAAACCCATGAAAACAAATTGAGATGTGTGTTGGGGAGAGAGTGCGTGGGATCAGAAGAGCCAGATGTGAGAGCGCAAGCTGGGCTTGTTCCGCTGCGATTGCGAGTGCTGAGAAAGAGAGGGATATACCTATAACTGTTCTTCTTTGCATCGTAAATTATCCTTAAAGGAATGGTCAATGATGTGAGAGCGGAGATGAGCTTGCGCTGAATTGCCATTTCGACGCTAAACAATTCTGGTTCCTAAACTGATAAAACTGATCTCAAAATTCGACATATGTAAAGCATAAGCTCACATGTAGGCTGACTGAAGAAGAGTCGCGGCAACAGCAACGGCTCACACGTTCCTTCTCGTTTTTTTTTTTGGTGCTGCGTGTTGCCGCTTTTGTTCTAATTATTACAATTACGAATATCAGAAATAAAACGATTCGGCACACCGAAAACAAATGCCTGCCTCTCGAAAACTCTTAATACTTAATAATAGCAATTCCCTTCTGAATTGATACATTAGGGCTGCTCTGCATATTACAGTGATGCTGCTCTGGAAGCACCAAAAAAAAAGGGCACCATGGGTGAAAAATACTCGGCACACAGACAGCTTCTGCCAAAAACCATTGTCCACCGTAGGTATTCCCTTGATTGGACACATGCTCGTAAATATATAGGTGTTCGAATGTGAGTTTGTGCGAATGCAGAGCAAACAGTCGTGTGTCACCTGTGTGGGTGCATATTCACGCCCAGCACACAGCTGAAAATACGGTCTACGCTCTACTGTCTCCTGTCTCCGGCTGCCCATGTAGGTAGGTAGGTAGAAGCCGGGCAACGAGCACCGACCACCGGATACACGATGTTGTGGCTGGCGTGGCTCTGCTCTGCTCTGCTCTGCTCGGAGTTGTGCAAACAACCATAAATAAAGCAAGCAATCAAACATACTGTTGTCCTCTGATTATCCTAATTTGTATGCCAGAATTTGACACATGACAATTGACACTAGTTACAATAGTAACAACATCAACAGCAACCAGCAACCAGCAACAGCAACCAGCAACAGCAACCAGCAACAGCAACCAGCAACAGCAACAACGCAAAACTTGTGCACATATTTGGCAATCATTTATTTTAGAGCCAATTGAATTTTAAGTAGTCAAACATGCATACTCGTATGACATGCCAACGAAGGACCAAATAGGTCCAACCCCCCCACTACACGCCCCTTACTGGCACGCACACATTTACGCATGACAATGCATTGAAACATACAGACAGATAGACAGACAGAGACAAGCTGGCACGAATATTTATGTATATATTTGGATGTACGGTGTATGCACCCTCTCGATAAAAATGTTGGACAGTGCGTGCCCCCAGCCCCCCATCCATGTGCCCGTCCCCGTCCCCGTCCCGAGCCATAATTCGTTCAAAACACAGCCATAAATATGACTACTAAAACCCATTGAATGGTTCGCTTGCAATTGTTCCTCCGCCAGTGGGCACGAAAATTAATTGGTTCAAGTATTTGGCTTTAATATCGACTAAAAGTTGGACTTGTGCCCCAACACCAACACCAACACCAAGAGGAGTACCAACAGCAACCACAACCCATCAGGAGTGGACGAGTGTCGTGCGAGTGTCATCGCAGATTAATACTCGAATTGATGGGGGGCGAGAGACTTGGGCTGTTTTATTATCATGGCCACTAGTCACGAAGAAACTCGCAATACGCTTTTTGCCTGCAATTCCAGCAGTCTAGGCCGCAGTCCCAGTCCCAGTCCCAGTCCAAGTGCTGTCAACGGCAAAGGCAAGCAAAAGCAAAAGCAAAAGAGAGGAGAGCTTCAGAGGTGGAATCACATCATAAAATAGACATTCAGCCAGCCAGCCAGCCAGCCAGCCAGCCAGCCAGCCAGATTGATTGAGAGGTAGACTATCTGCGACGCTTCGTCGAGCTATGCACTAGTCACTAGTCCGTCCATCAATTGTTTCAATCTGAGTGCGAATGCAAAGTTATTGTTGTCGCCGTTGTTGTTTTTCGATGGCTTCAGCTAAACGGCTTTGGCAGGAGCATCAGCATCAGCTTCAGCGAGACAGCATCAACATCCACATCAGATCCAGGCAGGCAGGTAGGCAGCATCCCGCACCTCGCACCATGCAGCTTGCACCTGCAACAGCAGACGTCGTCGTCGTCGTTGTCGTCGTCGTCGTCATCCTCATCATGATGCGGAGCGTTGGTCTCTCCTTCCTGTTCCTGTTCCTGTTGCTCTTCCTGCCGCACAGCCGGTACATGCCGTAGGGCACCAAAAATCAACCAACTAACAATGGCAAAGCGTCGACGTGAAGTATCGCGACTCGACCCATCTACTCTGTGCTTTCTTTTTCTGCAGCAGCTTCTGGGTGGCGGGCAGGGGTCTGAGGCTGGGACACGGGTATGCCCAGGCAAAGCGAGAGCCCATGAATAATTCCACTTCAATTGCACTTTGTATTTTTTCACATTTTTGCTGGCAGTGTAACATACACATACATCACGGCAGCACAGCGTCAACGACAGACGGCAGACGGCAGCAGGGCAGCACAGCAATTGGCTCTGATAGAGTTTGCTGCTGCTGCTGTGGCTGCTGCTGCTGCTGCTGTCCGGTCGGAATCGGACATGATTCGGACAAAACATTTTGGGGTTTTGCGCTATCCACTTATTAATTAATAACAATTCATAGGCCACGCCCATTTGCCTGCCAAACGTGGCAGTTAATCTGGCCACACACACACACACACAAATGCATACTCGTAGGCAGTACTTGACTTGTTCGTTACTTGCCACTTGCCACATGCCACTTGCCACATGCCACTTGCCACATGCCACATGCCACTTGCCCCTTGAGCAGGGATACATTGCTACACCAAGCCAAACCAAATGTAGAGTTTATCTTTTCCGAGTAGCGGGTATATCATAGTCGCAACATTCGCTTGTGCCTGCACTTTGTTTTGTTTTGTTTTGGTCTGTTTATGGGATGGCATCTCTCTACACTTAAATAAACTTTTGTGTCAAAATTTTATCAATTATTCAGTTTAAATGCATTGCAAATCCCGTTAAAACACAGCCACAGTAGAAGCAACAGCAGCAGCAGCAGCAGCAGAAATTTCAGGCAGTGATGACAACAACAATGACAACGGTGGGGTTGGGATTGGGGTTGGGATTGGGGTTGGGATTGGGGTTGGGGTGGTGACAGGCAAGGGCACGAGCAAGGGCCTGGCCAAATAAAAGATGAGGAATGAAACCATGTCACTGGCCACACATATGGCCATTTGTCAATTGAATGATGGGAATATGAATTTATGGCATTAAAATCTTTTGGTTTTTCGGCCGTTTGGACGGACTAAAAGCAAAATGAAACCAACAAAAAAAACTGAAACAGAAACAAAAACAAAAACAAAAACAAATGCAAAAAGAGCAAGCCGGAAAACAAAAGCGACCGATGCGATATTCGATGCGTGCGTAGCAGTCAGTCGTCTGCCCCCGAACATGCAGCATGCACCATGCACCATGCAGCATGCACCACATAGTTGGTAGCTGGTGTGAAAGCGGACAAAAGCTGACTAGGATCAGAGAGGGCCAACAGCAAAAGCGGCTTATTTGTAAAAACAAAAGCCAAACAAACCAAAAAGAATAAAATTGGTGGCTCAATCCGAACACACACACACACACAGAGACACAGAGACAGTGAAAATAGTCAGCGATATGAACAAATGGCATTGTTCCATACAAGTCAACTGAAAATACACACGATTGGCACACATTGTGCCACATTTGCCACCGCGCAGCGCACTGTATGCCTTTTTTTTTTTTTTTTTTTTCGTTTGTGATGCCCCTGCCCCGGCCCCATGGCTGTCACATTGTGGCAGCACTCAATACACTCAATGCCACTTGATTCACTTGATTTTTCTTTATTCGAGTGTATGTAGTACTATGTAAAGGAGCAGTACATAAACATAGCTTAAAGGGGCGGGCACCATGCCAATTAAAATATAAACATAAATATAAATATATACATAGGTACGTGGAACTAAGAAACTGGAAGCGACCTTTTGGCCTGTGCGTTCTTTAATTAAACTCACATTAAATTTTATTTTTGGTTTTATTTTGCGTGGTTTTTAGTCAGCGAAATGTTACTGTGGCTTGCCCCAATCCAATTTCTTCTTTTAAGCTAAAATACATATATCAAAGTATCTGCATATGTACCCAGCTATGTACTCATATTTATCGTGTGTGTGTGTGTCTGTGTGTGTGTGTCTGTGTGTGTGTGCGTGTGTGTGCGACAGACAAGAGCACTTGTCTAAGCGATTTTTGATTACACTTCCGACGGAAATTATCATATATCCTTCTGCTTGAATAATTTTCATGGAAATTCGCGACAAGGCGCCGCGAACGGTAACCAACTTTACCATCAATACCGGCCTACCCCCTACCCCCAACCCCCTGCCCAGACCCCTAACCGCTCCCATCCGCCATCCGGTGCACCCTGATCCATGCACTTGTCGCAGTTGAAAGTGTCATTTAACTCAAGTAAAATAGAACTTCAAATTAGAATAAAACCAAATACAAAAAAATAAAACACAAAAATAACGAAGCGAACAGGAAAAAAAGCAAAAGCCAAAAGTCAGTCAAAATGCTGTCGGGTGGGCGGGTAGGTGGCGGTCAGAGGGACCAAGGGACCGAGACAGGGAGACAGGGAGACAGTTGGACAGATGGGCAAGCAGCACGAAACCAGACACTAATTAAAGGCATTTGTTGTAGCATTTTCATTCAATTAATTATTTCGACTATCAACGCTGTCAATCTTTTTATCAAGAAATCTGCCAAGCAGCAGCAGCAGTAGCAGCAGCCAAAGCCTGGCACCCGCACCCGCACCCGCAGCCGTCTCCAAAGTATCCCTATACCAGCCAGCGTGAGGGTTTCGGTGAGTGTTTGGTGTTTGGTGCAAAAACTTATTTGTTTTGGCAGGCGAGGCCGGAGATGCGAGTGCTAGCAGAGCAGCCAGCCGATACTAGACAGTAGAGAGTAGACAGTAGCCCACAGTGTGTAGTCTGAAGTCTGCAGAGTCTGAAGTCTGAAGTCTGCAGAGTCTGAAGCCTGAAGTCTGCAGTTAAACAGCGAGCCCCGTTGTTGGCTGGAATGGAAATAATCGCAGCAGCGGGGAAACAATGCTTTTGTATTACGCTTTGTAATGCGTTGATCCCCTCCCCACCACAGCCTCAGCCTCAGCCTCAGCCACAGCCACTGCCGCTGCCGCTGCCTTTGCTGGAGCGCTGAGTTGCTGAGAACATCTTCCTTTGCGACTGGTTACTCCTGGTTACTCTTTCGCTGCTCTGTTCGCTGTCCATCATCCGTCAGGCCCTTTTTGCCATAGTTTCTGTTCTAGCAAATTGCCTTTTGTTGTTAATGGCCGGGCAGCGCTGAGCGGCTACACAATCCCATTGCCAATCCCAATCCCGATCCCCATCCCAATCCCATTCCATTGGTACTCGTATTGTGTGTTGAGTGTTGAGTGCCCGTGGTATTTGCAGCCTAAAAATAACAAATTTCAGGCTTTAATTCGAGCATTAAATTCATCGATGCATCGCTGCAATTTGCCTAATGCTCGCATTGTAGCTGCAACACTGGATAATCCACTGATTATAAGGCAGCTGCAGTAGTTCGTACCTGGCTCCGCTCTGGCACCGGGTAGCATCTATGCACAGCCAAAAGATAGACTCTACTTCCTCAATGAGATGACCCACACAGCCTCACACCAAACAAAAAAAAAACAAGCATTTAAATTCGTTCAGCCTCACAGGCACGACACACAAGGTGCCAGTGACCTTTTTATGCAAATATTTTTTATAAAGGTACAGATGGGGCGGCTAAGCAAGCACATAAACGTTCACAGTGCCCTCCACGCCCAACCCCCTCAACTCAGCCCCTCAACGGTGTTTGGCCAACAGTTTTGCAAGGGCCAACGCCAACGCCAACCTGTGCCACGTACCAACCTCAGCTTTATCCTTATCTTTATCTTTGAGCGGCCCTGGTAGCCCTGTCGAATGTCCTCCACACTGCTGCTTGACGGCGCTGCGGACATATTTAAAGGCGACACCTTAAAGCTGCCATGCCATGCGATATGAGTGAGTGAGTGTTGAGTGTTTTTGTTTGGTATTCCTTGGTATTCCTTTGGGTATTGTCCTGCCAGCAGGATCTGTTGCTTGAGCTGCTATATACCGCATATTCCCTGGCTGCCTATTGACGGTTTGATCAGCGATTTACTGAGCAGCAGCAGCAGAAACACACACAGACAGACAGACAGACAGACAGCGAATGATCTCTGGCGTCGTGTGTGCGAGTATGTGTGAAAGGGGTGGATGGGGGGATGGGGCTATATGTTATATGGCTGGATGGGCTGTTAGTTGAGTGGGTGTGGGGTGTGGGGTGTGGGCGTGCGGGCTGGCTGGTGGGGTTGTGTTGTGCAGTGACGCCAACACGGCGAACGTTGAACGTTGAACGGTGAGCAGTGAGTACGCTATTGCAATCTAGATTTGAGATGGGAATCGTAAAACCGGAAATAAAACAGGAAAATTAAAAACGTACAAAAGGTGCAAAATAGACAGCCAGCCAGCCAGCCAGCCAGCCACCAAGGAAGTGTGCGCAAACAGAGAGGAAAATGGCACACACAGACAGCACACACACACACACACACACACAGACAGTCGGACATTCTGGCGGATTCTAAGAGCAGCTGCAGCAGCAGCAGCAGCAGCGGCATTCAACACCCAGCACCAACGCAGTCACCCTGCCGCCTTCCCCCAATGCTGCTCACACCAGGCACGGCCCAGCAGTTGGGTAAACACACAAAGGTAGAAAAAAAGAGAAGAGCACAAAAAAAATATGCAACTCCGAGGGCAATATGTAAAATGAAAATTGCAAAGAGAGTCCGCAGGGCTCCGAATTCCCACGGGGGGCCGCTGCGATGGGTGCCGCCCTTACTCCCAACGCCACCCCCACCCCGCCATTCGACATGAGTCCATCTGGGTCTGATTAAAGGTTGATACCCCCCACTGCTAGGGATGTCCAGTTCCGTATTATTCGCAGTGCCGTATATTGGCTTCGATTCAGGCGAGCCCTTTTGCAGTTCTCTTTCTGAATGCAGTTGCTCGTCAAAGCAAACAAAACAAATAAACGAATGACTGAAAGGGCGGAATTTATCATTGAAGTCAAGCCCACTTCAATGCAAAGCTGGTGACGGAACACCTCTGCAATCCGCACTATGCAAGCGCTTAAATCGAATAAAGTTGAGCTACAACCTGGCATTATTACAATAACTTCAAATGCATGGCATTCATTCTTTTTGAATGCGATATCCGTGCAGGCACACCAGCCGGAGCAAGGCCAAGGGAACCGCCCGCACACCAGCAACAAGGACAACCAAGGGGAAAATACCAACAGCAACAACAGCAAAATGGCACAACAGCGGGCAGGAGAGGAAAACAATTACTTAAAGCAATTCTTCCGAACCATTTGTACAAAATCCACAAATTAAGGCACTTGCTCTTGCTCCTCCACACAGCCACAGACACAGACACAGAAACAGAAACAGAAAGAGACGGAGGCACAGACAAAGTCACAGCGCTACAGCGCCACAGCGAAAAAGGCCATGGAGGAGGGCGCGTCATGACAGCTGTCGAATGTCGACTCCCCACCGCCAGCTGGCTGCCAGGCTGCCAGGCTGCCAGGCTGCCGGGCTGCCTTTGTGCTTTGCTCTGGTCGTCTATCCGGCATCCAACTGTTAGCTAAAAGCCGTTAAATCGCGGCGGAGGCGCCACAAAGCCAATGCCGAAAGTAAAATCAAAGTCAATAACGTAGAAGAGCATAAGAAATGAACAAAAAAAAAATACTACAAAAAGATAAAAAAAAGAATACAGCAATCAAATGCAATAAAATTCAGGGGCCAAATAGAGACAAAAAATTTGAAGAAAAAAAAAAGACAACAAGAAAAACAAATGAAAAAAAGTTGTTGGAGGAGCGCCAAAACCTATGAGGCTGCGGTTCAAGCCGAGGACAACAAGTGGCTAAGATCAAACCATTTGAGCGAACCAGAGAGCGTCGCTGCTGCTGCAAAATTAGGGAAATCAATACAGTTGCCTGCATATGGCAAATGGCAGAGCGGAGCAAAGCGGAGTGAAGCCATTCAAGATGCCCCATCAGCATCAGCATCACCATCAGCATCAGCATCAGACGCATCGTTAGACATCACATCATGGCTGAAAAAAAGGAGAAAAAGTTTGCCGACGTCAACACCAAACAACGAGCCGAGTCGACAATGTTTCAATCGTTTTTGGCTGGCTGCTTTTGCATATTTCCAGCGTCTGGTACGACACAAAAGTTGAGTCTGCAGTCGCATTCGGTCTGCGATGTGACATTGCCGGCTGCTGTGCTGCACTGGCTGCACTTCTTAGCTGATTGATTCGTCATTTATGTAGCCACTTGGCCCATTTTAATTGTTTTGTTATGATAAGCCCCGAATGGAGTCATCATGCTTCAGGCATTCGTAGCTTAAACACTGCTATGGAATCTGCTCACGTTTCCACTCAATTACCTCTCATGATTTCCAAGGGAAAAACTTTCGCATAGCCTTTGCTCTGCCTGTGGCACGGTCTAATTTTTTACTGAATAATACTACTGCCAATGCCACCTGCAATGCCCCCCGACCAATGCCGAACGGAGACACATCGATTGGCAGCTGATTTTGCTCGTTGATACGATTAATTTTTAAAGGCCAAGCCAAGCCAAGCCAAGTAACTTCTTGAGAGCCACAAGCGCACGTTTTGTGGTCTGTGTGATTGTCAGATAGGGGACAAGGACAAGGACAGGGAGGCACGACGTCCATCAAGCCTTTGCTGGCATGGCGCATAGCGCTCTCATTTATTTATGACAATTTATGCGTCCGGAAAAGAAAACATCGCGAGAAGACGCAGAAAGACGCAGAAAGACGCTGCCAAAGCAAAATCTTTATTCATTGATTATTTAACGACTTCTTAAGTGGTTTCTTAAGTACACAAAAAACTCACCGCTTATGTGCGATTAAGCCAAAGTAGTCGCAAGTAGAATTGAACGTGTGAGTGAGCATGGGTGTGGGTGTGGGTGTGTGTGCGGGTGTGTGCTGGTGTGTGTGGGTGTGTGAATGTGTGGCGGCGCTTTCTGTCTAGGCCAGGCAAGTGCGGCGGCAGCAGCAGCAGCAGCTCACAAAGGCACTCGCTCTCATAGTCAAAGTGAATTGATGAAGCGCTGTAGGAAAAGTTTTACCGCAGTGCTGAAAGCCTGATGGAGGGGACATTGGAACAGTGGGGGCGTGGGGCGTGGGGGCGTGCACCCAAGACAAGCAAACCGTCGACTTGGACCGTCACATTTGCAAGCTAAATCGTACGAAGCGAATAATAAGAGTCAGGCTGCCCTTTCCTGCCATTCCTTTTCGTTCTGTTACTTCCATGCAAAGTTGCCCCGGCCCGCACGCAGAAACTAACGAAAAAAAAAGAAAAAACTGGCAAGTAAAGGAAGAAAAAAAAAGGTCAAAGCAACTAAGACGGGATAAACTGGCGTGCTTAAGTTACTCAAATAGCATACGCCTAAAAGTTTGCCGGCCAGGCACTTCCCACTGCCCGAACACAGCCAGAACTGCACGCTCCCTGCTCCCAGCTCCTCGCTCCCTCCACGCTCCCTGCTCCACGCTCCACGCTCCCAGCTCCATGGATTCAAGTTGAAGTTGAAACCAAAGCCGGCAGCGGGAATGCGAATGCTGCTGGCAAACTCTCCTAGCGGTACGAGCAGAAAGTGTGTGACCCCCAAGGGGCGACTCTACCTCATTGGGTGATTTCGTCGTAGCTGTGGCTGTCATTTAAGGATTTGTTTGCCGCTCATTCACAGTCATATTTGTGCGTCTATTGTTGCCTTGGTGCATCCATAGTCACACACGTGCCACACTATTTTCTTGAGAACAAAGTTTTAGCATACTTTTGCGGGCAGAGCTGAGCAAATTGTGCCGCTGAGGGCGGGGCGGTGCAATGCCACTCTCCACACTCTCCCGCCCAATGCCATTCCATTCCATTCCACTCTCCATTCCACTCTCCATGCCCTTCGCCGCCACTCCGCCTGGCGACATTGCTAATTGCGCGCATTAAACGGAGACAACAGAACGAGGAGAGCGTTTCGAGGAGTTCTTTGTGTGCGTGTGTGTATGTGTTGGTGTGTTGGTGTTGGCTGATGCTTTTTGCTGCTTGTGTTGGTATTCATGCTGGTGTTGGGCGGTGTTGGGCGGTGTTGGGGGGTGTGTAGCAGCAAACAGCGTTGCGTTGAAATAGAATTTCCGGCGGGGGTGAAAAAAAAAGAAGCAAAAACGGAATAAAAAAACCTCTAACGAAAATCCCAACGTAATGCAATATTCATTTTTCTGGTCACGTACGTAAAGTAAATCAATTAAGTTGTCATAAATTGTACCACTGCAGCCGACGACACCTCCCATCCGGCATCCCCATTCCACCCGCTCCACCGCTCCACCCGCTCCACCCGCTCCACCGTTGCTCCATTCCTCTTTCCGTTAACGTAGTCGGTGTCGCATACCCACACCCTACCTCCCTCCCTCCCTTAGTGTCCTCTGTACACGGTACTCTGTCCTATGCCTCAGTCGGGGCGCTTACTTCCTGCTCCTCCTGCCGCCACTGCTCTGTGTGCTCCCTAGCATCTTTTTGTGGCTACGGCTCTTATTTGATTTGAGTTCTGTTTGTGCAGCAAATTGAGCGGCATTTGTTTTTTATATTTCATTCTTTTTTTTACTTTTTGTTCACTTTACTTCTATGATTCTTCATAGCTGCTGCTGCTGCTGCTGGGGGGGTTATATAAAGTGTCGCTTCTAATCTTCAAATATAAATATAAATACGATATGTAAATGGAATTTTTTCAAGTGGCAAGCGAACCAGAAACCACCGAATTGCTTGCGAATTTCCCTTGTTTTGTTTCTTTGTTATTAAACCAATTTTATTTTATTTTTGTTTTTTTGGTGTTATTCATGCACTTTTTATAGCTTGAAGCTTGGGGCTAAGACTGATGCCAGCGGGATGAATGAATGAATGAATGACTGGATGGATGGTTGGTGGGATAGCTGGTGGGATGGCTGGTTGGGTTGGCTCGCTGGCTGGTTGGTTGGCCGGGCAGGCGAGAAGTCAACTGCTTCAAGTACTGGGACAGTCATAAAATGCTTCCTTCCACTTCCCCACCACTTATTTCGTGTTGTTCCTGCCGCTTTTGCTTTTTGTACCGATGGCGGGGAAAGCTTTTAAGCTAAATAAACGTTAATTTTGATAAGCAAAAAAAAAACAGCGCTAACTGTGGCAGCAAATTTCAAGGATAGTCCAGCAGATATTCGTGCATGAAACTGCTAGCTTCAATTTCCATGGAGCCGATTAGAGGCCAGCAGGGAGGAGCAGCCGGAAGCTCCGGCAAGCCAAGACATACAACATTTCTGGTTGCCCAATATGCGTACAATAGCCAGTTTAATATGAAGGTATAAATTTCCAAAGGGACAAACAATTTACGATGACACATTGTCATCGTATTTTTTGGTAGCTGGAGCACAAGCGGAAGCTGAAGAAGCTGAGGCAGGAGCTGAAGCACAAGCTGAGGCAGAAGCTGAGGCAGAAGCTGAAGCTGAGGCAGGAGCACAAGCTGAAGCAGTAGCTGCAGCATTCCGAGCAACCAATTCGCTTGTTGTCTGAACCGAAATGCCAATTTCTCTTCAGCACTCCCCACGGAGGAGCCCTGCCGCGTCCTACTCCATGGATTTGCCAGCTTCGTTCTTCGCTTGGCCGCAGACTTGCCGCACTTTAGTTAAGCTCAAAATGATTGCGTATAATTTGGCAGCATTTAGTGGGCGCCGCCACGCCGCCACCACGCTGAGTTTTTGGGGCGGAGTTGGGCAAAATGACAAAGGCAAAAGCTGAAGGCTGCTGCGAGGGTTCAGGGTGAGTCCCACACAGATTCCCTCTCCAATGGCAGTGACACAACGGAGTACGTACGACTCAGTCTGGGGGGAGGTCTGTGGGGGTCTGTGGGGGTTTAGCCACTTGCGGCCGCAATGGGATTTCCCGTTCATTTCAACAAGGATTATTTACTTCGCCAAAGATTCAATAACAATTTTGAAATGAGCGTAATTTCGTTGAGCTTTCTTCCCCGTCTTGGCATAAGCCCCGAAATAATGTGGCATAAAGCGCAAAGTGGTCCTGCCCGTACGCCACCCCCTCCCACGGCCAGGCCAAGCATGGGGGCTATTTATGCCAAGGGAACCAGCCCATAACTAGCCTCGATGCTCGATGCTCGATGACCACTTTGACAAAAGTTTGAATAGAGTCTGCCCCTTGGGCATGCCCCATGACGTGCCAGTGTACGCTGCCCCAATCGACGAGCGTCGCAGTGAGTCACAGGACAGGCAGACAGGCAGGCAGATAGTCCATGGCGCTGCTACGCACACTTATCAATTAAAAGCTTTGCACCGAAGCCGCCCGTAAACCGCCTGTCAGTTGAGCTCTGAGTTAATGGCGTTTTATCAAGTCGTTTTCGGGTTTTGTGTGTGCAATTTTAATTAAAGCTGATTAAATGCCTGGACGGGTGCGGATGGGTTGGCTGTTGGGCGGGCGGTTTGGGGGGGGGTTTACATGCATTATGACTTGCTGGCAGGCAATCAGCACGCCAGCCGCAAAACAAGCTGAACCCCATCCACCCACCTACCCACCTACGGCCCCTGGCCGCTGTCTGCCACTCGTAGTGCCAATATCAGAATCCATCAGTGAGTGAGTGAGTGGGCGAGAGTCCTGCCCTGGGCTCCGAGCTAGGCACAGAGACAGATTCGTCGACAGCTTTGGGGGCAGTCAATCAATGTCTCGATTTAGATTTGGATTTAGACCGAGTTAAGGAAATTAAACATCATGATTTTTGAACGGCCATCGACGGCCAGAGACACCAGCATATCCATCTAATTGTTGGAAATTATTAAGGGAATCAGCTCAACCCACTTGGATGGATGTGGCCGCCCAAAACGTTTTTTCTTCCTTCCCTCCATTTTTGGGGGCAATCACGTTTATTCATGCCCCCGCCCCGCCCCGCCCCGCCTCTCCGCACCACCTCTTCACTCCTCTTTACTCAATTTTCTATTCCCGCTTTTACTCTGATTCCGATTCGCATTTTCATTCCCATTCCCATTGGCAGTGCCCTTCCCATGCCGGGTATCCCTCGCGCCAGTTCGCACCCAAAAACTCTCGCAGTGGGTGGCCAGTGGGGGGGGCGAGTGGTACGTTCTGAATGCAGTATGCAGTATGCATGTGCAAATCTAATAATTCTTTGCCAACTGTCACTCCATTAGCGGCAAATCCAGCGGAATGAAGCACTGACGCGGGTGGATGTACCCGAAGCAGTGCAGCAGCAGTGGCGCAGCAGCGAAGTGGTGCGGGGGTGCGCGGAAGCACGGACAACGGCCAGAGAGCCCAGGCACTTCCTGTGCTCACTTTTCCCTTGGCTGCGAAGAAGCTTAGCTGCTGTTGTTGTTGTTGTTGTTGTTGCAAGGGTCAGCAGGAAACGGGCAAGGAAAAAGGGCAGATTTGGGGCATTATGTGTAAGCATGCGTCTGACACCCCACCCCCACCCCCACCCACGGGGCGTCAAGTACGAGCACCAAGTATGCCAAATGGCCCCCCTGAACTGCTAATGCCTGTGCGATATTCTGCGGAGTACATCGATCTTTCAATGTCTCTCTACTCCCTGTTCCCGGTCCCAGTCCCCTTTCCCCTTTCCCCTGTCCACTTCGTTCTGTCTGCACAAGCTTGTGTCTGTCTGTCTGTCTGTCTGCCTGTCTGCTTGTATGTTTGTATGTGTGCCTGTGTGTGTGTGTGTGTTCTATTTCGAGGTTTGGCGATTTATTTTGCGCAAGTTTTAATTTCCGGCAAATTTCCTAGTACAATTTCCCTTCTCAGAGCTGGCATTGCGCTTTTGCCGCACTGCACACACAGTGGCGCACTTCCAAGTACACTTCTCCGCGTTGCCTCCCTACCGCCCAACCCACCCTGAAAATTAACCCTAAACGAGCGACAGAGCTTCATTTGCAACTTGGTCTGACTGGTGTGAGCGTTGTGCGAAAGATACAGACACAGAGAGGCGGAGTGTGTGTGTGTGTGTGTGTGTGTGTGTGACTGTGAGGCGGATGTCCTTCGGGTCAAAATACTCATATTTTTTACATTTGTGCGCTATTTAATGTAAATTAGGGGCAACGGCAACGGCAAAGGCAAAGGCCAGCCTGCCGTGTCCGTGTCCGTGTATATTTTACGACCTACTCGTACAATTTCATTCGCTTTTGCTTTGGCTTTTGCTTTGCCAAATCTTGTGTCTCGCTGCCAATCGAATTTGCATCAGCCGGGCATCTTCTCTGTTTGCCAACGAGCTGCATCTGTTGCAAGATTATTGGCTACCCACTCGGAAGCCATTCGCTCTGGCACGCTGTCCGGTCGATGCCATCAACTTGCGCCTGGGCCAGGTGTACTCGGTCCTACTGTACGTACTGTACGTACTGTACGTACTGCATATCGCGGATAATCACTGCGCACTTTCAGCCTGCACTTCCGTTCGACACTTCTATACATCCCTGAACCCCCCACCGCCCCCCATCCAACCCTTTGCCCACACACAAACAGCTACAAAAAAACAGCAACAGAATCGACAGAATCGGCGCGACGGACAACCAAACAACAACAAAAAAGAGAAACCTGAATGCCAATCATAGGCAATAAAGACAGTAAAATTTGTTTCTATTTTCGGAGTGTGGGCCAAAGTCGCTTTGCCACTATGCAACATGACTTTCTACTCTCTGCCCAGCTACGCCTCCTTCCCCGCCTACGCCGCCGCCGCCTGCTCACTCTTCTCGTTTCTACTCAACTCAGTTCAGCGGTTTTACAGCCATAGACATTTTGTCCCAGGACGCCCCTTAAAAATGAAAATGAAAATGCCTGTGCTACTAAGCCAGCAACTGGCAAACGGCAACTGGCAGCTGGCAGCTGGCAAACGGCAAACGGGAACTTGATCTGGCCCAAAAATCGTTTGATTTCGCTCCCACACAGAAGGCTGAAACAGAGCGGTGCAGCGCAGCGCAGCGAACGATTGCTATGCTAAACAAAACGTGGCCAAAAAAATGCAACAAAAGATAAACGAATCGAGAACGAGAACGAGAACGAAACGAGAACGGGAACGGGAACGAGAACGAAGAAAAACAATTGGCATTCAATTGATGGCAATCATCGGCTGACCGTGATTCCACTGCAGTCGTACAGTGCAGTCAGCGCAGCCATCGAGGTTCAGTTGAGGTCCTTTCATCTATGCACATTGTGCATGCTGGGAGAAGCATTTGGACCTTCCATTTGCCAGCAGCACAGATAAGCCATACAAAATCAATCCTGTTAGGTGTTTGCTCATTTTAAGGACATCCATCCCCAAGCACCTTTGGCATAGGGAAATGGGCAAGAACTGAAGGCATGTGAGAGCGGGGAGCGCGGTTCTCTACTACACAGAGTTCCACACCGCATGGAAAGGATACCCAATAAATATCGATCCTTATCCGATACTGAAAAGCAAATAAATTCACTTAGATTTAGGAATTGCTACGACGAACGAGTGTAAAAAGAAGAAGCTCTTTGACATGAACAAGAATTAATTATTAATTCATTAATTAATTAGTATTGAAATCAAATAAATTTGCTTATTTAAATTAAATAAATTTGCACGTTTAAATCAAATAAATTTGCTTATTTAAACTAAATAAATTTGCACGTTTAAATTAAATAAATACGCATATTTAAATTAGCAAATAAAGCTATAAATTTAATATATTATTTTTATTCTAAAGTGTTTTATGTATAGCAAAAATTTGACAACTTTCAAAAAAGGATTTTAAGTACATACATTTATGTTTCAATCTAAGTGAAATTAAGTTCGTAATATTTAAATATGGATGTGCTGCTTTTTACCACGACATTTTTCTCTGAGTGCAGTCGTTTGCTGTCTTTTCTTTACATATACCATCTTTGATATATATTTTATATCCATACTTAAATTTTCATTGAATCATAAACGTATTACAAATCGTTTTTAAAAGGTCCCACATTTCATCTAAATATAAAAACACTCTAAAAGAAACAAAATGTATTTAATTTACGTATGAAATATATTTAATTTAAATATTGACTTTTCAGATTTGGCCTGCCGCTCCTTTCTCTGGGATCCAGTGGAGGAGAGTTGCAATATAAATAGGAAAATGCACAAAAGATGTGGGCGGAAATGGTTGAAATGGATGCTGGGGACGAGCAGAGAGTTGAACAGAGGTCAGCCAGGGCCAAGTAACCAAGTTTTATTTCCGTTTCGAGCAATTAAACTTATTTAACTTGGGCCACAGTCCACACTGCACACTGCACACTGCGCCCTGCGCCCTGCCATTACTGCAACTGGCCCCAAGTGCAACTTCTTGTTTTAGTAGACTTCCGCTGGTGGGAGCTTGACGGGCCTGCCTCGGGGGAGGGGCAAGTGCTGCACGCGGTCAGGACTGCGCCTGTCCAATGGTAAGTATATCTTATTATCAGTAGTTGCCACACAGTATAACAAAACATTGGCAAAAAGAGCACACCAGCAAGCAGCCACAGCCTACGGCCATGCCCATGCCCCCATGCCCCCACGCCCCTGGCGCAGTCCTGCAAGCGGCAACACCCGCCGATAACTTTGGCCATAATTCATCAGTTGTGCGCGCTGTAAAGTCCTTTCAACTGCTGCTCAGTTGCCAAATATGGTTTTTGTGCTTGCCTCTGCAACTATATAAGCAATTGGATGGGGTGTTGGGTGGGGGCTCTGCCGTGGGGTCAGCGGTGGGGCGGAACGGGTGGCTGGCGCTGGCGCTGGCGCTGCGCCTGGTCTTTATAAGTTTATATTTCTGTCTTTCCCATGTCTAAATATGATACATGCCCTTGCCACAAGTTGGTAGTTGCCAGTGCCAGTGCCAGTGCCAGTGGCAGTGGCAAGTGCAGCAACCTACTGCCTACAGCCTACCGCCTGCCCCCCCACAGCCATCCCTCACTAATATTCTTCTGTTCTAGATGACTGCCGCCGCTGTTCAGCTTGTTTCAATTTTTCTAGCAAAGTTGATGCCGGGAAACAGATTGTTTGCAGCAGCAGCAGCAGCAGCAGCAGCAGCACCACCACCAGCAGCAGCAGCAACAGCGGCAGTGGAAAAAGTGCCAACAGTGCACAATTTTCCTTAGCAGTTTGAACTTCTTGCCTTCCAGTAGCAGAGGCAGTGGCCCACCTCCACCCCCAGCTGGTTGCATCATACTCTGTGTGATCTGGAGGCACCACCCGCCACCCGCCACTCGCCTACTGGGGCCATGCACTCGTATCTGCTGATGGTGTAAATTTCTTAAAGTTGCCAACTTCTGCATTGTTTTTGCCCCGCCTAAGTTCCGTTTCTCGCAGCTCAATTTTTGCTTTTCATTTTCGTTATTCTTAGTCTGCCGTCGCGCCGGATCCAGTGGCAGGCTGTTGCCGTTCCCCTGCCCACCACTGTTGCTGCTGCTGTTGTTGTTTCTGCTGAGCCGTTTGTTGTTACTGTTTAACATTGTGGCAGCATTTTCGAGCATTATCCCTGCCCATGCAGTCGATGCAAGTTGCAAGTCTCCCGCCGCCCAGTCCCTGGATATCTCTATGGATATGCCCCACCACAACCGTTTGTCTGGTCTTGCTGGTACCCGCTGCCCTTCTGACTGCTGTCTGCCTGCCTGCCTGCCTGCCTGCCTGCCTGCCTGCCTGCCTGCCTGCCTGCTAGCACTGGCATAAATAATATTGCAGCTAAATTAGTTAATAAATCATTGGAAAACGCTTTCTAGGCGTTGACTGAAGCGAGGTGGTGGCTCAGCTCTGCTCTGCTCTGGTGGCTGTTCCGTTCACACGATTTGAATTGAGTTTTGGGTCGTGTTTGGGGCTGCAACCTCGCACCTCGCACCGCGTACCTCGAACCTATCCTCGTGCTCGTAATCGTACGCGGTGAATGCTTGACTGCGCAAAGGATGCTCTGCTCGGCTCTGCTCTGCACTTCCCAGCTCTGCACTTCTCGGCTCTGCTCTGCTGTTTATCAAACTGTTGATTCGCACATTACTGGCTGGACAGTAAGGGCCGGTAATTATCAGCTCGATTAAGCCTGAATAGTGCAGCAGCACTGTCCAGTCGAGTCCACAGCCCACTTGTCCAGCGACAGGGCCGGGCCTGTAAGCCAATTTGTAAATGAGCCCTTCCTTGCCCATCCTTGCCCTTCCTTGCCCTTCCTTGCCCTTCCTTGCCCTTCCTTACCCCTTCCTTACCCCTTCCTTACCCCTTCTTGCCCTTCCTTGCCCTTTCCCTTTCCCCATTGCCATTGCTATTGCCCTTCCATGCACTGATGCGTGAATATTTGTCGATTTACATTGAAAAATCGTTTTTTAAACATGCACGGAGATCAATCGGCAAAGCGGCCCTGCAACCGTGCCACCCATGCCACCCATGCCAGCCGGCGTAGCATCGCTACCAATATCAACAGCCAGAGCCAGAGCCATAGCCAGTTCGCCAGTTCGCTTACATTGGCACGCTTTTGACGATTTTTGCCGCATTTGTATTGGTATTTGCATTTTTTTCAACCCGAATATACTCACTCGTACTCGCACTCGCACTCGCTCTCGTATTTGTAAAAAATATTTCACATTCAAACGGAATGGAAACGCACAAATGCAAACATTTGCTTACTTTTAATCCTTGCTCTGAATTAAATTGAGCTGCCGCTTCATTTTGGCATGCCCTGTCCAGCCCAGTCCTGTCCAGCCCAGCCCTGCCCTGCCCTGCCCAGCCATGGCAAAGAGCTATAAGTACTCGTTTTATTTGCATATGTATGTGTAATATATAGCCCCTGATTTCGCCATTGGCGCCAGCCTTTCCTACCAATTTGGAACATTTTTGGTTCGCTTGTAAAGGGAGCTGCGAAACAACAGCGTAGGGCTGTGGTTACAGGTCTCCGGATATGCCTGGAAATAATTATTACAATATTTCCATAATATGCATTTTTCAGCCAAATCAAAAGAATTGCATCAAAGGAATCTTTGCCATGCTGCTCGACGACGACAAGGCACACACTAAAACGATTTGCGGCTAAATAGATAACACATATTTTGTCCCTACACAAATACGCATTTTTGTGCTTCGCTTCTCAAAAAAGTTTCAAGCCGCACACACACAAGGGGCACCCCGGCACCCAAGAACCCCGGACGCAAGGAGCGAAGATCCAGTGAAACATTTTTGCATACCCTTTGAGCGGCTATAACGCACCGAAGGAAGCACCGCATATCCGAGTTCAGCTGGCAGATTCCCCTCTATTTGCTGCAAGATCAGATCACAAAGCCATATACATACTTTTCAGCTCAATAAAAAGTGCGAAAATAACTTTTATGTTGCGGCAAAAGTTATCTGCCATTTGGGCATGCTAGAAAAAAATGTAGTAGCTGCAAAAGGGTATTAAAGAAAGCGCTGTGAGCATCCTGCCATTCCCTTCTTGTTTAAGGCTCTAAAGGAATTTTTAATATTTTAATGTGCAGCTTGGAGCATGGAGCAAGCTGCCGGTGAAGATGTAAGTAGACGAAGAATCAGGAAAGTCGGTAAGCCAAAAACTCATACTCACAGGCGTACCTGGAGCTGGAGTGGAGCCCAATAAATGATGCGTGGAGTGGCCCATGGATGCTGCTGCTGCTGCTGCTGCGGCTGCTGCTGCTGCTCGTGAATGGCGAGTCGTGAGTTGTCGTGGATCGTCTCTCACGTGGGTGGACATTAGCAGGAGTCGGAAAAGCTGGAGCAGCCGTAGCCCGGCAAGGAATTACAGGGCACACTTTAGCACAGGTAAAATTATTTTGCAATAAATTTTGTGACATATTTCCATGAATGTGAAAAACGAAGAAAAGGAATAAACCTGTGGGTGTGTGTGTGGGTGTGGGTGGGGCTGGGTGGGGCTGGGAGGAGCAATGGCAGACAGGTAACATCTGGGGGGTTGCTGCTGCTGCTGCTGCTGGTGGTTCGACTTTGCAGATTGTCTGTCTGTGTGCCACGCACCCACACACACACACAAACACACACCCACACACACACACACACACACACACACACAGACGGACACATATTAAATGCACATCAGTGTTACACAATGGCAACTTAAATTGTCTAAGAAAATGTCACCCGGAAAAAGGGGATTTTTGACGTTTACTCGTAAAGTAAAAGCAAATAAAATGTACAGCAAAATCGCGGCAGCAGGACCAGAACGAGCACCAAGACTAGGACAACGGACGAGAAGCTGCTGGGGGATGGGGGTGGGGGTTTTGGCGGGATTTGGGCTGGCGTAGAAGATTTGTTCGTGGCAATCTGGGACTGTGACTTTATGACAGTTTGATTTATATATTATTGAAAAAGTTTCTGTCACAGGCAGAACAATCAGTAGCCTGCACCGACAATCACGTGCCCGATGCGCTGCGCGACACCAACACTGACAGCGACAGTGACACCCGAGCTCTAGCCGACTTATAGACTCCGCCGATGCCTGGGACACGTTACGCATAGTAAGCCCATAAATAATTTTTATGCCCAAAAATGTTGTCTTTGAGCAGGAGCTGGCCACCCAGCAGTCCCCCCAGCAGTCCCCGCAGCAGCCCCCAGCAGCCGGCAATGAATTGAAATTCATTTTTAATGCGCTCCCGATGGCATCAGTAAAAGGAAGCTGCAGCTCACCGATCCTCTTGCCGTGCCCGTTGCCGTTCCCGTTGCCGTTCCCTACCAATACCATGACGCTGCTAAGTATCACTTACAGCAGCGTAAACCCTAGTTCCAGCTAAGAGTAAATGCCTGTGTGCTGGTGTGTGGCCTAGCCAAAGTTTTTCGGCTGAGAGCGGCTGCCTTCGCTCGTTAACAGTCGCCCCAAGTCGCTGTCTCCCGTTACTTTTTGGCATGGAAATTAATTAAAAAAGTTTTCAATCAGTCTTCGAATGTGTCAGTGGCGCGAAAAGGAGAGCTGGGTAGGTATTCCCTTCGATATGATGTGATGGCCAAGTGCGGACGCGAAACTTCCATCAATTACTGTACCAATAAATATCCAAAAAGAAAGGAAGAAAAAATTAGATTCAGATTCAGTTTGGGCAGCTTCTCCGCTGCCTTTTCCCTCTGCAGCCTCACTGGGGGGCGGGCACTCATCTTGCACAAACAATCCATTAAAAAACAAAAGGCTTCAGCAAACTCGTAGATGGCCCTTCGCGGGTGTGTGTGTAGCTCTATAGAAGGTTCTCTGGCTGTGTGTGTGTGTGTGTGTGTGTGTGTGTGTGTGTGTGCTTGTGCACCTACGCACATTGATAAAAAGTTTTAATTTATGTCAAAAGCTTTCGCCAAGAATTTTAATATGCGCACAATTTTTGCAAAAGTTACCGCCACACCCCAGCCCAGCCCAGCCCACCCCACCCCACTCGTTGTCAGTTTCTCTTTCGCTTCGTTTCACGTGTGGCACGCACGGTCACCGTCTTTTGATTATTTTTATTATTTTTGGATTCTAACTTATCGAATTCTTTTCGATTTTCCATATCCAAATAATCAAAATAACAAATTGCAAGGACAAGAATCTTCCTGCTGCTGCCGCTGCTCCCTGCTGCTGGTGCTGCTCCCTGCTGCTGGAGCTGCTCCCTGCTGCTGGAGCTACTCCTTCTGTTCCTGTTGTAACTCCGATGTAACTGTCGCTGTTGTGGCCCACTTGTCAGCACTGGCATTTTAGCTGCTCTTCAGCCACAAATGTGACACTGCCAACAACCAACCACAGACGCCCACCAAAGAGTGTCCGCCCAATACTTTCGGGCGGTGCCGTTGCCGGTGCCACTTTGCTACTCAATGCGGAGCTGTCCCTCATTTCCGTATTCCTCTTATTTTCTCTTTGCATTTGATCCAGTTTGCATTCTGAGTTTCTGCTTTTCCATGCGCCCCCTAAGTGAAAACAAGTTGCGAGCAATGCATCCATCCATCTCATTGTATATGGAGAATATGCAAACGCTGAGTTCCCTCCCCTCACACTCTGCTCGCTTCTCGTAGGGCACGAATCCGATTTGCCCCATTGACAAGGGCCTCGGTGTGTTTGCTGCTGTTGCCACAAATGCTACAAGTACGAGCATGCCACAGGAACTCGGTGACCCGTTTGAGGATGGACTTTGACGGTCCCAACTCACCCACGCACAGGCACACGGCACCAAGGCCGCGGAGCACCCTCTAAGCTGCGGAAAGTGCAGTTTCGCTCCAGGGAAACTTTAGGGTCAGAGCTTAGCGGCAGCTTTGCAAGTCCAACCAGAGACAGGAGCCGAACGTTTGGTAATTTATGGCTTTGCAGAGCCGTGTCGTGCACTACGCCAAGCTCTGCCTGGTTTGTGGGCTCGATGGAAAGCTGCAAGCTGCAGGACATCAGACGTGAGCTTATGGCGGCAACTTTCGGGCCAGGACTCGAACAGATCCAGCGCATGCGTAGACTGCACAGCGCCAAGCTGTGCAGCTTGCAGACACAGAAGCTCAGGTTCATCCTTCAGCTAAAAGTTGAAAACAAAATTAACTTTCAAAGCTCATAGCAGTCCGTGGACTGGCACCCAAGGACTTTAAACAAAACGAAAGTTTGCTTTTATTCATGCCACACAGACATATATGTGTGGCATCCTCACGCCCACATGGCTGAACGGGCACTGCAGCTATTGCCTATCCCCTAAGCACAGCGCCCTGCCCTCGCTGCACCAGCAGCCATGACGAGCGTGTTCAACCATTCAGAATGAATATCCGCTCATACAATATGCAGAAGCTCCTCCCCATCATGCCCTGCCATGCCATGCCATATCTGCATATGTCCAGCCGAGTGTCCGGGATGGGATGTCCAGATGCATGAGAGCCATGAGTTATCCGATTTGAAGTAATTGAATTTAAGGAAGCTTCGCTCACTTGACAATTCAATGGTCTATGTTCTACGGTCTATGGTCAGTTTACTTCGGCCTGATTGCATTGTTCGCTGCATTGATTGACGGGCTTTTGACGCGCGACATGTGCGGCTGAGAAGTGTTATGGGTTGTTATGGGTTGTCATGGGTGTGGTGTGTGGTGTGGTGTGTGGTGTGGTGTGTGCAAAAAACTTGTTTGCAAAGTGACATCTGTATGACGGAATTAACATCATTCCAGCATGCGATGTGCATGTATGCAGTGGCGGTGCCGGTGGTGGCGGTGGTGGTGTGGGGGCAGGCTTATCTGTGAGCTGAATTGGCAGTGGCTTTGATTTACACACGCCCTGAAATCAATCCTGTACCAGCTAGTAGCTACCAGCTACCAGCTACGAGCTATGAGCGTGCATATGGCACTTTTAAATGGATTTATAAGAGCGGATATTCGGGGCCGATGGCTGTCCAAAAGGCGACACTCTCTTTTGTGCACTGCCCCACAGGCAGATAGACCTTCATCTGTCCATCTATCCTCTCTGCGTGGAGTGTGCTGTGCACAGGAAGTGTACGAATGCGACTCGAATTGTAGTTCAGTGACGGACGAGCAACTGCCAACTACTTGTATGGCCTCCTTTTCTCCGCACGCCCAATACAAATACCAATTCCATTGGCAGCAGCTTCACAACTTGACAACTATACATATGTATATGTATGCATGTATGTATGTACAGATGTCTCACTGGTTACATCCAATCAAGGTTGATATGTGGGTTCCCTTTTTGCATGTGTATGTTTGGACAGCAATGAGTCGGAAACCGAAGAGTTTCCCGGCAATTGAACACAGTTTTATCCTCATCACAGACGTCAGCAGCCAGCCAACCCATCAGCCCATCAGTACCCACCAGTACCCACCAGTACCCACCAGCAAGAAGCACCCAAACCCAAATCCAAACCCAGAGAGTAGAGCCAGGCAAAAGGAACGGAACCGAACCACTGTTGTGGTTTGTTTGCTTTCTTTGCGGATTGCTGCGGACTCGAGTGTTTTGTGCACACAACTAACTGAATTTCGACTTGACAGCGATCAGCGGAATTAAATAATTTTCGTTGCGTTGCTTGACCAGTACACACAGAGAGACATTTCTAAGAGGTCGCTTGTCTGATGAAATCGAATCGAATTAGATATTTTGCAGTTCAATGAAACTCCCAACTCGCCCTGCGCCCTGCGCCCTGCGCCCTGCGCCCTACGCCCCACTGCACTACCAACTCCACGCCCTACTCCGCCAACGATGATTGACTGATAAGGGTTGATTAGCGTTACACCACATCCAAACGTCTTTCCGCATCCTTTTCTGCTTTGCTTTGCTTTGCTTTGCTTTGATTTGGGCGCCTTCACTTGGTTGTTTAGCAACTGTCGCTCGCTCTCTCTCTCGCTGTCCATCGAACAGTTTGCATTTTGGCTGAGTTAAGTTGCTAATAAAACGAATCGTTTCATTTATTTTCGTCTCAATTCGTTTGATTTTGAGGGGGCAGAAGCACTCACTCCTTTGACTCGCTTTGGTGTATGTTTAGACCAGGATTTGAGGGCACAGCAGCGACAGCAACTCACCGATCAAATGAACAAATGAGTTCTGCTTAGTCAGGTATCAAAAATTCATTTGTTCGTGCTGTCGTTCATGTTTGTGTTGCTGTTGCTGTTGCTGTTGCTGTTGTTGGCCACGTTTTATGCATGAGGTCTCTTGCTCACCCATCGCACCCACTTGTTATGGACCATATTGAGGCATTCAAGTGTCAAATGAGCCTCACAGATGGCTAAGGACGACGTGCACAGTCCACAGACTTCACGTCCTCTGAGTGCCACCCCCCAGTTCTGCCCTCGTTTTCCCCACCCCTTTTCCAACGAACGGTTCATCTGCTACACTGAGCTCACCTTAGCTGCCAGCCCTGATACCGAGAAGCAAGCAGCCTGCCTGCCTGCCTGCCTGCCTTTGGATACAATATGTGTCAATTATGAAAAAATGACACCACCTATGTTTTGAGTAATTACTTGCCTTTAACATTAGCACGGGGTGTGGTGGGGGGGTTGTTGTTTTTGGATGGGATGCAGTGCATCCAATTGCAAGATGAACGGAGAAAGGATGCAATGCCTGCAACCAGATATCCCCAAGTCTCCTTCACAGCTCACAGCGCTGCAGGCTGCAGGCTGCTGGCTGCTGGCTATGTGCCACTGGACTAGAATTGATGGATCGAGCAGTCAGTCCCTCCAGCTGGAATGCATCGGATGCAGCTGCACATGCTACATGCATACCAATTGCAAGGCAGCCAACCCAAACGGCCCAGAACGACCTGCAACCAAATATCCAAGTCATGGCTTTGACTGGCGCTTGGCAACAGGCAAAAGTGGCCAGCAGCCAGGCATCCAGGCAGCCAGGCCGCCAGCACCGGGCAACCCTTCTTGCAGCACGCGTAGGCGGATACTTTCGGCAACAAATTGTTACATACGCTGCAAGACTGAAGCTGCAGCAGCAAACAATGCCCCAAAGTCTAGCAAATGGGAACGGACCAAAGCATTTCTTGCTGGCCGTATCTTGACCTGTGTGGGTGCTCCCCCACCCTGACCACCGACTGCTGACCTCTGCGCGGGCTTGTTCCAACGACAAAAGAAGTAGCGCCAGCGATGTATGCGGCTGCAGCCAAAGGTGGCCAGGAAATACTAGAATATGACAATATTGCTTTTGATTTATGATGCCATAAATTCACTTTTTCGTCCATTGGGTGCGCTTAGGCGCTTAGCGCCTGCTTTCCACATGCAACCAGTCCATGTCCATGTTCAGTTTCAGTTTCCAGTGCCAGGGCCAGGGCCAGTCCCTCTCCCCTTTCCCTATGCTTTTTGTTACATGTTCAACAATGTGAATGTCTGTGGGTGCATCTTTTGTGGCAACAATTGAAAGAGCAGGCCACTTCATTCACCAAATCTAAACTAAGCCCCCAAACAAAGGACACTGCCAGAGCAAAGACAGGTGGAAAAAGACTCGTAGTACAATGCTCATTTAATCGGGGGGATGAGAGACCAATTGAGTGCTTAGATTTTACGCAGTAATTGCTGCAATACGACTGCAAATTGGCACACAAATGTGTGCAGTAGTTGTGCTCTTTTATCCAGGATTGGAGGGGGGCTATACCCATTCCATTGAGAGCCACAAATATAATCCAATAAGGCGCATTTGATTGCGTTCTAGCTGCTTGTACATACGGACACAGCAGCTGTCAACTAAGCCACACCACAGAAACCCCAAAAGTATATTTTTGACATATTAAGGAATAGTAATTGATTGCAAGTCCAAGTGTCCCAATCGCAGTGCGGCAGGACTCTCAATTACGCGCCGCTTCGTGCGCAAACTGCCGCCACAACAAAGGCTAGTTCCTGCCATTAATTTGCATAGTTAATTAAGCATTTAAGCATTTGTATTGCCAGTGCTGGGCCCCTTCCAAAAAGGGTGCTATGGCCGCCGGAAATGTGGCAGGCCTGCACTTTGCATAGATCTCGCATTTAAGCGAAATTCCCATTCACACTGCCATTAAATGCTCCATAGATTGTGCCCTGGCCGCACTCATCTCTGGCCCCACCACCACCACCAACAAAAAAGAAAGGGGTGCAGGGGCCGCCGTGGGCGCATTTGAACAATGCAAGAGAAAACAGAATTGAAATGAAATGAATCAAATTGAAAAGCCAGCGACAGTTGTTGTGTAAACACACACACAGGCACACAGGCACAGAGCCAGTACAGTAACAGGCACGCGCAGACGTGTGCAGATAGTAGTAGGTGTCGAGAGCACCAGAATATGAGTAGGAGGATGAGTAGGGGAGTTCCTGTTGCTGTTGCTGTTGCTGTGCATTTATGTATGTTGGAGTGTTTGAATGTGCGGCATGAATGTATGCCGCTCGAGCGATGAATGACTTGTAGCCTGCCCAATTGAAAGAAGAAAAGAAAAAAAAAAAAAAAACAGAATTGCTGCTGCCGGCAAGGACGGAATGGGCTTTAGCTGGAATGTGTCCCATCAGCAGCGATTTGAGCTGTGAACAATGGCGCTGTGAGCCGCTGGGGCTACCTGGCTGCCCTGGCTACCCTGGCTACCCGGCTACAACGGCGATCCAATACCAATGCCAATACCAATACCAATACCAATCCCAGTTGCAATCCCAGTTCCAATTTCCATTGACAGCCTCAATCAGCCAGTGCGAGATACAGCGGAAAACACTCTGCCAATGCAAATTGGGCTGTGCTCGATGCGACATCAATTTTGGCATTTCCTTTGTGCAATATTCAGGCCCCAACGATCGGCAAGGGAGGCTCTCAGGAAGTAATCAAAACAAATAAAATTAATTCCTATGTTGAATGAGCAACAGGAACTATTGTCCATGGAGAGTATTTACGCGTCGGTGGGCCAAGCGAACTTTTCTTTTTTTTTGTTGTGGTTTTTGCTTTTGTTTTTGCTTTTTTTTTTGTTGCTTTTGCTTTTATTCCATTGGTCATTCTTTGTGCTGGAGCGCATTTTCCAATTTATATAAACAAAACATTTTAATTTCAGAAATTTAATTAAACAACACCTCCGCTGATGATATGAGAGCAGCAAACGTGTCGTCCGTTCGTTCGTTCGTTCGTTGCCCATTGTCATTGTTCGCTGTTGCTGTTGCTGCTGCTCCCGCTCCCGCTCCTGCCGCTGCCCCTGCCGTTGCCGTTGCTATTGGCGCCTTTGGTCAGCCTTTGGCTGCTGGTCATCGACACAATCAGCTCCAAATGCAGCTCCATAATGGTGCCAATAATAAAATAGCAGTGCCTGGGCCATCCATTCCGTGCTGAAAGCCTTAAGCTCGCAGCTCTGTGCCGCTGACCAATTTTCGATGAGCGGCCACGCCGCAGGAGATGCCCAGAAACTCACACGTAAGGCAGGCGCACGGCAGGCGGTCTTTATTATCCCTCATTAGAGGCGCGCCAAATCGCTGTCAACCGGAGTCAAACCGGTTTTGCCGAGGGGGAAACAGAGATAGCCCTAATCACTAATCCGTGCTGTGTCCAGCTCAGCAGTATTAACTGCAACACGCAAGTGTTTTGCATAACCCAGGGACAGGGACAGGAACAGGGACAGGAACAGGAACAGGGACAGAAACAGGGACCCAAAACCCAACACCCAACCAGCTGGAAGCCATAGGGTATATCCACATCCACGTTTGTATCTCAGCTTTGACAATCACAACGGGCAAAACTAATTAATCGGAAAATACGTTGGTTTGGTCGAGACTCGGTTTGGGCGGAGAGGCGTAGAGGCTTAGAGGCTTGGAGGCGTGGAGACGGAGAGCAACCCTTTTACGAGGCACATATTTTGAATGCATATTGGTGCATGAATACAGAGAACCTTTCGGTTAATTAATTACCAAATGGGAATATAAAGATCAAAGCGATTAAAATGTCCACACATTTACGTATGGTTACTATTTATGTCTTCTTCCGCTCAAGTGGGCACGGACACGGAGCACACGGAGCCCAGCACACGGGGGACACAGCAGGAGCACACCCCAACACAATGGTGTGTGGTGGTGGTGGTGGTGGTGGTGCCGTTGTGTCGTTTGGTTCTGCCGATGAGTTTGTCGGTCCAAAGGTGTTGGACTCAGATTCACAAGAGTGAAACAAATCCCTTTACTCATAATTCATTAATTTCTGTATTTAGATTTGTGCATCAGGTTTTTCAGGCGCCGTAGGTTGCCGAACCCAACCTTTTGCCGTCCCACACTTCGCTTCTCTCTCTCACATATCCCTGCTGCTTGCTGCCTCCATCCACGCTGCTCAGCTGGAAACGTCGCAGGACTCCGAGCACGGCGATTACCGCACGTGAGCATTTCGGGTCAGGACCGTCCCTTACGTGGCTTTGCCATGGTGCGACTGAGCAGTGTGGATGGAACAGTTTAAAATTTCAATTCTTTTGGGGCTTATTTACATGTGTGGCACTACAAACTTAATTTCGAATTGGTTTTTAGTGGGTTAGCTGGCTGGTAGAGCCGTGGAGAGCCAGGGAGATGAATGAGGGACGGGCGACAATGTCTTGTCCCATATTAAAACACATTGAAGGAGACGCTGCAGATCATCGCAATGCTATGATCACTCATACGGAAAGCCCTTGACGGCGGGGTTCTTATTAGTTTTGCATTTACTTCCCTTTGCTGCCAGTCGTAGGGAACTTTAATATTGGCGCTGAGAGAGGAGTATTCATTGAAAATCAAATTAGCGTTTGCCCTGCGATGGGTTTTGCCCTTATTTTTTTTCACAGCATACGAACTAAAGAAACAACAACAACAACAAAAAAAAAGGAATGTGAAAAACGCATAACATTACATTACATGCAAAACGCAATGAAGTCCATCAGGCGGCAGACTGGAGGCTGGAGACTGTGGAGTCAGAGGGGCAATGGCAACGGCAATGGCAACATCGGTGGCATCACTTGATGACTTTATTGCATGTAGTTGGACAGTACGGGCGGAACACTGGCCCCAGCCCGGCCCGGCTCGGTACCACGGCACTGCACGGCCTGACAAAGTAAAAGAGGCAGAAACTACAAAAGCAACAACGTTTGCTTTTAACGTTAATTTATGCAACTTTTGTCAAACGCATCAGGTTTGTCTCTGTGTGCGCTCACTTGTTGAAGCGTTACATTTACAACAGCCGCCAGGCGGTAGCTTTGGCTGGGGTCTGGGTCCGGGTCTGGGTCCGGGTCCGGGCCCGACTGCTGTGACTGGCTATGGCTGTGGCTGTGGCTGTGGGGGCTATGCTGCGGCTGGGATTGAAGCTGTGTGTGGACCGTTTTGCTGCTGTTGCGTTGTTTGCTGCAAGATGCGAGAGATGGGAGATGGGAGAGTTGGGAGATTGGCAGAGATTCGGGGAGACATTGGGGCTGCAATGCCAAACCCAAAGCCCCCTTTGAAGCAACTGATTGGCTCGGAGTCGGCTCTGCAGCCCACGTACCGTACCGTGCCGTACCGTACACTCTGGGCCCCCATTGTTTCAAGGCGAATGAATGTGCACTGCACTGGTGTAGGTGTCGTCGTTTTTGTTTGCATGTAACCGGATGCACTTCCGCTCACTGACGACAACAGCAACAGTAACGTCAACAACATCAACAAGAACAAGAACAATACGACCAGTAATGCCACAGAAATTCAATAAAGTTGTACCCACTCAGTATGTGATCAGCATCCAACTCCAGCGACACCCACCCCCCAAGCCCCAACCGCCAAGACCCAAGCCCCAAGCCCCAACCCCGGTAAACCAGCACCAGCACCGCACTATTAATTTCCCTTAACAAACAACAGACTTTACACTCGTATTTGCTCTGGCCAAATGCGAACCATTTTTTTTTTTGGGGGGCTATCGCTTACAACCGAAAACTAATTATCATTTTAAGCTAAATAAAAATAAAAAGGAAAGCTACAGCTACAGGGAAACCATAGTACAGATGGTTCATTTGGAGCTGCTTACTTTTGGAATTGTTTTCTTCGCTGCATACTTTACATACATATGTACACCGATAGAAAAAAGCCCTGAAATTTTAATATTTTCACTTAGATTTTAATATTTATGCCATTGATTTTCATCCAAGAGTGGTTCTATTAAAATTGTTTTTACATAAATTTTGATTTTAATATAGAAATATTTAAATTTAATACATTTCATATTTAAATTTAATATATTTCATATTTAAATCTAATATGTTTCATATTTATATTTATATTCATTTTTAACTAATTGGTTATTATTTTGCGTACGCAAATTACATTTCAAATCCTCATGGTGTGAATTGGTTAAAGTTGTCAACTAGAAATAATCGCAATATGAGTAGAACTGCATTGGTTTTGATTATACCCCTGCGCTAAGACAATTTTACTGTGTATTCAAGGCGGCAGCAGCTAAAACCGGTTGGGAATTCGAGGGACATAAAAAAATAATATAAACATAGTTAAAATAAATACAAAAAATATTTGATTTCATTTAATATGGAATATTTAAAATAAAAAGTTTTTCCTTTGGATTTTAAAACAAACACTTTTAATTCAAGTCATAATAATATTAAATTTAAATATGAAACATATTAAACTACAAATTTAATATATTATAGTTATTTTGAAGTGTTTTGTATTTGGATTAAATATGACCATATTAAAAAAGCATTTTGAATACATTTATATTTGAATCAAAGTGAATTCTATTAAATTTTACTATGTTTGTATTTAAAAACCGCATTTTAAATTCAAATATGATTGTAGTTATTTTTACTATGGCTTTTTTCTATCAGTGTAGACTATATGTACAGTTTACATACATAGATTAGTAAGCCCAACAATTCTGCGTAATTATTGCGTGCTTATTCGTATTTATTCGTATTATTTAAACATTATTAAATTATTACTCAAGCTTAAGTAAGACAAATATATATTAATTTGATATTAAATTATATTTTATTGTTATATTATATTTTATTATATTATATTTTATTATGCAAGCTGAAGTTCAACAAAAATATATTAATTTTCGTATATTAAATTATATTATATTATTATTTTATATTATATTATTCAAGCTTCAGTTAAACAAAGATATATTCATTTTATAATAAATTATATTATATTTTATTAAATTATTCAAACTTAATATAAACATAAACAGATATACAAAAAATATATTCATTTGATATTAAATTATATTATATAATTATTTTATATTATATCATTCAAGCCTTAGTTAAACAAACATTTATTAATTTTATTTTATATTATATTATATTGTTATATTATATTATTCAAACTTAATATAAACAAAAACAAATATATAAAAAATATATTAATTTGATTTTAAAGATCAACTATTATATTATATTTTATTTTATTATATTATTCAAGCTTTAGTTAAACAATAATATATGAGCTTTATATTAAAGATCAACTATCTGACTATCTGCGCCTAACCAAAACTAATAATAGTTCCTGCTTGGGTATAATTATACTCGTCATAATTAACTTAAGCATAGTCATAGCAAGAGTCACAGAAACTATCCGTAGAGTGTGCAGTAATTGCCTGCAAGCAATTATCAATTATTGCAGCTAAATAATAATATTAATATTCCGCCCCAATGCTGTACTTTGTCTTCATTTTAAGTTGCATACAAATATGAAAAGTGTTCAAGCTGTATAGCCAAAATATATGTAGAACAAACAGAAACCCTTTTGAAATGTTGCAAATGAGTTTCGGGCAAGTTGCTGTGATGCAATCTGCCAAGTTGGATAGGGTTTCGCCCACGAAACATACGAGCAAGAAAACCATTTTGATTGGCCCATGCAAATCTACAAAAATCTAGGCTGCTGAGTCCCAAACTCTTCAAGCGGAAAATGTTGAGCATAAAACTCATTGGCACAACCGCACATCATGGAAATAAAAATACGGTAGTGACATTTGCATTGGCATTTGCCTTCGCCTGCCGCAATCATGAAGCGGTGAAACGGACGCAGTGCTCTGGCCCACCGCAGTGGCAATCGGCTTTGGGCTTTGGGCTTGGGGCAGAGGCGCAACGCCATGACTGAGCCTTGGCAGCACATATGAGGCTCCTGTCCACCATACCCATGATGCCGATGCTGTTCCCCTACATCGGAAACGGATCCTGATAGGTGCGCCTAGGTGGAAGCACTTCGTGCAGCTGCAACGAGCCCAAAGAGGGGTAATGCGGCTGCAGTGCAAAAACCAGTCAGTTGCTGGCACGCAGAGAGGTTCTAAGCTGCCGAAGAACCTCGCTCTAGGCGTCACTCGTGCGCACTGCGCATGTCTGCAGTGGCTGTGGAGGGGCTGGCCACAGCCAGGCTCTGCTGTGATTGCGATTGCGAATGCGAATGCGAATGCGATTCACGATGTAGGTGCCCGATGTAGGTTCGGGTGCCGATGTGCTGAGCGCTGAGCGAAACTCCGCTCGCCTTTGCCTGTGCCTGTGCCCTGGTACCTGTTGCGAGCGAGCAACAGTTGAGAGCTTAGGCGTGTGTGCCTGTGTGCGAGTGTGCGAGTGGCTGCGCCAGTGTGTGCGTGCACTTGCGAGTGTGTTGGTGCATGTATTTGTGCATGTAGTGGTGAGCAGTGAGTGGGCTGCGGCTGGGACTGGGACTGGGGCTGGGGCTGCGGCTGCAGCAGCAACAGGCTGCGGACACTGGGAGCTGGGCGCTGGGAGCTGGAAGCTGGAAGCCGACCGACGACTTGGACGCAATAATCGGTTTGGTTTTTGTCACAGTCTTATGCTCCGCTGGCCAAAGTTGTGTAAACTTTGGTAGACTTTTGCGAACCGGCAGGGACAGCGCCCTTGGGCGTCCACACATACATATACATACATATAGGTATGCGTATGTCTGCATCCCATCTGCTTTGGCCATTGCCGCAGAGGCCAGGCCCAGCCAAGGCAAGGCAAGGCAATTCAGATTTGTCGCTGCACAGAAAATAGGGCAGAGTCGAGTGGTGTTTCTCTCTGATCCAACTCGGTGTCCCCTTAATGGAGGAGCCAGCGACCGAAGGCGAATTAGTTTCCGTGCAAGCAGCAAGGGCGACGCTAAGCCAGCCCCAACCAACCCTCGGGTACTTGTGTGGGAGAGATTGGAGTGGAGGGGAGTGCAGTGGAGTGGAGTGGAGGTTTTTGCATCGCAGCCTCCTCCACGACATTGCCAATGATGGCGTCAGCCTCGACGCCGAAGTCGACGCCGTTGACGCAAAAAGGAAGCAGGTGTGAGCCGGGGGATCCGGGGTTGCACGGGCAGCCGCCTAGCTGCATGTACATGTGTGTGTGTGTGTGTGCTGCCAGCTTTCATTTGCATTTGTGTGTTGTTTCGTCAACATTAATGTTGAACAACACTCTCTTTCTCTCCCACACAAAGGAATTCCGCCTGTTGCGGAAGCGGATGTGTCATACATGCAGCTCTCTATGTGCCCAGCATTTGGTGTGAGTGTGTGTGTGTGTGTGTGTGTGCGTGCGTGCGTGTGTGCGTGTGTAATGCAAGTGGGCAGTGCCAGAGTGTGAGTGCATACATGCGCATGCCTTTGGGTTGGCTTGCATCTCCTGCCTGCCACCTGCCTGCCTGCCTGCCCGCCGCCTGCCTGCCTGCCGCCTGCCTGTTGCATATGGCTTCTGCATTTGATAACGCACAGCAACAGGCTGACACTGACCACACACCACCTGCATCGTGTGGTACGTGTACGCCACCGCAGACTGCAAAACTGTAGACTGCAGCACCAATGCTGCTGCTGCTGCTGCTGTCCCTGCCTATGTCAGAGCATAATTTTCCACCAAATTAAATGCTTTTAAAGCAGTAACTAAATGTATACCATAAACCAATCATACCTACATATAAAGTAATTGGCCCACCAGCCACCACCACCGCCCCACTACTCCCCCCACACCGCTATGTGCATTAATTGCTCAACTGTTATTGCTGAATCCTATTTGTTGCCTGACTGTCTGCAGATCCAGATCCCTGGGCTATGGCTTTCTCTCTGCTTGTGCTGCTGCTGCTGCTGCTTGGTATCAGAGAAAGCCACGTCTGTTGCTGTTGCTGCTGTTGCTTCTGTATGTCTGTGTGTCTGCGTGTCTCTGTTGCCTTCTTTGGGTGTGTCGGGTCTTGCTCATTGTTTCTCATTGTTACTATCTTCGTATTTTTTTTCGCAGCCTTTCCCTTACGCTTTTGTTTTTATTCACACACTTGGCTGCAAAAGCAAACACCAACACCAACACGAACACGAACGCAGACACATACAGGCCAGTGGTGATAGCTTTAGCAGTGGCTGCGGCTGCGGCTGCGGCTGCAGCTGCGTCAGTGCTGTTGCTGCTGCCAGTTGCCAGTTGCCTGTTGCCTGTTGCGCGATTTCCAGGCCCACCAGACCCAGGGCCAGAGCCAGGCCTGGCCCAGGCGAAGAACACCAGCCAATATATATACAATGCAATATATATACAGACATATCCTTATATATATATATATAAAGCTATATGCTTTGTGTGTGTGCAAAAGAGAATCGCGCGAGAATCGTGCGACGAGTCTGCGTGTCTATCGTTGCAATGTGCAAGGATTCAGATTCAGATTCAGTCGTTCAACTGCCGCGTCCCAAGGCAGTTTAGTGTGCTCCCAGCCAGCCAATATACCAATATACACTTGTATATGCCACACACACACACACACACACACTGAAACACACATAAGCCACATAGCAAACAAGCGCCGAGTCATCGGCGCACTTAACAGCCAAAAGTTACACAACCAGCGAAGGAAGTTACGCCTGCATATGCCGCCGAACAACAAAACAAAAAACCAAAGGAAAAAAAACACAAAAATAAATATAACAACGAACATCGAAGCTAATAATTTTTTTAATCATTTTTTTTGTTGTTGTTGGTGCAGTGAGCCACTTAAGCCAGCGAGCATGTGCAACAACGACTGTCAGCAGGTAATTAAAACAGAACTAGAAGTAATCCTTAAGCACACATCCGCACACGATATACATATACATATATATATGCTGTTCCATAATCGATAAGCACACCATTTATGCCATATACCCGTACATAGTCTGAATGTTGCTTGCAGCCATGTACGTGCTGCTCCTTGCTGCATTTAATTTCCGTGTAATCTAATTAGAGCTTGTTGCTGGTGCGACAGACACATGCGAGTGCTCCGTTCCCATGGCACACAGGCTCTCCACTCTGCTCTCCTCTGGCTTCAAGTGTAAACAAATATGCATACGCCATACGCCATCTGCCAACTGCCAACTGCCAGCTGCCAGCTGCCATCTGTGCGTGTGCAAGTGCACAGCTATGCATGTGGCAGGCAGCTCCTTGAGCTGCAGGATATGCTGATCCATCTCTTTTTAAATAATTAAGTTACACATAATTTCAGTGACTTTGTGACTCTGCTCAGAGCCGACTAACACAAATGCACGTTCTGCCACACATTCAATATTGAATTTCACAATAAACCCATTCCCGTATATGCATGTGTGTGTGTGTGTAATCCCTGCCCTCGAGCGCACAAATGTAGGCAATGCTTTTGGGAGTCAACCCATTGCCTGGGCAAACCACTTTAAGCTCGTCTGCCAGATCACTGCGACGCCTGCCACGATCCAAGATAAGCTCTCTGGCACCTAGATTATTAAATGCACTTCCCCTTGCTGGCAAGCGGCATTGGCTGGCTAAGTGAATAAAGTGAATGCAGGAAGCGTAGACATACCATTCACGACTTGAGCGGCACCGAAAACAAAACAAAACAAAAATAATAAAAATGCAATAAGTGAAACTGGGAGTCGACCAGTGCATACCCTTCATTGCAGCTACAAATTTACACTTTCAATTTGAATTTACTCCTTTGGCCGAACAGCTCCTGAATAAAAGTTGCCCCAGTCCCTGCCCCAGTCCCGGTCCCAGCCCCAGCGCCTGCCTGCTCCGCGTAATCATGATTAATTGCAGTGTAAATGACTGCGCTGCTTACAGTGATGGCCGTGGGTGCCGTGCCATTGCCCTCGCACATACCAAGCACAGTCGAGGGCAAGGCTAGGGTAGGGTGTACACAGGAGGCCCACCATCTGAGGGCAGTGCAAGCCGGGCATCTCTCGGCACGGACTGTGGGCACGTGGCTGGATATGTTGGCGCACAAATTAAAACCCCAACTGGCAAACTGCACAAAGTCAAAACAAAGACAAGCGTCGGATTCCAGCACGGTCCTGGACCTCGGCACCTTGGCATCGCGGCATCGCGGCATCGCGGCACCTCGGCACCCAGCACCCAGCACCTAGGAGCTCGGACCTGTTGTGCTGTGTTTGTTCATCTTGATAAATAATTTACTTGAAACCCACTTGCAACGCAGAAACGAACGTTGAGTTGGCGTTAAAAATTTACTGCTGCAAATTGTTTTTGCCGGGGTTTCCTCCACCCCCTCCCCGCCCCACCAACAGCTACTAAAATGGTGGCTGAACTGCAAAATAAAAGTCGCTTAATTGCCCGAACTTTAACCAACGCTAATGAAGACATATGAGGCAGCCCATTGCTGGCCGGACTACTGTCCAGATTTCCCCTAGATTTGGCAATAATATAGACCAAATAGAAGTGTCGCCTCCATGTATATTTTATACCAGTACATAAGTAGGTGCTGGATCATGTATGGGCATAGTGGCAGGCCCAGGGACAGGCCCAGGGACGGGCTCTCACTCACTCTCTCTGTCTCTTTGTGGGGTCTTTTCTGTTGTAAAAGTTTCAAAATGAGGAATAGGTTTTTTGCCAATTTCGGACAGCGCAGCGCCGTCAAAGAGTGATGGGCGGGGGCGGGGGCGGTGGCGATGGGTGCCGCTCGGTGGCGGTAGCTGCCAGAGAGCTCTCTGGCATTGTTCAACTTTTGCAAATGCTGACAACAGGAAATGTTATCTTCATTACTACAGCCCCGTTTCGCTCTGCTCTGTCAGTCTGCATCCAGTTCGACTCTCGCCAGCTATACCTACCTCCCTCCCTTCCTCCCTCCCTCCCCCGCTCTGTCTATCTCGCTCTAGAGAAACTTTTGCACTCCACCTGATGACGCATCCGCGACAGCCAGCCCCAGCAGCTAGTAGCAGGGACCGTAAAAGCTAGATTGAGACCGACCGAGTGACTGCTCTGCTCTGCTCTGCTGCAGCAGGTGCTGCTGTCCAGGGCCAGGGCCAGATCCAGTTCCTGGGCTACTCCATGCGCCAAGGGCGGCCCAACAAAAGCGGCAAGCAGCAACCAGCCAGCAGCAAACCAACAAGCAGCAGCAACCCTTGTCAGCAGGATTGGCTAGCCACGCAAAGGCTTTTGCTGCCCTTTTTAGCGCCATACTTAGCCGCGCTTCAACCGCCACGTCCCCGCGTCGCACCCGCCGAACATTCATCTTCATCTTTGCTACGTTCGCAAACATTTTTAGCTAATTTACTTTGCGTTACTGCCCCCTGCCCGCGCCCGCGCCCGCGCCGCACATTATCCCAGCTTTAACGCGCATTTCGTTCGCTTCGGCACTTTCAGTGAAGTTTCTGCGAACACCCACACACACACACACACACACGCACAAAAAAAGAAAACAAGAGCAGAAAAAAGCGAAGACCGCTTCACCCATCATCGAAGCAAAGAAAAGAAGATTAATTAAGAAAAATATGAGAGCCGTTGGGATTCAATGGAATGCCAGGCGATGGTCCTGGCTTCCACCACAGCAGCCGCAACCCTTGGCCATGAATACTGCAGTCAGCTCTCATCCATGTCAGCGTTTTACGAGTGTATGTTTGTATGTATGGTGCTGCGCTGTGCCTCAGGTGGCAGGGGCATCTTGCAGCTTGAAGTAGTCTGTCCGCCGTGGCTGAAGCGAAGTGCTAAGCGACTCTGCTAAGCCACACGCTAAGGAAAAAAGTCTGGAACAAACGAACGAGCAGTGAACAAAATAAAAAGAAACATAACCCAAAAGAGGGGACAAAAGTCAAACACAATTTGACCACAAATTGTGCCTTCAATCCGCAGTCCGCAGTTCGCAGTTCGCCAAAAAGTATGCAAATAAAATGGCAGAGAGGCAACAGCGCGTGCCGCCCAGTCCACCAGGCCCCCTCCAATCCACAGTTCAGTTCTGTTCAGTTCTGTTCTTCGCGGCAGCTCCTGCTAGGGCGGCGCATTAAGGCCCATGCCCTTCGTCTTTGCTCATTTATTTCAATTGTTATTTTTATCTGCAGCCCCGCTAGTTATGCCACACCATTTTGTATACGTACACGTACATATACATACACATACACATTGTATGTACAATACCTACTCGCATAGCAGAAGCTTTCAGCAAGTTTATGGGCCGTGGTCGGAGCTAAGCCAAAACAAAATCTTTGTTGCCTTTGCCACTGCCACTGGCACTTCCCCACAGTCACCGCCACTGCTCTGCTGCTTCGCTTGGTGTGCCTTGTTATTGTGGCAGAATGCTTACTCGGTTGCTTTTGCTTCTGCTTCTGCTTCTGCTTTTGCTTCATTCAGTTTGCCTTTTGTGGTCTTCTGGCCTTTCGTCACCAATTTAAGTTCATTTTATTCTGATTTTTGGTGTCATATTTTGTTTGCCTTTTTTTTTGGGACTGGAAACCCTTAACCCTTCTGTAACTTCTGAGAGCTGAGCCACAATTTTCTACCCCCAGATAATAGACATCACACCATTTACTGCTATTACTGTATGTAGCCCCAAAGCCGCGCTAACTAATTAGTGTACAACATTTGAATCATTTGTTGGGCAACTCCCCAAAGGCCTCCAATAAAACAGCAATAAATTGCCAGTTGCGTGGCTGCGGGTCCTCGCAACCAAATGAAACAATTGTACTGCAAATGGCAAATCACAGGCTGCGAAAAATGTGAATACGAGCACGAGTGTGCCCACACAGATTGGGCACTGGCCCGCATACATAATGGCTGCTGGTCGGATGGTCGGCTGGTCGACTGGTCGGCTGCTCGGTCTATCTGCACCTGCACCGTGGTGTTGAAAAAAGTATTTCGTTTTGCACGTTCGGACTTAAATGTCAGCACGTGACTTAATTCTGCGCTGCCCTGTGCCCCGTGCCCCGTGTGCCGTGTACCGTGTCCCGTGTCCTGTGTCCTGTGCCCTGAAATTCATCCCTTTGAGGCAGTACATCAGTTTGGCGGGCCGAGAGCTCACCACACGTGCATACACTAGTGCACTGCCACCCAATTGGTGTACAGTTTCAGCCGTTTCAAAGCTCAGCTCAGATCATCAATTGTGATCAAAAATTGGCCACAGCCTCGGGGCCAAAGTAGAGGCCCGCTCTTGTTTAACAATTTCCTGACTGTCTGCCAGCACTCGACGGAGTGTGCTGTCTGGCATGGACAGTCAGTCCGTTGTTGGGCAACATGAAATGCGCCACAATGCAAAAACTGTTGCTGCGTCCAAGCCATAAAGTCGAGCACTTCCACGGCCATATCGGTCATTCGGCTGCAGGCTTCTTGTGCGTTTTCCCCGTTGCTCCCGGGCATGTGGCAGGGCTGCGGCTGCAAGTGGCATCTATGGACTGTAGCCGGTAAGCTGTTGCATCACTTGGCCCACTTGGCTGTGTATTATCTGGGCAGCGATCCTGCCTTAATCACAACAATGCGGATCCACTGAAGTTGCAACATTTGTCTGCTGGGCTGGGCTGGGTGGGCACTGCCACAATTTGCACAGAATTTGGCATCGCATGGCGGCTGCCGCCACATGCCGCCAGCCCTGCAACCGCCAACTTGCAAGAGCTCTAATGTTACACATAATTTGTTAAGCCAATTCATGCCAACGGCAACATGTTGTTGCTCTGTGACTCTGTCATCTGACGATGCGGGTGCCCTGTGCTGGCTGCTCGGTGCTGGGTGCTCGGTGCTGGGTGCTGGGTGTTCGGTGCTCGGTGCTCCTGCTGTCGGTGATAGTATTTTGTGTTCGAGCAAGCCGCACAATTTTGGTTTCATATTTGTTGCTGTTGCTGCTGTTGCTGCTGTTGCTGCTGTTGCTGCTGTTGACGATGCTTTTGTTTTTGCATAGCAACGCGGCACAACAAGCATTGTTGTCGTTGTCGAACAAAGAGCAGAGCGGCAAAAATACGAAACACAATTCTGTGCAAATGTTTCACAATCAATTTTAAATCGCACATTCCATGGATGCGGCGTCAGCCGCTTATCGCCCACCCCACCCCACCCCGTCCCACCCAGTCCTGACCCCATGCAACCCATGGTCTTCCTGTGGCAGGCATACGGCCACTACGTTGGTTGTTGCTGCTGCTGCCTGTGCTGCTGCTGTTGCTGCTGCTGCTGCTGCTGCCTGTTGCCCTGTTGCCAATCCGTGCCAAAATCGATTGGCAACCATTCTAAAAGCATTTTATGCAGCAATCACAATTTCCTTTTAGCGCCGCGACACACAGATACAGACACACACACACACACACACACACACACCCATGCATTCGTATTAAATGGGCAGTGGCATAGAGGCAACAGGCAACGGGCAACAGGAAGGAGTGGGCGCAGAAATGGGCGGGCAAACGCCAACGGCGTCAGATTGCGTCCTGGCTAGCCACCCAGCCATTTGCACAATATGGCAACGATCATTCGCACCATGTGACGCTGCTGTGCTTATGCCCTGTCCCTGGCCCTGTCAATGTCCCTGGCCAGGGTCCTGCAGCACTGCTGCTCCTGACTCTGACTCTGAAACTGACCTCCTGCTGCTAACAGCTAGACCCATGGCCAAGGCTCCTTCTCGACTCGCCTCGCCTCGCCCCGCCTCTACTCTACTCACCCACATAGAGCCCAAAAAAGCAGCAGAATCTCCGCCTGCGTTCAATGCAATTATACGGCGGGAGCGGGCCAACGGGCCAACGGGCAAGCCAAGCTGTGCTCGTCGCTCGGAATCCACTTCATCCATGATTTAGCATTCTTTTTGGTTGTAGCTGATTTTTTTTCTTTTCCGTCCTGCCTCCTGCCTGTCTGCCTGGCTGCCTGGCTTGCTTGCCAGGCATAGTCTTCCCAGCACAAAGATATACACACACACACACACCCACAGTGCAGCCCAGCAGCAGCAGCACATTTATATGCATATCTATATACCTACTACTATTTATATATATACAAACATATACTGCTTTAGATTGTCCTTTTAACTTTGCGCTTGTTAGCTGCTGCTGCTGCTGCTGCTGCTGCTCCATGGACGGGCGTGGGCCTGGAGTCGGTGATTGCTGTGGCTGTGGCTGCTATGGCTATGGCTATGGCTATGGCTGTGGACCAGCATGCACTCTCCGAAGCACAGGAAAAAATTCAAGAAGAAAATGTATACGAAATGCGTTTTCATTGCGTTTTCCGCTGGCCCTTGCCTTGCCTTTGCCTTGCCTTGCCTTGGCTCAAAGTTAACGCCGTCTCTTTCTTCATCACCGCCTCCCATTGCCGTTCCCATTGCCGCATCCGTCTCATCCGCACGCCGTACGCCGCACTCCACTCAGGGATGAATGGCCCCGCAAGTCATGAATGTTGCAATTTAAATGGATTTATTCATTTGGCATAGCTCTGGGTATCCAATCCCAATCGCAAAACCCAACCCAGGCCTGTGTTGGTTTCTATTCTTGCTCTTGCTCTCGCTCTCGCTCTCCTCCCTTTTCTTTCTTCTTTTTTTTTGCACTGCCCTTTTCTTGGGCTTCATGGCCTAGCGCAGTTTAGCCTCCGTTTAGGTTTCCTCTTCTCATTATACACACACACACACACACAGTCCGACAATGCCGCAGCTGCAACAACTGCAGTGCCACAGCGATGATCAGGACTCAAATGAAGACGTTGGCATGCATATTATTGGTATTGTCTAACACAATGCCGCTCTTTATGGATGCCAAATTAAAGAATCCTTTAAAATTTGCCTTTAAGTTTGCTCTGCCTCGCTGCTAGCCAAGTTTAATTATGCAAATGTTCGGCCGCTCTGTCGCCCTGTCTCTGTGTGTCGCTCTGCACTCCAAAAGTGATTTAATTTTGAGGTCCAGGAACGGAATCGAAAATTCATTTATGCAAATTTACATAACTGCGCTGCTTATACTCGTAGTTGAAATGGCAGGTCCCATGCCTTGTCGGTTTATGTCACGCTACCAGTTCCTTCCTTTTCTTTTTTTTCTTTTCTTTTTTTTTTTTTTTTTTTTTTTTTTTTTTTGTATTGAATGACAATCACAAGCGTATTAAGTGTTAAATAAATTAATATTCCGTGCCAAGTACATACATATGTACAACCCCATGTACGCCTGAGAAAGCTTCTTTTTTTTGTAGTCAAATTATTGCCTTGATTGATTCGTTTTCGTTTTCGTTCTCATCAACTTAGTTGCAGGTGGCGGCGGCTTATTCTGTTATGGAGCCTCTTACCCATCCGTTTGTCATTGTCAGGCGGGCGCTCAATTCACAGGGCACAGACAATCCCAATGACACAATTCCAGGGGTTTGCCCTCGCGCTGTGTGCCCCCAAACCAATCTGCAATCTCATTCCAGCCCCTGCCACACACCCCTCACACACACCTAAAACACTGTGAAACACTCGTCTCTCCATCCGCAATATCCACCCAATCTGATAACCGGAAATCGTCACACAAATTGAGTTTCATACTCATTTCCCTTTTGCATTACAAACTCTTCTTCCGATGGCTGCTAAAACGCCAAAAATTCATTTCGCTCTTTAAGTATACCAACACAATCTGCCGGCATCCCCCTGATCCATGCGACGGGCTGCTGGAATCCATTATTTTTGCAGAATTATTAGCAGAACAGCGTAAAAAAACATTCAATAAATACTAAACACGCTTTAAACCATTTCGGTTAAGCGGATTGCCCACGGCTTACGCTTCTGTCTGACTGTCTTCAGCCTAGCCCACCACCAAGCTCTCACTGCTTTTGGCCCTAATCAACTGTGCAAGCGACGGACATTCCTTGGAATTAACGGCACCTGCTCTACACTCCACTCCAGTCCAACCCTCACTCCCTCCCGCGATGAATGTAGGCAAACATTGGCTGCGAAGTTCATTAAAATAGGTGGAAATCATTTTGCAACTTCATTTAACTCATTTGATGGCGTCAGCAGCTAATTACGATGACGCTTCGCGATATACGTTAGACGGCCGCCCACAGCAACTACTCGGAGCGGTGGGGAGATAAAGTCCTCCTTCTCCTCCTCCTCCACCACTCTGCATACCCTTTGCTGTTTGCCCAGTGCTGAAATTTACGAGCGCGCGCGCCCCATAGATACTACACGTAAACGCTGTGAAATGTTGGCGCGCGTACTCCAAATTCCAACTGGTCACGAGTCCTGCGTACCATCATCGAAGCGCGCGCGCGCCTCCACCATTGGCTCTCGGCCATGGCAGATATTCAATCAGTGGGCTGCATAACATGGCAGCCCTTTACTCTGGCAGCCCTTTACTCTGGCAGCGCCCACTACTCGTCAAAATGGGCCATACAAAATTATTTAAGAATGCCGTCTACTTCCGTTCTTCCGTTTTAAAATCGGGTGGCTGCCTAATTTCCGTGCGGTAGATTGCAGCTGGGGGGGGGCAAAGCAACAAAATTAGCACTAACCGAAGACAACATCAAATTAGTTGGCGATGGAAGGAGCTCCAGGAGTTGCAGGACCAGCCAGCAGCCATCAGCCAGCAGCCAGCAGCCATCAGCCAGCAGCCATCAGCCAGCAGCTACAGGTGTGCCAATCACTTTACGGTTGTACGAATACTCCTATGGGCACATACATATGCATGTACATATGTACATATGTTGTACGAGTGTGCCAAGTCATCGTCTATGCAATTTGTACACCTGCTGTGGTTGCGAATCAAACCAGAAAAATAAATAGAAATAATAGAACAGAACAGAGCTGTGCAGAGCAGATGTGTCTTCGAAAGTTAAGCTGTGTGCATTGGCATTTTAAAGGCTTTCACTTTTCGCAGCGCAAACAACATAATCGATAATTATCGATACGTACGTACGTGCATGTCTGCAGGTATTTAAATCCACAGACATCGGAATATGGGAATGCGCTGGGATGGGCTGGGATTTGGGATTGCTCAAACACGATGTTCTGTCAGCTTCACATCCGTATGCTGTGAATTCATATGGACACCTAATACAAGCTTACATCGTATGCATTTCATTTACATTTGGTTTGAACAAAGCGGAGAGTGATACACGAATTGTCACACCATTCAGCCGACTATTGCATATGCTATGTGGCAAGCTATCGAGCTGGCAGCACTATGGAACCACGCTATTGATTCAGTTGGGCATTATCCAATCGGAAATACATACATTCTTACCCACAGAAACGCTCCATCTTTGAACTTTGCTTTTAATATTTTCTCGCCACTTTGCCTTCCCCTCATTCGATGCCAAGGCTTATGCTTAAGTAAGGGTACGCCTTGCAAGTGCTGTATTTGGATCTCTTTTTTTTTGTTCTTGTTTTGTTGTTGTTGTTGTTGTTGGTAAGCAACATTGAAATTCAACAAATGGGATTTGTTTTGATTTATCGCTGGAAGACACCGAGGACAAGCACAGCCAGTCGTGAATTGCTGTTCCCTCTACGAGGGAACTCTCTGCCTCTGCCTCTGCTCGTATCTGTTTGCTGAATTCTCATTGGATTGGTGTGGCATGGTGTGGCGTGGCTTGGCTTGGGGGTATGGGTGGGGAGTATCCTGTATATTTTTGTAAAGGTGCCACAGCGAATTAAGCTTATAGTTGTCACGGCGAAAATAATTGAAATTTAAATTTTCCTTAGTCGTTTCACTGATGAAGTTCACCGCCACAAAAAGAAACGCGACAAAAAAAAAGAGAAGCAACAGACAAGCCTATTGCGGCTTTAAGCGATTGAGCGGTGCTGGTGGGGTCGCTTTTTGGGATGTATTTGGTTGCGTGACAGAAGAGACCTTAGCTCCCATTCCCCCACAGCCCGCAGCCCGCAGCGCTGTGCTCCACACTTTATACTGCTGTGCTTGGTCTCGCCTGCGGCTCATCAGTGTCTGGATGAGAGGTAAGAAAGTGAAGACATACACTCGTAACAAGAAACAGGCAGGGCAGGAGGCAGCAGGCAGTAGGCACAGCCACACGACAAACATGCCTAACAGGCGCCATTAGGCAGTCAGCCAGTCAGCTAGTCAGGCAGTCAGGCAGTCAGCTAGTCAGGCAGTCAGTCAGGGTCGAGGCTGGGTTGGGGTCTGGATCGGGGTTTGGATCGGGGTCTGGGTCTTGGTCTCAGACTGGGGTGGATAGCTGGAAGGTGGATGGTTAGGTTAGCTCACTGGCACTGGCACTTTGGCATAATAGCGCTTATCTGCATAAATCAATATCTTGGCTTTTAACAACCTTAATAAAGCGAAAGACCGTCGACTGCCTCACTGATAAACTGACAAACTGACAAACTGACAAACAGGCAGACTGACAGACTGACAAACTGGCTCATGACTGACGCTCTGAATCGAATCGTCTGCCTGATTCGGCTGCCGGTTCGCGCTGTTTGATGATTTCTGCCGTGCGCACGCGAGTTTTGCCTCTGATTTCACCTGTCATGAACTGTTGGGCCCAATGACAGCCAGTTCATTTACATTACATTACGTTTTGTCGAATCGAAGCACTTGGGTGTCCATCCGCGAATAGCCTGCACCTTCGTCGAGTTTTTTTTGTTCAAGTTTTTAGCGTGCGCAAAAAAACACAAAGCACAATTGGCTCACAGCATTTTGCTTTATTCTTTTGTGCGGCAATGGCAATGGCAGTGGCAATGGCAGTGGCAATCCGCTTTCCTTCTTTCCCTCTTAGATCAGAATTTTATTAAAATTCGTGTACTCCTCAGACTCGCATTCGTATTATTTAAGCGTATTGATTTCGACTTAGTGGAGTGTGACAATAATATGTACACTCACGCGTCTGGGCGGAAATAAATGCTGCGCTTGTTTTCATTGTTGCATTTATTTATTTCCATTTTTTGTTATAAGTTGAAGGCACCAACTTGTGCCGCAACTAGCTGCAGAATAATTACAGCTGCAGCATAGTTAGAATCCAAATGGAAGGCGTATAGCCACAGAGATGCAATCAGCGATGTAGCCAGGAGGAGCGCCAAGGCTGAGCCTGTTTGGATGATTTATTTTGGGTATATTAATGAGCCAGAAAATAGACCAAAATTTACAAGGATAATTTCATTCCTATACCCAACAAATCTGCACCAAAAGTATTTCCATTCTAGAAGAGTATTGCGAGTGCCACTGGCGTGACGACAAGTGACAATACAATTTTGTGTCAACGATTTGTGACAGCTGCATTTGCATAGTTGGCCAAATCTGAGCTGCACTTGCGTTTCAATTGAGCGGCACAAATTCACTTGAATGGCAATTGAGTTGCCAAAAAGCCGAAACCAGCAAACAAAAAAACATTTTGTAGCATTTTGTAAATGTCTCTCACGTGTAGAACGCACAAATCAAGTGGCAAAATGCGAGTGGGCGAGTCTGTGCCTGTCGGGGCATGTGGGCAGCAGAACTTATGACATGTATTGAAAACAAAATGGCTGCAAAAAGTGCAGAGGCAGAAGCAGCAGCAGCAGCAGAAGCATCTCGCTCAGCGCCGGCAAGAAATGAAATCTGTTAAATTTAGTTTATTATGCAAGTCCAATTCAATAAAAAGCAGCCATTACACGGGGCACAAACTTAGATGGGAAACACGGGAGGGGGTGGGCGAACACAGCCAAGGCAACAGTAAAAGTTGAAATTCATATTTGTTTGTTTACTGCGCCACAGTCCACGGGGCACGGAGCACGGTGCACAGGGGCACAGGGGCACTGGCCACGTTTGAGGAGCGGAGCCAGTGATCCAGCAGTGGAGTGGGCGCTTGGACTGCGGTTAGAATGATGGGGCTTCAGTGCAGCCTGGAGTGGAGCCAGTGCCAGTGGCAGTGCAAGATGTAGATACAAAACGCTGCCACTCCGCTGGCACAACTTCTGCAGTAACAATTCGTGAGCGCTCGGAGTAAAGCCTTTGACGCATTTTATTACAACACAGTCGCAATCTTGTGTTTTTTTGTTTGTTTGTATTTTATTTTTGTTTTTGTTTTGCTGTGTGGGGAAATGGTGAAGCCGTAAAGACGATTAATCATAAATAAAAGAAATAAATAAAGACGAGCAGCAAAATTGAATCTTGTCCGTACGGCTGCACACTCCGCGCCAATACATTGCCAGATCCCAGATGTCTGTCTGGCAGCACAACTGGAAAATGTTGCCGCAAAACTGGTAACTGGAAAGTGCATCGAAAGTGCCATATATATTTTGGGCAATTCATTTATACGACTTAACCATTAGCCGGCATCGTTTTTATTGGGCCAAAAGGAAGAGCTAACCCTGCAGATCAATCGGTCCTATGGCACCCTTTTGCAGGGTATGCAAAAGCAGTTGATTCGTGAGTGGCAGCAGTCGAAATTAAGCCACTTTCCGACTCGCCTGGGGGGTACAACAGAGACAGCCTCGTACTCCCCCACGGCGTACATATTGCTCAACCGCATCAAACACTAGCGGGGCCAGTGCCAGGCCAGTGCCAAGCCAATGCCAGGCCAGTCCCAGGCCAGTTCATACAAACTCAGTGGACCAGCCGAATTTTTGACTGCGGCCAAGCTCGAATTATCAATGCGGAAAGACGCTCCAAGCCCCAACCCACAACCCGAGCATGGCATGGGCAGATAGACGACTCTGGCGGGGGCTTGTGGGCAGCGTTCGGACCCTTTGTGTTTTGTTGCTTACTCCAAAGTTTGGGACCGACATTAAAGCAGCCTAAGACAGCTAAGAAGTGGCAAAGTCCGTGCTGCGACGACTACGACGACGACGACACGCTAAAAACCAAAAGCAACCTACCGATTTTGGGGAAAAAGCCACAACTGCATTGGTCCTTGGGCTGGCGATAAGGTAAGGGAGAAGTTTGCGCCTTGAAGCTGCTTTGGTGCGGTTTGTTTCGCTTCGTTTCGTTTCGTTTCGTTACGTCTCTGAGTTGTACACAAAATGCAAAAACTTTGCTGGCGCACAAGTGACTCGTAGAAATTAGCGTTAATTTCGGTTATTTACAGCCATAGTTAATCCGAAATTGAGCTGTTCCCAGCCAGATTTATTCGCTTAAAATTAAGACTGCGGCAACTATGGCAATCAAGTGTCAAGTGCCATATAGTGGCACCATCTCACCCGCACCAAAACCCCAATATAACTTTCACTGCAAGCCACGGCACACGGCCACGGCCACGGCAACAGATCAAGCAGCTTTTCCATGGCAGTGTGCCCCTTGCTAGAAAATTGTAAATTAACTCAGCACCGGCAGGCGGGAGACCCAGCCAACCCAACCCCTCAGCCAAGATTCCAAGATTATATCAAAATTGGCAACGCCAGGTAGTTGACATCGTCAACTGTGTGCGTCTGAGCACAGTGGGCTGCAATTGCTGTTCGCAGTGCATTTTGGCCGAGTTCAAAGTACACCAAGTGGCATCCACAGTGCGCGCTATATTTGACTTATGTCCGCGAGATAGTAGAGTATCTGCAACTTCACTTAGCACAAATGGGGTGATGGGTTGACTGGGTTGACTCGGTTGACGGTGTGACGGTGTGACGGTGTGATGCTGTGACGGGGTGATGCTGTTTCCGCGTCTCGTCTCGTCTCGGCTCGTTCCTGTTCGCCGTCAATGTAAATTTTCAACGAAGGTCAAAACAGAACAGAACCACCTGACTTACCTCTGTTGACATTCCGTCATAGCATTAAAAGTAATTAACATTTTCCACCGTCACGTTGTCCGCCTGTCCGCCAGTCCGCCAGTCTCTTAGTCTTTTTTTTTTGTTTTAGTTGGAATTCAGTTAAAGTTAACGGTGGCACAGACGGGTCAAAGTCTTTTTGGTTTTTGCCTTCAAAGGTGCCCAAAGGTGTCCGACATAAAATGCAATTAATTTTATCTTTTCAGCAGCAGAGCTGCTTACATTTTGCAGAATCTTCATTACCAAAATTTAAGTTCATTATCCGATGTCTAATATCCGATTCGCCCAGTGCCCATTGCCCAGTGCCCATTTCCTAGTGCCCATTGCTCATTGCCCATTGCCCAGTGTCCATTGCTGTGTGTGGCTGGTCTTATCACATGAAGTACAGCTGTAAACAAGCGACTGCCATGCACACTGCTCCTGGTGCTCCATGGGGGGTACAGTGTGTCGTCGTATTTGCTTTTCAATCACGATACAAACATTCGAATGTGTCGCAGACAATTCAGAACAAATGTTTGTCTAAAATGTGCGCACAATTGTTTGTGTGAATCGATGAGCAAGTGCTCATCGGGTGTAGCGCCCATTGTACGACGCGTAGCCCATGAAAAGCAAGTGCAAGCCTTACCTATGTGCAGCTACACCATTTACGTTGAGCCAATCCAATCCAGTTCACGCTTCTACTGCTTCCACATCGCCTTTAGTCGCCTGAGCCCTGTAGTCCTGAGTACTGAACGCTGAGCCCTGAACGCTGAGCCCTGGAGTCCTGAGCCTTCTTCATGCCATAAACGCGGGCGTGCTCCGTGCGTCAGTTTTAAGCAAAAACTAATTAAAAGTTGTGAGACATTTTTTGCCTGGTTTTGTTGCGTTTTGTTTTCGATAGCGGCACCTGCCTGTAAAGTGGTGGGCAGAGCCGACATAAATAAAAAAAAAAACACAAAAACAACACACAAAACAACAGCAACAAAAAACGTGAAAAAGTGACAACGCCACCCAAGAGCCCGAGCTGGATCCACAAACACCACTGCGTTTTGTTTATAATTTTCCATTTTACTATGACACCAGCACAGCAGTCGCATGTGGAGTGAAGAGCGGCTCCAGCAGAAGCGTAACAACAGTTGAACCGTTGAACAGTTGAACCGTTGAACAGTTGAACCGTTGCACAGGGAAAAAGATACTTTAATTTGATCATCAAATCTCCGACTCGCACTCGTCCACGTCCACATCGACTTAATATGCAAAAGTTGCCAGTTGCCAGTTGCCGTTGCCAGTTCTTGGACCTGCAGTTGCGAATATATCTCTCTTTACCGAGAAGCATTTGATGCTATGTGTGTGTGTATCTCTGCCTATATCACGGACGGGGCTAGAACACAACGAATGCCTCCTCCGACAGAACTCTGCAGAAGGAGCGGCAGTAATCGTACAAGGAATACTCTTGCCAGAATGTGCACAGCGCATGCCAGTACTTGGCTTCACACGAGTTTCATTTATGGTTGCTCATTCGCCATTTAATAATGATATTGGTGTACGGTTTGGTCGGCTGCAAGTGTATTATTTAGTGCGGAGTGCACTGCTGCCACTTTTAGCATTTTTTCTTCTGCTTCTGTTTTATTTCACTAACTTTAGCCGTCAAGCAAAAGAGTGGTCGCTGCCGTGACGCAGGTGGTAAATGAAATTGAAAATGTTTCTTTGTTCGCAGTCAGCCAGCCCAGCCAGTGAGCCACCCAGCCAGTGAGCCACCCAGCCAGTGAGCCTGCCAGCCAGCCAGCCCACAGGAGTAAGCTATCTTTTTGCTTAAGCTGTCAGATTGTTTTAACGAGCAGCAGAGCAGGTTCAAGTTCAATTCTGGAATAGTAGATTTCAGCTTAAAAAATATCGGTCAATGTAAATACTCCCTCTGCTGCTGCTGGCTGCTGTTCCTCCTACTGTTCCTGCTGCTGTTCCTGCTGCTGTTCCTCCTCCTGTTCCTCCTCCTGTTCCTGCTCCTGTTCCTGCTCCTGTTCCTGCTCCTGTTCCTGCTCCTGTTCCTCCTCCTGTTCCTGCTCCTGCTGCTGCTCTTCCTCGTATGAGTTTGAGTTTGTATATGCATTCACTCAGCCGAATTGTGACTGCAGAGAGTGACCAAAATTACAGTTTCTTTTGCCAGGCTATAAGAAGGATACAAAAATCAAAATGCTGGCCGGGCCATCCCATCCCAACACAACCCTGCCTTCCCTTTCCTTCTACTGAAAATGGGCTTAGGTGAGACTGAGGCTGAGGCATGCAAAATCATTTCGGGGTCCTAAAAGGATTTACGCATAGCTTTGGGGAAGATTTGCGTAATGAGTTTCCTGTGCAAATAAACACGCCACACAGATAAAAACATTCAGCATATGTGTGTGTGTGTGTGTGTCTGTGCAAATACATGCACACAACGCCTATACGCATATGGTTTATCCCAAAGGCAGGGCAGGGCAGGGGATAGGCAGGGGATAGGCAATTGCCAAATCTGAGGATATAGGAACATTCATTTTTGAACTTTTACTTTGAATCTGTAAGCGATGGACGAATATTCATGGCACAGGCAAAGGCAAAGACAAAGTGAAAATGTGTATGCATAAGCTGTGTACAGATGTATGTAAAAAAAAGGTAATGAAATGGCTAAAGGGTATCAATAACTTTGCTCATTGTAATGCAACCTTTCATCTATGCATTCACATATTTATATACCTCTTAATGTGTGCACTGGGATAGAGCTACCTCTGAGGCGCTGGGCACAACCTCAGCTGCTAAGCCACTCTGTGACACAAAGAGAGAGAGAGAGAGAGGGACATGCAGAAAAGACCATGAACTACTTTTCACTTCAAACATTAATCTGTAAGCCAAGTACTGAACTAAAGCCGAGTATTTAGCACACAAAGTGCATGCCCTGTGAGCAATGCAGCTGGAAAATGTGACCCAAGCAGACCAATAGACGGAGATATAGAGATAGCCTATCAAATGATATTTAATAGCTTTCCCCCCAACCCCACCACACACTAGTGACTCTTAAAAGCCATCTGTGTGTGTGTGTGTGTGTGTGTGCACATTAATATGTACTTTCATGGTACTCTCGCTCATGGTCAAATAAATATAAATACGATTTACACTTTGCTAGTGGAGTAAATTCAATTTATATTCATGCGCATTCTTGCTCCATTATTCGTAGATTTTCATAGCTCATAACTCCCATACATCCCATCCCATCCCATCCCATCCCATACACAAGCGCGCAAACGTGAATGCGAATATGTACATGCACAATGCATGCGAGTGTATTCATTCATTCATATGCATATATGTGTGTGTGTATGTATGTTTAGAGCTGTTCTGTTCATACCCGTAGTTTCGGTCTCGCCCAGACATTTATGATTTTGAACTTGTGATGCCTTTTCGTTTTCAATTTGTCACGAGCAGTGTGAAAGGTGTGCAGCCCCACCATTGCCCCATGTTGGTGCTGGTGGCTGGTGGCTGGTGGCGCGGTGCTGGTGCGGTGTGTTGCCCTGTCGCCATTGCCGCTGCCAATGGCTTCATGCTCCCCACAGATAAACGCGGGCGCGACGGGGTCGGAGAGCACACACATAGAATATTTCGATATTTTGAATATAAAGCGGAAAAGAATCTGCAGCACAGTCAGTCAAACAGCCGAACGCAATATACACTACCGCGTCTTGGATAGCAGCCATGGGTTTTATTTTCCGAGAAATTGGGTCTCTACCTTGGAAAGAGGGCAGCATTCGGAAACGAAAAGGAAAAGGAATCACTACCCGGGCGTGGGTGGGCACACAGCCCACCATTGCCAGCGCCCCATTCGAATATGTGCGGCTCGTGTGCTACGTGCTACTTGCTACGTGTTGCTAAATAAAATCATGGATTCGCTGCCATAAATACATACACACATGTATGCAGATATTTATGGTATGTCAGCATGGATATATGCATTTTTATGAGTGAATATTAAGCTGTAAAATGTAAAGATGAATGAATTTAATCAGGATAAATCATGATAGCCAACGCACATGGGCGAGGAGTGTGCAGAATGGGTCATATTAACCCAAAATACAATCCAAAATCAAATACTAGTATGCTCGCCCGTGCTCTGATTACTGCCAGTGGAAAGCAGAGCATCTACCGCCCTGCCCCCCACAACTTTGCACTCGCAGTTTTTGTTATCATTTGGAAATAGGATTTTCGCTTGGCCAGACGGCGAGACACTGCCACGGAAGTCACTTAATTTCTGTTCATTTTCCGCGTTCACAATTCATATCCGCTCGGGTTACAGCATTTCAGTGGCTGTCGAAGGACGATGGGTCCACGAGCAGGAGCAGCACACAGACTGTTTAATAGGAAATGAGTTAAGGTAGCGTGCACATACATGCATACATATGTATGTATCTATGTATCTATGTACATATGTCAAGCGAAACATCCGCCGAGGCAAGCAAATATTGCGATACAAAATTGAGACATACAGAGAAGGAGATAGAGAAGTCAACTACCGGATCGAATCGAATACTCGTAATTTCCAGGGCACAGCCAGCACGATTATTACGCTATGGCTTGTCCTTGTCCTTGTCTTGGGCTGCACACAACTATATGGCATCAAGGACTTTATTTGCTCGATATTTACATTAATGTGCGGCGGCCACAGTCAGAGCCACAGTCAGAGCCACAGTCACAGCCACAGTCAGAGCCACAGTCACAGTCACAGCCACAGCCACATGCACATCCCGTCAGAGCATGTCAGACACTTAACATAAGCTGTTGCCATATACGTATACGTATGCATATGCATACTGCTCCTGCCGATCCGCTCTGGCAGAGGAACGTAGACACAGCTACAGCTACAGCCACAGCCACAGTCATATATTTGCACTCATTCCAGCAGCCAAAGCCGCCTTAATAGTTACTGGCGGGCAAAAGAAAAAAAAAACCAAGTACGAGTTATAGAATTTGGCGAACCTAATGAAAATACAAATTGCTTCCACACATTGGCACGTTCTGTTCTCATTCACAATGCCAACACTGTTAAGCGAAAACGGCAGCGGCAAAATGCAGCATGCCGCCAGTGCCGCCAGTGCCGTGCCCCCCCTTGTGGCACATAACATACATAGATGTGTTCATTCATATGTGCGCCTCTTATAAGCTTGTTAATATGTCTGTTTGTATGTATGACGCAGCCAAACACGTCCACGCATTCATGTATGACAGTCGATTGCCATTCGCAGTCAGGAGGAGCATTCTGGCTGCCCTCGGTGCACATGGGAAATACAATTATAAAAATTTGCCCATTACACGAAAATGAAACTTAATGCAGCTTGGAACAATGCCAGCCATATGTATGCAATATGTGCTATATATTTATTTATTTTATCACATTCCAAAAACTAAAACCAGAAACTTTCGATTCGTTTTAGTTGAAAACAAACAAACAAAACAGCGGGGGATGGATGCCTTGGAGGCCTTGAGATCACTGTGAATGAATCAGACTTCTATATGCTCCCAGGATCTTCGCACTGGAAGGAAATTGCAATAAGCAGTAAGCACAAAGATATATTAAATCGAATTTACACATGATTATAAGTGAAATGTAAATAAATTTACGAGTATTAACCCCTTTGGCCCTGCCCTCCCCCCTACGCTATGCAATTCGAATACATTCTGCTTGCACACTCGAGGATTCATGGTGCATAGTGCATGGTGCATGGTTCATGGTGCTTGTTGCATAGTGCTTGGTGGAGTGAGTGGACATTCATAGCTCGTCTGAATGACAACCGACTGAATGCTGAATGCAGGCTCCCGCTCGCGCTGCCGCTCCCTGCCAACCCACTCATTCCTTTTGCCACTTACCTCTAGGGCCCTGTCATTTCGTTTCCTTTCCTTTTTGCTCCCAAACTCCCAACTGGCAACTGGCTTCTTCTCTATCTGTATCTGTATCTGAGCTTGTGTGTGTGTGTGTGTGTGTGTGTTTGTGTGGGGGGAGTCAAGGTGAGACGACCTTTATCTTCATCATTATAAGCATCTGGAAGTGGCATAATGGTGTGATAATAACATTTTTATAACGCATTTTGGTAACCGAACCGCATGACATTTTTAGTCACGACACGACAAAACGCGCAGCATTGCGTGGAGAAGCTCCTTCAACGGTGGCTACAACAAGCCTTGCTTGCATTTATGCAGGAAAAAAGAAGAGAAAAAAAAAAAAAAAAAAAAAGAAAGAAAAGAAAAGAAAAAAAAGTAATAAGTATATATACAGACATTCGCATTCATACGATTACCATGGCAGCGGAAGTGCGTAAAATCATAGAACTTATAAAGAAAAATACATACATGCATGCAGACACCATGCACACATACGTACAAATGCATGTACTTATGTCGCATGACGTACATCTTCACGTGGCTCATGGCCGTGAATGTTACGTGTGTATGTCCGTGTGTGTGCACCCATGTCTGACGCAGCTCTAGCTCTCTTTCCCTCTTGCTCTCTCTCGCTCTCTCTTGCTCTCTCTCTATGCAATTAAGGTGTTTTCGTTTAATTTCGCATTAAGCGCCGTCTGCTTGACATATTAGAACGAGCTGAGCTCGAGAAAATAAGCTAAGGGGCTGGGGCTATAAAGGCGTGTGTCTATGCTTTGATGTGTGCTCAACCGCCACCGCCCCCGCCCCCACAAAACAGTTATATTTAAAGTAATTTTACACAACATACAGTCCGGGAATATTAGCATTGGATTCCAGCCACATTTAATTGGCTTGAAATGTCAATAAGCATTTAGTAGATCAGACTTGAGGCACAAATGCAGCCACAGTTGCAAATGCCACCGCAAATACTTTGAACCTTAATCAACGTATCAATGTTTGATTTCAGCAAAATTAATTATTAATTTTGGCAGTCAGTGTTGGGTCACAGACTGGCCTGAGTGGAGCCTAATTGGTAACCACAAACGTACGGGAACGAGAATTACAAATTTATCTGCAACAGATGTGTGCCGTCAATAAGCGAAAGCTCAGATTTTTGCTGCCATTTTGCATAATTTTCAATTAAAATAAGTTTCGAGTGGGGGCGCAACATTTATGGCAACATGTAATTTTCGCTTTACTCGCATGTTGCATGCAGTTTCACGATAATCTCATTTTAATGAAAACTACTTTGGAAACTTTTTAATCCGCTCGAAAATTAAAGCGAGATTAAGCAGCATTTCAGATTGAGCGGCTGAGCGGCTGAGCTGACAATGCCAGCAGATATATCTGAGCATATATATTATTTTATTTAAGCGTTGCATATGCATCTACTGCTGCTAACATTAGTTGGGGAAGATCCCAATTTTTGGTTAAAGCACAAAAGGCTTTACTCTGGCTTAACTATCCAATGCGGGGCGGGCCCAATTTAAAATGAAATGTGGCAGGCAATTAAGCAGGCGGAATTGTTAAATTATTGCAACTTTATGCCGTGGGAAACCCCACCCCACCCATGCACCCCCACACGTAGCTGCCACTGCTGCAGGTAGAAGCCGTCCCCAGCCGCATCTTCGTGCACCCAAAACAGCACGTCTGCCGCTCAAGTTAATGAGATGTTAAAATGGAATCTCCACCAACCAACCAACCAACCAACCAACCAGCCAGCCAGCCAGCCAGCCAGCCAACGTGTTCGCTGCGCTGTGCTGTGCTGTGCTGTGTGTACTTTTTAGCTTGGCTCTCTCGCTTCGCCGCCATCTAGCTGTGTTTGCCAACAACGCAACGCAACGCAACACAACACAACGCGAAAGCCAAAGCCAACTCCTTCAGTATGTTTGCCTTTACTTTTTGCTGCGTTGTAACGTCAACGTGCTGCTGCTGCTGCTGCTGCTGGCTGTCCTGGCTGTCGTTTGCCGCCGCCTCCTTGCTATTGCTATTGCTATTGTTGCTGCTGCTGCTGCTGCTGCTCCTGTCTGCACCTGGGCCATAGGGTAGCCCTAGCCCTCTAATGACGAAGCCATTATTAATATGCGTGAAAGATAAGGCCCGCCGCCGCGCTGAAACCAAAGCGCAGACCCAATAAAATTGGTTTTTGTATACCCTGCACAAAATGTACATACATACACAGCATATAGCATCCGATATAATCACATTTGCCATGCAAAAAACAAACAAGCCCCGGCACACAAAATAAGATGATATCTTTCAGGCATACATTTATTTTGAGCATGTATATTGCGGTTCCTGTACAGTGTGTACACTGTGTACTCCACCTCTACCTCAGTATTTTTTTTTTCCCAAAATATCTTAATTGAGAGGATAAATATTATAAATATATCAGAGTTTTTCTAGGCTTGAAATCTATGCAAATCTGCTCGCACACTCAAGTTTAAATATTATCTGTTAATTGTATGCTGGGAATTACGAGGGGCAAGGCTACAATGGGAATTATCCAGTAGTGCAATAAACTGGAACTAATTGAGACAAGAAACCAGCCTCGAATGTGCAACCAGAACCCGTTTTGGTAAGCAGCCAGCGCCCAGCGTTTGCCACACGCCACACACATAATGCGCTGGGTGGCAAGGGAAGCAATTAACGCCTGTACGCGTACCCCCTTGGGGTGGCACGCTTAGGCACCCCTAGCATGTGCAAATTGTTCAGGTTTGGTTGGTTTATAATTACACACTATTATTGGGACTATTACGAGGCCTCAGCCGCCACTCGTATTGATACTTTCAGCTGGCCAGTGGGACTGTGCAGAAGATTCCACCCCTTAATGCAACCACAAAATATTTTACATAGAAATATTTTTGGGGTATTCCCTGCTCCATTTCACAGAATCTACAGGTGTGACGTCTATCTCTATTTGTTTCAATTTGCTGCGATGATATCTCAGTTGATAATGTACAATCTTTTTTGGGACTAACATTTTTTGGTGGTGGGGGGGGGCGGCGCGCCCACTCAGTGCCATTCGATGAAAACCCAATCACCCGAGGCGTACGCAATAAAAACGAATAACCGAGTGGATGAGTGGGGTTGAGTGGGTTTGAGTGGTTGAATGGTTGGGTGAATGCTTGCGGGCAGAAAACAGTTCATTTGACTTTTGTAACATAACTCGAATGTCTGGAATCACAGGAATCACAGGATCACAGGATATTCACGCATTTCCAACCCAACCCCACAAGCACAAAAATACATTTATGCATCTTTAAAGTTGCGCATTAATATTTATTTTAAGCCCCAAAAGCCAGCAACATTAAATTAATGCTCAATTCGGAATTGTTATTCAATTAGATTGGCAATTAACAAGATTCGGGCTAATGTTTTAAAGTAATTTTTTGTGCGCTATAAAACATTGGATTATAATTAGCAGACGCAAACAAATAAAAACCACGAACGCTTCACGCGTTCATTTGAATTGTGTATTTAGTTGTTAATGTTTGATTATTATTATTAACTGGCACGAGCAGGGGCAGGAGCAGGGGCACGGGCACTCATGTATGTATTAAAGTAGCTTGAAATGGAAATGGATTATTTGGCTTTCAATCTGTATTCAATCGATGCTCTGTCCTTATTGCTGCTGCTGGCTGTTTTTACGCATCTGTACGACAAATGTAATCCTTTGGAAAATTGTTTTGGCCTTTCAGCTTTCGTTGCCCCAGCGCCTGCCTGCCTGCCCTCCTGTCTTGCTTATGTCAACAATATCAAAGGGTCCGCTCCGGTACGCTTCGGTACGGTCCGGTGCGGTCCGGTCCATGCTAGTCCTCTCATGTTCAACTCCCCTCTAACTTTGACACAGACTGATTGCCTTCTGTGCCTGCTGACTGACCGCCCGCCCGTCCGCCCTGTGCCCTGTGCCCTGCCAGTCGATCGTTCGGTCGGCCGGTCGGTTGGATGGTCGCCTTCGGTTATCATCTGCCGGGCACACACACACCTGTATAAATATGCAAAAAAAATCTTCAGCACCGACAATGACAGCCCACCCATGGCCAATTGTTCTATTGTCATCATAGCAAAAGGCAACTTGTTGGGTGCCTAACACCTTTGTCGCAACACGCAAAAGGCGTCAAGCGCTGCTGCTGCTGCTGGTGCTGCTGCTGGTGCTGCCACCACAACCTGCCACTGCAGCATCCGTGGTTTAACACATACACACATGCAATACATGGCAGTATGTACACGCAGCTATCTGTGCATGTGTGGTGGGTACGTGCATAAGTTCATTTGAAGTATGCACAAACACTAAATTAACTGTCTCCATCGCAGGCTGCATACACACCATGTACAGACAGACAGACAGACAGACACCCATACAGACATACAGACATATGTGTGTGTACCATAGATATCCACGCAATTCCGTTTTGCACACACCGAGAGAGAGTCCCCTCCCTTTTCTCGCTTTTTTTAGAGCAGCAAATGTGTCTGTGGGTGGTGGATTGTGGCGCATATGCACGCCTATGTCGTTACTGTTGCAAAGGTGTTACGCAAATCAAACGATACATGCAATGAAACTGATAGCGAATTTACTTCCACACAGCAGCGGGTATTAAAGTGGATTGTAGTGGAGGGGCAGCAGCTTGGAGCACAAAAAATAAAAAGTATTCCCGAGCCACGGACGTGTCAATCTGTGCTGCAGTAAATGAAAGGCATGCCAAGTAATTTGGGGCCATTGGCCCCCATAAGTATGCCTCAAGACATATTCCATAAAGCACACACACACACACACACAAAAAGCAGAGACAACAAAAAAGAAAACAATTAAGTATTTTGGGGGTGGACAGGTGCTTCATATTTGAAAATTCTCTTAATTGTAAAATCCGCACATAATCACGCAGAGCGCTTTGTTATTATACCTATATCTCTGGGCGAAATTCTAATTAAACTGACGAAAATAATGTACTTTAGTTCTTGTGATGCTGTGCTTGCCATTGCCAGTGCCGGTGCCGGTGCCAGTGCCTGAGTGAGGTATAAATTACGTGTGGCCACAGCCAAGATTCAACCTGCAAGAGCCAAGACCCAAGAACCAAGGAGCAGCGTAGATAAGGCAAATTAAAAACCACGTCCAATGTGCCAACAATATGTCTGGGCAGCGTTGCAGCCTTTCTCCGCTGCAGCACCCAGCCAGCCAGCCAGCCAGCCAGCTAGCCAGTCAGCCAGCCAGCCAGCAAGCCAGCAACCTGGAGTGCGATGCGAATGCGGATGCGACCTAGCAAAAGGAGCCATTTGTTAGTCTGCAGCGACCACAAAATGTTTCTTTAACTTACCCAAAGTCAAATCATAATTAATTTTGTGGTCCTTGTTCATAGTTCGCCACACCACCCACCCTCCCCATTGGCTTAGCCCTGCCCATACAAATGCATTCAATTAATTAAGCAACTCTGACTCTTTAATTGGAACTTCAATGCAATTTACAATCTATTTATGTAGCTACAAACATATCCCCATATGCCTTGGCCAGTTATTTAGTGGCCTTTCGGCTGGGCATCAATGAGTACAAATTTATTGGTACGATTCCAATGGCAAAACAAAAACAAAACTGCAGGCACTCGTGCCACTCGTGCCACTTGGGCCACTTGGGCCACCGTAAAGCAATGCGATGAGCCGTTGGGCATTAGTAATAGGAACTACAATATAATACATACACGAGTGTAACCGTGGATGGGATTGCCCCCCGAGGATTGCCGGCGTATTGCAACCGAATAAATTCAATACTGCACCCGAATTGCCCGGCATGAAGTAAATGAAGCGTTGTCCAGGGAATATACTCGCACATCCATACATGCAGTATGTATATGTACCAGAGTGTGTGTATGCAAAGCTGTCTCTTTTTTTATAGTTATAGCTATAGCTTAATGTGGCTCTGCCACTGCCACTGGCACTGCCACTGCTGCTCCGTGCCCCTGCCATTGTCGTCCAGTGCCACTGCCATTGGCACTGCCTCTGCATCGATTTCAGAAAACCGTGCCAGGGGGCGCGCTTTGAAATTTTGTTAGCCGGATGGCCACGAACGCACTTTGAAATCCACAAAACATAGCGACAGACAGAGGGACAGACAGAGAGACAGACAGAGGGACAGACAGAGAGACAGCAACAGCAACAGACCGTTTTTATTGTCATGTGCTTCTGGGTCCATTGATTCCATTCCATTCGCATGACCGTCTAGTATGTCCGTGTGTCCATTTGTCCGTCTGTCCGTCTGCTACTCCCCATAGTAGCCCCCTTCCCCCTACATATAAAAAGGTAAAAATGCCTCAATTTCGTTTTTGTTTTTTTGTTTTTTTTGTTTTTTTGCAGGCGAGTCAGCCAAGCGATTGTGGGTGATGTCGGGGTATAAATGGGCTTTGTATATACATATATATATGTATATGTATATTTTTTGTGTGTTTATTTTTGCTATTGTTTTTACTCTTACGCGGGCAAAGGGTATGAAAATTTTGGTCAAACGTACGCGCCATAAGTCAGCTCCAAAGAAAAACACACAAAAGATTTTATATGCTCTATGCAGAAACTTCTTGTTTCAGTGTTGCATAGTGCAAGTTTTTCTGCAAAAGGTGTCCGATCTGATGTTACTTTCGGTTAACTCTGTGCTGCAGAAACTGAACTGAAATTCTTGCTTTAGTTTGGAATATTTCCAGGCGAAAGTTACCCCTGGATTGTGCGATTTTTTTTTTTGCTATGATTCGTGCAGCATTTCTGATTATTTTTCTGATTATCAAATGCCAATCGGTGATAAGCAGTATGGTAATGTTCGCCGGTAAACGGCTACTTTTTCGAGCTTAAAGCACATTCATCTTCATCGGCGAACATTCGGGTGCGGCAGTCCTTTCGCATTGTCGCCACAAATGTTTACAAATTTACGCCTGGCCTTAATGATTTATGCCAACAAATCTAGCCTTGTGACATTTCGGTGTGCTTAGGGCCAATAGCTAGGGGAGCATCATGCACTTCGAGAACCTGAACCAGCTATCGAACGCTGGTGGGGGGGTGGAGGCTGCCGCTGCCTATCTAAGGGGCAAAAACAACGATGCACACCGATAGAGTCGCCTGCAGCAACAGCTACAAAAGATTTATGTCGTCTACGCCGAGCCGCCCCGCTTTCATTCCCCGGCCCCGGCCACGGCCCCACGTACCCCGGCCCTGCCATGAGAGACGGCTTGTCTGGCACACGGGCGAAAAATACGTTGAACCAAACTAAACCGAAAAAAACAAAATAAAATAAAAGAAAAAAACGAAGAAAATGATGAATTTCCATACTTTCACGTATTGCTGCCTTCCTGCTGTAGCCGAAGCCGAAGCTGGGACTGGAACTGGAGCTGGCGCTCGTTCTGTCCAGCCAATGGCTCTGACAGCACTAGCAACAGTTCAAAGGTGCGCACTCTATGTGGCAGCAGCAGCAGCAGTACCAGCAGCAGCAGTACCAGCAGCAGGGCGAGCAGAGCAGAGCAGCACAGCGCTCTCGACATCGTCGTCATCGTGCATCGCATCGTCATGCCCCAGCGCAGCAAGAAACTAGCAACACAAGAGTTCCGTTTCCCCTCCAGTATGCCATGGCGCGGCGGGGCACGACACGGCACGGGCACACGGGCACACGAGTCGCGTGGCTCGTGTCAGTGATTTTCCCGACGACAATATGGACGAAGACTGATGCTGCTGCTGCTGCTGCTGTTGCTGCTGCTGCTGCAGTGCCATTGTGATGCGGATGCGTTGTGTTGCTCCGCTTACTCTCCCACACACACATGCGCAACGGACACACACACACACACACACCCATGCACACAGAACGTATACATATACGTATACGTATACGCGCTTGTGTACATATGTATATGTATACACAACAAGCCCGTATACCGTACAACGTACAACGTATAGGTGACTCGCCCTTACTCGCCCACTCGATTTTGGGGGTTGGAAAAGCATCGCGTCGTGCTGCCTGGCTCTGGCTCTGGCTCTGGCTGTGGCTGTGGCTCTGGCCTGGCCTTTCTCTTGCCCTGCAAAAAGTTTTCATTATAAACGAGAAAACAGTTGATGGTTCATTCGGTTCGGGACGTTCGAAGCGGAAGTATATGCCAAACGGCTAAACAATCAATTCAAATTTTTTTTTTTTTTTTTGTATATTGCCAACGCTGGGATCGCGTCAGCCCATCGGTGTTGCTCCAACAATTATTTCCAAAAAAATGTTAATGTTAATGTTTTTTGGGTTTTCGTTTTTAAACAAATTGCTTAAACAGTTTTGCTTTGAATTTTTTTTTTTGAAAGTGCCATAACTTAGTGCCAAACCGAAGAATTAATTCTTTTCGTTTTTTTTTTTTTTGGTTCGAAACAACAACCAAAAAACTTATGTGCATAAATAAGTTTGTACCCAGAATCAAAGATTTTGAGACGAGCAGCTGTTGGACAATAAGTGGCAGTAAAACCCTTTGGACAATAAGTTAAGTCTCGTATATGCAAGGCGATGCACCCACCGGTAAGAAATCTGACCACTCAACAGAAATAAACGCGTAAACAAACAAAATATTGTTTGCACAGCAGAGTAAGTATGTGAAACGTTTAAGCCATTTGAAACCAAAAAGGGCATATATTGAGCTCGTTGGTAAGACATAAGGTAGGATTCTATAAGGGTCTACCCACCCGAACCTGGGCTGGTAACAGGTGTCCGTGAGAAATGCTCGCATTGCGGTTAGTCCGCCGGCATATTGTGCCGAAATTGTAACCACATATACTTGGTGTCACAAGCTCTTAAATATAAATGAATTACATTCTTGTCAGTTAATACAAAAATAAGTTTTCAGTCCCGCGCATGGGTAACAAAATTAATTTTAGCTAAAGAGATTTTAAACTACGAAAAAAGTCATCAAACGAAAGCTACCAAATAAGTAGCATTTCTTGAAGTTAGATCTGTGTTCATGTGTGCATCAGTTGGCCGTAAGCTTGTTTGACTATCCCACAAGTCAGCGGATTTCAATACTCTCACGAATCCTTCGGGGCGACAAGCTACCCCCGAACACTGGCTGCCTGCCTGCTCACGGCTATGGGGCTATGACTTACACGACTTAAAGCCTCATGTAAGATTATACTTACACTGCACACGTGTGTGTGTCGGTGAGTGTGTGGGTGTGTGAGTGTGTGCTTGTAAATGCAAATTACTCACTTAAGCTAATCCCAGAGCTATCGTCAGAAAATGTTGCCATTTTAGCTGGCTGCCAGACTATGAAGTTGCCTTCCGTGTGGATACATTTTCGATCAGTTAGATCAAGTTGTACACTAGTGTGCAGAGACCTGTTTTGGGGGCAAGAGTATGACCATTCATGACCAGCTAAGCGGGTGTGTTTTATTCAACGAGCACAATGAGCAGCGGCAACTGAGCTTTTTGAATTGTACCGCTCTTGGGCTTTGTGTATGGTCGTTCTTGCCATTGAAGCACAATTAAGTCGCGTTTGGTCGACACCAGCCAAGCAGCGAACCAAGCCGCCAGTCAAACAAACAGTCAACCAGCCAACCAGCCATCCAGCCAACCAGCCCCAGCCATCCCGTCCATCGAACTATATCTTTGTCCACTGTCACGGTCTATTGCCTTCGCAATACACTTGCACCGCATTTAAATTGCAACTTTTTGTGTCCATAGGCAAGCGCAGGGCAATTTGTATCAAAAAAAAACAAGTATCTATACGGTTGAATATACAAAAAACATATACATATACACACACACACATATATATACATATATATTTAAATATGTGTATACGCTATATGTGAGAGAGTGTGGGAAAAAAGAAGGTGGGATTGGGCTAGGGATTTGTTGGATAGGGTGAGGCTTTAGCTTTGCATCGTTTCCGCTAATGGGGTATATTTGGCATAGACAATGTATGTATGTCACGGCTAAGTCGGTGACACTAAAATATACATATAAATATACACATAAATATACATATAAATATACCAAATATACAAAATTATATAATAAAAATTCATTCATGTTTGGATTTTGTTACCCATACGAAAATTTGACTTGTGCCTGCCAGCACCTCTTCAGCGACAATTACCTCTGAGCACCTCTTCAGCGACAATTTGCACCGCTAGCAGCTCGCATCGAGCCCAAATACCCTAAATCTAGGAGGCAGCAGCACCAGATGTTGCTGCCTTCTGCCTTTTTAGTTCTGTAATGCAGTTATAATCATGTTTATGACGATAGCTGATGATGGCATAACAAAAAGTGGCGTTATAAACAAAACAAAAGTGGCAGACAGATAGACAGGCAGAGAGACAGAGAGACAGGGGGACAGGGAGACAGGGCGACAGAGGAGACAGGGCGACAGAGGAGACAGATATGCAGACAGACACAGACATTTTCGTTGGTGTCTGTCTGTCAAGCGAGCAGTAAACTTGACTATTGATACAAAAGCGAGTGATAAATGTACAACAAGATGGCAAGTAGTTGTTGCTGGGTGCCGGAAATGTGCGTGTTACAATACGGCATGCACACACACACATACTCAAACACAAACACTCGAACACTCCGCTGTGACTGTGACTGTGACAGTGCGACGACAGTGGTCGCTACGGTTGCTTCAACTTCCGCTTCATATGTTGGCTGTTTCGGCGTGTGTGGGTGTGTGGGTGTGTGTGTGTGCGTATAAGTGTTTGGCCGCAACAAAGAGGTTTCACAACATCCGCCGTCACATCCGAATCGGCATCCGCTAGCAGCAGCAACAGCAGCAACAGCAACAGCAGCCGCAGCCGCACTACCCAGTAGTCGCTTGTACTTTATCAAATGAAGTAGAATAAACTTTACGCAATTTTAACTCCTATTCTTGTTTGCGTGCCAAGAGTACTCCCATCTCATGCCTGTGCCGCCTTGTGCATGCTTTGTGTCCTGCCGCTACCTGTCACAGATCCTTGCTGTTGCCTTCGAATGGGATTTTACGTGGTGCTGGTCGTGGAGCTAACTCCAAAATAGATACACAGTTTATGGTTCATGTTGGATTATGCTTAAGTAAATTCCTTCCATTAAAAGTGCAACATTCGGTAGGCCACACTTGTTGCATCATTGCGCCTGATTAAATAATCCCATAATATTTTTGGCAAAATCTATGCCACAGAGCCCTTCTATGGACTCCTCGTATAGGTATAACTGCATTATTCATATGCTGCTTGCGCTTACGTTACTCTAAACTTAATTTTTGCTTTTAATTTTTGTGTTGCTTATGGGGGCGGGATGCAGGGCATTCAGTTGCTAAAAGGCCAGCCACTTCTTCCGCTCCAGCTACGAGCATTTTGTAGCAATATCACTACATGCGTTGCGTTACCTCTAAACTGGGCGGGCAAAGGGCCCGGCCCGTCCCGTCCCGTCCCGTCCCGTCCGTGGCTACGTGTGGCTGCGGCTCTGGCTGTGGCTGTGACTGCGGTGGAGGCGCCAACTGGAGTCTGGAGAGTGTTCGTTTGTGTCGTTTTTAATATAATTAGGCACTGTAAATTGCATTATTTTATTTTTGTATTGGAAAACAACAAACAACAAACAAAAACAGCAAAAGCAACAGCAACAGCAAAAGCAAATTGGTTGTCACTGCAACATCATTGTTGTACGTTGACTTTACGTCCAATAATTCGATTTATATGCTGGGCTTTTTACCAAGCAAAAGGCAAAGGCATCGGCATCGGCATCGTCATCGGCATTGGCAGCAACTGCAACCCGATCAATGGGGGACGTACGTCGACCACCCTTTTATGGCACTTTGAGTGCATTAGATCCAAATTGGCTGGCAGCAAACTTTATTATTGCGGTTGAGTACGGGCATGCACGGGTATGTATGCATGTGCACACACACGAACGTCCCTTTTAGCGACAACTACGAATATATGTATTTACAGTGTAAGGTACAAAACAAAACAAAAAACAAAAAAATAAACGTTTTAAAATCAACGCAAAGGGAAGCTGCAACCTGCGCTAATGCACAACATGCAGGCAGGCAGAAGACAAACAGTGACAGTGGCCTCCCATTGGCTGCCGCAGAATAATGCAGTTAAAATCGGAATGCCGTGACAGCACAAGAATAATAAAATAGGAATATAATTTATTAGCCAATGAAGCTTTTAGCGGTGCACATAAGCGCATTTTATGCTGAATTTATGCAGAATTTATTTACAATTTATGCACTAAGTTTCTCGTTAATCCAGCCAACATCTTTACAGATGTTTAATGGTGTCATTTTTGGTTTGGTTGCGTTTGCAAATCACTCGATGCCCACCAGGCTTGTTTATGTATTGCGCCCTGCAGCTATGCACCAAAGTGGAATTAAATGTTATCACTTTGCAAAATTGGTCATTGGCAAGTGCTAATATGGGTCTAACCCAAAATACACACAATCTTTATATATACATGTATATGCGAGCTGTATGTGTGTGTATTTTATTTACATGAGGCAGACAGGCACAGACAGGCAGAGGCACAGCCACAGCACAGCAACATCTTCAGAGCAAAAGCAACCCCCAATTTACAATTGGGGTTGGGGGGTTGCCGCCCGTGTAAATTGTAATATGATTTTGCTGCTCGCACAACTGACGCCCAAGAAAGTGGAAAGACAAATACCCCGAAACCAAAAGTCGTGTCCTGCAAACATCGTTTTCGGTTTGATTGCCCCACCACTGGCAGTGTTAGCTGTTAACAACATTTCTATACCTATACCCCAGCAGCCACACTCCCCCACCCACACCACACTCCCACTCCGCCCCAGCATCGTTGCTGAGTCCTGAATCCTAGTGTCTGATTCTCTCGCCTGCCACTGCCACTGCCACTGTGAGTGCCTCTGGCCAGAGCGCCTTTAGGTCTCTGACTGGATGGCTGCTTCATGGTGTGACTTGGAAAACTTCTTGGGCTTTTCATTTTACGGTTGAATTATGGGAAGATTTCAAGTTTAAAATGTACAGAAATGGACAGGAAGTGTAGCAGGATTCTCACCTGCCCATATACATACATATATAAATACATGCATACATATGTACGAGTGTGTACATAAATTAGTTTGGTTTCATCTACAAAGTTTACTTCACCAATAAATTACATCTGTTTCTTACAATGTTTTTAATCAGCTATCAAACAATTGAATTTACAAATACAGCGGGGGCGGGGGGTATAGGAATTTAGTTACCAAATATTACAATTTTATATTAAATGAGAAAATAACTTTTGGAATTTAGCTATCGGTATTTGCAACTGGGAGGGCAAGTAAATTGAGTTCCCATAACCCATTAAAACACTCCGCGCAGGCAGGCAACCACAAAAACCAAGTGAACGAGATTAATCATATAACATAGGAGCGCAGTTTGTGGCAAATTCAATTCTTGTGCCTTAACAGAGACTGTCAGGTATTTTACGGTTGATATCTTGGACTTAGCGCACTCAAGCGGCATATTAATGATGGATGTGCCCATTGAGAGCTCTGTTTCCGACAATGATTCACAGTCACTGTCATCACTGTATATTTCACGGATAGATATCACCCGATGCTCCGAGCGTACTCTCATCACCGATGACTCTGGCATATCAAGGCATCGCGCTCCTTCATGGTGAATGTCATCGGCCGATCGTGAACGACACATCAATTGTTGAGCTGCGGCCGTAAAATTGTGTAACTTGACGGCAATGTTCGGCTTCTGGGCATATTTTTGTTTCTGTAAAAACCCCAATGGTGCCAATGGAAATTTTGGCAAACTGTTTAGTACTGAAAACTTACCAAGAAGCGACTCATGTTGGCCTCGAATCGGGATTGAGCAGCATGCGCTTGTGGCTGTGGCATTTGGTGCTTAGCCGCGTCTGTGTTTAAGTCTTTGCCACTAACTATAATACGTTTGCCAGTTAGTTTTGCGGCTTGTATGGCTTCACCTAGCTGGATCATTGATGGGTCAGTCAAGTTGATAATATTATCGTTCAGCCGGCTCTCAACATTTGGACCAGCTGGCACCACTTTCAATGGACAATGATGAGTTGTGAGCCCATTTCGTAAAGGTAATTTGATTGGGCGAATAGTTATTTTTGCATTCGGAGTTCGGCGCTGTTGATTCTCTTTTGTATCATCTCTGTTTATATTCTGTATTTTTTGCTTGGCGCTAGTGAAGGCGACCTTGCTGCATCTATCAAGAAAACAACGATCAATTTGGCTTAAATGGCAAACAAATGTACGCGCGAATTTTACAAGTTCTTAGTTGCTTACAAGTTCAGAAGCATCTTGGGCTTATTGGCGTCTATCGTTTATCGTTTCTCTACGTTTCTCTACGTTTGTTGAATATTTGTGAAGTCAGCTGTGAATACTGTGAGCTCTGATGTAAGAATGTTAATGCCGAGCATACTATCAACTAACATTTGAATTTTTACGCAGTTTGAGAGCGCTCAAGAACTCAACAAACAACTATCTACTATAAGACTTTTAATTTTTCCAGAGCCAATTAAATTTAAAATAATCAGAAAGATGTCTTCCAGTGAGATAGTTTATGAAAAAAAGAAAGATACCTTAAGCGAACAATTCATTCAAATATATATATATATACCCTTAAAGAGGGTTTTATTCTCATAACAGAACAGAAGGAATCATACCACCCATAAAGTACATATATTTATGATCAGTTGCTTTGACTGTCTGCATATATAGAAACTGAGCAGCAAATATTTTCATCTCCAGACAGAAAATAATCCCAAAGGGTAAATAATCTTAAATATCTAAAAAGCTTATCTCTGAGATTCTCTACGCACATAAATCAACGAAATATTTTACATAGTTTTCTTTTATTAAGCGCCCAGATCGGATCAATTTATCACATAGCTACCATGTCGTTTAAAAACCCAGATGTAAATTTATTTTCAATCCAAGTTTAAGAGCATAAAGACTTCGGTACTCCAAAGTTAGCTGGCTTCTGGTTTTTTAGCAAATTTACTTTTTGTTTTCGTTTTTTTCGCTTTTTTTTCGTTTCTGTTTTGCTGTTAGTCGCTTGATTCACGCTCTCCTGTCCTGTCCTCTACCCGCAGGATGAGCTGTCTGCATTTTATAAGCAGTAAAACAGACAGAACAGTAGCCGGGTCGGGCCGGGCCGGGCCGGGCCGCGCTACGACTGTCGGCTTAAGTGCCACCCCGCCTCCGCGTGCTGTGCGCACAGAATTTCCTTCCTTCCGTTGAAAGTAAATTACATTTTATTTGATTTTAAGTGAATTATTTACTTGCTTGTTTTTGTCGCTGCCACTCAACCAGCGACTATATCCATATTTCAATACGCTTGCAAATAGTATTTGAAGATATCCAAAACTCATCATCTTCATTTCAGATTTCAGCCTACGCTCCGCAGTGGTACCCATGATGACTACCTTCAAAGAGAAGTTCGATATTATATTTAGTATTATATATGGTTTGGTATAGCTATAAATCTTATTCGCATGCTTTCAGCAAAACAGAAAAATTACCCACAATAGACACATTTTCTACACAGTCTAAACATTGCAAGGATAATCTCAGCAGGAATGTCTTCATTGACCACTGATTTTTATACAATAATCTTCAAAGCAATCATGAGCAAATGATCTTTCAAATATGGAAAGAAGTGTGAAGCTTTCTGCCATGGAAATAAATCCAGCGCCTGGCCTAGAATTGCAACGATCCATGCAAACACATTGTTTTTTATGTGGGTAGATTTTTCGTATTTTGATTATTTTCTTTGCATAACCCTGACACTTTGGTTTTCGCTTAGTAATTTGTTTTTTCATCATTTCTGCTCCCGGGAAGAAAACAAAATAGTATTTTTGGGAAAGGAAAACCTGAGAATGGTTTCATATGCATTTCGTTCTTACGGAATACCGAAACCTTCTGTCTCTGGCCCATCATTTGTACACAATACACAATATTATGCATGATAATTCCAACACTTGGCAGCTGTTCCTACATTTCAAATGGTATCTATATTGAGAGGCGTACTATCTATTTGCATCCGCGTTAAAATCAAAGTTTTTTACTGAACGAAAATATTTATTCCGAAGTTTTTTGGGCGAAAAATCCACATTGAAGTCGGGTTTCGTTAACAGCGGGCTGTTATGAACAAATCCACAAGTTCGTTGTCGACGAAACCTGCATGCTGTGTGGAGAAACAACAAATGCAACTAAAAACTGTGACTTAAAAATAATAAATATGTAGCTTAATGAAAATGCATAAGTAAATTTGATATTTGCTGCCAAGGGCTGGAATGGAATAAAATAAAATATTTATGTTCATAACTTGGGCATTTTTCAATCACGTAATTGTAGGTAAATAGGACCAGCAGCGGATTGGACCTTCATTTCGGTATTTAGGCAACCCACTAAGAAATGTTTGAGAAATTTAAGAGACATATTTTCCATCATTATTAATAACATTACGAAGGATGGTCACTGATAAAAGTTATTCCACAAAGTCTCTCAAACACAGCAAATATATATTGTAAATATTTTAAATGCGTGTACGTCAGATGCCTCCACGGATTTAATACAAATCAAAACTGAAAACTGCTTTTTATATAGAACATTTTTTTGTATATTAATTTTAATTTGAACTTAATATTTAATTTGAAATATAATAACCAAAAAATAAAGTTAGTGAACAGGGATTTTGTGGCGTGTACAGCTATCAGGTATTACTTAGACATGGATTTGCTAGAGGCGATGTAGACCTTGGGCTTGGAGTAGAAGCGGATCTCCCCATCGACGATGTCCAGCTCCTTGTCGATCTCGGCCTTGCGGGTGCGCACCCACAGGCTCTGTGAGGTGATGGGCATGTGATTCACCTCACGGATGAGGCCATCATAGCGCTTCTGTGCGCTGTTCAAGTGGCTAAGACGTTCCTGCTCCGTGAGCAGACTATGGCCGCGTGGGCAGTCCGGATCCGGTGCATCGGCAATCTCCTTGGCCGCAGCGGCGGCAGTTTGACGCTTCTTCTGCTCCAAATAACGCGGCAGACGCAATTGGTCGCGTGAGCCCAGCTTGTGCTCGCGGCGTTTCGAAGCAATCGATGTGGTGCTGGTGGCATTTGAGGCCACTGTGGCCACTGTAAAGCGGCTGCGGGCACTCAGAGGTGCCTCCTCATCCGAAGCGACTTCGGTTTTCAGATCATCATCGGGTAAGTCAATCATGTTCCAGTCATTCATCTGTTTGCGAGATGAGTGCAGCTCCCCCCCGTCTTCGTTATTATCGTAGTAGCGACTGGACAGCATTGATTCAGCATCGAAACTGCATCTAAAAGAGCCAAAATATGTTGGGCAATGCTCTATATATATGATATATATTTTGGAATATCTTTTCTTACTTTTTTAGGGCATTTGTGAGATAGCGCTCATCGGTGATATCCTCCGTCTGTGTGGCTACGCTCGTGGCGCTGCGTTGTGTGCCGCAAGAGCTGCAGTATTCTGAATAATTGTCCTGCGACTGTACTAAATCTTTCTCCGGTTGCTCCGACGGGTCATAGAACGCAGTATTGCGCCCTTCCAAGCCGCCAAACTGTTCGCCACACTCTGAATCGGCCGCACCCGATTGCTGATACGAACGCGAGTTTTTACGGCTGCTTTTGGCCTGGATTTTGTTACGTCTGGCTACGGGTGCCGGTGGGGCTTTGCCTGATTTCGAGTCTAGCACCTCAGAGCCCGCACGGCGCATAGTGGGCATCCATGTGGGACGCACTGGTTCCTTGGCCGCCAGCTTGTCAGTTGTGGACTTCTCCAGCAGGCGCAAGCTCAATTTATTCTCCTTGAGAAAATTGCGACCCCGCACAGATCGCGGCATTGACAAAATGCCTTTCAGCGTGGGTATCGGACGAAATGGTGGGTGGGACATGATCCGACGGCTGTATAAGAACACTAATTGCGGTACCGAATATATATACAAATAAATAAATATTATTGGGAAATAATGAAATTTGTTTGTTGTTAGTTAGTCGAGCTGCGACGTCGAATGTTTTGAGTTGCTGATGCTCGATGACAACCAAACATCAAAAGCACACTTGTATGTGTTTTTAGTAGCATAACAAAAAGTTAGCCAGAATATATATTTTTGCTTACATCCTTCAAGCCGTTCGCTAGATTTTTGCTAAATTTTTTGCTATGCAAATAAAAAAACCTTTTGAAAATTTAAACTTTTTTATTATATTTTTTTATTATTTTTTTGTTAATTTTTAGCAAGCGAAACGCCAGAACTAAAATGCTCATATATTGAAATCATTGAAATGTACTTTCTAAAAGCATTTTTTAATCTTTCAGTCACAACCAAACAACTAAACAAAAATCATATATTTCCAAAAAAAATTAAATAATTCCAAATTTACGTAAAATTTACTTTGGCTTTAGCGGGGCGAAACTTGATAGTTCGGAAGTCACACAGGTGGAAGTGGACAATGGTGAATCAGTTCCTGGGCCTGAGCATACGTGGCTCAACAGCAGCAGCAGCAGCAGCAGCAGATCGCGGCAGGACAGCTATCCCACGCAGATGCAGCAGCAGCAATACCAACAGCAACGCGAACAGCAATGCTAACAACAACAACAATAGCACCAACCACAGACGCAGCAGCAACAACACCAACAACAGACGCACTAGCAGCAGCAACAACAACACCAAAAACAGACGCATCAGCAGCAGTAGCAGCAACAACAACAACAACAATAGACGCAGCAACAGCAACAAAATCTGCATCAGAGCTCCAGTCCCATTGGAAAGGCGATTTGGTGAAGCAACAGCAGCATCAGATTCCGCAGGTCCTTCCACAAACACTACGGAACCCAGCTGCAGCACCATCCGCAATGTGGGACCGGAGCCCAATCTGCTGTGTGGTATTCTCTGTCTGATTAATGAGCTGTGCTGCGCCAGCGCTGCCTGCATCTGGCACAGTGGGATGTGAGGAACCTGGTTCAATATGTATCAAAATATATATATAACATTCGGGGCAAATACCTGAAGGGCCCCGTCAGGCGGGTGCTGCTCCGCCAATTCGATCCATGGGCGGGCTGGTCTGGTCGGACTTTTACCTGGGACTTTCAGCCTTCCTCGCTTAGTTTGTGGAGGCGTACGAAGCTGCTGCTGCCACCGCCGGCTGAATTCACCTGCTGTACTAGAAGTTTACCATAATTTTGTATAATTTCAAACAAATATAATTTTGAATAAACCAAATCCTAAATCTACGCCAACTTATCGAAAATTGTATCAATACAAAATTTGATATCTGTTTGAGTTTTAAGTGGGAAAACAGGGTAGCTAGGGCCAATAATATTGTGAGAACTTCTCGCAAACCTATCCGCATCGAGGACGGATTAGTTTAACGCTAGCAACTATAGTAAAATTGTTCATAAGAAGCAGAATAAAGCAACAAGGAAGTGTAAATATTTACATATTTGTACTACGCTTTTGGCGCATCTCTCGTGAGCTCAGTCTGAAGACGCCATGGGAGGAGCATCAAGAAGCAGGCAAGGGCAGCACTCACACGCACACGCACACCACGTAAGATTCCAGAGCAAACCAATTTTGTTTTCCATACGGATTTGCATGTTATAAAAGAACATTAAAGTTGAACGAACGGCGGTGCTAAAAACAATAAAACAGTGAGATAAAAAATCGATAAGATGTTGGAAACAGGCGAGGACGCGTAACAAAAACTTCAGCAAGTTGCGGATATTAAGTGAAAACATATTTGTGTGTGCAGATATACATGCTTAAAGGAGTAGGTATTACGGAGTATTATTATTTTTGATGCGACTCACAGAAGGAAGAATCTGTAACACCTTTCCGTAAACTTGGCCTGCAAGAAATTATTAACTTTTATTTTGCCAATCTATCCCATCCCATACGAGCTCGTTCCGGGATCCACGACTCATAGCATCTACAGCTACATAAAGATATGGGGTTGGAACTTCTCTCTGCTTTTCTTTGTTGTACTTTTCTCTTTGGGAACTTGCATGCTCAGATCAAAAATTCGTACACAGTGTTTGTTGGTTTATTGTTGTTATATCATATTGGTAGTTTATTTAATTGTCATTTACAATAGTTTGGAGACCGAACGATTTGTTTTTCCAAGTATTCATAAGCTTATAAAGTTTAATTTCGGCTTAATGTTATCATGGTTAATTTTATTGGCAGACAGTCGATTATAGAATCGCCTAATACAAATCTTTTCCGTTGAACAAAGGCAATCATAAAATTCATTCTAATTTGTTTTGAGAGTGATTTTCTTTTTTTGTTTCGTTTTGTTTCAATAATCTTCATTGATGTTTGTTTTAAGGTATTCAAAGTGTTTTTTTGCTTGTGTTGTTTTGAAATTCTTAACAATATTGTTTTTGTTGCTGTTTTCTTTTTGTTTGCTCACTGTTATTCCAGTATTTGTTGTTGTTGTTGTTGTTGTTGTGTTGTTTTCCATCGGGTACACAGACTAATGTCGACAAACAACATAATTTTACGTATATGCTTGTATGTATGTATGTTTAGTTATGTAGTATATATGTGGGTATGTAAGCTTTTAATGTTTAAACGTAAAAACGAGTGATTGCATATGTATACAAATGTGTCTATACGCTCATACAACGCTTAACGGTCTAATTGTTCAACGGCAACTAGACTTGAAGACTTTCAGCGAATCAATAAATGTCCTTTAGATTGGTATTCAACTAGGCAACAAATAAAAATACAAAAAAAAATAATAATACAAAATAATTCCAGCTACTACGATATTTAAAGAAAGGGAAGGTAGGTAGCCGAGTCCTATACCCTTTCAGATCGGTTCATCCTATGGCCAAATTCGATGTTTCGACTTATAATGCCTGCCGTTAAACTATCTACAGAAAGATCTGATCTGAGCCAAATTAAGGGTACAAGTAAAAATAAATAACTAAACTAAAGCTTCAATACGAGACTCCATGTGTTCATAGGAAGTGCCTTTCGATTTGACTAGAATAATAAACATCTACGAATTGCGGTTAAGCCAGGTATGAGTGTATGAACGAGAGTATACAGACACACTGAAGTGCATATATATGTATGTATGTATATCTGTTTATATTATGTTTGTATGTTTATATGCCAGTATAAAAATTAACTTTTTGATGTTTGTTTGTTTGTTTGTTTGCAGCTTATACCACATCGTGTTTTGTTTTGTTTTTTTTTTTTTTTTTCAGAATAAGAAGTTAATAATATGTTGGTATTATATGCATGTATACAACTGCATTTAGATAACATGTTTTTGGGGGAGGGGGAAATGAGAAATTATCACTGATCATCTATGTGTTGTATATTTTACCATGGTTTCCACTTTCTCATATCGGCACTAAGTTCCTCGCAGTGTTTTTCATAGATTTCTTTCTTATTGATTATAGTCATTCAACATACTAATTTAAAATCATATACATACATAATATTTATTTTGGTTTTGACTTTTGATGTAATCTTTTTTTTTTTTTTTGTTGAAATAATAATACGTTTGAAACATCCATACCTTCGCAGAGGGATCAAATTGTGCTTAAGCCCAATTTGCAAATCGGTTTATGTTTCCTTCAAATATCAAAGATTATTAGATTCACATTTTCAAGATCGTATTGAATTTAAATGGGGAAGAGACAGTTTAGTGACGTTTTTTTTGTATCCCCTGGCATTTTGCTCTTATCGCAGTGGTGCTGCTGCCTCACTCAATGTCGATAGTAAATAATTTTATTGAGATCTGAAAGTGTTCGATATTCTTCTTTGAGCAACTCTTCTTTCCCTTTTTTTTCTTTCTTTTTTTTTTTTTTGTTAGATGCTATATACTATATACGCTATAGTGCTGCTATTTCATCAATTTTGCTTAGATGGGTCGGAGTAGGGGGGAGAGGGGCAGAACTTTTTCAAAATCTATGGGTCATTAATTTGATGGTAAATATTCTAGCAGTGACGGGTGTTTCTGATAAGAACTATTTTTCGATCAATCTGCTTCGACTAATTGTAAATAAGAATGAAATTCCATAGAGGAAAAAATACAAAGGAAAATTTTGAAATACTATGATTCGAAGGAAATGTGTCTCTTCGCGAACACAAAAAAAAAAAAATCCCATATTTTTTCTGACTGGGGGGATTTACTGCATTCACTGCATTCACGATTTGAATTAACCAAATAGAATAAGGCTCAACTATTAGTTGATAAGATAAATATATCTATTAAATATTGAACAATAATAAGCTTATTTCCTTAATTAGATCTGTCTTTTAACTAACATAACCACTTGAGCTTCTGTATTTATTTTCGAACATTTCTATATTCTAGTCAAAGGATCAAGTGTTGAACAGAGTTTGTTTTGGTCTTGTTTCCATCTACAGCAAGAGTGAAGTTCAACTATAGTTTATATTGTTTTAGCTCCGTGTGTAGTGGTGCCTATGTTTTTGGATTTGGATTTTGGATTTTGGATTGCAATTTTGTGTCAAATTTCAAATTTTAAAATGATATTTCAGAAACCCGAGTTATACACCTACTCTTTACTCTTTTTACTATGAATAAGTAAGTATTTTGTAAAAATTCTTATTTGAAAATCTAATGTAGACAAGCATTGTTATTAAATTGTTTGTTTTTTTTTTTATATATATATTAGTATATTATTATTTTAAAAAATGTTCGTTTTTGTTTTGTCGTCTAAAGATTTTTCCTGATTATATTAGCTGTTTGCTGCTGTTTTCTTTTTATAACATAGAATATTTAAGAATGGATAAAATGCAGCTATGCTGGAAGTACTAGTAAAATTTAGTATCACAGTATTTTATATAAGATCAACTTTTGTTTTATAAGGTTTATCCATTATATGCTGTATTTTATGCAAATATTACTTATTTAATATATATGTATGTATGTCGCCACATAGGTATATGTGTATATATACTATATATATATCTATATATATATGTATATATAAATATATAAACAAGTAATGCAGAAAATCGAACGGAGCGTTTTGCATTCGCGGCTACCAAAAAAGCTACAAAACAAACTATGTAAACCTATCGGAAAATACTCCCAGATTATACATGAATCGAATCCCTTTTGAAGTACATAAAGTACAAACAAAAATGTATATATGTGTGTATATATTTTGTTAACATGGAAATACTCACATAATATAAGGCAAGTCAAGGAAACACAAAATTATTAATATATATTCGCATATACACATTTCCTTTAATTACTCATTACTCATACTAATTCATTCTATTCGTACATGCAAGAGAGTTGTTGTTAAACAATTGTTTTGTGGTGGATAAATCGAAGAGGAAAGCCGAGTGGGGATTTTACTGTGTTGCGTTACTGTTGTATTCAGTGTGTGGGTGTTGTGTGTGTCCTGCTCTAACCATCATGTGATACTCTTCTGTTTTGTGTTTAGTGTAGTTGTATTTGTATTTGTTAAGCAATAATTTGTCGTTCAAGCCTACTGGAGGATAGGAGATATCTATGTATTGTGGGCACGGCCATTTACCATTTAAGATTATTTCAAGCTATTTGTAGTTTAAAAATACGTGTGTAAATTACGTTATTGAATGTCAATTGCGCCTATTGAAATTCCTGAAGTACATTTTCACAATGCACTCTCATACTATATGTATGTCTCTATATACGGTATGGCTATATATGGTATGGTTATGCACATGCACATGCACATAGCAATGTCATCAGACTGCAAATTTTCAAACTGTGTGTTTACGAATTTGTTCAGCAATAAGTATCTCAGTAATATGTAGTTTCAGGGCCCATAAACGAAACCCTCTGAGAAATATCATCAGCAACTACTGATTGGAAGATTGGAAGTAGAAGTATATAGCTTACAAAATTGTAATTATTGAATTTCTAGAGACGCATGAGTGTGAGTCTACAATTACTGGAAGTTTTTATTTGGAAGCAGTGATGCTCAAAAAACAAAACAAAAATCACAAGTTGTGGTAAGCAGCTGCATTGCATTTGCGTCCCTTACATTGGGTAAATAAAGTGTCCCTATGGTTGAAAACAATGAGACTAATAGCTTTATGCTTACAATACAATAATACAGAAAGAAGTGTCTTTTAAATATATTTTTTGTAAAACTGTGAACCAATCTATTCCATTACTTTCTTAATTCATATTCATAAGATAAGTATTTCAAACTATTTTTCTTGTAACTATAAAAAAATCTACACAAACTTTGAATAAACTTGGGATAAATTGTTTGTTTGTCGTTGAAATTCTATTATTGTTTTTGTTTTTTGTTTTTGTTTTGTTTAACCCAAAATGTATTATTTTTCCATTTGCAAAAATTGATGAAAGCTTAGTTAGTGGATGATCGATCTGAAGTAAGATACGTGGAAATGATGCTTCTGTTTCTCCCTAAAGGCTACTGAAGGTTTTTATTATTAATTAATTTCATTAATTGTATTCGTTTATGTCGTTGTAACATTACTTTACAACATACATTACCCATTTATACTTAATCATAAACAGATTCATTTCTAGATCCATGTATAGTTTATTGTTATTTTCGCGTTGTTTCTTTGTTTGTTTGTAACAATATGTTTTTCTCCATATTTCCATTTAAAATATGAATTTAAAAAAAAAATAGATAAATATTTTTAAATAATAATTTAACTGCTTCAAGTTTCATATTTTAACAGTGTGTTGTTTGTATAGACGAGACGCTTTTATGTGAGTGGGGGGGGGTTGCACAGAATGCAACGAGAGAGGGTTCAAATTGTTGGTGAGAGAAAAGTGTGTGTGTGTGTGTGTGTGGGAGTGTGTTGATTATAAAAGGAATTGATTTAAAAAAAACGCCATAATACTCCTTTACTCAGTTCCAGCATAAAGACTACATTCTATTCTATAAATATTCTAGAGCCGTCGTTAGGGTCCGTTATCATATTTCGAGCATTAGCATTCTCGTGCTTGCCGTTACTTATTTTGGGACACATTGTTGGCAGGTTCTCATATTCATTTTCATTCTCATTCGCTATCTCATCAAGATGAAATTTGTTTCGCTGTTTTTGCACCAAACTTGTATCCTTATTACAATTTGTCTTTAAAGCTATTTGATCTAATTCTATTAATTGCTTGCCGTTGCTTTTGTCTTTTTTTAACATATATAGTATCGCTGAATGCAGTCATTCGGTAAAAACGAACTCATCTTGTTCTATGGGTTTCTTTAGCCAGCTGCCAAGATCCTCCCGCTTGAAGGCGCTAAACAATTCTAGTTTAGCCGTCTGCAAATAACAAAAAAAAAGATGATGTTTATATATTTATACAAACAAAATGCATATCGTATCCAATCGATGATGCGTACCTGATAATCCTTGACGTTGGCTTTTGTCTGGCCGTAGTCTGTGGTTACACTGCGGTTCAAAATACCTGGTAAGTTTTTCATTAAAAATCCATATTTATCAAAAAACGCTTGCTTGGTGATTCGCGATACTTGACCACCAATTGTTCGGCCAGTCAGCGAATTGACCACCTCCAATTCACCATCACCGATGGTCCAATTGATACCAAAATTTGGTGCCTTGGCCTGATTGCGCGGCTCAGCCGACGTGACCAATGCCAGTCGTGGCTTATTTAAATGGTATGGCGGCGGCAAGCCTTGGATAGACTTTTCTATTCGTCCACACACCGCACGATACATATGCTCGGGATGCAGCAGACTCCCCAATACAATGGAATGCAGGTACACTGGTTCAATTATGGAAGACAATAAGGAACCTTGTATACCCACAATGTTCCAACGTGCAATTTTATCCGAGCATGACATTGTGAGCAATCGTTGACCCTGTATATTATATGGCAATGGATTATGTTATTTCGAAATACAACTCAACACGATATATATGCGGATAGTTGTGCTCACCTGTAGTACGCCATCCCAGGTTTGTATGCCATCGCTACTCTTAACGGGTATTGTACCTTCGCCAGACTCGATTTTCGTACGCAATTGACCACGAGCTTTTCTGTTTATTGGTTTGGTTTGGTTTGGTTTTGTTTAGATTCAAGGATGATATCAAGGACGTTACGTTGCAATGATTTAAGCCACATAAACACAGGTGAACAAATGGCAGCATAGTAAAATGTAAAAATTGACACGAAAAATATAAATAAAATACAATTTTTTTTTTTTTGTTTAAGCGTATTTCAAAACATGGCAACATTATACTGCGAACAAAATATGGTCTGAGGTTATTGAGTTATTTGTTATTATTTGTTTTTTTTTTTGGGTTTATCGTACAATGTGGCTGGGCATGATGGACATTTCTGTTTACAGGTCGCCAAACAAAAATAATAAAGGATGGCATAGGTTTATTAACGTATCCGCTGTAGCTAGAGTAGTTAAGTTATATCTGACATTAAAATTATAAGAAAAAAGGAAATAAAAACAACGAAAGTCTGAATACTAATGCCACCACAGACAGACAGTATAAAAAATAGCCGACAGAAAAAAAAAATATATATATATTTTATAGTGTTCAGTTCCTAAGCTGATAAATGTTAAAAATGTATTATATTTTGTCATTTGATTTTGGATGATCTCGGACCAATGTTTGTACACAGTAGAATAGTACAAAGGAAATACCCTAAAATAGTACCTACATATAAAAAATTGGGTCTATACAATCATGCTTCTGTTCAGATTGGCAATATATTCCATACACATGTATTGTATATAGTTGTATAAAGTTTGTATATGTATATAGAGTCGAACTTTTCTGACGGAAACCAACCTACAACAAAGATTCAACTTATTAAGTCACTAAGCTAAATATTTGTATACATATTTACTTATTATTTACTTGCATTCCTTGTACAGATTACACTGAGACTTGAACTTCAATTTGGTTTGGCTTTTGGGTTGGGTTTAACTTAGAAAAGCTCGACTGTATATATGCATACAAATGCAGAGTTATCGTTCCGTTTTAGCTGTATTTTTTTCAGTCAATTTTAGCCAACAAATAATTATTAAGTTATTCATAACATACATACATTAATTATTTTGGTTCTACTTTCTCTTTACAATTTGTTTTTAGTATACTTTTAACATGTCAATTTTTTGTTGTTTGCTTTTTTTTTTTGTTTTGTTTGCTATTATGCATTATTGTGCATAATCCATAATGCATAAGATATGATAACAGTAGCAAGAGTATTTAGAAAGATCTTTTGTACCAACCTATTTGGATGTTTATCAACACCTGTGTCGTTTTCGTGAGGACTAAATATCCGTGCATCCCCACAAGGTGCTGTATTTATATACAAATGGAAATGTACCCCGGATTTTAGTTTATAAGGGTATTGCCCATCAGTATTCCTCACGAAAATCGACTGATATGCTGTGGCTAAAATTAAGAGAAAATTGAATAAGAGTTGAATAATTAAATATAAATAAAAGTAAAAACGATTTTAGATTTGTAAAAGTTCCTAAGGGAATTTCATCATTTCCCCTATTTTCAGCAAATACAAAAAATGGATAGCATATTTGTTATTACTATTGTAATAAATATACACTAAAGTATCGGAATAATCATGTTATTTTGTACCAATACACAAGTGTATATGCCATGAAATGATATTCTATATGGAAATAATGTCAACAAATATATATATATATTTTTTAATACTTCTAAAATCCTTAAGTACCTCCTAAAACTAATCAAAAAAAAATATCACAAGATCCATGGACAAAATAGACGTATCTTAATACCCTATACACACATATATTTAAATATTCTTTGAATAGCTTTTCTATTAGAAAATCCCCTAAGTGGTTTAGGAACAGGGGGAGGGCAGGCTCCTGCTGCTGCGTTTGCTTTATCCAAATAAAATGGGTATTACCAAATCGGGGGGTATTGAAGCATAAAACAAAAAGTTATCGCAGAAACTGAACAGAATAAACAAATCAGAAATGGATTTTTTTAAATACAAATACAAATACAATTTGCTAAACAATTTGTATGCAAATGCGAATAGAAATTGTAAGGTGCCAGCCATAAATGTTTGAGCGTGAAGTACTTTGTTGAAACAAAAGAAAGTTCCAATTTGCTTGAGTGGTAAATATATACACATACGCAAGTTATTCATGGGATAACTTATTCTATGTCAAATCGAGGTATTCTTGTTATACAAATTTCATCCCTTTCTAAAACATGTCCACTCGCAAAGCCGGCTAAGAGCCGTGACGGGGCTACAGAATGTAGGACTCAGCTGTACATCCGCTATTTGAAATCTTATCTGAGCCAAATGAGCCAGCCAACTTCATTGACTGGTTTGACTATACATTTTGAGTGATACATATGCATAACGTACTTACTTAAAAAAACATTTTCAAGCTTAAGTTCTATTGTTAGGTAGGTACTCATTAGTGAGTGAGCGAAATTCCCTGATACTGATATATACAATTAAATAATTATACCCTGATTGCACTGAAGATCCAGCTGTGCGTACAAGAACTTTAGTAGACAACGCCTAGATACTATTTCAGCATGAGAATCGTTTAGAACGGCACCATTGACGCTCATATGCTCGCCGCTGACACACTTTGTGCCTGTTGAAACGGATATTACCTGATTTGGAATAGAATAGAATTAATGTTTAATATGTTTGATCATGTAAAGAATGTTGTATTAAATTAGCTTTCGACTTACTTTGGCTTCAAAAAAATTCATGTTCTCAGTCATAACAATGCCCGCCAATACCTTTCGACGAGAGTATGCCTCCTGGCCCTTAATAACCTCCATAAACTTTTCCAATACCAGTCTTCCAATCGCATCTGCATGTATCTGCGGCAACTCCATGGACGAGGACTTATCATCAATTGGCAGCGGCACATTCTTCTGTGGCACCACCATCGGGCTGTAAGAGATGTTGCACAATGAGGCGAGCGCTGCCTTGGCGGCGGCATTCTTGGCCAACTTTTTCGATGGACCTACAAAAGAAATCCATGCATTAGAGTTTTTTTCATTACGAGATGTGTAAGATGTAATTTTCTACATACCGGTGCCATCGAATTTCTTTTCGTTAATGGTTACGGTCATTTTGAAGCGACAGTTGTTCTGTGCACTGTCAATATTAATGCATTCAAAATTGACGTCATTGAACAGTTCATAGAGTAGCATGACGGGACCCTTATCCGGCACCTTCTTCTGCCCATCGACGGTAATGGCGCTCTTACTGACATCTGTGCAATATGAAATGGCAGTTAGTAGAAATATTTGATCGTTCTGTCCCAGTATAGAAAATAAACCCTAACTTAGCCATCTATGCTTATTACACACGCGATTACACAGTGGTGTCTCCAACCATACACGAAAAAAAAAACAAAAAACATATGCGGGGAAAAAAAACCAATACACATTAAATTGAACAAAAAGAAATAATGAAAATAAATGCACTCATCATCTGACAAATATGTAGCAGAAGTGTTGTTCCTATATATGCCGGTACTCAAGGCAATAACAGCCAGGAAGAATCCCATATAAAAATGTGTATATTCTTGATCAGAGGCTACGCCAGAGCAACCGAATTTTGTGTGCAGACTGTGTGGATCCACAATTTGTTGGGAATACTAGAAAATGAATGATCAGGTCTGCTTGAAAATGCAGAAATTCGTTTCAATCGGATCATTAATATGGCACGAAAAAATGCAGAAAAAAAACGTCCCCTGCTACTCGACGCGCTCTTTCTCTTCCAGTGGCGCCGTGGCGTTGGTTCGTACAGCAAGAATATTTTTCATTAGGTGGAAAGAATATATATATATATATATATATATATATATAAGACGTAATGCAGGAATGTATATATATAAATATATTATATAAATTACATAAATCATAAAATTACATACATATATACTGATTGAGTACCGGTTATTGCAGTGTCCCGTCAGGATTCGTTTCATATATGCACATTGGGTAAGTGTTAGGATTGTTTAACATATATGTACATATGTATGCATTGTCTCAAAATAATATTAATACATAGAAATGAACACAAAAGTGTAGATGGAGTGCACAGAAAACACAAAAAAAAAAAAGAAAGGTACAGCAAGAATTCCTACATAGAGTACATTGAAGCGGACCAGTTTTTCATAGTTTTATGTATTAGTCGCTTCAGCAACTGCTCTAATCTGAGTTTTTTTTTTTAATGGATAACATACAAACAACTAAACAAAATAGCAAATGTCAAATGTCAAATATTTGTGCATACATAAAATGTATACATACTTTTGAATTTATCTGGATCTGTGTGTGCACAGACAGGTCCAGCCACAATAACAAAATAATAACAAACCAATATGAAATAAAGAAAAAAATGAAGGAAAAAAGAAAACGAAAAAGGTTACAAGAAGAACGGAAAAAAAAACTGAATTTTACTAATACTTGCTCTGACTCATGCAAAACGTTTGAAGACGCAACGTGGATTGTTCAAGCGAGGTAAGGTTGGGTTTCTTTTCGGTCAACATCAATATCATCTTCTGTATGTATTCGACAAATTTATCATTGGCAACATTTTCAATACCATTTTCAAGATGCTCATCGCTGGTAAAGTCCAAATTGCCGGATGGCTTCAATGGCGACAATACGGCACCGTCCTTAAACTGAATAAAGCTTCGAAGTGCTGTGGCTGCTGCTTCGATACGCGCTACTTTTTTACTGCGTCCCTGGCCCATATATTTCTGACCATCGACCTGTTAATAGATATATAAAAACAAACGAATATAGACAGACAGTTATTTATTGCATATACATAATATGTAGATTTGTATTATGGCTGCTCTATTTTATTTGTGATTCGTCTAAGTAAAAACAGCACTATTTACGTTTGCATACCATACGTTTTTACGACCATTACAAATATCATTTGCATTTGCATACGACCGTCTTAACGTCTATTTATCATGCACTTTTTTATGGCTCTCTGGCTGTGACCTTTTACTCCCCCAATGTCTGTATAGATTTCTTATTGAACCACAAATCGCGTGAAATGACACACACACCCAGAATTGTACCGCCCATCCCAGCGTATGTGGAAGTCGATCGAGTATGGGATAAATGTGTGTTTTTTTTTTTTTCATTTTTTGTGGAATACAAATGTACTGCTAATACTTTGGCATAGCAATAAATGGGTATGTTGTTTGTTGTATTGGTCGAGTAAACAACAAGGAAGTACAACAATCGATTATAAATTATATTGTCATTGTACACTCGGAGAAAAAAAGCACTGAGAATCGAAGTTACGATACGGAAGACCAATGGCTCTTTGAACATCTGACTTTCGAGCACTATTATTAGTTTGACTGTACACACATATGTATGTTTGTATGTATGTATGTATGTATGTATCTATAAACGTATATCTATATCTATGCATATCTTACCTCGACGGATATCGTAAATAAAGGTGCGTGCACCGGACCAGTCTGTGACTCCAATTTGTAAATCAGTCCATTTCTTAACTCATTTAGCATTGCCACTGTATTCTTCGGCTGTGGTATCCGCTCCTTGCATGTTTTCTTCTTTGGTGGTACTGTATGACAAAAGGATAAAGGATTTAGCATAAATATATGTTGATTAATTGGCGGGTGGGTGGTGGGTGGTGGGTGGACCTACCAGCATATTTTGGCATTTCATATCGCCGCTTTTGCGGCGCCTTTCGGTTATAGCCATTCATGGTGTTTTCGGAAGAGTTAGCCACCGGCTGTGGACAAGTCAGTCAGAAACATCAGAATTGAAATACAAAATGACATTAAATATTTTACTAAATAGTTGCAATTGTTTTTTCATCGAATTTGGTTAGAATTTAAGTTAAGTACAACAATTAAACATTCAAATATCCTTTAAAGACGGACAAATCATTTTGTATGAGCGCTTTTCTGCGATTCCATAAATCGAACAATTATTTAATGGCAAAAAAAACATTGTCCCATTTACTGGAAGTATTCAAATAAAAATTGCCATTGCAATTTTTACTTGTATTTTTTCAGACCGTTACAAAACGCACACAAAGTTTTAGGGTTATTTTGGTTAAGGGATTAATGGAATGTAACAAACATACACACACACATAAACTTATGGTTTAGTCAAAGGATTACGCACAACAACATCAATATTATATATTTATATAGACAGTTAGAACAGAGTTAGGACGACATGTAAATACATATGTTATGTTATATGTTATATAGGAGCGCAACAAAAATGTTTTGTAAATTTATGGCCATTTCTAAATCTGGAACTGAATCTGAAGAATTTACTCAAGTAATTTACATTTTGACTCCTCCATCACCCCCGGTCCCCTGTGAGCGATTGGTTTTTTTTTTTAAATTGGATAGTTGATGGATGGATGGACGTAACGACCCTATTAACCCTATTGCTGGCATGTAAATGTCCATCAAAGGGTGACCAGACCCGACCCGACCCGACCCCTTTTAGGACTTCACGTTTCCTTTGCTTTCAATCACAAAACTTTGACTTACACCGTAGGGATAAAGTGGCAGCATTGTACGCCGCTTAAAGAGTACACGCGAGTACTTTTTGCCTGCAAAACAGGACGATGCCGATGAAGAATAAAACTGCTGTCGCTGATACAATATCGATGAAGATCTGGCCAAACGCACGGCATGATGACACGACTTATAGCACGCGGCACGCTCTGGCTTGTAATACGCTGGATACATTATTATCCTCTCCTAGGTAACGACGAAACTTCTAACAAAATGCGAGGCGACACAAGAGACGAGACACACAAGCAGGGCACGAAAAACTAAGCGACTGACGATTTCCGAGTTGCCCAGCTAAGCACTGACATTTAACTGACAACGACAAAAGCAAACCGCAGCTAATTTTATAGAAGCAAAAGAAATTATTAAAAAAAAAAAAAAACAAATTACAAACATGTACATACATTTGTACATACATATATGCATACATATGTTCAAAAGTAGACACATGGTTTGTACGAATAAAGATAATTTGCGCGGCTGGCTAGCTTTTCATTTTCCGAGAAGATAGATATTTGCATACCCTATATAGCAGCGGGGTAATAGCAGCTACTGCTCTATGGAAGTCCTTTTATATTTGTCATTCTTACTTTTCGCAGCGAAGAACCTGACAATAAAATACACAGTAATTTATAATATTACAGATAATTTTCAAATAGCCTGTACATTCGATGGTGGTACGTACATTAAGAACCCTAGCTAGATAATTCCTGACAACAAATAATTAAAGATTAAAAATTAATGCATAGAACATTTTTGCAGGCACTTTAAAAAGCGTATGCCATGTTCGTTGGAATGAAAATTAACCTTGCTTTTACGCTGTTTCTCTCTCTTTCTGATACAAGTACAACCGTACCGTAGCGCCTGTCGGCAAAATCTGATCTTTTGGTGTTGATAAAAACTTTGCAGAGTGCACCGCAACACACACGTTTCGATTCGAATTTCTTTTTAATGAAGTCCCAAACGTCAGGAACAGAACGGGGGGCCCTAAGAGGCCCAGGCCCAGCCCCAGTCCCAGCCCCAGGCCCAGGCAGCAGGCATCAGGCAGCAGCAAAATTTGGATGCCGTTGGAGCGGTTATTGCGGCAGCAGCTGCGCGCAAGAACTCAGAAATGCATGAGTTGCATTTGCGTATCAAAATTTGCAGTAATCAACGGGCAAAGTGCTGGCAAATAAATAAATGTGTACGTACATATATTAACACCATCCATTAGTACTGGAAATACACTTTCAAATCTGGCCAAATGCTATATGTACTATTTATTTTTGGTTGAGAGTTTAGAGAAATTGTGTGGCCTACTTCTGTTGATGTTTATTATAGGGGGATATCAAGTAACTCATTTATATATACAATAAATATATGGACGATAGAACATACCAATTTTTGAGGGCTTTTAAAGAAAAGGGAGAGTCCTAGTAGTCCCGACTTTTCCAAATATTTTTATTTACTACACGACTTAAGCATGCGGCAGAAAAAGGTAAGGGAACAGCAAGGGCAGAAGTCGTGCACAGTCCATTTAAGAGGTAAAAAGGGAAACAAAATTTAAGAGGATACAAATATAATAACATTTAAGATGCACATAGGTACAACAGCAACGTTAGAATGCAAGAATCTGTGCAAACTATGCGAGTTCTCTTGATAAATTGAGGAACAATTGAAACAATAAAACGAAACAAAAGACATAAGCCATAAGCCATAAGCCTTGAGGGTCCCACTAAAAAAATACCATTTCAAATTGAAATTGCAGCAGCAGCAGCAGCATATTTATATAACAATGCATGCTACAAGCTGCACCTGTGCGTCGCGTCGTGTGTCTTAATTGTCGGATGGGACGTGTGAGTGCAAAAGTGCAGCCGCAGAATGATAAAAATCTAATAATTAGAATCAAATAAGTTGAAACATTTAAGCATAATGTAAACTAAAGTTTCCCAACGAATAACAAGAAAGTGAACACTAATCCGACCGTATAAATCAGTTTGACATGTGATGACTTTTTCCGACCAATTAGATTTGATTGTCTACTAAATTAAAATGATTTTATTAGGTAATAATAAACATTTAAAGGACCAACTGTCTTGGTTGAAATCACCGGTCTTTATAGAATCGAAAAATGCTTATTTGATGGGTTTAAAAACTTTGCTATCGTGGGTGCCACACAGACTGAGTTGGAATGCCGCTCTATGGCATCCCATCACATTGTAAGTTGCATTGCTTCTGTTTGTGCTTTCGCTTTCTTTCACATTATTTACTACAAATAATTAAATGTGCATTTAAACAAATGACTACTGTGAGAAAACAAGCCCCAAGAATTAAGAATTTCGTCTCTTTCGTCGTGTGGGAAAGCACCAAAATAGAGTTTTATATTGGTGTAGGGTATTAAGCAAGTCGAACAAGACTACAATTGACAAGACGAAGCATAAAACAAAGGTGAAAACAGTCGACGGCAACGATAAAAGCAAGGACTATCATAATTTTTGCTGCGTCGACTGAAGCCAATTCAAACACTGATTCTAATCATTTGTTCCCAATAATTACATAATTATAATTCCTATAATTAAAGGCAGGTATATTAAAAATGATCTATTTACTAAATGATGTGTAAAAAAATTACATTTTAAATTACATTAAATGTAATTTACCTTCTACACATTCACATAATTCTACACATAATTAAACCATGGACATACGTACATACATATCTCAAAGTCCACATCACTCATTCAAATAATAAAATACAACATTTAACTATGGTTATAGATCATGCATTAACAAATACATGCACATACACGCAACAATAATAACAGATTCTGATAGATAAACAAATAAATCATAAATAGTAAATGAATTTTTTGTTTTGTTTTGGTTTTGTCTACTTACATGCTGGAGAGAATTGTTATTTGCGCTGTTTAACATGACTTTTGGGTATTCGAATTTCACGGTACTTGAAATGTAAGTATCTTTGGTGTAAGTTGTTGTTGTTGTTGTGCTCTTGTTTTTTTTGTTTTTGTTTTATGGTGATTATATACACCGCCCGATACTCGACAGAGAGAGTACACAGGGGTAGTATATATTTTAATTTAAAAATATGACGATGTATGTACCAATGGTCAGGTCAGGTCATTAACACAATAATGTAGAAACACCAAATCAATATGCAATAAACTGCAAAAAAAAAAAGTTGAAAGAATCTCTAATATGTATTGAATACTTATGGAACACCTACTAAAACAAATACCCCTTTGCCTCTCTCCACCACTTTAAGTTGGTAAAGCTGTAATTAGCCATTAACGGATTTGAGCAACATTAGTGAAACATTATATTACATTATCTTATGGTCCACAACTGATTATAATATCAACTTACATATAATATAATAGTTAATTATCTACAAAACCAGAACTCCCAAGTATATACATATTTATGTATGGTATATGCTGTAGTTAGATCTATAATTTCTTTTATTTGGCAGTTTTTTTTTTAATGAGGAAACTCAATAAACTACTTTTTTCTGTTTGATTTTGGTTATAATAATACAAAATAAAAACTATTTTAGTTATCCAAATGTTTTGAATTATTATTAACATTAATCAATGTAAATTGTAACGTGCACACACATATGTATGTGTATATGCCGCATATATTTCTATTGTATCTTTTGTTGTTTCATTTAAGCATCGATTTTCAAACAACACCCCATTCCCATTGAGAGAATTGGAACCGCAATGCGGACGACCCGTGTCGAGCCGCTCGACGACGTGTCCGACCGCTCTCGCTCGGCCAAAAGCGCATTCTATTGTGTTTTGTTTTTTCTTTTTCTTTTTTGTTGTACTCTTTGCGTATTAGATAATTCTACTTTTCAATCAAACATGTACATGTACATATGTTCATTTGTATGTATGTAAGTGCATTTGTTTGCACAATCTGGTGGAAAAACCGACTCGAAAAATTCAATTGACATATCTGTATGTATGTTTTCTGGCCAAACATTTTGCCCTAAATAGCTAATGGAATCATTTGACACATAAGAGAACTATGCATGTAGGTACAATGTATGTACATATGTATGTAAGTACTTGCTACGAAAAGATGACGACAAACTTTTTGCAAAATGCAGAACCAGCAGCCGCAAAGAAAATATTTACATAGGCGGCAGAAAACGGAACCTTCTTTTCCACCCTCCCTCACCATCGTTTGACCGTTTTGGACGTAATGTGGCCGTTGGATTACGTCGCATGCGTTTTCCGTCATGCAGAAATACACACACACACACACACACACGCACACACCACACTATACGGTAACTACATACGTAATCGCAAGGGCCAAGAGAATGAATTGAATGCACCAAAGAGGCAAAATAGAGTGGCTGTGGTGGCTGCTCTCCACTCTGCTCTCTCCCCTCTCTCCTTATGGTGACAAAAGGCATAGCGTAGGCATCATCCAGTTACGCGATATACGGTACTGATTTTATGGTAGAACGGGACACCGTATGGATAAAACGCACACAAACAGACACAGCTACATAAATCCATACATATATGTATGTATGTATGATGTATGCGCGTGCACGAAACACACACACACGCACACTTGCGACTTTTCTGTGTTTTGTGTGTGCCGGGTACATATGTGCAATTACCCGACTCTGTCCATTTATGATTTGTTTGGTTTCAAGTTTTTTCACTAAACTCACAAAAAAAAAAGAACAGGAGGCCCCCAGTTGGAGCCCCAAGAGTTTGTTAATTCAGCTTTTCACTGCATTTACTTTGCTAATAGATTTGCATACATATTCCTAATATATTAGCGCACACATACAGATTTACGTACGTATGCGTGTACACACATACAGATAGGTACTTTTGTTTTTTTTTTTTTGTGTTCCGATTATTTTGTTCTTGTTGCTACTGCATACCTTTCTGGCTTTTGAACGAGCTCTAATTATTGATTTTTACTTCGCTGTATTGGTAGTGTTTTGTTTTATATGTTAAATGAATATTATATTGTTGATTTTTTCTTTTCGCGTTACAGTGAGATTCTCTGTTGTTTTACCAAGCAATTACTGTGATACAAAAGAAAAACGCGCACATACACTTCCGGGCCCTTGCCAATGCCTACGATTTGTCCCAATAAACAAATTTCTTGAACAGCTTATGCTTTATGCATCGTTTTTTTTTTATATGGGTTAGCGGAAAATGGCCATCGTAGAGGTGTCAGACCATCGAGTGCACTATCGATAGTATCGATATTTTGCTGCTAGCCTCTACTATCGATGGTTTTGAGACTATCATGATAGTATCGAGCTACAGACGTTGCGCTTTTTATGTTTGGACTGTGTGCTATAAGATACGAAGACACATTTGTAAACAAATCGACAGGTGGCATCTAAATTTCAAAAGTTCCTAAAAGGCTTAAATGGTTTTTTAATAATTATTAGAGCTATCACGATAGTATCGATTGTTTTTTCAAAACATTCAAGGTTGATATTCCTTGATTTTGATATTCCGTTTAATATTACTAGCTAGCTGGGACTCTCAGCCCTAAACAAATAATTTTATCCGATAGATACATAAGTTTTCTACAAGACTGACAAGTTTTCAGAAGTCATTTTTATTGGAATATTTACATATTAAGGTTCAAACAAAAACAACATAAAACGAATGTGACTTCGTTTTGTGGCGTTGCCAGACTCGTGCAATTCGTGGTTGCTGCGGGCTGCCATACCGTGATATTTTGTGATATGAAATTCGTCAATTTTGATATTCAGTTTAATATTACTAGATAGATGGCCCTCTCAGCACTTAACAAATAATTTTATCCGATAGATACATAAATTTTGTTCAGGATTGGCTAGATTTCAGAACTATTTTTAATTGGATTGTTTAGATATTAAGGTTCAAACAAAAACGGCCAAAGCATAAAACGTAAATATTGACTAAATGTGACGTCAGTGTTGCTGGTCAGCCAAGTTTCTTCTATGCGTATGGACTTTTGTATACCTTATTTCTTTTAATTGATGTTAAATGTTTTGTTCCAAGCTCCATTGAAACATTATTTATGATTTTATCCTAGATTGACATGTTTTTACCTATTAATGCATATGTTTTGTTTTATATACATTTATCCTGGTTCTGATACCTATTATTGGAACCCGTGAGCTACAAAATTTCGTTGATGTCTTTAAAGAGACTGACTAGCTTCGGCATTAATTGGAGCCTGAAATTACAAACAATATCTCAAGCCCATTATATCCATTTTCCCAAGGTATTCAGACTTGTTGCTCATTCCGTGCCAAAGTTGCACACCAGTGCTGCTACTTCATTTCCCCATGTTGCTGAAATTTTTCCCATACAAATCAAATGTATCATACGCGTTACCGTTAAGAACATGTTTCTCACACCACGAAAATGAGGGGAAAGTCACCACAAAAACGCTCTCTTCACCACTGAAAAGAGAGCAAATTAAAAAAACCCACCACGAAATGAGAGCGAATTTTGAAAAACCACCACGACTTGACAGCGAATAATATCGATATTTTTGTGCGCTAAATGAGTTTGGCGGTCATTTTCAAATATTTCACTTGATTTGTTTTGTCGAGTGTGACTGGAACCTCAGAAACAAAAAAAAATAGCTTAGTCCCGCTCTATTTAATCAGGTTAGTAACCAGTAAATATCAACAAAATAAGTTAATAATTAATAATTATTTGAGCCCGATACTGTCACGATAGTGTCGATTGTTTTTTTCAAAACATTCAAAACTATCGATGGCTCAACTCTCAATCGGGCCAATACGAAGGCAAATTTGTAAACAAATCGACAAATTTCCTAAAAGTCTTCAATGGTTTTTTAATAATTATTTGAGCCCGATACTATTACGATAGTATCGATTGTTCTTTTTTCAACACATTCAAAACCCCCGAGTGTTTTCAATGTGACCGCGGATCTATCGAAAAAATATTCCGTCTTCCCCTCAAAAATATACCAAATCTCTTTTCTATATAATATCGTTAATATACTGACGGACACGAAAAGTTGTGATGCATTGAAATTCCTCGATTTTAATGTTCGGCTTTATATTACTAGCAAGCTAAGACTCTCAGCGCTGAGCGTATATTTTTCTACGATTAATGAATCGATTTCCGAAAAGATTTGCGAAATTTAAGTACTCATTTTCATTTGAATAAGGTTTAGCCGCATAACGCGTCTTCAAAAACAATAAAATACTCAACAATACTAGCGACTAATATAGTCGATATATAAAAATATAAATTTTTTCGTTGTTTTCATATTATTTTTTCATGCTCATATTAAGGTTCGTGTGATTCCTCTCAGTGTATTCTCGTCTGAATATCTTGGGAAATTGAGATATTGTTTGTAATTTCAGGTTCCAATTAATGCCGAAGCTAGTCAGTCTCTTTTTTAAAGACATCAACGAAATTTTGTAGCTCACGGGTACCAATAATGGGTATCAGAACCGGGATAAATGTATATAAAACAAAACATATGCATTAATAGGTAAAAAACATGTCAATCTAGGATAAAATCATAAATAATGTTTCAATGGAGCTTGGAACAAAACATTTAACATCAATTAAAAGAAATAAGGTATACAAAAGTCCATACGCATAGAAGAAACTTGGCTGACCAGCAACACTGACGTCACATTTAGTCAACATTTACGTTTTATGCTCTGGCCGTTTTTGTTTGAACCTTAATATCTAAACAATCCAATTAAAAATAGTTCTGAAATCTAGCCAATCCTGAACAAAATTTATGTATCTATCGGATAAAATTATTTTTTAAGTGCTGAGAGGGCCATCTATCTAGTAATATTAAACTGAATATCAAAATTGACGAATTTCATATCAAAAAATATCACGGTATGGCAGCCCGCAGCAACCACGAATTGCACGAGTCTGGCAACGCCACAAAACGACGTCACATTCGTTTTATGTTGTTTTTGTTTGAACCTTAATATGTAAATAATCCAATAAAAAGGACTTCTGAAAACTTGCCAATCTTGTAGAAAATTTATGTATCTATCGGATAAAATTGATTGTTTGGGGCTGAGAGTCCCAGCTATGCGGGGAACACATCTTATAAGCTATCTTCTACTACATATTTAAAAACACTGTTGAAGATTTGAAAATACTATGTCCCACATGTTTGAGTTATATATTCTTAATGAATGCTTTTTTTCATTGGTTGCAACGATCAGATCCCATTCTTTTAATTGTTGCGATCATATTGAGAGGACTAAGCGGTGGCAATTAATTGTGTGATCTTCTGCGGTTACAGAGACGTCTATCATATCTTCCCGTATTAGCGACTCGGATAAGCCGGTAGACAGATCTTTGTGGACATTTTTCCAGCGGAAGTATGCTCGCCTCCCCAGAAAACGTTTGGCAGAGCCTGGATACACATTTGGGTGAAAGATTAGTGCGCTCGCCTTCTTAGAAAACGTGAATCAGTGAGGGAAAGATTAGTGGCTCGATTGGGTTGCTAACAAAGCTCATCCCATTTTTCCATGATGCTGTTGCGGTCAGATGGTAGCTACCAGCTTGATCAATCATTTTCAGGAGTGTGCAGCTTCTGTTTTTTGACGATGACCTTTTGTCCTTCTTGCTGAGCTTGCTGCTTTCGCGGCGGAACATTTCCTTCGAAGCACACACGCTGGCCACATCTTTGCCGTCAGCTTTTCTTAGAGCTGAGAGCTCACACCAATCGTAAACCCCTTTTAAATTTTATTTTGTATCTGCTTAAATTGATTTTATTTGGCAAAGCGAGGCTTTAAAGCGAATAGTATCTATCTACCTATCTCAACGATGGCAAGAGAGATGCCTTAGAGATTCTTACAATATATCGAAAATTACAACAAATATAAATAGATTTATTATTGTTTACTTAATTTATTTCATGAGTCGTAGCTCTAGGTTTTGCCCACATTTATAGTACATGCATGTGGTTATAGTATAGCTATAAAATATGTGTGGCAGTACCAAAATAATATGTAGTATTAGTTTAGTATATTTTATGGCTCAAGATGACTGGGGCCAGTCTAGAATCCGCATTTGAGAACTCCTCAAGGCGCACAAGAGCTATCCTCGACAAGCGAGTTGCGATAATGCCAAAACACATCGAATTGGCCAGGCGTATCCATGGGGACATCCGTGCACATCCACACCCGAAACGAGAAGGAACTTGTGAGTCGCTTCTTTGTACGCGACTCTACTTTTATATATAAATTTGTAAGCTACATCTGTTACCTACAGCTCAGACTGTGTGCGAGCGAGGAGGTGGGGGAGCAAACTATTTATTTATTTTTGTTGGCTATAGCAATGATCTGATCTGTTTCAAATTAAGCTATGTGGTAGATATAGTCATTCTCTACATTATTGCGTTTTTAGCCCAAAGCCAAAAGAGCTGAGTGCCCCGAAAAGATATTTGGAGCCGCGGACATGACTAAGAAGTATATTGGATATATTCCAAAAAAGATATGGTATGGTATTATTTATTTTTCATATATTTTTATAATATTATTTTGTTGTTGTTTTTCTTATACATTCATTTATACATTAACCAATCGCACAATCTATATATAAAATATATATTTTTTACAAAATTGTAAGAAAATGAGCTAAAAATTAAAAAGATTCGTATAAAAAAGTTTTGTAGTCGAAGAATAAAATGAAATAGCCAAAATGTTACACACATCTGTCATCTATCTCATAGATTTGCTGCTGGAGTACGCGGTCAACGTTGCATAGAAAATGGCGTACAAGCTGAAAATTTTGAGGAAAAAACACATTAATACTTTTGAAGCTATAATTATTTACACAAACTAAGTATTCTAAGCTTATTTAAATCTTAATTTCGGTCAGTACCAATTGGTATTTATCATTTATCGCTTTGCCATACAGTTGCTTCCAAAATGATGGTTTGAAACAGAAATTCTCTTGGTGGTTCTCTTGAGCTGTACTTCGAACAGTTTTTTGAAAAACTGTCCTACTCGCGGGCTGCTAAAAATGTCCCTTTCAATCAGCTGTTATGGCGAGAGAGAAAACTCAACCCATGAAAAGCGTTAACAGAGCGAGAGAAAGCTGAGAAAGAGAGAAGCAAGGTGGAGCGGAATGTTATGGACAGGTAAGGACAATGTAAAACTCAGCAACATAAAGGGCATGACAAAACCACACCTCACCTTGGGCACATTCCATAAACCTGCAGGGTATGTTAAGGAAAGGGGTCCCGGTCAGGTTGCAAGCGTTGTATTTCTGTTAACCTGTTGTCCTTACCTCATTTTGTTCTCAGCAACATTAAGCCATATATGTATACGTTTTCTATCCACATGTGGCCAAGCAACATACATAGTAAGTCCTGCAACAAATGAAGGTATTGTTTTAAAGAGAAATAAACCCTACAGGCCCACGCCAATACTCTTGAACGTGAATGACACATTTTTTGGCTGGACAAGGAATAAATGAAAAACACTAACAAATCTTGAATTTAACGCCTCAGGAACTGTTAGCTTAACAGTGGCTTCTAACATACCTTGAACAGGGGGCCCTAAGTTGGCCCGCTCTCTCATTCAAAGCAAAAATGAGCTCCGGCGCTCTTTTCTGGCCACATGTGGCCGAGAAACATTTTCAAGGACCAGAAACTTTTGAAGGCGGGCGTATTTTAAAGAACGGCCTTGCCGCCCCAAAACTCGTAAGCTTGAATGAAAGATGTTCGGGACATGTCGCCCCAACTCGTGAACATGAATGAACGTGCCGCGGAAAAGGCAACACAGTGTCGAATTTTTTTCTGAATTCAGAAAAGTCCGTTGATAAATCCCACGAAAATATCCATATTGATATTTTTGCAACAACAAAAAATAACCCAAAATATATAAAATAAAAAATAGAAATATATATATCAATATTCGATATATACCGCTACCGGACGCAGCAACGCAGGTTGGCGACAAGAGGCGCAGCGCAGCGTAACGTTAACGAAAATGGTTGTGCTTGTTGTTACGTGAGAACGAGAACGGAACGTTTATGCCCGTTTATTTATGAATCAATTCCTTCGTTAGTCCCCCGCCCGCGAGTCGTACGACGGACCGGCCATCTTCAGCCTACCACCACCTCCCCCCGGACCGTTACGCACTACGGTACTACGTAAAGCGACAATACGCCGGCATTTTGTTGTCTTTTTTGTTACATTTTTTTTCCGTGTGTGTGGTGTTTCTTTTAAAACAACAACAAAAACAGCGTGTTCAATAACAACTGATAACTATTATAAAACAAACAAAACAAAAAACTAAAAAAATGTCAACAATAATTTACAAGAACACAAATTAAATGTGTGAAATATTTCAACAATCAAAAAATGAATTTACAAAAATTAATTAGGTAAAAAATCATGTTTAAAAGCATCAAAAAATAGGCGTACACAACGACAACAACAACAAAAGCAAACGTAAATATTAATTACAGCCGGTTTTTGTCCTCCCTCCTGCTGGCCCACCGCGTCCTTCGCTTACCACCTCATTCTTTGTTGTTCTGTGTGTTACGTGTGCGTTTACGTTGACATCGTTTTTTGATGATTCTGCTTGGTTTTTCTGCCATTTGGAGCATGGATTGTTTTTCTAACCAATTAGCACTCAATTTCTGTTGTATTTGTTCCAATGGGAATGATGAAAATCCAAGAAAATAGTGCAATAAAACAAATATCCATGAGTGTGACGGTAAAAGAGAGAGAGACACACAAGGAGAAGTAGATTCAGCAGAGATAAGAAGAAGCAGGTTGACAAAAAGCCGCAACGGAGCGATAAAGAGAGTAAGCAGCACCAGAGAGCAACAGAAAGCAGCAGAGAGAGAGAGCGAGAGAGCCAAAAAGAGAGGCGCTCACATAGCGTAGAACGTGCTAAATGGTTGAAAGATTGAATGTGGAAAGGGAAAGACCGACTAATACGATTAACAAACTCGTGGACAGTATTCTCTCTTGGTGACTCGACTCTCTCTCCTGGCCGCTCTCTCACTGTGTGTTTTGGGCGACAAATTCATTGATTTTTCGCACTCAAAGGGCAGGGGAAAGGAAAGCCAACCATGCTCAAAGGAAGGGAGTGCCGAAGGGGAGCGGTTGGCGCTGGTGAGAGACAGGATAAAATGATAGACAGGGAGTGGAGTGGAGTTGGTGGAGGGAGGGTACAGAGAGAGACTTTAGAAAGGAAGCAGCTGAGAGAGAGAGACAGTGATGATGAAAGGAAGCCAGAGAGCGGGAGAGCGAGGGCCAAAACAAAGGAAAAACCGTGTGTGCTTGCAATTCATAATTACAGTGGAACCCCCCCTCCACCGCACAACGTGCATCGAACGAACACCCTGCTGCAATTGCAGGTTACGCTCTCCCAGTCATACTCCACCCCGCTCTCCCAACATAGATCTGAAACTGGTTACCTTACCCCCTCCCTCCATCAGCAGCGAACCAGCATTCAACTAAAAACCTAACCAAAAACGGTAAAAGAAACCACCAAAAGCAGAGCAGCGGCTCTCTCGCTGCCGCCAAGAAATACAACAAACAAAAAGTTCGACTAAAAAGCAGAACAAAACAGAAAAACACTGAGAGGAAGAGGGCAAATAGATAAAAAAAAAAAACAGAAGACTGTGATAGAGAGGGCGAGCAAACAGATAAAACGGAGAGTAGGAACTTTGGCCAGAAAACAGAGCGCAGACAGATAAAGTCAGAGAATAAGAACGTAGTGGCTGATGGAGAGTTGGCTGGTTGAAACACACGTGCTTGAGGGGGGCGGGGGAGGCTGCACTGTGCTCCTTCTCAACGTTTCGCGATCATCAGTTTTCTCTCTCTCTCTCTTGTTGTCGTTCTCTCTGAATTGCATCTTTATTTCGTATTTCGTAACAAGCATTACCAACTGGAGAGCCGCTCTCTCTCTCTCTCTGTCTCTGCTGACGGCGACGTCAACGGCAGCGGCTGGTGGCCGTCGACCGAAATTCGAATTGGAATTTGTTGACGTGCAATTAGTAAAGTGCGCGCCAGGTTGTTAAATGGTTAGCCAATAGCGGTTAGCGGTAAAAAATAAAACGTGGTAAGAGTGCGAACTAGTGGCAGCAGCGGGTAAAACGCGTATTTTCCACGTAAGAAAAACGTAAGAATTGTAGACACCTGCTAGACGGAAAATTCTTCGATGTTCTAATTCGATTTTTACACGTCTCTGCTTGGATCAGTCCTTATGTCTCTGCTTGGATATTTCATTACGTACTCTGATTGGATCTACTCTGCTTAGCGAAAATCCAATGAAATCGAAAATGTAATAACCAACAAAATACAAAAAAAAACCGGCTAGTGCATAATGTGTTAATTAAAGGTGCAGCCAGTCACAGGGTCTCCAAAATTGTTGTTTTTATTAATTCCGTCGCAGACACTCAGTGCATAAAGAGAGAGAGAGAGAGAGAGAGATAGAGTCAATGGCAAAACAAATATAAAATGAGTGCCTCCACCTGATATCAACACACCTTGGCAGCGCGAGTTACCAACATTGTGCTGCTTCTGCCAACGTTGCCGTTGCCGTCGCCGTCACTGCCCCGCGTAAACCACGTATGCCACGCCGGTTTTTTTTTTTTTCTCTTCCACTTTTTCGAGTGTCGTGTTTTTTTTTTTATATTTGTATGTGTGTATATATATTTTTTTATTGTTTTTGTTTGTTGTTCACCTACTGTTTTTGTTGGTCTCTCTCTCCCTCTTGCTGGCTTTTTTTTATTGTGAATTGTGAATAAAAAGGGGAAGCGCTGGAGAATGTGAATTGCATTTACTACCTCTTAAGCCGGCCCCCCCTTGTACAGTGCACATTTTATAAGTCGATCTTCGCGAGAAAAAACCCCCCTTTTTCCAGGGAGTAGTACGAGTGCCTATCCCAAGAAATCTCTACAGCTAAGAATGGAAGCAATAGAACAGAATTTCGCGATCTGTAGGCAAAAACAAAAATGGAATCATAGATCATCATAGAAAAGAAATAGTTCCACAAGTTTGCTGAATAGATCTTAAAAATATCCCTTAAGGCAGTATATATGTAAATCAGCATAAATCGATCTTTTGATTAAAAATTAAACTTTTTCCTCTAAACCAAATAATATTAAATCAAAATTGGTTTACCACAAAAAATCTAGCCTTTTTTTTTATTTTTATGTAAAATCAAGGCAAAATAAGTTTTGCGCTTTTCCCACTCGAGTAAAAATATATCACACAAATATGCTAAAAAAAATGAAGGAGAAAACAAGTGGAAACTTTGATTTTCTATGTGGGTGTGAAAATATCTATAGAAAGTTTGTGTGTCAGCTTTTTACCAGATTTTCTTAATGAGGAAAACTTGCTGTATGAAGTGCTCTCTTCCTGCCAGAGAAAATATCCAAAAATATATGTATGTATGTACTTCAAAGTGAATGGCTTGACTGCCTTACAAGAAAAGTTCCTAGAAACTTTACAACGAAATTCTAGTGAGAATTTCCCTCAAAAGAGTTCTTAAATATTGCATACTCTTGCGATGGAAAATCCAATGAAAGAAACACTTTTGTTTTGGTCTTTTGGTCGCCACTGTGTTAATAAATTTATTAAAATTCCCATCACACAAATCTTATGTGTGTGTGTGTGTGTGTGTGCCGCCACGATATTTGCTTTGCTTTTAGCGTTTCTTTCGAAGGTTTTCCCAGGCTTTTCCAGAGGCCAATGGCCCTGCCTTATCGCCGGTGCGTGACGGCGAGAGAGCCCCGAGGAAAACCTTTTGCCCCAGAACTACTCTTTCATAACGAAATCGATCCACAGATGAGTCAGAGTCATGGGAATATATGTATATATATATGTATATGTAAAAGCAGTAAACTTTTGTTGCTGATCTGAAGAAAAGTTGAGGCAAAAAAGTCAGTGCGGTTCACTCAAAGATACACAGATACAGATAATGCATAAAAATGAGCCACAAAAAGAGAAAAAAAATAAATACAGAAATACAGAAATACTCGTAAAAGCAGCAAAAATTATAAATGCACATAAATTCCCCCAGACAATTTTCCACTTTGGCCCAAGGAATGAAAACCGAATGAATAATGGGACTGCTCCTTTCCTCTCATGCCCCATCGAGCACACGTATTTCCCCCTCCTCTGTAAAGGTACCCCCCTGAACGCCCCATCCTCCCTTTGATCAAACGAATACTTAGAATGCTTTACTTGCGAGTTCTGTTAAAAAAGAAAACCAAGCAAAAAATATGTATTATATGAATTTCATTTAATTTTCATATAGATTTTAATTTCACAAAGCAACGTACATACGTACAGTGCGTTTCATAGTTGTAGTGACAGTCGGACATAGCTTTATCAAAGCTAAGAGTCAAATCGATTGATTTATCGAATGTCTATTAATCAATTAATTTAAAAAATTGTAGCCATAAAACAAGCAGCTGTTGATTGAAGAAATATATAAAATAGTTACAACAAATATAAGTAAAAAATATAATATAACTCTGGAATATACCCTGCACCAACAGCTCTGAAACGCACTGCACTCCCTTACCTATAGATCGATCGGCAATTGATCTGAATTTCTTGCATATTTTACTCATGAAACCTTTTTCTCTTTCTCCCCTTTTTTGTATGTGTATGTCACCACCAACCACCACAAAAATATCATCAAAAAAATCCACCAACAAAAAACAAAAAAAAATTTTAAATATAAAACCACAGGCAAAACAAGTTTGAAACAAATACGAAACTTTTTCGCTCTGTTGTGCAATTAAAAATTTAAAAGTTAATAGAAATTAATGTAAAAATAATGAGAATTCGCAGAGAGAGAAGTGCTTAAAGGCTTGCGGCGGAGAGAAGTGTGTGTGGGTGTTGCTACCCCCTAAATATGTGCCCCAAGAAGTGGCAGCAACGACAGCGACAGCCACAACGTGCTGCAACCTGATAAATTGGAAAAGTTTTTTTGCAAAATCAAAATCACAACATAAATCAAGCCAAAAAAATCGAAAAAATAAATTTAAATTAAAAAAAAAAAAAAATTTCAACTAATTTTTTTGTTCGTCTCCCTCCAATTGCCTGGCAATATATATCGTAAATTGTTTTTGAATATATGTCCTATATATAGGTATATATACTATATATATAGCATTATATGTATTATATATCTGTGCATCGTGTGTGCGTGTGCCGTGTATCCATTCGTGTGCATTCCATCCATTAATTTTATAACTCAATCTATGCGACAAAAAAAAATCGAAACCTAAACTTAAATAAAAAAAAAACCAAAAAACTAAAAAAACAATTAAACGCAACGCGCTGGCAATGCGTTGAAAATAATATTGAATAATAATATCAATAACTACCATTCAATCAAAACACGAAACGATAAATCGAATCAATTTAAATCGACAAAAATGGCGGACATCATGCGTCCGCCGTACAGCGAGATCAAGCGGCCCGACGAAATCGTCAGAATGACAACCGCCGACAATCTTAAATTCGCCGTCCTCATCGGCCTCATCGAGGTTGGGCAGGTCACCAACCGTGAGGTTGTGAACACCGTACTGCATTTGGTAAGTGCTAATTTCATTTTATCCATTTTCCATTTTGCAATTAGATTGCTAAACAACTTTGTCGTGTTCACCAATTTGCGCGGGGCCTATCCAGTGATTCTGTGGGGGTTACCAAATTAATGTGTTATTTTGTTCAAGTGAATTAGCATTAATTCATTTACCATTTACCAGTCGTTCCAAGCAGTTGCAACTAAACGTTTCTTGTTCCCTGTAACTCGTATATTTCTTTCCTTAAACTATTTTGTGGGAATTCTATTCTAACCATTTTTGGCAATCTCCTTTCAAAAGAAATGCCCAATTAAGCGGCCAAAAATTCTATAATTCAGTTCATTTAGGGGCAACATTTTGCCAGGCAATAAACAGAAAGTATTTCCCATAATTATAATTGTTATGAAAATTGAGACAAAACTTTTCGACAAATTTCCTGGTAGAAAATTGTTGCTTTCGTTTAAAGAAACACAATTTTCTTTTTGGCGGCTCTGTGCGAAAAATCTCAGCTCGGAAAAGTAATTTGCCCTTAAACATACAGCCCACATGTATCCCTCCGCCAGCCCCCTCCCATTAGCAGGAAAATTAACATTTTCCAAGCAAGCCGCAAAATGCAAAGCAAACTCTCGAGAAACGCTAAAGAGGGGAGGGGAATGGTTATGGTTGGTGCGGGGGATTATTCGGGGAAGTATGCCAAAAATCTGGTCCTCTTGCCTGTGCTGTGACTGTGATTAGGATCAAAGGACGAGGACGAGGACAGGACTAAGACAATGCCAGACACAAGGCACCACACACACACACACACACACGCACACCGTTGTAAGGCACCAAAACCGTTTTCTTGGTTTTCCCCCACTTTTCCATACCACCTCTAACCATCCCTCGCCTTCAATGCCACCCCGGACACCAGTCGCCTTTCAATGCCACCCCATGGGGCGCATACACATACAGAGACACGTATTATTATTATTATTATTATAACATATTTAAATATCTTGAAGCTTAATGAAAAC